>OY728131.1:1626623282-1627910139 GCA_963277665.1 Viscum album | reverse complement strand
AATAAGATAATTCATAAACATTAGGAAAAGTATATTGAAAAAATATTAATCCAAATACCCTCATTTATGTAGAACCAATTTTCTATTTAATCATCAATGATTTAGGATTTTATTGTCCTTAAAATTCTGTTGATCAATCCCTTTCTTGTGATCAATGACCTCTATCCCTATCTATAATTATTTAATGTTTTCCTTTATCTACAAATCTTCAATTTACATCAATGTTATCCTACTTGGAAACCATGTTTTGTTTTATTTTAGATAATATTTATACTTACTTTTCTATCTTATTAAGAGTATATTTTATTAAACATTTTACAATGTAGGGTTTTTAATAATGGTATTTCTAAATGTCAAACCTGTGATTACCAAGATCAATTTTAAATTAAAAAGGTGAAATTTATTTAAAGTGGGGAGAAAATAAAACACTAATATTTTAAAATAAAAACATTGTTTTTTATAGCACATGTAACATGCAACACAAATCTTGAAAAATCTGTGAATTATATTTATATAAATTTAATCTCTTCGATTACTTATGGATCATGCAACCCTGAGTTGAATTGAACTATAATATAGTATACCATTATAAAATAACCATTAAATTGGTGGGTATTAATAGTACTAAAAGTATTATGAAATTTATAGCTATATATTTATTATAAATTAAATAAAAATCATTTAAAATAAAAAGAAATGTTTTCTCAAAAACTGTATTTTTCTAAAAAATGGTTTAGTCAAGCTTCACACACATAATTTAAAATTAATTTTTACCACTTTGAAATAAATTTTGATAAAATAAATTTCATTTTTAAAATTATAAAATAAAAATTATCTTATGTTTAATTTTTTTATTTTTAGAAATTTTTCATTTTTCGATGAATAGAGAAAAAGCATAAATTTATACGAAAACTACCTTTCAGTTTAAATTATTTATAAAGTTAAAAAATATTTTGAATTGTTTTTAAGGTAAAATTATTTAAATTATATTTATATAAATCCAATTTAGGTCATTTTAATCATTTTCATGTGGAGTTTTTATATGAAAACTTTGTAAACTTTTGAACATTTTCTCTTTGAAAGCCTTATTTCTTGTCGTGTCTGGGATATTGATTTTAAATAATGTTTTTCCTCTTATATTAATATAATTTTTAAAAATGGATTCCATATTTGGAATAATAAAAATATATATTATATATTTTTATTAAAACATAATTTTTGACCATAATTAATTATAAAAACAATGAAAAATATTTACCACAGTTAAGATAAAATGGGTTTACTAGTGTGTTAAACTAAAAAGATAAGTGTTAAAATGTCCTAAAAACATGTATAAAATATATTTTTGGACATATTTAGACCTTATCATGTATCATTATCGATAATAATCCATTTATGAACCTTTTTACATGTGAATATTATGGGTACACCTTTTTATTTTCAAAAATTACAAGTGTTCCACTCAACTCGCTTAAAAAAAGATAGAATTTATCCTTTATTCTTCACACCTTCAAACAATTTTTCAAACAATAAATACACAAAAAAATTATGATCATACATATTATAATCTTATAAAACTTAATTTGGTTATAAATTCATCCTATGAAGGATTTTGGTGCTAACCTGAGGCAGTTACACTGAAAAGTTGTAATATTATGCAACGAGCTTTTTTATTTTATTTATTACTCCATATCCTTAAATTATTATTAAAACATGATGATAAAATATCCTTATTATCTTCCATATACTAGGATTTTTTTTATTTTAAGGTAATTTTCTACAACTGTCTCCACTTTAATCAAATAGATTACAAAATCATTATTCATCTGTATGGATGTCTATCTCTTCATTAACTGATGTCATTCATTCTTCCATTTCCACCTCTCACTATTGGGTACGATGATTGATATAAAGTATATATATTTATATATGATATTAATAAAATAATAATACATATATAGTTATTATATTATATATACCATTTTACATTTCATTCCATAGGGGATACAGTAACATCGCTAGTCTGTAAAACAGACTACCTCCTCCTGAAGTGATGTGATTCGATTTTCCCTAACAGTTTACATGGAAGGTAATAAGAATAAATTTGATAAATATATGTGATATATAAGATAAAATTATTGTTATTAATGATATATTTATCATTAATAAAATAGAATATATCATTTGTTCTTACATTTTCACTCAGTGTATGATGATAACGTCGTTCATGTACGTGTGGACTACCACCTTCAGGAAGCGATGTGACTCTTTTTTCATCGTTGCATAACATGGATGATATATATATATATACTTTTATATTTAAATAATTAAAATGTTATTAATTATATTATAATTATTCTAGAAATATAAAATATTACTTACCCTTTTTTCATAATCATCGTTGAAAAATGGAAACATTACTCATGCATGTGTACAGCCAACTGTCTCCCTAGTCGTAACATAATTCATTTATCTAAACCATCTTTCATGATTTTAAATAAAATTATAATTGTTGTATTAATATGGTAATTATCTCAAGATTATCATTATGTATATAACTTAATTATATCCTATGTATAACAAAAGTAACATTCAATACAAAACACGCCTGAGAAAACAAGGCAATTAACACCCAAAACAATGAAAATAATGAAATATTATTAATGAAAAGGTGATAATATGTTATAAAAGTATAATATATGATATTATAAATATTAATATGTTCTTTTTATAAGTTAATAATATGTTTAAAACCACTCTATATTATTTTAAATCACATTTAACCAAAAATTAGCATGAGGTAATGGAATTCTAGTCTCCCTTTCATTTCTGAGAGACGTGTCCCATATTCACCACTTTTTTATTTTTTACAGTGTATCTACTACCAATTTGACATATTAAATAATAAATATACTTATTTTCATGATTTTTAATGTTTGATTTTATTTTATTCATTATTGGTTCTTATGATTAAAAACATTTCCAAAGAAGTAAGGGACTTCTTCTCAATTTCTCTCCATTGAGTCATATTTTAATGTTACGAATATATAATGTATATAATTACAATGTTTACATAAAATATCATTAATCCTAATAATTAATATTATTTTATGTTTCAATTTGAATTATTTCATCTAAGGATATTTTAATTATAAATTATTATGTGGTATTGAAATTGATAATTCATTTTTTTCATTAGGTTATATTATATCCTCATTGTATTTGATATTCTTAGATTATATGTGTTATTAATTTTGATTATATTATGTTTTATATACTATTATTTTAAGTGCATTTAAATTTTATGACATAATTGATTCATTTATTAATTCTCACTTTGATTTTATTATCTTTACATGGGTATATTTCATAGTCTCATTTTAATAGGAATTATTTATTCTTGAGTTTAAATTATAGAAAATTATTCAGTATTTGTCTAATAAACCATTTAATTTTTATTATCCTTCAGTTATTCACGAATTTATCAAGTAATAATATAATTTTTCTACTCATTGGTAATTAAAATTATTGATAAATTGCTTTTAATTACATCCAACTTCATTTCATTCTTCAGTCAAAAAACATTTTTCTTCCAGAATCATGTTTTATAAAAATGTTTTTAGCCTTTTTCAAAAGGCTTTTTAAAGAAATTTTTACTAATTTTGACAATTTACAATATTTTTGAAATCAATCTCCATGTAGTTTTCAAAATAATCCATGTTTGTCTTTTATCCAAAAATAGTGAAAGGAATCAATTTTTTAACATACTCGGCATGTATGGAATCTCCTACCATCATGACCACTCCATGTTTTAAAAATTACTATATAAGTTTAAAAGGTTATTTTCAAATAAAAGAGTTATCAAAATGTTTTGTGAACATTAATTTTTAAAAGTTTATTTTCCTCAAAAAAAAATTAAAGATATTTTTATGGTATTACTATTCATCAATGATGACAAAACATTATTTTATAGAAACTCCATTATGGATATATTGAATTGATATTATCCTTATTATTTATATGGATAGTTTATGATTATTTCTTCAAGGATAGTATTAAAATTAACTTGATTCATTTTTGTATTCATTAACTTTCCCTTGAATTTTTCACTTTCTAATTATCATTGGATATTAAATATCCCCAAAATATCTATATTATTTATCATGGATATTCTTATTTCTTTAAACAGATTACATATATACATAAATTGATTTACTTTTATAGCTATTTGATTGAATGGGGATATATTTATAAATTAGTATTCTTTACTCAATGTAGAAATTTAATAATAAGGAATAATTTTCATTAATTACATATATCATTTAATATATGAAGAATTATTTAGACCTGAAATGATGGGTGGGTCCCATAATTACAGATCCCCTTGATGCATCGGCGGTATCATGAGGAAAATTAGTAAGCTAGTAATAAACAAATTTCTACCTGGATTTTTAAAATCACTTGTGAAAGGTTTTGATGGTAATGAAATCATGATTTCTAATATCATGGTGTCTAATAATTCAGAATTTACATCATTAAGAATTTAGTTATTATTATCCATGAGATTTTCATAATGATATTATCTCTGGATGCATTTCATTCTCAGTTTATTGATTACATGGAATGTGTTTTCAATTATTTACCTTGTCTTATTTATTATTCCTTATCCAAGTATTATAGTCATGTTATTGATTTAACGGAATATGTTCTAAGTAATTTACTTTTTCATATTGATCATTCTTTTCAAATTATTTAAATGGAATGTGTGTAAAGTTATTTACCTTGTAATGTTCATTATTATTATTAATTCATGCGACCATAAATTGTACATAACCCTTACGAATCATTTGAAACCACCCTCATTTTATTTATTTTCCCATGAATCCATGAACTGTACTATTATTGTTATGTAAGGATATACTATAGGGAATAATGATATTTTTTTTTAAAATTATTTTTTAATTTGTGTTACAAAATGTAATATGAGAATACTATTATACTATTTGGTACTTTGGGATGTGATTCCTTGTATCTTATACCAATGTAAAAAATTAGAAACCATCTCCAATATAATGGGGGTTATCGTCACTATATTTATAGTGTTCTAAAGAGGGTTTCTTTTTAACATATCTTTGTACGAGTCACTTTTGAAACTTTCTAACAATGTTTAGAAAAATGTTTTTTAAATATATATGACTATGCCATATTTTTACATCATCATGAACATTATTATGTAATAATATTACATTAAAAAATTTCATGTTTTTTGAAATAATATTCTACTTCCCGTTCTTCTGATAATCTTTTGTACATATTTTTATGTGATTCCCAAACGGTTCTTCTTAATATGTCTTGAAAAAATGTTTTATGAGATTTTATGATGGAAATGAAATATTAAATGTGTTTTATATAGGTTTTTGTCCTTATAATTTTTTTTATGATGGCATTTCAGCCTAATATAGTTTTCAAGTGCATTGGGTAATGATTATGTTATCCATATAATTATGTTAGAATTAACCAAGTAAGTTATTCCATTTCTAAGGGTTCTTGTAAGTATTATATGAAGATTATGTACCAAGGAACCTAAATAAATTTTATATCATTACAAAAGAATTTTTATTGAAATAATATGAATTCACAATTAAAAAATTAATTTTTTTTAAATAAAGTTTATGACCCTTTTATGGATGAATGGTATGTTTTTTTTTTGAAAAAATTTCATGGGATATAAAATTTTATAGGAAACTCTGAAGATTGAATTTTTTTCCTTCAATTTTTCTTATGATTTATTTTTTGAAAAACTTTTAGAACTATAGATGATTTCATGGCTAGGTAACCAAAAATTTTAACAAAAAGTTTTTTTAAAAGGAAAAATTTCCTTAATGATTTCATAGTTTATAAAATGGACTAATGTGTCCATTTCATTTTTACATCCCTTACTTCTAAATTTTGTGTTCATAACATGTTTTCAAAAGTTTTTCACAAGTCCAAAGGATGATTATGAACCATAAAATGGTATATATTTAAAATTCTGGGATTCATCTTGAAAGAAGTGAAAGCCTTTTAAATAAAACATGAATTTAAATTTATGTTTTCTATTTTTATGAGGAAATGGATTGTTTTTGGAAGTGTCCACTTTGTTGGGTAAGGATTGTATATGTAAGAGTTTTCCCAAATTCTGTAAAACTCAAAACCTCAAATATCATATGAATGTAATAAAAATCAATCATTTCAATTAAACTCATAATTTTGGATTGATAAAGGTGAAGATAGTTATAAGTAAGGTCTTTAAGAATTTGGGTAGTAAAGAGAAAAACAATCAAATAGATGAAAAAACAATGATGCTCCTCATATTTACATGTATAATGATGAGTATAGTCATAAATTTGGCCATAATTAAGCATAGTGAGTTAGAGAATATAGAATAATGATATGCTTATTATAATGTTTCTATCACTATGAATTCCAAAAAAAAAATATTGTATCATTTATCTATCGTCTACCTTGGATTATAATTTTTTTGATTAAAGATATTTATAATATTTTATTACACTTTAAATGGTTAAATATCTAAGACTTAATGTAGAGAGACTTAAATTACATTTGGTTTGTTTATTTTGGATAGTGTTAATTCTATTTTTCTTGATATTTGTTGGGGTTGTGATCTAGTAATCATAAAATATCTGTCTTTGGGTGATTTATTGTAGCTATAGATAAAACCATACGATGTTATCATTATCATGGATTGGTTATATTTAGTGCATACTATTATTGATTTACATAAAAGGAATGTTAATTTATATTATTTAAAATGTGAGCATGTAATTTTTATTAGTGAATGGGATCATCAAATAGATAATAAATGTATGTAAATGCTTTTTTACTAGAAGGGTTGTTGTTTTATTTCATTGAAGTTCATATTAAGATTGTGTGGGATATTTTTTTTATTTTTTCCGAATATCTGGGTGAATGATTCAAGCATCCAATTTCAAAAATGGAAGAAGTCACTCATGGAACCATTATGTTTGGACATAGAAGTAGAAGAATCTAAAATTGGTGGGAGACGATGTTTCTTATACTTGTACATTTTTTTCTAAAAGCATCGGTTGAGTAGGTGGAATTCAGTGAAATACATATGGTTTCCTTAATCAAGAGGTGGTCATCCATAAATATTAGATGGTGGTGGAACTAATTGAACTAAATAAATACTGCATAAATCATCTATAAATATATGGGTGGGTTCAATTCTACTATAATTATACTCTTTTATAGAAATATTTTGATTCCCATTAGTAGAGAATTTAAATAATTTAACTTCTAACTGAGTTATACTTTCACTTGTTCTCTTATTTAAAATAATGTTTTTAGTATTTCATATAGAGTATGATTACATTGATGAAATTAAATATCATGTGTTTCAATATGTGTGTGTGATTATTTCCATTTGTTTCCTTGTTCTGATTTGTGATTTAGAGGGTGAATTGAGGTGTATGGTTATGGTACAAAACATCTCAGTTTGGATACTCCATCTTACATATTTCATCCATTTTAGAACATCAATGACCTTATTCCATGAGAAAGGTTTAAGAATGAAATTTCATGAACATGAAGTTTCTAGTAAAAACAGTAGTATCATAACTTCTTAGTCAAATATTCAAATCCTAAAAAATGAATAATGAAAAGTGACTTCTTGTAATTTGTCATTTTTATTTAGTTGACAAGTTTGATGATTCATATGTTAGGTTCTGGATGATACATATATATGACTATATATTACAAAAATATTTGGATATTTCATTATTATAAGTTAACCTATAATTAGTGAAAAAATAATTAATGGTAAAGACTTAATCAAAAGGTGATAATTGATTCAGATGATGTTTTCCCTTAACATGCCCTTCAGTATTTGTTATGATAATACAATTTCCAGATTGATGTCTCTTCTCATGAACATATATGAGAATCCTTATCCAATGGACTGGCTGATTCAAATGTAGTGAATTTATAACATGAGTATAATATAAGGCTCATTAATAGTTGATCATGTTAATGATATTAACATTGTATGGAGTCATCAAGAGTATATTTGGGTGGTGTTATTTAGAGGTTTTTGGGTATTTATAAAACTACCATCAGTTTGAGAATAGATTTTTCTGATAGTTACTGTGGGGATAAATTATTATGGTAATATTTACTTATAATTTGAGTAGATATTAGATAAAAATATGATAAATAAATTATAAAAAATAAATTCAATGGATGTACTGAAATTGTATTCAATGTGTAATATATAATATTCTCCACTAGAAGGGAAATTCTACAAAATAAAGAATACATGAGAGAAGGGATATGAGGAAATTTGATGGGCCAAATTGATTTTATATATAAGAATTGTGGATGGAAAGGAAATCTTTAGAAATACTGAAACATTTATAGGGTTAAATCTAGAAGTAATTCTCCCATGTCTTCTACAAATCCCATGGTTAAGACATATTCAACATTATTGTTAAGTGTTTAATGTTCATTATAATTATTAATTCCTGACTCTGGAGCATCATTATGCTCAAATTTTGAAATATTATACATTAAAAACATTTGGTTCTAGGATCATCATCAAGGTTCATCTTTCCGATGGAGAATCACTTATGCTTGTTGGAAAGGGAGACATAAATTCTTGGATAATGAATAGATGTTTGTTGAAGTTATAGGTTATTCGTTAAAGGCTACAATTATGAAAGAACCTAATTTTGGTTGGACAACTAGATAATGTTGGGTTTGACACATTTTTTTTAATGGTGTGTGGAAATTCACACAAGGTTCTATGGTATTTTCCAAGGGTTTCAATGATAGAACATTGTATCTGACCTATAATTCATAAGTAGTGATGGTTATTAGAACAAAAACTTATAGAACTATGTAGTTGGGGCATGAAAGGATGGGGAATATTAGTAAGAAATAAATGTAAGTCTTGGTTTTAAGTGGTATAACGATACTTAATCTTGTGTATTTCATAAGATATACGGATTTTATCTTTAAAAGGAAATGAAATTTTTCTTTTCATCTTCAAACAAAGAACTGAAGAATAAAAAACTGAAGTCAGTTCTTACAAATTTATTGGGAACAACTCAGGTACATTCTCATAGATGTGCCTCGTAATAAATTACCTAAACTTATGATGTCATATGGAGAGTGTTAGTGTTTTTCTTAAAAATATTTGTCTTTTAAAACATTTACAAATAGAGATACATAAAGGAAAGGGATTTGGAAGAAAATCTTAAGTGCTTATCATTGGAAAATAAAGTTTAATATAGAAGTAAATAATTCTATAAGTGTAGTTAATGAAAGGAATCTAGATAGAGAATAAAATTCCAAGAATACCAAAAAATAATCATGCGATGAAACATATGAATCATACTTTTAAAGAGAGATCCAAA
This sequence comes from Viscum album, assembly GCA_963277665.1. Taxonomy (NCBI): domain Eukaryota; kingdom Viridiplantae; phylum Streptophyta; class Magnoliopsida; order Santalales; family Viscaceae; genus Viscum; species Viscum album. Next base: position 1,627,900,705 of record OY728131.1, on the reverse strand, counting down.
ATCATGAGGTTACATTCCAGTTTCTGAAAATAAATTGTTGTGGAAGCATTAAAATGTGTAACATAACTTGTGAATGAAAGACCTTTTATACCAATTGAGAATGAACTTTTATAATAACTATGGAAAAAATACTAATTGATTTATCTCACCTAAAATCTTTCAGGAGTATTTCATATGCACATGTCCATGCTAAGGAAATGAACTAGTTGGGAAGAAATTCATTGGAATGTTTCTTTTTTGTGTATGATGATTAGAATATTAAATATAACCTATAGTATAATAATCAATGAAAGTATATTAGAGTTTAGAATGAAATTTTTAATGAATAGATTCTATTTAAGCATTTTATCCATGTTGAAGATTTAGTTGGGAAAAAATAAGTAAGGTATTCTAAGGAATATTTAAATGGTAGTTCAGTGGTTTTAGAATTTTCGAGGAGCATAAAAGTTATAAAGGTATAATAATGTTTTAGAATAGAATATTCTAATAAAGTTATAAATTTAGAAAGTATTGATGTACTAAAAAACGCTAGGATTATAAAAGTTCATTATAGAGTTTTAGAAATTCAGTATCTAGAAGGATCAAAACATTAGGGGTTTTGGAAGTTTAATTGGGTCAAATGATCGATGTAAAGGTCTGAGTCTTGAATGCACTAATTTATTCATATATATGGGGGAACTTGGGATATTAGAATAATTGATAAGTATTAAGGGATTATATTAATGTTACTTAGCAATTAAATAATAGATAAATTTATTTCTTGTTAAAAAAATGTATGAAATAATGGAACTACCACTGAGAAAAATAGATTTGAAGAACAAGTGGGATTACCAATTGAAGGAATAAGTAAAAAATATGATATTGTATAAGGAGAGGATAGTTGTGGAGGGTTTTAAATAGATAGGAGTATATTTTTCAAAAATATTTTCTCCCAATATAATACACTTCATAATTCAGATGGTTTTCGACCTTGATTCTCCAAAAGGTTTTAATCTTGAGTAGTTTGAGGTTAAGACTATCTTCTTTTATGGTTATTTGGAGGGAAAAATATCCATGGAACAATAGGAAGGTTTTTCGGAAAATGGATTGAAATTGATAGTGTTTAGGATCAAATAATGTTTTCATGGGCTAAAGAAATCCCCCAAATAAAGAAATCATAAGTTTCATTCCTTTATTGAAAACCATAAATTCATATAATGCAATATAGATACTTTATACTATTGTATGGTGTTTAAAAATGGGTGTTTCATCCTGATTTGTTTCTATGTGGATGTTATGATCTTATCTAAACCAATTAGATAAAAAATACAAGAGTTGATGTTTTATTTTTATAGAATATTTGAGATGATGGATCATGGAGTTTCAAATAAAATCTTATGGATACAATTGTAAAGAAACTATAAAAAAATAACATTTGATTTTTTACACTAAAAATACTTCCATAAGGTGTTATAAATATTTAAAATGTTCATATCCAAACCAATTTCCCTGAAATTACCTAGAAATTGAAAATTATTAAAAGATAAATTACTAAGAATGGATGAATAGTTTAGATTAATAGTGAATGTTCAGTATACACTGGTGGTATGAATCTCGATTCATGCCATGGTTTGTTCAAGTCTTGACATTTCACAGGTAGTGAGAGTATTCACAGGTATATAAGAAATCTAAGGAATGAATACAAGGTAGTTGTTTAGTGGATATTTTGGTATCTCAAATGAATGTAAAGGTTATCCTTATGTTTCATAATTTATTATTCATTATGAGCATATGTTGATGTGAAATTTTGAGGAGATACAAATTCAGCGAAAATCACCACTGGATTTGCATTTACTTTTTAAGGAGTTGTCATGATTTGGATGTCTCAACTTTAATCCAGTATATCAATATAAACCAAAAAAGAAGAGTACATTGTGATTATAGAATGAAGGAAGGAGCTGATCTAATATACTGGTTTGATAGAGTAACTCTAAAGGTCATATATAAACAAAACATTGTTCTGTGATAGTCAGAGTGTGATTCATCTTTTGAAGAATCTAGTGTTTCACTCACATAATAAATACAGTCAACATATGTATCACTTTATATAAAGTATTTCTGAAGAAATGGTGTTAAGTAATATAATATTAAGGGATTTAAGAATCTAGAAGACATTAAAACCATGGTTATTGTCTGGGAATGTCCAGGGAGACATTTTTCTTTAGTAGGACCCAAATTACTGGTGAACTGAAGATTACAAAATTAGTAGCCTTGGAGGAAGAATAATGAAATATATGCTTTAAAAGGTGAACATGGAATTGGTAAATCCTTGGAAGAAATTCCAAAGTGGAATATTTTTATTATTTTTAGGAAACCATTTTTTTGGATTCTGAATCAAAAATTCAATAAGTATTTATTTTAGAATATTATTGTTTAATAGAAATAAGTGGCTCAGGGAACCTAAATTTATAGATGTAATAGAAATATAATTCAAAAGTGGAATTAATGGATGTGTTCTGAACCAATAAATTATTCAATAAAATCATTGGTTGAGTTAGTGTAATTTTTGAGCCTACTAAAGATGGATTTGATTGAGCATTGGTCATCCAAAAATATTAGATAGTAGTAGAAATGATAAAAAAAATTGGGATAATACAGAAATTTTCTATAAATAGATGGTTGGGGTCACATTTACTATATCTTAATTGTATTGTAGTAATAATTAAATTATCCTAAGTAGTGTTCTGGTATAAAGGAAAATTGAAACTATATGAATCTTTTTATTATTATCTTTTGTAATATAATTTTTTAATTTATTCTCATGGATTAGAACTTGTTCTAAACCATGATAATATCTTTTTTTTGTATGTGAGGGATTATTTTTGTTTGTTTCTTTACTTCACTTTTGGACTTTAAAGGGTGCATTACTATGAATGTATGGGATGTAAATATTATTAGTATATATTAACTTTTTTAACCATTTAATCCCTTTAAAAACATATTCTATTTTGTCTTGTAAAAGGGGTATCATAAGGAATGCTCCAAAACATTAGTTTTCCAACAAAACTATTCAGGAATTGATGTTCTCAAGTGTTGTTAAAAAGCTACTTAATATTATTCCATAATATTTTTATGACATTTCCCACTCAAAATTATACGAAGATCAAGAAATAATTGAAACTTTGTTCCAATATAATTTATATGAACCCTTATATAATGTAACCTTCTACACTATAGAAGTTTTGGATTCAGATCAATGAATAGTTGAAAAAGGGTTTCATCTAGCCTGATATTTTGCCTTGGGGTTCTACATTGTTTTCCTCTAACATGATATATTATATCTTAATTTTTTGTAATTATTACCATCAATTCAATCAATTAAGTAGGAATAAATATTATCCCCTCCTAATAATTAATAATCTATTCAATCTATTGAAGGGATCTAGTTAGTTTTTTAAGATTGATATATTGTTTAGATATCGTCAGATGGGGGAAAAGGGTAAACATGTACCTAAGGTTTCATTTATATTTATCCATATATACTTTAAAATATTTATTATATATTTCATTTTCATGAATGATCCAGCTATTTTTCATAGGATATATGAACTTGGTGATTTGTGAATTCATGGATCTTCTTTTGGTTATGCTCATTGATGACATACTAATATATTCCTAATCATATGAGGACCATAATGTGTAATTGAAGTCAATTAAATATGTTCTCCTATGAAATCAGATCTATAGGAGGTTTCCCAATGTAAATTTTTGACCTGTAAGGTTCATTTTTTTATGCATGTTGGGTCTCAGTCGGGTGTTGTATTTGATCCTTAATAGATCAGGGAACTTGTTTCTTCTGTTTATTCCGAGAATATTTTCAAGGTATGAATTTTCCTTGGTGTTATGGGATGTTATAAGATATTTTTATCCTTTTTCTATAAAATTTTGGACCCTATTATATCTTTTATTAAGAAGGACTATACATTCATATGGATTGATTAGTGTTAGGTGGTGTTTGGGTAACTAAAGGAGAAGTATATCGGTGTTCTTGTTCATGAAATCCTAAAGAATGAATCATTTTTATGTATTTTGAGATTATTCTTATTTTTATATAGGTTATTTTTTTATACAATAAAGTGTATTTCACTCCTATGGGTCCTAATAGTTATTTATTCCCGAGAATAATTATTCAAACGATGATCTTGAGCTAAGAGTAGTAGTGTTTTATATGAAGTAATGGAAGTATTATTTTGTTGGTGAGTTATTTTTGGTATTCATATATCATAAAATAATTTGGACTGTCTTATCTCAATGAAATTTTAATCTATGTCGATAAAAATGGTTGTAGTTTTTATAGGATTGTGACTTTAAGATCATCTAAACCATTGGGAAATAAAACATAGTAGCTGATACTTTGGGTAAAAAAATCTAGTGGTAATGTTTCTTAAGAATCTGTAGATGTGTGTAGAATGATATAAAAGATTTAATCTTTGTATCTTGATATGGAGGGAGACGGTTTGTGAGATTTTATATATCAAATGATAATAAAATCATCTTTGTTGTAGAAAATGGAGGATTCTCGGTTGGGGGATCCTATGTTTGAGGTATAGAGAGATCATGTGTCATATAAATATGATTCTAAAGGGAGGATAGAGGACAATCAATATCAAGTGCTTCTCCATGGGAAGATCTTTTATCTATCTTTGATTTGGGATGTCTTTCTTCATGATTTTCATAGATCACGTTTAGTATTACATCCATGTATATCTAAGATATATCATTCCTTAAATAGTTGATTATAGTGTCCAGGGATAAAGAAGTTCATTTTAGAGTTTGTGTCTTGGTGTTTGTTCTATCAAAGGGTGAGAGATGACCATAATGTCCTTGCATATTTCTTACATCTAATATATATCCCTCAGTTAAAATAAGAAGATATATTTATAGATTTTGTTACTAGGTTTCCTTGATCTTATGGAGGATGTGTTGTCATATTTATGATTATGGATCAGTTTATGAAGTCATATCATTTCGTTGTGATCATGGAGATGACATTAGAATATTCCTTATTGGGTTTCCCTTGGACTAAGGTAGGAGAGTTAATGATTAATGGACAAAATTTTATATAGATAAGTGAAAAAATGTTATATGTGATATGTGAGCAGATGAAGGCTACTCAAGATTATCAGAATTCATATGATGATCATAGGAGGAGAACATTATAATTCAAGGTCATTTATCATGTTCTTATGACGGAATTTCGTTTTCATATGCAGTATAGTTTTTGTCATGGAATAAATATTTCACTTCAATTTATTAAAACTTTTTAAGTGTTGGATCGTTCCAATAAAGTGGTGTATCATTTAACTATTCCTCTATAGATGCATTGAGTTCATGATTTTTTCAACTTATCAAATCTTAGATGTTATCTTTGTTATGAATTTAATGTTATTAACTTGGGAGAGTTAAATATTTAGGATGATGTGATTTTTTTTGGAATGAACTACATAAATTTAATAATTTCAGGAGAATGTGTTGTGTGGGTGTTTCATTCCTTTGGTCTGTGTTTATGGAGGCAGAATGGATTAAAGGAGTAAATGTGGCAGCATGAGTCACATATTTAATCTTAGTATCCCAATTAATTTTGAACGTTATTTTATTATGATTTTTATATTGGTTTTATTCAATTATTTTTGAAGTGTTCTACTCTTTTTTGGTACATTTGAATATTTTTTATAGTGAGAATCTTGTTTCAAAGGTATTTTTAGAGTGTTTTTTTATGTTTCTTTGTTCTATTATAGGGATTAGTTATAATACCTAAGGATGAGAATAATTTTTGAGATATATAATGTTGAGATATATAATTTCATGGGTCCTTTATTTTGGGATTTTTTTCATGTTGGAAGTGTTGTAAAGATGTTTAGAGGAGAATAAATAGAGTGATGTTTTGAAAATAGAGATTTTATTGTGAGGACAAGCATAGAAGTCAACCATAATTATTAATGAGTATAGGGGGTGTTTTGGACTTTAGAGACCTGGTATTTTTTCTTTATAAGGCTTTGAGATATTTTTACATATATTTCTAGAGCTAGGCAATAAGACGGCGAGTCATTCCAAGGCCTGGTGTGCCCAGAATTAATTTTATAAAAATATTTTGTATATTTTATACTATGAATATGAAGGAAATGGGATATCTTTTAAATTTTATCCCATATCATAAATATGAGGGTACAGTTGAGTCCATAGCATGGTATTTACCCTATGATAGATATAACTTTTGTCGGCACATGTCTCCTATAAAAAAGTCACTGAGGACATAACCGTAACTAAAATAATTAAAATAATTATTTTATTTTGAACATTGTTTCAAATAAATATTGAACAGGGACTCAGATTAAAAATCTAAGACCACAGTTGAGTTCGTAATGTGATGTTTTAATTAAGCACAACCTAAAGTGAAAGGGCATGGGACATTTTAATCCTATAACATTGGCGGGCGACCAAATTATTTTCTATAAATATGTCATTATAGAAATGATCAAGGGTTTGGCTCAGAACCCTCCCACAGCTGGAAGAACTATCTCATATCCTCCCATTGGTTATTCAACATTGAATCCTTGACAGATCATGACAACACTGCAGATCTGAGCAGATCAGAGCACGACAAATTCAGTGATTATTGGAGAGCATGTACAATGATAACGGACATATCTGAATTTGAGGTAGGATTATTTCTTTTGGTTTCTGGTTCCCCAAATTGAAATTATAGAGTTATATATTTGTTTCATTTTAAATTGGGATCCTTTGAACATAAACGATTATGGCTAAACTAACACAATCATCGATTGATCCCCCAGTTCTTCTAATCTTCATGCGTTCTTCATCGTCTACTTTTTATTTTGACGAAACAGTAGTGGATTGCTGAGTGGGGCATGGATCAGTGAATATCTTGACCAACGCATTCCAGATCAATTTTTTCTTCTCTGTTTCGAGTTGGATTGGAGGTGGTGGACTGGGTCTAGTGAGGGAACGGCTCCAATGAGGTGATGGGTCGGCCGCTGTGTGTGAGGTGACCAGTGAAGGTGTCAAGCCGGGTGGAAATTGTAGGTGTATGTGGTTTTAGGTGGGGTTGGTCAGTTAGTAGGGTGCAGCCAGGGTACACAAGGTAGATGGCAGATCCACGGGGTAGCAGGCGTTGTTGTGGGTGGTAGGTGGCGCCACAGAGCGGCAGGCGGTTCCGCGGGGCTCGACCGGGCGATGATATGTGGTGGGAACCGACAGTGTCAACTGATGTGGTGTGGGCCAAAGCCAGGGGATGGAAGAGTAGAACGGGCTAGTGGGCTGGGTTGAAATGGGCCAGGCTGGGCTGAAATGGGTCAGTCCAAGGCGGATCGGGTCAGCCGAAGCACAGCACAGCCACGGTCAACTGTAACGGCCAGTTGGAAAAACCAGTGGTCCAACCATAGTGGTCAATACATGGATTGCCATACTGTGCCTTTTAGACCATGGTGGTTGGTCCACAGATAGTTAGTTGCAGGCCCTGACTGGTCTTCGGGCAGTGTCTTCCAAAAGCCATAACTTCAGAATGAAGTATCTATTTGATGTGATGTCTATGGTATCATGATTCCCTCTATAAGATGCGACATTTTAGGTTATTCTGGGTTTTTAATGTTCATGATTGAGGTGTGGGGCCAACAAAGATGGTTTGGGCATGATGCGGTGAAATGTAGCTTCTTCACCAGGTGTCTGATTTGGGTGAATTAATAGTTGATCCTCTGTTTTTTCAGAAAAGATCACAATGGTGTGATTATTTTAGTTATCTAAGGCAGTTTTAGGGGGAATGTTAATAAAACTACATTTTCCCTTCGGACCAACGATGAGTATCGTGTGGTCATCATCCTTTTGGCCAGATATTCCATGTACTATGAGAGTATGTTGGAACGCCTAGTAGTACATGTAAATAGTTTATTACCTAACTATGTCTAGGTACACAGCCAAGCGGTGAGGTGGGTTCACACATTGTGTGGGCCCCATATGTGTCGTGTACCTCTTAATCAATATTATACCTCTTGTATCTCTTTCTTTTGGACTAAATTTTGAACCGCGAGTAGCATATCCTTAGTGTCTTTCTGCATAGAATGAAATGGACCCTCTACAGTGGATTTCAAGATACAATGTGAGATGTTTAGGGTGTGGTTCTCATTTAGGTGATTTCTAATGACGGTAGTGATCAGGCACTAGCATATCAAGGATTTCTAAGCTGACATTCCAATAGGGTGGGCTAGCGGTGTTCTTCGATAAATTTTAAGAGGTACCATCCAGTATGGATGGATAGTGTAGTTCCTTGATGTATTCTGAGTGGAACCCTACAGCTGAGCTGGGCATGGATCCTTGACAACACTAGAGTGGCACCCAATAGCTAGGTTGGGCATGGGTACTCGACAACACTAGAGTGGAATCCTCTAGCAATTTTGGGCATGGTTCCCTGATGACACTAGAGTGGAACCCTCTAGATGAGCTAGGTATGGGTCCTCAACCTATTCTGAGTGGCACCCTCCATCCAGTCTAGGAATTTGTCCTCAACAAAACTAGAGTGTAACCCTCTAGCCGAGATAGCCATGGGTCATCAACGATACAATAGTGTCACCCTCTAGTTGGGATGACCATGGGTCCTCAACCTTGATACACAACCTCTCGCCTAAGCGGATCAATGACAATACATGGTTTGATGTAACATTGTACTCACAAGGAAGTGGGACACTTTCCACCACCTACAAGCATCTTTGTAACACGACCTAAAACCTTGTGGGTGAGTCTAAGCTACCCAAAGTGGATAGTATCAAGGTGTTATGATTAAGCCCCTTTGACTTGTGTATTTACGGCAGATGAGTGGGATGATGGGAATAGTTGATGGATACCATTGGAAATTTTTTTGAATCTTCTTTTTGGGATGAGCTATGAGATAGAGATCCCCTTACTCTCTAATTTGGGTTTCTTTTGACTTAGCATATATATATATATATTCTATTTCAGTACCCACCCCTTGGGTTTTGGTTAATCTCTTTCTAGGAGAGGTGAAGATGCATAGGGTATGCCATGTTATTTCTGTGTCTAGATTCTCATGTTTGGACGATTCCACTGTCCTACTATACGTATCAAATACTTGATGAGAATTTCACCTTATCACTATTTTAAGATCCTTTTGTCTGGATGATTTTTATTTCACTCTCTTCTTGGGTTGAGTTGTACTATTTTACCGTACCTTATTTTTTTTACTTTTACTATTTAGGGTAGCTCTTACTTCTCCCCTTAACCTTTCTGGGGCATCTTACTGAGTTTTTTTATACTCACCCCTTCATGGGACTTTCCTGCACATTTCGTGCCTTATGAAGACAGGTGATAGGTTGATCGTGACTTCAGAGGAACTTATAGTTATGGGTACTCAGACCGCATAAAATGGTCATAGCTTGAGAACCGATAGCAAGGATCTCTTAGATATTTTACTTTTTCAGTTAATTCTAGGATTTGGAACTTTTCTGGTTTGGTGTGAATTTCTTCCCTTTTCCTTTTAGTTTACATAAATGTACCTATATTATTTAGTGTTTCATGCATGTTTAGTTTATTTACAGTAGTGTATCATATTTTAATTCATTCCATATGAAACGTTTCATTGATTTGTCTATATAAATGTGTATAGAAACTTAGTTAAAGGCCTCCCCGAGTTTTTTGTGTCTCCGGTGCTTGTCTCCACCCCTGGCCTATAGTGGTGGGCTTGGGGTAGTTGTGGATCGAGCCCCAGAATGGGTCAGGTCATGAAAAATTGGTGTCAGTGAGGAGGTTCATTCCTTGGGAAATTGTTTTTATGTTTCCCCTTAAAAGGATTGGTTTTGTTTAGGGAAAAAGTTTTGACATGTCTAGAGTGCGAGTCTTAGGCCTAGGAGTCTAGTGATCGTGCGGTGGCAGACATAGCCATTCACCACGACCCTGATTACCCTCTTATTGAGTTGTAATGCTAATAAATTTGTTGAATGGATCAATGGTGCATGAGTCGTATAGGATTGAGTCTTTGAATATCCTTTTTGAATCATCTCTCCATTGTAGTTACCAATATATATACATACTCTTCTGACCGCAGTACTCCTTGATAACATTCAGGATGCCTCCAAGATGATAGTCATCCCGGATACTAGCTCGGGTTCTTGAAGATGAACCTGTGACTGATGAGGCCTCATATTAGGGCCCATCATGTGACCCCTTCCTCCATGTGGTCAGGTAGTCGTACCTCCACCTGTTGAGCAGCAGATAGTCCCATCAGAGTAGGATGAGGACGTGTGCATTCTGAGTGTACTCTGTGAGTTCTATTTACCTATACCACTAAGGATCGACAGTGATCCAGATCCTTAGTTAGAATATGATTGTATAGATTTGGTGGTCCACCTCTTCAGGCTTTTCCGTAAACTAACAGATCATATGGTGTCTTTGGAAACCAATCTTTTCCATGGAATGGCTGGATGTTGGTGTAGTTTTTTTACTCATATATATGATGATTTGGAAATCTTGAGGGATATCTTCTAGAAATTGTTCTATGAGGAGTACTACCCCACCTTTTTAACCTCCATTCGAATTCAGGAGCTTCTGGAACATCAGTAGGGTGGAATTCTAGTGCAAGAGTACTCTTCTAGGTTTACATACCTGACTTGGTACTCTCTTGATATGATCATTGAGGGATACTACTGAGCATGGAAGTTTGATTTGGTCATAAGTAGAGATATATGTTCCAAAATAGTACCCTTCTGCATCCCCACCAATGTTGGGGTGCTGGAGAAAGCACTGGTGATAGAGAGATTTTTGTTAGAAGGATCGAGATAGTTGAATCTGGTAGTGGATACTATAGAGCTGAGACATCTTCAGAAACTAGAAAATATCAGTTAACAGGGCCTCGATGCAAGAGGTATCCCCTTGATCAGACTCAGGCACATGGTCAGGTAGAGCATAGAACACCAAGATAGCCTGGGGAGGGATGATGTTATGCTTAAGATGGATGAGGTCACATGGCATGAGACTGCCTGACCAGACGTGTTGATCATATCATAAATATAGAAAAAAAACACCACAGTAGAGACTACATTGTGATCAGGGATCCCCCAAGTAGGGACATGTTGTTCCCCAGGAATGTGGTGTTGGCATAGGATCAAGAGTTGTGGTTGGTGGACGATGCTACGAGATCTTTCCACGACCACCATAAAGAGGCCCATGTTGGGCTTAGGGAGCTGACATTCGGGGCTGTAGGAAGTGGCATGCTTTGGATGTCTATGATCCGGAGATACCTTATATGATATGTGGTGGGATTTTTGTCTCTTATACTTTTTCAGTAAAAAATTTTCGAGACTATGTGAGGTACTCTTTTATCTCTGTTTTTTACTCAAGGTTTTACCAGGGTGACATAAGGCTTCGATGTAACCATGTGTCTGTGTTGTTCGATATAGCTTCGTTTGAATGAGGAAGATGGGTTCTCCCCCATAGATGTGTTTTTGTGACTCTAATAAAACCATGAGGTTGAGTTTGTGCCACCCAAAGTGGATAGTATCTAAGTGTGATGGATGATTCCCTTTGAATTATGCATTTAGGGAGAGGTTGTGCGATAGGGTGTCAGAGAAGGTCCTAGCATTTCTGGTGGAGTTTTTTGGCATGAACTTTTTGCATGGGATGCCACTAGTGGGTATGAAAGAGTGGTTGGTTTGGTGTTACTCTCCTTACAAGGTAGACAAAGATGTGTAGGATATGCTACATGATTTCCATGTCTACCTTCTCATGGTTGGATGAGTTTACTCACCTACATAGTTCCTTGGTACCTTTGTGTGCTCAACATCTACCTTCATGACAACCAATTATCAAATTCAAGTTGAGTTATCTAAGTCATCATGAATACAACTATGTGAATCACTACTTGGTGCTGAAAGTGGTAGTCTTCACCCTGAGAATGTGGATATTCTACCTTCTATGATATCACATTGTGCTTTACACAACCCACCAGAGTTGCAGGTATGTCTTCACTCAGAGAGACCTGAACTTGAGACTGTAGTGCAGGTTAAACTTCTTACAGGAGAATGACTTTAAAATTATTTATACACTAGGAGAGGGAAACTGTGAAGTAGATTCCCTTGGCAGGAAGTCTTGGGCTCACCTACTGTAAGAATTTTTAGAGCAGATAGCTTTACCTGTAGCTGACCCTGATAGAACAGGAGGGTACAGTTTTTCTCCAGTCGATGGTGTTGAATACATCACCTCTTGAGTGTGTGATAGAGTCTCAGTTTTGAGACATCGACTATGAGATCTTTTGTGACTAGATTTCTTTAATAGATTCACTTGATGGATTTTTTAAAGGTGGGAATCATAATATCTTCTTCCAAGGAAAAATAGTGGTTCTAGTTATGATGTGAGATTTAGTGGTTTGGTTGGGGAGGAAATCTATCTCCATGTTTCATTGGGCCTTTTGATATCATGTAAATGGTTGGTGAGGTTTCCTACCACCTTTCCCTACCCCCACGGCTAGAGTGGGTGCATGATGTCATCTGTATGTCATAGCATAGGAGATACGTTCCTGGTCATACGCATGTCAACGAATGGGGCGAGCTTGTCTTTGAAGATGGAGAGGAACTTACATGGATGGACCAAGCATTTATTTTGCTGTTTTGGTAGCATGGAAACATGTAGGAAAGTTCATGAGAATGGGAGAGCCATATATAAGCTCAGTATCCTATTTTTTTCCTAGTTTTTATTTTTCAGGATGAAAATATTGAAGTAGGGAATTATGCAGAGACCCATTTTTTCCTTGTAAGACTTTGAAATATATCTATGTATACTTACAAAGCTAGGTGCTGAGATATCGTAAGATGTTGAGGCGTGGTGTTCCCAGAATTGATTTTATAAAAATATTAAGTAAATTTTATAATGTGAACACAAAGGAAAAAAGATATCTATTAAATGGAAGCCTGGATCATAAATCTGAGGGAGTGGTTGAGTCTGGAGCATGGAATTTACCCTAGGTGGGACATAAATTTTGTCGGTGTGGGTCTCCTATAGAAAAAGTCACTGAGGACATAATCAAAAATAAAATTATTTTATTTTGGATACTATTGTAAATAAATCTTGAATCGAGACTCGAATTGGAAATTTTAGACCATCGTTGAGTTCATAATGTGGTGGTTTACCAAAGCACAACCTACAATGTTAGGGTGTGGGATGTTTGGATATAGAGACTGTTGGGGGTGACCTAATTATTTTGTATAAATAGGGAATTATGGAAATGATCAAGGGTGTGGCTCATAACCCTCCCACCACTATCATAACTCTCTTATATCCTCTCTTTGGTGATTCAACATCGATTCCTTGATAGATTGTGATGGTGATGTAAATATAATAAGATCATAGCACAGTAAACACATCGATCATTGGAAGGTGTGTTCAACAACGATGGATGGATCTGAATTTGAGGTAGGATTCTTTCTTTTGGTTTTCGCATCCCAAAATTAAAATTCATGAGGTATAACTTTGTTTCATTATTATTTTCTCTTCTTTGAACATCAAAGATGATGGCCAAACCAACATGACCATCGATCAAACACTATGTTCTTAGTGTGTTCTTTGTCATCTACATTTTGGTACGAGGAAGTTGCAGTGGATCTTTAATTGGGGCATGGATCTGTAAAGATATTGACCAAAGGATTCCAGAACTATGTTCGTTTCTTCGTTTTGAGTTAGATCAAAGGTGGTAAGGCATGCTGAGGGAGGCGGTGGAATGGGTCTGGCTCCGGTTAGGCAACGGGGCCATCCGCGGTGTACAAGGTAATCAGAGAATGTGGTAGGTGAGGCGGAGGTCCTAGGTGGACGCGAGTTCAGGTGGTGGTGGCCGGTGAGAAGATAAGGATTGTGGCATGCAAGGCAGATGACAAAGTTGCGGGGTGGTAGGAGGTCGTTGAACGAGGTGGGAGACCGCATTGATCAAAGCGGGCACCGACCGCGTCGACCTATGTGGGGTGCACCAAGATCAGGCGGACGGGCCAAGGTGAATGGTTCAGCGTGTCGAGAAGGGCCGAAGTGGTTCAAGCCCAATGAAATGGTTTAGGTTGGGCTAGTGTGGACCAGGTCAGAACTAGGTCGGCTGGAGTGGAACACAGCCGCAGTCGATCATGGCGATCGATCACGAGGCCACGATAACATGAGCTGTGATGGGGCTGCTGACAGTAGCTAGTCCCGGGAAGTCGACCCCGCCAATTGGTTGATGCAACTACTGGACTGACTAGGGAGGTCGTCCATGGAATACCATAACATGGCCTATAGAACAAATCAGTTGACCACCGTGGTAGGTGGACCGACTATGGCGATCAATCCATGACCAGTCAGTCATGAGCCCCACTAGTCTTCGCGCAGCATCTCCAAACAACCATAACTTATAAATGAAGTTTCATTTTGATGTGTTATCTATGGAAACATGGTACTCTATTAGTGATTGACCTTTTGAGGTTAGTTTGGGTTTTTAATTTTTGTGAGTGAGGTGTGGGCCCCACAAAGCCGGTTCGAGCATGTTGTGGTAAAATGTAGCTTCTTCACTGGATGTTCGTTTCGAGAAAATGAATAGTAAAACTTGTTTGTTTTTTCACAAGGATTGAAAATGTGTGATCCATTTGGTTAATCAAGGCTATTTGAGGAAGAATATCAGTAAATCTATGTTTTCTTTCTGGCCAACAATGATCGTTGGGCACTCGTCAGCCTTTTTTTCAGAGATGCCATATACTCCGAAAGTACGATGGTATGCCTAGGGGTACATATACATAGTTTAGTACCCGAGTATGCCTCGTTACATAACCAGATGGAGAGATGGGGTCACATGTTGTGTAGGCCACATATGCACCATGTACCTATTAATTAATCTTCTACCTCTCGTATCTTTATCTTTTGGACTCATATTTTGTCTTGCGAGTAGCCTATAATGAGTGTCTTTTCACGTGGAACATGATGGTTCCCCCTATAGTGGATTTAGAGATATGATATGAGATGTTCTGTGCGTTATTATCATTCAGGATATGTCCAGCAATAGTACTGATCATGTAACACCCTAATATTTCATAGTACGTTATTTCTTCAAAGTAATTCAATAACTTGCGCTACACGTAACACCGAGTTCGAGCGCACCACAACTTACCAAACTAGCCATTTAAAAAAAAGCAGTTATGAATATTATTAACTGTATTTTGAATCATATATACTCTATATAATTTTAACATCCATATTATTTGTTTCTTAGACATAATATAAGACCAAATTCATTTTTTCATATAAAAGAAATATTTTTCAAAAAATGTAATTTTACCGCCTTTTAATGCAGAACCATTTTTAAAACAAATATTTGACACTTTTATATATTCCATTTTATGATATTAAATTATTCTTTAGAATAAAAAAATAAAAATGTAGTTTGGATATATTTTTGTTACTTTTCTGATAACTTTCAAATTTTGACGAATAGTGAAAAATACTATGTTTTAATTGAAAACAACATTTTTAATTGAAATAATTTAAAGTTTTAAATTATGAATTTGAATGGTTTTTAATTACAATTAGATTATATTTTTATCATTTAATACAATTTAGGCCATTATAAGTAATTTCACATTTAAATTTGACATAAAAACAAGTCAATCTTTTGATAGTTTTTACTTTTTAAAAACTCGCTTTTTGGTTTCGACAACGGGAATTAATTTTAAATTTATAAATGAAAATTTTATGTTTTTTATTTTGTAAAATTGACTTCATTTCTGAATTTGGAATATCAAAATTATCTTAATCTAAATTTTTGTTTTTTTCTGAAACCATTCAATTTTTTATGAATAGTGAAAAACACTGTGTTATTATTTAAAACTGACTTTTTATTTAAATAATTATTTATTTTATTAAAATTTATTTTAAGACAAACAAGATATATAATAACTATATAAGTTCAATTTAATTCATTGGAGTCATTTTCTAATAAAATAAGACGTATAAATTTTTATTCAACTTTTTACCGTATTTTACCCACCTTCTAGAAGCATTTGAAAATTTGCATAAAACTTCATTTTACCGCTTTAGTGAGTTGAAATTCAAAAATCTAAGAGATGCGGTTGACATCATTAAGTAAAATGTGGTTCAGTAGGATGAAAATATATTTTTTGTGAATAGTAACTTTTGACTTTTATTTACCACTGTTAAATGTAAATAAGGTTATTAAAGATAAAAATGATATTATAATTACCCTAATTAATGCCCTAATTCTATTGGATAAGTGTAATTCAACCAAAAAAAACCTTAGGAATAAAATATTATCCTTTTGGTCCACTTGGATTAGATTAGGACATTTATTATTATTTTATTTAAAGAAGAGCTAAAAGTTTTAAATTCAAAGTTTAATAACTAAACAATTTTTAATATAGGGTTGTACAAAAGAAAAATTAAAATATAAATATTCATTAGAAATATTTCCTACATCATGGTATTTTATTTATAATTTTTAGAGATTAAATAATAAAATTTATTTATGACACAATGATGATGCAGTCATTACCTTATTAATGAAAGAATCAAATAAATGGTATTATAAATATTAAAAAAAAATTAATTTCAGAGTTTTTATGACATAAACGAATTTTCTAGGTGAATATGACATGTTAGGGTTGAATACAAGTATCTTTTTCTAATTAATCATGTTTTTATAACTTTCACAAAAACCAAATACTTAATAGTGTCAAAATGGACATAAGTGATTTTTTAAAACAAATATTATATTATTAAATTATATAATATTCTTAAAAATATAAGGTTCATCCAAAGGGATTAAATAATATTATATATGTCATTAATGAACCACTTTAGGCTCTATTTGAAGATTATAGTATGTTTATTAACCATAAAGTGTACGAATACAAGAAGACACAATAAAAGTGAAACTATTTAACTAAGAGTTAAATATAAATGATAAGGTTAATATGGAAACCTAAACCTATCTAAAACCTATTGCTTGAGAGTTTTTTGACTCATAACCACCTTATCCTAGAAATAAATCATTTTGGAGCCATTAGAAACTGAACATTATTTTATTATAAATTAATATTTCAATCTTTTCATAAAGTGCCCCTCACCCCTCTTATAAAAGGGCACTTCTCCTTCTCTCAAAATCACACCTCCAAATCCATTTGGATCGGCCAAACCCTACCCAAATATCCTCCCAACATCCCTAAAAGCAACCTATAGTCCTTAATTTTATGAGAAATACATCCTAAATAGACCTTTTGATCAAATCAAAAGGAAGAACCTGAAGAAGAGGTAATAATTTCACCACCATCTTTCATGTTCTTTTATTCTTACACTTCCTCTTTATTTGTTGTTTCCATACCAAAATAATAAATCAAGTACCTCTTAAATACTGTGAATTTATTAGAAATATATTAAAACCATATTTTTTATTCTATCCATCCTATAAATGACAAAGTCACCATACTTGTGTATGTACGGCTTACCGTCTCCACTTCGTGGTGTAGTTTGTTATTCAAACACTTCATTATTTGGATAGGTATAATAACAAGAATAACTGATGTAAATAATAAATATAACAAGTTAATGATTCATTATATATGATATACCATCCAATTAAATAATATTTCACCATCAATATAATGATATTGTCGCTCGTGCATACGTATAGATTACCATCTCCACGAACACGATGAGATTCATTCCCCATCGTAATCATTCAAGAATAATTTTCATTTTATGATTAAAAATAATTTTTAAGAACTTAATAGAATTCAGGATATGAATCAAATACATTTTATCCATAATAAACATGTCAAAAGAAACCAACCATATAAAGGAAAACAGATCAGTTAACACCCGAAATGATGATACTATTAAAATATTATTAACAATGAAATATTAGAAGATCATATATGATATCATATTTATATATTTGGTTATTTTATAAATTAATAACAATGATTTAACTATTATTCAAGAGGTAAATGTACCCTCTACCAAGAAAAAGTACAAGGTAATGGTTAATTTCACAATCTCTTTGTTATCTGAGGTTGTTTTTATGTAAGTATCTAGTGAGACTTATTTATTATCCATGTCCATGTTTCATAAAAGAGTTTTTAAAGGGATTATTTTTAAGGTAATCTTTTAATAGAATGTCAATTTAAATTTTTAAAATATTCATTCTTCTAAACCTTTCTCATTATTGTCCATGTTTTTAATATGTTTTTAAGTATTTATTTATATGGACATGAATGTTTTTAAAATGTTAATTCCTTTAAAAAGTTTCAAAGTGGTATAGGATACTTTGATTCAAAAATGTCTTTAAATGTATTCCTTTCTAATTTTTGTAAATTTTAAATGTTTTCATGAAAAATGGATATTTCTCTCAAAGAGTTTTACAAATCATTTTCATCTGTGTCAACATCCTTTGAGGGATTTTAAACTTCTTTGAAGTTGATTTATTATGATACAAATTTTCAATATTGTATTGAAGGTTTTGAGATATGTTTGACTGTGGATGTGTTATTTTTATACCATTAATGGTTTATGGATAAAGTATTGAAATTTCGTATGCTAGTTTTAATATGAATTTTTAGGTTATGTTTAAACCTTTTCATATGACGAATGTATTGGACTTAGTTAGTGATGGGTGGAGCCCGCTATAGCTCCTCGATGCATCGGTAGGTCTCATGAGACAAACTAGTTTCTTGGCACAAGTCCTTGAAAAAATATTATTTGTTGTCTTGGAACATGTCTATGACTATGTGGTTATGAAGTCTGGAATTATTCATTCCATCACTATGAAATTGGATAATGATATTACATGTGATTATTCGACTAGTAGAATATCCATGTGAATAAGTAAATGAAATTATTTGATTTATCTTTTCCATATTATGATGAAGTTTAATTTTAAAAGTCCTGTGATTTAATCTTATACAATGACTCAAATGTTTAATCTTATTTATGAAAGTTTCCTCTATATTGTTATCCTTACTAAGCTTCTGAGCTCACCCCATTCTTATTTTTTATTTTCCCAGGATTTCAAGAAGTTTTTTATGATTGATATGAAGGGTTAAGATATGGGATTAATGGCATTTTAAAAAGGATAATTTATGTTGTGTTTTATTTTCTATTGTGTAATGTTAAATTCATGTATGTATTCTATTTTCCAAGACTGCTAAATTGATTGGTCTTTTGGGACATGATTCCTTGTAATCATGCCAATGTATTAAAATAATGCACCAACTCTGGGCTTCTGAGGTCGGGGCGTTATAGCTGGTATTAGAGGAAGTTTTGAAATAACCTTGTAAATAGTTTTCGATAACCTCTGATTATAGAACATTACCCGAAGATAGAATTTGAGGATTAGTATAGAAGAACTTCCTAGAATTTTGGTAACGTAGAGATTTTGTGTATTTTCCAAGCAATACGTCTATTTCTAGATACGAGCAGGTAGAGGCAGCTCTGGAAGAGATGTACCTAGTAGTGAAAACTCTGACAAGGAGTTTCAGGCTTAACCCGTGGTATCTTGGTATACAACAACGGGCCTTGTTGAAATCCTGGTTATGATACTCCTAGGGGATATGCTTATGATAATTCACATTTTCATTATAAGTCATTATGAAGGATTTAGGAGTAAATACTTCCTCAAAGAAAACACTATATGATTATAGATAATATGCATAATATTTTTAATTTACGTTATGTATTTTACAAATTTTGAATTATGCATTGCGATTCATAAACTAACCTAGTGTATTTCATTGTTTTTAAATGGATCCTATTAGAAGAAATGATAATTCTAGAAATACGCATGATCGAAAGATTAAGAAGGATCATATCTTTCATTGTAACGACCCAAAGTTTCATTAATGGAAATCCCTCTTGATCTAATTAAATGTCTCTTTATGTTTATATAAAATGTCAACTTCTTTGGTTTTATGTTAAGAATTTTAACTGTTGTTAATATAGCCATTCAACAGTGATCACATGATTAGTATAAATATAGGGCTTTAACAAATCCAATTTACTCAGACAAAATAAGCGATGGCCTTGTCTAGTAGAATTGCTCCGTACGAAGCCCATTTGTTGGAGCTCGGAAAACAGGTGGCGTCCTTGGGCTTCACTCTTGACCAAGCCCAAGCTAAGCTTCACCATGTCAAGCTTGAACGGGACCATTTACGTGAAAAGTGGAAGTTGATAGAGATCACCACTCGAGCGATGTTATCCGAGCCACCCCAAGAGTCTGTCACCATCGCACACCTTACCCTTAGGACTTATGCGGTTGCTTTAAGGGGTTATATAATGAATCAATAGTACTATGTTCATGTACATTATTTTTTTGTATATAATAATCTATATACTTTCTTGTCATTATTGAGACATTGTAAATAGTTTTTAAAGTACAAATAGTGTTTTTAATTATTATTTAATTAAGAAATCTATTTTATTAAATTGATGGATTTTTGAATTAAATAATATTTTAATAAAATGTTGTTTTTTTTATTAAATTAATTTTTATTAAATATAAATGATCTTATAATTTTATGAATGCAATTATAATTTTTATTAAGGTCTGAAAGCCATTTCTGTCAAAACCCGTGAATTTTGGATAAATGAAGGTTTTTATTTTAAAAGTTAAAATTAAAATATTTAAAAAATTATTTAGATAAAATAAATGTTATTTATGGAATCAGGACATCGAAATTATCCATAGGTGAATTTTTCGTAATTTTCTGAGACAGTCAAATTTTTGGGTAAAAATTAAATACCGTTTAAATATATAATGTGTTTTATGACATCATAATGACCCAATAGAAATATAATAAAATACTATAAGCTTTATGTTCGTCCAATATATGATTTACCATTAAAATAATGTGATTTTGGGTCAGTTTGACTTACTTTTCAAAGCATTAATGGACCCCTCAAGACTTATTAAACACCTTTTCTTTTTAAATTGTTTTTCATGGGAGTGTGACTCACCTCCACATAAGCAACCCTATTATTTTAAGAATTTAGGACTCTGGAATTATAAAATATTGTTTTCTTCTTCCCTTTGCCAAAAACCATGGGCAAAAACCATGGGATGGTTTGTGTTTTGGATTAATTTAATATAAGGGGTCCCAAACCTAAATAAAAAAGAATTCCCTCACCTTTCCTATATAAACCCACCCAAGCTCCAACTTCCTCCTCACTCAAAGACTTTAAACTTCATCCAACCTCTGCCCTAATCTCTCTAGAATCCTACCAAGGTGCCCCAATCTCCCACGAATCCTCTCTCAAGCCTCTCTCAAGCCTTTGGAAGCACACTTCCAAGTAAGGGTTTTTTTCTTCCTTTCTCATTTTTGTCCAATTTTCTTTATATTGTTTTTCCCTTTTAAGTTCAATTATGAATGTTGGGGTATGGTTTCACAACAACCTCATACTTCCCTCTTTATTTTTGAATGATGGGAGACCCCTTTTTCTCTCATTAAATTCCTCCCATGTACGCCTGTTACTATGCTGAAATTCTGAAAGGAACTTCTCTCTCGTCTTTTACATTCAAGCAATACTTTTGTATCATGAATCTAAATTCCATTAAAATTGTTGGTACATGTATCTATATTACCTCCTTACATTCCATTACATGTAAATATGATGAGGTCCCCCTTTCTCTCTCATCAACCATTTTTATGAATTCTTATGTCACGCCGTTACGCTGCCGAAATCACACCGATTTTCTATGCCAATGCCATTGTGTAGTGGATACCATGCTCATTTCTCCATCAAGAGTATTCACATTTATGCACTTTTACTTATTGATTATAATGTTTCATTTATTAATTCCACATTCCTTTATCGTGGAATAAATGATTATGTTTTATGAATCCATGTTTTATGATCTATGTGGCACACTTATGCATGAAGTGAAATGTTTAAGAAGGGTGCACCCTTATAGCGCTCCAATGCATTGGGTAAAGTATAGTATCATGATAAGTCATGTGCAATGAGTGTTGACTCATTATAATTAAATTTAAATGAGGGTTTACTCGTGCCTTATGTGCAATGAGGATTTACTCATGCTCCATTTTCAATGAGCCTTGGCTCATGCTAATTCCATGTGAAGTGTTGTTGCCACATTTGCATGTTATGATTATCATGCTTTATCATGACTTTATGTTCATGTTTCTTTTATGATATATTGATATTCCTATTGTCTAACATGTATTATACTCCTCATGTTATTCCATGTTTACTCCCTTACTGGACTTTATATCTCACCCTTTTCTTATGCATGTCCTCAGGTTATCCCATGCAATGCTAAGTACGAGGGAATGTAGTGGCCATGTAAAGGAAGTTTTCAATAAAGATGTGTTATTTCATGTTTTAAGTTTTTATGTAATGATCCTAAGCCCCAAATACATTATACCTCTCGGTCTTCTTTGTTTTATCAAGTGAATTTTTATGTAATAAATCATGTTTAAGTTTGTAATAAAAGCAGGGTTAACATAGTTGGTATCAGAGGATAGGTTTAGTTATTTTTTGGAGTAGGATTAGAAAAACCTAGTAAAGACTTAGAGACAAGACTAAGTATAATAAAAACATCCCTATGTTTTGGTAAGTACTGATTAATTGGTTTATCAAACAAATACATCCATGTCTGGATACGAGCAGGCAGAGGCGGCTCTTGCACAGATGTATCTTAGGGGTAAAACCCGAAAACACCGCTTTGAGATAGACTCGAACGGGAACTGGTGCATGAAAACAGGCCTTGTTGCAATCTTGGTTTCGACACTCCCAGGGGATATGTTTTGATAAATTCACAATCTTAGTATGAACCCTTATTAATGGAATTAAAAAAAATGCCCCTAAGAATATATGTTAGAAAGTAGATCATGAAAATCCTAGACTGAAGCCTATAGATTCATAAGTTAAGGAAATGAAATTTAATTTATGAGTCATCAAATTTTGTATTTGGATTACCCTTTATGTGTTACCCCTAACTTTCCATTTATTCCAACCAATGGCCGGTAATAGGAGGACTCGGGCTAACAACCGATGTGAAGATCAATGTGATGATTGTACTAATGAGATGCCCAATCCAATGGGAGCGGGAATCGCAAACTTTGTCACGCTTCTCTCTCAGCTAACTCAAGTTTTGAATAGAAACACGGGTCCATAGGAACGTTCAACCCCCCCTAAGAAAGAACAAGTCGCTATCGAGAGCTTCATGAGACAAAGACCTCCCACTATTAGTGGATCATCCGATCCCACGATCGCTAAACAATAGATCAACTCCATTGAAAAGATCTTATCCATCCTTCAATGTTCTTAACAAGAGAAGGTTCTCCTGGAAGCTTATCATATGTAGGGTGAAACTGATCAATGGTGGACTTTGAACAAAAATATGAAGCCTAAGGAGGAGATCGAGGCATTGGAATGGAATGATTTCCGGAAGATTTTGTTCGATAAATATTTTTCGTGCACCCTCCGGCTTAAGATGGAAAGGGACTTCCTTTCCCTCAAGCAAAAAGATAAAGAATCTATTGGAGAATACGAAGAAAATATCACAAGGCTTTCATTATATGCTTCTGGCTTTGTCTTTACCCCCGAATGCAAGGTTGATCGCTTATTTGGTGGGCTGAAGCCTAGCATGTGGAAAGAATTAGCGATCCGTGACTTCGACAGCTATGAGGAAATTATCTGATGTTCCCTCAAGGTAAAAATGGAGATCGGGGAATCACTCGGGTATCATGGGGACAAGAAGCGTAAGGCGGAATTCAATGCTGGCGGTCCAATGGATAAATCCAACGGTGCTAAGAAGATCCAGCACCCCACTTGCCAAAAGTCCAGAAAGAAGCACCCTGGAAATTGCCTCAAAGGGATGAGGAAATGCTTTAGGTGTGGAAGAGAGGGGAAACTAGCTGTTAACTATTGGAAAGAAAGACCCGCAGTTGATACAGAGGAGAGGAGTGCCCCATTTGAACCTCAACGCATTGCTCAATGCTACAAATTCAAAGAACTAGGGAATTTTTCAAATCAGTTCCCTAATACAAGGGTTTTCGGAGGCAACCAACAACTTCCAAGGCAGC
The DNA here is from genome assembly GCA_963277665.1 of Viscum album. NCBI lineage: Eukaryota > Viridiplantae > Streptophyta > Magnoliopsida > Santalales > Viscaceae > Viscum > Viscum album. The sequence goes on along the minus strand of OY728131.1, from coordinate 1,627,876,583 downwards.
AAGGAATAGCTTTTGCCATCACTTCTACCGAAGTGAACCCCGACAATGAAGTGGTGACAGGTACGCTAGTTATTCATTCAAGAATAGCGAATATACTTTTTTATTTAGGTTCTATGCATTCTTTTATATCTCGAAAGTTTAGTATAACAATCCTGGCACCACCACAAATCATGGAAGTGAAGATGTCAGTGAGTACGGAAAATGGGGCAATCATTGCATCCCATGAGTATAAGTCCTCCCCTATTATAATCTGTGGATTGAATTTCCTGGTGAACCTCATCATACTCCATCTGGTGGAATTTGATGCAATTCTTGGCGTGGATAGGCTTTCCTTATATAGAGCCAACATAAATTGTCAGGAGAGGGAAATCACACACCATATGGAGAATCGACCCCTGATTCTTTACAATTGTAAGGAGGAAGATGAATCTCCTTTAGCTCCATCATCTCAAGAATGGATATTACAACCCTATGAGCACGCGTATCTGGCTCAGATGATTGAGTCTAAGGAAGAAACCATCCATGAAGAAATGGCTATTGTGAGGGAGTTCGTGGAAGTGTTTCCCAAGGAACTTCCTGGCCTTCCTCCTAGAAGAGATGTTGAATTCTCAATTGAACTCATACCTGGGGCACTACCAATATCGAAGACTCCATATAGAATGGCTATCATTGAGCTTGAAGAGCTGAAGAAACAACTACAGGAGAATTTGAATAAAGGGTTTATACGCCCAAGTGCTTCACCACGGGGTGCACCAATCCTCTTCGTCAAGAAGAAGGATGGGTCAATGCGGCTTTGCATCGATTATCGTGAACTTAACAAAATCACGATAAAGAACAAGTATCCTCTTCCACGGATCGATGACTTGTTAGATCAGCTTCATGGAGCACAATACTTCTCCAAGGTAGATTTGCGGTCAAGATATTATCAAGTAAGGGTGAAGAGGGAAGATGTCCCCAAGACTGCTTTTTGTACAAGATATGGGCACTATGAATTCATATTAATGCATTTAGGACTCACCAATGCTCTAGAAATATTCATAAACTTGATGAATAGAGTCTTTAGAGATTACATTGACAAATTTTTGGTAGTCTTTATAGATGACATTCTAATATACTCCAAAACAAAGGAGGATCATGAGGAGCATTTAAGAACTGTACTAGAGACTTTGCGCAAGGATAAGCTCTATACAAAGTATAGCAAGTGTGAGTTCTGGTTGAAGGAGGTATCATTCTTGGTCCATATCATCACAAGCAATGGGATATCTGTGGACCCCTCCAAAACAGATGTAATTGGGGGATGGCCGAGTCCAAAATCGGTAACGGATATCCGTAGCTTCTTGGGGTTAGCTGGATATTATTGTCGATTTGTGAGAAATTTCTCATGATTGTCCACCCCTCTTACCAAGCTAACTCGAAAGGGAGTAAATTTTTCTTGGAGTGATGAATGCGAAGAAGGCTTCAAGGAGTTGAAGAAGAGTCTTATCACTGTGCCCGTGCTCACTTTACCCACAAGTGGGCAAATTTTTGTGGTATTGAGTGATGCTTTAAAGAAGGGCTTAGGATATGTGCTGATGTAGAATGATAAAGTGATATCCTATGCCACAAGGAAGTTGAAAATCCATGAGCGAAACTATCCAACACATGATCTGGAGTTGGCGGTTGTGATCTTTGCCTTGAAAATCTGGTGGCATTATCTCTATGGAGAGAAATGTGAGATATATACTGACCACAAGAGTCTTAAATATATATTCACATAGAAAGAGCTTAATATGCACCAGAGAGGAAAGATAGAACTCATCAAGGATTATGATTGTTCAATTCATTACCACCCTGGGAAAGTGAACAAGGTGGCAGATGCCCTAAGTAGAAAGGACCCAGTGATTCTATCAATGATGAGAATTGAGAAGGATCCAATCTTCTTAGACTTGATGAAGATGGACATGGGAATCATAAAGAAGGGAACATCATCAATCCTTTCACAAATTATTGCTCAACTTTCTCTTTTGGAAAGGTTAAAGGATGATCAAAAGGATGATGTGGGAATTTAGGAAAATGTGGAAGCTATCGAAAAAGGGAAATAATCATAGTTTAATGTTAGTGAAGAAGGAATTGTGCAGTTTGGGAAAAGACTCTATGTTCCATCAAGTCCGGAGCTGAAGAAGGATCTTTTGGATGATGCACATAGTTAAAATTCCTCTATTCACCCAGGGAGAACAAAGATGTATCATGATCTCCGAGAAAACTTTTGGTGGGATAATATGAAGAAGGAGATCGCTGAATATACATCAAATTGTCTGGTGTGTCAGCAAGTGAAGGCAGAGAGGCAGAAGTCTAAGGGGATGATGCAATCATTGCCCATACCATAATGGAAATGGGAGAACATCACCATGTACTTTGTCACCGGACTTCCAAGTACATCCAAGGGCAACAATACAATCTGGGTTTTTGTGGATCATCTTACAAAGACTGCACACTTCATTGCTATTCGGGAGGATTTCTCATTGGATCAACTAACACGGATATATATTAGGGAATTGGTAAGGCTGCATGGAGTACCACTACTTATTGTGTCTGGCCGAGATCCAAGATTCACCTCTACGTTTTGGAAGAGTCTTCAACATGCTCTGAATACTGAACTGAACTTCAGTACGGCTTATCATCCTCAAACTGATGGACAATCCGAGCGGACTACCCAAACACTTGAGGACATGTTGAGAGCGTGCTCAATGGACATTAAAGGAGGATGGTATCAACATCTTCCTCTGGTTGAGTTCTCTTATAACAATAGTTTGTACTCGAGCATCCAAATGGCACCATATGAAGCCCTGTATGGGAAAAGGTGCAGAACACTGGCGTGTTGGGATAAGGTCGGTGAACGTAAACTGCTTGGACCAGAAATGGTTGAAGAAATGGTGGAGAAGGTGAAAACCATTCACCAGCATATCAAGGCAGCCTAGAGTCGACAGAAGAGTTATGTAGATAATCTTCAATGAGACCTTGAGATTAAAGTTGGAGACATAGTGTTTCTACGCATATCTCCGTGGAAGAAGGTCATGAGGTTTGGAGAGAAATGGAAGTTAAGTCCAAGGTACATCAGCCCATTCAAGATTATTGATCGTGTTGGGGCTGTGGCCTATTGATTAGCACTTCCACCTACCATGTCCAAAGTGCATGATGTATTTCATGTATCCCTCTTAAGTAAGTACATACCGGACCCTTTACATTTACTATCTTCTGAGGTGGTATAGTTGGAGGATGCTCTTTCTTATGAGGAGCAACCAGTGGAGATCTTATATCATAAAGAAAAAGTTCTACAAAATAAGACAATGCCCCTCTTCAAGGTGTTGTGGAGAAACCACAAGTTTGAAGAAGCGACTTGGGAATCAGAGGAAATGATGAAGCTGAGTTACCCACATCTATTTTAGTGTGGGAAAAGGAAAATTTCGAGGGAGAAATTTCTTAAAGGGGGAGTATTGTAACAACCCAAAGTTTCATTAATGGAAATCTCTCTTGATCTAATTAAATGTCTATTTATGTTTATATAAAATGTCAACTTCTTTGGTTTTATGTTAAGAATTTTGACCGTTGCTAATATAGTTGTTGAACATTGATCACATGATTAGTATAAATATAGGGATTTAACAAATCCAATTTACTCAGACAAAAGAAGCAATGGCCTCGTCCAGTAGAATTGCTCCGTACGAAGCCCATTTGTCAGAGCTTAGAAAAGAGGTGACATCCTTGGGCTTCTCTCTTGACCAAGCCCAAGATGAGCTTCACCATGTAAAGCTCGAACCGTACCGTCTACCTGAAAAGTGGAAGTTGATAGAGATTACCACTCGAGCGATGTTATCTGAGCCACCCCAAGAGTCTATCACCATCACACAGCTTACCCTTAGGTCTTATGCGGCTGTTTTAAGGGGTTACGTAACGAATCGATAGTACTATGTTCATGTACATTATTTTTTTGTATATAATAATGTATATACTTTATTGTCATTATTGAGACATTGTAAATAGTTTTTAAAGTACAAATAGTGTTTTAAATTATTATTTAATTAAGAAATCTATTTTATTAAATTAATGGATTTTTTAATTAAATATTATTTTCATAAAACATTATTTTTGTTATTAAATTAATTTTTAATAAATATAAATGATTTTATAATTTTATGAATGGAATTATAATTTTTATTAAGGTTTGAAAGCCATTTCTGTCAAAACCAGTGATTTTTCGATAAATGTCGGTTTTTATTTTAAAAGTGAAAATTAATATATTTAGAAAATTATTTAGTTAAAATAAATGTTATTTATGGAATCATGACATCGAAATTATCCAACGGTGAATTTTTCATAATTTTTTGAGACAGTCGAATTTTTGGGTAAAATTTAAATACCGTTTAAATATATAATGTGTTTTATGACATCATAATGACCCAATAGTGATGTAATTAAATACTATAAGATTTATTTTCGGACAATATATGTTTTACCATTAAAATAATGTGATTTTTGTTTTGTTTTACTTACTTTTCAAATCATTAAAGGACCCCTCAAGACTTATTAAACACCTTGTCTTTTTAAATTGTTTTTCATGGGAGTGTGACTCACCTCCACATACGAAACCCTATTATTTTAAGAATTTCAGACTTTGTCCTTATAAAATATTTTTTTCCTCTTCCCTTTTCCAAAAACCATGGGAAAAAACCATGGGCAAAAACCATGGGATGGTTTGTGCTTTGGATTAATTTAATATAAGGGGTCCCAAACCTAAATAATAAAGAATTCTCTCACCTTTCCTATATAAACCCACCCAAGATCCCACTTCCTCCTCACACAAATCCTTTTGAGTTCATCAAACCTCTGCCCTACTCTCTCTAGAATCCTCCCAAGTTTCCCCAAGTTCCCAAGAAGCCTCTCTCAAGCCTCTCTCAAGCCTTTGGAAGAACACTTCCAAGTAAGGGTTTTTTTCTTCCTTTCTCATTTTTGTCCAATTATCTTTATGTTGTTTTTCCCTTATAATTTCAATTATGAATGTTGGGGTATGGTTTCTCACCTACCTCATACTTCCCTCTTTATGTTTTAATGATGGGAGACCCCTTTCTCTCTCATTAAATGCCTCCCATGTACACCCGTTACTATGCCGAAATTCTAAAAGGAACTTCTCTCTCCTCTTTTACATTCAAGCAATACTTTTGTATCATGAATATAAATTACATTACAATTGTTGGGACATGTATCTATATGACCTCATTACTTTCCATTACATATAAATATTATGAGGAACCCCTTTCTCTCTCATCAATCGTTTTTATGAATTCTTATGTCACGTCGTTACGCTGCTGAAATCACACCGATTTTTTAAGCCAATGCCATTGTGTAGTGGATACCATGCCCATTTCTCCATCAAGGGTATTCACCTTTATGCACATTTACTTATTTATTACAAATTTTCATGTATAAATTCCACATTCCTTTATCATGGAATAAATGATTATGTTTTATTAATCCATTTTTTATGATCCATGTGGCACACTTATGCATGAAATGAAATGTTTAAGAAGGGTTCTCCCTTATAGCGGTCCAATGCATTGGGTAAAGTATAGTATCATGATACTTCATTATCAATGAGTGTTGACTCATGATAATTCAAGTGCAACGAGGGTTTACTCGTGCTTTATGTGAAATGAGGATTTACTCATGCTCCATGTGCAATGAGCCTTGGCTCATGCTAATTCCATGTTAAGTGTTGTTGCCACATTTCCATGTTATGATTATCATGCTTTATCATGCCTTTATGTTCATGTTTCTTTTATACTATATTGATATGCCTATTGTCTAACATGTATTGTACTCCTCAAGTTATTCCATGTGTACTCCCTTACTGGGAATTATAGCTCACCTTTTTCTTATGCATGTCCTCATGTTATCCCATGCAATTCTAAGTACGAGGGAATGTAGTGGTCATGTAAAGGAAGTTTTCAATAAAGATGTTGTATTTCATGTTTTAAGTTTTCATGTAATGATCCTAATCCCCAAATAAACTAAACCTCTCGATCTTCTTTGTTGTATCAAGTGAAGTTTTATGTAATAAATCATGTTTAAGTTTGTAATAAAAGGAGGGTTGTCATATTCAAGGTATTAAGACAACATTTAAATAGTAAATAGTCTCCCATGTATTATCATCATATGAAGAAATAATATCGTGTGTTAATAAGATAAGTGAAGAATTATATGAGTCCAATGGATTTTAATGGAATCAAGAGAAGAAAAGTGTGGAAGAGAGAAATATGGATAAAAGGAAGAGGGGAAAGAAGGATTTTCTCATATCTGATAACTGTGGAAACAATCACCTTGGTAAATGATTGAAGGGAATGGGAGTTTGTTATAAGTGTGGAGAAGAATGACACAATGTATGTGACTTCAAGGGTATGAAAAAGGTTTCAAATGTACAATGCTTCATCTTCATGGAGTTTGGACACTATATGAATCAATGTCCAAATCATCAGAGTATACCCTAAATGCTGCAATTGGATAATAATTAAGTTATGATAGTACCTAAGATGAAGAGGAATGATTAGATTTCTTAAGTTGTTATTAAAGTATTGTGTCATTTGATTATTGTATTAATTATGTACATGTTATAAGAATTATAGAGTATATTAGGATTATACTATATTATTATTTCATTAAGGACTTGAGATTGTGTGGAACCAAGAAAAGTGACTCAATAACAGGTTAATTTTTTTGGAAAATATATGGTTGAGAGAAATATAAAACATAATACGGTTCTCATACTGAGGTAGTGATTTTGGAATAATATATGATTGATTTGGATAAATTATATTGGATATTCTTGACTACCTTGAAACTGATTCATGATTTATATATTCCATCATTGTTGGAATTTACAACATTTTTTGATAAAAGGAGTATATCCAGTATTCTATTAAGAATAAGGAAGAATGAATGTAATTAATAAGATTGTATGGTAATTTAGGTTGTTATAGTTTTTTAAAAGAATACATGATGAAGGTATTCAGATCTTATTACATGGAAAAAAGGATGTTCATTATGTTTATCTTCTTTATAAATTTTGGACTGTGAGTTTGGACAGAATTATTTTGGATATTTCTAAAGGATGGAATTGATTAAGTTTGAAATTGGATACTATTGTTAAGGGTAAAAAATTCCTTTATATTATTTTGGTATTTTAATAAAAAGGACAACCTAGAGGTCGGGAGACAACCCGTCGCGTCCGTCAAGGCCGCAAGACTTGAACCCGCAACTGAAGGGTGACAAGGGTGGATCACCTACCACTAGCATACGTGATTTCCTAGTTTTTATAATGTAGTTTTTTTATATGTTCGGACAAATGAATTATAAATTCATTATTTTTGGAACCCTATACGATTATGATATATAGAATATTTTTTAATTCTATTATCTTTTGGAGTGAAAGATGAGTTTGTGGTATGAATTAGTTGAAGGATGAAACTCTACTTTCCAATTATATTTTTTTCCTCTTATTCTATGAATAAATTAATCCTTAACTTTAGGGAATGGATTTTAAAACCAAGAATGTGTTATCATAATACCTTATATTTTGTTGAACGAACGATATTTTAAATCATCATAGATTGATGGCTTTAAGGCCCTCAATTTTACACTTGTTTGTGATAAATGTCCTTAATCACAACCTATAAATATTTACTTTTTTCCTTAAATTATGTGTCTCTAATTCCCACTAATGTTATCCTAATCAATAACATAATTTTGTGTTGACTTTTTCATTTCCCTTTCCCTCTTATTAAGAATAAATTTTATTAACCCAATTTCTGATTTGTGTTTTCCACAAAGGTATTTTTATATTTTTATCCTTTTATTTTAGAAGAACAATTTCAAATTGTCAAGATGCAATTTATTAAAGGAGGGGATAATATAACACCCCAATATTTCATAGTAAAATATTTCATCAATGTAATTAAATAACTTTTGCTACACGCAGCACCGAGGTCGAGCGCACCACAACTTACCAAACTAGTCGTTCAAGAAGCGGTTATGAATAGTATTAACTGAATTTTGAATCATATATACTCTATATAATTTTAACATCGATATTATGAATTTCATATATATAATAAAAGAACAAATTCATTTTTTCATATAAAAGATGTATTTTTCAAAAAATGCAATTTTACCACCTTTTAATAGTGAACCCTTTTTAAAACCAATATTTGACACTTTAATATATTCAATTTATTGAAATTAAATTCTTCTTTAGAATCAGGATATAATAATTTAGTTTGGATAAATTTTTGGTACTTTTTGGACAACTTTCATATTTTAATGAATAGTGAAATATACTATGTTTTAATTGAAAACAACTTTTTTAATCGAAATAATTTATAGTGTTAAATTGTTAATTTGAATGGTTTTTAAATATAATTATATTATATTTTTATCATTTAATACAATGTAGGTGATTATATGTAATTTCCATTAAAATTTTATATAAACACATGTCAATCTTTTGAAAGATTTTACTTTTTTAAAAGCCACTTTTGGTTTTGACAACGGGAATTAATTTTAAATTAATAAATTAAACTTTTATGTTTTGAATTTGGTAAAATAGACTTCATTTTTTAATTCAAAATATCAAAATTTTCTTAAGGAGAATTTTTTGTATTTTTCTGAAAACATTCAATTTTTGATGAATAAGGAAAAACACAGTGTTATTATTTAAAACAGACTTTTTATTTAAATAATTATTTATTTTATTTAAAATTATTTTAAGTCAAAAAAGATATATATTACCTATATAAGTTTAATTTAATTCATTGGAGTCATTTTTTTAAAAAATTAGATGTATAAATTTTTATTGAACTTTTTACCGTCTTTTACACACCTTCTTGGAGCATTTACAAATTTGCATAAAACATAATTTTACCACGTTTGTGAGTTGAATTTCAGAAATCCAAGAGACAATGTTGATATCAGTAAGTAAAATTTGGTTAAATAAGGTAAAAATAATTTTGGGTGAATTGTAACTCTTGACTTTTATTTACCACGGTTAAATGTAAATAGGGAAATTAAAAGTAAAAATCTTATTATAATTACCCTAACACATGTCCTAAGTATAATTGATAAGTATAATTCGACCAAAAACAACCATATGAATAAAATATGATCCTTTTGGTCCACTTTGATTAGATTTGGACATTTATTATTATTTTATTTAAAGAAGAGTTAAAAGTGTTAAATTCAAAGTTTTGTAACTAAACAATTTTTAATATATGGTTATATATAAGATAAATTCAACTTTAAATATTAATTAGAAAGATAAAAATATTTCCTACATCATGGTATTTTATTTATAATTTTTAGACATTAAATAATTAAATTTATTTATGAAAAAATGATGATGTTGTGATTACCTTATTAATGAAAGAATCAAATAAATGGGATTATAAATATTAAAATAAATATAATTTCAGAGTTTTTATAACATACACGAATTTTCAATATTAATATGACATGATATGGGTGATTCAATGTATCTTTTTCGAAGTAATAATGTTGTGAAAACTTAGACAAAAACCAAATTCTAAATTGTGTCAAAATTGACATAAGTGAGTTTTTAAAACAAATATTATATTATTAAATTATATAATATTCCTAAAAATATAAGGTTCATCCAAAGTGCTTAAATAATATTTTATATGTCATTAATGAACCACTTTATTTTCTCTTGCAAGTTTAGAGTAAGTTTATTAACCATATAGTGTAATAATACCATAAGACACGATAAAAGTTAAACTATTTAACTAATAGTTAAATCTAAAAGATAAGGTTAATATGGTGTCCTAAACCTGTATAAAACCTTTTTATTGAAAGGTTTGAAACCCATACCCAAATTATCCTCTAAATAAATTATTTTGGAGCCATTATAAACCGAAAATGATTTTATTATAAAAATTATATTTCAAGCTTTTCATAAAGTGCCCCTCACCCCTCTTATAAAAGGGCACATCCCCTTCTCTCAAAATCACACCTCCAAATCCATTTGGCTTGGCCAAACCCTGCCCAAATATCCTCCCAACATCTCTCACTTCAACCTATAGTCCTTAATTTGATGATAAAGCCATCCTAAAGATCCCTTTTGATCAAATCAATAGGAAGAACATGAAGAATAGGTGATAATTTCACCACCCTCTTTCATGTTATTTTCTTCTTCCACTTCTTATTTCTTGGTTGTCTCCATACCCAAATAATAACTCCAGTACCTCTTACTTACTGGGATATTTTTATAAATACGGTACAACCATATTCTGTATTCTATCCATCCTATAAATGAAAAATTCACTGTAATGTCTCAGATTTACCGTGTATTATTTTTAAATATTATATGGAATTGTTTCGAGACCGGGCGCGAAGACGGCTCATCATTCTGAGGCCCAGTGATCCCGGAATGGTGGTTTTAAATTTTATTATGTTAAGTGAGTTGGCACTTGTGCGCGGATGTGGCAGTTTCCAAACGGATGCCCGGATTAAAAATTTGAGGCACCGTTGCATCCGGGACGACGAATTTACCTAAGAATGAGACTAACCTCCACCGGCGCGGGTCAAGGTTAAATGTTAATTTTTGAACGTTTTAAGTAAAATAAAATAAAATAAATTTTCAAATTTTATTTTATTTATTTTTGAAAATATCTGATGCAACGTAGCGACAGGGAAGTTGTTTCAGTCATTAATGTCATGTCATAATGACACAGAAACAGCAACATTGACTCATTAATGTCGCAGCATAATAGATGCCAATCACGTTTCCCTTTTTATTGTGATAATCGAACTTAGATCGATGGCGAAAAATTGAGAGAAAATTCTGGAGAAAATTCTCGGCAATGAATGATGACAGATTGAAGCTGCGAATTGCTAAGCCAACAACATTGAAGGATCTCGACGGTGGCGGCAGCGTAACACCTTCATCAGCAATCAATCCTAGTAGAAGTAGGGGTTGTTATTTCATTCCTCTTTCCATGTTCTTGATTTAAACGACGAACACGGATCAACCACGAACAATTTGATTCGTGGATTCATGCGTCCTTGCGGGATAGTTTTTATTGGGATGATTTAGGGAAATTATTTTCCACGTTGATTATTTTTGTTGATTCCTGCTCCGTTTAATCCTACTAATGGGAATGAGTCAATTCCATGACGAACGATGGTAAAGGTTTGTTCCTCATGTTTTTTATTGTATTTTCTTCCCTCTTCCCTCTTTCACGTTCTTCACGTTCTTTGTGTTCTTCACGGGGCGATGGACAATGGATCGTTGTGCACCCGTCTTGAGACGCCACGATCCCAAACTGGATATCTGATATCGCAGCGACCCTACAGAAGAGTGACAGCCATAAAGGACATCAAATCATCTCGGATTGGAAAAGGTCATTCTTTGAGTGTTCTTCGCGCGGGAAGATCAAAACATGTTTTCGGAGCCGATTGGAGGTCCGAAAACATCGGGCGTAGCTTCGTGGTGTTGGGGCGACCAAAACCCGGATGTTTCATGACAATCGGATGACCGGATCGATGAACGGGACATCACCAGAGGCGCGATAGTGGAGGTTCGTGTTTCTGGGAATTTCCAGAATACACGGTGTGTAATTACGAAGAACACATCGTGTAGTACTGGCGGCAGCGGCTAGGGTTTCAGGGGTCAGAGAGGAATAACATGGCGTGTTGGACTTTCCAGAAGCTCGACATGTATTTTGGCAAGTACACTGACACAAGATTATCTACACAGCTTTAGAACACGGTGTGTACAGCATGGCAGAGGCAGCTACGCGGGACTCGGTGTGTATCCAGGGGTACGCGGACACGGGATGGAGTAAACTACCGTGTACTCCATCGCATGGCCAGGCGAGGCCAGTAACGCGGGTCACCTTGTGTACCGATTACACGAGTTGGTCTACACGGGTTGATGACCGTGTACGGGAACATGGCCAGCGTACACGGATCCAACCCCAGTCACTCGAACATGGTGTGTACATCGTACTACATGTCATGTACTCAGTTTTATACATGAGCAGCCTTACGACACGAGCCGTTGTACACGGGCAGTACTCGAGGTCAGACAACTTGGCGTGTAACTTTTCTACATGTTGTGTACTTTTCGGAAAATGGAATGGTCCTTTTGTTCACCGTAACTTGGACATCTATTGTTTGGGTTAGTGCCCCTTCTTATCATTCTCCTAAAAGTCGGGCATTGTTTCCTTCTATAGGAGTATGATCCCTTCAGCAGGACTTTATGTGATAGAGTCAGGCATCCATCTCAGAGACCTGGATCCAGATCCTTTATCCATTCTTGACCCTAGGTAGTGTCTCGCATCGACGTGACCAACTCCACTTGGCGTCGATCATCTACCTACCAGGTGAATTCCAGATGAGTCATGGTATCTTCCATGGCCCTGACAGTGATCCTCATCTGCGTATCGTGATCTTTCCCACTCAAGTGTGTGTCTCCCGTAATGAGTGCATCTATCTACCGTTTTCTCTCCCACTCATGAGTGTGTCTCCCGTAATGAGTGTAACTACCTATCGTGATGTTTCCCGACGAACAGTACTTCTCATACGGACGTCATCAGAGCTATAAGACTCGTGGGGTGTGTTCTCCCAGAATGAGTGCTTTGTGGAATATTTGAACTGAATCCCTATGGGGGTATACGGTCCTGTGACTTGTCTATGGACTACGGGTCTGGGTTTTGAGTATATCTAGTTTGTGTTGTATGTTCTACAGACATATATTGTGCATAGCTGATTGTACCTTTACTTTGTGTACTACTTTGTGGTTTTTGGGGTCCTCTACTGAGTATTGTTATACTCACCCATGCACGGGCTTTGCCCGCATGTGTCATGTCTTGTGCAGACAAGCAGCCTTTTGACAGATTCTAGGGCAGACCAGGAAAGGACCTAGATTTCTGAGTTCCCTATAGGTTGAGGCGCTCCTATGGCTACGAGCAGCAGTCCCAGTACCTTTTGTGTTTACAGGTTGGACTTTTCTATTTTCAGACTTTTTTTATGGTGGGCTGTTATTCTGGCCCAGTTTACTTTCAGTACTTTACCTTCTGTTGTGCTCTATTGGTTGGGTTTAGTTGTATGCATGCATTTTTGTTCCTTAGCATTTTTACATTTTAGAATTTGTGGGCTTGGAGATATGTGCATGTCTACATATTCTTAGGCAATTCCTCCCATGTTAGTAATATGCCTACTCGGTGCTAGTCACCAGCCCCTGGCCTGTTGGAGGCGAGATTGGGGAGTCATGGCACGGGCCCCATCGAGATGGGACATGACAGAGTGGTATCAGAGGTGGTTGGTTATAACTTACGACCAAGAGTCTGTGAGATTGGTTTGGGGAAACGATGTTAAGTGTTTCGAGTTCGGTATTCAGACCAAAGACTCCAATGTTGGTGTGGCGGCTGACGTATCCATACACCAGGACTCTGATAAACTGCTTTTCGACTCGGTACACGAAGACATTGGTTGCAGGGAAATAAAATAATGGTACATGAATCATATAGGAATGGGTTATGTTTTCCATATCCTTTGTGTCATCTATCCAGATATACTGATTGACCATGGTACATCTTGTTTCGTTACAGGATGCCTCCGCGACGCATACCCGCTAGGATTCAACATCACGATCACGAGGATAACCCCCTCAGTGACGAGGCTTCGATATAGGGACTAGTTCCCCAGGCATTTCCACTAGGTGGAGCACCAGTTATTCCACCACCAGTGGGGTAGCCCGTGGTACCTGCGGTACCAACCGACGAGGAGCACAGGCTTACTGCACTCCATGAGTTCTAGAGACAGAGACCCCTTAGGTTCTAAGGCCAGCCCGACCCTCAGGTAACTGAGGACTGGATTGAGGAAGTGACCAGAGTTTTCCATCTAGTGAGCACACCAACAGACCAGATGGTGATCCTAGGAGCGAGCCTTCTCCAGGGTTCGGAGGGACAATGGTGGAGTCTGACTGCACAGACTCACGACGAGGAGACTCTTTCATGGAAGGAGTTTGAATGAATCTTTAGGGATGAGTTCTCTCTGGTTACACTGAGAGTAGTACGCATCTAGGAGATTCTTCATCTTCAGTAGAGCAGTATGACAGTAGCTGACTTTTCATCAAGGTTCACCAACCTCTCCCGGTACTAAATGGATATGGTCAAGGATCTGTACTTCAGAGCTCAGACCTTCGAGTGAGGTCTACGACAAGAAATATGAGATAGTGTTGTGACTCTATGCATTTCAACTTATGCTGGAGTGTTCGAGCAGGCCTTGGTGATCAAGAGATTATTAGCAGAGCAGAGACAGCCGACAGCAGTCAGCAGCAGGCAGACAGGTACAGAGACCTAGGAAGCAGGGAGACAACGTCAGGCACAGGGATCTGGATGTGGGAAACGTCAAAGGAGGACCCAGGATAGAGGAGCGATAGTCCATGGCTATCAGGATGGATCCAGTCAGCCTAGGGAGAAGCGATGATACACGTGCGACGGTAGGGTACATCTTGCTAGAGATTTCCTGACCCATCGAGATGCTGATAGGGAAGGGGTGGATGGACCACGAAGATAGAGGCAGAGAGTGGAGAAGACAGACTCACCAGGTGGAGGACGTGGAAGAGGAGAAGGGAGAGTTGCGGGTGGTGGAAGACGCTTCAACTTACTTTTAACACCACCCGAGGAGGTCCGCACCAGGCTCAGGGAGCTGGGGGACATGGGCGGGGACAACTACATGCGGTCGACGATTATGACCCAGGGGCTCCAGTAATGATTCAAGTTACGATATATGTCTTTTCTACCTTAGTTGTCATACTTATAGACATAGGTTCCAGTCATTCCTTCATAGCCACATGTCTTGTAAAAAACCTCGAGATTCCAGTAGAATCGTTGACTCGTTCCTTACACTTGTAGACACCTATGGGAGGAGACTCGATGATCACGCATCGTTGAAGACA
This sequence comes from Viscum album, assembly GCA_963277665.1. NCBI lineage: Eukaryota > Viridiplantae > Streptophyta > Magnoliopsida > Santalales > Viscaceae > Viscum > Viscum album. The sequence continues at coordinate 1,627,861,576 of OY728131.1, read as the reverse complement.
GTGTGATCTTACCCTTGGAGGAAAGAGTTTTGGTTGGAACCACTTGGTGGTAGCGTCGAGGCCTTACGACGTCATTCTCGGTATGGATTGGTTATCATTGGTCCATGCCTAGATTGATTGTTTTAGGCGAAGAGTGTGGTGTGTCCGCAGGGATGGGACGTGGTTTTCCTTTGTCGTGGAAAAGGAGACCTAGGAAGCACAGAACTAGCTCATTCATAGGAGGGTGCATCTGGCCACTCATGAGTTAGTTAACCTTTCCCTCGGAGTAGAAGATGTTATGAGCTACCTGTTCTCAATAGTAGTGGCAGAGTACCAGGACGTCTTTCCTGAAAATGTTCCAGGACTACCTCCCCGACGAAAAATCGACTTTTGCATCAACTTACACCCCAGTACGGCAACAATTTCCTCATAAACATATCATATGGCTCCCGAAGATCTTCACAGGATGAGGCTTCAGTTTGAGGATTTGCAGATCAAGGGTTTTGTGAGACCCAATGTTTCACCCTGGGCAGCCCCAGTCTTGTTTTCCAAAAAAGGCAGATGGGAGTCTGAGGTTGTGCGTGGATTATTGGCGCCTGAACCATGTGACGGTGAAAAAAAAGTTTCCACTACCAAGGATTGATGACCTCTTCGACCAGCTGAGAGGGGAACAGTGATTCTTGAAGGTTGACCTTCGATCAGGCTATCACCAGGTACGAGTACGGGATGAGGACATACCGAAGATGACTTTCAGATGCCACTATGGTCATTATGAGTACTTAGTGATGCCTTTCGGCATGACAAACACCCTCACAGTGTTCATGGGATTGATGAACTGGATCTTATTTCCGTACTTGGACCGGTTTGTAGTGGTCTTCATCGACGACATCCTTATGTACTCAATGTCAGAAGAGGAGCATGTGAGACACCTACAGATGGTTCTAGACATACTTCGAGAGCACCATCTTTATGAGAAGCTCGCAAAGAGCCAGTTCTGGATTCAGTAGGTCCACTTTCTGGCTCATGTCATCTCAGCACATGGAGTATTTGTAGACCTAGCCAAGGTGGAGGTTGTGTTAGCATGGGAGCCACCTCGGAGCGTGACAGAGGTGCATATCTTCCTTGGATTGGTAGAATATTACCGGAGATTCATTCCTGACATCTCCCGGATATCTACACTGATGAAATCCTTGACCAGGAAGGGGAAACCCTTCGTATGGACAGAGAAGTGCCAGCGGGCTTTCGAGCAGTTGAGATAGAGTTTGATGATTTCCCTAGTCTTGAGATTGCTGGAGGAGGGTGTCGAGTACATAGCTTTATGCGACGCATCAGGGACTGGGCTTGGCTGGGTCCTGATGCAGAGGCAGGCAGTGATTGTTTATGGTTCGTTCCAGCTTAGGCCACATGAGAAGAACTATGCGACCCATGATCTCGAGTTGGCAGCGGTAGTCTTCACATTGACGATGTGGCGACACTACCTCATGGGTGAGTGGTTTATCGTCTACTCTGACCACAAGAGCCTCATGTACATATTTTCGCAGAAGGATCTGAATCTGAGGTAGAGACGTTGGCTAGAGTTCCTCTAGAACTTTGACTTTGAGATTATTTATACTCCTGGGAAGGGGAACAAAGTGGCGGATACTCTAAGAAGAAGGTCGAGCTCACAGCTGTTGAGTGAGGTGACAGAGCAGTTAGCCAAGTTGCAGTTGTCCTTCGTGGACAGAGAAGATTCATCCCACCTGCAGTCGATGGTTGTTACCCCTCCATTCTTACAATGAGTTAGGGAAGAAGATCTTGGGGATATTGATAGTTAGGCTTTACATGATCAGTTATCCATAGGGCATTCTCCTGATAGATATTCGCAAGGTGGGTAGCACATACTTCTTTTCAGAGGACGCTCTGTTGTACCAGTGGCATTGCGGGAAGAGGTCTCGAGGGAGTATCATACATCCCCCTTGGTGGTACATCTTAGAGTGGAAAAGATGTACCAGGATCTTTGACGACAGTTCTGGTGGTCAGGCTTGAAGAAGGCAGTAGCAGAGTTCGTTTCACGATGCCTCTCATGCCAGCAGGTGAAGGCTGAGCACCAGGTTCTAGCAGGATTAGCTCACCCCCTTGAAGTTCTAGAGTGGAAGTTGGATGGATATCGATGGACTTCGTGATAGGCTTACCATGAACATCCAATGGGAATAATTCCATCTGGGCGATCCTTGACCGACACACCAAGTTGGCCCACTTCCTAACTATCAGGGAGCAAATTTCCGTAGAGAGCATGTGACTCCACTATTTGAAGGAGATAGTTCGGATTCATGGAGTCCCCTCGACAATAGTTTCGGACTGAGATGCCCATTTCACATCCTGGTTGCATAAGGGATTACAGGAGGATTTTGGGACTCAGCTACAGTTGAGAACATCGTTTCATCCCCAGACAGATGGTCAGATAGAGAGGTCCATTCTTGTTCTGGAGGATATGTTGCGAACCTGTGTCTTGGACTTTGGTCGCAGTTGGGAGGACCACCTACCACTGGTGGAGTTTTCATACAACAATAGCTACCACTCCACCATTTGTATGGCACCATTTGAGGAATTGTATGGGAGACCCTACCAGTCACCGCTTTACTGGACCGACCCCGGAGAGTCCACACTCATGGGTCCAGAGTTGGTGCGAGCTACCACCGAGATGGTGCAGATCATTCGGGAGAGGATGAAGACTGCACAGAGCCGGCATAAGTCTTATGCTTACAGACAACAGAGACCTCTGGAGTTCGAAGAGGGTGACCGTGTCTTTCTTTGGGTCTCAACTCGATGAGGGTTGCAGAGATTTGGTCGAGGCGGCAAGCTATCTCTGAGGTTCATCGAACCCTTCCAGATATTGTGTAGATTTCGCGAGGTGGCATACCGCCTAGCTCTACCGCCACAGTTGCATCGGGTACATGATGTCTTCCACATGTCGTAGCTGAGGAGGTACGTGCATGACCCATCACACATCATCGACTGGGGTGAGCTGGACATCGAGGACGGAGTGACCTTTTCTGAGTACCCAATGGAGATCGAAGATTGGTAGGAGAGGATCCTTCGTGGGTGACCGATTATCTTGGTGTACGTCCGGTGGTAGCACGGGGATCTTCAGGAGAGCACATGGGAGTGGGAGACCTAGATCCGTGCCCAGTACCCACATCTTTTTTAGTAGCCTTAATTTTGGCTTTTCGGGGAGGTAAAGCCCCAAGGTGGGGAGAATGTAATATCATGAGTTTTCTATATATTATTTTTAAATATTATATGGAATTGTTTCGAGACTGGTCACGAAGACATCACATCATTCCAAGGCCCAGTGAGCTCAGAATGGTGTTTGAACTTTTTTATGTTAAGTGAGTCGGCACTTGTGCGCGGTTGTGGAAATTTCCAAACGCATGCCCAGATTAAAAATTTGAGGGCACCGTTGCGTCCGGGATAACAAATTTACCTAAGAACAATCCAAACCTCAAATGGTGAGGGTCGATGAAAAAAGTTAATTTTCAGACGTTTTATGTAAAATAAAATAAAATAAATTCGCAAAGTTTATTTTATTTCTTTTTGGAAATATCTGCTGTTGTGCAGCGATGGGGCAGTTGTTTCAGTAATTAATGTCATGTCATAATGACTCAAAATTAACAATGATGAATCATTAAAGCTGCATCATAATGGATTCCAATCCTATTTCCCTTTTTATTGGGATAATTGAACATCGATCGTTGGTAAAAAATTGAGAGGAGACTCTGGAGAAAACTCTTGGCAACGAACGACGACGTTTCGAAGCTGTGAATAGTTATGCCAAGAACATTGAAGGATCTCGACGATGGCGGCAGCATGAAACCTTCATCATCAATCAATCCCAGTAGAGGTAGGGTTTGTTATTTCATTTTTCTTTCCCCATTCTTGATTTAAATGATGAACGTGGATCAACCATGAACAAGGTGATCTGTGGATTCGTACGTCCTTGCGGGAGGGTTTTTATTGGGATGATTTTGGGGAATTATTTTATTGTTGTTTTTTTATTGTTGATTCCTGGTCTATTTAGGCCTACTAACGGGAGCAGGTCAACTCCGTGATGAATGATGGTGGAGGTTCTTTCCTCATGTTGTTTTATTGGATTTCTTTCCCTCTTCCCTCTCGCGCGTTCTTCACGTTCTTCACGGGGTGACAAACAATGGATCGTTGTGCACCCGTCTTGCGACTCCATGATCCAAAACTGGAGATCTGATATCGCAGTGACCCTACGGAGGTGCGACGGCCATGACGGACAACAAATCAGCTCGGATCGGAAAAGACCATTCTTTGAGCATTCTTCGCACAGGAAGTTAAAAACATGTTTTTGGTGCCGATCAGAGGTCTGAAAACATCAGGAGCAGCTTCGTGGTGTTGGGGCGACCAAAACCTGAAATTTTTGTGATGATCAGACGACCGGATCGATGAAGGGGACGTCACCTAAGGCATGACGGCGGAGGTTTGCGTTTCAAGGAATTTCCAGAATACATGGCGTGTACATCTGAAGGACACACCATGTAGTACTAGTGGTGGTGGCTAGGGTTTCGGGCGTCAGAGAGGAATCACACGACGTGTGACCCTGGTCACACGGCGTGTTGCACTTTCCTAAATCTTGGCGTGTATTTTGGGAAGTAAATAGACACTGGATGATCTACATGGCTTTAGAACACGGCGTGACAGCATGGAAGAGGCGGCTACGTGTGACTCGGTGTGTATTCAGGGGGTACACAGACATGGGATGGAGTGCACGACCATGTACTCCATCGCACGGCCAGGCGAGGCCAGTAACGCGGGTCACCCTGTGTACCGATTACATGGGTTGGAGTACACGGGTTGGTGACCGTGTATGGGCACATGGACAGCATTCACAGAGCGAACCCCAGTCACTCAGACATGGCGTGTACATCGTACTACACGCCGTGTACTCAGTTTTATACACGACCAGCCTTACTACATGGGTCATTTTACATAGGCAGTACCCGGGGTCAAACAACACAGCATGTAACTTTTCTACACGCCATGTACTTTTTGGAAAATGGAATGGTCCTTTTGTTCACCGTAACTTAGACATCTTTTGTTTGGGTTAGTGCCCCTTCTTCTTATTCCCCTGAAGGTCAGGCATCGTTTCCTGCTACAAAAGTATGATCCCTTCAGCATGACATTCTATGATTGAGTTAGGCATCCATCCAAGAGGCCCTAATCAGAGATCCTCTATCCATTCATGACCCTAGGTAGAGTCCAGCATCGACGTGACCAACTTTACTGGGCACCGATCCTCTACCTAGTAGGTGAATTCTAGATGATTCCCGGTATCCGCCATGGCCCTAGCAGTGATCCTCATCTGTGTATCGTGATCTTTCCCACTCAAGACTGTGTCTCCCATAATGAGTGCATCTATCAATCATTATCTCCCCCAATCTAGAGTGTGTCTCCCGTAATGAGTGTAACTACCTCTTCTGACGTTTCCCAATGAACAATACTTCTCAGACATACGTCATCAGAGCTATAAGACTCGTGGGGTGTGTTCTCCCGGAATGAGTGCTTCGTGGAATATTCGAAGAGAATCCCTATGGGGGTATGTGGTTCTGTGACTTGTCTCTGGATTACGGGTCTCGGTTTTGATTATACTTGGTTTGTGTTGTATGTTCTGAGGACATAAACTGTGCATAGATGACTGTACCTTTACTTTTTGTACTGCTTTGGGGTTTTTGAGGTCCTCTACTGAGTATTTTTATACTCAACCCAACATGGGTTTTTCCCACACATGTCATGTCTTATGCAGATGAGCAGCCTTTTGACGGAGTCCAGGGCGGACCAGGACATGACCGAGATTTCTGAGTTCCCTACAGGCCGAGGTGTTCGTACGACTATGAGCAGGAGTCCCAATACCTTTTCTGTTTACAGGTTGGACTTTGCTATTTTCAGACTTTTGTTTTGGTGGGATTTTATTCTGGACCAGTTTACTTTCAATACTTTACCTTTCTTTGTACTCTATTGGTTGGGTTTAGTTGTATGCATTCATTTTTGTTCCTTAGCGTTTTTACATTTCAGCATTTTTGGGCTTGGAGATGTCTGTCTGTGTACATGTTCTTAGGCAATGCCTCCCATGTTAGTAATATGCCTACTCGGTGCTAGTCACCAACACCTGGCCTATTGGGGGCAGGCTTGGGGAGTCGCGGTGCGTGACCCACTGGGACGGGTCGTGACATTCACCATACGTGCATGCGTACGGCTTACCGTCTCCACGTCATGGTGTAGTTTTTTATTCAAACACTTCATTATTTGGATAGGTATAATAATGAGTATAACTGATGTAAATAATAAATAAACATGTTAATTATTCTGTATATATGATATACTATCCAATTACATGCGATTTCACCATCAATATAATGATATTGTCACTCATGTGTACGTACGGATTACCGTCTCCACGAACGCGATGAGATTCATTCCCCATCGTAATCATTCAATAGTAATTTTCATTTTATGATTAAAAATAATGTTTAAGAACTTAATATCATTATGTATATGAATAAAATACATCCTATCCATAACAAACATGGCTTACATAACCAAGCATATAAAGGAAACTAAATCAGTTAACACCCGAAATGATGATACTACAAAAATATTATTAACAATGAAATATTAGAATATCATATATCGTATCATATTTAAGTATGTGGTTCTTGTATAATTTAATAACAATTATTTAACTATTATACAGAAGGTTAATGTACCCTTCACCAAGGAAAAGTACTAGGTAAGGGTTAATTTCAAAATCTCTTTATTATCCGAGGTTGTTTTTATGTAAGTATCAACAGGAAAATATTTATTATCCTTGTCCATGTTTTATAAAAGAGTTTTCAAAGGGATTATTTTTAAGGGACTCTTTTACTAAAACATCATTTTTAATGTTTTAAAAATTTATTCGTCTAAACCTTTCTCATTAATTTCCACGTTTTTAAAGTGGTTTTATGGATTTATTTATATGGAAATCAATGTTTTTAAAATGTTAATTACTTTCAAAAGTTTCAAAGTGGTATGGTGTAATTTGATTCAAAAATGTTTTTAAATGTATTCCTTTTTAAATTGTGTGACTTTTAATTGTTTTCATGAAAAATGGATATTTCCCTCAAAGAGTTTTACAAATCATTTTCATCTATTTCAGCACCCTTTGATGGATTTTAAACTTGTTTGAAGTTGATTTATTGTGATAAAAATCTTCCATATTGCATTAAAGTTTTGGTGTTATGTTTGACTGTGGATGTGTTATTTTTATACCATTCATGGTTTACGGATAATCTTTTGACATTTTTATGCTAATTTTCATACAAATGATTATGTTAGTTTAAACCTTTTCATATGAGGAATGCATTGGACTTAGTAAGTGGTGGGTGGATCCCGCTATATCTCCTCGATGCATCAGTAGGTGTCAGGAGACAGTCTGGTGTCTTGGCACAAGGCCTTGACAATATCTTAATTGTAATATTGGGACAAGGCCTTGACTATGTGGTTATGAAGTCTGGCATTATGCATTCCATCATTATGAAATTGTTTATTGATATAACATGTGATTATTTTACTAGTATAATATCTATGTGAATAAGTAAATGGTATTATTTGATTTATCTTTTCCATATTATGATGATGTTTATGTTTAAAATGCTTTTGTTTTAATCTTATACATTGCCTCAAATTTTTATGCTTATTTATGAAATATTCCACTATATTGTTATCCTTACTGATCATCTTATCTCACCCCTTTCTTATGTTTTATTTTCCCATGATTCCAAGAAGTGTTTTATGATTGATAATCAGTGTTAAGCTAGGGGATTAATGGCATTTTCAAAGGTTCATTTATATTGTGTTTTATTTTATAATGTTTAATGTAATGTTAACGTATGTAATCTATTTTCCAAGATTGCTAAATTGATTCCTCTTTTGGAAATTGATTTCTTGTAATCATGCAAATGTATTAAAATAATTCACTGATTCCGGTCTTCTAGGATTAAGGAATTATAGATTAGGTAGTGGCATATCAGATATTTCCGATCATAGCCTCTAATTGTTCTTGGAGGCGACATTCCTCGATGTTTTCTGTGAGGTACCATCTATAAGGGGTGGACAGTGTAGTTCCTTGATGTATTCTGAGTGGAACTCACCAATAGGGTTGGGCATGTGTCCTTGACAACACTAGAGTGGAACCCTCCAGCCAGACTAGGAATGGGTTCTTGATGACACTAGAGTGGAACCCTATAGTCGGGATGGGTATGGGTCCTCAACCTATTCTGAGTGGCACCCTCCAGCCAGTCTGGGCATAGGTCCTCAACGACACTAGATTGGTACCCTACAACCATGTTGTGCATGGGTCCTCAATCGTGAGACACAACCTCTTGACTATGCAGATCAGTGACGAGACATGATTTGATTTAAATTTGGACTCACAAGGAACTGGTATTCTTTTCCCACCAAGATGCGTTCTTGTGACATGACCTAAGACCATGAAGGTCAGTCAGAGCCACTCAAAGAGGATAGTATCATGGTTTAGTGATTGATCCCCTTTGACTTGTGTGTTTAGGGAAAACATGTGGGATAATGGGCATCACTGATGGATACTCTTTGAGCTGTTGGTGACACATATTCTTGGTTTGAGATTTGAGATAGATATCCCCTTACTCTCTCATTTGGGTTTCTTCTAAATAACCACATATATATATATATATATATATTCTATTTCAGTACCCACCCCTTGGGTTTTGGTTACTCTCCTTCCTGGAGAGGCGAAGACACGCAGGGTATTCCATATTCTTTACTAGTCTCGCTTCTCGTGGTTAGATGAGTACACTCTCCTACTATAGATATATAAGACTCAATGAAAATTTAAACTTCTAACCTTTTTGAGCCTCTTATTTCTGGATGATTTTTCTTTCACTCCCTTATTGGGTTGAGCAGTACTATTTTACCACACATTGTTTTATCTAATGTTTTCCTCTACAGTGTATCTTTTACTATTACCCCTTCTCCTTTTTGGGGTTTCCTACTGATTAATTTTATACTCACCCTTATATGGGCTTTTCCCACACATGTTTTTCCAAATGAAAATGACCGACAGGTTGATCGTGACATCAGATGAGCTGAGGATTATGGGTTCTTAGATCACTTATGGTGGTCATAACTTGGGATCTAGGAGTGTGGATCTCTCATTTATTTTTCTTTTTCATTTACTTCCAAGTTGTGTCCCTTTTCTGGTTGGGTTTGTATTTTTTCCTTTTCCTTTTAGTTTACAATACTGTACTAGTACTATTTAGAGGCCCATGCATGTTAGGTTTATTTACTACAGTATGGCATCTTTTACTTCTTTTCCTCTTCACCTTTTCATAAAGTAGGCTATGTGCGTGTGTACAGGTACTTATGAAATCCCTCCCGGGGTTTTTTGTGACTTTGGTGCTTGTTTCCACCCCCTGGACTAAGGAGGCAGTCTTGGGGTAGTTATGGCTTTAGCCCAGACATGGGGTGGGTCATGACATGGTCTATCTATTGGTTTGGTGGTTAAGCCGTTTTTCTTGGTTTGAGGAGTTTGAGGGGTCTGGAACCATTATAATGAATGATAATGTTATGGTGGTTTTTTTGGCATAGAGATAGTCATTTTGATAGTTATGGTCCTTGGATAAATCCATGTAATCCATAAGGGAGGTTGAAGTTAGCATTTCAGAGGCCATGGTACATATTTTTGTGCTTGAGATGATTCTGTTTTTTAAATTTATCATGTAAATAAGATGATAATGACTATAGTATTAAGGACTATGTCGTACTAGCCGGATGATCGACTCAGGGTATGATATAGAAATAACCATCATGGAAATGGTTATCCACATCTTTAAAAAGTTAAATGACTAGTAAAAAAGGGGGATACATTTTGTTTCAAAGGATAAGGATCTTGAAACATTATTTATCAAGGATTTTAATGCCATATTTAATCCCTCGTCATGTTGTTCTAGTGCCTTTTTTATTTTTGTTATAAATTTAGAAATTTATATTTTTTCTTTACTATGTTTTTAATTTACTAAAAATTATTTGGGGAAATATGATTCTTTTTTTGGAAATGGAACTTTTTTTAACTAACTTTATGTTGTGTGGAAACTCTTATGTTACAATTTTTTCAAAAATTTATGTTGTGGTAGTTCTAGTATCCTTACGGTGGTATAATTTTTGAAGTGGAGGAGAGGATGATGGTCTTACAGTTTTTGGTGGTGGAATCGAGATGTTTTGTTGGCTTGTGTGGTAGGTGTCTATAAATATGGAATGATATTGAAATAAATAAAATTAATAAGTGAATGGGTTGTGATTATATGAATAATGGGATAGAATTAATAAATATTGAAGTGGTGGATGTTGTATTTTAAATGAAATTATAAATGTCAAAGTTGATGCGGTTATATGAATTTTTAGTTTCTGGAAAAAAATTTGGCATAATGAATGTAATATGGCTGGTAAATATTAATTCATAATTGATAAGCTAATATAAAATGAGATAAATTTGAGTATCCATGTGGGGTTGGTTATTTTTATGAGGTGAAGAATGTGTTTTATGTGAGGTCGTGATGATGTGGTCATATTAATGGTTATAGAGATGTTACATAATATATTTGAATTTTAGGATAGGTTTTTGTTCTACTCTATATCATTTGTATATTCTATTATTTCTTATGAACCACCACACTATTTAGATAAACCTTATCAATTCCCTTATGTGGTTCTAAATTTTTAATGTACCCCAATTACCAGGATATAGGTGACACAAATGACTGACTACCACCCCTTCCTTTCTCTCTTTTTTAGTTATAATATTGGTTATGATTACCTGAGGTTAAGGTATGTAGTGATGTAACAGTAATGTGATGTTGTTTCATTAGTGTGGTGATGATTTTATATGTGGTATAGATGTGATATGTGGTATGAGGATGTGTTATGTGGTATGTGTATGGTAGTTTTTATACAGAAATGGTTATACATTTTTGCTTGTTATGTGGTTATAATGTTTGTTGTTATGTGATATAGATTGGATGGGAGCACCAAGACACACGTCATTGGGGAATGAGGGGGACTATTTTAGTGGGTAAGTGGGTTTACTATACCTTCTTATCAATATTCACAAATAACTAAGGCACTATTCTTTTTTGTGCCTTTAGTGAGTGGGAATTAGTGAATTTGGGTGGTGGGTGACCTGGATAAGTGATGAGTCAGTTCCATTATTGGTTCACTGAAGCATTAGTATACTTCTTCGCTGAATTCGTTATATTTTTTAATGAGGATTGTATTGAGTATAATTTTTCAGTCACCCCTATCTTCTAGATAATATTTTTTAATATATTTTTAGGATGAATTTGGTGATTTGGATATATATTACTAGCCTTTTATGTGAGGTTATTTAGTGTTCATGAATTCACTACCATATGAGTTTATTATTTTGGGTATCTATTTGGAGAAATAATTTTATATATGACAATGTATACATTAGGGGATTGTTTTCTTTTATATAATATAAATATTATTTTTGAATTCATTTTTACTTACTTGGATTTAAGAGGACAATCCCTCCCATATGTGTGTCTTTTTCCTTTGGTGTAATTAGAAAATAAATATTCTATTAGAGGCAGCCATTATGGGGCACACTTGTCTTCACTTCTAACCTAGGAGGAGTCCTAGTGTGTATGGTTCATGACATCATTCATGTTGAAAATCCATTATTTATTTTAGGAGGGAGGATTGGTATGAATCGTTGGAGGTTATAATTTAAATAATTTTTAAATTAATAAATTAAAATAAATCATTTTAATTTTATATGTTTAAATAATTTTCTTCTCAATTTTAGCTCTGATTGAAATTCTATTAACATGAAGATATCTGGGGAATGATGTTTCATTTTGTTATGATGTTTGTTTTGGTTGGGTTTTAGCTTATATCAGGGCTTGTTTTCCGGTTTAGGGCTAAAAATATTACATTATTATAATAATATAGATTTTATTATGATAATTTTATTTCTTTTACTTATAACTTGTTATTAGTTTTAATTTTTTTATATTTATTGACACACATTTAAATTAAATGAGGTTTTCTAGTGGTTTAGTGTAACTTCATGAGAATTTTTTTAAGTAAATATTAATTTATTTAGGATAAAATAGTTATTTTCAATTTAAAAAAATTTTATACCTAGAAACCATTTTTTATGGTCGGAATGGTGTGTTTTCTTTTCGTTAATATTTTATTAATTTTCTTATAATTATTGAATTTTAGGTGGTGGATGGGGGAGTTTTTTAATAAATAATATATTTATTTGACCTAAATCCCACTATATGAACATATTTACTGAGAATTATTTTGGAATCTTGGTTTTATAATTTTCTGACATGAAATTTAATGACGATAAAAATTAAATAGTTATTATAATATATTTTAAATGACATCAATCAGACTTATAGTTTTAGGTCATTCGTGTAGAGAAGTTTGATAATCTCAAACTTCTCTCTAAATTTTGAAATCCTTAAACATAAATTTTCAAGACATACCTTATATTTTTCGATTTATTTTCTTGATACCTTTATATATATATATATATTTATTTATATCCATTTTTAGGATTTTATTTATAGATATATTCTAGAGGGATTTTTTACTATTTTTTCAAATAATTTTTCTATACACACCAAACCATAATGAATAATATTTCAAATAATATATAATTGTTTATGATTAGAAAAAATTAGTCTAAAAATACTAAAAACATGTTGATCCAACTTATTAATTGAATTTTATCTTAAGGAAAAATATCTATAATTTTTATGTTCACTAAAAATTATTATGGGAATATTTTGATTTTTCATTCAAAAAATATATTTTTGAAATCCTTATAATGAGAGGAATCAAATGATATATGGTTTTAATTGATCAGACGGATAAAATGCAAGTCAATGTTTAAAAATAAATTAAATTTGACCATGTATATATCTAAAATGTTTGAGAATTTATATTTAGTTTTCAAATAATTGAATGATGATAAGAATAAAATGAATCTGACTCCAAAATGTTAGAATTTTATTAGTTGGTTATAGTTGAAAATGTATAATAATTAATTAAAATATTATAATTATAATTTATTTTTATGAACAACTTATATAGTGATAGAAGTTAGGTGGAGGAACCCCACATCCTCTTTAGTAAGGGGTAGATATTTTGGGGTTTTTTAAGCCATCTTCCACTGGAAACAAATTCTAGTATCTTTTTTAGTGTATGTTTTCTTAAAGAAATACACTAGATCTACCCATTACTAGATATGATGTGGATCCAATTCAGGGTGGGGTAGGTTTAAAAACTGCCTAAGGAAAAACATTTAATTAATTAAATTTCTTTATTATAAAATCTTATAAAATTTATTGAGTATAAATATTTCGTTGTATTAAGTTATAAAGATATATTTTAAAAAAAATTACATAAATTTATAACGTTTTATATAATAATTAAGTTATAACATTTTGTAATATTCATTAATTAATATATATATATATATATAGTTAAAAATAATAACAACATATTATTATTATTCATTTATATTTGTCCATTATGTACTTTCAAGTATGATATCAGATTCATAATCCATTTTTAACACAGTGATCATGATATCAAGATGAAAAAATTAAGTAAATTGCATGATAGGTAACATTGAACCATGTCTTGGGTCCCGGGTCTACCATTTAACCTTTTATCAATGTATTAATTCAATATGTAATTTTTTACCTAAAATCCTTCTTGGAAAAATGATTTTTCCATCTTAGTTTTTTTCAAGTATATTATGATAACGATTTTTATAAATCCATGTAGGGTCATGTAAAAAAACTATTATTATGATGAGATTATTATTGGATTTAAATTAATTAATTAATAAATTAATGATGATAAATATGAAAATTATTCTTATTGAATATTTAATTATTTTTTTAGCATATTGAAATCTTTTATGAATGAATTCCACCCATACATTATGAATTTAATTAGTTGATAATTATGTAAAACAATATTATTAATTAATAATAATTTGACATCATAATATAAATTAGGATGTTTGGAATTAAGAACTCCATTGAGACATTGCAGGTTATTAAAGAAAAAATAAACAAATCTTGATGATTTTAAACAAATAAATAAATTGGTTAATTAAATATTTATATGTTTATAAAATGTTTTGGTATAAAGTAAATATTTTTTATATAAAGTAAAAATAGAACTATAAAAATTATTGATGATTTACATTTATATATTTTGAAAACATTAAAAGTATTAATAATTAATAATGATAAAATTAATTTTATGTGATGGTGATTAATCCATGGGGAAGAGTTGAATATGGGTTTTGACATTAAAGAGGACATGTTTAATGAATAAGGGAATTAAAATAGAAATTATCATAAGATTTATAAAAATATTAAATGGTGTAATAAATGATGATAATTAGTTATGTAATAAATAATTTTTATTTTAACAGACTTGGGGATTTGAATTGTGTGTATGTGATGTAAATTCAATGGAGACATATATATATATATCATTTAATAAAATAAATTAAGGTGAATTGCAAGGATTAACTAATGGAAGATGAAAAAGTATACTAATAATTTGAATCAAAAATAAATAAGAATAATGGATATATTAATGTTATGTTATTTTCTAATAAAAATGAATTATCTACATAACAAGAATATGAAATTCTGTAATTTACTTTTGATTATTTTAAAGAAAATGAGGAATGGTGTTTTGAAGTTAATTAAATAAAGTGGTGGAATACTTTGGAAAAAAATTTAGATAAAATATAGAGATAATAAGGCTTTTTATGACAAGGTTTTATATCACTTTTAATGTGGTGTATAATGGTGATTATACCATAATGATGTACTGAAACTAATAATCCAGTAACTGTTATTTAATATTTATTATTTTTTGATGTTATGATAGTGTGGAAATTTGTGAATAGGGATACAAAAACATTTATGTGGAGAATTTATTATGGGTACTAGTTTAATTATTGAATTGAGTTGTGTGATTTTTTTTATTTACTCAAATATATTTATATATGATGTTGTCTAGTGTCTAGATAATATAGATGATAATGGAGTATTACAATGATTATATTATTGGACTCACCCACTAACTATATTGACAGTGAGGTGATGAATTTTACACTTTTAACCCACTATTTTTCAAACATACTAAAGAAGATCTATACTTTTAGCTACTCCTGTTCACTAATAGTGTTGTGTTATGGCTTATTAATGATACATGATCTTATGATAAATGATTATTTTCCTGAATATTTTCAATTTTTATCTCCCATGGCTCTTGGATTGAGGTGGATGATAATATACATTATAACTATGGTTTCTCTCCCAAATCTCTAGGTTTCTAGAAAAGTATATATTATCAATGAATTTAGAATGAGATAGGTTTATAAGTATTCCTGTAGAATCCCAGTATGGTACATCTATTAGGGATAATCAAGAAAGAAATATTATGAAGGGATGTGAGATAGTATTTCTTTTTTATATCTCATTTATTTGTGTGACTATCATCCATATATGAGGTGGATGTTTTCCAAAATCTGAAGAGAGAGGTTGGAATATTATCATATTATAACCATTAATATTCTTCAAGTTACTGAGGGTGTGATTATAGTATAATGGGTATTAAAGAATAGGTATTATTACTCCTCTATAGGATCCCCAGGATCATATTATAGCATAGTGGTCCTAGGAATCTATGTTTTTTTCCCCTCTATCAAGTAATAGTTTATGATTTCCATTCTTACTATGATATTTTATATTATTAAAAATGTATATTGATATATATAAAAACATTTTTATTTGGTGAATTTCATGAAATTAATCTATGGATCACTAAATGGTAATTAATTATAAATATGTTTAGGTTTGACTATTTTGTTTAGGGTGTTGGTTTTGTCTACACTACAGTAGACAATAGTGGATTATATAATTAAAATAAATACTCGGGGTCACCATATTAAGTATTATTACTCACTCCTTGAACACTCACGTTTTGTGCAGTATTGTGTTCATGAAGATAAGTATATGTAGATGGTGGAAAATAATGGAGGCTAGTGATAGATAGTGGATGTTATTGCTAGTGGATTGGTGAATTCATTGTGATGACAACATTCATGTCATCTTTATTTATAGTTACTTTTGTATACATTTTTTTGGGATGTGTTATATGTATATGATGTTATATTCATCTCCAATTAAATTATATTATAGATATACTATCATATTTCAGGGATGGTTATTCTTTTATATTATGTGGATGATGTTTCTTGATAGTAGATTTCATGTTATTTTTAAATAAAATTTCACTCAAAATTTGACCGAATACCTAAACACTAGACACTTTACACATATATATTTGACGAATGCTTAGATATTTCACTTAAAAGTATTCAAAGACATAAAAAAACTTATCAAATCATTAAGTTAAAATTTTGATTTTGACACATGTGAGGTTTGGTTAGAATAATATGGAATATATTTATCAAGGAATGTTAGTTTGTTTAGTCATAATAAATGAAATTTTCAATGTTATGGGTTGATAACATATTCTTGATACATTTTCATATTGATGACTAATGATTGACAAACCTTAGTATATAATAAATATTATCTGAATTGTACGAGAATATTCATCATATATATTCTGATCATGCTTTATTTATTCTATAATTTTAGTATTTGAATGATTTTCTGTCTATACTTTGTGGAAAAAACTGATAGAATGTCTATCTATATCCATATAATATACTATGATCCTGATATTTGGATATTCCTTAGATATAGCGAATAGTGATTATTGATATGGAGATGATTCATTATATATCAATGGTTATGATGGTCATCTAAGATAGAATTTATGGATGATATATTATAATATATCACAAAATGGAAATTTCTAGAATACTCAAGTACTCATATAATAGGATAGTTGTGTGGTGGAACTAATTTTTTATTTTAAAATAAATAAATTCAACTATATTTTCTGAATTTCTCACATTCATACTGTGAATTCATTTGGATTTTCAATTAATCCTTATATGGTATTTTAAAAATTCTATAGACATATGTGTGAAGTAAAGAGTCAATAAAATTGAGCTTGGACCAATTATAGTTTCACTTATGGCCAATTATGAAATAATAAATAATTTATGATTATAGTGGTGTATCACGAGTATGGTTGAACAATGTGTACGTTTAGAAAAATGAAATTTATAAAATTCAAATATATTCTTTTATTATAATAAAATTATTCATGGTTAAAAAACATGTAAACTTTTCTAAATGAGAAGTAACTAATGGATTAATTCTCATATTCCAAATGAGAGGTCACCCCATGTGATGTATTGTTATGTTTATTATTGAATCAAGAAATTTCTATTGTTATTAGTTCATGAAGTTATTGGTAACATACTACGATGAGTAGTGATGGATATGTAATTGAATATCTAAAATGTTAACCTAAAAACTACTAGATAGTAGCATGATAGTTATTTAATCCACAAGGAAGGCTATTATAGGTCCACTCCAGTTAAAAAACATAAAAAAATATAAAAATACTAGCACATGAAAATTCGTTTTATCTTTAGTGATCTTTGATCATCATTTACTTTTAAGGAATTAGTACCCACTCAGCCTTCAATCTCCAGGTTCAGTAGTTAAAGTTCCTATATCTCACTGGTGTCTCCCTATTCAAACATAGGAAAAAATGGATGTTTTCTTTAGTATGAATCAGTTAGGGATTTAGTTAGTTTCTTTCAACCTCCTGTAACACCCTAAGATTCCAGGGTACGTTTCTTTTTAATTAAACTCAATATCTTGTGTCGTACCTAATACTGAGTTCGAGCTTACTATGATCTATCAAACTGTCTTTTTAAAAAGCGTTTATGAACAGTAATAACAACATTATGAAATTTAAAAATCTTATTTTTCAAAATAGACTATTTTTTATTCAGAATATCAAAATTCTATTAGTGTGGATTTTTGGTATTTTTTGAAAACATTCAATTTTTTATGAGTTGTAAAAAATATTCCATTGTTGTCAAAACTGACTTTTCCATTTATATAATTATTTTACTTTAAATTAATATTAAAATAAAAATAGATAAATAATAAATATACTAACCCAAATTAGTTCATTGGGATCATTTTTATAATATAATTATATATATAAATTTATTGAACTTTTGAACGTCTCTTTTACCCACCTTCTAGCCACATTTGTGGGGTTAGCATTAAACACAATTTTACTGATTATGTGAATGGAATTTAGAAAATGGATATATATTGTTCAAATTAGTATTAAATTATAGATCTAATAGAATCAACTTAATTGTTTAGTGAATAGTAACTTTAGTGAGTTTTTATTTATTTACCCCAATTAAGGGTAAATCTGGTAAATAAAGGTAAAAATAATATTATAATAATTAAAATTTACCCTAACACTTTTCCTTATTTAGTTGGATAAGTGTATTTTGACCAAAATCTACCTTAGGTAAAAAATATGATCCTTTTTAATCCACTTCTCTTAGATAAGGACATTTATTATATATTATTTAGTGTGTAGTTAAAAATGTTGTATTCAAATTTTAAAAAATATATCATTTATAACATAAAGTTATTTATGTTTTATGGTAGAATATATTATTATTTAGAAATATAAAATATTTATCTAAATAATGGTAATTTATTTATAATTTTAGGAAATAAATAATTAAATTAAATAGTGACACAATGATGATGTAGTAATTGATTTATTAAAGGAAAAATCAATTAAATGATATTAATAATATTAAAATAAATATAATTTGAAATACATTATGCCATAAAAAAATATTTTGGATTAAATTTACATGATCGAGATGTGTTAATATATTTTTTCTGAAGTAATCATGCTGTTTTGATATTTTAAAATTGTAAGTAATAAATAGTGTCAAAATAGACATAAATGAGATTTTAAAATAAAAAATCTGTTATTAAATGATATAAAATTCATAAAAATATATATTTTGGAAAAATAACTATTATAATTAAAAAATATTCTACAAATGTTCCAATTGGGGTTTTTTGACTTTTTATAGTAACTATATTAACCCTATAGTGAAAAAAGACAAGTAGACACGGCAAGAGTTAAACTGTATAACTAAGGGCTAAATACAAAAGATAAAGTTAATTTTGGGACCTATAAATGTCTAGAAATCATTGGTTGGGAGGATTTAGACCCATCCTTATCTTATCATAGAAATAAATCACTTTGAATTTATTTTAAATGAAAAATCAATTTACACTAAATTAATTGTTTTGGAGTTTCCAAAAATGCTCGTCCCCTCTCTTATAAAAGGGAACCTATCCTCCTCTTTTATTCATAGCACTAAATCCCTTTATATCACCCAAAAAATACCAATTATCCTAAAAAATTCCCTAAATTCATCCTATATTCCATAATTTGGGCATAAATCCAACTTAAGGAGTCCTTTAATGCAAATCAAAAAGAGATACCTGAAAAATAAGTAATTGTATTATCAAATCATTAAAAGTTTTTTTATTCTTCTACTTCCTCTTACTATTTTTTCCATACCAAAGTAATAAATCCATTATCAACTGTATACTTATATTTTATCATGATAATGGGACAACCATATTCATCCTTTTATCTATCCTATGAATAACAATATCACCACATGTATGTGTGTACGGTTTACCATCTCCACACTGTGGTGTAATTTTTTATTCATTACTAATTTACTTGGACCTGTATAATGATGAATATAATGAATATAAATAATTATTATGACATGATAATACTTTTTTATAAATAATATACCATTCAATTCCATACCATTAAACCATTAAGGTACAGATATCGTCACCCGTCCGTACGTATGACATGTCGTCTCCATGACATGATGAGATTAATTTTCCAAGTAAACCATTCAAAAATGATTATAAAAATATATATAATTAATAATTATGAAATATATGAAATAATAACACTAATTAAATAATATATATATATATATCATTTAATTTTTTCCATTCTATATGATAGTATAAGGACCCGCCCTTAAACATTACGTAATCTTGAATTAAGTTAATAATTCACATTGAGGATCTTTTCAAGTTTAGAGTTTTTGATAATTAGGACATAACTATTACACTACATCTAAAATATTAAAAATTAGACAATTCTACTTAGTATCCATTTTTTATAAAATAGAAACACTTAAAAGAAAATAATAATTCTTTTCTTGATGTAAATCTTCTAGAATTATTCCTTTGTCTTTCCCTACCTTAAATCCTATGAAAAACATTTCAAAAACTTGGGATGAGCATAAAATATCAATAAGTGTTATAAAATAAGGAACCAAAACATTAGTCCACCAATACATACAATTCAATGAAATCAAACATTTCAATATTTGACATACCACATCGGATCATAAGATTTATGAATAACACGTGGAAATAATAATTCATTAAGGTAACTTGTGGCATCCATAACATACTTACGTTGTAGCTTTCAAAAATACGGAGTGAGTTACATTTGGAAACCCCATCATAGTATATTCCCTAAATATATTAGGAGAAACTTTAACGTTTACCTCTGTCACGTTACCCAATGCATTGGAGATATATCTAGGGCTCACCTGCCCTAGGTTTATCATGGAACCACCCATATATGTAAACAATGCCCAAGAACCACCATAACAAATTCATAATACACAAAACAAACATACATAAAAGATAACATTTCCACATTTAAATCACAATATATCATTTAAAGATATTGAAATAATCAATACATTATCAAAACCATTTTCAATACCAAAATACTTAAAAATAGTTTATGATATTTTTTTCCTTTTAAAAACACTACATCTTGTAGAGGAATCCAAATATCAAATAATGCTCACAGAGGCAGAAAGGTATTTGGAACCACGTATGTTAAAAAACATTCCCTTTTTCATTTAGTAAAACGCTATGTAAAAAAACAAATCCCTATTGGAATGAAATTAAAAGTCAAATGGGTTTATATATAGTATAAAAAAAGTGGTGTATAAATCAAGATATGCCTCAATGAAAGGTGATTGAGATGAATTCCCTTACCTCGTGTCCGACTTGAATCATTCATTATTTAATCTCAGGAATAATGAACTAAAGTTAATTTCTTCTTGATTTAGAAAATTTTCATGTTTATTAATCCTTTTATATTATTTATTAACACATTATAAACATTACACAATCATTGAAGTTAATAACGATCATTTTCTTGATATTTGTTACTTGAGTCAAAAATGAACTTATTATAATTAAAAGTTGTCCTTATGGTCAAAATTACATTATATCCAGTATGATATTCATGATTTAGATCTCATATATATCATATATATCCAGTATATATATGTATTTATAATAGTATATAACATTTGGTGATAAGAAATGAAATGCACCATTCATGGAGACGGTAAGTCGTACGTATGCATGAACGCTACATTCATTTCTATTTCGTATTTAATGGAATTAAAGCTTAATTATACATAAGAATATTATAATTCCATTATAATATAATATATAATTTCTGTAATTCCATCCTTTATATGTTCCATGTATGTCATGAACGAGTCATATCATGTTGAGGGGGCTATAGTCTAGATTTCCTAAAATGAAATTATCATATTTACCCATTATGGAAACCTTAAAGGTATGTAGTAAATGAAAAATAAAGAAGTTTAGAGGAAATATAAATATAATATATATCACATATAAATA
This sequence comes from Viscum album, assembly GCA_963277665.1. Taxonomy (NCBI): domain Eukaryota; kingdom Viridiplantae; phylum Streptophyta; class Magnoliopsida; order Santalales; family Viscaceae; genus Viscum; species Viscum album. The sequence goes on along the minus strand of OY728131.1, from coordinate 1,627,839,692 downwards.
TAGTGTCATCATAATGGCCACCATGAGAGGCGGTAGGAGATAATCTAACAATCATCGTTTCGTGAGGCAGCAGTACATCGTACATAGAAATAGTATGTTTGTATCCATTAGATGGAGGTGTGTGTAAGTGTAGTTTGAATCATTCTAATAAAAACAACCTAGTATATTGAGGATACTTGTGTTTTCATGTAAACAAATAATAATAAGATCATAGGAAGAGAATAAGTAAAATAAAAGAATAGAACTTGAGGGAAGACTTTACCTTTAAATCGGGTAACTCCCTTTGGTTTGAACCAAAAGGATTTCTTGAAGTGATTTCTGCCTAAGTTAAGGCTTCTAGGAAGAAGAGAGGGATCTTGATAGCTTATTTTGGAAGATTTTTGAAGATAAAAGGGGTTTTGAGTGGTGTGAGTAAGGGTTAGAAGTGGTATATTTTAATAAGGTGGAGGAGGGGCTCTTTAGAAAATTTTAAAAGTGTTGTTCTATAACAAAATGATATTCATTTTCCAAAGGTCCAAAACTTTTTTAATTAAAATATAAATTACATATATATGTCAAAATAAAATCATTCAATATAAATTGGACAGGTTTTGGATATTGTTTTTAATCCTTATCTTTTTTATTTAACCCTTTGTTAACTTATTTAACTTTTACCATGTCCTCTTATATATTCATACTATATGGTTAGTATATTTACTATAAAATTCCAAGCAACCCAAAATGGATCACTAATGACATTGTTAACATCATATATGTAATTTGGCAGAATATTAGATTTTTAGGACTATTTATCATTTAATAAAATTTTGATTGATTTAAAAACTCTTTTAAGTCAATTTTATTAATTTTCATATCATGGATTTTTAAAAAATCCAAAGAAACTTGATTATTTTGAAAAAAAATTAAATAAAATATAAAAAGTCATTATAATATACAAAATTATTTTATTAAATTAAAAGTTTCAGAATAAATTTCATTATAATATCATTTATTTGAATCCTTTTTTAATTAAGGAATTACTGCATCACTATTGTGTCATAATTAAATTTGTTTATTTAATGTCTAAAAATTGTAAATAAAATACAATGACATAGGAAATCGTTTTTTCCTTGAAAATAATATTTATAGTTGAAGATATAACTTATATAACCCCATATAAAAAAAATTTAGTAAAAATATTCATGTTTATGTTATTTTTGTACTTTAAATTAATTAATCTAAAGTGTCATTATCACTCCCAAGTGGCTCCATGTGGTTCCAAAATCAAACCAAGTATGTCCTTGGTCGTAAATATCTCATCCAATAGGGTTAGTAAAGGTTTAATGGTAATTTAATATTATTATAATATTATTTTTTACCCTTATTAACCATATTTAGCCTTTAACCATGGTAAATAAAATATTTGCTGATGTAAATATTCATAATTTTTAAAAACAAAAGTTACCTATTTACACAATTTTAACCTCCTGATTCCAAATATGGAATCCATTTTTCCAAATTCAAAACACAAAAGTTTCATAAATTAATTTAAAATTAATTCACGTTGCCAAAACCAAAAAGTGTGTTTTTAAGAAATAATAACTATCAAAATATTGACACTTGTTTATGTAAAATTTCAAAGTGAAATTACTTATAATGAAAAAACATAGATTAAATTTTGAAAATATAATCCAATTACACTTTAAAACCAATTAAAATCTTAATTTAAATACATAAATAAATTAGATTAAAAGGCAGTTTTGAATTAAAATGCAGTATTTTTCACTATTCATTAAAAAATGAACCATATCAGGAAAATACAAATAATTTATCCAAAGTAAATTTTGATGTCTCGATTATAAATAATAATTTTATTTTGTCAAATAAGACATATAAAAGTGACAAAACTATATTTAAAATGGGATGGCCATCAAAAGGCGGTAAATCAGACTTTTAATGAATATTAGAATGTTTATGATTAAAATTGGATTCATTCACATTTTAAGATTTTAACTTTTATTGGATAAATATAAAGACATTTGAAAAATACGTATAATAATATTATAGTTAGTTTTGTTTATTCTCTCAAATATAATGGATATGAGTTAACTACAATTTAAAATAACGATATTATTGTATTATTTTTCGGTATAACTCAACGTTGTGTGCAACGTAAGACTTCAAATAAAATCATTGTTTCATGTTGGGTATGTCATCAAACATACAATCCCCTAAAAGGAAAATTAATATTTAATTCGAAAAATATTAATAAATGTGAAAATTTCATATTCTTTATTTACGTGGGATGTTACATCCTTCCCCCCTTTTAGAAATTGCGTCCTCAAAATTTTATTCACTTATCAAATAAATGGGGGTATTTATCCTTCATAGAATTATTAGATTCCCATGATGCCTCTTTAACCATATGGTATTTCCACAAAACATTTACCTGATAGATTACATTATTCTAGAACACTTTCTCTCTACGGTCAAGAATCTGGATTGGTTGTTCCTCATAAGAAAGATTCCCTTCAAACTCAACTACCTCTAGACTGAAAATATGAGATGGATCCGACATATACTTTCTCAACATTGAAACATGAAAAACATTATGTACCTGGGATAAACTTGGAGGTAAATAAACTTTGTACACAACTGTTCCAACTCTCTCTAGAATTTTATATGGTCCAATAAACCTCAAACTCAACTTTTCCCTTCTTTCCAAAACACATCACACTTTTCCATGGAGAAACTTTGAAAAATACATGATCACCAACCTCAAATGAAAGATATTTCCTTTAGTTATCCGCATATCCTTTCTACCTACTCTGATCTGTTTTCATGTGCTTCTGAATCAATTGATCTTTTTCTGTCATCTCTTTTACCAATTCTGGTCCCATCAGTTTCCCTTCACCTACTTCTTCCCAAAAAGCTAGAGTTCGACATCTCATTCCATAAAATGTCTCAAATGGTGTCATATGTATACTAGAATGAAAACTGTTATTATAAGAAAATCCAACCAAAGAAAGATGTTGGTCCTTAATTCCCTAGTAATCCATTGAGCAATCACGTAGCATATCTTCCAATGTCTAAATTATTTGTTATGACTTCCCATTTTATTGAGGATGAAAATATGTACTAAAATTTAATTTAGTACCTGATTACTTTTGAAGGCCTTTCCAAAAGGTAGAAGTAAACTTGGGATCACAATCAGATATAATGAAGAGGGGAAATCCATGCAACCTAACTGTCTCTTTAACATACAACTAAGAATGTTGATCTAGAGACAATGTATCTTGAATAGGAAGGAAATGAGTAGATTTAGTTAATCTATCAACAATAACCCAGATTGCATTTTCACCTCGAGATATTTTTGGTAATCCCATAATGAAGTCTATGGGTATATTTTCTCATTTCCACACTAGCACTAGTAAAGGCTGAAGCATCCCTTTCGGTAACTGATTCTCTTCTTTAACCTATTGATAAGTCAAACACTTCACAGTAAATTCAACAATATCACTTTTCATTCCATACCACCAGTAATAATCCAGAAGATCTATGTAAAACTTAAAAATGCCAGGATGAATTGAAAACGGATAACTATGAGCTTCACATAACAACTATTTCTTCAACTGTGAATCAAAAGGCACACATAATCTCATCCCAAACCTCGAAACACAATCATTATCAATGTTAAATCCAGGTAACATACCCTTCAGAACCAACTCTATCTTTTTTTTCAACTCAATGTCTTCCTTCTATTATTTCTTAATTATGTCTGATACAGATGATTTCACTAATAGCTGAAACAAAACAGAGGAATTTCTGTACCAATAACTTATATGCCAAAGTTAATCAAATCCTTAATCAAAATATCTTGTTCCAAACGTAACATGGTTAATGTAACATTACTATTTTGACTCAAATCATGAGCCACTTTATTTTCCTTTCTTGGATGGTAATGAATCATGTAATCATAACCCTTTATTAATTCTAGCTATCTCCTTGTTCTCATGTTCAATTATTTCTATGTGAATATATACTTCAAACATTTTTTTCAGTATATATTTCAAATTTTACTCCATGCAGATGATGGATCCAAAATTTTAAAGCAAAAACAACAAAAACCATTTCCAAATCATGTGTAGGGTAATATAACTCATGGGGTTTCAACTGACATAAAGCATATGAAGTTACATGATCATTATTCATTAAGAAACAACCAAGTTTTTTCAACAAAGCATCACTATAGATAACAAATTCACCATTTCTGGAAGGCAGTTCCAAAACTAGAGAATTCACAAATCTTCTTTTCAATTCATAAAAACAATAATCACATTCTTTTTTCCAAATGAACTTAACCCCTTTTGAGTTAACTTAGTCACCGGACTAGATAACCGTGAAAAATTTTCAACAAACCTCCGGTAACAATCTACTAAACTAAGAAAACTATGGATATCGGTTATATGTTTCGGTCTTGGACATTATTTAACAAATTTTGTTTTAGAAGGGTCAACAGTTATTCTATTTTTTTAAACAATGTGACCAAGGAATGAATTTTGTTGTAACCAAAACTTACACATTCTAAATTTCCCATACAGTTTCTTTTCTTTTAAGGATTGAAAGAAACCCCTTAAATGACATTCATTTTCCTATTTACTTTTGGAATAAACCAAAATATCGTCAATAAACACATCCACTATTTATCACCTGAGTCAACTAATCCATCACTAAAACAAACTGTTCAGTTCTGGTTCTGACCATCTTAGGGTTCTGGTTTGGAATTTCATTTCCCTCTGTATGCCTTCACTGCACAAGTACCTTGTTTCCTCTATGAAAACCCATTATGAACATAGAAATATCTTAGGCAAAGAAACATGGTAATCTGTAAATTCTATATCATTTCAATATTATCATAAATTAATTTATGGATATTAATTTAACAATACCCTAACTCCTAAAGTTTTCTAAATCGACCTTTGATACCATCTATAAGGACTCGGCCTTAAACAATATGTAATATTGAATTACATTAATAATTCACATTGTGGATCTTTCAAAGTTTAGATGTTTAGATAATTTGGAAATAACTATTACATTACAACTTATATATTACAAAGTATACAATTCTACTCAGTATCCATTTTTCATAAAATAAATACTCTTAAAGGAAAATAAAAAAAAATATTGATATAAATCTTCTTGAATTCTTCCTTTCTCTTACCCTGCCTTAAATCTTATGATAAACATTTCAAAAACATGGGATGAGAATAAAAATATCAATACGAGTTATAAAAAAGGAATGAAAACATTAGTCCCAAATACATACAAGTCAATGAAATCATATTTTTCAATCCTTAACATACCACACAAGAACAAAAGATTTATGAACAACACATGGAAATCATAAATCATAAAGGTAACTTGTGGCATCCATAACATACTTACGTTGTAGCATCATAACAACATAGGGAGTTACATTTGTAATACTCATCACAGTATATTCCCTAAATATATTAGGAGAAACAGTAAAATTTTGCTCTGTCACATTACCCAATACATTGGAGAGCTATCACGGGCTCACCCGCCCAAGGTTTATCATTGAAACACCCGTATACGTAAACAATTCCCAAGAACCATAACATATTCATAACACATAAAATAAACATAAAAAAAGATAAAATTTCCACATTTCATGATATTGAAATAATAAATCCATTATCAAAACTATTTTCAATAAAAAAATACGTAAAATGAGTATATGGTATTTTTTTTTAAACACGTTGGCTTGTAGAGGAAGCGAAATATCAAATAATTCTCGTGGTGATGGAATGCTCGTTGTGAACACGTATGTTAAAAAAAGAAACATTATCTTTATCATTTAGTAAAATTCAATGTATAAAAAATATTCTCTTTGAATGGAATGAAAATTAAAAGGGGATTATACACTGTATAAAATAAAGTCACGTATAAATCAAAATATTCCTCAATGAATGGTTATTGATACAATGTCCCTTACCTCGTGTATGACTTGACCCATTTATTCTTTAATCACGTGAATAATAAAATAAAGATAATTTATACTTGCTTCAGAACATTTTGAAGTTTATTATTCCTTTTATATTACTTATTACCACGTTATTAACATTACATAATCATTTAAGTTAATAACGGTCATTTTGTCGATATTTGGTACTTGAGTCAAAAATGAACTTCTTATAATTAAAATTTGTCCATGTGTTCAAAATTTCATTATCTCTATAATTATATTCATGATTTAGATATCATATATATAATATATATCCAGTATATATATGTACTTACAATAGTACATAATATTTGGAGATAAGAAACGAAATGCACCATTCATGGAGACGGTAAGTCGTGCGTATGCATGAACACTACATTCATTTCTATTTTGTATTTAATGGAATGAAAACTTAATGATATGTAGGTATATTATAATTCCAATATAAAATAATATATAATTTCAGTAACTTCATCCTTTATACGTTCCACATATGGAATGAACGAGTCATATCACATTGAGGGGGCGGTAGTTCGCACTTCCTTAAATAAAATTATCGTATTTACCCATTATGGGAAACCAAAAAGGTATGTAATAAATGAAAAATACAGAATCATAGATACAATATAAATATAATATATATCATATATAAATATAGTTTTATCATAATTTATACCATGAGAGTTGGTAGGATATAATCGAACAATCATCGTTTCGTAAGGCAGAAGTTCTCCATACCGAGAAACAGTATGTCTGTATCCATTAGATGGAGGTGTGTGTAAGTTTAGTTTGAATAAATCTCCGAAAAACAACCTATTATATTAAGGATACTTGTTTTTTTAGGTAAAAAAATAATAATAATAGCATAGGGAGTGAAGATGTAAAATAAAATAAGAGAACTTGACGAAAGATGTTACCTTTAAATCGGGTAACTCCATTTGGTTTGAACCAAAAGGATTTCTTAAAGTGATTTATGCCTAAGGTAAGGCTTACATGAGTAAAATAGGGATCTTGATAGCTTATTTTGGCAGAGTTTTAAAGATCCAAGGGGGATTTTTAGGTGTGAGTAAGGGTTAGAGGTGATGACTTTTTTTAAGGGGGAGGAAGGGCTCTTTAGGAAATTTTGAAAGTATTATTTTATTATAAAATGATTTTCAGTTTTAAAAGGTACAAAACCTATTTAATTTAATTATAAGGTAAATATAAGTCGAAATAAAATCATCCGATAATAATTGGACAGGTTTTCGATATTTTTTTAATCCTTATCTTTTTTATTTAACCCTTTGTTAACTTATTTATCTTTTTCTATGTCTTCTTATGTATTCATACTATATGGTTAATATATTTACTATAAAATTCTAAGTGACCCAAAATGGATTCTTAATGAACTTTTTAACATTGTATATGTCATTTTTCCGAATCATATATTTTTAGGATTGTTTTATCTTTTAATAAAATATTAATTGATTTAAAAACAATTTTATGTCAATTTTAATACTATTCATATCATGACTTTTTAAAAAAACCAAATCAACTTGATTCTTTCAAAAAAAAACATTAATTAAAATATAACAAGTCATAATAATCTATAAAATTAGTGTGTGGAATAAAAAGGTTCAAAATAAATTTATTTACAATATCTTTAATTTGAATCCTTTATTAATGAAGCAATTACTGCATCACCAATGTGTCATAATTAAATTTTATTATTTAATGTAGAGAAATTATAAATAAAATACATTGTTTTAGGAAAACAATTTATCTTTCCAAATAATATTTATAGTCAAATAGATAACTTATATAACCCCATATATAAATTATTTTACCAAAAAGATTCATGTTTCTGTTATTTTTGTCCTTACTTTAAATTAATTAATATAAAGTGTCATTATCACTCCCAAGTGGATCCATGGGGTTCTAAAATCGACCCAAGGATTACCTTGGTTGGAAATATATCATCCAATATGTTTAGGAAAATTTAAAGTGTAATTTACTAATTATTATTATATTACTTTTTACCCTTATTTACCAGATTTACCCTTTAACCATGGTAAATAAAATATTTCCTGAAATAATATTCATAATGTCTAAAAATAAAAGTTACATATTTACATAATTGGGAAATCCTGATTAAAAATATGAAATTAATTTTTTGAAATTCAAAACACAGAATTTGAATAAATTAATATAAAATTAATTCCCATTGTCAAAACCAAAAAAGCGTGTTTTTAAGAAATAATAACTATCCAAAAATTTACACTTGTTTATGTGCAATTTCAAAGTGAAATTACCTCTAATGAAAACAATTAGATTAAATTGAAAAAATATAATCCAATTAAACTTTAAAAAAAATTAAAATTTCAATGTAACTATATAAATATATTATATTAAAAGGTATTTTTGAATTAAAATGATGTATTTATCACTATTCATTAAAAAATGCACTTAGTTAGAAAAATACCAAAATTTTACCCAAAGTAAATTTTAATGTCCTGATTCTAAAGAAGAATAATATTTAGTAAAATAGATCATATAAAGGTGAAAAAAACTAGATTTAAAAAGGGTTCTCCCTCAAAAGGCGGTAAATCGACCATTTAAAGTATATTAGAGTATTTATGCTTAAAATTGGATTCATTCACATTTTAAGATTCTAAATTTTATTGGATAAATGTAAAAACATTTAACAGACATGTATAATCATATTGTAGTTAGTTTTTTTCATTCCCTCTAATACAACATCTATGATTTAACTACCAATTAAAATAATAATATTATTATATTATTTTTCGGTATAACCCAATGTTGTTTGCAATGTAAGATTTGAAATAAACACGTTGTTGTGTATTGGGTACACCATTGAACATAGAATACCCTTTAAAGTAAAATTAATATTTAATTCATAAATATTAATAAATAAGAAAATTTCATATTCTTTATTTGAATGGGATGTTACATATAGGAAAACAGAAACAACGTTCTTGCGTACGTACGACCTACCATCTCCATGAACGGTGTGTCCCATTTCATTAATCAATCTATTATTATATTTATATACTGAGTATATATGATATATAGATTATTTTTTAAATTATTTGTGTAATTAAATCTTGATATAAGAAATATTATTGGGAATAACAAGTCAATACCCTTACGATAAACAAAATGATTATAACCCTAATTGTTGCTTTAACATGGAATTGTTAATAAATAGATAATATAAAGTCATAAACAAATCATTTGTGATATCATAAATATTTTTATGATTCTTTTATATGTAAAAAATAGGTTTAAAAAATTATAAAGGAGTTTTAGACACGTATATAGAGTATTTGACCAATGGTAATGGCAATTCTGTCTCACTTTTAATTTTCATGAGATATAAGCCATGTTCACAACTTATTTCTTGTATGTGGTGTATGTATTTTTCCTATTATATTTCATATCATGAATAAAATTATCATCAAGGTATTTAAAGATTCATTTGAAGATATAAGGATTATTATTAAAATATTCAAAGTAGTATGGGATGCTTTGAATGTTTAAAGAATTAATCATTTCTCTATTTTAATATTCATGATCTTATTCTACATAACTATTTATATGGATATGAAAGGATAATAAAGGAAATTTTTTATATATTTTGAAAGTTCATTAAATGATTTTAAAAATTAATCCTTTAATGTTTTATGTAAGGATTAATTTCCTAATATCATTATTATCCAAGGTTGTTTATATGTAAGTATCTATCGAGACACATTTATCATCCATATCTATATTTCTGAAAAATGTATTTCAAAATTTTATCAAAAAATTTTTAAAGTCATTTTTACCCAAATTTTATTTTTTATAAAATGTTTTGAAGGGAATTTTTCCATCATTTTTTCAATGTGTAACTTTATGACCTTTTTGATAAATTAAGGAAGGAATATTTTTTTAACTTATATGACGAGAGTGGTTATTTTCGTTGTTATGACACCTTAATGTTTTGAAGCTTCCATTACAATATTACAAGGATATTTTCAAAAGAAATGTTTTTTTTATAATTTTGTGCCTTTTGAATGATTTTAATATAAAAAGGGATATTTCTCTCAAAGAGTTTTATTGATTTTATTATATCATTTTTCTCAATGTCAGCATCCTTTGTTGGGTTTTATAAATAATTGAGGTTGATTTATTAGGATACATTCATTCATATAGTATTAAATGATTTATGATCTGTTTGATTGTGAATTTTCTATTTTGATACCATTCAAGATTTAGGTTTTAAGAATTAACATTCCGTTTGCTAGATTTAATATGAATGTTTTTGTTGGTTATTTTCACCATTTTCATGTGAGGAATGAATTGGACATTAAGTAATGGGTGGGCCTTGCTATATTCTATCGATGCATCTGTAGCTTTCATGAAACAAAATAGATGTGGTTTTAGCTGAGGACTTACCCATTTATAATATTCTTATCATAAAGCCTTAAAATTATTAGATTATTGGAGTAAAACCTTGAAAGTATTAGATTCTAGGAATGAAGCCTTGAAAGCATTAGATTCTAGGAATAAAGCCTTAAAATATTAAATTTTAGGCATAAATCCTCGATGGTAAGTTTCAGATGACCAGAATTATGAATTCCCTCATTATGATATTAGTTATTGATATTAAATATGATTATTCGACTATTAGAATATCCATGTGAATTTTAAATGGAATTATTTGACTTATTCTTGCCATATTGTGTTGATGATTACATTTAAAAAGTCTTATATTTCAATTTTATACCTTTCATTAAAATTTTATGCTTATTTTTGATAGCTTTCGCTATATTGTTTAACCTTACTGAGCATATGAGCACACCTATTTCTTATGTTTTACTTTCCCAAGTTTCCAAAATGTGTATTATGATTGATATATAGGATTAATATAGAAGAATAATATAATTTTAAAAGGATTATCTATATTGTATTTTATGTTCTGAAATGTAATGTATGGTTCCTGTATGTAATCTATTTTCCAAGACTGGTAAACTGATTGGTCCTTCGGGATTTGATTCCTTGTAACCATGCAAATGTATTAAAATAGTGAACCATTTTTTCTCTTATGGGGTCAGGTCATTACTGTTGGTATCAACAGATGTTTATCAAAAACCTTGGAAACTAGATTTTAAAATTATATATTATGTAACAAACCCCTAAGTAATACTTTGAGGATAAGTGTAGAATAAAATTCAATAATTTTAGTAATATATAGATTATGTGGGTATTCCTAGAAATATATCCATGTTTGGACACTACAAGTGGGTGTGGTTCTGGCATAGATATACCTAGGAGTAACAACTCTGACAAGGTGTATCGGTTCTACCTCTGTGTAACCTGGTACATGACAATGGGCCTTACTGCGCACTTGGTTTGACACTCTCGGTGGATATGCTTAGGATAATTTAAATTTTCCATAAAAACCATTATGAAGGATTTATGAGTAAAATTTTCCCCAATAAAACTTTGTTTTGGATTCTAAGATTAGCTATGAAATTTTTTATCAATTTATGTTAAGTGTTTTACTAGTTTGAAATTATATGTTATGATTCATAATATGATGTATGCCATTGTTTAGAAATGGTACCTAGTAGAAGGAATGAAAACTGTATCAATGCACTTAATCCATGTATGGATTTCCCTCCAATGCATGATAATGATGTTAGAAGTGGAGCTTCAACTAGAGATGATTATCTTATACCTATTCTGGGATAGTTGACTCGAGTTATGAACAATAATCTTACCTGTATAGAGAATCCTGATCCACAACATGGAGGGGAAATGTTAGATCGCTTCATGATACAACAACCTCCAACATTCCACATGAATAAAAATCCATTTATAGCTGAAAAAATGGATAATTTCTTTAGAGAAGATATTTCCTTCTTTAGGAAGCAATGAAATGGTGAAGTTTTTCATCGCAGTTTATCATCTCTCATGAGATGTGGATCAATAGTGGTCTCTTGTTCAAAACACTATAGAAGAGGATGAAATTATAAGTATGCAATGACAGTATTTTAAATAAATTTTCAGGGAAAAGTATTTCCCTCATGAAAATATAGTAGATATGGGAAGAAATTATTAAATATGAGACAAAAAAAAGGAAGATAATGTTTCTAAATATGAATAAAACTTCACAATATTAACAAGGCATGATACAGACTACATATGTAATTCAAGGAGTAAGATTGATCGTTTCATTGATGGGTTAAATAAATTTCTCCAAAAGGTTGTGGTCTCCCAAACATTATCATCATAGAATGATATAATCTCATGTGCTATCAAAATAGAGAAATAATTGTCTAAGTCTTATAACTTGAAGAGAAAGTAAGAGAAGAAGAGAACAGTGGAGAATGAGCTGAGTAATTGGAAGAAGGGAAAGAAGTATTTTCCCACATGGGAAAATTGTGGAAGGAAACACCATAGTGCCTACATAAAAGGAAAATTAATTTGTTTCTAGTGTGGATAAAAAGGTCACCATGCTCATAATTTCAAGGAAAATAAATAATTTTCCAATGTGCAATGTTTCCACTATAAATATATGGGGCATTATGAAAAATAATTCCCCAAGCGTTAAAGAAATATATCTTAGAAAAGAAAAGGGATGAAATTCAATGTTATTTTATTACTATATTTTAAGTGGAATAATTAATGTATTTCTATTTTTGGATTCAATAGTTATGTTATGAAATTATTGTTATGAGAATAATGATATATAATTCAATAATTATGATTGAAATTATGGTTGTGGGCATAATGAGATATATAAGGATTCTACTATCGTAATTATTATTTAAGGATTCGGATGCATGAATGTTTTCATTAGGGTTTTAATATGATAATGGTATTTTTATATTGGTTATGTGATAAGAATAGAAAAATTATTTTTTTTTTGAGGAAAATATGATGTTAATAATGATTTTAGAAATTTAGAGACCTTTTTGGACTGTTAATTTTGAAAGAAATATTTTGGATGAGTCTCATGGTTTAAAGGGATTAGGATTTTATTTATTAAGGTTATTTTTTTGAATGTTATAATAATATAGTTTTAGATAAAGTATAATTTATATATCGGGAGACAACCCATCGCATCTAGCAAGGCCATGAGACTTGAACCTACAATCGAAGGGAGACAAGGGTACATCACCTACCACTGGCCTAGGTGATTTCCTAGATAGAATAACATGGTTTTATTTATTTAAATGATATTACATATGAAGTATAAATTTATTTTTATAACCCTATATGATTAAGATAAATAGAATATTTATAAATTATGTTATCTTTTGGAGAGAAAGATAATTTTCTGGTAGAAATTAGTTAAAGGATGAAACTCTACTTTTCATGTAAATATGATTCCTTGTGTTCATAGTATTTGAAGTATATTAATTATTCAACTCTAAAGAAATTATCTTCAAAACAAAAATTGTAATCCAGGTACTTTTTCTAATTAATCAAATGGTCTCTTATATCATTACGTATTTAGATCTTTTTTATTGTTAACTTTATCCTCACCATGTTCCCTATCACACTCCATGAGAACATGATGGTTATATTTTTCTTTCATGTACATGTTTTCCAATATGTAACCCTTTAATGTGTTATATCTGGTATCATATATACTTTCCTTTCTTTATTTTAAATTGGATGTTTTAACGACCCTTGTTTAGATGTGGGATTATAATAAAGGAATTTTGGATAGTCAAACCTTAGTTACCAAAACCGAATTCGAAAATTATGAGGATGTAATTAATTTAATTACGAAATGATGTAACACCCCAAGATTTAATTTTATGTTTATTTTTAAGTAAATTCAATAGCTTGTGTTGTATGAAACACATATTTCAAATTCACTAGGATCTATCAAACTAGCCATTTAAAAAGTAGTTATGAATATTATTAAACAAATTATGAAATTTATAAATCTTATTTTTCAAAATAGATTTCATTTTATATTTCAAAACATCTAAATTACTTTAGGGTGAATTTTTTTTATTTTTTTGAAAACATTCTATTTTTGATGAATAGTGAAAAATACTGCATTGTTGTTTTAAAACGACTTTTTCATTGAAATATTATTTTACTTTAAATTAATTTTAAAATAAAAATAGGTAAATAATACATATATTAACCCAATTTAAGACATTGGAATCATTTTTATAATATAATTAGTTATAAAAATTTATTTAACTTTTGAAGGTCTCTTTTACTGGTATTCTAACCACATTTACGGGATTAGCATAAAACATAATTTTACAGCTTATGTGAATAGAATTTAGAATAATGCACATACATGGTTGTAATAATTATAAAATTTGGTATCTAATATTATTAAATTAATTTTTTTTGTGTATAGTAACATTAGTAAATTTTTATTTATTTACCACGGTTAAGGGTAAATCGAGTAATTAATGGTAAAATAATATAATAATATTTAATAGTTCCCCTAAAACGTTTCCTAATTTCATTATATAAGTTTTTTTATACCAAAATCAACCTTAGGTTGAAAATATTATCCTTTTAATCCACTTGTGTAAGATTAGGACATTTATTATATTTTATTTAAAGAAGAGTTAAAAATATCATATTCAAATTTTAATAACTATATTATTTTTAATATAATGTTATATAATAAATATGGTCAACTATAAATAGTATCTAGAAATATAATATGTTTATATATATAATTTTAACTTAGTTATAATTTTAGTAAGTGAATAATTTAATTAAATATTGACACAATGATGATGCAGTAATTGATTTATTAAAGAATGAATCAATTAAATGATATTAATAATATTAAAATTAAAATAATTTAAAATATTTGATTCCATACATGATTTTTTGGATTAAACTGTCATGTTAGAGATGTTTTAATATATATTTCTCTAATTAATCAAGTTTTTATGATATTTTAAAAAGTCGCGTAATAAATAGTTTCAAAATTGACATAAATGAGATTTTAAAATAAATAATATGTTATCAAAGGGTATAAAATTTATAAAAATATATATTTAATATAAATGAAAATTATAATGTTAAATATTTTATAAAATATCCATCCTAGGTTCATTTTGATTTTTATAGTAACTATATTAACCCTATAGCATAAAAAAGGCATGTAGACATGGTAAGAGTTAAACTATTTAACTAAGGGTTAAATCCAAAAGTTAAAGTTACGTTGTTGACCTAAACATGTCTAAAAAAAATTTAGAGGATTTAAAATGATACTCATCTTAAACATAAAATAACCCACTTTTGTGATATTCTAAACCAAAAATCAATTTATATTAAATTGATAGTTTTTGAGTTTCCAAAAGTACCCCTCCCGTCTCTTATAAAAGAAAACCTCTTCTTCTATTTTATTCACACCTCTAAATACCTTTATACCATCAAAACACTGACCAATTCTCCTCCAAAATTCACTCACTTCATCATAGAGGCCATAATTTGGTCATAAATTCATCTTATGGAGTCCCTTTGTGTAAATTAAAAAAAAGATACCTGAAGAAGAGGTAATTGTTTTATCAACTCTTTCAAAGTAATTTTCTTCCTATACATCGTCATTCTATGTTGTTTCCATACTAAAGTAATAAATATAGTATAATATATATACTCATATTTTATTATTATTATGTGACAACCATATTCCTTTTTTTATCCATCCTACGAATAACAATATAACCATACATTCTTATGTATGGATTACCGTATCCAAGTCATGGTATAATTTATTATTCATCACTACTTTACTTGGAAGGGTATGATGACAAATATAATGGATATAAATAATGAGTATGACATGATAATGATTATTTATAATTAATATACCATCCAATTCCATACCATTTAATCATTAATGGAAAAATATTTTCGCTCGTGCGTACGTACGCCCTACCATCTCCACGACGTGATGAGATTAATTTTACACATTAACCATTAAATAATGATTATAAAAATACATATAATGAATAAGTATGAAATATATGACATATTAATGATAATTTAATAATATATATAAATATCATTTATTTACTTCCATTCAATACGATAAGAAAACAGAAACAACGTTCATGCGTATGTAATGCCTACCGTATCCAGGAACTGTGTGTTTCATTTAATTTATATATATTATATATATTTATATACTGAATATATATGATATATAAACCATTTTTTACATTATTTAAGTAATTAAATAATGATCTATGTAATATGATAAACAATAACACGTCAAAACACGTACAATAAACAAACCGATTATTACCTGAAACGTTGATTTAACTTGGAATTGTTAATAAATGGGTAATATAAAGTCAAAAAAATCGTATATGATATCATAAATATTATTATGATTCTGTTAAAAGTTAATAATATGTTTAAAACCATTATACAAGAGTTTCAGACACGTACTGAGCATGTCAGACCTAAGGTAAGGGGAATTCATTCTCACTTTTAATTTTCATGAGATATAAGACATGTTCACCACTTATTTATTGTGTGTGGTGTATATATTACTCCTATTATATTTTATATCATGAATACATTTATCCTTATGGTATTTAAAGATAAATTTGAATATATTCGTCTTATGATTTAAATATTCAAAGTAGTATGGGATGCGTTGAATGTTTAAAGAATTAATCCATTCTACATTTCAATATTCTTTATCTTATTATACATAACTATTTATATGGATATAAATGGATAATGAAAGACATTTTTAGTTTATTTTGAAGTTCATTATAATGTTTGAAAATGAATCTTTTAAGGTTTTATGTATGGATTAATTTCTAAATCTCATTACTATCCAATGTTGTGTATACATAAGTATCTACTGGGGCACATTTATCATACATGTCCATGTTTCTTAAAACTGTATTTCAAAATATTATCCTCAATTGATTAAAGTTGTTTTTACACATATTTTACTTTTTATAAAAAAAATTAAAGGAATCATTCCATCATTTTCCAAATGAGGTACTTTATGACCTTTTTGAAAAAATAATAAAAGAATGTTTTTTAACTTATACGGTGCGACCAGATATTTCCACCATCATGACACATTAATGTTTTAAATATTCCCTTATAAAATTACAAGGTTATTTTCAAAAGACATGTTTCATTTTATAATTGTGCGGGTTTTAAATGATTTCAAAGTAAAAAAAGGATATCTCTCTTAAATAGTTTTAATGATTTTATTAGATTATTTTCATCTATGTCAGCATCCTTTATTGGAATTTATGCTTAATTGTGGTTGATTTATTATAATACAATATTACATATTGTATTTAATGGTTTATGATATGTTTGACCATAGATGTTCTATTTTGATACCATTCATGGTTTACGGTTAAATTATTATCTTTTGTTATTCTAGTTTTAATACAAATATTTATGTTGGTTTTGTCTCACCCTTTTCATATGAAGATTACATTGGACATTTTAAGTGATGGGAAGGGCCCTCTATAGTCACTCAATGCATCAGTAGGTTTCATAACACAAAATTGATATGGTTTTGGATAAGGACTTACCCATTTATTAGATTCTTATCATGAAGCCTTAAAAGTTTTAGATTCTTGGCATGAAACCTTGAAAGTATTAGATTTCAGGCATGAAGCCTTGAGAGCATTAGATTCTTGGAATAAAGCCTTGATAATATTAAATTCTTAGAATTAATCCTAAATGGTAAGTTTCAGATGTCAAACATAATGCATTCCCTCATTATGAGATTAGTTATTGATATTACATGTGATTATTCGACTAGAATAATATCCATGTGAATGTTTAAATAGAATTATTTGATTTATTCTTTCCATATTATGCTAGAGATTATGTTTAAAATGATTTTGTTTCAGCTGTACACATTACCTTAAAAGTATATGATTATTTATGATAGCTTCTTCTATATTGTTTATCCTTTCTGAGCATCTGATCTCAACCCTTCATTATGTTTAACTTTTCCAGGTTTCTATGATGTGTATTATGATTGATATATAGGGTTAATAGATAATGGTGATGGAATTATAAAAGGATTATCTATATTTTATTTTAGGTTTTGAACTATAATTTAAGGTTTATATATGTAATATATTTTCCAAGACTCCTAAACTGATCAATCCACCGGGATTTGATTCCTTGTAATCATGCCAATGTATTAAAATAATGCAACCAGTTCTAGGCTTCTGGGGTTGGGGTGTTGCACCTCCCATCATCTTTCTAAATCCATGGTGGGAAATTTCATAGGATAATTATCCTATGTGATTTTATCTTATGAAAACTCTCCCTTTGAAATTTATATTACTTAAACCATTTCAGTTCACTTAATAATAATAAATATTTTTATCATACATTAATATACTTTAGATTCTTTGACTTAGATAATTATTTTACACCCAAATGGGATCTTATGTTATGCTCAAATAAATTCTCTTATGTTGAAGCCTCCAAAATTATCTTACACGCCTGCGGTAGATTTAGAAAAAATTTATCATTAGTGGATTGTCAAACTACAAAATAAAATTAAAAATAAATAAGAAATTTAAAATAAATAAATAAATAGAAGAAAAAATAAAAAAACAATTTAATAAAAGAATATAAAATATTGAAATGATAACAACATTGAAATAGAATAATTGAAAATTTTGATAAAATTGGCTAAAAATTTAGAAAAATAATAAAAATAAAGTTTAAATTAACTAAAAAGAAATATAATTTTAAATTAATAATTAAAATAAAATTAAAAAATAATAAAATATTTAAAGATTGTATAGATTATTAATTAAACACAAAACACTCATTATTAACAAAGAGTTAAATGTTTTGTTACTTCAGTAATAAAATAAACAAAAAAAATTAAAATTAACCAATTTAAAACATTATTTAACATTAAATAGAATATTTAAAAAAAATATTTGAAAAAATGCATGAAATAATGTTCACATCAAATTCCCTCACACAAAATCATTGATTATCCTCAATAAATTATTTATTCAATTTTAGTAGAAAATAATAAATATCATGTGTGAGAAACTATAATTCCACAATGAATTAGTCTTCAAAACAAATTTTCTTTTGTAGAGTCTCTCATATTTATAATGTGATTACCCCCACTAAAATTAAACAATTTCAGTGAAATATTTGTTTCCTATTTTTCAAAAATAATTGAAGTTGAAAATTTTGAAAATAAATTAACAAACATAAATTTTCATCAACTAGAACATCCAAACATCTATTTTCCTCTAGGTGAGCTACCACGCATATGTAATTATCCCATAATAAATACACACCCTTAGAAGATGTGGAGTAAAAAATTATTGGTGGAATAAAAAAATCATCAACTACTTGATTAATAAAGAATAAAATAATTAAAGAATTAACAGAAAGAGGTTCAACCTATATGTGTAATTTCATTTCATAGCCCAATTGGGTGAAAATAATATGAGTTTAATCGTTAAAAAATGTTTAATTCCAATGATAATTACATAATATTTTTCCAAAATTTTACCGAGGAAAAATTATATTTAGAAAGGGAAATAAAAAAATTATTTTCTCAACTAAAACCATAGACTAATAAATATTAACCCCCTAAAAGTGACATCAGAAACTTTGGCATTAAAAATAAATTGAACCACTGAAAATAAAGTCAAAATCATAAAAAACAACTAACTTTGATAACATTAAAGGGTTTCTGATGTGAAAAGTAGTGAATATAGCTCAAAAGAATAAATACCCACAACCACACACTTAAACTCAAATTTATACCCAATGTTGACTCTAAAGGTGGATGAAACATTTATTAAAAGTTAGCTCTACCATATTTTCAATAAGTTGTTAAAAATTTTGTTTAAGGGTGAAAATAAATTTAAGGTTTATGTAGCCAAAATTATGAGAACTTTTCCAAAATATATTTATAAATGTAAATAAATTTTTTTCATTTACAAAGACATGATATTTTTTAAATTATGTTTAAGAGACAATATGTAAAACATTGATTCCATCAAACATTCGAGTATTTAGATAGCTAAATATTAGGTTGAAATTATGTTCATAAGTATTTACAATGATAATGAATAAATCCATAACTAACACCTATGACTTTCATTATAAAAACACTCTTAACAAGATCAAATAGTAGGGGAAATTTCCCCACACAAAATTCAAAAAAGTGAGAAGATGTTAACAATATATAAATATTAGATAAGTATATAGGAAAATTAAAAACAATATCATTTAAAATAGAATGAAAAAATAATCCCTATACAATGAATCTTAATTCACATGAATTCATGAAAACATTGACCTTTTAATATTTGATTAGAGATCATTGGTGACTAGTTTCGTCTCTTATAAGATAAAAAATTGAAAATTATAATCCATAATTTATGATTTAAGAAAGATAACTACTAGGGAAAAATTTTAGTGATGTTTAATCCCATAATCGTTGACTAACATCTCTTCTTAAAAATGAAAAATATTAGAATTCTACTACAGAAGTTAAAGATTTGTTATTGTGAGGTACTTGAAAAACTCTCTCAGCCTTTCCCAGAAAAATAGAGAACAAGTGAAACCAAGTAAAAAACAGAATTTAATTTATTACAATTCAAAGAAAATAAAACAACAGAAGAACCACGGGTTGCCTCCAATGTAATGTTAAATTTAATGTCTTCATCAAAAATAAATGGTTTCCCTATTCTCAAGAAAAAATAAGGAATCCAAGACCTTTTGTTTCCCTTTAAAATAATTTTTGATCCTCTATCCATTAACTAGTATTGGTATATTTTCTTCTCCAACAATTTCAACAGCACTATTCTCAATCACTCTATGAATAGTGAATGGTCCATACAACTTGGATTTCACTTTTTTTGGAAATATTTGTAATACGCAATTAAATATGAGAACCTTCTAACCAATATTCAAATTCCTATTTTAAATATTGGAATACAGAAAAAACATTATTCCAATAATTATAAATCCTATAATTTTCATATGACTCTCTCTTAATCTCATCATGTTCACTCAGCTCAAGCCATCATCTTTCTTTGATAGATTTAAAATAAATATTTATGTCTTTCACTACCAAAAAATATTTATGTTTCAACTCTATAGGTTTTGAAAAATATTTTCCAAAAATAATTCTATATGGATAAATTCTTTTATAGGTATTAAATTTAGTTATGTAAGCTCATAAAAATTCATTGACTTTCATGGACCAATCCTTCCTTGAACACGAAATAGTTTTCTATAAGATTTGTTTTAACTTTATTTTTGAGATTTTTTCTTGTCCACTAGATTTTTCAGACTAAGTAGTTCAAGTTCTATGAATATAAACATACTTATAAAACAAATTTTTGAATATATTATTTTTAAAGTGATTCTCATTATTAGTGAGGAAAGCTCAAGGAACACCAAATCTTATAAATATGTTCTTTTTAATTAATTTGATCACACTACTATCATGATTTTTGGAAAATGATATGATTTAAACACAATTGGAAACATAATATACATACACCAAGATGTACTCATTCCCAATAGAATATGGAAATGGTCCCATAAATTCTAATCCTAGAGCATCAAAAACCTCAAATCCCAAAATACATTTCTAAGGCACCACCTTCTTTCTCACAAAATTCCATAATCTTTGACACTTATCATAACCAACAACAAAACTTTGAGAATATTTTAAAATTTTGGGAAAATAAAATATGTCTTGATGGAATTTTTAGGGCTTCCTTTCCCCACGATGATGACTATCACCCCATGGTAAAGAATGAAAACTTTCATGAATGGGAAACATCTCTTCTTCTGAAACACACCTCTTTAAAATCCCATCAGAACACATCCTATATAGTAAAGGGTGATCCATAGAATTATATTTTAACTCTAGAATTATTTTCTTCCTTTTGTTATGAGTGAAATATTTTGGAATGTCTCTAATAGCCAATAAATTTTCAGAATTTACATACCAAGAATATTTTTTGGCAAAAAATATATAAATTTATCATATAAAAAAGAAAAATTTATCTCCATATTATTATCAATTTGATTACTAGAAATCCTAGACACATTATAGACATATATTTTTTTAGAATCATGGTTATCTGTTATTTATAAATCAAAGTCATGAAGCAAAAGTATCCATCTAATCAACCTCTTTTTTCTATTTTTGTGGAAGGTAAGTATTTCAAGGAATAATGTTTTGTGAAAAATAATACTTTATAACCAATCCAGCACTGACTAATATTTTTAGGGAAAACACTACATTCAAAAACTGGATCATAGTAGTGGTGTAATTTATTTGACAATTATGTCAAAAAAATACTATGATCACACACCATATTGAATCTCTTATCTTTTCTCTGAACAAAAAACAACTCCAATATTCATATCACTAACATCACACATAAGATTAAATGTAAACATCTAATCAGGTGTAGCGATAATGGGTGAAGAAGTAAGTTTTTCCATGATAAGCTTAAGATATTCAAGAAATTTTTCATCAAATAATAAAGGTGTATCTCTTTATAATTATGATTCAAGAGGCCTAATTATTTTAGAAAAATCTTTTATGAATCTTTAGTAAAAACCAGCATGTCCAAAAAAGCTTCTAACACATTTGAAATTCATAAAATGTGGATGATTTTGAATTAAATCAATATTACTATTATCAACTAATATCCCCCTCTTAGATACCTTATGACCTAGGACAATGTCATAGGAAACCATGGATTTACATTTATCATATTTTATAACTAAATAGGTCTTTAAGAATCTCTCTAAAACCATTTCTATATTTTTTAAACAACTCCCAAAAGTACTACCAATAATGGAAAATTTAACCATGAAAACCTCAATAATCCAATCAATCATGTCAAAAACAAATTTCCACCATTAATCTTTGAAAATTATCTGGAATATCACACAATCCAAAGTGAATTTAATTTTATGAAAAAATCCCAAAGTGGATTGTGAATGTGTGTAACACCCCGAGCTTCCACGATACGCCTCTCTTTCAATAATGCAATAGCTTGCATTGTACGCAACTTCGAGTTCTAAAACACCGCGACTAATCAAAGTAGCCGTTATGAATAGTAATAACCACTTTTTAAAATTATAGAAATTTTATATTTCAAAATGGACTTTATTTTTGTATTCGTAATATCGAAATTAGCCTATGTTGAATTTTTGGTATTTTTCTGAGAACTTCTAATTTTTTATGAATTGTGAAAAATACTTAAAAACAACTTATTTAATCAAAATAATTTATAGTGATAAATTATACTATTTAGTGATTTTAAAGTATAATTAGAATATATTTTTACTATTTTATCCAATGGTGGTCATTAGAATTAATTTAACATTAAAATTGGACATAAACAATTGTCAATATTTTGATATAAATTGTTTCTTAAAAACACGCTACTTGTTGTGACAGCGGGAATTAATTATAAAATTAATTAATGCAACTTATATGATTGGAATTTTGTAAAATAGACATCATTTTTGAATTCGGAATATCAATTATAGCTTAGGGTAAAATTTTGGCATTGTTCTGAAAAACTTCAATTTTTGATGAATAGTGAAACCACTAAGTGGTAGTTAAATAACTGATTTTTCGTTTAAATGAAATATTACCACTTCTGTGATTTGATTTTCAAAAATCCGACATACATGGTTGTCATTAAGAAGTAAAATGTGGTTCAATGAGATTAAAATAATTTTTTGGTGAATAGTAACTTTTAAGTTCCTAATCGCGATTAGAGGTAATTAGTGTAGTTTAAGGTACAAATAATGTTATAATAATATGAGATGAGCATGACACTTGTCCTACTCCTATTGGATGAGTCATGGCCTACCAAGACAACCCATGGGTCAACTTGGGGACCCCATGGAGCCACTTTAGTTGGAAAATGACATTAATATATATTTATTTAAGGTTAAAATTAAATTGACACAAACATGAGTTGTTTTACTAAAATAGTTTTTAAGTGGGGTTACAAAAGTCAAAATTTTGATTATAAATATTCATTAGAAATCTAAACATATTTCCTACATCATAATATTTTTTTATAATTTTTAGACATTAAATAAATTAAATTATTTATGACATCATGATGATAAAGCGATGACCTCATTATTTAACGATTTAAATAAAATGGGAAGATAATGCAAAATCCAAGGCTTACACTTGTCCAAAGTCAATTGGATGAGGAGATTTCGAACCCTTATCACCTTATCCTCGAATTATATAAGTTCGGGACCTTTAGAATCCGAAAATCATTGTGTAATAATGTAACATTTCAATCTTTCCAAAAGAGCCCCTCCTCTCCACTTATAAAAGGCCCCCACCTCTCTCACCTTATTCACACCTTCAAGCCATTTGGCCCGGCCAACCTCTGCCCAAATACTCTCCCAAAATCCCTCTATTACTCCTAGAAGCCTCACTTTGGGCATAACTCTTCCAAAGGAAGCCTTTGGCTCAAATCAAAAAGAGTAACCCGATTTTGAGGTAAAGTCTTCTCTAATGTTGTTTTGGTTTATTTTTCTTCTCCAACCCCCTAAACTCTTTTTATTCATTTCTTTTGTAACAACAACAGTATCCTCAATATACTAGTATGTTGTTATAAGAAGGATTAGAGCTACACTTACACACACCTACATCTAATGGTTAAAGAACATACGGTTTCTGTGGATGGCGAATTTCTGCCTCACGAAACGATGATTGTTCAACACTCATATAACACCTTCAAAGGTGGCCATTAATATGTCACTATTTTTATATATGATATATAATATGTTAATGTTTTACTTATGCTTCTGTATTTCTCATTTATGGCATACTTTATGATTTCCATTATGGGTAAAACGCGATAATTTCATTTTAGGAAGTGCGGACTACCGCCCCCTCAAAGTGATGTGAATCGTTAATGCCATATGTGGGATGTATAAAGGATGGAGTAAATGATATTATATATGATATTATACTGGAACTATATTATACCTTTATATAATTATGATTTCATTTCATTAAATATGAAATAGAAATGAAAGTAGCGTTCATGCGTACGTACGGCCTACCATCTCCATGAACGGTGCATTTCATTTCTTACCTCTAAATGTTACGTAATATTATAAATGAGTGTATATACTGGATATATATGACATATATGACATCTAAATCATGAATATAATTCTGGAGATAATGGATATTCTACCACATAAACAACTTGTAATTATAAGAAGTTTATTGTTGACTCAAGTACCAAAGATCGACAAAACGACCATTATTAACTTAAATAATTACATAATGTTCATATCATTGTAATAAGTAATATAAAAAGGATAATGAAATTGAAAATGGTTCTTAATAAGGTAGATATTAACTCTAGTTTATTATTCAGGATGTTAAAGAACGGTTGAGTCAAGTTAGACACAAGGTAAGGGAATTTCTTAACCCAACAGCCATTCTTTGGGTTAATCTCCTACTTTCAAAATTATGTCATGATATTATTATGTCATATTTTGTATTTTTAATTTCTTTATGTGTACCTATAGTGAATAATCATAATAGATCTATTTTATTTTAAAAATGATCTTTTAAGGACTTCGTCTCAATCTCCATTCATTGAGGCATATTTTGTTTTATACACAAATTTCTTTTATACAGTGTATAAACCCCTTTGACGTTTAGGTTTATTCAAAAGGTTTTATTTTATAATTATGCTCTTTTTAAATGATTTCAAAAAGAGATATTTCTCTGAAATATATGAAAATCCAGTGAAAATGTATACGTATTTAACGCAAGCTTAAAAATGTTTCCAGAAAACCTGACTCTCGAGTGTGGTAGATAGGAAGGGATTGGGCGTGGACCCATCATGGCCTATAATTAGTCGAGCAGTCACAGAATTAGTTATTTTGTTTTCAGAAGCTTGCATAATGTTTTCAGAAAAACACTGGAGTATATTTGAGCAATTTTAAACATAATTATCTTCTAAAAAAATGCATCGGTAGGTCTCATGAGACAACTAGACGTGGAATTGGCCGAGGCCCTTTCCCAATTTGATTTATGGTTTTGGCCGAGGCCGTAATCATTTTAGACGTCTTGGCCGAGGCCTTGACAAAATGTTTCAGAATGTCTGGCATTATACATTCCCTCATTATGAAAGTGGTTATTGTTATTGCATGTGATTATTCGTCTAGTAGAATATCCATGTGACTAAGTAATGGCATTATTTTATTTTACTTTTGCCATATTATGCTGAAGTTAAAGTTCAATAAGGCTTTTGTTTTAGTTATACATTGCCTTAAATGCTTATGTTTTCTAATAAAAGCTTCTGCAATATTGTTATCCTTACTGAGCATCTGAGCTCACCCCTTTCAATGTTTTAATATTTTCCAGGATGTGAAGAAGTATTTTATGAATGACCTGCAGGGATTGTGAGAAGAGGATATGAGGGTGGACTATGGAGACTTTGTTATTGTAGTTTTTCACTTTATGATGTAATGTAACGTTTACGAATGTATCTAGTGTTTCCAAGGCTACTAAACTAATCGGTCTTTCGAGACATGATCTTTTGTGATCATGCCAATGTTACCAAGTAATGCACCGACTCTGGGTAGCTGGGGTCGGGGCATTACAGTTGGTATCAGAGGCAATTTAGTACTAACCTTGGAAGCTAGATTTAGATAAACTCTAGTTAGAGCACATATCCCGAAGATAGACTTTGAGGATTAGTATAGAATAACTTCCTATAATTTTGGTATTATAGAGATGTTGTAAGTTTTCCGAGCAATACATCCCTATCTGGATACGAGCAGGTAGAGGCGGCTCTGGCACAGATGTACCTAGGGGTAAAACCCAAAAACACCGCTTTGAGCTAGACTCGAACGGGAACTGGTGCACGACAACGGGCCTTGCTGCACTCTTGGTTATGACACTCCCGGGGGATATGCATTGGATAATTCCCATTTTCATTACAAACCACTATGAAGGGTTACGACTATATACTTCCTCAAAGAAAACATTTTTATAATTATGGATTATATCCATAATTAGTTCAATTTATGTTAAGTGTTTTACAAGTATGGAATTATGTATTTTGATTCATGAACTAATCTAGTTTATGCCATTATTTAGAAATGGTTCCTAGTGGAAGGAATGGAAACCGTATCAATGCACGCACTCCGTGTAGGGATTGCCCTCCTGCTCAGGATAATTATGGTGGAGCTAGTGATACAACTGGTGCCGATCAGCTTCTCACCGTACTGGGACAACTCACGCAGGTTATTAATAACAACCTTACTCGTATGGAGCACCCTGATCCGCAATGTGGAGGATCAATGTTAGATCGATTCATGAGGCAACAACCACCAACCTTCAATGGGAGTTCAAATCCTAGAGTAGCTGAGCAATGGATAAATTCCTTGGAGAAAATATTTCATGCCTTGGGGAGTAGTGAAAGGGAGAAGGTTGTCATGGCAGTTTACCGCCTCACTGGAGATGCCGATCAGTGGTGGTCGCTGATTCAAAACACAAAGGAAGATGATGACGTATCGAATATGGAATGGAGGGAGTTTAAAGAGCTTTTCTTAGAAAAATACTTTCCTCGTGACCATCGAGCAGATATGGAAAGGCAATTTCTGAGTCTGAGGCAGAAGGAGGATGAGAATGTTCCAAAGTATGAGGCTAACTTTACAAGGTTAGCGAGGCATGCTTCCGATTATATACGTAACCCAAGAAGTAAGATTGATCGTTTCTTTGATGGGTTAAAACCATTTCTCCGTTGAGCTTTAGTATCACAATCCTTCTCATCATACGAAGATATTGTCTCGTGTGCTATCAAGACAGAAAAGGAATTCTCTAAGTCTTATGACAACAAAGTAAAGCAAGAGAAGAAGAGAACGGTGGAACAAGAGACAGATAAATGGAAAAAGGGAAAGAAGGATTTTCCATTATGTGATAATTGTGGGAAGAATCACCCTGGTACGTGCCTAAAAGGAATGGGAGTTTGTTATAAATGTGGAGAAAAGGGTCACCAGGCTCGTGATTGCAAGGGAAAGAAAGAGGCTGTCAAAGATGAATGCTACAATTGTAGGGAAATGGGGCATTATGCAAATGAATGTCCTAAGCGTCAAGGAAACTTACCTCATAAAAGGCCAAGGGATCAAGGCCAATCTTATGTTGTGACTACAGTTGAAGCGGAATAATTAATGTATTTGTGCTTTTGGACTCAAGGATTATATTCTAGTTATAAGAATAATGTGATATATATAAAGATTGTACTGCAGTACTTTTTGATTAAGGTAATATGATTAAGGTAATCATATTTTTAGTATGTGACAATAAGAGAAACTTTTCTTTGTTTGGGGAATCTGATGTTACAATTGATTTTGGAATTTAGAGACCTTTTAGAGAAAGTCTGGACGGAGGTATTTTGGATAACTATTAAGGTTGGAATGGATTAAGTTGAACCATGGATAGTATTGTTTAAGTTTAAAGCATTTATGAAGATTATTTTTGGAATATTATGATACTATAGTTTTAGGAAAAGGACAACCTGCAGGGTGGGGCATAACCCGACGCGTCGGACAAAGCTTCAGGAATCGAACCCACAATCATAGTGCGACAGGCCTTTATTTCCTACCACTAGCCTACAGGAAGTCCCCGGTTAATACAAAATAATTTTACTAATCTAAACGGTATGTGTTAACATTTGGAACCTTATACAATTAGGATAAGTATAATATTTTTGAGTTATATTATCTTTTGAGTGAAAGATGTGTTGAAGGTTGAAACTCTAATTTTCAATCATAAATATATATATACCTATCTCTTATTAAAAGAATAAATTAATTCTTAAACTTTAGTAAAGGGATATTAAAACAAAAAATGTGTTATCCTAATACCTTATGTCTTGTTGAACCGATGATATTTTAAATCAACATAGATTGAAGGCTTTGAGGCCCTCAATTTGACAGTTGATTGTGATTGATGACCTCAATCACTCCGAACAAATATTTACGTTTTTCCTCCAATTATATGTCTTTAATTGCCACTAATGTTCTCCTAATCGAGATTATAATTTGGTGGTGACTTTTTCATTTCCCTTTCCCTCTTATTAAGGCTAAATTTTATTTCCGATGTGGGTTTTCCACAAAGGTATTTTCTCTTTTCAACCTTTAATTTTCAAAGAAAAAAATTTCAAATTTCGAGGACGCAATTTATTGAAGGAGGGGAGAATGTAACACCCCGAGCTTCCACGATACGCCTCTCTTTCAATAATGCAATAGCTTTCATTGTACGCAACTTCGAGTTCTAAAACACCGCGACTAATCAAAGTAGCCTTTATGAATAGTAATAACCACTTTTTAAAATTATAGAAATTTTATATTTCAAAATGGACTTTATTTTTGTATTCGTAATATCGAAATTAGCCTTTGTTGAATTTTTGGTATTTTTCTGAGAACTTCTAATTTTTTATGAATTGTGAAAAATACTTAAAAACAACTTTTTTAATAAAAATAATTTATAGTGATAAATTATACTATTTAGTGGTTTTAAAGTATAATTAGAATATATTTTTACAATTTTATCCAATGGTGGTCATTAGAATTAATTTAACATTAAAATTGGACATAAACAATTGTCAATCTTTTGATATAAATTGTTTCTTAAAAACACGCTATTTGTTGTGACAGTGGGAATTAATTATAAAATTAATTAATTCAACTTATATGATTGGAATTTTGTAAAATAGACATCATTTTTGAATTCGGAATATCAATTATAGCTTAGGGTGAAATTTTGGCATTGTTCTGAAAAAATTCAATTTTTGATGAATAGTGAAACCACTAAGTGGTAGTTAAATAACTGATTTTTCGTTTAAATGAAATATTACCACTTCTGTGATTTGATTTTCAAAAATCCGACATACATGGTTTTCATTAAGAAGTAAAATGTGGTTCAATGAGATTAAAATAATTTTTTGGTGAATAGTAACTTTTAAGTTCTTAATCGCGATTAGAGGTAATTAGTGTAGTTTAAGGTACAAATAATATTATAATAACATGATATGAGCATGACACTTGTCCTAATCCTATTGGATGAGTCATGGCCGACCAAGACAACCCATGGGTCAACTTGGGGACCCCATGGAGCCACTTTAGTTGGAAAATGACATTAATATATATTTATTTAATGTTAAAATTAAATTGACACAAACATGAGCTGTTTTACTAAAACAGTTTTTAAGTGGGGTTACACAAGTCCAAATTTTGATTATAAATATTCATTAGAAATATAAAAATATTTCCTACATCATAAAAGTTTTTTATAATTTTTAGACATTAAATAAATTAAATTATTTATGACATCATGATGATGCATCGATGACCTCATTATTTAACGATTTAAATAAAATGGGAAGATAATGCAAAATCAAAGGCTTACACTTTTCCAAAGCCAATTGTATGAGGATATTTAGAACCCTTATCACCTTAGCCTAG
Source organism: Viscum album (assembly GCA_963277665.1). Classification (NCBI taxonomy): domain Eukaryota; kingdom Viridiplantae; phylum Streptophyta; class Magnoliopsida; order Santalales; family Viscaceae; genus Viscum; species Viscum album. Next base: position 1,627,809,154 of record OY728131.1, on the reverse strand, counting down.
AATTATATAAGTGTGGGACCTTTAGAATCCGAAAATCATTGTGTAATAATGTAACATTTCAATCTTTCCAAAAGAGCCCCTCCTCTCCACTTATAAAAGGCCCCCACCTCTCCCACCTTATTCACACCTTCAAGCCATTTGGCCCGGCCAACCTCTGCCAAAATACTCTCCCAACATCCCTCTCTTACTCCTAGAAGCCTCACTTTGGGCAGAACGCTTCCCAAGGAAGCCTTTGGCTCAAATCAAAAAGAGTTACCCGATTTTGAGGTAATGTCTTCTCTAATGTTGTTTTGGTTTATTTTTCTTCTCCAACCCCCTAAACTCTTTTTATTCATTTATTTTGTAACAACACCAGTATCCTCAATATACTAGTATGTTTTTATAAGAAGGATTAGAGCTACACTTACACACACCTACATCTAATGGTTAAAGAACATACGGTTTCTGTGGATGGAGAATTTCTGCCTCACGAAACGATGATTGTTCAACACTCATATAACACCTTCAAAGGTGGCCATTAAGATGTCACTATTTTTATATATTATATATAATATGTTAATGTTTTACTTATGATTCTGTATTTCTCATTTATGGCATACTTTATGATTTCCATTATGGGTAAAACGCGATAATTTCAATTTAGGAAGTGCGGACTACCGCCCCCTCAAAGTGATGTGAATCGTTAATGCCATATGTGGGATGTATAAAGGATGGAGTAAATGATATTATATATGATATTATACTGGAACTATATTATACCTTTATATAATTATGATTTCATTTCATTAAATATGAAATAGAAATGAAAGTAGCGTTCATGCGTACGTACGGCTTACCGTCTCCATGAACGGTGCATTTCATTTCTTACCTCTAAATGTTACGTAATATTATAAATGAATGTATATACTGGATATATATGACATATATGAAATCTAAATCATGAATATAATTCTGGAGATAATGGATATTCTACCACATAAACAACTTGTAATTATAAGAAGTTTATTGTTGACTCAAGTACCAAAGATCGACAAAACGACCGTTATTAACTTAAATAATTACATAATGTTCATATCATTGTAATAAGTAATATAAAAAGGATAATGAAATTGAAAATGGTTCTTAATAAGGTAGATATTAACTCTAGTTTATTATTCAGGATGTTAAAGAACGGTTGAGTCAAGTCAGACACAAGGTAAGGGAATTTCTTAACCCAACATCCATTCTTTGGGTTAATCTCCTACTTTCAAAATTATGTCATGATATTATTATGTCATATTTTGTATTTTTAATTTCTTTATGTGTACCTATAGTGAATACACATAATAGATCTATTTTATTTTAAAATGATCTTTTAAGGACTTCGTCTCAATCTCCGTTCATTGAGGCATATTTTGTTTTATACACAAATTTCTTTTATATAGTGTATAAACCCCTTTGACGTTTAGGTTTATTCAAAAGGTTTTATTTTATAATTATGCTCTTTTTAAATGATTTCAAAAAGATATATTTCTCTCAAATATATGAAAATCCAGTGCAAATGTATACGTATTTAACGCAAGCTTAAAAATGTTTTCAGAAAACCTGACTCTCGAGTGTGGTAGACAGGAAGGGATTGGGCGTGGACCCATCATGGACTGTAATTAGTCGAGCAGTCACAGAATTAGTTATTTTGTTTTCAAAAACTTGCATAATGTTTTCAGAAAAACACTGGAGTATATTTGAGCAATTTTAAACATAATTATCTTCTAAAAAATGCATCGGTAGGTCTCATGAGACAACTAGACGTGGAATTGGCCGAGGCCCTTTCCCAATTTGATTTATGGTTTTGGCCGAGGCCTTAATCATTTTAGACGTCTTGGTCGAGGCCTTGACAAATGTTTCAGAATGTCTGGCATTATACATTCCCTCATTATAAAAGTGGTTATTGTTATTGCATGTGATTATTCGTCTAGTATAATATCCTTGTGAGTAAGTAATGGCATTATTTTATTTTACTTTTGCCATATTATGCTGAAGTTCAAGTTCAATAAGGCTTTTGTTTTAGTTATGCATTGCCTTAAATGCTTATGTTTTCTTATAAAAGCTTCCACAATATTATTATCCTTACTGAGCATCTGAGCTCACCCCTTTCAATGTTTTAATATTTTCCAGGATGTGAAGAATTATTTTATGAATGACCTGCAGGGATTGTGAGAAAAGGATATGAGGGTGGACTATGGAGACTTTGTTATTGTAGTTTTTCACTTTATGATGTAATGTAATGTTTACGAATGTATCTAGTGTTTCCAAGGCTACTAAACTAATCGGTCTTTCGAGACTTGATCTTTTGTGATCATGCCAATGTTATGAAGTAATGCACCGACTCTGGGTAGCTGGGGTCGGGGCATTACAGTTGGTATCAGAGGCAGTTTAGTACTAACCTTGGAAGCTATATTTAGATAAACTCTGATTAGAGCATATATCACGAAGATAGACTTTGAGGATTAGTATAGAAGAACTTCCTAGAATTTTGGTATTGTAGAGATGTTGTGAGTTTTCCGAGCAATACATCCCTGTCTGGATACGAGCAGGTAGAGGCGGCTCTGGCACAGATGTACCAAGGGGTAAAACCCGAAAACACCGCTTTGAGCTAGACTCGAACGGGAACTGGTGCACGACAATGGGCCTTGCTTCACTCTTGGTTACGACACTCCCGGGGGATATGCATTGGATAATTCCCATTTTCATTACAAACCACTATGAAGGGTTACGACTATATACTTCCTCAAAGAAAACATTTTTATAATTATGGATTATATCCATAATTAGTTCAATTTATGTTAAGTGTTTTACAAGTATGGAATTATGTATTTTGATTCATGAACTAATCTAGTTTATGCCATTATTTAGAAATAGCGCCTAGTGGAAGGAATGGAAACCGTATCAATGCACGCACTCCGTGTAGGGATTGCCCTCCTGCTCAGGATAATTATGGTGGAGCTAGTGATACAACTGGTGCCGATCAGCTTCTCACCGTACTGGGACAACTCACGCAGGTTATGCATAACAACCTTACTCGTATGGAGCACCCTGATCCGCAACGTGGAGGATCAATGTTAGATCGATTCATGAGGCAACAACCACCAACCTTCAATGGGAATTCAAATCCTATAGTAGCTGAGCAATGGATAAATTCCTTAGAGAAAATATTTCACGCCTTGGGGAGTAGTGAAAGGTAGAAGGTTGTCATGGCAGTTTACCGCCTCACTGGAGATGCCGATCAGTGGTGGTCGCTGATTCAAAACACAAAGGAAGATGATGACGTATCGAATATGGAATGGAGGGAGTTTAAAGAGATTTTCTTAGAAAAATACTTTCCTCGTGACCATCGGGCAGATATGGAAAGGCAATTTCTGAGTCTGAGGCAGAAGGAGGATGAGAATGTCTCAAAGTATGAGGCTAACTTTACAAGGTTAGTGAGCCATGCTTCCGATTATATATGTAACCCAAGAAGTAATATTGATCGTTTCTTTGATGGGTTAAAACCATTTCTCCATCGAGCTTTAGTATCACAATCCTTCTCATCATACGAAGATATTGTCTCGTGTGCTATCAAGACAGAAAAGGAATTCTCTAAGTCTTATGACAACAAAGTAAAGCAAGAGAAGAAGAGAACGGTGGAACAAGAGACAGATAAAGGGAAAAGGGGAAAGAAGGATTTTCCATTATGTGATAATTGTGGGAAGAATCACCCTGGTACGTGCCTAAAAGGAATGGGAGTTTGTTATAAATGTGGAGAAAAGGGTCACCAGGCTCGTGATTGCAAGGGAAAGAAAGAGGCTGTCAAAGTTGAATGCTACAATTGTAGGGAAATGGGGCATTATGCAAATGAATGTCCTAAGCGTCAAGGAAACTTACCTCAGAAAAGGCCAAGGGATCAAGGCCAATCTTATGCTGTGACTACAGTTGAAGTGGAATAATTAATGTATTGGTGCTTTTGGACTCAAGGATTATATTCTAGTTATAAGAATAATGTGATATATATAAAGATTGTACTGCAGTAATTTTTGATTAAGGTAATATGATTAAGGTAATCATATTTTTAGGATGTGACAATAAGAGAAACTTTTCTTTGTTTGGGTAATCTGATGTTACAATTGATTTTGGAATTTAGAGACCTTTTAGAGAAAGTCTGGACGGAGGTATTTTGGATAACTATTAAGGTTGGAATGGATTAAGTTGAACCATGGATATTATTGTTTAAGGTTAAAGCATTTATGAAGATTATTTTTGGAATATTATGATATTATAGTTTTAGGAAAAGGACAACCTGCAGGGTGGGGCATAACCCGTCGCGTCGGACAAAGCTTCAGGAATCGAACCCACAATCATAGTGCGACAGGCCTTTATTTCCTACCACTATCCTACAGGAAGTCCCCGGTTAATAAAAAATAATTTTACTAATCTAAACGGTATGTGTTAACATTTGGAACCTTATACAATTAGGATAAGTATAATATTTTTGATTTATATTATCTTTTGAGTGAAAGATGAGTTGAAGGTTGAAACTCTAATTGTCAAGCATAAATATATATATACCTATCTCTTATTCAAAGAATAAATTAATTCTTAAACTTTAGTAAAGGGATATTAAAACAAAAAATGTGTTATCCTAATACCTTATGTCTTGTTGAACCGATGATATTTTAAATCAACATAGATTGAAGGCTTTGAGGCCCTCAATTTGACAGTTGATTGTGATTGATGACCTCAATCACTCCGAACAAATATTTACGTTTTTCCTCCAATTATATGTCTCTAATTTCCACTAATGTTCTCCTAATCGAGATTATAATTGGGTGGTGACTTTTTCATTTCCCTTTCCCTCTTATTAAGGCTAAATTTTATTTCCGATGTGGGTTTTCCACAAAGGTATTTTCTCTTTTCAACCTTTAATTTTCAAAGAAAAAAATTTCAAATTTCGAGGACGCAATTTATTGAAGGAGGGGAGAATGTAACACCCCGAGCTTCCACGATACGCCTCTCTTTCAATAATGCAATAGCTTGCATTGTACGCAACTTCGAGTTCTAAAACACCGCGACTAATCAAAGTAGCCGTTATGAATAGTAATAACCACTTTTTAAAATTATAGAAATTTTATATTTCAAAATGGACTTTATTTTTGTATTCGTAATATCGAAATTATCCTATGTTGAATTTTTGGTATTTTTCTGAGAACTTCTAATTTTTTATGAATTGTGAAAAATACTTAAAAACAACTTTTTTAATCAAAATAATTTATATTGATAAATTATACTATTTAGTGGTTTTAAAGTAAAATTATAATATATTTTTACTATTTTATCCAATGGTGGTCATTAGAATTAATTTAACATTAAAATTGGACATAAACAATTGTCAATCTTTTGATATAAATTGTTTCTTAAAAACACGCTATTTGTTGTGACAGTGGGAATTAATTATAAAATTAATTAATGCAACTTATATGATTGGAATTTTGTAAAATAGACATCATTTTTGAAATCGGAATATCAATTATAGCTTAGGGTGAAATTTTGGCATTGTTCTGAAAAACTTCAATTTTTGATGAATAGTGAAACCACTAAGTGGTAGTTAAATAACTGATTTTTCGTTTAAATGAAATATTACCACTTCTGTGATTTGATTTTCAAAAATCTGACATACATGGTTGTCATTAAGAAGTATAATGTGGTTCAATGAGATTAAAATAATTTTTTGGTGAATAGTAACTTTTATGTTCTTAATCGCGATTAGAGGTAATTAGTGTAGTTTAAGGTACAAATAATGTTATAATAATATGAGATGAGCATGACACTTGTCCTACTCCTATTGGATGAGTCATGTCCGACCAAGACAACCCATGGGTCAACTTGGGGACCCCATGGAGCCACTTTAGTTGGAAAATGACATTAATATATATTTATTTAATGTTAAAATTAAATTGACACAAACATGAGTTGTTTTACTAAAATAGTTTTTAAGTGGGGTTACACAAGTCAAAATTTTGATTATAAATATTCATTAGAAAGATAAAAAGATTTCCTACATCATAATATTTTTTTATAATTTTTAGACATTAAATAAATTAAATTATTTATGACATCATGATGATGCAGCGATGACCTCATTATTTAACGATTTAAATAAAATGGGAAGATAATGCAAAATCCAAGGCTTACACTTGTCCAAAGACAATTGGATGAGGAGATTTAGAACCCTTATCACCTTAGCCTCGAATTATATAAGTTTGGGACCTTTAGAATCCGAAAAGCATTGTGTAATAATGTAACATTTCAATCTTTCCAAAAGAGCCCCTCCTCTCCACTTATAAAAGGCTCCCACCTCTCCCACCTTATTCACACCTTAAAGCCATTTGGCCCGGCCAAACTCTACCCAAATACTCTCCCAACATCCCTCTCTTACTCCTAGAATCCTCAATTTGGGCAGAACACTTCCCAAGGAAGCCTTTGGCTCAAATCAAAAAGAGTTACCCGATTTTGAGGTAATGTCTTCTCTAATGTTGTTTTGGTTTATTTTTCTTCTCCAACCCCCTAAACTCTTTTTATTCATTTCTTTTGTAACAAAACCAGTATCCTAAATATACTAGTATGTTGTTATAAGAATTATTCGAGCTACACTTACACACACCTACATCTAATGGTTAAAGAACATACGGTTTCTGTGGATGGCGAATTTCTGCCTCACGAAACGATGATTGTTCAACACTCATATAACACCTTCAAAGGTGGCCATTAAGATGTCACTATTTTTATATATGATATATAATATGTTAATGTTTTACTTATGATTCTGTATTTCTCATTTATGGCATACTTTATGATTTCCATTATGGGTAAAATGCGATAATTTCATTTTAGGAAGTGCGGACTACCGCCCCCTCAAAGTGATGTGAATCGTTAATGCCATATGTGGGATGTATAAAGAATGGAGTAAATGATATTATATATGATATTATACTGGAACTATATTATACCTTTATATAATTATGATTTCATTTCATTAAATATGAAATATAAATGAAAGTAGCGTTCATGCGTACGTACGGCTTACCGTCTCCATGAACGGTGCATTTCATTTCTTACCTGTAAATGTTACGTAATATTATAAATGAATGTATATACTGGATATATATGACATATATGACATCTAAATAATGAATATAATTCTGGATATAATGGATATTCTACCACATAAACAACTTGTAATTATAAGAAGTTTATTGTTGACTCAAGTACCAAAGATCGACAAAATGACCGTTATTAACTTAAATAATTACATAATGTTCATATCATTGTAATAAGTAATATAAAAAGGATAATGAAATTGAAAATGGTTCTTAATAAGGTAGATATTAACTCTAGTTTATTATTCAGGATGTTAAAGAACGGTTGAGTCAAGTCAGACACAAGGTAAGGGAATTTCTTAACCCAACATCCATTCTTTGGGTTAATCTCCTACTTTCAAAATTATGTCATGGTATTATTATGTCATATTTTGTATTTTTAATTTCTTTATGTGTACCTATAGTGAATACACATAATAGATCTATTTTATTTTAAAAATGATCTTTTAAGGACTTCGTCTCAATCTCCATTCATTGAGGCATATTTTGTTTTATACACAAATTTCTTTTATACAGTGTATAAACCCCTTTGACGTTTAGGTTTATTCAAAAGGTTTTATTTTATAATTATGCTCTTTTTAAATGATTTCAAAAAGAGATATTTCTCTCAAATATATGAAAATCCAGTGAAAATGCATACGTATTTAACGCAAGCTTAAAAATGTTTTCAGAAAACCTGACTCTCGAGTGTGGTAGACAGGAAGGGATTGGGCGTGGACCCATCATGACCTGTAATTAGTCGAGCAGTCACAGAATTAGTTATTTTGTTTTCAGAAGCTTGCATAATGTTTTCAGAAAAACACTGGAGTATATTTGAGAAATTTTAAACATAATTATCTTCTAAAAAAATGCATCGGTAGGTCTCATGAGACAACTAGACGTGGAATTGGCCGAGGCACTTTCCCAATTTGATTTATGGTTTTGGCCGAGGCCTTAATCATTTTAGACGTCTTGGCCGAGGCCTTGACAAAATGTTTCAGAATGTCTGGCATTATACATTCCCTCATTATGAAAGTGGTTATTGTTATTGCATGTGATTATTCGTCTAGTAGAATATCCATGTGAGTAAGTAATGGCATTATTTTATTTTACTTTTGCCATATTATGCTGAAGTTCAAGTTCAATAAGGCTTTTGTTTTAGTTATACATTGCCTTAAATGATTATGTTTTCTTATAAAAGCTTCCGCAATATTGTTATCCTTACTGAGCATCTGAGCTCACCCCTTTCAATGTTTTAATATTTTCCAGGATGTGAAGAAGTATTTTATGAATGACCTGCAGGGATTGTGAGAAGAGGATATGAGGGTGGACAATGGAGACTTTGTTATTGTAGTTTTTCACTTTATGATGTAATGTAACGTTTACGAATGTATCTAGTGTTTCTAAGGCTACTAAACTAATCGGTCTTTCGAGACTTGATCTTTTGTGATCATGCCAATGTTACGAAGTAATGCACCGACTCTGGGTAGCTGGGGTCGGGGCGTTACAATGTGTTCTTCTTCTGATCTTATAGGGCTATAAGAATCTTCTTATGACCTGAATAAACATCCCAAAAATAGAAAAAAAATTGTTTTTAGCTAGTCTCTCAAGAACTTGTTCTAAAAATAACATTTCAAAATGATATATTAATATTTCATAATTTATAAATATATAATTTATATAGACTCTCCACTTTGTTTCTTTTCTAACCTGAATTTTTTCATTTTTCTCCTTCATCACAATAGCGAACCCTCCATTCTTGGGAAATACTTAGACTAGACTAGACCAAGAACTATCTGAGATAGGATAAATGATACCAGTATCTAAAATCTTGATTACGTAATCTTTCATATCCTATTTAATTTTTTTATCTCGCATTCATTGGGCCCATAACTCTCAGTTTATGGTTAGGTTCTATAGGGGTCGTATTTATACATAATAATGGAATAATTCTTTTAATGTCAAAAATGGCACAGCCTTTGGTATTTTTTACTTATTAAACATATCAAGTAGCTTTTCATCTTGGTTTTTAAATAATTTTTTAGAAATAATGATATATAGTGAAGAGTTATTAACAAAAACTTAATATTTTAGGTGTGATAGAAATGGTTTAAGTTCAATTTGTGGTGCCTCTTCACTGGATAATAGACTCTTGGGACTAGGAAGACCATGATCATCCAAAATTTTATTCAAATTAGTGTGAAAATATGAAAATTTCTCAATTACATGTTTATAAAAACAATTTTCCTCACTACTGTCCAAATTTGATAGATCACAACATTCAATGACCATATTTTATTTTAAAATATTTTATTTATCAAATCCATCAAAATATTGAAAGATCTATCCCTCACTTGCACAAAATAATCCTCAAATTTCATTAAAGTAGAAAATTAAACCCTAATATCTCTTATAAATTTCTTATGTTAGACAATAAAAATTACATTTTCATGATAGATTTCTAAATACGAACTAGTTTTGTAGTTGAATTTGGAATATTACCCACTTTGTTACTTTTAATACATTTAAAAGGTTTAGAAAAAAATATATTATCATCCAAATGAGTAACTTCATCCAAAGTTGGCTGAAAAGATTGTTCCTCATATTTAAATTATCCTCTACTTACAGCATCTCTACCATTGAATAGTTTTCACCAAATGTTGGTTCTTTAATATTTTCAATCACATTAAACTCTTATTCCTTGTCCCAAAATTTAAAAATAAGAAAACCCTTTACTAAATTAGAAATAGATCCAACTATTTATAGGATATTCCTTCCAAGAATGATAGGTACTTCTTCATCGCACTCCATATCTAGCACAAGAATTTTGGAAGGCAATAAATTTTTACCAAATTCTATAAGTAGGTCATCAAATATTTCTAAGTGATGTGTAAAAGATCATCCATCCAGTTGTAATACCATTGTGGTTGGTTGAAATTATCATAATCCAAACTGTTGAAATACTTAGTATGGGAGTATATTATTTCTTTAACTAAGGCCACAAATATAGTTCAACTTACTATTATTCCCCAAGATATAGGGAAGGAAAAACCCCCTAGTTATTTAAGAATTGGGGGGATTTGGTTTAGAAGGATATTGATTCATTCTTTAGTGAGCCTCTAAGTGGAAAACTCTTCCAGTGTTTTCATATTTGTAAAAATTTGATTAGGGTATTTCATATATGATGGAATATGAATCTAATCATAAATTAAATTAATATTAATATTGAGATTGTTGAAAATCCTAATTAATTAAAATAATTAAGTTCTATTATTTTTGTATTTCAACTTTTGATGGAAAGGGATGGATGGTGGAAAACTCTTAATAATGTAAGGAATTCCCACTATTTATACAATGATATTTTATTTAACATAACACTTTTTTATTATAGAATCTTTTTCATAATGTTTTCGAGATAGAAAATATTGAATTACATGAGTTTCAGTAGTGTTGTCCATGATTCAAGATTCAGTGTTACCCAGATTTTGGTGTTAAAATTCCACTATATTTTCATTTTTAACATTCATAGGATCATTTATAACCTCCTCGTAGGGTTTTAAACCACTCATAGTGACCAAAATGATAAAATTTTCCATAAGGTTGATTTCATCTATACTTGTAAGAATTACTTTATATGTTGAAGTTAAATTTCTATCCATCATACTAATTTTTAACTCACGATTATCAATTTTAAATTTAGTTTTAGCCTTTTTATTTATTATGTGAGTAAATAATTTACTCTTAAGATTCAAATATTATTATCATATTCTATAACCAAGAATTCATTTTCCCCTCAAAATTCCATTGGGAATTTGATGAATCATCCCATTTTGATTTTGAAATTAATTTCTTGGATGATTTTGGTAACTAGGGGTATCGTGTTGTCTAAGCATTCATTTCTCTTTATATGGGAGATTGGAAAGGTTATAATATTTAGTATTGAAATTTTTCAATAAAGGATCATCTCTAACATGAATCCTAGGACCATGTCCTACAAAATTTATATTTTCTTACTCTTGGGATAGCATATAAAAGTTTAGGACAAAAATAGTGTGCCCAAACATACCGCATTGAGAGAATTGTTCTCTAAGGATTTGGTTTTAGTTTTAACAACCCACTTTATTAGAATGTTTTTTAGTATTTTGTTTCATTATAGATTGAAGTAAATTATTTAATTCGAACAATTGAATAGTTTTATCTATTCCAAAACATGAATCGTTTCCCCCTCTATTCTCTCATCATCTTATAGAATTCATTTTTTGAGAATTCAATTAAATGTTATTTAAAATATGTGTCAATTAGTCATTAATTTTTTCATTATAATTTATACCAGATGATTGGTCAGCTAAATTCTGTCCAAAAAAGGAAAATAATTCATAAAAGGTATCCATGAGGATATTATATTGGAGATAGTTATGAAAAAACTACCTAAGAAGGTCCCTAATTCTATCTAAATCCTCATGAAAGTCTTCTCCATTCTCTTGATATATGATTCTAATTTTTTTATAAGCTCTCCCTTAAGTCTTTGAGGGTATAATTTCATGACAAATGAATTGTAAACATGTTCTAATTTTTCAAATATGTTCTCATATAGACCCAAAAACCAATTTCAAGCATTTTAATTAAGACAAAAGGAAAAAACATGTCATCGAAAGTTTATCTTTGTTGATCCCTTGAAGAGGAAAATATTTCATAATGTTATAGAAGTATATAATGAATAATGAGTCATAATTAGATAAACCATTAAATTTGGGAAACACTAACATATGTGATTATTTAAGCTTGTAGTTACAGAACCTAAGCATCAATCTAGTGGAGGAAGTGTTACTAGACTTTTAAGGGAGTTGAAACTCCCTTATCCTAGGTTGTTCGTTCTCATGAATAATTTTTTGTTGAAAAATATGTTCATTAACGTCAATAACTGTCTCTATGCCAAATTTTCCATTTCAATGAATTTTTATTTTATTAAATATCTTAAATGTATTTAAATATTAGGATTTATTGGCTCACGATCTTAGAAAGTAGACCTAGTGAGCATTCATTGTAGAAATTATTAGAAATTTTTAGTAGCAAAAAATTATATTTCATTTTTTTAATACAATTTTTTATTGAATTTTTGAATTTTTTTCTTTGAAAAAGTCATTTTATTTTTTATGTTTTTTTTGTTCTTGTTTTTTGATTTTTTTCCTTGGGATATTTTAAGAGTTCCCCAAAAATGGTTCAAAAAACATTGATTGATATTTCATTGAATGTACCAAATTTTAACATAAAAACTACTATATAATAGAAATTTAGATATCAAATCCCCAATGATGGCTATTTTATGTTGAGTCCATGAAATATAAAGAAAAAACCCCAAATGAAACCACATGAAAATAACTGTTATGAATATTTTTCTTCAAAATAAAATTTGAGTAAAATCATGATTTTAAAGAGATAACATATAAATGAAAGAAGAAGTATAGGAGATGAACAAGGTTGAAAATAAAGTGTATTTTCAAATTCTTGGTTTAAAAATATTTTTATTCTTTCATATATAGTTAATGTCACTCAAGTCCAAAAAAATTATATATCAATCTCCTTTCCCAATATTTTAACCTATATGTTGATAATTATTATAGTTCTCCACTTATATAAAACATCCAACCATGATAATTTTGAAGAAATTTCAATCAGAACAATCTCCCTAAAGATTCTGATGTTTTGAAAAATAATTGCAAGAGGTGAAATAAATTATACAATCAATATGAAATGAACCAAATGATTTTGATGTAATAGAAATTAATTTAAAATAATTAAATTAACATGTGAAATTATGAAACCAAGAAATTAAATTTCTTCAAATTGAGTTCTTAGCTAACTATAATTATGAAATCAAGGAAAAAAAGTTACATATCAAGAATAAACATAAAAGAAGGTGATGATAAGTCTTTCCTTGATCTTCAACTCAAGAGAAAGTTCTTACAATATATATTTCTCTAACCCTGGATCCCTCTCATGAAATCTCCCGCATCTTTTTCCCTTCTCTAACAATCATAAAAATTAAAATACAATCCTTTTTGTGAACTAGAAACTCTATTTAACATTTTCTTATAAGGATATGAAAATATCACATCCCTTGATTCCAAGTAGTGGAAACAAGTACTTAATTTATCCCCCTTTATTGTGACTTTCAAGTGATATTTATTTTACCCATGTAATAAATAAATAATGACCAGACATATTGCTTTCTCAAAAATATGGCCTTACCTTAATTTTTTCTACTTCAGCATCATATGACACTACAATCTCAAACCATCAATTCTTTGGATGGAGTCAATTCCACTTGACCTTTTTCCTGGGTGAAAAATCATCTTTTCTTTAAAAAAACTCATATTTGTAACTCAGTTTATTGAGGACATCATCTTTTTTAAATCCCTTTAAACTTGACCATCAAGTACCCATATAGGCTCATTCCTCTGAGTCTTGGTTATACTTGATCATGATAACTCTAATAGGGAGGAAGAATCATCAATAAAAAACTCTCATTGTGAAATTTTATAAAACACCCAACTAGAAACCTCTTTAAAAAATTCAATCATAATGGTTGGGATGAAAAAACCCTCTTCAATTGAACCAAGTTCATCCAACAACTTCTATCAGTTTGTTAATCACAGATCCATTATCATATTCCACTCAAACAAAAAATAAAATAAGAACCCAACATTTTACATCTTTATAATTTATCTTAGCATGAGAACATAAAATCCTTCAACCACCTTTTCTAGAACATTAATACAAAAAACTAAATCTTTATATAGTGGTATAAACTCAAAAATTCCAAAATAACAAACATGGGTTTCAACCAATTTGAGAGAAACTAGATCTAAAGAAAACTCATCTTCATCATGAAATAACATTGGTCATTAACTACCCTAGTTCGAATTCTTCAACAAGGAATTTTAGTTCTTATTCATGACTAATATTATCATGCCTAAGTTTTAACATATCAACAATGGTCTTTAGTACTGTGGTATTTTATAATCAAAAATCGAGCCTCAACATCAGTCTTAGGTTAAACACAAAAAGAAACAAGCTTCCATAAGCCTCAAGATTTCTTCATTTAGTGATATTAGATCAGTTCAGACTATATACATGGATTTAGTGGTGGAATAATGTTTTTTTGCTTTAGGCTTATCATAGTGAAACTTAGGAACAACTCAATATCGGACACCCTCAACTTTAACAGATTCAGTTCTCTTGTCTTCTTTAGTGCATATAATATTGATCAAGTCACTCAATAGCTTATATAAATCAACAATATATTGTAGTTTATTGAAAATAGGTTTGATCTTCATTGATCTTTGATCAAGGGTGGATTTCAAGGATTCAGTACCTACTCGACATTTGATTTCCAGATATTGTAGTTGAAGTTCCTCAGTCTCACTAGTGTTTTCCTCTTTAAACTCAAGCGTCCTTGTGTGTTTCTATCCCTAAGCATCAGTGAGGGCTTGAGTCGAGCTCAGTCTACCTCCAATCTTCTTTGGAAATCCACAGTGGAAAATCTCTTTGAATAATTATCTTACATGATCTTATGGAAAATATCCCTTTGAAATTTATCTTACCCGAACCATTTCAATTCAATTTTACATTAGATTTATTTTTTATCTTATGCATCTCTACATCAGATTCATTGACATAGAAAATTATTTTATTCCCAAATGATATTTTATGTTATTATCAAATAAATTATCTTATGTGGAAGCCTCCAAATTTATATGATGAATTTGCTTTGAATTAAAAAAATTATCATTAGCAAACATCATGCACTACAAATAAAAATAAAAAAACATTAATTTAAATGAAATTAATAAATACATAAAAAATAAAAAAAATCACAATAATTTAAAATTTCGATATTAAAAAAACATTGAGGAAAAATAATTGAAAATTTTAGTAACATTAAATAATTTTTTTGAAAAATAATCAAACAAATGATTAAATTAACTAAACACCTAGAATAATTAACATTAATAATTAAAATAATATTCTAAAAGAAAAAATATTTAAATATTGGACAGATGATGAATTAAATAAAAAGAAACTCATTATTATAAAAGGGTTGAATTATTTATTATTTAAAATTTAAAATAAAAAAATATTATAATTAACCAATTTAAAACATAACTTAGCATTAAATACACAGTTTTTAAATTAAAAAAATGAGACAAAATGCATGAAATAAATGAGACATAAATTAGTATAATGTTTGTAATAATTTTAGTGGGAATCCTTTTGATGAATATGTAATGTCCCACATTTTTAGAGATGTATGTACACTTAATTTACTATTAAAAACTTTTTGTTTTATGATAATAATGAACTCTTATGGATAAGGAGTGGTTTGAGAGAGTGCAGGGCTCATTTGGGGTTTGGAGCTCTAGAATTTAAGGAGGCATACCGGGACGCATGGTTAGCACACAATTAGTGATAAACATGTGGCTCAACCATATGAGGTTCCCAATACATAGGGGAGGCTACACGGTTGGTCCGAAATCATGCGATTTGGGATGCATGTCTGTGTACAGATGCCCACATCCTTGAAAGTGGCTTTTTTTAAAGGTTGTGTAGTAGTATCCAAACTGTGCACCTAGCTAATGTGAGGGGTGTACCTTGGATATAAAGGGCACACGTCTTGACCAACTATGCGGCCAAACCAGGCTATAGAAAATTTAAAGGGGAATTTAAATTTCCCCTCATAAAATGTTTTTAATCTATAGTCATTATTCCTCTCTCGTTTCTCCCACACAACAGCCCCTCTCCCTCATGTGAAGCACCTCCCTCAAGAAAAGCTAGGATTTTTGGTTGCTTCCTTGTCTGATCATCATTTTCATTGATTTTAGGTGTATTGGATTACTATAGTAAGTTATGTAATCCTCTTACATATATTATTAGCTTCTATTCTACTATTTTGTGTTATTTTGGTGTGAGATTATTTTCCCAATTTTTAGGATATTGATCTGTTTGTCCATTATCTCTCGTTCTAGCTCGATTCAAGGGACAACATTGGATGAGGATAATTCTACGAACCTAAGGTAGGTGTTCTAGTTAATTTCTTCGAGTTTGGTTTATTTATATCATGAACCACTGTTCCATTCAATATACCTTTCCATTAATGCCTCTAAAATGATTAATAAATACAATTAAATGGTTTTCTATGACCTATATAGTCTTATAAAGGAGCGGATCAATGCCTTGGTTTTCCTATTTGATGAGAGACGCCCCTATGGGTGTGCCTTTCCTTAGAGACCTAATTCGCTTTAATCTTAAATTGCCTAAACAACTATTAAGGTGTGACTACTCTCATAATAAATCATTTTGAAATAACAAATTGAAGTAATATAACTGGTAGGTCATGAGTTAAGACCCTGCAATTCAGGCTATAATTGAATTTTTTTGACCTCATGATTTGAAAAATTTGATTAAAGTATCATAAATTACTTGACTTTAAAAGTGAATTGAATTATTATTTCTAATCCATACTTCTATACTTAGCTGATGATGATACAAGGGATTCCATTTATGGATCTCCTTGTATAGTCTCATCATGTTCTATAATTAAAGGTTGTGAATGATTTTCATATGCAATGGGATAAATGCTAGGTATGCATTGGACGAGATTACCATGTGTTTTCTCTACCTTCACATGAGTGATACTAGTTCCCTAGGGGAGACATTGTGGACGAGTTTGGTAGCTACATTATTATACCAGGCCATGAGTGATAATTGGTACGCTGTATGAGATACCAAGGACAAACTTGGTTGGTATTTTTTACACTATGATCGGGTTGATACAATGGAATCCATTTATGGATCACCTTGTATGGACTCCTATAGTGGTGAGTACTTATTGTTCTCTTGGTTAAATACATGGGTTCCTTGATATGGTTTTCCTTAGATAGGCCTAGTATTCCACATAATTAAATAGAGGATATTCCTTTTATATAAATTCAATATATTTAATTCATTCAATTAAAAGCTGCATCTTCCAAGAAAAATCACATGCTTGGGCATAATCCATATCTTGATACGTTATTTATTATAGCATATTCTACCTTATATCGTACTTGAATAGGTTACCTTAGTTCAAAGACATTCATATTAGGATTAATCAGGTAGAGTTTGTAAAATTTTCCATGAGGAACCCAGTATGATGTATTAATTTATTTATTTACATAATGCCTTGCATTTATTATTATTGAAATGCCTCTCAATTTACGGGGGCAGACTAGATTTATAAAGATAGTGTTTGGGTGGCCTACTTATTATATCCCACACCTGGTTTGGGCCTCCCTTGGTACCCTAGTAGACTTCATGGATATAGAAGTAGATAAAGGGAATCATCCTTCTTTTGATGCTTGATTTTCAATAATAGGATGAAGTATGGGGAAGAGGACTGATCTTATACTCGTGATTCTATTTTTAGAATCTTTTGGTTTTTTTTTATTTTTTATTTGCATTTGGAATATTCCTACTTCTTTATATCTTATGTAATCATTTTATTATAGCAACATTATGTGAACATCATCATTTTGTATTTATTTATAATTAATCTTTCACCTACTCATTTATTATCATGGATGATTATTTAATTTTTTGTTGAATATTATTATTAATTATCTTGTTTCCCTTATATAATATTACTATTGTGCTACATTCTAACTCATGAGGGAATAGTCTCCCCATGGGAACACCCTAGGCCCTCACTGATATTCGATAGCCTCTGATATATAGGGAGGTATGATTTAGGACATGTGGTTAACCATCTCAGGCAACTACTATATGTCATTTGGGGAGGGATGCTACAAATGTTTTTCAGAGATTTTTTCATTTTTTATTACTATTTGGGTATTAGACATTAGACTTGGATAGAATGAAATTTGGTAATGATATTATTCCCATGATTAGCTAACCCACGTATAGGGGAAACTCAAATTACCTAGGATGGTTTATTTCTATTCTGGTTTTTTCTTTTCATAGTTGAATTGATTTCACTATTGGGCGACACACATGTTTTGTGATGGTATTATTATTGGTATTATTTAAATCATGGATTCCTTCTCCTAGGCCTGGTATGGAAAGGAGGTATTGTCTCATGAATCATACTAGGCACTTGAGGATCACATGTCATGCATTGTTCCATTCCATATTTATATTAGTGTGTTCATTTCCTATATTGCATGTGATCGTTGTGAGTTCTTGGATTGTAATACAGTTATATTGAAATTTTATAAAATTTCTTATAGGGATAACATAATTGGATTAATTAAAGTGCCTACATAAATCTACATGGTGTTTTAGCATTTAGATTGATGTTGTAACCTTAATTAAATAATTACGCCATGTTTGAACCATGAATCACCGTTTTTATGGGCTGAAATATAATTTGATTTGATTGATGAATGAAAATTTTAATTTATTAAGTTAGTACTTATATAAATTGGGAATGGTAGTTCATTAAATAAAATCATTATACAAGACATGTTACATCCTAATATCTGATGAAAAGGGTAGGTCGGTGTTACTTGACATGCTAATTGCAAGTTGTAAAGACTATGTCCTTTTATAAATTTGGAATAGTGATGCATTCAACTAGATTAAGATGTATATGTCCAAATAAATCACAATAAATTTCAATAAATTATTGTTTTAAAATGAAATGGTTATCGATAAATGGGGATTCTAGTTGCAATGTAAATGATGTTTTCCTCTATACATTACAAATGACACTTCATATACTAGAACCTATACTATGTCATATAAGACCTTGACCCTAGCCCAACCTTAGTAGTGAGAAGTAGGCAGTGTCTCGTGTGACTTCTATTATTTCTATGATCTTCTTATCACTGATACATGGCCTTAGGAGCAGAAAAATAAGTGTAACTCATTATAGTATGGTTGTGTGCCTATATTTTCTTTATTTTGTTATTTCATATCTTTTTTAAATCTTAGCTGAGGAATGTGCTTATAAATTTTAGACTTATTCCCCCTCAAAGTCCTCTAATCATATTTTAGGAGGGTAGTAATGACCATGCTCTGAAGGTGGTGGGCCCTAAGCCACTGGTATTACCTCTTGTAGCACTGCAAGAGGCACCTCCTATTTCTCTCTGACTAGCCACTGATGCTCAGGTTCATGAAAGATTCATCCCCTTTATTCAATATGTATAGTGATAGCCACAACATACTACTATTATGGAAGATATGACCTAGGAATTCCAACTGCAGCATCATCCCACCTTTTCATGGGATGGCGGCCCTCTGGATGCTGAGTATTAGATAGAGGACATGCTGTTGATCTCTGAGAATTTAGAGATGCCTCCAGAGTAGATGGTCAAGCTCGCTGCCTATATGCAATGAGATTCTGCAAAAAAATTATTGTATTTCATTACCCCGGTTATACATTATCTGGGAATGGTCTGGGAAGGCTTTCAAAAAATGTTCTATGACTATGTATTCCCCCAGAAATTATCTGCAAACTATGATCCAGAGTTTATGTACCTACATCAGGTTTCCATGTCTGTGATGGATTATTCATCTTGTTTCAATGAGATTCATCATTTTCATCAACACTAATAGGTGACGATTTGATGACTAAGAGATGATATGACGATGGGATTTTGTATTCCACTTGATCATAGGTGAATGTCTTATGGTTGACCATACTTTCTAAGATCGTGAACCATACCATAATCGCAAAGAAGAATATGAGATAAGTTCGTAATGTGAGTCAGGATGGTTTAGCTTCTAGGTAGGGAGATGGTTTATCCATTGCTAGGAAGTTTCGTTTTGAGGGTGTATGCGGGGGTAGCACCAGCCAGATAAAATGTACCGATTGCAATGTGGTGTGCCAAAAGTGTGGAAGGGTGGGGCATAATAAGATCCAGTGATAAGGGACTTATAAAAACACCTCATTCAAGTACAAGACTAGTGTCTCCACATTAGACTAGGATCTACTCTATTACCGAATGATCAGGCTGAGAAGGTGGTCATGGATGAGGTAGTCATACCTCATAGGTTCAGCTCCAGCAGAGTAGACCTGGATTGGTTAGTTAGGATTCATCTCTAAGTCATGGATTGGGCTGAATCTATGTAGTTTATCCTACACCTGAGGTGTATATTTCAAGGCCTTATATGGATAGAGGTACTATTTTATTATCCTCTACTTTAGTTTCTATCCTATTCGATGCAGGTGCATTGTAATCCTTTATATATTCTACAATTATGGAAAAAAAAATCCGAGAAATGGAGTACTTTGTGGCATTATCTCTCTCGAAACACTGTTAAGGTCTCAATCAGAGAGTATATTATAGTTTAATGAGTTTCACATTGAGATAGGTGGTTATTGTTTCTTCTCTAATTTCATTTTCCTTGAGATGATCAACATAAACATCACTCTTAGGATAGACTTGTTGGTGCCTTATCATGCCCATGTTGATTGTTTTTTCAAATGGAGTCTTTTACATCACCCAAGGGTGGAATGTATCTGAATAATGGTGAATGGGATATCTAGGTGAGTCGGATTAGACCTAAGTATCATGGTATAAGAAAGGTAATGACCCAAATGGATAGTTACTTTATGAGTGATCATGGAATGTAGATTTTATAATTCCATCCTATTGTGGATTACATTATGGATGTCTTCCTTGATGATTTATCTGGATTAACATAGGTGAGAGAAGTAGATTTCACCATTGAGCTAGTGCGAGGACCCGATCTAGTGTCACTTCCTCCCTATAGATGAAACCTACAAAGATCCAGGAACTCAAGAAGTATTTGAAAGATATAAAGGAATAGGGTTTTATCTGACCAATCCCTTTTCCATGGGTAAAAACCTATCATTTTCACAGAGAAGGAGAATGGTACCCTCATGTATTTCATGTATTACCGAAAATTGGACAAACTTATGGTGAATAATTAGTATCCATTTCCTCATATAGATGACTTCTTCGACTATCTTTGATGAGAAAAAATTTTCTCTAAGATTGATTTGTGTTCGTGATACCATCAGGTGCATTTTAGATTGTCATAAGTAACACATATGGTGTTTTGGAGTAGGTAAGGATTTTATGAGTATTTAGTTATGTGGTTCGGCCTTACGAATGCACTAGTAGTCTTTACGGCCTTGATGAATTGGTTTTTCCACCCGTATCAAGATTCATTCATCGTAGCCTTCATTGAAAACATCTTGGTGTATTCTTATACTGTAAACAACCATGAAAATCGTATTGATATCATGTTTAATACACTAAGATATAACCATCTATATGGGAAGCTCAGCAAATTCCACTTTTGGTTCAATAAGCTTCACGTATTAGGCTATGTAATTTCAAAGGCATTCATATCTATTGGCCTAGAGAAGGTGAGTGCTATAGTTTCCTTGGATCATCTGATCAATGTATTTGATATATGAAATTTCTTGGGGATATATGGCTATTATTGGAATTTCATTCATGATTTATCATGCTTAGAAGTTCCTATTATGGGCTTGACTAAAAAGGTTGTGAAATTCATATGGTCAGAAACATGTGAGACAACCTTCCAAGAGTTTAAGGGGACTGACCTCAGTGTGAATCCTGATTCTTCTAGAGCTAAGAAGATTCTATATAGTCTATTGTGATTCTTTAGGAATCAATATAGGAGAATTTTTGATATAGGTCGATTGGGTTGTAGTACACGGTTCTCACAATATGAGAGATCATGAGTAGAATTACCCTACACACAACCACGATCTAGCAGTTTTGGTTCGTGCTTTAAACTATTGGAGGCATTGTCTATTGGTTGAGTGTTTCATTATTTACACATACTATAAAAGTCTCAAATTTATCACTACACAACATGACTTGAATCTGAGGTATTGCATGTGGGTATAATACCTACAATCTTTCGGCATCAAGATTTATTATACACATGGAAATGGTAATGTAGTATTTGATGACCTTAGCTAGATGACTCAAACACAGGCCTTCTAGAGGATATTAGTGAATAGATTTTAATGGATATATTTTCTAAGATGCACCTTGTGGTTTATGAATATCATGGGTGGTCTATTTTAGAAACTTTAGTAGTGACATCCTCCCTTCTGGAATGGGTGATGATGATTGAGCTATTATATTACAAGGACATCATCTTGAGGGAGAGTGACAAAGAAGATAAACCACCAATTATTTGTGTTATTGATGAGAATTAGATCTTTAACTTCCATAGACATATCTGGGTTTATTTAGACATGTGGGGGGATCTGATGCGACAATATCATCCCTCTATTTGGGTAGTTCACCGTGGGATTACCAAGATGTACCGAGACATCCATTGTTAGTATGGGTATCCATGTATAGAAAGGTATATTGAAGGTTTTATCATGATGTGTTCCACTCTTTATAAAGTGAAGGTGGAGAACCAGTGAACTGCTAGAATTCTACAGCTCCTATCCATTCTTGAGTGTAAATGGAATGATGTCACCATAGATTTTGTAATGGGATTTCCAGGATCACTAAGAGGCAGTAACATAGTATTGGTGATTTTTAATAGGTTAACCAAGGTCACACACTTCCTACTGATCTGAGATGCATTATTAGTTGATGAGCTTCATATGATTTATATTCGTAAGATTCGGTTCCTTCATGGTGTCCCTCGTTCTATTGTTTTAGACCGAGATGCTCGTTTTACATCACAGTTCTGGGAGGGGATCTATAAGGCACTAGTTTCACAGGTAATATTGAGTATAGAGTACCAAAATCAGATCGATGGGTAGTTCGAGAAAATGATATGGGTGTTGGAGGACATGATTTGGTCATGCATCTTTAATTTTTGAGGTTAATGGGAAAATTATATACCTCTGGTGGAGTTTTCCTACAACAGCATCTCTCACAAAACAATTGATATGGATTTGTATGAGGACCATTATGGTAGGTTGTTTTTTCCCATATATGCTTGTTAGAGGAAGGTGAGGTATCAATATTTGGTACTCATCTCTTTTAGGAGACTTTAGAGAAATTATAGCTGGTTCATAAACATATGTATACATCTCTATCCATGAAAAAGTCTTATATCAATCATCATCCCCAACCTTTGGATTTTGATGTGGTAAATTGGATATTTCTATGAATTTCACCTAGATAGAGTCATATATGGATTTAAAGATAGGGAAATTTATCACCTCATTACATCATTCTTTTCTAGATCATGAAGAGAGTCGAGCCGGTAGCCTATCGGTTACAGTTACCTTAGAGGTATTGTTCCACGCATAACGTCTTCCATGTATCATAGCTTCACCAATATCATGTTGACCTATATAATTTTTTTGGTCTTGACAATATTTAAATGGAGGAAGATATGTCCTTAAAGTATTATCTGATATGTACAATTGATCAGAGAAAGAACTCTCTCTAAGGTAGGTCAGTTCCACTAATCTAGGTGGTATGGCAGCATTGCTCTGTTCAGGATGAGACCTAGGATCAGGAGTCCAAAGTACCTGATCAGTGTTTAGAACTCTTCCCTGATGATGCTTTAACACCCTTATAGGGGAGCATCTAGGATGATTTTTTTAAGGGGGGGAGGTTGTAACGTCTCACCTTTTTGGAGAGGTGCGTATAATTATGTTACTATTCTAAACCTTTTGTTTTGTGATAATAAAAACACTTAAATATAAGGAGTGGTTTAGGAGAGTTTGGGGATATTTAAAATCTGACAGATCCATAATTTAAAGAGGTAGACTAACCCACATAGTTCTCTCATGGTTAGTTCTTACCGTGCAACTCAACCATGCAAGGTACCTAGTGCATATGGTAGGCCTCATGGTTTTTCTTCAATCATGGGAGCCAGGCCACCCACCCATGTAGAGTTCAATGCATCCTTGATAGTGTCATTTTTCCTAGTTTGTGAATGTTTATAAAAACTCTTCACCTATCTCATGTGATTGGTGTACCTATGTTGTGACTGATCACACGATTATCACATAGTTTGGAAAACATGTGGCCAAACTATGCAACACCAAATTTAAAGGGGAATTTTCATTTTCACCCATGAAATGTTTTTAATCCCTACCCTTTCTTCCACCCTCATTTCACCTACACAGCATCCCCTCTCCCTTATATAAATCAAATCCCTCAATCTAAGCTAGGATTTTCAATTGATTCCATGTTTAATCTCAATTTCCATTATTGTTGGGTGCGTTGAATTCTTCTTAGTAAGCTCTATACTCCACGTGCTTCTATTCTTAGTTACTCTTCTCCTCTAATGTTCTATTTTGGTGTGAGATCATTTTACATTTTTTCAAGGCATTGATCAATTCTTCTATTATCTCTCATTATATCTTGATTCAAGGTTTGTCGCTAGATGATGAGAGTTCTATGAACCTAATGTAGGTTTTCTAGTTCTTTCATGTAAGATTTATTGTTTTTATATCAGGAATCATTGTTCCACATTCTTGGTATTTCCAAAAACTCCTCTAAAATGTTTAATAAAATAAATTAAATGGTTCTTCATGACCTATATAGTCTTAGAAATAAGTGAATCAATTTCTTGGTTGTCCAATTTGAAGAGAGATTCCCCTATGGGTGTGTATTTCCTTATAGGTCTAATTTCCCTTAATCTTAGATTGTCTAAACACTTATTTTGGTGTGATTTTCCTCATAATAAATTATTTTGAAATAATAAATTGAAGTAACATAATGGGTAAGTAATGAGTTAGTCCCCTACAATTCATTCAATAATTTAATTGCTTGACCAAATTATTTGAATAATTTGATTAAAGTATCCTAAATTTTATTCCTTTAAAAATGAATTGAATCATGCTTGATAAGTCATACTTCCATACTTAGTTGAGGGTGATATAATGGATTCAACTTATGGATCACCTTAGATGGGATCTTATTTCTCTATAATTAAAGGTTGTGAATAATTTTTGTAAACATCATGATAGATACTAGGTATACCTTGGGCGGTCTCACTGTGAATTTTCTCTACCTATAAATTAGTGATATCAGTTCCCTAGGGGAGAAACCGTATGCAGAATTGGTGTCTCGGTTTTTATACTAGGAAATGAGTGATACTAGGTCCCCTGTGTGAGATATCATTGAAAGGTGCAGAGGGTATTGTTTTTTATACCATGGATGGGTTAATATAGGGGATTCCATTTGTGGATCACCTTGGAAGGACTCTAATGGTGTTGAGTAATTATTGTGCTCCTGTTATAATACTTGTGTTCCTTAATATGGTTTACATTGTATGGGCCTAGGATTCCACTTACTTAAGTTCAAGAGACTCCTTTTTATATAAATTAAAGAAATTTGATTCATTCAATTAAAGGACATGTCCACCAAGACAAATCACATGTTTGGGAATGGTCCATATATTTATATAATATTTATAACAACATATTTATTCATTCAATTAAAGGACATGTCCACTTGGAAGCTTTGCAGGGGGAAGATGACCAAGTCTATTCTCATGAGGCTAGTTGTAAAATAATTTGGTATTTTTGTATTTTGGATTATAATGTGGAATATACATTCTTCCTAGTATCATGTGTACTCATTTTTTTATATCGTCATGACATGAACATCGTCATTTTGTATCTATTTTTTATTCATCTTTTGATTTTTTATTTATTGTCTTAGATGATTATTTATTCTGTTGTTTCCTTTTATTACAGATTTCATTATTTCCCTTATATAATTTTACCTTTATTCTATACTCTAACTCGTGAGGGACTAGTCTCCCAATGGGAACACCCTACACCCTCGCTTCATGTCATCAACCTCTCGCATATGAGGAGGTGCACTTGAGGTTATGTGGATAACCGTCTAGGGGAACCACTATGTGGCCTCTAGGGAAGGACGATACAAACTATTTCTTTATATATTATTTCATTTCAAGGTGATTGTATAATTATTTATAGCCACAATATTTTTTAGTGATGGAAAGGATCATATCTATGGGTTTTAGCGATGTTTGGTGGAAAGTGGTTGTATTATGTAATTATTTCGGTCATATTAATATATATATATATACTTTCATAAGGTGTTATTCTATGGTTTTTACAAGATCAATCTTGGTCAAATATACACATATAGTAATATCCACTTTATATATGGTTATATGTTTTTATAATAAACCATTACGCATTTTATAAAATGGTTGAAGGAGTCAGGGTACATATATGATACCTCCTTGAAAGTAGTTGTAATGTCCCGGATTTTTCCATGTATTATTTTAATATTATATGGGAATTAATTTGAGACCAGGATCGGAGACGGCGTGCAGTTCCGAGGCCCGGTGAGCCCGGAACAAATTTTTTAATTTAATTTAATAATTAAATTACGTGCACATGCGGTTTCCCTGAGAAAGTGGAATAACTCCTAAACGAGTGCTCGGATCAGAAATATGAGGTCACCGTTGCATTCGAGACAGCGATTTTACGTTAGGTGAGGCCTAACATCGGCCAGCGCAGGTCGGTGGTGGAATCCAGTTTCTGTACGTAACTGTAATAAAATATTTAATTAAAATGTTTTATTTAATATTGTTTCGTCAAATATCTCTTATCTGTTAAATATATATTTCAAAGGGGATCAGGGTTACATTTCCCATAACCCTAAGTTTCCCTGGAGGCTCTAGAAATCTCTGGAGAAAACCTTCCAACGCGGCGACGGAATTCTTGACAATTTTCGCTGGCAAAGACGACGCGGCGACCGGATCTTCGCCAACGAATGCCACGGATCAAGGTAGGATGTTTTGATTTTGATTTTGCTTTCCCCCGTTCTTGATTCCTATGATGAACGCGAACTAATCTGTGAACCGATTATCCCACAGATCGATCGTTTTGTGGGCGGGCGTGATTTGGGGTTTTATCGGGAAATCAATTACATGAGATTGTATAATCTGTTGTTTGTTGAGGTTTTGATCTAACGGCGACAAACCCAGATCATCATGAACATCGATCGAGGTTCGTCCCTCTTGTTTGATTCTTGTATTTTCTCCCTCGCATTCTTCATTGCGTTCTACGCGTTCTTGGAGGAAATCAATCCTCGCGCATTCGTTTTTTGGCGCAATGATCCAAGATTGTAGATCCAACCCCAAAGCAATGTCACGGAGGTGAGACGACGGTTTTGGAAGGAAATTCGGAGCGGATCAGAAGATACAAGTTTTTGGGCATTTTTCTTCAGATGGATCGTTCAAGGTTTTATGATCCAAATTAAGGACCAAAAACACCCATTACAGTGTTTGCATGATGAAACGAACCATCCCCTAGAGTATCGAGATGAACGAACGAGAAACCGTGGATCTGGAGGATCGACCGCGACGCAAGGAGGAAGATGGTGTTTCTAGAAATTTTCACGACTACATGGCGTGTAGTATGGGCTACACGGCGTGTGTTTGTCGGCGGACCACATGGAATGTACTCCGAGAGTTCATGGACATGGGTTGGGTACACTACCAAGGACACGGCATGTATACCCCTCCCCGGCCAGACCCGACCAGATGCACGGGATACCCCGTGTGCTGGTACACGATCAGGCGACATGGATACGGACAGAGACCATGTACGGGCACATGGACAGCGTACATGGAGCGAGCCCCAAGTGCTCGGACACAGCGTGTGAGTCTTCTACATTCCATGTAGTTACTTTCTATCCAACAAGCGGAATGACACGGGCCGTTTACACGGGCATTACCCGAAGTCAAGGAACACGGTGTGTGATCCTTCTACACGCCGTGTAGTTGTGTTTTACACATCTTGGATGGATGACACGGGCCGTTTACACGGGAAGTACCTGGATTCAAGGAACACGGCGTGTAACCATACTAAATTCCATGTAACCAATTCTACATGGCTAGAGCTAGTTTCCTTCTGTGACTTGGAATGTTTTCCTTAGGGTTCGTCCCCTTGGTCTTTCTCCTGAAGGTTCCCGGTATCATTTTCTAGATACAGGAGTATGATCCCTTCAACAGGACTTCCTGAATAGAGTTATTGGAAACCCCTCTGTGAGACTTAGATCCAGATCCTCTTTTCATTCATGGAACCCTAGGTCGAGTTATTGGTATCGATGTGACCAACTATACCTAGTCTCCGATCCTCTGCTTAGTGGATTAGCTCAGACTGAGTTGTCGGAATCACCCCATGACTTGGTTTTGATCCTCATATGAGCATCATATTCTCAAAGTACATGTGAAGTGTGTTCTCCTGGAATGAGTACTTCATATCTCTCTTTCTCCAGACCTAGGAGTGTGTTCTCTCGGTTTCATGCTTAGTGGAACCTTCGAGCTGGATCCTAGTGGTGGTTTCGAAATGGTCATTGTGTATGAGTATATCTAGATATTCTTGTTATATGTTTAGTAGAAATATACTATGTAGAGCTGACTGTACCTTTCTTTTGTGATATTTTCCCTTGTTGTATTCCTTTTTCGTTTCGGGGTGTCTTACTGGGTATTGTTATACTCACCCCTTCACGGGCTTCGCCCGCACGTGTCGTGTCTTGTGCAGAAGAGCGTGCCTTTGATAGTATTCTAGGAGGACCAGGACCAGACGGTACTCAGTGAGATCAGACAGGCCGAGGTATGTTCCTACGGCTACAAACTATAGTCCCAGCACCTTTCTTTACAGGTTGGACTTTGTTACAGACTCTCTTTTTGGTGGGCTTGTACTTTTGGCCCGGGGATTTACTTCTTGTACTTTACTTTCCTATCGTACTCTGTGGTTGGGTTTTAGTGTATGCATGCATATTTTCCTATTATTAGTTATTACTTTTCATCTTAGGGGGCTTGGAGAAGTGTGTATGTGTGTTCAGGTTTATAGGCAATGCCTCCAATGTTAGTAGCATGCCTACTCGTTGCTAGTCACCAGCCCTTGGCCTATTATAGGTGGGCTTGGGGAGTTGCGGCTCGGGCCCCACTGGAACGGGTCGTGACAGAGAAATCCGGGAGAAATAAAGAATGAATCTCCGATAGTATCTTGTCAACCCAATAAAACTACGCTCCTATGACAGCTTTGACCAGAAAGGGGAAGCCTTTCGTGTGGACCGAGAGATGCCATCAGGCTTTCCAACAGTTGAGACAGAGTCTGACGAGTGCCCCGATCTTGAGATTACCAGAGGAGGGTGTCAAGTACGAAGTGTTCTGCGATGCATCAAGAACCGGGCTTGGTTGTGTCCTGATGTAGAGGCAAGCGGTGATTACCTATGGCTCATGCCAGTTGAGGCCCCACGAGCAGAACTACGCTACACATGATCTTGAGTTGGCAGTGTTAGTCTTCGCGTTGAAGATGTGGCGGCACTACCTGATGGGCAAGAATTTTACCATCTACTATGATCACAAGATTCTCAGATATATCTTTTCTCAGATGGATCTGAATTTGAGACAAAGATGATGGCTTTAGTTCCTCCAGTATTACAACTTTGAGATCATTTACACACCTGAGAAGGGGAACTTTGTGGCGGACTCTCTCAGCAGGAAATCCAGTTCGTAGTTGCTGGATGAGGCGATGCAGTAGTTTTCCTCCTTATAGTTATCTTTCATGGATGGAGATGAGGGATCTTACCTTCAGTCAATGGTTGTTACCCCTCCACTCTTACAGCGAGTCAGGAAAGCACATCGCGAGGATGCTAGTTGTGAGACTCTACGTGCTCAGATATCCATAGGTGTTGCGGGTGATGGATATTTAGAAGGTGGGGAGCACGTTGTTCTTTTCATAGGATTCACAGTAGTACCCGTGACGTTGCGGGAGGAGGTTCTGAGAGAGTTCCATACATCTCCATTGGTGGTGCATCCAGAAGTGGAAAAGATGTACCAGGACCTCTGACACCAGTTCTGGTGGCCAGGAATGAAGAAGAGTGTGGCAGAGTTTGTTTCTCGATGCCTTGCTTGTCAGCAAGTAAAGGCTGAGCACCAGGTACTAGCAGGTTTGACTCATCCCCTTGAGGTTCCAGAGTGGAAGTGGGATGGGATATCCATGGACTTCATGACGGGTTTACCATGTACTTCCAGGGGACATGATGCCATCTGGGTTATTGTTGATCAACTCACCAAGTCAGCCCACATCCTAGCCATACGGGTGAAGAGTTAGGTAGAGATGTCGGGATGCCTCTACGTGCAAGAGATAGTTCGACTTCATGGAGTTTCATCCACGATCGTCTCAGACCATGATTCTTGTTTCACATCCCGGTTTTGGAAGGGATTAGAGGAAGCTTTTGGGACTCAGTTACGCTTGAGCACAACGTTCCATCCTCAAACTGATGGTCAGATGGAGTGGGCCATCCAGGTCCTGTAGGATATGCTACATGCTTGCATACTTAACTTCAGTCGTAGCGGGGAGTATCAACTACCACTGGTGTAATTTTCTTATAACAACATTTATCATTCCACTATTGGTATGGAACCATTCGAGGCTCTGTACGGGCGACCTTGCAGGTCACCACTTGGTTGGACGGACCCGGGAGAGTCAGCACTCATGGGCCCAGAGATGGTGAGAGCTACTACAGAGAAGGTGCAGGTCATCCAGGAGTAGATGAAGACTATACAGAGTCAGAAAAAGTCTTATGCCTACAGGAGGCGGAGGCCCTTGGAGTATGAGGAAGGAGACCATGTGTTCCTTCGGGTCTCACCTCGAGGGGATTGCGGAGATTCGACCGAGGAGGAAAGCTATCTATGAGGTTCATCAGCCCTCTTCAGATTCTGAGTAGAGTTGGCTAGGTGACGTATTGCTTGGCTCTACCTCCACATATGTACTGGGTACAAAACATCTTCCATGTGTCGCAACTACGGAGGTACGTGCATGATCCATCGCATGTCATCGACTAGGGTGAGATTGACATCAATGATGGAGAGACCTTTGCTGAGTACCTAGTGGAGATCGGGGATTAGCAGGAAAAGATCCTTCGTGGTTGATCTATTCACTTAGTGTGTGTCCGTTGGCAGCACGATAATCTCCAGGAGAGCACGTGGGAGCTGGAGGCTCAGTTTCACGTGCAACACCCACATCTTTTTGAGTAGCCCTTGTTTTCGCTTTTCGGGGACATAAAAGCCCTAAAGTGGGTTTTATGCAATGTCCCGGATTTTTCCATTTATTATTTTAATATTTTATGGGAATTAATTCGAGACCAGGCTCGGAGACAGCGTGCAGTTCCGAGGCCCGGTGAGCCCAGAACAAATGATTGAATTTAATTTAATGATTAAATTACATGCACGTATGGATTCCCTGAAAAAGTGGAATAACTCTTAAACAGGTGCTCGGATCTGAAATTTGAGGGCATCGTTGCGTTCAGAACAACGATTTTGCCTTAGGTGAGGCCTAACATCATCCGGCGCAGGTCGGTGGTGGAATCCAGTTTTTTGACGTAATTGTAATAAAATATTTTATTAAATTTTTTTACCAAATCTTGTTTCGTCAAATATCTATTATCTTTTATATATATTTCATAGGGGATCAGAGTTAAAATTCCCATAATCCTGAATTTCCCTGGAGGCTCTGGAAATCTCTAGAGAAAACCTTCCAACCCGGCGACGGCGTTCTTGAGGTTTTTCGTCGGCGACGACGACGCGGCGACCGGATCTTCACCAATGAACGCCGTGGATCCAGGTAGGATGTTTTGTTTTTGATTTTCCTTTCCCCCGTTCTTTATTCCTATAAAAAATGCGGACTAATCTGCAAACCGATTAGCCCGCGGATTGATCGTTTTGCAGGTGGACGTGATTTGGGGTTTTATCGGGAAATCAATTACTTGAGATTGTATAATCTATTGTTTGTTGAGGTTTTGATCTAACGGCGATGAACCCGAATCATCACGAACAATGATCGAGGTTCATCCCTCTTGTTTGATTCTTGTATTTTCTACCTCACATTCTTCGTTGTTTTCTACGTGTTATTGGAGGAAATCGGTCATTGCGCAGTCGTTTGTTGGTGCAACGATCCGAGATTGTAGATCCAACCCCGAAGTGATGTCACGAAGGTGTGACGATAGTTTCGGCAGGTGATTCAGAGCAGATCGGGAGATATGAGTTTTCGGGCATTTTTCTTTGGATTGATAGTTCAAGGTTTTATGATCCGAATTAAGGACCGAAAACACCTGTTACGATGTTCGCATGATGAAATGAACCAACCCCTGGAGTATCGGGATGAACAGATGAGAAACCATGGATCCAGAGGATCGGCCATGGTGTGAGGAGGAAGACGGTGTTTCTGGAAATTTTCCCAACTGCACGGCGTGTAGTATGGGCTACATGGCATGTGTTTGTCGGCAGACCACATGGCGTGTACTCCGGGAGTACACGGACACGGGTTGGGTACATGGCCAAGGACACGGCATGTATACCCCTCCCCGGCTAGACCCAGCCAGATACACGGGATACCCCGTGTGCTAGTATACAGGCAGGCGACATGGGAACGGACAGAGACCGTGTACGGGCACATGCCCAGTGTACACGGAGCGAGCCCCAGGTGCTCAGACATGGCATGTGAGTCTTCTACACGCCATGTAGTTACTTTCTATCCGACAAGCCGAATGACACGGGCCGTTTACACTGGCAGTACTCGGATTCATGGAACATGGCGTGTGATCCTTCTACATGTTGTGTAGTTGGGTTTTACACAGCTTGGACGAAGGACACAAGCCATTTACACTGGAAGCACCTGGAGTCAAGGAACACGGCGTGTAACCTTACTACACATCGTGTAACCAATTCTTCATGGCTTGAGCCAGTTGCCTTCTGTGACTTGGACTGTTTTCCTTAGGTTTCTTCCCCTTGGTCTTTCTCCTAAAGGTTCCTGGTATCATTTCCTAGATACAAAAATATGATCCCTTCAGTAGGACTTCCGGAATAGAGTTTTTGGAATCCCCTCTGTGAGACTTAGAGCCGGATCATCTATTCATTCCTGGAACCCTTGGTAGAGTTCTTGGTATCTACATGACCAACTTTACTTGGGCTTTGATCCTCTGCTTAGCGGATTAGCTTAGACTGAGTTGTCAGAATCACCCCATGACTTGGTTGTGATCCTCATCTGAGCATCATGTTCTCAAAGTACTTGTGGAGTGTGTTCTCCCGGAACAAGTACTTTTTATCTCTCTCTCTTAAGACCTAAGAGTGTGTTCTCCTGGTTTCATTCTTAGTGGAACCTTTGAGTTGGATCCTAGTGGTGTTTTAAAAATGGTCGTTGTGTATGAGTATATCTGGATATTATTGTTATATGTTTGGTAGACATATACTGTGTAGAGCTGACTGTACCTTTCTTCTGTGGTATTTCCCCTTGTTGTATTCATTTGTGGTTTTGGGGTGTCCTACTCGGTATTGTTATACTAACCCCTTCACAGGCTTTGCCCGCACGTGTCATGTCTTGGGCAGACGAGCGAGCCTTTGACAGGATTCTAGGCGGACCAGGACCAGACGGTACTCAGTGAGATCATACAGGCCAAGGTGTGTTCCTACGGCTACAGACTGTAGTCCCAACACCTATTTTTATAGGTTCGACTTTGTTACGGACTCTCTTTTTGGTGGGCTTGTACTTTTGGTCTAGGTTTTTACTTCTTGTACTTTACTTTCCCGTCGTACTCAATGGTTGGGTTTTAATGCATGCACGCATATTTTCCTTTTAGTAGTTTTTACTTTTCAGCTTAGGGGGGTCGGAGATGTGTGTGTGTGTGCGCAGGTTTATAGGCAATGCCTCCCATGTTATTAGCATGCCTACTCGGTGCTAGTCACCAGCCCCTAGCCTATTCGAGGCGGGCTTGGGGAGTTGCAGCTCGGGCCCCACTGGTACGGGTCATGACAGTAGCTTTCATCCCCGAGTAATAATTAATAGAATGAGTTATTTTCTTGTTTTTTTATGAAATCATGAACAAAAAAAGTCAATGATTATTTCTTTCTATAAAGGTTAAAATAAGATGATGTTATGAGTTTATTAGTCATTGATTGTTATTGTGATGGGAGTTGGGGAGTGAGTAGGTAGTTGTCTCTCTATAGTGAAATTCCAGTAATGTTGATGTGATCATTTTGAATAGTGGGTAGATAATTGTAAAAATATGGAATAAAAATTATTTTATATTGGGTAACATAAATATATTAATGACCTAGTTCATGATCATATGTCTGTTAGGATTGATTGGTGGATGAAATTCTAGGATTTTGGAGGGTTTTTTGTATATTTTTGTGTCGATTCATGGATCGAGATTTTGGTATTTTCTATTTCCATATTTAGAAATAATATATGTTATAGTTAGTTCTTTTAATAGAGTAAAAAGTTGGTGGAGAAATAGTAAAATCATTATTTTTTTATTGTTTTTATAATCATCACTATCTATAATTTAATTATCCAAAATATTTTTCTACATTAAATATAAAAAGTACGTACCACTATACATACAAACCATCAAGCTTTATTCAATGATTCCATTTAATATGCATAAAAATATCTTATTTATTCTTCTTGGATGTATATTTTGAAGTATAACTATAATATATTATGGGGGTTTTAAGTGGTATTTAATGGTAAATAGATAAATATTATTCAATTTTGAGATCTTATGGAATTTCAATTAGTGTTTTGTTTGTTCACAAAGAAGGATCAATCATTTTTTGATGTTGGTAAGTAAATCTAGATGGGTTTTCATGTGGATGAGTTAGTAAATCTTCATTAAGAATGTCTACAATGATTTTGGTTTTATTAAGAAATATTTTATGAAACCCTTGATGTTACTTTCTCATAATTATTTTATCTTTTATTTTTTTCGTATTATACTGTGTTTAAGAATGAAATTTTAAACTTTTAGAGAAATTTTCTAAAATTCATGTTTAGGGTGAACAGTTACCCTAATCATGCATGTGAACCATGAAAACCAAATTTTATATTCTAGTATAATATGCACATTTAGGGTCAGATGATAGAAGAGTCAAGTATATGTAATTTATCATTATGTGGTAAGGATGTCTATTGAATATAAAAATAAACAATATGAGACTAAGTGGGGATTATTTATGGGGGTACCCTATATAAGAGAATGAATTATTAGGACTTACACCTGATAGGGAGATAATATAGGACACCTATGTTGTAACAAGGGAGACAATAGGACAATGAGAAATGCTTGAACATGATCCTCCATGATGGATCATCATGTTTGTTTGTAACTAGATAGGAGAATATATGGCTAGTACTTACAACTAGTAGGGGTCCACATTCATGAAGTTTAATGCCATACAGTAAGGTTGAATGTATTATAAAATTAGTGATAAGAAGATATTGAGTGGGGATTTTACATGGGGTCTCCCTATTTAGTTTATTCAGTCTGTTGAAAACCAGATATAAGAATGTATGGTTGAGGCATACACCTAATAAGAGGACCATATAGGAAACATATTCCATTAAAGGGGGTGATAGGAGGATACTGAGTAGAGATTATATATGGGGTGCCCTAATGGATCATCCTGTTTATTGGTAACTCAATAGAAGAATATACAGTTGTGAATTACACATAATATGATGCATATATAAGGCACTTATATCATAAAAGGGGAGACAATAGGTGATCAAAAAAATCCCACATAGGATATCCACTATCTGGTTCATCCAATATTTATATAACTATGTAATAGAAGTTATGGTTCAGGATCAAACCTAGTATGAGGCTCATGTATGGGTGTTTACCTTCTATCTATGGATAACTATGTGAGTAAGGGAGACTAGAAAATTTTGGGTCTTACATTTAGTTAGAGTCCCTTATATGGGTGTATACCTCTTTTCTATTGGTAACTAGATGAGGAAGCGATAGTGTAAAACATTGTGTATTGTAGCTATTTAGAGGCCCATATATGTGTTCATATATCCTTTTATTGGTAACTAAAAGATGGAGGAAGACTAGAAAAGTTTTGGGATTTTAGCTAGTAGGAGGATCATATGAAATTGGTGCCCATGTATGGGGTATAGTGACCCTATCTTAATGTACATATACATGAAATCATTTTTTTCATAATACTTAATACATTACAAAAATATACTCCCAAAGTATATATATGTTTAGAGCATTTGGGAACATAGAAACATAAACATTGGTATATAAGTGAGATACATTATGTCCCGCAAGGTTCATCATGAATATCACCCTTCTTAAACACATCATACATAATACATATCTTCATAACCTAGGGAAATTAAACATAAAAAGGTGTGATATCAAATGTTCAGTAAGGGTAAAAAAGGGTGATATGTAAGTATAAACATGAGAATAAGGGTATGAGAATAAGATTATAACACTATAGGATCATACCCTATATATCAAATATCATAAAAATGAATCATGGAATAAATATTGGAAATTCATAATAAATTAATCATAAGGGAATCAAGAGAATAATCTGTAATTACTCGTATTTTCCATCTATTATTTTTGGATACTGTATGTATTATTTTTTATACCAGGATCTGAGACATAATGTGATTCTAAGGCCCAGTGTTCCTAGAATAAATTTATGAAATATATTAAATATATTAAATAGAATGTGTGTGTGGTTTTATTGAAAAATTTGAATAACTTCTAAATAGGGGCACATGTCAGAAATCTTAGGGCACTATTGAGTTCAGAACGCGGGTTTTACCCTAAGTGCAACTTAACTTTAGTCATCACGGTGTCTTTTTAGAGAATCCATTGTGGGCGTAAAATGAATAAAATAAAATAAATTTATTTATTTAATCATTGATGTAAATAACTAGATCCTTCTTTATATACACTCTGATAGAAAATTTATAGGGTTATCCACTTAACCCTTAAAATTGTAGGAGAGACATTGGGGAGCGTGGGATGAGATTTCATTGACGAACGAAGACCAGACTGAGGATTGATGAACAATGTGAGATGGAATAAAAGGATGTCACCAAAGATCCTGGTGCAGCTCCAATATTCATCAGTGATCGATCCAAATCAAGATAGGATGTTTGTTTTGATTAGATTCTTTATCTATTCTTAATTTCTATAATGAACATGAATCAGTAGACAAATAGATTGATTCACGAACCAGTCATCTTTCAAGATGGGTTTATTTATGATGATTTTATCAGTATAACTACTTTTTGATTATTTATTCTTAATTATTATTCTAACATTGATGGAATAAGGCTAAGATGAAAATTGGCCAAGGTTTGTTCCTCATGTTTGTGGTTGTGCATTTCTCCCTCAATTCTCCATTCACTTTGTGTTCTTTGTTTAGCCTATGGTTTGACATATCCTAATGAATAAATCATTATTCCCCCATTTCATGGCATAATGATCCAGTATTATAAATCTAGGATCATCGTGATACGATTTTTGTGTGATAATGGAAGTGGTAGTGAATTGTATAGTTCTAGATACCCAATTTCATTTTATTTTTCTTGCAATGGAAAATGATGAATGATACCATTTTAAAAATGAATTAAAGGGAAAAATCATGTTTTTTAACAATGAAATGACTCTATGGGGATCGATTCATGATTTCATGATGAGACGGTTGATGGATCGTAGGATGGAGGAATAGACGATGACACAGAAACCATATATGAGTTTTGGGAAATTTACGCACTACACATTGTGTAACTTGGAGCCACATATCATGTGGTCCCCTCTTAAAGGTAGCTAGGGATTCAAAGAAATTTAAGTATCACATGATGTGTGGCTTCTCCCTGATGTCTTGACAAGTACTTCAAAGGGTACATGGACACGGGTTGGGGTACACAGGTTAGGGCACATTTTTTACTCCCTTACATAGACACAACCTAGAAAAGTACATGGGAAGACTCATGTACTAGTACAAGGGAATATTACATGGGAATCTGACATGTTGTGTTATGTTACAGGGACACCATCATGATACATGGTATGTTTACATAGGCAGGACCCGGGGTCAAGGGAAATGACGTGTGACCACTTCTACATGTTGTGTACTTTATAAAAAAAGGATTAGAGCTATTTTCCTCTTTATCTTGGAAAATTTTAATTAGTGTGTCTTCCCTATATCATATCCATGAGGGTTAGTATGTAATCACCGCCTATAGATAGGAAATCAATCCCTTTAGCAAGAATTCTTGGATAGAGTTATTAGAATCCTTCCATGAGGCTTGGAGTGAGATTCTATATTCATCTTCGTGACCTAGGCTGTGTTATTGGTATCATCATGACTAAAACAACATAAGCATCAATCCTCTACTTAGCGGGTTAATCTAGATTTATTTACTAGTGTAACTCATGTCCTTATAAGTGATACTAATTTTCGTATCATATCTTTTGAAACCAGCATCATGTACATCTAATGGTGATACCTGATGATAATTACCTCTTGGAGGGACTTAATTAGTGCAATCAGAGTCAGTAGTGTGTTCTCCCCAATGGTATCTTTGTGGAACCTTCGAGCTGGAATCCTAAGCTTCCATAATGGTTGTGACTTACCATTATATTGTGTGTCTTTGTTCAGTATATCTAGATATTTTTATTATATTTGTTGTTGACATATACCCATGTAGATCTTACTATATTTCCTTTTTTGTATGATTTGTGGTTTTGGGGTGTCCTAATGAGTATTATTATACTCACCCATGCCCAGGTTTTTCCAAAATGTGTGGTGACTTATGAAGATGATTGTCCTTTTTATAGATTCTTGATGGACCAAGACTAGATGGTTCTTAGTGAGATCGGAAAGACTAAGGTGTGTTCCTAATGAATTCTGAAAACAGTATTGGTTTTACTTTTAGGTTTGACTTATTTTCATACTCTATATGGTGAGAATTGTTTTATCCCTTGTTACTTTAATTCATTCTATAATCTAATTGTGGGATTTAGATTTATGCATGAGTGTTTGTTTATTAATTTTTACATTTCAACATTGTATGATCTTAGAGATATGTGTGAGTGTGTACATGTACTTTATATAAGGCCTCTCATGTTAGTGATATTCCTATTCGGTGATAGTTTCCAGCCCCTGGCCTCTTGGAGGTTGGATTGGGGAGTCACAACATAAGACTCGTTGGGATGAGTCATGATAGAGTTGTATCTGATTGAAATTGGGTCTACCTTAGAATAGAAGTCTATGAGTTTGGTTTGGGAAAACATTGTTAAGTGTTTCAAGCTCATCTTTTAGGCCTATGGCTCTAGTGTTGGTGTGGCGGCTGACGTATCCATACACCAGAACTATGATCACCTATTCAAATTAGAACATAAGAACACTAGCTATAGGGAAAACAATGGTACATGCATCATATAAAAATGGGTTGTGGTTTCCATTTCCTTCTTGAGTCAGATCTCCAGATATACTCATTGACCACAGTACATATTTTTTTATTTTAGGATGCCTTTGTGATGTATGTAGGCTAGGATTAAGCATCATTATCATGACAAAGATCCCCTCAATGATGAGGAATCGATACAGGGACTATTTCTAGAGATTATACCTCCTAATGCCACACCAACTATACCACCTATTGAGTAGCTGATGATACCTACAGTACTAGTGGATGAGGTGTGTAGGATAAGTGCACTACAATAATTTTAGTGATAGAGACTTCTCATGTTCTAAGGAGAGACCAACCCATAGGTGTTTGGGGACTGGCGTGAGGTGGTGACTTGGGTTTTCTATATGATCAACAAACCAACAGGGAATATGGTGGTCTTGGAAGTGAATCTTCTTCACGGATCACCTGGGTGATGGTGTGGGTTAGTGACCTGGTCTTATGATGAGGTTACTCTTGCATAGTATGAGAACCTTTTCAGAGAAGAGTTATTTCTAGTTACACTGAGATATTTTCTTATCCAAGAGTTTCTATAACTTCAGTAGGGAAGAACAATAGTAGTTGAGTATTCATCGAGGTTTACCAACCACTCCAAGTACTCAATGGATATGGTCGCGACCAATTCTTCAGGACTTGAAACTTTTAGTGAGGACTTCATATATACATCTAATCCAGTTTTATCCCTCTACTAATTCCTACCTATGTTGGGGTTATAGAGAGATATTTGGTGGTATAGAGTTTCTTGGATAAGAAGATACAACCAGTGGTTTCCAGTAGTAGGCACATAGAAGTAGTGAACTTGGAAGAAGGGATCTAATGTCACTCTTAGGGACATGGATGTGAAATACATTTCAGGAGAAGGTCCCAAGATATAGGTTCTACAGTTTGGGGCTCAAAGGATGGGTCCATTCATTCCAGAGATAGGTGTTTCTACTCATGTGATGGAAGGGTACATCCCGCCCGAGATTTTTTGACCTATCGTATAGCTGATAGAGAGATCATAGATGGGCAACCAAGGTAGAGATAATGGTGGGATTTAGAAGGTACACATGTTGGAGGATGTGTTAGAGGATCTGTTAGAGTATCAAGAGGTGGTAGATTCTTTGACTTGTTACCACCACCACCCCAGGTGGTCCATTTCAAACTCAAAGAGCTGGAGGAAAGGGGGGGACAAATAATGGTGGTTTATCTTTATGACTGAGAGGCTCTGAAAATGAATTGAGGTAAAATTTGTGTCTTTTATACCTTATATTTAGTACTAATAGACACGGGAACTAGTCATTACTTTCTTTCCACCTATCTTGTTCGACAATTACAGATTTTGGTTGATCCCTTAGCTCAAACCTTACGCTTGGAGACTCCTATTAGAGATGAATCAGCGATCACAGGCTTGTTCCAATATTGTGACCTGACTCTTGGAGGTGAGTGCTTCTATAGGGATATTTTTTTAGCAGTGATGAGGCCTTATGACGTCATCTTAGGTATGGACTAGTTATTTATAGTTCATTCTCAGATTGACTATTTTAGGTGTAGAATGAGGTGTTTCCACAATGAAGGAACTAGGATCTCCTTTTTAAATGAAAAGGAAACCTAGGAAGTATATGATAGACTCAATCATAGGAGGTTGCAACCATTTACTCATCATTTGGATAGTCTGACCCTTGGTGCAGTGGATTTTATGAGTTCTCAGTTTCCTATAGTGATGGAGAAGTACAAATACATCTTCCCTAAGGATGTTCCTAGATT
The DNA here is from genome assembly GCA_963277665.1 of Viscum album. NCBI lineage: Eukaryota > Viridiplantae > Streptophyta > Magnoliopsida > Santalales > Viscaceae > Viscum > Viscum album. The sequence continues at coordinate 1,627,767,985 of OY728131.1, read as the reverse complement.
ACCTCCCCATCATGAGGTAGAATTATAAATTTATCTACACTCTTTAAGAGAACATATATTTATTCCATAATATCAAATGGATATCTCAGAGCTTCGTGGGATTATGGCACAATTAGAGGACTTATAGAGGAAGGTCTTTGTTACACCCAATGTTTCACCCTATATAGACCTAGTTTTGTTCACTAAGAAATCGAAAAGAAGGTTGAGGTTATGTTTGGACTACCAAGGCCTAAACTGGGTGTCTGTAAAGAACAAGTATCCACTAATGAGGATTTATGATCTTTTTAATTAGTTGATATGGTCATGATGGTTCTCAAAGTTTGACTTCAGGTTATCCTATCACTAGTTGTGAGTGTTAGATGAGGATATACCGAAGATGACATTTATATGTCCCTACATATTATGAGTACTTGGTTATTCCCTTTTGAGTGAAAAATTCCCCAATAGTGTTCGTCAGACTCATGAACGAGATCTTTTATCCTTTCTTATATTGGTTCTTGTAAGTCTTCATCCACGATATCCTTGAATACTCGGTATATTTGTAGGATCACATGAGGCACTTGAGGATAGTTCTAGACATACTCCTAAAGATCCAACTTTATGAAAATCTCTTAAAATTATTGTTCTAGATTCAAGCAGTCCACTTTCTAGGACATGTTGTCTTATAATATAGAGTGTCAGTAGACCCATCTAAGGATAAGGAACTGTTATCTTGGAATCCCCCCAAGAGAATGATGGAGGTGTATATATTCCATGGGTTGGAAAGATATTACTAGATATTCATACCATATTTCTCTATAATATTAGCACCCATGATAGCTTTTACCTAGAAGAGGTATCCTTTCATGTGGATGGAGAGGTTCCAGTAGGATTTTAATCATTTGAGAGAGTTTGATGAGCGCTCCCATATTTATATTTCCATAGAAGGGTGTCAAGTATGTAGTTTTCTATGATTCATTAGAAACCAGAATTGGTTTTGTTATGATGCATAGGAAGACAGTGATTTCCTATGGTTCACATCAGTTGAGACTGCATGATAAGAACTACATAACCCACGATCTTGAGTTAACAGTGGTAGTCCTTACACTAAATATGTGGTGCAACTACTTGATAAGTGAGTTGTTTATCATCTATTCTAATGACAATATTCTCAAGTATATATTATCTCATAAGGATCTTAACTTGAGATAAAGGTGATGGCTATAGTTACTCCAGTATTATGACTTTGATATTCTAGAAACTCTAGGGAAGAGGAATGTGGTAGTAGATGCTCTCTGTAAGAGATCTTGTTTGTAGTTACTGAACGAGGATTTGGAGTAGTTTTCCTCATTTCAGTTATCCTTTGTGTATGGAGATAGAGAATCTTAACTCTAGTTTGTGGTTGTTGAACCTCCGCTCTTGTAGTGAGTAAAGGAGGCATAGATTAGGGATAATAATTATGCGACCCTATGTACTCATATATCCTTTAGACATGCTCTTTATTGATTTTATAATGGTGCCTAGCATGTCATTATTTTCATAGGATGCACGATGGTACAAGTGACATTATGGGAGGAGGTTATGACATATTTTCATACATATCATTATGTGGTATATCTTGGTGTCTAAAATTTGTGCCAGGACCTCCAACATTAGTTTTTCAAACCAAGGATGTATAAGGGGGTTGTGGAGTTTGTCTATCGATGCCTTTCACGTTAGCAAGTGAAGTATGAGATCCAAGTTCCAAAAGGTTTAGCTCAACCCCTTGAGGTTCCAGAATTGAAGTTGTATGGGATATCCATAGAAATTTTAATGATCTTACCACATACTTCCAGTAGACATGATTTCATTTGGGTGATCATATAATGACTCATAATTTTGGACCAATTCTTATCAATTAGGGAGTAGATTTTATTAGAGGTATCGGGATGCCTCTATGTGCAAAAGAAAGTCCCACTCCATAGAGTTCCATTGACAATATTTTTTTGACCACGATGGTTTCTTCGCATCCCAATTTTGGAAGGGATCTCAAGAGGCTTTTGGGATTCATTTATGCTTGATCACAATGTTCCCCCCCCCCCATAATGATGTAAATATTAAGTGGACCATTTAGGTTCTGGACGATATATTGAAATCTTGCGTGATAGACTTTGGTCGTGGTTGGGAGGATCATCTACCACTAGTAAAGTTTTTGGGCAATAATAACTACCATTCAAACATCGGTATAGCACCAGTTTAGGATTTCTATGGGTGACCCTATAGGTCACCACTTTGTTGGACTGACCTGTGAGATTCATCACTAATGGGCCCGAATTTGGTGTGAGCCAATATAAGTCTCCAACCATAATGATTACTTAATCATGAGATAATTCATTAATTTGACTTTAATTAACATCGAGGACATTTTTAGGTTTATAGATTTAGATAATTAGGTCATAACACAGACATATAAACTTTATTATTACAAAGTAGACACTTCTACTCACTATCTATTTTTTTTTAAAACAAAAACTTTTTAAAAAGAAACACGGTTCATTCCATGTTTAAATGTCATGACTTTTCCTGGATCCCATCCTTTACTCTGTTCTTCTTTAAGACCTATGAAAAAAATTTAAAAACTTGGGATGAGCATAAAAATCTCAGTAAGGAAAACACAAATAAGAAAAACTATTAGTCTTGGGAAAACATTAAAACCATGAATACATTATCATAGAGTAATAATTTTCACCTTTAAAAATTAGTAAATATACTTCACAGAATATAAGACCATTACTTACCCTTTTGTAACCAAAATATTTTCATAAATCCCATAGAAAAAAACATATTAAATATATAGGTAAATTGGGACATAAACATACTTAAATGGAATAATCATACGGTCGACTTCCAAACTTATCACTAAATGGAATATTCATACTGTCGACTTCCTTACCAAATGCATTGGAGGTTTAAAAGTAACCAATAGTCCATGGTTTATCATAGAACCACCCATATTTGGTTTATCACATAACCACACATTAATTGTTTTTCACATAACCACCCATCAAATTTCCAAGTACCATTATATAATCATAAGACATAAAATATTTCAATTATCAACATTTCATTCATAAAATTTCATTTTCAATCACAAGAGATCATTTTAAGATATTGAAATAGTAAATCTTCTTTCAAAACCATTTTCAATACCAAAACACCTAAAAAGAAAATAAGGGATTTCTTTTAATATTAAAAATACTAAGGCTTATATAGGAATCGTAATATTCAGTAATGGTTACGATGGCCTAGGATTCGTTGTCGTTGTATACATTAAAAACATTCCTTTTTTCCGATTTGTAAAATGCTTCGTAAAAAAATATTCCCTTTGAATGATATTAAAATTCAAAGGGTTAATTATACACCTTATAAAATAAGGATATGTATAATATCAATATATTCCTCAATGAATGGATATTGAGATGAATTCCCTTACATTAAGTCAAAATCGTCACATATGTTCCTTGTTCTTCCCTTAAATCGGGTATCGTCTTTTGATTTGAGCCAACAGGATTTCTTGAATTGCCTTATGCCCAAGGTAAGGCTTCTAGAAGGAAGAGATGGATGTTGGTAGCTTATTATAGAATAAGTTGGATGAAACAAGGGGCTTGAGATGTGTGAGAAAGTGGGTAGATGTGATGGCCTTTATAAGAGGGAGGAGGGGAACTTTAGGAAAGTATTGAAATATTATTTTATTATAAAATGATTTTAGAATAATAATAGTTCTAAAGTGATAAATTTCTAGGATAAGATGAGGATGGGTTTAAATACTCTAAACTAATAGGTTTTAGACAAGTTTAGGTCACAAAATTAACCTTTTCTTTTAGCTTTAACCCTTAGTAAAAAAACATTAACTCTTACAATGTCTTCTTGTATTTTCACAATATTTGGTTACTATAGAACTATAAAATGCCAATATAACCGAAAGTGGATCATTAATGACAATTTTAACATTATATAAGTTATTTGGAAGAATCTTAGATTTTTATGACTATTATATCATTTAATAAAATAGTATTTGTTTGAAAAACTCATTTGTGTCAATTTTGACACTATTTAGTAATTGATTTTTGTTAAATCCATATAAACTTGATTCCTTAGAACCAAAGCAATTAAATAAAAGATAATATGTCAATATAATACATAAATTTCATGTTTGGCATCAAAATAATCAATGTAAATTTATTATAATATTTATAATCTCATTTATTTGAATCTTTCATTAATAAGGTAATCATTGCATCATCATTGTGTCATAAATAAATTCATTTATTCAATGTATAAAAATTATAAATAAAATACCATGATATAGGAAATATTTTTATATTTATAATCACTATTTTTATTCATAGATATCATTTATACAACCCTATATTAAAATTGTTTTATTGAAAGACACTTGTTTATGTTATATTTCCCTTTTCTTTAAATTAAAAATTATAAAATGTCATTTTCACACCCTAGTGGCTCCCAAATGCCAAAATTTCAGCCTATGAATTCTCATGGTCAGTCATATCTCATCCAATAGGATTAGAAAATATTTTTGGGTATTTTTATTTTATTATAATATTATTTATTTACCCTTATTTACCTGATTTACCATTTAACCATGGTAAATAAAAATAATTACAGAAGTTACAATTCAAAATGTCCAAAAATAAAAGGTACCTATTTATGAAATTTGGACCTTCTGATTCCATATATGGATTCCATTTTTCTAAATTCAAAACACAGGATTGGCATAAATTAATTTAAAATTAATTTATGTTGTCAAAACCAGAAAACAAGTTTTTTAGAAGTAAAATCTATCAGAAGATTGACATGTGTTTATGTCAAATTAAATTTTTGATTTAATTTCAATGACTATAATTGGATAAAATGATAAAAACTTGATCTAATTACACTTAAAATAAATTAAAATTAAATTCTAACTATATAAATAAATTTGACGAAATGAAAGTTTTGAATTAAAATACAGCATATTTTACTATTCATTAAAATATGGATTTTAAAAAAAATACCAAAATATTAGCCAAAGGAAGTTTTTATGTCCCTCTTCTAAAGAAGAAATTTATTTTGTCAAATATAAAATATAAAAGTGAAAAAAAAATTGATTTAAAAAGGGATTTCCATCAAAAGACGATAAAACAACCTTTTAAAAATATTAGATTATTTAATACTTAAAATTTGATTCATTCTCATTTTAAACTTCTAAAATTTATTGGATAAATTTAAAAAAAATAAAAACATGTATATATTATAGTTATTTCTGTTCATTCCCTCCAATACAACTTCTGGGTGTTAACTACCATTTAAAATAATAATATTATTATTGTATTATTTTTTAGTATAACTCAAAGTTGTGCGCAATGTAAGATTTCGGAGAAACTTGTTGTTGTGTGTCGAGTAAGATGTTAGAAAAAGTGTTCTCTTTAACATAAAATTAATATCTTATTCATAAATAATAATAGATATGAAAAATTATTGTTTTATAAATACCAAGTATGTAACATCATTCCCTCCTTTTGGAAATGGATTCCTCGCAATTTTATTTACTTATCAAATAAGTAAGGGTATTTATCCCTCTTGGAATTTTTAGATTCCCAAGTTGCCTCTTCCACCATATGGTTTTTTCAAAAAAAAACCATTACCTACTGAATAACCTTATCCTGCAACACTTTCTCTCTAGAGTCAATAATTTGTACTCATTGTTCCTGATAACAAAGATTATCTTCCAACTGAACTACCTCTGGACTCAAAATATGATATGGATCCGACATATAATTTCTCAACATTGTAACATGAAAAACTTTCTATACCTAGGATAAACATGGAGATAAATCCACCCTGTATAAAACTGATCCAACTTTCTCTAGGATTTTATAGGGTCCAATAAATCATGGACTCAGCTTTCCCTTTTTACCAAAACTGATCAGACTTTTCTATGGAGAAATGTCGAGAAAGACATGATCACCTAACTTTAAATAAATATCCTTCCTCCAGTTATCCGAAAAACTTTTCTTCCTGCTCTGAGATATTTTCATGTGCTTCTAAATCAGCTGAACTTTTTTTGCCATCTCTTTTACCAATGTTGGTCCCATCAACATCCTTTCACCTACTTCATTCCTAAAAGTTGGAGTTTGACACTTCTTTCCATATAATACTACAAATGGTTCCATCTATATACTGGAATGAAAATTGTTATTATTGGAAAACTTTACCAAATAAAGATATTGATACCAAATTCCCTAGTAATCCATTTAACAAGCATGTAGCATATCCTCTAAGGTATGAATTTTTGGTTCTAACTACCCATCTGATTGAGGATGAAAATTTTTACTTATATTTAATTTGGTTCCCAATGACTTAGGAATTCCTTTCCAAAAGTTATAAGTGAACCTAGAATCACAATCAGATACAATGGAGAGAGGAACTCCTTGTAACTTGGATATCTCTTTAATATACAATCGAGAAAGTTGATCCAGAGGCAGAGTATCTCGAATTGGAAGAAAATAAGTAGATTTATCCAATCAATCAACAATACCCCATATTGCATTATTACCTAGAGAAGTTTTTGGTAATCCCACTACGAAATCTATGGATATATTTTCATGTTTCCACTTTGGAACTAGAAAAGGATGAAGTATCCCTTTCAGTAACAGTCATTCTTCTTTAACCTGTTGAAAAGTCAAACACTTCACTATAAAGCTAGAAACATCTCTTTTTATTCAATCCCACCAGTAATACTCCCGAAGTTCTATGTACATCATAGTACTGCAAGGATGAACTAAAAATAGAGAACTGTGAGCTTTATATAACAACTCTTTCTTAAACTGTGAATCACAAGGCACACATAATCTCTTTTCAAACCTAAAAACATAGTCTTTATCAATGTTAAAGTCATGTAAATTACCCTTCTGAACCAATTCAACCTTTTTCTGTAACTCAATGTATTCTTTTGGTTCTTTCTTAATTATGTCTGATAGAGATGATTTCACTACCACCTAATACAAAATAGAGGAAATTCCCTTAAAAAGAAAATTCCAATCCAAAATTCATCAAATTGAAAACGAAAGTATCTCATTCCCAATGTAGAATTGTTAATGTAGCATTACTATTTCAACTCAAAGTGTCATCCACCTTATTTACCTTTACTAGATGGTAATGAATCATGTAATCATAATCCTAGATTAATTCCAACCATCTCCTATGTCTAATGTTTAATTCTTTTTGATTTAATATATACTTCAAAAAAATTTGATCAGTATATATTTCACACTTTACACCATTCAAATGATACCTCTAAATTTTTAATGCAAAAACAATAGCAGTTAATTCCAAATAATGTGTAGGGTAATTTAACTCATGAAGTTTAAACTGACACGAATAATAAGCAATTACCTGGTCATTCTTCATGAGGACACAACCAAGTCCTTTCAATGATGCATCATTATAGATAACAAATTCACCATTCCTGGAAGGGAGGTCCAAAATTGGAGCATTTACCAATCTTCATTTCAATTTTTGAAAATAATCATCACATTCTTTTTTTCAAATGAACTTAACTCTCATACATGTTAGCTTAGTTAATGGGATAGATAACCAAGAAACTTTTTCAACAAACATTTGGTATTAACCAGCTAATCCAAGAAAATTACGAATCTCTATGATATTGGTTGCTCTTAGCCACTCCTCAACAACTTTTTTTTATAAGGGTAAACAGTTATGCCATCTTTAAAAACAATATGACCAAGGAAAGAAACTTTTTTCAACCAAAATTAAATCTTACTAAACATTCCACATAGTTTCTTTTCTTTTAAGGTTTTCAAAACAATCCTTAAGTGACTTTCATGTTCCTCCAAACTTTTATAATATACCAAAATTTCATCTATACACACAACCACAAAATTATCCATAAATTGATGAAAGACTCTTTTTATACCTTCTTAGCACATCAGAAAAGTTTCTCATAGATTTTGAAATAATGAGAAGCTAACTCTCTTTGATATTTCAGCTTTAATCATGAGTAAAACTGATTTATCTTACTATCAATATCTCAGAAAAAATTTGGGACGTACCTTGACAAATGGGTGATATTTTATTCATATGAAGCCATAGAATCTTCCTCATTTTGTCTCAATTCCAAGAATTGTTTTTCCATCCTAAGTAAAACAGCTTTCAGAAAATATTTCTCAAGGATGATATTATTAAATTCATTACATTTAATGGCATCAATATCTTCACTTCCTCGTATATTTTTAATCATTGAGCACCATCGATCTGCTTCCCCTTCAAAACGATAAACAGGAAGAAAAACCTTTTTATTGTCTAAAAACCCCATTATATCAAAAATATTTTCCAATGATTTAATCCACCATTTATCTTTCATAGGTTCATATGATCTTCTAAATGATTGGGGAATTTTATTCATGATATGATCTAGGATTGACATATTCCTCTACAGATGGTCTGGTTGATCTCGTGTATGGACACCACCACCATTTATTGACTGATTCAACTAATCCATCACTACAACAAACTGTTTAGCTCCAATTCCAACCATATCAGGATGTTGATTTGGAAGGTTATTTCCCTCTGTATGACTTTCCAGCATAGCTGCCCTGTTTTTTCTATGGAAAACCATTCTGAGCCAATATATCTTAGACAAAGCAATGTGGAAATACTGAAATGCTATATCATTTGGACCATAAAGTAAAAATCCTTGATGGATATTCAATTAATATTATTCTTACTCATAAAGTTATCTAAATTGACCACTAATACAAACTACAGGGCCCCATCCTTAAAAATTACTTCATCATGAGATAATTTATTTATTTGACTTTAATTCAAATCCATGATATTTTCAGGTTTAGAGATTTAGAGAATTTGGTCATAACTTATACATATCAACTTTATTATTACAAATTAGACACCTCTACTCACTATTAAATTTTCTTATAAATCAAAAACATTTTAAAAAAGAAACATGGTTCATTCCATGTTTAAAAATCATGGCTTTTCCTTGATCCCATCCTTGACTCTATTCTTTTTTAATTCCTATAAAAAACATTTCAAAACCTGGGATGAGCATAAAAATATAAGCAATGGATACACAAATAAGGAACACTATTAGTCTTAGAAAAACATGAAAACCATTAACATTTTATCATAAAGTAGTACTTCTCACATTTAAGAGGTATTAAATATGTTTCATTGAATATAATCTCATTGAAATCCTTTTTGTAACCAAAAGATTACCATAAAGCCCATAAAAAACATATGAAATATATAGGTAACTTGGGACATAAACATACTTAAATGTAATAACCATGTCGTTGACTTACACACATATAACTAAATGTAATAGCCATACGGCCGACTTCCATACCCAATGCATTGGAGGTTATAACGTAACCACTCATCCATGGTTTATCATGGAGCCACCCTTCTATGTTTTATCACATAACCACCCATCAATAGTTTATCATGTAACCACCCATAAAGTTTTCAAGTATCATTAAATAATCATAACACATAAAATATTGTAATTATCAATATTTCACTCATAAATTTTATTTCCAATCACAATAGATCATTTCGAGATATTGAAATAGTAAATCCATATTAAAAACCATTATCAATACCAAAACACCTAAAAATGTAATATGGGATTTCTTTTACTTTTAAAACATTAAGTCTTATAGATGAATCAAAATATCAAATAATGGTTACAGCGGTAGATGAGTCATTGTTGTTGCATACGTTAAAAACATTCCTTTTTGTCATTTAGTAAAACACTTCATAAAAAAATACATCATTTGAATGATATTAATAGTAAAAGGGTTGATTATAAACTATATAAAATAATTATGTGTATGTAATAAAAATATTCCTCAATGAAAGGATATTGATATGAATTCTCTTACCTTGAGTCAGAATTGTCACGTATGTTCCTTGTTCTTCCTCTAAATCGGGTAACTTCTTTTGATTTGAGCCAAAAGGGTTTATTGAATTTCCTTATTCCCAAGGTAAGGCTTCTTGAAGGATGGTAGGGATTTTAGAAGGTTATTTGATCCGAATTTGACGATCCAAGGGGCTTGAGAGGTGTGAGTATGTGGGTAGAGGTGGTGGCCTTTTATAAGAGGGAGGAGGGAAACTTTAGGGAATTCTTCAAATATTATTTTATTATAGAATGATTTTTGAATTAAAATAGTTCCAAAGTGATAAATTTCGAAGATAATATGAGGATTGGTCTAAACCCACACAACCAATAGGTTTTAGACAATTTTAGGTCACAAAATTAACCTTATATTTTATCTTTAACCCTCAGTTAAAAACATTAACTCTTACAATGTCTTCTTGTATTTTCAAAATATACGGTTACTATAAAATTCCAATTGAACCAAATGTGGATAATTAATGACATTTGTAACATTATATAAGTTATTTTTTTAAATATTAGATTTTTAGGACTATTATATTTTTTTGTAAAATAGTATTAGTTTAAAAAACTAATTTATTTTAATTTTGATAATATTTAGTAATTTATTTTTGTTAAAGTCAAAACAACTTTATTCCTTCGAACCAAAGGAATTAACTGAAATATAATACGTAAAAATCATCCAAAAAATTTGTGGGTGGAATAAAAATAATCAAATTACATTTATTTTAATATTTATAATATCAATTATTTGAATCTTTCATTAATATGGTAATCACTTCATCATCATTGTTTCATAAATAAATTTGTTTATTTAATGTCTAAAAATTATAAATAAAATACCATGATGTTGTAAATATTTTTATATTTATAGTTACAATTTATATCCATAGTGATCAGTTATATAACCCTATATTAAAATGGTTTTATTAAAAGATACATGTTTATGTCATATTTCCCTTTGCTTTTAATTAAAAATTATAAAATGTCATTGTCACACCCAAGTGGCTCCCAAAGGCCAAAAGTTTTGCCTAAGGATTCTCATGGTCCGAAATATCTCATCCAATAGGATTCTGACACGTTTTAGGATAGTTTTATATTATTATAATATTATTTTTTAAGAATATTTACCTAATTTACCCTATAACCACAGTAAATAAAAATAATTATTGATCTTACTATTCATAATGTCAAAAAATAAAAGGTACCTATTTACAAAATTTGAACCTTCTGATTCAAAATATAAAATTCATTTTTCTAAATTCAAAATACAGGATTTGAAGATATTAATTTAAAATTAATTCTCATATTCAAAACCAGAAAACAGGTTTTTAAGAAGTAAAATTTATCAAAATATTGACATGTGTTTATGTCAAATTAATTTGTGAAATTACGTAAAATGACAATATTTGTATTAAATGATAAAATATTAATCCAATTACACTTTAAAACCAATTATAATAATAATCTAACAATATAAATAAATTATACAAAAAGGAATTTTTGAATTAAAATACAGTATTTTTCACTATTCATTAAATTATGGAATTTATCAGAAAAATACCAAAATTTCAACCAAGGTAAAAAATTGTGTCCCTCTTCTAAAGAAGAAATTTATTTTTTCAAATATAACATATAAAAGATAAATAAAACTATATTTAAAAAGGGTTCACCATCAAAAGGAGGTAAAAAGACCTGTTAAAAATATTAGAGTATTTCATGCTTTAAATTGGATTCTTTATCATTTTAAGACTCTAAAATTTATTGGAAAAATGTAAAAACATTTAATAAACATGTATAATCATATTTTTGTTAGTTATGCTCATTCCTACCAATAAAATGGCTAGGCATTAATTACCATTTAAAATAATAATATTATTATTGTATTATTTTTCATTTTAACTGAATGTTGTGTGCAACATAAGATTTCATAAAAACTTGTTGTTGCATGTTGAGTAAGATATTGGAAAATTTATCCTCTTTAACATAAAATTAATATCTTACTCATAAATATTAATTCATATGAAAAAGTGTTATTCTTTAAATACCTTGGATGTTACAACTACTCTCAAGAAGGTGAAGATCATCCCGAAGTAGATGTGGACTACACTGAGACTTCAAAATTCTTCTGCTAACAAATGATCGAAGCCATTGGAGTTTGAGGAAGGAGACCACGTGTTCCTACAGGTTTCACCTTGACATGGATTATGAAGATTCGGTTAGGGTTCCAAGCTATATTCAAGGTTCATTGGCCCTTTACAAATACTGTGTAGTGTTGGCATGGTGGCATACCTCTTATCTCTGCCTCCACAGTTAGACTAGGTACATGATGTCTTCCACGTGTCATAGCTAGAGAGGTAAATTCATGACCCATCACACGTTATCGACTATGGAGATATATACATCGAGGATGGATATAACTTTTTTGAGTACCAGGTAGAGATCAAGGATTGGCAGGAGAGGATCCTTCATGGGAAATCAATTCATTTAACATGTGTCCAGTGGCAACACAAGAATATTCATAATAGAACATGGGAGCAGAAGACTCAAATTTTGGATTAGTACCCACATCTCTTTTTATAACCCTTATTTTGGCTTTTTAGGGTTCAATTCCCCAAGGTGGGAATAATTCAATTACTCTCATTTTCTATGTATTATTTTTGGATATTTTATGGATTATTTTTGAGACAAAGCACTGAGATAGCATGTGATTGTGAGGCCCGGTGTGCTTGGAATAAATGTTTTAAATATATTAAATAGTATGCACATGTAGTTTTCATGAAAAATAGAATAAATTATAAAAGTTTTCCTAAATAAGAAATCTGAGGGTACCATTTAGTTTAGAATGTGGGTTTTAACCTAGGCATGACTTAACCTTTGTCGACATGAGGAATTTGTAGAAAATTTGTTGCAGGCATAAAATGAATAAAATAAAATTTATTTATTTATTAATTTACTTGTTTATGAAACAACCTAAATCCTTCTTCAAATAAAAACTTATGGGTAATTTGATGCATTAGCTGCATAACCATGAAAATCATTAGAGAGGCATTAGAGAGTGTGGGATGAGATTCCATTGATGGATGACGATCAGATCAAGCATCTATGACCAGTGTGAGATGAAGTCAAAATATATCACCAACCATAAAAGTAAAGATCCATTATTATTCAATGATCGATCCAAATTATGGTAGGAAATTAGTTTTGATTGGATTATTTCCATGTTATTAATTTCTATGAAAAAAACAAATCAATCAACCAACATATTGATTCGTGGATCGGTCATCTTGTGGGATGGGTTTATTTGCAGTGATTTTATCAAGAGAATTAATTTTTGATTATTGATTTCACGTAAGCCTTATCCTGGTTTGTGAGGACTCGCCATGTGCATCAAAGATACCCAAGATCAAATCTGGGTGGAGACATATTTCTGGGAATTGTAGTAGTACTGTAGTAGTGTCACGACCCCCTCCCACCAAAGATGCCCCTCCTGAGCTGGCAATGGTGAAAGGGAGATAATGACCCCCGAGTCCCGCCTCCAGTAGGCCCCGGGTTGGCGACTAGCACCAAGGGTATGAGTTTTCACAAATATGGGAGGCATTACCCTTTTTATTATTTTGGATCGGGAAATAGGACAAGTCAACCACCAAAAAGGGAAAAGAACAAGTGTATATAAATAAACTCAAACCAAGCCCACATGCATGTTTAAACAATTTTTATAACAAGGTACAAGTACAAGGAAGCTCAAAAGTACAATGCCAAAGAAAACAAGAGAACAACAACTGCAACAACTCCAACTGCCCGACTAGTAGGGTCCCGCACGGCCCTGGTAGTCCTCCTGGAAACCTGAAAGTAAACGTAGGGTGAGCATACAAGTATACTCATTAGGGAAACCTAAAGCTCTCGTCATGACAAGGAACCAACCAACAACTCTATGAGTTAGGAATTCCCTCTCCTATGTCAAGATATTATCCGCTTTAGGAGGCACTGACTCGCCTGCACAGGTTTAATCGCATCCTTATTAATGCGTCTTGATTAAGGATCAGGTTTTTCCTTTCCCATATATTAGGTTTTTTTTTCAACTTACACTGCACCCAACAACGCACAACCCACACACTGCCCGGACACATGGCTTGAGGAATTCCTTCTCCCATGTTGAGATATTATCCGCTTTAGGCGGCACTGACTCGCCTGCACGAGTTAAATCGCATCCACATTAATGCGTCTCGATTAGGGATTAGGAATTCCCCTCCCCACATGATAGGGCTCTTCACGTACATTTAATGAAAAGCGGGAAACAACATAGCATTATAGACTCATGAAAAACAAGGTCCAGGCCCAAAGCATGGGCGAGAATGAGTTTCAACAATTGAGTGTGATGCTCCTGGATTTAAACAAAACATAAACGAGAGCATTTAAGTAAAACATGAAACATCTCTCTCGATCTTTCGCCTTGCTGGGGTTTCCACTTTTGTTTCGTGAAATTGTACGCGTCCCACTCCTCTTCATTTCTGTTAACGTCCAAGTGCCATAGATGTACGGTTAACAAGGATCGCCTAAGCCCAAGTAGTAAGGAAAAACTCAAAGTTTTAATTATCATTTTATTTAAATTTCTTTCCCAGAACACCCAAATCAAGTAAAACACAAACATGATGATGCATGTACCTTCCCTAGGGTCTCTACCCTGCAATCAATATAGTCTCACTTGGTCGTTCGGTAGGCTCAGAGTCCTTGCATCGGATCATGGGGGACCCTAAAATCCCGTGTCCTAGCCGGTCTTCCCTAGCCTATGTCACGCACCAAGATTAACAAACACTATTGCCCTACCATCCCATGCAATCCTCACTGTTCCTAACTCCAGACTCCATCCTATCTCTCAACCATCAGCCTCTGATACCATTCTGTCACGACCCCCTCCCACCAAAGATGCTCCTCCTGAGCTGGCAATGGTGAAAGGGAGATAATGACCCCCGAGTCCCGCCTCCAGTAGGCCCCGGGTTGGCGACTAGCACCAAGGGTATCTTGTGGAGTGGTTCTTCAGATCCTTTCCTTCTTCTGGGTCTGTTTTTAATTCTCGAGGACGAGAATGTTTTGAGAGGTATCTAATGTAATGGCCCGGACCTCTCCGGTCGATTACTTTGTAAAAACGTTTTTTTATGTGGTCAATGCGGCGAACATCAAAAATATTAATTATTATTAATAATAAATGGTGACGTGTTAATAAATTTTATTTGGGGTTTTGTTATAAGTGTTATACTAAATAATTATAATAATAATGTTGGTTTTTTTTGATAGATCTGGTAATAATGATTTAATGAGAATTATGTTTTGAATTAATTGCAATGAGATTTGAGATATAAGGATAAATAAGAGATGTTATTATTTATGATAATTGTGTTTAAAAAAAATAAAATAATAATAATGATGATAAAGATTTAAAATAGGTGTGTGTCATGTGGGTTTTGATGGGAGGTGATCTTGCATGTTTTTTTAGGGATATTTAATCATTATTATTGAAAATAATTATGATAAAAAGAATGAAACTAATGGTGTAAAATCAAGGAGGGGCATCTTTGGTGGGAGGGGGTCGTGACAAGTAGGCACTGTAGCAGACTGTAGCAGGTATTGTTCGGTACTATAGCAGCTGGAATTATTAATCCATCTAGGCCTTCGGGCCTCCGATTTGGTCCTTAGGTCTTGCAAGGCCTTCGGGCAACCCAAGGCCTTCGGTCCAGTTGCCTCTCAAGGCCTTCAGGACAGCTTAAGGCCTTAGGGGCACCCCAAGGCCTCCAAGCCACATGATTATGCAGACGTAGCAGTCAAACTACAAGGGACAAGGCTCCAGATGAGGATTCAGGGCAGGCACATTCACTAGAGTATAGCTAACCGGAATTGGATGAACGGGAGGGTATGTCTTTTCCATCGGTACAGGGCCTGTGCAGTATTTCACAAGACAGCTAGATGACCAGCCCTGTGAAGGTGGAGTGTTGATCATCATGAAATATGCTGGGCAGCAGCAGTTCCAAGTTGTCTTGTCTGGTTGATTCCCTCTAAAACCTACGGATCATGTAATCATCTCTATGCCTTTGGGCCTTGTAAGGGTTTTACCTCACCGCTTAAAAGTGGGATTATCAAAAATAAAAAAAATTAAGGCCTTCGGGCCATTCGTTCAGTCGGTGATTATTGATTCCTGTTTATTATTCTTACAGTGATGGATTAGGTCCAACATGAACATTGTTTGAGGTTAGTTCCTCATGTTTTTGATTGTGCATTTCTTCCCTGATTCTTTATTCATTTTGGGAATTCTTTTGTTGGATCATGGTTTGACATATCCTGATGAAATTATCATCACACACATGTTTCTTAGTATAACGATCTGATATTATAGATATGGGATCATCACAACACAATGGTGGTGTGATGATGGAAGTGGTAGTGAATAAAATTGTTTTCGATACCCAATTTCTTGTTCTTTGAAGTGCAATGAAGAATGATGAATTATACCATGTTAGAAAAGAATCAAAGGGAAAAATCATGTAGTTTGATGATAGCATGAATCTATGGGGCACGATTCAGAATTTCGTAGTGAGGCGATTGCCAGATCAAAGGGTGAAGGAATGTACAAGGATACAAAAAATAGATATGAGTTTTTGGAAATTCCCATGCTACTCAGCATGTAAGTCGAATCCACACACCGTGTGGGCACCTCCTATAGGTGGATAGGGTTTCGGAAAAAATTAAGTATCACGTAGCATGTGACCCGATCACACTACTTGTGTTCTCTCCCTGATGGTTTGGTGTGTACCTCATAGGGTACATAGACACGGGTTGGGGTACACGAGTTGGAGCACGCCATGTACTCCCATACACAAACACGGTCGGAACAAGTACACGGGCTAAGCCATGTACTAATACATGGGTAGAGTACACCGAAATCTGACACGTTGTGTACTGTTACATAGACATAGGCATGAGACATAGGTCATTTACACGGGCATGACCTAAGGTCAAGGGACACGGTATATGACCCATTATAAATGTCATGTACTTTATAAAACATGGCTTCGAGCCCTTGTCCTCTCTATCTTATAAAATTTACATTGTGTATTGTTCCCCATATCCTTTCCCTATGGGTTATTATTGAATCACCTCCTACAGAAATGACAGTGATCCCATCAGTAGGACTTCTTGGATAGAGTTATTTGAATCCTTTTATGAGGCTGAGAATGAGATCATGTATTCATCTTCATGAAGATAGGTGTATTTCTTGGTATCATCATAACCAATACTATGTTGGTGTTGATCCTATACTTAGTGGGTTAATCTATATTGATTTTTAGTATACCCCATTTCCTTGGGATTGATATCCATCTATGTATTGTATATCTTTAAACATTCATCATGTAATTCTAATGGTAAAACCCGACAAGCATTACCTCTCAGACAAACATCATTAGTGCTATCAGACTTAGGAGTGTGTTCTCTCAGATGGGTGCTTTGTAGAATCTCTGAGCTGGAATCCAAGGATGGAATTATGGACATGACAAGCATTTAGATTGTGTGTCTTTATTGAGTAAATCTAGATATTCATGTTATATGTGTTATATACATATACTCTTATAGAGATGATTGTATTTCCTTTGATTTAGGATTTTTTGTTTTGCGGTTTCCTATTTGGTATTGTTACAATCACCCCTGCATAGGCTTTTCCCACATGTGTCATGTCTTATGTAGATGATTATCCTTTTTATAGAGTCCTTGATGGACCAGGACCTGATGGTTATTAGTGAGACCAAACATATCGAGGTTTATTTCGGTAGTATTCTAACAATAATCCTAGATTTACTTTCAAGTTGGACTTGTTTTCATACTCTTTATGGTGGGATTGTATTTGGCCTTGTTGAATTTACATTAATTTATGTCATACTATGGTTGTGGAATTTAGATGTGAGTAAGCTTGGTTGTTAAATAGTGTTTACATTTCATTAATGAGTGGTATTATAGATGTTTGCATGTGTATTGGCACTTAGGTTAATGCCTCCCATGCTAGTGATATTCCGACTCGATGCTAGTCATCCACCCCTGACCTATTGGAGGTGGGATTGGGAATTCGTAGTATGGGACCTATTAGGATGGTCATGACATAATCCATTAAATCATAACATAGTAATAAGAAATAAAATTTTGGTAGATACATAAATATATGAAATTATTTCTATAGTAGTTAAGGAATCACATCCAAGTCCATCTTAGTGGAAGGAGTTCACTCCCCAAACCATCTTAGTTGTCAAGGTTCACTCCCAAGACCATATTACCAGACATAGTCTTTTACTGAACTGAGTTCACTCCCCATTCCATCCATGTTTATCTCATGTGATATAAAAATTTACCTAATGCATTGGAGGGATATATACGTCCCTCCCATCTCATAATGAAATCATACATATGTGTTCTACTTGATCATAATATTTATCATATCAAAACCCATGAAATGAAATGGATATAATAAAAATGTAATAATATCAAAACCTATGTAAAATATTCAGGTTTAAAATTCATTTTATCATATTATAAACCATTAAAATAAGAATTTTTCATAAGAATATAACTCATGAAAGAAAAATGGGTTTCATAAATATCATTCCATCAAAAAATAAACCATTTATAGAAATAATATGAAAGATAACTTTAGATATTTTCCCCATAACGGAATGAGTAACACCAACAGCTATCATCTTATATGGAAAATAATTTTTAAAGATATTTTTAAATCATTTCTTAATAAAAATATCATTTCTGCTTGAAAAATATTTTTTAAAAATAGAAAAATATTTTTGAAAATATTTTTCTTTGAAAATACTATTGAAAACTTATAAAGGTAGATTTTAAAAACAAAAAACATTTTTAAAATTATTTTTTGTTTAAAATGAGTTTAAAATATCATTTTAAAAACATTTTTTAAAACATTTTTGAAAACATGGTTTTTGAATAAAATGTATTTTTGACCAAAGAGAGAAATAAGGTTAGATTTTCCTAAAAATTATTTATTATCATAAATACCAAAGAGTGGGAAAATGGTACTAATATATGAAGATATCATGAATAAATAAATGATAATAAAATTCATAAGTATTCTTGAGAGATGGATCAAAATATTTCATCAATTGAAATATAATCATAAACAATCCAGATAAATGATGTGATTGTTGCAATAAACTCTTAACACTTAGGTAAATTTGAATAAAACTACCAATGTAATAAAATGAAATTAAATGAAGCTTTAAATATCATAAAAAATATAGGTGGAAAATAAAGCATGTATCACAAAGAAAGAAAATGGAGACAAAATTGTCTTGCTGATTTGGTTTTGAACCACAAAACCCTTGGAAATAGAGATCATAAAATGGATATATAAATTCCTATAAATTTAATGATAATAATAATAGAATACATTTATTGTCATTATATACATGACACAAAATAAATTACTGGTAAATAAGGCATAAGCCTCACAAAAAAAATGTGTGGTTACAAATTCTCTTACTACTTGACTAACTTTTAAATATTGAGACCCATGAATGAATAAAATCAATTGAAACTTTTCATAGCATTAAATAAATGAAATTAATAATATATATTTTCATAGGGAAATATATACACCACAAAAATATCAGGTGGTGAATATTGCATGTATCTCATGGATATAAAAAAGTGAGATGAAATCCCCTTGCCTTATGTATTGACTCTTGTCATACTCATTAAATACACCAGTATAATAAACAAATGTTTATTATAAATCTATCATAGAACAATATTCATTTATATAATACCATATAATATTTTCTTATGATTTTATATTACCCTTTTATTAACAATTCCATGTTAAAGTTACTCTTTGGGTAATAACCGCTTTGTTTTTCACATGTGTTTTGATTTGTTTTATTTTTTGTCCTTATACTTATATCATGATATCCATATTTTAAAACATTATATTAATATCATATATATTCATTGTTTATTTATTTATAATAATATATAAAAGAGCATAATTGGTCTAAATATGTCCATAAAATAGATTTTTTACATGTTTCTAGGTTATTTGGACCCTTAAATTAAAGTCTAACCACTAAGTAATATTGTTTTTACCATAATATTTATAATTAATTTTAATTACTTTCACTAATATTTTTGGTAAAAAATTAAGTTAAACTTATTAGAAATTTTAAATTATTCTTAGTGAAAAATATTGAATCCATTTTTCCAAATTCTAATCACATAATTGAGGTAAATTAATTTAAAATTAATCATGCAGACGTGTTGCGACAAAGAGATTTGTAAGCGAAAAAAGTTTAAAATTTTGAAATGCTTTTATATAAACATTCAATGTAAAATTTGTTAAATTAATAAAAATTGGATTAATAAATTTAAAATTGAACTAATTTCACTTTAAAACCAAATTCAAATATAATTGAACAATATAAATAAATTAGATTAAAAGGAATTTTTGAATTAAAATTCATTATTTTCACATTTCATCCAAAAATTGACGTTTTCTTAGAAAAAACACAAAAAATAATCATAATCTATATTTTACAATATGAATTTAAAAATGGTTTTTATTTTTTCTAATTAAATTTCTAAAAATTTTCTAAAATTAATTTTTTTATTGTTCACATAAGGATATAAAAAGAAGTTCATTTGAGAAAATTGTATTTTCATACATATAAGGACTTTACCAAAAAAAATATATGTTTTATTATAAATATGTTTTATTTATATAAAAAACATTATAAATAATTTTAAAAGTATTTATTACTATTTATATTACTAATTTCAACAACTGTGTTATAACTATCTTATTTAAATAATTATCATGATAAATGTTGTTTTTGTAGAAACTCAGTGTTGCATGTAACGTAAGACAAGTAAGTATTGCATGTAGAACAAGATTATCTTGGTGTATAAAATAACAAAATATTAACATGTTTTATATTTCAATGAAATAAATGAAATAAAATAAATTTATTCAAAAAAAATTCATACAAACTCGGGGTGTTACATTCCACCCCCTCTAAAAATGAATTTATCCCTCGAGATCCGTCATTGTAATAAAAAAAATGAGGATAATTCTATCTCATCACATCCTCAATTTCCCATGTAGCTTTCTTTAGATGGTGATTTATCCACAAAACATTGACCACTTGAGTGGTCTTGTTTCATAGAACTTTCTTTGTGTGATCCAGAATTTCATCTAGTTGTTCCTCCTAAGAAAGATCCTTCTCCAACAACATGACTTATTGTTTTAATACATGTGAGAGGTTAGGTATGTACTTTCTCAAGAGAGATACATTGAACACATAATTTACTTGATAGATTTTTGGTGGAAGTTCCAAGATAAATCCTACTTTCCCAATATCGTCAAAAAATTCAAAGGGACTGATATACCTAGGGCTTAGTATCTATTTCATCCTAAATATCACAACCTTATTCAAGGGAGTGATTTATAGAAACACCTTCTCACCCAATTCAAATTCTAGATCATATCATCAGTTATTATCATAACATTTTTTCTATATTTTTGCTGCCTTGATATGCTACTAAATGTTTCTAATCATCTCCGCCACTTCATCAGCAATCTCATTTCCAAACAGATTTGTTTATTTAAATTCGTCCTAGTAAATTATAACTCCAAATTTCTTCTCATATAGGGATTAATATAAATCTATCTAAATGATTGATTGAAATATATTGTTGTACGAAAAATAAACTAGAGGAATGTGTTGATCCCAACCACACTTGAAATCTCAAGAACAGGATCTCAACATATCCTCTATGGTTTGATCTATTTTCTCAAACTGACCATATATATATGGATGATAAGTAGTGTTGAAAATAAATTCTATAACAAGGTATTACTAAAGGATTTTCCATAACTTTTAGGTAAACCTCGGACACAGTCCTATGGATAGAATACCTTTTCCTGATGACACAACTTGAGACCTTGGAGCTTTCACGGGTTTGCTGTACTTTTGTCCTGAGGTGAGTGAGCTTCCATGATATATCTCATGTTCCATTCTTTTATTTTTGGTTGGTGTAAACTAATTACAAATAAATCATGTATTTTAATTCTTTTTATTTAATAAATTTCTTTGGGGCATGAATTGGGTGACCAATTCATATCTCTCTCTGTTTAGAAAAAGTATATCCATGAAAGCTTATCTAGAGAGTAGTATTCTCTGATAGAAATGAATTGTGATGAATTAGTACGCTTATTTCTACAGCCCATATAGCATTAAACCCTCTAGAGTTTTTCGGGAGTACAATGAAAAAATCCATAGTGATGTTCTTCCATTTCCATTCTGGTATATGTAATGGATACAACATCCCCTTTCAATTTTGTCTTTTAGACTTAATTTTTTGGCATACCAAGCCCCGAAAAACAATATATTTGACATACCTATTCATTCCATCCCACAAAAAGTATTTTTTTCAAGTATCTATACATATTCATACTTCTAGGATGAATAGATAATGAATAACTATGTGCCTCGTCAAATATATCCTTCTACAAATTTTTTATGGAAGAAACACATACACAGTTCTTGAACCTATCATTTTATCCTAATCAAGGTTAAGCTCTAGAAAATTTCTAATAATATTATACATTTCTACATCTTTCTTATGCACCTCATTAATATTCACATGGATAGATGTTTGAACATACAATTTTGAAAGATAATATTTTTCATGTTCCTTCAAGATTTCTAGATCCATCCTATGTAAATCTAGAAATATTGGATCTTTTTTTATCCTCAACGTCGATAATAAAAAATAATCCTATCAACTCAAAGCTTTATCCACATTGTTCTCTTTCCCAGTGTGGTAATGTATTGAAAATTCATAATCATTTATCATCACTAACCATCTTCTCTAACGCACGTTCAACTCCTTCTGTGGGAATATTTATTTTAGACTTTTATGATTGGTATATATATCACACTTTTCTCCATAAGTATAATATCTCAAAATCCTTAATTCAAAAATTACCGCACCTAACTCTAAATCATGAGTTGAGTAATTTTATCATGAATATTCAATTTTCCTGAGGTATAGGCTATAACCATGTTATTCTATATAAGACCACATCCCAATCCCTTCTTAAATGCACCACTATAGATTAAATAAACTATTCCACTATAAGGTAATGTAATAACATGTATGCTGACTAACCTTCTCTTCAGTTCCTTGAAATTTTCATTACATTAATATGTCTATAAGAACCCGGCACCCTTCAAAGATAACATGGTCAGAGGATTGGATAGTCCTGAGAAATTATCCAAAAACTATTGAATAAAATCATGTTAAACCAAGAAAATGATGGATCTCAGTCACCATGGTTGGTCTGGACCAATATTCAATAGCCTCTGTATTCGATGGATCTACTATTATACCATATCTTGAGATTATATGACCCAAAAATGAAACCTTTTTTTTGCAAAAATTCTCAATTTGTAAATTTTTCATATAGTTTCTCCTTCTTTAGTGTCTTTAGTAATATTCTTAAGTGGTCTTTATACTCTTCCTTTCCCTTTTAAAAGATAAGAATATAATCTATAAAGACTACCCCAAACTGATCAAGGTAATATCTAAAGACATTATTCATAAAATCCATGAAGATAATAGTGGAATTATTAAGACCAAAAGGAATCACTATATATTAATATATTCCATAACTTGTATGGAATTTTATATTTGGTATATCCTTCTTCTTGGCCCTTAATTGATGATATCCAGAATGAAGGACAATCTTAAAAAATTATTGAACTTTGTGTTGGTGATCAAACAAGTCATCAATATGGGGAAGAGGATACTTTTTCTTGATTGTGATCTAGTAAAACTCTTGATAATCAATGTAGAGGTTCATTGATCCATATTTATTTTTCAGAAAAAATAACAAGTTCACCCCAAGGTGACACACTTGGATGAATGAATCCCATATCAATGTTTTCTTGGAGTTTCTTCTTCAATTTCTACATCTCATATGGGCCCACTGAATTAGGAGCCTTTGAAATTTGTGTGGAACTATGTATGAGTTCTATCGAGAAATCAACATCATGTTTTGTTGGAAGGCTAGTAAAATCATCTGTAAAGACATCCAAAAATTCCTAAATAATATGAATATCATCAATTTTTATTTTATCCCCAAACATTTGAGATAGGCTACCCCTATAAATGGGAATTAATACCCATAAACTACATTTAATCTCCATAGGAAGTTCATGCATTTCATCACACTGATAGATGATCATAGGTTGGTTTTAAATATCAAATGTAGCTTCAATTACTCAACAATTGATGTGGGATTTAGGCAGAGAAATAAAATCCATGACTAATATGACATCAAATTCAAACATAGGTAGAAGGAAAATATTTACAAGAATCACATTCCCACAAACATCAATCAAAGAGGAATAATAAACTTGAGATGAAATCATTGTAGCATTATGGATTTTCTCTACTAATTCCACATCTAATCATATTGGTAAAATCATAATACCCTTAGAAAATTATTTAGATGTGAAATAGTGGTTATATCTAGAATCAAATAACACATTATCTATTCTAGAGTGGATGGTAAGTGTAACTTTCACCACGTCGTCATCACACCCCTCTTAAAAATAGTGATCACATGAGATTTTACCTTGTCTCTCATCTTAATAGGCTTCTAACATCAATCATCGTCATTAAGCTTTTGGTTTTGGACTTAGTTAGAATAATACCCATTCTCCTCACACTTTTAGTACTTAAGTGGGTAATGTGCATTCTTTTCAACTTTCTCTCCATTCTCATTATCAGCTAACTTCTTACTATCACTTGTAAATCAAATTCTTGATGACCTTCACTTACAAACTTAAAACATTTATTAAACCCCTTAAGAAAATTTCCACCATGCTTCTTTACACACATAGATCATAAAGGAAATATCATCTTCTTGTCTCTATGGATTATAGATTTTCTTTTGAACTCCATCTTCCTTTTATTATCAAAACAATGATATTGATACATAACTCTAACCTATATTTCAACCTTGATTTCACAATAAACAATATCTTCATAGATAATAAAGTCTCCTATGGATAATTCCCATATGAGACTTGTATTTTAGACAATGAAGAACCTATAAACATTAATTTTGGGTTGGGTGATAATACCAAAAGCGTACCTTGAAAGTCTTGTGAAATTAGCCTTATAGGTACCAAAAGATTTATCATCCCTTTAATTTAACTCAAGGAACTCTTTCTATATGTTTTTGAGAAAAATAAGATGAAAGTACTTATTGAAAAAATAAGTTCTTGAACTCATCCCAATCCATGGATTCAATTGCATCTTTCTCCCTTGTATTCCTGAATAGATTCCACCACTGGTTCGCTTCACCTTCTAACTGATAAACAACCAAAATCAAATTCTCATTTCTTGAACACTAGAGAACAAAAAATATATTTTCAGTGGTACTAATACATTGTTCAGAAATAGGTGGATCAGAAGACCCACTGAAAGAATGTGGATATTTCCTCATGAAGGACTCAATAGAATATCATTCCCTCTTTTGCTCGTTTTGAAGTCTGACATGATTTATAACTTCAAAAAAATGTGTAATCATAGAAACAGGATTTTTCATTCCATCTCCCATTGCATTCGAATGCTTAATAGAACAATCATTTAATTTTCCATTATACTCATCATTATTGTGGCTTTTTCATATTCTATCCATTGACTAAAACCCAAAATCATAGAGTAAGAAACAATTATCATAGTGGGGAACCACATAATCATGAAAAACCACTTATATGATGTCAAAATTATTAAACCTTAATTCATCTATGACACATTAGGTTTATCTTATCTTATTCATAACCAACTTCCATTTAAATCCTTCGTGATGGTTCACAAAAAATTTGTGAATTTCCAAAGAAAATCTCCTAGGAATGTCAAACCTTGTGTAAAGTAAGGTTCATTGTCATGCACTAGTTCTCAATTGAGCTTAGTTAAATACAGTGTTTTCGGGTATGTTACCCCAATGTACATATGTTCTATAGGCAAATTTAATTGTTGTATCTATACAAGGATGTTTTCTTAGAAATATCTCAGTGTGTCCTTTACCAAAATTCCAGGTAATTTTCTTATAAATTGACACATCCTTATAATTATCCTTAGAGAAATGTTTTTTGGGATCTCACTAAGGTTTTCTCATCCTAGTTTCCAAAGTTTAACTAAACTTTTTCCCCAATACCAGTTAGGGAAACCCTAGATTAATGTACATATACATTGCATTATTTTTTTGGAATACTTAATATATATCACAAATATATTCCCAAAGGATGTATTAGTTTAGTAGATTTGTAAAAATGGAAACATAAAAACTTATAGATAAGTTATATACATTATATCCCATTTGGTTCTCAATGACAGGAACCCTTCTTGGACACATCATACATAACACATGTCTTCATAACCTGGGGAAAGGAAACATAAAAATGGGGAATATTAAATTCTCAGTAATGATAAACAAGGTAGATATATAATCATAAACATTATAATAAGGGTTTGATAACATGATCATAACATTCTAAGATCATAAATTTCATATCAATGATCATAAACATGAATCATGGCATAAAAATTGGCAGTTCATAATACATGAATCATAAGGGAATCAAGAGCATAATTGAGGAAACCATAACATAGGAATAAGACCATATTAGTGGAATTGGTTTACTCCCCAAGCCGTCTTCGTAGTCAAGGTTCGCTCCAAATACCATCCTAGTGGACATAGTCCTTTACTGAACCAAGTTCACTCCCTATTCCATCCATGTCTATCTCATGAGATATAAATATTTACCCAATGAATTGGAATGATATATAGGTCCCACCCATATTATAATGATATCATATATATGTGTTCCACTAGATCATAAACATTCATCATATCATAACCCATGAAATGAAATGGGTATTATAAAAATGTAATCACATCATATACTATGTAGAATATAGAGGTTTCAAAATCATTTCATCAAAGCATAACCCATGAAAAGAAGTATGTGTCATCAGCATATAACCCATTAAAGAGAAATGGGTTTCCAAAATATCATTCCACTAATATATAAACCATTCAGAGAAAGAATATGAATGGTACCATTAGATCATTTTCCCAAAAAATAATGATTAACACCAATGGATTTCATCTTAGATGGAAAATAATTTGTAAATATATTTTAAAAAGATTTCGTGAGGAAATATCCTTTCTTCTTTGAAAAATTCCTTTTTAAAAACATTTTTCTTTGAAAATTACATTAAAATTTTATTAAAGAAGATTTAAAAACCATAAAACATTTTTAAAATATTTTTTCCTTGAAATTACCTTAAAGTATAATTTTAAAAACCTTTTTTAAAAAATTGATTTTGAATAAAACTTATTTCAAATAGAAGAGATAAATAATGTCATACTTTCATAAAAACATTTTCTTAATTATATTATGTACCAAAGAGTAGTAAAATGGCACTAATACATGAATATATAATTAATAAATAGAGTATAATAAAATACATGAGTGTTATTGAGATATTTATCATACTATTTCATCAATGAATCGTAATCATAAACAATCTCGATAAATGATGAGATTGTTCCAATAAACTCTTACCACTTTGGTAACTCTGAATAAAACTCACCATGTAAGAAAATGAAAATAAATTAATATTAAAATAGCATTAAAATAATTAAATTCATGATATAACATTCCAAATCTAATTATATACACTTCATAAATGAATATAGGTTCATAACAAAACATGTGTCTCAAAGAAGGCAAATTGAGACAAAATTAACTTGTCGATTTGGTAACTCTTGAACCGTAAAACCCCATAAAATAGAGATCATAAAATTGATATATAGATACCAATAAATTTAATTATAATAATCATATAATACATTCATGGGAATTATATACACAACACAAAATAAATGAGTAGTGAATAAGGCATAAGTATCACGTAAATAAAAGTGAGACTAGAAATCCCCTTACTACTTGAGTAACTTTTGAATCATGATCCCCATGAAATAATAACATAAATTTAAACTCTTAATATCATTAAATAAAATAATTTCATGATATAACATGTCACATTTCATTATATACACCACAAAAAATAGTGATTTGTGAATATTTCATGTATCTCACAGAAATAAAAAATGAGATGAACTTTCCTTACCTTATATCTTGACTCTCATAATACTCATTCAAATAACATGTATAATAAAAAAAGTTTATTATATATCTATAATATAATATTATTAATTTATATAATACCATATATATTTTTATTATGACTTTATATTACCTATCTATTAACAATTTCATGTTAAAGTTTGGTTTTGGGTAATAATCGCTATGCTTTTCACATGTGTTTTGGTTTTTTGTATTTTTTCTCCTCATTATTATATCATGATCTCCATAATATAGAACATGATATAAATATCATATATATATATCGTATTTTTTTATTTATAATAATCTATAAAATATAGAAATTAAAAATTAAATACACCATTCATGGAGATGATAGGTCGTATGTTTGCATGAACGTTGTTTCCATTTTCTTGTCATATTGAAAGAACTTAACTAAAAGAAATATATGTGTATATTTATAGAAATATAATTATATTATAATTATTATGTAACATATATCATATAATTTCACCAAACTCACCCTCAATACATTCAATGTAAAGTGTGAATGAATCACATTGCTTTGAGGAGGTGGTAATTCATACATCCACAATTGAGGTTATCATATTTCCAAAAAATGGAAAGCATGAAGGTATGTGTTATATAATAATTTCATAAGAATAAATAAATAATATATATTATATATATATATAACATAAAAACATAAATTCCATCATTATTTGTAACCTTATAAGGTGGTAATGGAAGAACGACGAACATCGGTTCATGTGGCGGTAGTCCGCCATGCACAAGAATGATGATTGTGTATCCAATTTGATGGTAGTGTGTGAGATTTTAGGTTAAACCCTTAACATAAAAACATATAAATATATTTATGATATTGAGGTTATTATATAATCATGTAATAAAAATATTTGAGGGGTGGATAATGAAAATACAACAAAAGAACTTGTGGGAGGATGTTACCTCTTCTTTGGGTAACTTATCTTGGTTTAAACCAAAGGTCTTCTATGGATATAATTATGAAAAAATAGAGGCTTATATAATGAATGGAGGATATTTGGGAATTTTTTCTCTATCAAAAATGGATTTATAAGTGTAATTATGTGAGGGTGTGATAGCCCTTTTTATAGTGGAGGGGGAGTGGCATTCAAGTAAATATAAAATGGTAA
The DNA here is from genome assembly GCA_963277665.1 of Viscum album. Lineage (NCBI taxonomy): Eukaryota > Viridiplantae > Streptophyta > Magnoliopsida > Santalales > Viscaceae > Viscum > Viscum album. The sequence continues at coordinate 1,627,738,604 of OY728131.1, read as the reverse complement.
ACACTATTAAGAGGTATCCCTTGAATCACGTGCCCCCAATAATTTTAAATTTTAGATAAAACATGGTAATTGGTATAAATGTTTCAATTAAATCGATTTTTGAAATTTTTCTAGGTTATTTGGCCCCTTAAATTAAATTTTTACCATAAGTAATATTGTTATTACCATAATCACAGCAATTAATTTTAATTACACTCACTAGTCATTTTGGTCCAAACTATGTTGACATTATTAGAATTTATAAATTATTATGATTCCAAATATGGAATACATTTTTCTAAATTATAATCATATATTTTTATAAATTAATTTAAAATTAATCCTACATAGGTGTCGCGCCTGTGAGTTTTTTAAGCGAAAAGGTCTACAAGTTTGAAATTTTTTTATATCTAATTTCATTATGAAATTGGTTCTAGTTTACTAAATTAGATTAATATGTTTAAAATTTATCTAATTATGCTTTAAAACAATACTAAAATATAATTTATCAATATAAAAAAAATAGATGAAAAAACTGTTTTGAATAATAATTCAGTATTTTCACTATTCATCAAAAAATGATGTTTTTCAGAAGAAAAAAACCCAAAACTTTTACCATAAGATAATTTTGATATTATTAATTAAAAATAATAATTTTATTTTATCAAATTAAATATCTATAATTGTTTGAAATTAATTTTATTATTGTTCACAGAAGGACATAAAAAGTAGTTCATTTGAGAAAATAATATTTCCAAACATAACAAGACTGTACAAAAAATATATTTTTTATTATCAACATGATTTATTTATATAAAAAATTATAAATAATATCTAAAAATAGAAATTACTATTTGTATTACTATGTTTAATGACTATGTTATAGCTATATTTTTAAAAAATTATCATAATAAAATGTTGTTTTGTTGTAACTCAATGTTGTGTGTAACACAAGCCAAGTCAGTGTTGCAAATATCGAAGGATTATCTTGGTGTTGAGTATAACGAGAGATTAAATTGTCATATATTACAAAAAAATACATCAAATTAAATTAATTTATTCAAAAAAAGGTACATAAAAAATCAGGGTGTTGCAAGTGGGTCTTGGATAAATAGATCTTAGGTATAGGGACTTGGAAAAAATGGAACCTTGTTAGGAGACTTGGGGGAAGTGGAACTAAGGAGGTTGGGTTCTCTGGAATTGATGGCTAGGTTTTTTAGAACCTTCATGTCTAGTTTATCTGGTATCAATGCCCAGGTAGTAAACCTATGAAAATTTGTGCTCAGGTAAGAGACATGGGAAAACAATTCCTCAGGTTTTTGACTAGTGTAAAGTAATACATAGGTAGGAAACCTGGTTGAAATCACACTCACATAATAATATCATAGAATGAATAAGGTGTGTGGCACTCTATTAAATATTTCTCAGGATGATTAGGGTGCATAAAGCCCTAATAAGGGGGATTAAAAATAGATAGGGTGAATAGATCGCATATCTTGTTTTATCTTCTATGATTTTTTTGAAAATGGTGGAATGGGTAGTCTATTTTTATTCCATGGAGGACTAGGGTGTGGAAATTTTCATAGAGGGCATGGGTGCATGACACATGGGTGCTAACGGTTTGCACAAATGGGAGTTGTGCATGCTAGATAGAACCTAGGTGAATAAAACAACGGTATATGATCTTGTGCGTACAATACTAGGGTTCATAGACCTTGGCATGCAATACTAGAACGTACAGGTACAGTTCACCTTGACATGAAATTGAAATTTTTTAAAACAACTTCCAAATTCAAATAGCCATAAATTTTAATTTGGGTGTCTGTTTGGGCTCCAAAAATAGTCAAATTGAATCATGTGAAACCAAATTTTCCTCTAAATATTTCTCCCCATATAAATTGTTTTATAAAAAAAATTACTAAAATACCCTTAAAAATGTGTTTTATGGTTCAGACACCCCTTCTCATCAACAATGAGTGTAATGTTTTGGTTACTCCCAATGGTAGGTTCTCACCGCCACATAATCAGACTATGATGTTTTTTTTAGGAACCTTCATCCCTCGATGTTTGAGAAATCATACATCACATGGATATCCTATTTGTTTCTTCTTCATGCACATATATAAATTTCTATACACAATTTAGTAGTTCATCCTAGAGAGGATAACATCATGAATTCTGTTGAAAAGTGTATGGTGTAAATTTTCCAATGTATACACATGGGTAAAGGATTTATTTAAAAATGGTAAATTATATTTTAAAATAAATGATGCATATAAGGTGTTTTATAAAATCCCAATTCGGTATTATTGTAATATAATAAAACATTTTTTCATGTAAGGATTTAATATTAATTATAAAATATGGGTGAAATGTTTGTATTATATATTTCAGATAGTAAAGTGGTTTTTTTCTAGTTTAGGCTATTTTTTCTAACTGATTTATACCATCAATATTTTCCCCCATATTATTATTAAATGTATATATATATATAATTTTTTTTATTTTTGGATGATGGATAATTATAATGGTGTCTTTTCTTTGAAGGGTGTTCAAATGTGAGGATAGGGTTTATTTAATGTAAAAAACAGGAATTATTTGATCAATTTGATTATGGAAAAATTTATAGGAACACATTTCGTACATTAATAAAAAAAAATGAGTATTAGAGAAAACCATAAAAATTTATCGGTAATAATTTGTAACCATATAGATAATATTTTTAGTGATTTTGGTATATGGGGTCACTAAATGGAATTGGTGACTGCCATAATATGTTTCTAGAGTTGAGAAAATAAAAAAAACATGGGTAAAACATAACCCAAGACTGGTAAGGTAAGTGGGGGAGGCATGTGAAACAAATGTGTTTTAAAATAAATACATAAATGCATATCCCATTTTACTTATGTTTCATTATATCGAAAATATGACTTTATTCTTTTTAATGAAAACTTTTATAAAATGATTTATTTTCTAAATATTATACATAATGCATGTGATGAAATCTTAATGGAAATATTTTCTCACACCCATTATAAACAATTAATGTGAATGTATATTTCATCTCATTTTATGTATTAAAAGTAAATACACATCTTTGATATAGAGGATTTTTATTATCTTTTGTTTGGGTATAAAGTATGTGAGAAATGGACAGATATCACATGTCATATGAAGATGGGTAAATTTGGCATGTTTTGGTTATATACATTAATCTTTACATTTATTTGGCCTCTTCAGCTTACTTGAAGGAGATATTCCCTAATTCCTATTTAATTTAATTAATTTTTTGTTATATGATAATGTATGGTATAAATATGTCATGTTGTGTGACTTATAAAAACTAAATCGTAAATGATATCATTTGGTTTAGGTATATCAATTATTATGATGAAATCATACCCTATGGTCATACCCGTGAAATTATTTTATATAATTGGGGGTAATAAAAAAAGTATGAAATATGATTTCTTCCCACTACTCACTTCAATAAAAGGGTATGATTTATGGATATCCTATGGGAATCTCCCATATAGTCCATCCAATAGTAGGATATAACTAAACCATGTCATAAAATTTTGTTTTTGATATAATACTAAGGGATTCGATATTTTGGGAATCTTCATTTTTGTATATAATTTAAAGAATATTTATATAAGATATAATGCACATGAGTATAAGTATTCATTCATTTATAAATGATTTTTTCAAGACATTAACTCATGTTTTATAACACAGGAGTCAATTTATGTTGTCTAGAAGAATCCTAAAGGGTCTATAAAATGTCCTTGGCATGTGATGGTAGTAGACTGGATAATATATTAATGATTAGTTGAGACTCCCCTAATCTATAATCTCTTCTTCTTATACCAAAAGTACACTCAAGGCGCAAGCATGTCATGGAGGTTGGAAGGATCCCTTATGTACGACATATGATTTAGATGCAACCTATAGATACATCATGGAAATGAGAATCCTTTGATTTCCCTTTGATAATATTCTCCAATGTTATTTGAATATGGATTCCACCAACAAGTAGTGGCTTTGATTTATTGTATATTGGTATCTTGGTTTTCTTTTTTTCTAGTACACATGTTTTCATATTTACAAGAATGGTGATCTTAGCTTTCAAATTATAACTACTTGTGCTTATTCTAATAAGTTTTATTAGACCCCCATGAATCCTAGTATTGGTATCAACACTATCTATGTTTTTAGATTTTTGAAATCATATAATAAATTAATATTATCCATATCACTTTCCAATCATTAAATATGATTGGAATACTTTTTGTAGGTTTTAAATAATAGAATATGATATATTATATTGTAATCCAGGACATATTTTAAATTCATAGTTTTTAACTTTTCATTGCATTTGATATTTATCTATTACAAAATAAAATTATCATGTAGTATTTTACAAAAAAGAGAATTATATTAAGAATATGATGCCCCTATATGGAATTAAAAATGATATAAAATATTGGAGGTAATGACAGAAATATTAGTTATAAAATAAGACTACTATCATGGCACTAGTTAACTATATGTGATGATTTTATTATCAGTCATAAACTATAGCTAATATAAGATATAATTGTTCCTCATTAGTCATAGCCCATGATTCCATCTTTATTATATAATATGATAGGAATGAAATTTTGTATTTTTCATTAAATTAAATTATGGATTGGATTCACTACTGGAAATCTAGAATATCCCAACAGTTTAGAACCGTTGGGAAAGGCTGCAGAACCGTTGGTATATGTTATACCAACGGTTCTGCAAACCGTGGGGAAGTAAGCCGTTGGGAAAGGCTTTTCCCAACAGTTTACACAGAACCGTTGGGATAGGTTAGAAAAAATCAACCTATCCCAACGGTTTACAAACCGTTGGTAAAAACCACCATGTGACAGGGTATCCCAACGGTTTCAAACTGTTGGGATAGGTGTTTTTTCAACGGTTCCTTGAACCGTTGGTAAAAATAGCTAATAGAGCCTATGCCAACGGTTTTCAACCCGTTGGGATAGGCTTTGTTGTGCAAATTGCACAGCAGCCTGCAATTTTCACAGCAGGTTTGGTTTTTGGGAATTCACCCTCGGTTTCAATTCAATTTTCAATCCAATTATGCCCTCGTTTTCAATTCATTTTTCAATCCAATTATTGTACCTGTAACACATATAATGCATACATATAGAGAACAAACCAACACATACAAATAATGAAAACTAACCAACCAACACATATAATGCATCCTGAAAATATACTCATCCATAATTAAAGTAGAATTCATAACATAATTATAAAGATACATAATTCATTTATAATTAATTTTAAAATTTAGATGACAATCATATGTGGAATCCGGAATTCAATTCATAATTTGATTGGTTTTTCATATACCATATATTTTTAATAGAAATGATATCCATTTTAAACAAAATACATACATCTGGAATGATACCGGTCACACCATGCCTCGGATTGAGGCGAGGTTAACTCGTACACGTCACAAATGAATCATTGATCGTTTTCCTAAAGTATCAACATATTCCGAAATCGTTTGGTCGGTTTTGCGTATGTCAGTTTTTGTTTTCACTTAAAATGAAGTGTTTTTTAAATAAAAGAGAGACACTTTGAATGGTGTCGGCCACACCGCATCTCGTATTGAGGCGGGGTTAACTCGTACACATCACAAATGACCCATGGATTGTTGTGCTAAAATATAAACACAATCAGAATGCGTTTGGTTGGTTTTCCGTATGAATTTAAAATGTAGTCCATTTTAAAGAAAAGAGATACACTTAGAGTGGTCTCGGCCAAACCGCGACTCGTATTGAGGCGTGGTTGACTCGTACACGTAACATATGACCCATGAATCGTTGTCCTAAATTTTCAACAGATTCCGAATGCGTTTGGTCGGTTTTTCATATGTCATTTGTTTATTTCACTTATAATCTTGTCCATTTTAAACAAAACAGACACAGTCAGAGTGGTACCGGCCACACCGCGTCTCGGATTTAGATGGGTTTGACTCTTACACGTCTCAAATGACCCATGGATCATTTTCCTAATGTATCGACACAATCCGAATACGTTTGGTCGGTTTTCTGTATGCCAGTTGATGTTTTTCACTTAAAATGACGTCCTTTTGAAACAAAAGACGAACACTATGAGTGGTTCCGACCACACCGCATCTCCAATTGAGGCGGGGTTGATTCGTACACGTCACATATGACCCATGGATCGTTCTCCTAAAGTTTAAATGGAAACCGAATGCGTTTGGTCGGTTTTCCGTATGTACTTAAAATGTTGTCCATTTTAAATGAAAGAGTGACACTTAGACTAATCCTGACCACACCGCGACTCAGATTCATCCCGGGTTGGCTCGTACATGTCACATATGACCCATGGATCATTGTGATAAATTATCAAAAGATTACGAATGCGTTTGGTCGGTTTTGCGTATGTCAGTTGTTCTTTTCATCTATAATCATGTCCATTTTAAACAAAAGAGACAGAGTTAGAGCGGTGTCGGCCACACCGCGTCTCGGATTAAGACGGGGTTGACTATTACACGTCACATATGACTCATGGATCGTTGTTCTAATGTATCGATAGAATCCGAATGCGTTTGGTCGTTCTTCCGTATGTCAGTTGATGTCTTTCACTTAAAATGACGTCCTTTTGAAACAAAAGACGGACACTTTGAGTGGTGTTAGCCGCACCGCATGTCGGATTGAAGCAGGGATGATTCGTACACGTCACATATGACCCATGGATCGTTCTCCTAAAGTTTCAACAGAAACCGAATCCGTTTGGTCGTTTTTCCGTATGTACTTAAAATGGTGTCCATTTTAAACAAAAGAGAGTCACTTAGACTTATCCTGGCCACACCGCGACTCAGATTCATCCCGGGTTGGCTCGTACACGTCACATATGACCCATGGATTGTTGGGATAAATTATCAACAGATTCGGAATGCGTTTGGTCGGTTTTACGTATGTCAGTTGATGCTTTTCACCTAAAATGACGTCCTTTTGAAAAGAAAAGACGGACACTTTGAGTGGTGTCGGCCACACCACGTCTCCAGATTGAGCTAAAACCACCGTGAAACATTCTAATTATTATTCGTGACGTGTACGTGCAGACGGCACGTCAATCGGACGTGCGGTTTGCACGGTACGACTCAATATTCGTGTTTTAAGTGATGTGCGCGCTTCGTAAACGCGCGTGAGGGGGGTCCAAACGGGCCGAATGAAGTCGGAATGGCCTGAAATCAGACGAAAAATACGGGAGAGTTATTTATGAAGTGGTCGAGTAGACGGCACGTCAATCGGACGTGCCGTGTGCCCGCGGTGACCGACAACGTAGTTCTGGTGTCAGAAACGGCCAAAACGGGCGTCCAACGGTCACATTCATAGCGGACGACCTCAGATTGAGCTGAAACCACCGTGCAACATTCTAATTATTATTCGTGACGTGTAAGCGCAGACGTAACGTCAATCGGACATGCGGTTTGCGCGGTACGGCTCAATATTCGTATTTTAAGTGATGTGTGCGCTTCGTAAACGCGCGTGAGGGGGGTCCAAACGGGCCGAACGAAGTCGGAATGGCCTGAAATCAGACGAAAAATATGGGATAGTGATTTATGAAGTGGTAGAGCAGATGGCACGTCAATCGGATGTGTCGTGTGCCCGCGGTGACCGACAACGCAGTTCTGGTGTCATAAACGGCCAAAACGGGCATCCAATGGTCAAATTCATAGCGGACGACCTCGGATTGAGCTGAAACCAACGTGCAACATTCTAATTATTATTCGTGACGTGTACGTGCAGACGGCACGTCAATCAGACGTGCGGTTTGCGTGGTACGGCTCAATATTCGTGTTTTAAGTGATGCGCGCGCTTCGTAAACGCGCGTGAGGGTGGTCCAAACGGGCCGAATGATTTCAGAATGGCCTGAAATCAGACGAAAAATACGGTTGAGTGATTTATGAAGTGTTCGAGCAGACGGCACGTCAATCGGACGTGCTGTGTGCCCGCGGTGACCGACAACGCAGTTCTGGTGTCATAAACGGCCAAAACGGGCGTCAAACGGTCAAATTCATAGCGGACAACCTCGGATTGACCTGAAACCACCGTGCAACATTCTAATTATTATTCTTGACGTGTACGCGTAGACGGAACGCCAATAGGACGTGCGGTTTGCGTGGTACGGCTCAATATTCGTGTTTTAAGTGATGTGCGCGCTTCGTAAACGCGCGTGAGGGGGGTCCAAACGGGCCGAACGAAGTTAGAATGGCCTGAAATCAGACGAAAAATACGGGTGAGTGATTTCTGAAGTGGTCGAGCAGACGGCATGTCAATCGGATGTGTCGTGTGCCAGCGGTGACCGACAACGCAGTCCTGGTGTCATAAACGGCCAAAACGGGCGTCCAACTGTCAAATTCATAGCGGACGACCTCAGATTGAGCTGAAACCACCGTGCAACATTCTAATTATTATTCGAGACGTGTACGCGCAGACAGCACGTCAATCGGACGTGCGGTTTGCACGGTACGGCTCAATATTCGTATTTTAAGTGATGCACGCGCTTCGTAAACGCGCGTGAGGGGGGTCCAAGGGGGAGGGGGGTTGTCCAGGGTCCAAGAATGAGGGGGGTTGTCCAGGGAGTTCACAAACACACAACCACTAAAAGACAACAACATCCATAAAAACAGACAATATATAAAAATAACTCAACTCCAATACTATACTACGAGTCGAGATAAAACCAACAACTAGAATAGATTAAACATCAAATCTCAGTAATATAAGTCAAAAATGTAACAGATCAATATGTCCCACATCAGCATCACCATCACCATCATCATCATCATCATCGCCCTCGTCATCGTCCTCCTCATCGTCCTCACCCTCCACAGCGCCTTCCTCCTCGCCTTCGCCCTCCTCCTCGCCCTCCTCATCTCCCTCCTCTTCTGCATCAGACTGCTCTCCATCATCATCTTCAAGCTGGACATCGGCCTGACCACCACTGGAACTGCCACCTGCTGAACCATATATAGAATGTATCGACGACATGTATTCATCAATTGTTGGGCGGGCCTCTGCTGGAAGTGTTGGACGTAGAACTTCAATAAATTTCATAAATGCACTGTTTGCCCTAGCAGACTGTTCTGCCGTCTCTGTGGCCCTTTTCTCAGCCTGTTCTGCCTGTGCCCTAACTTGATGAAGCTCGATGGCACTACAACTCGTACCTGAGGCAGGCCAATACCTCGTCGGGGCTATCCTAGGTCAGCAGCGTACTCTGCCAGAATGATCCTCTCCCAACACCTGATGTAAGTGATCAGATGGCCCAAAATTGTCTGCTTCTTGGGCATAAAGGGCCTCTAAAGCATCATGTTACAAATATAAATATATTATTAAGTTATGAAATAGATATTAAAATATAAAATCAACAGATTAAAACTTACAATCTGCTGCTGAGTCGCTTTGTTGACAGCACTTCCATCCTTTTTTCGTCTACTCGAGCAAAACAGTTTTGCTCGAGGCACACGTCCTTCAATATTTTGTACTTTCCTCTAGAATGACATTGAAAAAAAAAGTTATATAAAGACCTCAGCAAATAATTAAATAATTGAGGAAACAAAAGAAAATGTAAGTCGTAAAGAAAACTTATAAACAATTGTCATACCTGCTGCCTCTCATGATCCGGCATCGTCGTGCGTCCTAGTGTATGGAGGTATTTTTTTGCATCAATGTTTTTTTTATTTTTTCCAGATGATTCCTAAATAAAATTCGATAATACAAAGGATAATATTAATGCAAAACTTGAAAGTTATTATTTAAATACCTCAAATGTAATTCATACCTTAAACTTGGTACTCGTCCAATGAGTAATCATCTGACGATACTGCTCTATAGGACAATCATCCACGACTGGTACCGTCTCTAACTCAGTGCCAACTCTAGCACGCCAGCCAATATACAGCTCATGCTTGTAGGCTCTCCAAAGCTCGCCTAAATCCTTTAGACGTTCCAGTCGTGTACCCTCACCATCAGGAAAATTAAATCGAAGATGAAATGAAAATATTAATTCATATAAATACAAAAAAAAATTCATGGAAAGTGCCACATTACTTTCTGTGGAACGCGGGATGGTGTTCCATCAGATTTTGACTTCCAGCGGGATGTGCCACATTTTATACATTCATTTCGTTCAGCGGTTTCTTCCCAGAATAAACTGCAATCTTTCGGGCAAGCATGAATTTTTTTTCTGGAAAATCCAAGTTCTTCAACTAACTTCCATGCCATATAGTGGTTTGAGGGAATATCTGCATCATCTGGAAGTAAATCCTTCAAGAGGGTAAGAATATAATCGATTGCTGTATTAGAAATCCCATACATAGTTTTTCCATGAAACAATCGGATTAAAAATTCCAGCTTTTTCATTTTATCGCATTATCGATATACTGGAGTCGTGGCAGCATCATTCAATTTTTTCACCCTATCAATATCATAATTTTCACTAGATGCATCAGTTGTCCTCATATCAACGTCTTCTTGAGTCGAAATCCTTTATTTTTCATGATGACGAATAAACAGAAACCGATCATCTAACAAATTCTCCATTCTAGTCCTTTCATTTCGATCATCACCAATTTGAGATTTCATTTTCTCCCCATTTTGATACCACACAAAGTAGTTTGCTTGAAAACCATTTTTGTTTATGTGGTAGCTGACTTCTTCACGACTCAACCAAGGTCTACCAACACAATTGGAACATGGGCAGTGTATGCGACCACTATCTGAAGCATTGTGAAATGAAAAATCTATAAAGCTCTCTAAATTGTTTTGAAAATCGCTTGAGATACGATCGGTTTCATACATCCAACTTCTGTCCATTCTGTAAAAAAATTCATATAAGTCATTTTGTCATAAACAATTCAATAGGATTGAACTTTAATAGAAAATACATTTAAGTAAACGATAAAGGAAGAAAATAATCATGGTATCAACTAGACATGTGAAAAAAAACATACTAATGTGTTATTGAAAAAATGTATAACCAACAAGAACTTAATGTGTTATCACATCAGAGCATGCCTCATCCCATAACCATATTAGTAGGGTACCCTCGTGGACAGCCCCGCCCACCCCGGTGGACAACCCACCCACCCCCGTGGACACCCCCTACCCCCTAGACAGCCCAACCACCCCCGTGGACAGCCCACCCACCCCCCTCGACACCCCTTCTCTCTGAGTCCACCGGCCAGCCGGTGGATTTCCACCGGCCAGCCGGTGGTCTCTGGCAGAAGCATTGCATTCTGCCAGCGCCATTGGTCAGCCGGTATGGGCACCAGCCAATCGGTTCTTGCCCACCGGCCAGTCAGAGGACCCAGGCAGTAGGCTTGACCACTGCCTGGTGCCACCGGCCAACCGGTGGAACCCAGACAGAAAGCCTGCTGTCTGGACCACCGGCCAGCCGGGAGCTCTGCACCGGCCAGCCGGTGGACCACTGGCCAGCTGGTGAGACACCACCGGCCAGCCGGTGTGCCCAGTCAAACTACCGTTGGGCTTTGACCAGACTTGTACTTTTGACCCCCAACAGCTCTGGAAGCCCTCCAACGGCCATATTGAAGTGTTTATGGGTATTTCTCCTATAAATAAGAAACCATGGATGCCGGGAACATAACCTAATGATATTTTGATGTCTTGACGCTCTAATGACAAATCTCCAAGGCCTCTTGTGATCCATTTCCATCCTTGAAGCTTGAGCTCCCTCTCCATCAGCCCACCCACCCCCCTGGACTGCCCGCCCACCCCTCCTTGACAGCCCGACCACCCCTGTGGACAGCCCGTCCACCCTTGTGGATAGCCCGCCCACCCCCGTACCCCCCTGGACACCCTGTACCCCCCCTAGATAGCCCCGCCCACCCTCCCAAACAGCCCACACCCCCCTCCCCTGCCACCCCACCACCGCCACCTAGACATACCACCCCCCTGGAATGTGTAGAAATAACATAAAAATACATGATATATTGATAGCACAAAATACTCAACCTATGGGTTCACATTAACTACATAATCACACACTTCACTACTACCATAAAACACATAAACCACACCACCACCACACAAGATGCATAGCATTTCTCACATTCATTTATAAGCCACTTCATTCAAACTTACATTGTCCATTCATTTAATGTTAAATTAATTAAATCCATTTCCCACACATCCATTTCTATTCCATCTCATTTATTTAATATCTTGTTTTTTTGTTTTAACAGCATAATTTATTCCATAGATAACCAGGAAACTAATAAAACCCCCACACAACAACTCACCATCTCACAATAACCATCGACACCATGTTACATCGACCAACCATCTCACCAAAACAACCACATATCACAATAAAAATATTGCACATCACAAACCACCGCACAACCAAAACCACCTCACCACATTATACACCACAACTTCATCACACAACACCTTCACACAACACAACACCACCACACATCATCACTATCATACAACCTCACATGACACATCCATGCCCACTAACCATCACATTACAACCCCACATATCACAAAGCCCAACTGGTCACCTCAATCCCCATAAAACAGCCTACAACATACAATGAAACACAACAAAAAACCTCTCATAGAGGCAACATACCCCAACTTCCACAATTTATTTATTCAAGGTCTTTTATTACATTACCCCTTTATTTAGCATGGAAATTATAACACAACTGATATTCCAGGGGAAACTAATTAATTAACAAAATATTTATACATTTCCCTATTTTACACGGTGAAATCAAATCAAAATCCAAACTTAAAACTAAAATATTAGATCAATAACAATAAAAACAAGGTACCATATGTGTATAAAGAAAAAATTACTTGATTTGAGATGATTCAAATGGGTTTTCACCTATTCGGATGGGGGATTTGGAGAGCAGAAGAGAGGTGGAGGTGGATTGATAACTTAAAACTAAAATACTAAAGCAATAACAATAAAAATAAGGAAGTATATGTGTATAAATGAAAAGATACCTGATTTCACCTCTTCGGATAGGGGATTTCGCCAGAGGAGAGCGGTGGAGCGGATGAAATTAGGTTCTGTGCGAATGGGGGAGAGCGGGATTTGGGGGAAATAATTCCCATCAGTTTTAAAGAACCGTTGGGAAATAGATGTTAAGGACAACTTTGCCAACGGTTTGAGGAAACCGTTGGCAAAGGGGTGACCCTTTACCAACAGTTTCTTCAAACCGTTGGAAAAGGGGTGGCTTTTCCCAACGGTTTCAATGAACCGTTGGGAAAGGCTTTATTAGTCCTTCAAGGCCAACAGTTTTAGCAAACCGTTGGTAAAAACCCGTTTGGAAAAACAGCATTTCCAGTAGTGATTTTATTAGTTATAGTTTTTTTATAAATAATGATAAATGGTATTTTAGGGGTATTTATTAATTTCTAAAGATTTTATAAATTATTTAATTATAAATATATTATAATTAATTAATATTTGTTTATGATACTTTTATCCTTAAACATTCCTCAATATTAAATATTAAAATTAAAAATATCTTTTCTCAAATATTATAGAATCCCTCATGAATAAGAAATATTGATTTTATTTGGTAATAAAAGGGTAATTTATAAAGAGTTTATAAATTACAAAATAAGTCATCAATATGAAATATTTATATTTAAAAATTATAAATTAATCATAATAGATTAATTTTATTTTTCAAATTAAGGGCATTATTTTGGATATTATTTCAACCAAAATAGAATATTTTTTATTTTATCATGGTTTAAATACTGTAAGTATGTGATATATAGATTATGTAAAAAAATTACATAATAAATATTGGAATTAAAAAATTATATTTATTGAAATATAATATACTAAAAAGTAAAATGACATATAATGAATAATATGAAAAGTTCATTTTTGTATATGAGTGTAAAGTGTTCAAATTTGAGAATTATGGAGTGTCTATAACAAATAGATAAAATTATAGTGTTTATAATTAGATTTCATTTGATTAATTGTTCATAAATTATTATCTCATGTTTAAATTTTTTAAATTTTAATTTTTTTAAAAGTTATTACCTTGTTTATTATTTATGTTTATAAATTTTTTATATATTTTGAATAGGTATATGCTTATTTTAAATTATCACATCTAGAAAAATAAATTTTAATATTGGTTGTTTTTAAACTTTAATGTTGGTTAAAAGGAGACGTCATTGCAGCCAGAATTCTCAAAACATATTACCTAAAAAATCTTTTCAACATTAGTTTTTTAAATAAAAAATTGAAAATTATTTATTTTTTAAAAAATATTAGAAAAAAACAATGCCTCATCTCTATTAATAGACCAATTGTACAGTAGAAACTACTAAAAAAATCTAGCATCAATAGTGTAAAACAAATAAAAACAACATTAAAACTCTTTGAAAACATTTTTTCAATATAATATACACATAATTTAATATTTTTCATATGCATATATATATATATATATATATATATTAACAAATCATAAAAAAAATTAAAAAAATCTCAATGGTGGTTTATGTATTTAATTTAATATGAGTTAATATCATCAAAAACTAAACAAAATAATTAAATTTTATGAAATTGACAAACTGAATATTTATTTAGATCATAAGAGATATAGTGGAACTAAACCTATCAAGAAAATTATAATTCCAGTAATGATAGTCTAAAAATGAATCATGAAACATAATATCTATATTCAACATATCCTCTTTGACGATGAAACTATATTTATGAAATAACACATTGAAAATACAACACACAATATAAGTAAGATAAAAGGTATTAACTATACTATAAAATATATTTAACATCACTGTCACATAATTAATTTAATTTGGGGTCTTTATTAGTATGTTATTTTTGTTAAAAACATTCCATAACTTATTTTTTCATATACTAATTAGTAAAACATATGTAACATGAAATTTTTTTATTTAAAGTACTTATAAAATAGTATGAAACTTATGAATTCAATAGTTCTCAAACACATTTATGAACTTCCCCCAATAAAATTCATCACCAATATGTTTTGTACTCATGTGGGATGAATATTCCTAATATCTATTGTCTCCTAAAACATAAAAAGTTCATCATTAATGATATTATAATGAATAGTATTTCATAATTATATAAACCTTCTTTCTCATCAGGAAATGGAAGGAACCAACACTTAATCTTCACATTTTTCAATATATCTACTATATATTTCACTCTAACATTATTCCTCATGTATTTCATAGCCTTTGAAATAAATTATGAATCTACAAATCCATAAATGAAAGTTCTCTCATATTTTATTAAAATTTTGTGTAGATACCTAATTAAATAATTGATAAATTAAATCATTATAAGTTGTATTTATTTAAATAAAGGAATATTGACATGGAAATTTATCTACAAAGAAAAATGAACCATAGCTATGAAGTGATCATCTTCAATAATAATATCCATTATGTCTTTTTTAATTATTATTAATTCATATTCCTTCCCATATATTTCAACATTCATCAGAAACTCTTAATAACTCTCCAACATAAATGAACTCATTTCTATTTTTGTTACAATTGTTTAATTCTATTAAGTACATGAATGTGTGGGTTTTTTTGAAATTTTTTATTATTTTCTAAATAATCCTTATATTTCATATACTCCTATACAAGGTAAATGTAATAAAAAAATATTTAAAATTTAAAGTAAATAAAAATTAAACAAACAACACAAACTAATTTTTAAACTCGTGACAATGAATTGATGGATAGAGTAATAATAACCCATACTCTATCCAATTATATCTATCTATTATATATGCATTAACACTAGAGTAGTTGTATCAATGATATCATGCTTCATTACTCTTACTTGATCTGACTATATAATATGGTGATGTATATAATACCTTATATTGTGTACAATTACACATGCTAAAATTCATGAATTTGGATCCCCATCATTCCACTCACAATACATAGTCATGTTTGAATGGGGAAGTAGGGGATCAGGTTAGGCATGATGGGTAGGCTAGGTTGGATGTTTCTATTTCATCATTTTTACAAATATAGTCTATATAGGTGGTTTAATTCAATCATATATAAACTAATTCATCTCTAATATCTCAGCCTTCAAGGAATATATTTCTCCCATGTATTTTTTCTCCCTCAATGTCATACTTGGAAGGCCAAAAGCATTTTTAATATGGACACCCACCTAATATCCTCTGACACGAACTAGTTTTTCCAGCTTTCCTAAAGCAATATCCAAAATTACCATCCTTTTCTTAGGGATAAAGTTTCTCTAAATTTATATCTCCAGAAGGGACTTCAAAAATAATATATGAAAATTTAATATAGTGAAAAAAAAAATTAAATCACTAATATTTAAGAAAAATGATAATTATCTTCACATAATATTATTAGTTACATAGCAAGATAAATCTATAACAAACATTCCCTTTTTTTATCATCGTTTCCCTTTTTAATTTTTCATGGAAAGTGTATTAGATTTAGGAATGAATTGAACCTCTTATAATCCACTAGTTGATTTACCTCTTAATTCAACAGAATTTTCATAAATCATTTACTCCTCCAGTACAAAATACCCTACACATTATAAATTACAAGGGTAAAAAATATGTGACATTATCTCTTGGTGAGATATCTGGGATTTCTATTATATAAGAATAAATTAAAAAGTTTTCAAGTAATTGAAATTTTATTTCATAATCAACAATTATCATACCATAAGTGCTTTCTCCCGCCAACTAATGAAAAATGTCTCCTAAGTTGTTTTAACAATTATCCCATATTTGAGGCATGATTTTTCATTCATTTATTTCACAAAAATATAATATGATATTTATTTTTATTTAAAGTATATTTGTATAAATAAGAAAAAAGATATCCACCCATTTTTTATTTATTTCATGTCTTTAAATTGGAATGGAATCTATAATTTAATAAATTAAATATTAGTTATGAAAAATATAATATTTAAAGAATTGGAAAAAATGTATATGATAAATATTATTGTTATGGATTCTAAATGTTGATCATGACTTCTATTATCAATGCTCTTCTAATCCAAATATAAAATATTAATCGTACAATTATTATTCATGGCCATATAACTCTAAAAATAATTTTCATTCAGGTCTTTTGGATTATTATTATCATCACATTCAATTCTCAAAATCTACTCTTGATAAGAAGGTGAATGTTTTGGTAAACTTGTAATCCCATGTATACTAAATCTTTATATTTTCTACTCTTCAAAAAAAGAAGGCTCTTCCATGGTAGGCTCACTAGTAGTCCTAAAAATAATTTTGAAAAACGAAAAAATAATTTCATCAAATAATTTAATTGTTAAATTTATATTAATTTAAAAAAACACACATGCCTCTATAAATGTGCCTTTAACATGGTGTCCTATATTTAAATACATGCATGAAATGAAATTTTATGTTACTATATTTTATTAGAATTAAAATTTTGTTAAATGTAAAAAAATAAAATATTTCAATAATATAAAAACATTATATCTACTATTTTAAATAATAAAATTAAATTAAAATGAATATCATAAAATTATAAATAAAAATAAATATTCACATAAAAATAATAACATTTTACTTCTTTAACCATAAAAAGTGTAACTAAAATTGTTGAATATAGAGATTAATATAAAAATATCAAAAATGATCAACATTAATAAATTTAAATATCTATGTTAAAAAATCATTAATTACATGTGCAAGTTTCAATAAAAATTAATTATATCAAGGATTCTTCAAACAAAAAATATGTAACTGAAACTGATCAAAATAATTAAAAACTTTAAAAAATGGTCAATATCTATAGATTTCAATATCAAAGTTAAAAAAATGTTTTTACATGTTTATTTTTCATAAAAAAATAATTTCTAGGTTATTAACTAAAAAATGTTTAAATTAAACTAATGAATACAATATTTAATACAAAAATGACCAATATCTATATAATTTAATATACATTCTAGAGTTTTTACAAAAATAAGTTTCAAGAAAAATAGAAAATAGATATTTAACTTGATAATTAGGAGGGTGATAGAGTTTTTTCCCATATACCTTATATGAAATCATTTAATTTTACATAGACTATGTTAACATATTGGTCATTTTTATCTACAAGTGATCATGAAATAGATAAAAAATATCATAGAAGTCTTCAATATCATAAGCATTATCATCACCTAAATGAACTTTTTTCCCTTAAAAAATGAAAAACCACTGATCATTCTATGGTTTATCAAAATAAAATATTTTTTTCATATGTAACCATGATAAATTCTTCTTCTTTCCAACTAAATCTTTTCAAATCAACAATTATAAATCCATACTCAACATGTTTCACACCACTGTTACTGTCAACCCAATTATAATTAAAAACTGGTACATGAAACTTAGTATAATGAATCTCTCATATATCCTAACTAAATACAGTATATGTTATTGATGTAAAAATTGGATTTTTTTTTATTTAGAACTTGAAAAATGGTATTATTCAGAAGTGACTGTTACTCCAATATTTTGAATGACACTCATATCATCGTGATTTTTTTTGTAAAATGTTTCACTATTAATATAAAAACTATACTATGTGATCACATTAACATTCAGTCCCCCTACTAACAATTTTAATGTTTCTAATATATATATAAATTAGTATTTAATTTCACTTTAAACCATAAAATATATGAAATTTTGTGATTATTCATCAACTGATTTTATTTTCGTTTCAAAAAGCATACCATCAATCTAGAAATCTGTGATTATATATATGGTTGAACTTAACCTATTTTTAAAAAATGTATAAATGTGTCAACATCACTTTATAACATGGAGTGAAATTTACCTTTAATCAATATGTCCCTTTACCTTTACTATCATCTATCAAATTTTGATATATATATATATATATATGGAGACCAACATGTTTCAATTCATACAAAAAATCAATACAGAACTAAATCACCTATTTCGATATATATTTTTGAATAATATAGGCATCTATTCAATGTTTATTTCAAATATAAGCCTTTAAAATTTTCATATATATTTCAAAAGGAAACACCCAACAATAATAAATAGGCCCATTTATTCTTATCTCTCGCACAAAAAAATTATAAGATCAACCATTATATAAAAAAATGGTGAAAAATAAAATCATAATTGATAAAGTAGAAGGATAAATCCACTCTCTACAACATATAACAAATTTGGAACTATGAAACTATTGTAAATAGAATTTTAAAGGTAACACAACATGATGATAGGCTTTCTATCATGTATCTTCAAGATTCCAAGTAGTGAAACTTGTAGCAGTTGTTGCATCAATACATAAATATCCTAAGATTTCAAACCTATTGAATTTAAATCCTTCATTGACACAAAATTATTCACATTTTAAGAAAACCCAATGGAAACTCTAATATAATAAAGACCTAGAAATTTTTTTACCTTCTTACTCTTGCTTAATTTGTGAAAATACCAGAAAGTTCATAACGTAGGCAAACCCACTCCTAAGAAAAATTTATTAGAAGAAAAAAGTGTGCACAAAGGATGGTAAAGACATATTACAAAATATCAGTCACATCACCATTTGCATTAATAGTTTCTAATCCGTTCCACTTCTCGATCTCATATCCTCAATATTCACTACCACTATTGTCATGTTTTTACCGGGACCTCCAACGTTGCACCACGGACCACAAACCAAACAACCATTCACCATTCCAAAAAATTACAAAAACCACCAACAGAAAACCAAACCATGATTTTACAAAATCATCCAACATGCTATAAAAACTCCATAAAAATAATTGCAATATTTCTCCACCACCGTGAACCATCACATAACGCATGCTAGATCTCACTGGAAGAGGACTCCTCTACAAGTCTATGCTACATATCACGTTGTCTCCTTCAAAACTGTACCTGGGGCCAGATCTACCCATCACACTCGTAGACGACACGAATCAAGATGAAAATCCCCAGACCACAGCATCTGTAACCACCCTGGACCAACATCGCACCGCCATGGGGAGCCCTAGCCAGATCAACAGATAGGGGCCTCACACCATAGTGAGGAGGTTCTCCAGAAATAGAAATCCTACACGATACCACCACTAGAATATCCCATGCACCACGAACGTGCTGAGAAGAAGGAGAATCCATGGTAGATCAAAAATGGTGGGGAGGAAGGCGGCGGTGGGGGGAAAACCTAGCATCGTGAGTCCCGTTACAGGCTCATCTTCTTTTCACTTCTAAGGGATCTGCTTAATTTGTAAAAATTCTAAGGTAAATATGTATTGTTTACATTTATAGTGGGTTCTAACTGTGAATTTATTCCCATGGATATTAAGTCTAATATTTCATTAAATTTATCTTTTATCTTTCCTTTTATGTTTATCAAAGTGCTAATAAAATTATCACATATTTTTTCTCAAATTGTACAACAAAAATGTAATGGTTTGCTTCAAAAATATCCAACAAGGTTAAATGAATAAGATTGACCATTTCTCTCATTTACTTTTTCTATAACTAGGACTTTCTTTCATTCTAAATGTGACATTATTTTTTTCACCTTGTCTCTATATTCATCAGCTAAAAATGGTGGTGGGGAAAATCCAAAATTTTATAAACCGTTAAATGCCTTATTTTAATCTTAAATAAGGATGATATATTCAAAAATATCATTAATGTCCCATGAAAATTTTTCATCTTCCATTCTAAAATAGAGGATATGAATTCCCTTTATAACGCATGAGATTCAATTATAGTAAGTAATCTTATCTTTTTAAAGAAACTGTAGTATAATACTCATAATTTAATTCCAAAATGTGATTAAAAACTAAATTCAAAAATTTTATAAATTTAATATTATGGAATTAATTTTATATTTTAATTCATCAAGTAAAAATTAGCTCAGGTTTTATTTTTGATGTTTTCTAGAAATAGTTTATTTTTAGGTGAATAGTGAAAATATTGAATTTACAAAAATTGTCACATTGATGAATTTATAATGATATAAGAACAACATTAATGTATATGAAACCACTTTTATAGAAAAAATAGATTGATTATAATTAATATAATTTAAATAAAAATATATTTTTAAACTTAAAAATATGTTCTTAACAATTTGAAAATCTAAGTAATTTTTTTTGTTCAAATAAAAACCAATTTCAATTAGTATATCTTAATTGGGTATTTACAAGGTTCTTTTGTGTATTGTTTTGGTTTTAAAGAAAAATAATTATCATTTTATTTAGAATAATAAAATTAATTTCATTAAAATCAATATAAAACAGTATTTTTTTGTAAAAATATGTTTATGCTTAAGACAAACATTTTTCTAAAAACGATTTTCATTATGTTTTGTCAACTTATATTAAAAGTAATTTCTTCCACTACTAGAATTTTAATCATGAAAAATATATTCCATATTTTTAATTGTCATAATTAATATTATTAAATAATTTTAACTTTATTTTTTCTCATATTGAATAGTAATCATAGTAAATATTTATCACATAGTTATGGGTAAATGATTTAAATGATTAAAAATAAAAGGATAAGGCTTTAATATAACACAAAAAAAACTTTCTAAAAACACATTTTTTGGTTTTATTTCCACCTTAAAATTATTATATTATAATATATCAAAATTTTGTGCCACCTTTATAAGAAAATTTCTTTATACTATTTATATTTTTAAGTAATTACATGTGTGTCCCTCCCCTCACATATAAAGGGGAACCTCTTTTCCAACCTTATTAATAAACTTTGAGCCATATATATTATTAAATAGCTACCAAAAACATTTATATATTACTTTCCTTAATTATTGTGATCTTGATATTACCCTAAGACCATCCTAATAAGGCTTAAGATGTAATCTATAGAAGGTCTCTCAAAGAAGAGGTAATTATCTAACATGACTCTCTCAAAGTTTATTTCTTCTTCTAATTCTTAAAAAAATTATTTTATCCACACTAACATAATATTATAAAAAATAAACAAATATGATTATATGATTATGGGACAATTATTTCCAACAACCTTTCCATCCCATGGGAAATAAAAACATCGCTCGTGTGTAAGTACGGTCTTTATGTCCACGTTGCGGTGTAATTAATTTTTCATCATCACTTTACATGGATGGTTATAAAAGAATAATTAATGAATATATATGATATTGATGATATAATTATGATTCTATAAATATAATATATCATCTAAATCCTTAACCTTCTATCCATTGGAAAATGTAATGTCCCTCCTCTGTACGTGTCGATTACCACCACTACGAAACGATGTGATTCATTCTTCTATTACCATCATGCATGGATGGTTAAAAAAAATTATATAATGAATAAAAATTTTATTCATAAAACATTAAAAATTATTTTGATGATGGAAACATTATATAAATCCTTTAACTAGAAATAATATATCGAATCAATTTTGGTAAAATTTACAAAACAATCTTATAGTGGTCAATGCAAGCAAGAACTATTCTGTGAATGGATTTAAAATGATTGTAAAATTAAATTAAAAAATTAGATATAGATTAAAATAGTTTTAAAAAAAATATGTAACAAATTTAAATTCATTATATAATAGCATTAATCATCCATGACTAAGTATAGACCCATGGCATGAGATATCTATTATAATCTCATTTTATATCAGGGTTGTTTATGTTCATATTTTCTTTGGGAAAAATCTATGATTGTAATATCTTGATTTATATATATTTTTATAGCATACGGTAATATTGGGTTTTACATGTTTATTTTATTTTTATACACTTCTAGGATCAAAAATCCATAATTAAGTCAAATGTATAGGACTATAAAAAAATATTATTTTAAGGAATTCCTTCTAAATATTTTTCTTCCATGCCATGTTTCATTTAAATGTTTCAAGAATACTCATATTTATTATTCAAAGGTTCATAAATTTAATTTTAAAATATTTTTGAAATTCATTACAAATGATTAAAAGGGATTCATTTCAACTTCTATCATATCGGTGATCATCAATTTTTTCAAAGTATTAAAATAAGTCCTTTTCCATTTAATGCTTGATTGAAATTTCCTACCATTATATACATTATACGTTATAAATCACGCTTTAAATATTTACTGGTAATTTTAAAAGAAAATAATTTTATCAATATTTTTTTAATTTTTTAAAAAATATCAAAATAAAATGGTATTATATTCTTAAAGTAATGAAAAGAATTTTGAATAGTGATTTATAACTCCATTATTACATGAATTTAAAGGGAAGTTATTTTTAATGTATTACCTCTTTTTTATTTTTTTTAATGTCATTGTTTTACTAAAAAACATTAATTTATAATTAATTAATGGTCTTATATCATCCATTCTTGAAAATGGATTATACATTTTCTAAAACCATTCAATTTCTTATGATCATGTTCTCTATCACTATACATTATTCATTTTGAGATTATTTTTCTTATTTATTTCCATATTTTCAAAATCATGGAAGAATTTTCTATCATTTAAATTAATTTGATAATGTATCATATGTATAACATTTCTATACATGGTATCTATTGTTTTAAGTTTATTAAAAAAATTATTTCATTGACATTGTAAATATTCCATATTCTCGATTCAATGTGAATTAATTTCAAATTTTAATGCATTTTGAGAATGAATTCTAATGATCATTCAGTGTGTGAGGAATAAATATAAATTTAAATTAATGGGTGGGGATCAATTATAGATATCTTATTGATTCATTAATAGGTCACATGATACAAAATATAAGGTTTTATATATGTGATGGGTAATTAATTTACATCTACCTATTTATTAAGAATAATGACTTAGTTGATCCATTGACTATAAGAT
Source organism: Viscum album (assembly GCA_963277665.1). Lineage (NCBI taxonomy): Eukaryota > Viridiplantae > Streptophyta > Magnoliopsida > Santalales > Viscaceae > Viscum > Viscum album. The sequence goes on along the minus strand of OY728131.1, from coordinate 1,627,714,613 downwards.
TTATGATAAATTTTCCAAGACCATAATTCAAAGTTCATGAATATTATGATTTATTCATTTCATTTATTGGGAATTCAGTTCATTAGATCCTTGGTATTTCTATGTTGATATTATCCCTGGATGTACTTTAAACTCAATTAATTGATTTAATGGAATTGGTTTTAATTATTTTCTCTACCATATCAGTCATTCCTTATTTACTCATGATAGCTTTTGTTGTATATAAACCTTAATGAGTATCTTATCTCACCTTTTATTTTCTTTCCTTTCCCCAAGATAAGAATAAGGATATTTTGATTGATTTCAAGGATATAAGAATATTAATTATACTATATTCCAAAGGTAATATAGGAATCATGTATGTATCTAGTTTTCCATGATTTCTAAAATAATTGATCTTATGAGGAGTGGCCCCTTGTATATTTTACCAATTTAATAAATTAAGAAATGACCCCATGTTACAAGAGATGAGGTTTCATATTTGGTATCAGAGAAAGTTTATTAGGAACCCTAGGAATATGATTTTAAATTAACATAGCTAACATGATAATTATAATAATCTCTTAGGGAATTTGTTAACTTTTACCATTATAGGGATTTTTATATTATAGCTCATTATTCATGATGATTATTTGATAACTCAATATCTATCATTATTTAGATATGTCTATTAGAGTAAGGAAGGTAATCAATAATCATAGTTAATGTAGGGATTTCCTTATTGAGAAAGACAATATAGTTGGTTTTGGAACTAAGTTGATCATGGTTATATTAAAGAAATTGGCTTAGGTTATGATGAATACCCTTTCTCATATGGATAGAACTACTTTTTTACAACCTAATTCACCTATGTTGTATCATTTTATGTGATAAAAGGATTTATATTTTTTGATATCTATTAATACATTGGTTTTTGAACAATGAACTAAGTCCCTTGAAAAGATATTTATAGCCTTGGGAATTAATAAAAGGGAAAAGGTTATTCTAATAGTGTATTATCAAAATAGATATAATAATCAATAGTGTTCATTGATCCAAAATACTAATGAGGTTATTGGAATTAAAATTATGGAATTAAGAACTTTAAAAGTGATATTTTTATAGAAATACCATCCTTGAGAGAAATAGGATAAAATAGAGAGAATATTCCCCACTTAAAATTAAAAGGAAGAAGAAATTGTTCTATAACATGTGGATAAGTTTGAAAGATTATCCAAGAATTATATGGATAAACATATAGTCCTGAAATTATTATTGGTGATTTCTTTAGTGGGTATAATATTATTATTCGAATGGCACTAGTTTATCAAATGTCTTCATCATGTGATAATTTAGTATCAAGTTTCATCAAGGCAAAGAAAGTGTTTTCTAGGTATTATATCTTAATGTCAAATCAATAAAACATGTGGTCATCTGAGCACTAAGAAAAAAGAAATTCATCAAATAAGAAGAAACAAAAGATGATATTTTCAACATGTGATAATTATGGAAAGAAACACCTTGGTACATGCTTAATGGGAATATGAATTTGTTTCTAGCGAATATAAATGGGTCATAAGTATCATGAATGAAAGGGTGGAACACCCATCATAAGGAATGAAAAATTATTTCCCTAAAACAACTAATTGGGTAGCTAGTGGAAGTAGAGTTTGATCCCGTATAGAGAAAACAAAAAGTACTTGTATGTGAAATTCGGAGATAATCATCCAATTATCCAGATAAATAAATGGTGGGAAAATAAATAGATTGAGAAAATAAATTAGAGTGGATGAAGATATAAAAAAATAAAAACAAATTTAATGGGATTTCAATTCAATTGGGGTTAATTAAAAAATTAATTCCTTAGTACGAAAATTATTTGTAAAAAAGTTTACCATGGGGATTAAATTATGTTATTTTCTCCTTTTATGATAATTGATAACTATGTATTTAAAAAATAAATCATTTTTTCTAGTGATTGATTATTAAAAAACATGTTTATAGTAAAACCCCTAAAACAATGGACAGACTCACCTAATAGTTATGGGTACACCTTTGGTAACTCCTTTAGTTTTCACCATTGGTATTATTCTTCGTTAGATATAACACCACTAGTGAATTTGGAATTAAACCATTAAAATTTTTATAAAGAAAAAATCATAATTAAATAAAACATGCCATAATTTCAATCACAACACACCAACAAGCTTATTATAACCCCAAAATAAAACTCTTACCTTCTTATAGCCATGGGATTAGTGAAAATATTGATAAAAACTCAACTTTTCCCATGGATACAAGAGTGGTTTGAGGAAGGTAAAGAATATTGGAATTAAAATGAAGAAAAATATAAAGAACCTACTAGCTTCGATGGTGGATCAAAAGAAAAAAATTGACAGCACCTCTCCCCTTGAATAGCCAAACCTGAATTTGGTGGCCAACCTCTATTTTTAAGGAAATATATTACAAAAAGTGTACTATAATGTATATGTAATATACTTAGGTCAACGATCCTTTCTTCTATTTTCTTCCCCATTTGGTGGTTAATTGTCCACCCATTTAATTTTACACATCGGCAGTCGTTTGGAGGGATTACACATCATGTAGCATCAATGTACATGGTTTGTATCATTAATTTATTCCACCAACCACTTATGTAATGGGATTAAGTGTCATGTTCCATGAATTAAATTGTGTGTGGGTTTTTTCCATGACTTGATCTTGTACCTGGGCTAGTTGGGTCATGCCTCTGAAAAAGTACACATCAAGTGTTTATTAATTACACATCATGTATTTTCAAATTTTACTCTGATTCATTCTTGATTTGTGGATTCCACTAAAAACTCTTGAAAAACATCAAAAAATGCCAAAATTAAGGTTTTTAAACAAATAAGAACACATATACGGTGAAAAAATATTTTTTACTAAATAAAACAATTGAATAAATATGAACATATTGGTAACATCATACTCTCCCATACTAATTCATTTTCATTCCTGGAAGTAAAATCTCAACATCAAATCAAAAATAATCAATATTTTATAATTAAATCATTAAATTAATTTTATATATAATTATAACTTTATAATTGAGTATTCTAAAAGGAAAAAACTTATTCAATTTCAATGTATTCTAATCATGACTCGTATATAATCCAATTCAATAAATTCATCCTCTTTTATTAAAATTTTTCAAATTTTCAAAAATATGTATGTCACTTGATGATTTACCTCACCTGAATAAATATTTACTCATCACTCAAGATCATAACATCATAGTTATGTTTAATCTAAATTATATCCACACTATCCAAAGCTTTCAAGTAATCTAAACCTCCACTTATAAATTAAATCTAAAATCCATGAGTCCTTTTACTATAGTTTTGATGAATCTATGCCTAATGGTAGGTTAGTAGTAATGTGGAAATAATATCATAGGATTTAAAAGAAAGATTAATTATTTTAAAAAATCATTATATTCATTGAAATGATCAATGAGAATACATCCCTTTCAAAATATTTTAAAATTCCACAGAACCATTTTTTCCCATTCCAAAATAGGTTCAAAAACCATCAATGAGAACAAGGAATGAGTTCAGAACCTATTTCAATTTTTAAATTTTTTTTGATTTTTTTAGAGAGGGGATACTTAGAAACACAAGGAATGGTTTTTATTTAACCCTTTTTCACAAATAAAAATCAGAAACTCCCACTACAATTAATTTCATGTTAGTTCACCAAAATATACCATGAATCATTGAACTACCCCTTTAAAGATCAAGTGAAAAATAATCAAATAAAATAAAAGAATTAGGATAGGAAAGATTATTAGGCTTTTAATGTGGATTTCTATCAAGTAAGTTTATAGTTTTTATCATTTTTAGAAGAGGTAGAGTATCGGTTGGGTATAAAATTCAAAAGGGGATGAAAATATCAATTAAATTCCTTATTCATTTTAATGTGATTTAAAATCATTATGTTTTATACGAAAAAAAATCTATGTTTTAGTAGGTATTCATATCACTATAATCTATCTAGAAAGAGGGTATTAGAAAGAATATGTCAATGGGTTCAGAATACATCTCAAGAATGTGAAAAAAAATTGGGCTAATCAGGCCATGAAAAGAATATAACTAATGGGTCTAATAAATGAAAATTTATAAGAATTAATATCACAAATCAAAATTATATCAACCAACATTTTAAAATTATCTATAACATAAAAATAATTATAAATATTACAAAATTCCCACCTATTCCATTATTTATTTAAAATTGTAATTAATCAAAAAAATTAAATGTTTACAAAATATCATCGAATTAATAATGTATCCTTGATTATTCAATGGAAAATAAGCAATGTAGTTGAGAGACTCTCCCACACACTTAATATTGCATGTGATCCTCCATGTGAAACACCATGAAGGAGAAGATATTTTTGAAATGACATGAAACCTTACCAGTCCAAGGGATTAGTAAAAGAAGTAAGCTAAAAATATCAATAAAAAATGAAAAAAAATTCCCTCGTAGTGTGATCAAAATAGTAAAGAATTCGAATATCATATGACCAGAATGCTCCAGACTACATGTGACTGTCAATAAAACAGAAAAGGTAGTATTCCTATATTGAAATCATACATTTATAAAAAAAACACACACATATATATATATATATATATATATGAAAAAGTATTTGGTAAAAATAGACACTCAGTGACCTCCAAATATGCAATATCAAGAACAGGGGGATCTTGTAGGGAAGGGGTAGTTTTAGTGGATAATAATGTGAAATGGATCATGGAATATTTTGTTGTCTTGGAAAGATGATAATTATACCTAATAGATTTATTAGTTATTATACTATAAAAATAATGAATAACATACTCAGTGGATAGGGCTGGAGATACATCTTATGGTGATAATAGATGTGGTTTGAGTGGAGGTGTAAGATAAAATGGAATATGAAGGCCCAAGTGCTACCAAATAATGACTAATAGTCCCTCTATCATATCTATTTTTCATTATATCTAATTGAGGTGGTTATCTATGGATTTTATGTGGAAAAATAACACAGGTATCGGTCAATGGTGCAAGTGGAGGTGGGCAGTGAATGAGGTAGAATATAGAATGGTAGAAGATAAGGGATCATCAGAAGAAAGGATAATGGATATAGAGTAATGGTAAACTAATGGTAGTGGTGGTGGTGGTATCAGGGCAGGAGCACCCCTAAGGGAAAGTGGGTCCTCTATCACCACAGTTGGTGTCGGGCAGTCCTACATGGGAAAGTAGGTGATCTCCCTCTTCTGAATCATTCCCATTCATCGATCCATTGGGGGGAAACTAGAAAATCATGAGGGAGAGAGGGATAAAAAACTATCAATTGTTAATCCAACTGAGTGGCATAGAATCTATTAATCAAGTTACCCTAACATCCAATAAACAAGGTATAGAAATTAGAGGCGGAGAAGCATGGGAGGTCGGGGTTTTCATACCTAACATACACCTGAGAAGATCTATATATTGTCAAAACATAGTGTCCCCATCCTCATGGAATGAAAGAAGTATGGAAAAAAGTGGCTGTGAATTAATCATAGGTTCAGGTAGAAGATAGTAGTTCTATTTTATGAGGTGGGAGCATACTAGACACTAGGTTCAGCAAGATCCTTCCACATATCATATAAGTATAATATATCTGGGTGGGTGAGGGTGACAATAGGGGGTGGGGTGTGTGAAAACTGGGCCCCGGTGACAGCACAACCACCCCGCCTTAACATGGTCGTCGGGTCCTCGCCCACCAGGTACCACCAGTTGCCCCAAAGACACGTGGGGCCCACCCCAGGGTCCACCCACATGCCTGAACGGGTCATCTGACTAATGATAGTCCCCATAGGCCAACACATGTCCTTTCTAGTGTGCTTTGTCCTCACTCACACACACCCTGAGAAACTTCCCAGGAGGTCACCCATCCTGATCACTACTCCAGGCCAAGCACGCTTAACTGTGGAGTTCTAATCAGGTAGGCTCCCGAAAAGGAAGGTGCACCTTGTTGACATGAGTCATATCATTTAGTCATTTAACCCTTTATCATTTGGAGATGTTACAATCACCCCACCTTTAGAGCACAATGCCCTCGTTGTGGGCCCTACATCTTAACCCAGGCAGTGCACCGTGCACTTAAGGCTGAGTTCCTCCTCTGATACCAAATGTGACAACTGGGTCCCGGTAACAGCATAGCCACCCCGCCTTAACATGGTCGTCGGGTCCTGGCCCACCAGGTACCACCAGTTGCCCCGCAGACACGTGAGGCCCACACCCCATGGTCCACCCACATGCCTGAACGGGTCATCTGACTAATGATAGTCCCCATAGGCCAACACATGTCCTTTCCATTGTGCTTTGTCCTCACTCACACACACCCTGAGAAACTTCTCAGGAGGTCACCCATCCTGATCACTACTCCAGGCCAAGTACGCTTAACTGTCGAGTTCTAATCAGGTAGGCTCCCGAAAAGGAAGGTGCACCTTGTTGACATGGGTCATATCATTTAGTCATTTAACCCTTTATCATTTGGGGATGTTACAGGGTGGATGGATGAGGGTTTAAATAACACCCTTATATGAACTCCACCATGATATGTGAATATAATATTTCACCCAATTAGAATCACACCAGCATCACAGTATCAATCATCATCTCCTGATAGGTTGTCCCATCGAACTTGAAAGAGGCAGAAAACTCCAAAAATAAATATTGAAATACATTAGTTCTAACCTAGAGAACTATAATCATGTAACTTTTCCCTAGTAACTACTCAATATCCTCCTTGAGTCATAGCCACACTGGGATACTTTTTTCAAGTAACGGGCTACTGGTCAAGATCATTCATCAAGATAGGTGTCACATCTAGTCACTAGTTATGATGGTGGGGTAAGGCAGTTTAGCCATGGGTGCTAGCTATGGTCCCTCTCCAATTATTGAAGTGGAAGGTTCTACTAAAATGGTAGCTGGTGGTGGTGGTGCTATCATGACTGCCTCAGGACTTAGTAATGTTGTAAAAGATAGTGTGGGTAGCAGCAGTGGAGATAGAATCACCAAATCTAGTGGTTGGGTAATTGAAAAATCTCTCATTGAATCCTCCATTGGGTTCCTCATGGAGACTATATATGTAGTGGTACACTCTTCATTTGTAAAAAACATCGTCGACTTCCCATGTGATCAATCCTCATCATCCATGATCTAAAATTGTAAAAGAACAAATGAAATTAAATGGGAGAAAAGAATAAAAATTAAGAAATTTAGAATTTAGAAAGTTCACTATTTGTATTCTAGAGTAAATAGTGTGAGTGATGGTAGATAGAAACTGGTGTTCAATAAAAACTCACCCAATCTCCTTGTTTTTTCGGCCATAAAATATTACTCATCATGTATTTTGGAGTACATGATGTGTATGTAATATCTTGTGCTCTCCGGAAACATGACCATACTTCCCATATAAGGAACCTCAAGAAGTACATGGTGTGTACCAAATGCAAATGTTGTGTGTGTTCACATAAGAATCTAGGCCCCATGTGTCCCATGACATATCTTTTTCTAGATAAGGTAGAGCCATGGGTATACATTATATGTTTAATTCACATGTTGTGTGTTTTTTTTATTTTTTGTAGTAAATATGGATGGTCATGTATATGTGATACACATGATGTGTTCTTCATGGGTGATCATGTACTACTATAATTTTAGATGAACACCACCTAGATCCATAAATCACCTAAAAATCAGGTAAATAAATTAAATACAAGGCATAGGGGTACCAACCTAGAACACTAAGTGAATTGGAGGAGGAATATGAGGCTATGACTCCCTAAAACAATAGATTTAAAGTTGGTTAGTTTAAGCTTCAACATTAATAATTGAAAGGATATTGGGGGTTGGAAAGGGTACTGCAAAAGTGGGGGTCTCAAATTTTAAATCTAGGATACACAGCAAGTTCTTCCACCCACACACCATGTATACCCCTTTTTTATAAGTTTATTTATGTATTTAAATTATTTAATTAATATTATAATTATCATCAAAAATTTATTTATTTTTACGTAGAATTATAAATATATAAGAATATATAAAATAAATATATACAGGTTTTTTATTGGAAGATACATGTGATGTGTTCTAAAAAATGAAAAAGGGAATTTCAAATATTATTCCAGTGCTCAGTTCGAGGTTCGATCTGGAAACCAGTTTGATCCATGTGTGCACCCTCAACCAATATAGTGAAGTTTTTAATACAAATAGTTTCATTATCTTTTTGAAATTTTATTAATAGGTTATAGAAAAATAGGGTGAAATAATGAATGCATGAAATGTGTTTTTAAAATGGGATGATGTTGGGGATAATATATGGATTCAAACCCTAGACTTTTTGATATTGGGTTATGAATCTTCCTGTCACTCCATCACCACCATTGAGTGTTTACTTATTTTTAAATTAGATTTAAATTATATATGAAAATTATACATATACCACACATTTAATCTATGGAAATACATGATGTGTGATTTTATTTCAATGAAAAGGTATGGAATTGTGTCAATTATAAGGACTCAAACCCAAGTCTTTGGGATAATAGGTTATGAACTTTACAATATATTCATCCCCACCATCATTATTATTTTATTTTGAAATTATTTTAAAAATATTTAAAAATATCACATGTGATATTTTTTAAAATACAAGGTCCAAAATAATAAACCCTGCACCAAAGGAGGGAATGGAGGTATTTTAATTAGTGATGACTCTGATACACTCTAGAAACAATTCCATCACCATAATATTCATTAAAATTTATTTACTAAATAAATATTTAATTTTATTAAACACGCTATTATAATATATACAAAATATTAAATTAAACACCATGTATTATAGATACATGACATGTATCTGTTTTATATTCACATTCCATTAATGATTTAAGGAAAAAATAAAGATAATAATTGAAAAAAATGTGCACAATTTGTAAAGAAGATATACACACCACATATTTATTTAAAAATATGACATAGATAGAAAGAGAGAGAGAGTATCTACCCATGATTTTAAGGAGAATGTGGATTCCACTTTGAAAACCACCATGTGTGCTTAATACCTTCCTCTTTCAGCAATTTTTATTAATGTTTTGGGGGTTTATGAGGTTGATTATAGTAACCTTTCTCCATGTCTAGTAGATACTTAAGTATTATTTTTGTTTTTTATTAGTTTTTTGCATCCTCCACCTCCATGGGTTCTTACATTGAGATACTAAAATCCAAAAAATAATCAAAAGAGTCCTCTAGAGTAGATAAGAAGTTAACGATAGAATCAACGATAAAGAAATGACAAATTTATATTCAAGAATGAAATGATTTATTCCCATTTTCAATTTCAGTATTTAAAAATCAATTTTAGAAACATTTAATTCAAAATAATTTCGGTTTACATCATTAAATACTACCTTAGTTTAAATAGAATCTGAAAAACCAACTTCACACTCAACTGAATCATTCATACTATTAACTATTTCAGAATGTTTCTTCAACACATTTCCAAGTCATCCTACTTTTTTGGTTTGGTCCAAATAGAATTTTGTAAAGGTTTTCATCATCTATAATAATTTTCTGATCTTATCTAATGATAGTTCTAAAACAGAATGTGAGGGTAGAGTGGATAATGTACACAGGTATTCCTCATATTGGAACCAGTTATCCATGTACGGATATTATTCTTCAAGATCAAAGTATGAAAATGATGGATCATATGGATAATTATCCTCTCTAGGAAAATAAAATCAAACTAGAATTGAATATACATCTATTAAAATGTGAAATTGAGTTACCCGAGAAGTGAAATAATCAATGATGAAATAAAATTATGAACTGACGAACCTTGGTCCAGAATTCACTCTATTACTTTCCATTGGTCCTTGAAAATAGTGGGGGAATTTTACATGCATGTCACAAGGCATGGAAAATTAGTTCCCAAAACCAAAAAACTAGATAGATAGTTGAATCAAGGGTTAATCCCATCAGGAGAAAATGAAAATCAATTGTAGGTACAAGTCGGAGAGTGTTATCTGATTATCCACACTATGAAATAGTGGTAAATGAAATAGATTGGTAAAATAAATTTGAGTAGATGAATATAAAGGAAAAAAGGAAAAACAAATGTGTCAGGGAGGAAATTCAATTAGGGTTAATTGAAAATTTCATTCCTTAGTATTAAAATTATTTATGAAATAGTTTACCATGGGTATTTAATTATGTTATTCTCTTTTGGATTTATAATAGATAACTATGTATTTAAAAATTCAATCCCTCGGTCCTGTAATTATTTGTTCAAAAACATGTGTATAGAAATACCCCTAAAATAGTGGAAAAATAATCACCCAATAGTCATGGTTTTTACTATTGTAACTCCTTTAGTTTTTCTATTGGTGTCTTTCTTAGTCTGATATGACACCACCAATGAATTTGGAATTAAATTATTAATGGATTTATAATGAAAAATAATAATTAAAGAAAACACACCATAATTATAATTACAAAACACCCATATACTTATTAAAATCTGAACACAAAACTCTTAACCTTTTAATATAATGGTTTTGGTAAAAAGATTGACCATAAACTCAGTCTTTCTTGTAACCACCTTAGATTTTGTGAAATATTTTTTTCAAAAGAATTTAATATTTGGGATGTTTTTTATTTAATGAAACACTAATATATATTTTGTTACAAAAAATCACTATTTTTCTCTTTCATTACATGCAACACCAAGTTAATATTTCACTACACGCAACATTAAGTTTATCTTAAGTTATACGCAACACTAAGTTTAAATGAGACATGTCATATTATTAACATATTATGATTTAATATGATAATTGTCACCTAGATGTTGAAATGGAATTTATTGATAATATTAACAAAAATATAAAAATATGGTTTACATATTTATATAATATTAATTCTATAGTGACCTATTAACTAGAAATTAAAACAAAACCATTTCAAAAATATAGGAAATCATTTTATGGAAAACTATTCTTATCAAACATGATTTACCTAAATAAATTAATTTAACCAATTTTGGTGAATGATTTTGGTAAAATAAATATAGTATGTATTCAATAAACTATTTAACATTTATCCTATGTGTTTTCAGACAATAGATAAGAATAAATCTAACATTAATCTTAAAAAATTCATATTTTCAAAAAAAAAGTGGTTTTCTTACCTTTTTATGGTAGTCCCACTTCAAAAATAATTTTTGAAAATTTCAGAAATTTAATTTTATTAAATAAAATCCATTTTTAAAATTGGAATATCAAAATTATCTCAGTCTGATTTTTTGTAATTTTTCTGAGAAGTTTCATTTTTTAACGAATAGTAAAAAAATAATAAATTTTAATTGAAAATTTCCTTTCCATATAATTTTTTTATATAGTTAAATTATATTTTAAAGTTATTTAATTATTTAAATTATACATATATTCATCCAATTTATGTCATTTTAATCAATTTTACATTGAAATTAGATATAAAAACATTTCAAACTTTTAAACATTTTCACTTTAAGAACCTGTTGTCTCATCTCGTCTGTCGGATTAATTTTAAGTTTTTTTCTAAAAATTATGTGATTTGAATTTGGATAAATTTATTCCATGTTTATAATCATAATAATTTCTAATTTATAACATGGTAAACTTAGTTTTTTTTGAAAAATATTAGTGAATGTGATTAAAATTAATCACATCGATTAAGGTAAAAATGAATTTAATTAATGGTTAAACAAAGAATATAAGGTGTAAAATCACCCTAAACTTGTACAAAACCCATTGTTTGTCTATATTTTGACATTAACTCTTAATTTATCTATTTTTTTATGTTATTTAAGCCAGTTCATATGTAAACATGTGGGTTCACCTAACTTTAGTTCCAAATTGTCAAGTGAGTCCTCTCCCTCGCTTATAAAAAGACATCATCTCTTCTCCTTATTAACACATCTAAAATCACTTATTTAAGAAACAGTATTCCCATTTAACTACCCAAAATCCCTCCCCTCATACTATAATCCTTACTTTGGTAATAAATTCATCCAATGAAGTCATTTAGTGGAAACCAAAAGAAGTTACCATAAGAAGAGGTAAGGTTCATCAATGATAAATTTGGTTTTATTTATTTATAAACCCCCTTAAATTATTATTATTACATGATTATATAATAACCTAATTATACTAAATATAAAAATATTTTTTAATGGGTTTACCAACACCTACACAGACTTCCATCAAAGAGTAATGAGATCATCGTTCGTGTGTGCAGCGGACTACCGCCTTGCGAAAAGATGTCATTTGTTTTTTCATTAAAATCTCATATGGTTGGGAGTTATGATAGACATACTATTTGTATGATATTTTTTATGTATTTATGCTTATATAATTATTAAATAACACATACCTCCATGATTTAAATTTTGTGAGAATACAATAACATCGTTTGTGGATGTATGGACTATCGCCTCCTCAAAGTGGTGTGATTCCTTCACGCTTTACTTGAAATTTATTAAAAATGGGTTTATAAAAAATGTGTGATATATATAAAATAATAATATTATTATAATTATAATTTATATATATATATAAATCAATTAATTCTATTTATTTCAAAACGACAAGAAAAATGAAAGACAGTGTTCATGCGTATGTACGGCCTACCGTCGCTATGAATGGTTCATTTCATTTCCAATCATAAAAAATTTATGGAATAATATAAATACATATATAATGAATATATTTTATATTTATTTAATGGTTATAGTTCTTGATATGATTAAATCATTACTAAAGTAAGAGAACTAAAAATATAACAATTCAAAATATGTATGAAAAACAAAGTGGTTATTACCCGAAACACAACTTTAACATAGGATTATTAATAAATGGGTAATATAAAGTAATAATTAAATCATATATGGCAGTATATATATTAATATTTCTCTTTGATACATTTATAATAAAATTATATTTATTATATGGGTATTTTGAACACATACGATGAAATTCAAGACAAAAGGTATGTGTTTTCTCGTCTCACTTTTATTTTTGTGAGATATATGCTATGTTCTAAAATTATTAATATTGTGTGGTGTATATACATCCCTATAAAAATTTATATAATGTATTTAATTCATTTAATTATATTAGAAGTTTCAATTTATTTTATTCTGTCATGGAATTCATGATTCAAAAGTTACACAAGTTTTAAGGGGTTCTCTAGTATCACTTTTATTTATATGATACTTATGTCTTATTCACAACACATTTATTTTGTAGGGTGTATATACTACCCAATAATGTATTATATTATTATTATACTTAAATTTATTTTTATTTATATATCCATTCTATGATCTCTCTTTCATTATGTTTATAGTTTAAAAGTTACCAAATCAATAAGGTAATTTTGTCTCAATATACCTTCTTTGAAAAACATGTTATATTATGAACCTATATTATTTTATGAGGTGTGTACACTACAATTTGACATTTAATATCATGAATTTAATTATTTTGATGTCATTATAATATTCATGTAATTTTATTATATCATGGATATTATAATTCAAAGTTACCAAAGTGGTAAGAGTTTATTGCTATAATTTCATGCTTTATTGGGACTGTTTACAATTATGATTCCATTGATGAAATATTATGATCTATATCTCAATAAATGTTATGAATTTTCTTATACTCTAGTTATTCAGGATATCTTCATTTAATGATAACAATTTCACACTATTTGGTACTTACGATAATAAAGAAAAAAATTAATAAAATATGACTTTATTTCCCCCTTCGGTCGGAAATCAATTTTATTCATAAAACATGTTTCCAAAAATGTTTTAATTTGTTTTTTCAAATGATATTTTTATATAATTTCTAGTAAAAGGATTTATAAAAAATTTATTTGTTAAAAATCATTTAAAATGGTTTTCAAATATTTCTTTATATGTTTTCAAGGTTATTTTCAAAGAATAAAGTTTTCAAAATGTTTTTTAATTTAAAAATATTTTTTTCAAAGAAGAAAGGATATATTCCTAAATAAATATTAAAATAAATTTTAAATATTACTTTATAAGTTTTCAAATTTATTTACAATGAAAATATTTTGAAAATTTTTTATTTCTAAAAAAGTGATTTTCAAAGAAAGGTTGTTTTTATTAAGAAATGCTTCAAGTTATCTTTCAAAATCCTTCTCCATATAAGATGACATACATTGATATAGTTTATGATTTACTAAGGATATGTTCCAATGAAACCATTATTATTATTTATTTGAATGGTTTATTTTTATAAAGAAAAGTTGTTTATGAATCCCTTTTGCTTCCACAAGTTGCCCCATGATAAAATTATTATTAAACCCACTTATTTTCACGGGTTATTTAATGATTAAATGATTATAAAACCTATAATTTTCTATATTTTATAATATGATGAAATATTTATTATTTCCATTTCATTTCACGTTACAATATGTTGAGTTTTTTATGATCATCTGTCACGTATATTTTTTTTTCATTATGTGACGGGTGGGGTTTATATATCCCTCCAATGCATTGGGTAATGATTTATATCTCATGAGATAATGATGGGAAACAAGTTGATGATCTTGATCAATAATGTGAATATGTGTTTATTGATCCAAAATGGAAAATAGTTGTGTCCTGATCTAAAATGGGAAACAGTTGTGTCCAAATCCAAAATGGGAAATATGTGTTTCCTGATCCTTAATGAAAAATAAGTGACCTGATCTACAATGGGGAACAAGTGTGTCCCGATCCACTATGTTTATAGTCTTGGGATTGAACCTTTAATACTATGATGTTATGAATCAAATTTATTAAATGTTTCTAATTTTATTCATGGACCTGATTGCATGTGCATATGTTTTTTTGAAGGCCTAATTTCATGTCCTCAAATTAATGAGTGAACATGTTTCTACTTAAACATGTTCACAATGTTATAAGCTAATTTATATGCCACGCATCTATACCTAATGTCTATAATATTCTCACATGGTTTATGTTCTTGATTATATTATGATTCATGTCTTATGAATAGCCAATTTTTATTTCATAACTCATGTTTATCATCATTGATAGGTTGGGAATGAACCTTGAAATATATGTTCATGATCACATTCCCTTATACTTATCTTATGATTTAATATGATCATATATTGATATATATTATGTTTACCCTTTATGGTAATCTGAGCTCACCATTTCTTATGTTTTCTTTTCCCCATGTTATTAAGAAAGGTTTTAAGTAGGAGGGTTAAAGGGGAACATCTTTGCTGGAGACATTGAATATATTTCACTATATTAGAAGAATGTGTTCCAAGTTTCTAAATGAACTAAACTATTTACTTCCTTAGTATTTTATTTATATAATGTAATTAATATTCATCTTAAAGATATAATATCCATGTTTTTTTATCCCTAGGTTTCTATAGTTAGTATCAAATGAAATGTTTAGACAAACATTGTAAACTATGATGAGAAAACATTAGTGAGATTGGTAGGGATATTTCTAATGATATGTCTAGTTATGTCTCTAAGGATAAATATAAGTATGATTTATAGTTAATGAAAATATCCTTTAATTTTATTAAAGGATTGAGAGAGTGGGATCCTAATAATACATCCATGTCTGGGTACTACAAGTGGATTTTTCTCTAGTACAAATGTAAATAGGGTTAAAAACCTTGAAAACCCCTTATTGAGAAAGAGTTGGTCGAGATATTGCACAATAATAAGCCTTACTACACACCTTGTTTGACACTTATGATGGATATGCTTTGGAAATTAACAAACACTTTATGAACCATCATGAAGGATTTAAATATATGATGACTAGAAATGACCAAGGATAAACCTATGGTATCATAGATTAAAAATTAGGTGTCATGATTTAGACATCCTATAAGTTATTTTTCATAATTATATGGTTCCCTATATAGATTAGTGTTGCTCATAGTATGATCTTCATTTTAGTCAATGTTTAGAACTTGAATGAACCATGTTAAAGTTGAGTATGATGGATAATAAAATGATTCTCCTTATGAGAAAACAAATGATATGGGATCTAGAATGAAAAATATTTTTATATTCTCAGACAACTTTTTCAAGATATCTTTCATGTTGAACATCAACATGAGAAAAGAAGGAAACCACATTCTATTGAGTCCTTCATAAGGCAACATCCACCTTCTTTTGTGGTTCCAATTATCCAATAGTTAGTGAGAAATGGATTAGTACCATAGAAAAGACATTTTTTATTCATTAGTGTTATGAGAATGAAAAATTCATTTTGGTTTTTTATCATTTGGAAGGTCAATAAGATCAGTCATGGACTCTTATTAGGAATATAAGGGAATAAGAATAAATTTAATATATGTAATGTGAAGAGTTTAAGAGGATATTTTTTAGTAATTACTTACCTTGTATTCTATAAAAAAAGATAGAGAAGGAATTCCTTGAGATTAAGAAAAAGGATTATGAATCTATTGGTACCTATGAAGCTAATTTTATAATACTTGAAATGTATTATTCTGATTTAATCCTCATCCCTGAAAGAAAAATTGATACATTCTTTGGTGGACTGAAACCAAGTCTTCAAAATGCCTTATCTATAAGATACTTTATTATATTTTAATAATTCATTCGATGTGAATTTAAGGTAGAAATGAAAATTGGATATTCCCACCATTCCTATGGTTTTAAAAAGAAAAATAAGATCAAGTATCATGAAAACTCAAATGGAGGAATGAAATCCCAAACATCTATACGCCAAAAATGTGGGAAGAATTATCAAAAGAATTGATTTAATGGAACTAGGAGGTGATTTAAATTTGGAAAGGTAGGTCATATAATCAATGAATTATAAAATATTATTAATAGGACAATTGAAGCAATGGAGGATAATAGAATTCCAACTAATTCACTACCCACACTCTAGTGTTTCATGTGCAAAGAGTTTGGGAATTATGAGAATCAATTCCCCAATACAAGGGAAAATATGGATGATAAGAAGCAACAACCACATAAGAAAAAGGATAAAAGAAAATATTATGCACTCACAATGGATGAAGTGAATCATCATAATTAGGGAACACTTATCCCCCACCAGATGTGCATTTCATGTTTGATTTTGTATGAATAAGGACTACTAAAATCTTATTGTTCAATGTTTAGTGATGTTTCCTATGATTGCCTCCCTATACATGAATTTTTAAATAATAAAATCACATTTAACATTTTATCAGTACAAGGATTAACACAGGTTTCCAATGAAAATGTTTTTCATATAAGATTTAAGGAATAAAGGGTAAATTATATTTCAGAAGGTTTATAAGGTTAATCATTTATATAATGGTTTAATTTAAACTTCGTATGTGGTTTTAGAGATTAAATTATAACCTCTCTATATGAGGATTTATTCGTATTTTATAACCCAGGATAACTATTTTTCTATGATGATAACTAAATACAGATGAAAACACTTATTATTCAATTTATGGATCTCATGATCAATTAGTTCCCAAGGAATAAAAATTCACTTTGATTTCTTAGACTAAGATATGAAGTGAAATTTGATCAAGGCACAACCAAAGGGTGATATTTTTCATATTAAATGGAATGGAATCATGTAAGTAAATATTTTTGAGATAAAATCATAAATGATATGAAAAGGATCTTGGAATTAAAAAAATCATGTTATCTTCATTTTGATGATATCAATGACCTTTCCATGCCTCTTTGGTTTATGATTTTGTAATTTTTAACTTTATCTGATCACCCAATTTCTTGTGATTGGTGATCTTGATCACTCTCTATAATTATTTATGCTTTCCTTCTATGTCCTTGGTTTCACTTTCCACATATGTTCTCCTCTGTGTAAACTTAGTTATGAGTTACATTGGGTAGTCATTAAGTTTCTAAATCTCATTTATTAGAGGAAGTTTCAGTATTCATTTTTATAATGTTGGTTTCTTTAAAAGGAAATTTCATGTATTAAAACATTAATAACCCAGATGAATTTTGAGGGATAAATTCATTTTAAGGGTGATAAAATGTAACACCGTGAGATTTTGGGAAATATTTTTTCCAAATAAATTTAATATTTTTGATATTTCTCATTTCATGAAACACTGAATATATTTTGTGTTACATGAAATCACTAAGTTTATCTTATGTTACATTCTACAACAAGTTAATATTTAACTACGTGTTACATTAAGTTTATCTTGAGTTTTACGCAACACTGAGTTAAAATGATACATGACATATTATTAAAATATTAATATTTAATATGATAATTGTCACCTAGATGTGGAAATGGATTTTATGAATAATATTAACTAAATATTAAAAATATTATTTAAATCATTATATAATATGAATTATTTAGTGACCAATTATCTAGAAATGAAAATAAAACCGTTTTGAAAATATAGAAAATCCTTTTATAGAAAACTATTTTTATCAAACATGTTTTAACTGAATAAATTAATTGGACCACTTTTGGTGAATGGTTTTAATGAAATTAAAATATTATATATTCAATAACCTATTTTACATTCATCCTATATGTTTTATAGACAATAGATATGAAAAAATCTAACTTTACTCTTAAAATCTGTATTTTTTTCTAAAAAGTTGTTTTCTCGCCTTTTTACGGCAGACCCATTTTAAAGTATTTTTTTGAAATATTTAAAATTTTAATTTTATAAAATAAAATTCATTTTTGAAATTGGGATTTCAAAATTTTCTTAAGTTTAATTGTTAATATTTTTCTGGAAAGTTTCATTTCTTGAAGAATATTAAAAAATACTGAATTTTAATTGAAAACATTATTTTTAGATAATTTATTTATATAGTTAAACTATATTTTAAATTGGTTTTAAATAATTATTAGTTAATATATATATATATATATATATATTAAACCAATTTAATTCATTTTAATCAGTTTCACATTCATAATGGATACAAAATCATTTTAATCTTTTGAACATTTTCATTTTAAAAACTCGTTGTCCCACCCCGTCTACGGTATTAATTTTAAATTATTTTTTGCAAAATATATGATTTGAATTTGAAAAAATGGATTCCATATCTTTAATAAGAATAATTTATAATATATAATTTTATCATATAAATTTTTTACCAAAAAAATTATTGAATGCTATTAAAATTAATCGTATTGATTAAGGTAAAAACGAGTTTAATTAATGGTTAAACATAGAATATAAGGTGTAAAAATGACCTTATACTTTTCCAAAACCCATTTTATATCCCTGTTTATAAATTAATAATTAATTGATGGAATTTTTTATGTAATCTTATCAGCAGGTAAAATCAATGGTTCACTTAACTTATTTACAAAAATGGTAAATGAGTCATCTCCCTCACTTATAAAAGGCCGTCATCTCTCCCCATTATTCACACATATCAAACCACTTAGGTTCAACCAATATCTACCCAATTAACTCAATAACATACCTCCCCTAATCCTAGAAGACTCACTTTGGGCATAAATCCATCCATGGAAGTCCTTTGGTACAAAACAAAAGGAGTTACCTAGAGAAGAAGTAACGTTCAGCGACGATCACTTTTGTTTTCATTATTTCTAATACCCCTTAAACTATAATTTTTTCAGGATTATATAATTACCTAAGTATGATAAATATACTAATATGTTTTTATTTTATGGTTTAAATCTACACCTATACACACTTGCATTAAATGGGTAACAAGATGATCATTCTTGTGTACGACAGACTACCGCCTCGCAAAACGATGTCGTTCATTTTTTCTTTACCATAACTTATGTCTATGAATTATGATGTATATACTATTTTTATATGATATATATGACTTTTATAATGTATTTAGGATTTTTTTATTATTAAATATCATGTAAATTCATTCTTTCAATTTAGTGGGAATACGATAACATCGTTTATGGACGTGTGGACGACCGCCACCTCAAAGAGAAGTGATTTGTTCACAATTTACATGGAATGTATTAAAGATTAGTTTATTAAAAATATGTGATATATATTAAATAATAATTCTAATAGAGTGATAATATTTATATACATCATTTTCTTCTCCTTAAATAATACAACAAGAAAAATGAAAGACAACGTTCATGCGTACGTATGACCAACCGTCTCCGTGAACTATGCATTTCATTTCCAATCACAAAATTATGTGGAATAATATCAACACATATATAATGAATATAAATAATAATTATTTAATTTTTATAATTCTATATATGATAGAAATTATAACCAAATTAAGATAACAAAAAATATAACAAATCAAAATATGCATGAAAAACACTGCGGTTATTACCCGAAATGCAACTTTAACATAGATTTGATAATAAATGGGTAATATAAAGTCATTAGAAAATATTTTATGGTTTGATATATATAAATATGGTTATTTTATAGATATATAATAAAAATATATTTATTATATTGAAAATTTGAACACATGCGATGAAAGGCAAGTCATAAGGTAAGGGTTTTCTCGTCTCATTTTTATTTCTATGAGATTTATGATATATTCACAACTTATTATTATTATGGGGTGTATATAATTTCCTAATAAACATTATAAAATGGATTTTCTTTATTTAAGGTTATTAAATGTTTAAATTTATGTTATTATTTCACTGATATCGTGATTCAAAAGTTACTCAAGTAGTAAGGGGATTTCTAGTCTCACTTTTATTTCTGTGATAAGTATGTATTATTAACCATTATTTTAATTTTTATGGTTTATATAATACACATGAATGTATTATATGATTACTATCCTTAAATTTATGGGTATTTACATATCCTTTTAATGATCTCTCATTTATGGTGTTTATGGTTCAAAAGTTATCAAATTGGTAACGTAATTTTGTCTCAATTTACCTTCTTTGAGACATACGTTATGTTATGAACATATATTATTTTACAAGGTTTATATACTACCATTTGACATGTAATATCATGAATATAATTATTTTAAGGTATTATAATCTTTATTTAATTTCATTATCTCTCGTTATTATAATTTAAAGTTACCAAAGTGGTAAGAGTTTATTGCTACAATCTCATCATTTATCGGGATTATTTACAATTATACTTACATTTATGAAATATTATGATCCATATCTCAATAAATATAATTAATTATCTTATAATATATTTATTCCTGATATCTTCATGTAATAGTAACATTTTTCACTCTCTTTTATTTATGATAATTAATAAAATGTTTGTAAGAAAAACTGACTTTATTTCTCTATTTAGTTAGAAATCCATTTTATTTATAAACTATGTTTTCTAAAAATGTTTTCAATTTTTTTTAAATTATATTTTAATATATTTTTAAAAAAAATTATTTTTAAAAAAATATATTTTTTTCAAAAAGTTTTTAAAATGGTTTTTAAAGCTTTTTTTATATGTTTTCAAGGTTATTTTCAAAGAAAACATTATTCAAAATGTTTTATGATTTTAAAATAATTTTCAAAGAAGAAATGATATTTTCCTATATAAATGTTTTAAATAAATTTTATTGATTAATTTATATGTTTTAAAATTTATTTTCAAAGAAAAGGAAGTTGAAAATATTTTACATCTTAAAAAGTGATTTTAAAAGAAGGGTTATTTTCCTTAATAAATGGTCCAAGTGATATTTCAAAATACTTATCTATATATGATGACATACATTGATATATTTTATGATTTAATAGGGATATGATACAAGTAATATATTATTATTATATCTTTTAATGATTTATTTTTATAATGAAATGTTTTTTATGAACCTGTTTCGATTCCACAGGTTATCCCATGATAAAATTCTTATGAAACCTAATTCTTTTCACGAGTTATTCTATGATAAAATTATTATGAAACCTATGTGTTTTCCAGATTTTATGATATGATGAAATGTTTATAATACCAATTTCACTTCATGGGTTATGATATGTTGGATTTTTTATGATATTGTGACACACATATGTATGATTTCATTATGTGATGCATGGGACCTATATCTCCTTTCAATGCATTGGGTAATGATTTATATCCCATAATATAATGATGGGAAACAAGTTGAAAGTATTGATCCACAATATTAATTAGGTTTGACCCAATAAAAATTGTGAAATATGTGTGTCCTGATCTAAAATGGGAAATGGGTGTGTCATAATCCAAAATGGGAAGAATCTGTATCCTAATTCACAATGGGAAATAGGTGTGTCCTGATCCACTATGTTTAGAGTATTGGGAGTGAACCTTTACTACTATTATGTTATGTGTGAACATAATTACATGTTCAAAATGTTATTTTTGGACTTGGTTTCATGTCCATAAGTTTAAACGAGGGCCTGATTTCATGTCCTTAACTTAATGAGTGAACATGTTTCTACTTATACGTGTTTACAATGTTATAATCTAATGTATATGCCATAAATTCATGTATTATTCCTATTATATGCTCTCATTATTCTTGTTCTTGATTATATTACGATTCATTTCTTATAAATTTCCAATCCTTATGTCATTCCTTGTGTTTATCATCTATAACAGTTTTTATATGAACCTTTTCATATATGTTCATGATCACAAACCCTTATGCTTATCTTATGATTTCATATGATCATAGAAGGATATATCTTATCATTACTCTTACTAATCATCTTATATCACCCTTTCTTATGTTTAATTTCCCATATTATGAATAAATTTTCTAAGTAGGATTGCTAAAGGGGAAGGTCATTGCTGGAGACATTGAATATCTTTAACAGATTAGAAGAATATGTTCTTAGTTTACAAAGTCATTAAACTATTACGGTCATCAGGATTGTGTTTTTATAATGCAATGAATATTCATCCAAAATGTGTAATATACATTTATGTTAAGCCTTGGGTCACTATATTTCTCATGGATATGAGATTTCTTTGATGAAGGGAAAGAATAAAGGAATGAAAATGAATAAAAATAAAAAGAACCTAACTAATTTATGGGAGGATTGAGATGAAAAATGGGAAGAAACTACCTCCTTGAATAACTATCCCTGAATTTGGATGCCTTCCTCTATTTTGATATAAAATATATTACATTATGAGTATTGTAAAGTAAACAAAGTTTACTTAGGTCAACTACCTTTTCATATATTTTCTCTGATGGTAGGTGGTCAACTGTACCACCCATTTAATTCCATGTGGGAGAAGTTGTTAGGTGGGAGTGAATGGAATTTGTGTTGATATACAAGGATTCTATCATCAGTTCCATCCATAAACATCTTTTTTAATGTGAATACATGATGTGTTCTATTAAGTACACGACATGCTGGTTCTGATCCATGCCTTGTGAATATACTCAGGCTAGTCGGTCCAAGACTTTAAAAAAGTGAATAATGTGTGTACATTAATTACACACTGTGTATTTTGAAACTTTACAATGATTAATTTATGATGTGTTAATTCCACTAAAAACTCTTGAAAATCATTAATAAAAAATTAAATAAGTATTTTGAACCAAATAAAAACATATATCAGATGAAAAACATATTTTTACTAAATAAAACATATGAATAAATATGGATATATAAGGAACATAAAATGCAACGAAAGAATCCATTTATGTATAGTGATTCAGTTGTAAAGATATGGTGAATTATTCTATCTAATATCTCTAGTGTCAATGGAATTTTCCTTAGAAGATCCCAAGGGGAGAATGATAAGCTTATATGGTTACAGTAAATGAGGTTGAATTTCTTAAAGATGTATTGGTAGGTAATTGGATCATAACCTCAAATTTATCTAGTGTTTTATTTTATTCTAGATCTTCACATTCTTTTATATCTTCCATTTTAGCCCAAAAAATTAGATATGTCCTTATCACCATAGTAAGGGAGTTTTTAATCAATATTCCTAGAGGAAATATTTTTTTAACAATAATGTGTCAGTTAGTTCACATTATGAAACATAGACAGACCCTATTTGAAAACCTTATTATTATACATGTGGTTTAATTTTATATAATATTTGGTATGGATTGGATTACATATTATAATGTGAATATTTATTACTAAGAGAAGGAGATTATGATTCCTGATGGAGATGTGTAATCCCTTATTTTTAGAGGGGATACTACATAATCTAAATCATATCTAAATACACCTACATTATCTCTCCTTAATAATATTCTTATTGAATAAGAGTAGACAAAACCTTTGAATGGGGGAAGTATCCTTAGAATTCACTATGTACCTATTGTGAAGGAATAAATTGATGTGTTTCCAAAATAATTACATAGAAATTCACCTAATCATGTAGTTGAGTTTCTCATTGACATCATCCTTAAAAAATACCTATATTTAATACTCCCTACATGATAGTAATAAAGGAATTAGTGAAACTAAAGAAACAACTGATGGATTTGTGTGATAAGTGATTTATACGCCCTAGTGTTTCACCATGGGATCCATTGTTCTTTTTGTTAAAAATAAATATAATTATATGAATTTTCGCATCAATTATATGGAATTCAATGTAGTTACTACGAAGAACAATTATTCTCTAACCTAGTTTGATGACTTGTTTGATCATCTAAAATTATCTTAATATTTTTAAAATATTGATCTTCATTCTAGGTATCATTGACTGTGATTAAATAATAATGATATTATAAAAACCACATTTCATATAAGGCATGGATAATATGAATATTTAGTAATGTCCTTTTCATTGACTAATTAACCCACTATTTTTATGGACTTGATGAATAGGGTATTCAAATATTATCTCAATAATTTAATTTTGGAATTTATTAATGATATCTATATATACTCTAAAATATATGATGAGAATAATATTAATTTGTGAATCACTCTTAATACTCTTAGAGAAAAACATTTATGTGGAAAATTGTGTAAATGAGAATTATGGCTTTAAGATAAAAAATTCATGGCCATATTGTCTATAAGGATGGAATATTAGTTTATCCATAAAATACAAAGGTATTGATAGAATAGAAAAAACAAAAACATATAAATTAGGTATATTGTTTCTTGGATTACCATATTATTAACAATGATTTTATCAAAAAAATCTCAATTAGCTAACCTGCTAACCAATATGAAAATTGAAGGGTTTATGCTCATATGATTAAAATAATGTAAAGATGGTTTTGAATAACTAAATAGGATATTGGTCAATGTGATGATATTAACTCTTCCATTAGGAATGGATGAATTTTTTATGTATAGTGATGAATCAAATAATAGTATTCATTGTGTCCTGATATGAATTGATAGAGTTTTTTCTATATATCAAGGAAGGTAGAGATTCATGAATAGAATTATCCATCCCATGATCATGAGTTGGTAGATTTAATATTTTCATTAAATATGTAGAGGTATTAACATTATGTTGAAAATGATAAATATATATAGAGAAAAAAAGTTTGAGATAAATCTTCTCACAAAAAGAGATCAACATGAGGCAAAATATGTGGCTATAATTACTTAAGGATTATTATTTCTCAATACACTACCACCCTAGGAAAGAAAATATATTGGTTAATGCATTTAGTGGGATATATCATGGGATTTTCACCAAAATGAGGATTGATGGGGATCCTATATTCATAGATTTAGTAAAGTAGGATATGGGAATCAATAATGAAGTGTAAACATCACATTTATTTCAAATTATTAGTAAACCATTCTTATTAGAGAAAATAATAAGTTCCCATCCTGATGATAAGAATATTAAAAATCAAATAAAATTCAAGAATTATGGGAAGATTGAAGACTTTATCTATAAATATAGTATATTAAAATTTTAAAAGCTTTTATGTGTTCTATATACACCTATGATAAAAACAAAATTATTAGATAAAGATCAGAGATTAAATTTTTCTATAAACCCTAGTAACAAAAAAATGTATCAAGATTTGAAGGAATTTTATATAGGATAATATGAAATGGAAAATTATATATTATGTTTCAAGATGCTTGGTTTGTCAATAGATAATGGCTAAGAGACAATATCCTAAAGGAGTCATGAAAACTATATATATTTCTATGTTTAAATGGGTTGATATTACTCTGAAATTTATCACTATATTTACAAATACTCCGAGAAAGAATGACTTCATATGGGTTATTTTTTATTTCCTTACCAATTTTTTACATTTACTTATTATAATATATTATCTACCTCTTGATAACCTCTTGTGGATCTATATTAATGACATTTTTAGAATTAATAGCGCACCTCTTTCTATTCTATCTGGTTGCACCCCTTGCTTTTCATTGAAATTCTGGAATATAATTCATAAGTATTATTACATCAAGCTATGTGTGGGAACTAATTATCATACTCAGATATATGGATATTTAGAAAGGTATATTAAAACATTGTAAAACATGTTGAGGTTGTGATCACTTTACTTTCATGGTGTGTGGGGTCAGTGTTTAACTTTGGTGAAATGTTCATATAATAATAGTTTCTATTTGAGCATAAAAATGGAACCGTATGAAGAATTATATGATAAAATAAAGTATACAACAACTTTTTGGGATAAAGTTGGTGAAAGGAATCTTTTAGGAACAGAACTTAGTGAGGAGACAATGGTGAAAGTAAACACTATTTAAAATCCTATCAAAGAATCTAGAAGTAGAAAAAAAATTGATGAACAAAGGATTTAGACTTTTAAGTGAAATATCATATTTTATTGAAGTTATGCCTATAGAAGGGTGTTATATTGTTTCTAATGAAATGGAAACTAATTCCTATGTACATCAAGCCTTTTGAAATTCTATAAATAATGGGTGTTGTGTCTTACCATTTGGAAAAGCCACTTAGACTTTCTAAATTTTATTATGTGCTCCATATAACTTTATTGAGGAATTTTATTTAGAACCAATGAATGATATCACATCTCTAAGGAAATATTATTGGAACCTAATTTATCTTACTATGAAGTGACTATCCAGATTATTGATATTGGGGAACAAGTGTTACAGAATCAGATGACTCAATTAGTGAAAGTAATTTGGATAAATCACAAGATAGTTTAGGTAATGTGGGAACCTGAATAAGTTGTGACAAATAATTATTCACATTTATTAAAGATTTCAAAATCTAGAAATTTTTATTATTAAATTTCTTAAGTCGGGAAGAAAATAACACATGGTCTTCAATTACAGTAAGTAAGATTTTCTTTCTGAAGAAATAATAGAAAAATGCACAAAAATTAATTCAATAATTTGATTAAAACCTAAATTCAAAAAGTTTAATAATTTAATTTTATGAAATTATTTTTATTTTTGAAATAATAATGTTAAAATTTTCTTAGAGTTATTTGTTTGACATTTTTTAGAAATAGTTGATTTTGGGGTGAATATTGAAAATACCAGTTTTACAAAAACTATCACTAATATGAAATTATAATGATATAATAATGACATGAAAGTTATTAAAAACTATTTTCAAGGAAAAAATTCTTATTTAATAATTATTATTATTCATACAAAAATATTATATTGAACTTGTAAATATATGTTTAACATTTTTGAAATCTAAATAATATTTTTGTTCAAATAGAAACTATTTTTAGTTCTTCTCTATTAATCAGGAATTTAAATGGTAAAGTTTTATTTTTTATTGTCTTAAAAGAAACATAAGTTCATTTTATTTATCATAATCCAATTAATTCCATTGGAATCAAATTTTATATGTTATTTTTCTGTAAAATCATTTTTATTCTTAAAACAAACATTTTTCAAAAAACTGTTTTTGTTGTGTTTTTAAAACTTATATTGAAATTAATTTCTTCCAAATATATGAGTTGAATTTTTTAAAATTTATTCTATATTTTTAATCATAATAATAAATATTAGGTAATAATTTCAATTTTTCATAATGAATTGTAACCTTGGTAAATACTTTTCACCTCGATTAAGTTTAAAATGATTTAAAAGGGTAAAAAATAGAGAGATAAGAATTCAAGATAACACAAAACACTTTCTGTAAACTAATTTTTTGGGTTATATTTTGACCTTATACTTATCATATTAAAATATATGATAATTTGGTACCACTTTGACAGTAAAACGACTTTATATTATTCAAATCATTTAAGAAATTACATGGGTGTCTCTCTCCTCACTTATAAAAGGAAACATATTATCCTCCCTTATTCACAAACTTTGTGAACTTTATACCATCCAGTACCTACTGAAAAAACCTTCCTAGATTCCTTAACTTCTTTCTCAATAACATTTTTTATCCGAATACAATCCTATAAAGTCTTAATGTGTAAGCCAATGGAGGTCTCTCAAAGAAGAGGTAATAATAATACCTGACTCTTTCAAAATTTATTTCTTATTCCAATTCCTATAAATAATCTATATGCGTAATATAATAATTAAGAAATTATCACAAATATACTTATATTTTATTATTATTATTTTTTAACTAGTTTCCACCTCATTTCTATCCTATTTAAAATTAAAACAGTACTTATGTCTATGTACGACTTACCATCTCTTCATAGAGGTGTAATTTAATTTTCATAATTGATTTTTATGTATGGTTAAAAAGGATAAATTGATGAATATTTTTTATATTTATGTAATAATTATGAATCAAAAAAATCAATATATCATCTACCTTCTTACCCTTCTATATATTGGAAAATGATAATATCGATCGTGCGTATGTTTAGACTACCACCACCATGAAGTGATGTTATTCATTCTTATATTACCACCATAAATGGATGTTTATAAAATTTTATATAATGAGTAAAAATTATATTCATAAAATTATTAAAATTGTGGATAATATGGAACAATTACATAACTCCTTTAAACAATACCAATATGCTGAAGTTATTTTGGATAAATTGACTGAAAAACCTCAACATGGTCATCATAAGAACAAACTATTCAATAAATGGATTTAAAATGATTATAAAGGGAACATAAACTGTAATATAGATTAAAAAGGTTATTAAGTATGTATTAAATAAATTTAAATTTGTTATATAGGAGGATCAAATAGGTACAACTGAGCATGGACACAAGGTTAGGGTATTCTATTACAATCTCATTTTATTTCAGGATTATTTATGATTAGATTTACTTTATTAATATTCAAAGATCTGAAAATATGAAACCAAATATATTTTCTTATACTCTATTTTTATTTGGGTTTTACATTTTTATTTTCCATTACTTCTCTTTTTGGACCAAGTATTAACAAGTTACATGAAAGGGAATTTCTGTTAAAAAAATATTATATTAAAGTCTTCCATCAAAATAATTTTCTTCCATGTATAATTTCTTTTAAATGTATCAATAATGTAATTATTTATGATTTAGTGTTTGAAAAATTTAATTTTTTAGATATTTTTGAAATTCTTTAAAAAGGATTAAAAATGAATCTTTTCAATGTTTTTCGTATGGATTATTTTCATCCTTTTATAAAAGTATAAAAATAATTTTTTTCTGTATATGGATTGGGATCTCTTTACCTCCATCATAGTTATTGCTAATTAATAAGATTATTTTATAATCTTCCATGTTTGTATTCAAATAAAAAAATTCTCAATATTTTATTAATTTTATTTTAAAATAATAGAAAATGAAAAGGGTAATGTTTTCCTAAAGGAATAAAAAAAAATTGAAAAGTGATTTATAACTTCATTCTTACATGAAGTTACAATAATTTTTTTTAAATTTATTACTTATATTTTATAATCTAAATGATTTATTTTATTAAAAATCTTTTATTTCTAATAAATCGATGGTTTTATCTCTTCCTATGCTGATGATAAATTATACTTTATTTTGAGATCATTCAATTTTTTATGATTCTATAATTTATCACTCTAAAATATTAATTAGACTTTATTTTTCTTCTTCATGTCCATATTTTCAGTATCATGGATGAACTCAGTATCATTTCTATTACTTTGATGATGTCTCAACCATATACCATTTATATATATATGATATCTACTGAAGGACATTTATTAAGAAATTAATTTCATTGATAGGGGAAATATTTCCTATTCATGATTCAGTACAAATAAATATTGATTTATAAGGCATTTTATGAATGAATTATATTGATCATTCAATATATGATGAATTAATATGTCATATAAGTAATTATTGTGTCTCAGTTATAGATAATCCCTCAATGCATTTATGGGTCTCATGAGATAAAATATGAGGAATTCCATATTAGATGGGTATCTTGTTTACACCTACCCATTTATTAAGAATGATGTCTTTGTTGAGGCCTTAACAATAAAATTCGTGATAAATTGGATAGGGCCTTGATGGAAATTTTTTAAATGTTTGTATCTTTTATTTTTTTTCTTTATTGAGAATTTAGTTTCCATTATTCATGTGATTTCTATGTTGATATAAGTCATGTATGTACTTTGAACTCAATTCATTGATTGAATGGAATGTGATTTGATTCTCCAATATACTATATTGACTATGAATAATTTAATCATGATATATTCTATTATATGTGACCCTTACTGAGAATATTAACACGCTGTTTATTTATTTTTCAATTCCTTGGGATATGAAGAGGGATATTTTGATAGATTTCAAGGATGAAAGATTGTTTCTTATGATATGTTTTTTATATTTCGAATGTAATATATGAATTATGTATGTATCTAGTTTTTCAATATTAATAAACTAATTTATCTTTGATGGTGTGATCCCTTATTTTAAATTTTAATGTAATAAATTAACAAAAAAAACTCTGAGTTAATGGGTTAGGGTGTTTTAGTTGGTATTAGTGCAAGTTTAAAATGAACCATTGGGCTATATTTTAAATGAACTTAGCTAATATGAGAATTATGATAATCCCATTGAGTTATTTCCTAAATTTTACCATTATGGGTATTTTTATTTTATGGCTC
This sequence comes from Viscum album, assembly GCA_963277665.1. NCBI lineage: Eukaryota > Viridiplantae > Streptophyta > Magnoliopsida > Santalales > Viscaceae > Viscum > Viscum album. Next base: position 1,627,683,556 of record OY728131.1, on the reverse strand, counting down.
AATATTCATGATGATTATATGATAACTCAGTGTGTTTCATTGTTTAAAGATGACACCTAGTGGAATGAAGTGAATCAACATTCATAGTCAATGTTGGGACTGCTCTGCCGAGCAATCCAATACAACTGGTATTAGAACTAAGTAGATCATGTCCATATAATAGAAACAAACTTATGTTATAATGAATAAATTTTCCCATATAGAGAAACTTGTTGTTGAACAATGCCATTAACCTATTTTGGAATTCTTATTACGATATAATCCTTAAACTTTTATTTCAACTAATTATCCAATGGTATATTAAAAATGGATTGAGTGCCTCAAAAATATATTTTTGGCCGTGGTAGATAATGAAAGGGAAAAGGTTATTATGGTGGTGTATTTTCTGAATTGAGATATTGGTCAATGGTGGTCATTGTTCCAGAATACTAAAGAGGTTGATGAAATATAAAGTATTGAATGAAGAACTTTTAAAGTGATGTTATTTGATGAATTCATTCCTCAAGAGTAATGATAATAACTGGAGAGTAGGTTCTTCACTTTAAATAAAAACGAAGAAGAAAATTTTGGAGAGTTTGAGGCTAACTTTACAAGATTATATAGGTATGTTATAGACTATATAAATAATTTGAAAAGTAATATTTATATTTCTTTGATGGTATTAATAAAAGTCTCCAAATTTTACTATTGTTTTAAACATTTTCATCATATAATGATATTGTATCAAGTGATATCTAGACAAATAAATAATTATCTAGGTCTTATATCTTCAAAGTAAATAAATAAAGGAAGAGTTAGGCTTGGAACTAAGAAAAATAATGTTTTAAATAAGAATAAATGGGAGATGTGATTTCAAACATGTGATAATTGTAGAAACATTTACCCAGGTACTTGCTTAATAAGAACAAGAGTTTGTTTCTAATATATAGAAGGGTTCTTTGAGAATCATGAATGAAATATAATGATTGAAACCATTATTATTCACTAATTTATCTATAAATATATGGGTAATTATTCAAAATAATTTTCTAAGAATCAAGGGAATTTACTTTAAAAGAGGCGAAAGGGAGAAGTCTTGTAGTACCCCTGGATTCTGGTAAGTTACCCTTGTTTTATGCTTTTAAAGTATATGAAGCATATGATAAATGGTTGGGGAAAGTTTGGAGACTTTTAAAGTGTCAAAGGGCAAAAAGGTGGTGACGCACGGGCTTCACACGGTTTTCCCAAACCGTGCGTAAGCCGTGTAAGTGGTGTCACTTTGGACAGAGGAGACTGCACGGAGTGCGCATGGTTTGGGAAAACCTTGCAAGGAGTCCATATGGAGTTCCCCTTCCAATCAGTGACTATCTCATGGTTAGCGAATGATTTAACTAACCGTGCGGACTAACCATGCGTAGGGTCAACTTAGACCCTATTTTTAAAGATCTAATCCGTTTTATATTTAAACCCACTCGTTTATTCTCTTAGACGTCCCTAACTTGGGATTTTTCACTGATGTAGGTGGGAGAACAATTACCATGCATTTTGTAAGCGATCTGGAGGTTTTCCTTGGTGTTTACAGGCCAGTTGATTGAGGTAAGTCTCGTTTCCATTATTTTTCTTAGATCTCCTTCTTCCCTCTTGATAGATCCTTAGATCTACACCCAAGGAGGGTATATCTAAGGTATTTTATGACTTTTAAGTCTTGTTTTGGTTTTTTTGGCACTAGTGGAAGGAATCTAAGGAGGCTCCGGGGAGTAGTTGACTCGGTTTTGTTGGTGTTCTTCATCTGTTTGTTGGTTTCGCCTATTTTGTTGAGGTAGGTGGATTCACTCTTGACTCCTCTTGTTATAATTGATTGGATTAGTTTCAAATTGAGTTATTTGAATAAAATATATTGTGTAAAGCTTGAAATAAATCTTTTTTAGTGATGATTTATGGTTTTGATGAAATTGTGAAATCTTCGTGAATTGTTGTGAAAAGTGATTTGGCTTCATGAATTTAAAATGTTGATTTTAAATTATGGTTTTGCTGGAATGGTAAATGGTTTGATGAAAGATGGGTTTTCAATAAAAAGGGGTTTTTTATTGAACTGGTTTGGTATTAGAATGGTTTAATGAAATTGGTTCATTTTTTGGTTTTCAATAAAAGTACAGTTTTATTGAAATGGTTTGAATTGGTTGAACACACTTGGTTTTGATGGAAATGGTTTTTAATAAAAGGTTTTTTATTGAAAGGATAGTTTTGGAATGATTTTTGTGAATATGTGGTGTGTGTTCATGTTGCATATATGAGGCTTGGTTGAAATAAGACCTTGTGCTCGGTTCCAAACGTTTAATGGCACATGTGACTTTTAAGTATTAGGCTTGGTTGAAATATGACCTTGTTCTCGGTGCCAAAGGTGTAATAAAACATGGGAAACAATTACCTTGTGACGACTTGGTAGATCGATGAGAAACTTCTCATAAGTATGGAACTGTCATAACGAAGCATGCATGGTTGATTTCACGGGTTGTGAACTGGTTGGGTATGCCGAAAATAGATTTTTTGAAATGGTTGGGTATTCCAAAACGGGATTTCGTGAAATGGTTTTAAAGCTTGATTGGTTATTTTTCTGGAAAAATGACTTGTTGGAAAACTATCTTCAATTTCTCTTGGATTCTTTTTGTTACGAATGGTTTTGGAAACTTGTTTATATTTAGTTATAAACTTCTTTTGAGAAAAAAATTTATATAAACTATTTTTATATAAATTTGGATAACTCTTCTATCCTAGTGGTGTGAGTGGGGAATTCATTGGTGAAAACCTACTAAGTTTTATACTCACCCCTACTTTGGCATGTTGGTGCTTTTGCATATGTCATATTACGGGACACAGGTAAAGGTAAAGCATCTTATTTCTAGTGCTCGTGGTGATGCTTGGGAGATGTGGTGGTGCTTGGTGCTTGGAGCTCAGTGTGGAGTTATGGAGTGTGTCTTGGCTTGTTTTGGATCTTTTGTTTAGTCTTCCGCTTGGTACTCTAATTTTGTGTTGGTTATGTTTTTATTTGTGAAACAGTGTAGTTCTCTTTTGGTAATGCATGAGTTGGTTGTTTCATTTTTTCATGCCTCATATAGTGGATGTATGGTTATGGTTGGTTTATGGGTTTATTTCTTAAAGGGTAAATCATCCCCCAACTTATATTTGAAACCCTTCGGCATTTATTTCTAGACTTTTGCATCTTGGGGATGTCGCTTAAGGCCCAGTAATGACTCGTTGTACTCTCAAGCCAATGAGGATAAGCGTGTCATTGAAAATGGTATCAGCTTGTTCGGTCCTTTCCTAACAAGTGGTCATCGATGTTCGTGGTCTTGGAGTTTAAATTCATTCTTGTCTATTCCTTGGGTCAAAATCTTAGACATGATTAGGATTGTCGGAACATGAAATTTATAGCATAAAAGGACATAGCTAACCCTTTTATGATGAACTTCATGTTACCAAGGAGTTGGGTAAATAATTGTTTGGAGAAACTTCTTGGATTTTGACATCTCATTGTCATGGGTTTAGCCAATGAGACCAGCATGACATGCATTGTAGAGGAATGACTTCCCACTATGATTTCATACCTTATTGTGAGGAATGAGTAAGGATTTTGTACAAGGTGTGAATTTTCAGAAAAAAAATACAGAATTTTTTTTCCAGTAAAAGATTTTGAAAACAGGGTATTTGGTGTATTTTGAAAATGAGTTGATTTTCAAAAAGTATGTTGAATGTTTTCAAAAATTGTTGAACATGGAAATAGGTTGTTTTGAGAACAATGTTGTGGTAGATATTGTGATAGAATTTGAAATTCTAAGCCATCAATTGCTAGAGAGTGAGATTGATGGGGGTTTTTGTTGGTTTAGAAAATGGAACCCGGTAGGCGTCGTTGGAACCAACCCAAAGAAGCTGTGGAGAATGTGGTTGCACCTAAACCATGTGTGAACCAAGAGCTGGTTCATAGTATCGTCCAATATTTTTAAGCTGTGGATATGGGGAACTGGAGGAATGAACCAAGGCATGTGGATCATACCATCTAGTTTATGAAGCAGAATCCACCAACCTTTCGGGGTGATGTTGAACCCAAAAAGGCGGAGGTGTGAATAAGTAGGATGAATCGTATCATAGATTTCATCGGCACACTAGCAGAACTGAAAGTAATGTTGGCGATGTATATGTTGGAGGATCTTGAACGACAGTGGTGGGAGCTAGTGGTGCAGGCTAAGGTGGATCAAGGCCTGGGCTGGGAGGAATTTGAGGAATTGTTCAATAAAAAATTCTATCCTCACACGTTCAAGATCCAGAGGATGACGTACTTTTTCAGCCTCAAGTAGAAGAATCTCCCTGTCACGGAGTATGATGCTAAATTACTGAATTTAGTGTGCTTTTCACCGGAAGTTGCTGCAAGTTCATCACTGAAGGCACACATCTTTGAATCAGGGTTGCGATAGGAGATTCGCTCAATGATAGTTTTGTTCTGTATTATGGATTATATGGAGATGGTAAACAGAGAAACAGTAGATGAAAGAGACATATCAGGGGTTATGAGAGGAGGAAGTATGATGATACCCACGGGAACGGGTGGGAACTCTACTGTTGGGGACAAGCGAAAGAGGGACACCTACTTCCAAGGTGGGAGTTCGAATCAGAATCAGACAGCTGGATTGGTGAATCTTCCTCCACAACCCATGATTAAAGCTGGATGTTTTCAGTGTGGCACGATTGATCACACGAAACGAGAATTTACAGCACCATTGAGAGCCTTCCACTACTGCAACAAGATGGGGCATCTTCAGCGATATTGTCGCAGTGCTCCACGGTCGGGTGTTCGTGACACTTCTCATGTGTCTCAAGCATCTTATGCTTCGACAGGGTGAGGACAGCAACATCAGTCTCACCAACAGAACAAATCTAGACCATGGTGATTCTCAAAATACCATGAATCCTCAACAAGGAAAGTCTCAGAAAGGCAACAAATAGAACATTTCAGCCACGAAGCAATTATATGGAGCTGAGAAGATGATTGTGGATGATCAAGAAGGACCATCTATAGTGAGAGGTACGGTGCTCCTGAATTCTTCCCTTTTTGCAAGTGTTGTTTGATTCTGGTGCATCACATTCCTTCATTTCTTCTCGTGTTGTTGACTTGCTATGTTTAAGAATTGAAATGATTCCTTCTGTGTGGAAACTAAAAACTCATATTGGTGAAAGATAATTTCAAGCCTTTGTGTGTAGAGCATGTTCTATAACTGTTGATGGAGCTGAGTTAAAATAGGACTTCTCGATGTTGGACATGGATGTCTGTGATGTAATCATGGGTATAGATTGATTTACAATGTTTAAGGCTCACATCGACTGTTATATGAGAACGGTTAGTTTCATGACTATGGACGGCTTCAATCATATCTTCATAGGGGAGCAGATAGTAAAGAATGGTGAAAAGAGATTGTTGGCACAAATGGTGGGAACGATCTCTTACCAACTGGCAGCATTGAATTTGGTATCAATGGAAGAGATTGAGGATAATAGTTTTCCAGCTGTTGTGGATCAATTTCCAGATGTCTTTCCCAACAACTTCTCAGGGTTACCACCTCTAAGGGAAGTGGAGTTTACGATTGATAACCTTCCGGGGACTAGACCTATTTCCCTTCCGTCTTACAGGATGGAACCAACAGAGTTACGGGAATTGAAAGTGCAGTTAGAGGAGCTATAAATAAAGGGTTCCATTTAGCCAAGTTCATCTCTGTAGGCAGCACCGGTTTTGTTTGTGAAGAAGGAAGACAGAACTATTCGGCTCTGTGTTGATTATCGTAAGCTTAACCAAGTTACGATAAAGAATAGATATCCACTTCCACGCATTGATAATCTGTTCGATCAATTAAGGGGATCCCAGTGGTTCTCCAATATTGACTTGCAATCAGGATATCACCAATTGCGAGTTCGAAAGGAGGATATTCCAAAGACAGCTTTCAGAAGTAGATATGGCCACTAAGAATATGTAGTCATGCCTTTTGGTCTAATGAATGCATCAGCAGTCTTCATGGATTTGATGAATCGGATATTTTAGCGATATCTGGATTCTTTTGTTGTGGTGTTTTTGGATGACATATTGGTGTATTCAAGAACATGGTCTGATCATGAGAAACAATTGGCAATAGTGTTGGAAATCTTGAGAGACCATCAATTGTATGCCAAATTATCAAAGTGCGATTTTTGGATACAAGAGGTACTCTTTCTGGGCTATGTTGTTTCTGAGAAAGGTGTTTCAGTGGATCTAGAAAAGATATAAGTTGTTCTTTCTTGGAAACCACCGAAGAATGTCTTTTAAATACGAAGTTTTATTGGTCTAGCTAGTTATTATCGACACTTTGTGCATGACTTATCATGACTAGATTGGCCTATGATAGCATTGACAAAGAATAATAGTTCATTTCAATGGATTGAGGAATGTTAGAGATCCTTTCTAGTGTTGAATGTTCGCCATACATCAGCACCCATCTTGATCTTTCCTGAATCAGGATAGGGGTATGTGGTGTATTTTGATGCTTCGAAATCAGGGTAGGGTTGTGTTCTCATGAAAATAGATCATGTGGTTGCTTATGGTTCAAGTCAGTTGAGAGTTCATGAGAAGAACTACCCAACACATGATTTAGAGTTGGTCACAGTCGTCCATGCTTTGAAAACATGGAGACATTATCTCTTTGGTGAGAAATTTATTGTGTTTATGGATCAAAAAAGCTTGAAACACATTTTATCACAGCGAGATTTGAATCTAAGGAAAAGATGGTGGATGGAGTATCTCCAGATGTTTGACTTTGACTTTATGTATACACCGGGTAAGGGAAATTTGGTGGCTGATGCATTAAGCAGAAAGTTGTATGCTCAATTGGCGAAAGATGCTTCAGATGAGTGGCAGTTTATGTCGGTCCTAGCCGACATGCGTATGGAATGTGAAGACCGAGCTAATGGTGCGGCTTTCTTTCCTCTTTCTCTTGTTCCTAATTTATTAAAAATGATCAAGGAGGCACAAACATCTGATACAGAATGACTGGTTGTAAGTTCAAAACTCAATGGTGGGGAGACCATTGATGGCTGGAAACTTGATGGGGGTTCAGTTTTCTGTTTCATAGATCGGATGGTTGTACCTATGGGTTTTCAGGAACAACTCTTTCATGCTTACCACCATTCAAGTGGGTTGTACACCCAGGTACACAAAATATGTATAAGGCGTTGAAGGCACAGTTTTGGTGGAGCGGCAGGAAAAGGAAAGTGGTCGAGTTTGTCTCGCGGTGCTTAACTTGTCAGCAGGTTAAAGCAGAGCATCAGAGACCATATAGTATGTTACAATCTTTACATATCCCAGTGTGGAAATGGGATTAGATAGCAGTGGATTTTGTTACAACTCTTCCAAAAATGGTCGGGAAACACGATGCCATTTGGGTGATAGTGGATCATCTAACCAAGTCGGCCTATTTCATCCCTATTCGTGAAACTCATACGGTGGAAGATCCTTCCAAAATCTATATTTGATAAGTGGTAAATAGGCATGGTGTGCCAGTATCTATAGTATCAGATAGAGATTCGAGGTTCACATCTAGTTTCTGGAAATCGTTACAGCAAGCCCTTGGGACTTAGTTGACGATGAGCACGGCATATCATCCTCAGACGGATGGGAAATCCGAGCGGATGATACAAACATTGGAAGACATGTTGCGGGCTTGTGTAATGGATTTTGGTGGCTCTTGAGAAGAGCACGTGCCTTTATTGAAGTTCCCATATAACAACAGTTAGCATGCCTCATTACACATGGCTCCGTTTGAAACATTGTATGGGCGTCCTTGTCGTTCTCCACTATGCTGGGTGGAGACAGGTGAAAATTCACTAGTCAGGCCATGCCTTGTCCAAGAGACAATAGAGAAGATACAGTTGATTAGAAAGAGGATGGAGATGGCTCAAAGTCGTTAAAATCTTATGCAGATCACCGTTGAAGACCGTTGTCATTCGTTGTGGGTGATCATGTCTTCTTGATAATCTCTCCAAAGCTTGGACATCATCATTTCGGGAAGCAGGGAAATTTATCTCCTAGATACATTGGCCCTTTTGAGATACTGGAACAGGTTGGTGAGGTGTCGTATCAGTTGGCATTACCACCATGATTCAGTGCAGTGCATAATGTGTTCCATGTATCTCAGTTGAAGAAGTATCAGCCCGATCCTGACCATGTGATCAAATGGGATCACGTTGACCTAGAGCTGGATGCTTCGTTGGTACATATTCCGGTGTGGATTGTGGATAGGCAGGATAAATTCTTGTGTGGAAAAAGCATCGGTCTAGTGAAGGTTTTTTGGCAATATGGTCAAATTCAGGAAGAGACTTGGGAGCATGAGAAATAAATGAAAGAGCAGTGGCCAGAACTCTTTCAGGCAGGCGTTGGTTTTCTACTTTCTGGGGATGAAAAGGCCAGTGGTGGGGAGAATGTAGTACCCCGGGTTTCTGGTATGTAACCCTTGTTTTATGCTTTTTAAGTACATGAAGCATATGAGACATGGTTGGGGAAAGTTTGGAGACTTTTAATGTGTCAAAGGGAAAAAAGGTGGGGATGCATGGGCTTTGCATGGTTTTCCCAAACTGTGCGTAATACATGCAGGTGGTGTCACTTTGGATAGAGGAGACCACACGGTGTGCACACGGTTTGGGAAAACCATGCGAGGAGGTCGTGCAGAGTTCCCCTTCCAAGTAGTGACTACCGCATGGTTAGCGGACAGTTTAACTAACTGTGTGGACTAACCATGCGCAAGGTCAACTTAGATCCTATTTTTAAGGATCTAATTCGTTTTATCTTTAAACCCACTAATTTTTGCTTTTAGACTGCCTTAACTCGTGATTTCTCTCTGGTGAAGGTGGGAGAACACTTACCAGGCGTTTTGGAAGCGATCAGGAGGTTTTCCTTGGCGTTTAGAGGCCGGTTGTTTGAGGTAAGTCTCATTTCCTTTAGTTTTCTTATATCTCTTTCTTCCCTCTTGATGGATCCTTAGATCTACTCCTAAGGTGGGTAGATCTAAGGTAGTGGATGACTTTTAAGTCAGTTTTTTGTTTCGTTGGCATTAGGGGAAGGAATCTAAGGAGGCTTCGGGGAGTAGTTGACATGGTTTTGTTGGCGTTCTTCATCCGTTGGTTGGTTTTGCCTATTTTTTTGAGGTAGGTGGCTTCACTCTCAACTCCTCTTGTTATAATTGATTGTCTTAGTTTCAAATTGAGTTATTTGAATGAAATCTATTGTACAAAGCATGAAATAAATCTTCTTTAGTGGTGATTTATGGTTTTGATGAAACTGTGAAATCTTGGTGAATTATTGTGAAAAGTGATTTGGATTCTTGAATTTAAAATATTGATTTTAAATTATGGTTTTTCTGGAATGTTAAATGGTTTGATGAAATATGGGTTTTCAATAAAAAGGGGTTTTTTTTTGAAATGGTTGGTATTGGAATGGTTTAATGAAATTGTTTCAATATTTGGTTTTCAATAAAAGTACGGTTTTATTTAAATGGTTTGAATTGGTTGAACACACTTGGTTTTGATGGGAATGGTTTTTATTAAAAGGTGTTTTATTGAAATGATGGTTTTGGCATGATTGTTTTGAATGTGTGGCGTGTGTTCATGTTGCATATATGAGGCTTGGTTGAAATAGGACCTTATGCTCAGTGCCAAATGTTTAATGGACATGGGACTTTTAAGTACGAGGCTTGGTTGAAATATAACCTCGTGCTCGGTGCCAAAGGTGTAATGGCACATGGTAAACAATTACCTTGTGAAAACTTGGTAGATCGACGAGAAATCGCTCATGAGTATGGAACTATCATAACAAAGCATGAATGGTTGATTTCAAGGGTTGTGAAATGGTTGGGTATGTTGAAAATGGATTTTTTGAAATGGTTAGGTATGCCAAAAAGGGATTTTGTGAAATGGTTTTAAAGATTGATTGGTTATTTTTCTGGAAAAATGACTTGTTGGAAAACTGGCTTCAATTTCTCTTGGACGCTTTTGGTTACGAATGGTTTTGGAAACTTGTTTATATTTAGTTATAAACTGCTTTTGAAGAAATGTTTTATATAAACTGTTTTATATAAATTTGGATAACTCTTCTATCCTAGTGGCATGAGTAGGAAAGTCATTGGGGAAAACCTACTGAGTTTTATACTCACCCCTTCTTTGGCACGTTGGTGCTTTTGTAGATGTCGTATTTCAGGACACAGGTAAAGATAAAGCATCTTATTGCTAGTGCTTGTGGTGATTCTTGGGAGATGTGGTGGTGCTTGGTGCATGGAGCTCAGTGTGGAGTCATGGAGTGTGTCTTGTCTTGTTTTGGGTCTTTTGTTTAGTCTTCTGCTTGGTACTCTAATTTTGTGTTGGTTATGTTTTTATTTGGGGAACAGTGTAGTTCTATTTTGGTAATACATGAGTTGGTTGTTTCATTTGTTCATGCCTCATATAGTGGATGTTTGGTTATGGTTTGTTTATGGGTTTATTTCTTAAAGGGTAAATCGTCCCCCAACTTATATTTGAAACCCTTCAGCATTTATTGCCAGCCTTTGGTGTCTTGGAGATGTCGCTTAAGGCCTAGTAATAGCATGTTGTACTCTCAAGCCAATGAGAATTTTCGGGTCATTACAAGGCTAATCTTATATTATTACTATAGCTAAGTTTTAATTTCTTAAAGATGTGGTTGTATGTACATCGATTATAACCTCAAATTTAGCTAATGTTTTTTCTGAATCTTTACACTCATTTACATATTCCAATGTTTTCCAATAAAATTACATATTTCTCTATAAACATAATAATAGAGTTTTGAATTAATTATCCTAGTTAAAATTTTATTTCAATAAGGATGTGTCAATCATTTCTCATTATAATACAAAAACAAACCCTATTTGAAAATTTTATTATTATAACTATGGTTAAATTTGATATAATCCTTGTTATGGATTGGATTTCAAATTATAATGGAATAATTTATATCCAATATAAGGATATTATGATTCATTATAGAGATGTGGAATATCTTGTCTTCATATTCGAGATAACATCATTTGAATCATGTCAGAATCAACCTCCAATATCTCTCCATAATGAAATTCTTGGACAAGAGAAGAAATCATATCCTATGAATGGAAAATGTATCATTAGAATATAGGATGTTCCTATTGTTCAAGAATATATTGATGTGTTTTATGAATAACTTATTAAAAATACCATTGAGTGTGAAATTAAGTTTTTCATTGATATCATCCCTGATGAAACACCTATATCTAAGATTCCCTACAAAATGGGTAGAGTGGAATTACTTGAACTGAAGAAACAAATTCAAGAGTTATGTGATAATGGATATATACACCCAAGTGTTTCACCATAGGGAGACCCAATTCTTATTTTTAACAAATAATATTGGTTTATGAGGTTGTCCATTGATTATAGGGAAATTAATGTCATTACTATATAGAGAAAGTATCATCTACTACGAATTAATGACCTGTTTGATTAAATATAAGGAGCTCAATATTTTTCATAGATTTTTCTTTATTATAAGTATCATAAAAGGTGAGAAAAGAGATAAAATATTACAATGATGACACTACAAAGAGTAATTGACATTATAAATTTATATTAATGTCCTTCGTATTGACTAATTGACCCTCTATATTTATAAATATGATGATCATAATATTCATTGATTATCTTGATAATTTTATTATGGTATTTATTGATGATATCTTGGTATACTATAAAATCTATGATGAGCATAATAGTTATTTGGGAATCATTATTAAGAATCTTAGAGAAAATGAGTTTTTTAGAAAATTTAGAAAATTTGATTTTTAGCTTCAGGAAGTTTCCTTTTTTGCCTTATTATCTCTAAGGATAGAATATTAACTGATACATCAAAGATATAGGTAGTGATGGAGTGGAAAATTCAAATGAATATAATCTGGGTATATCTTTTCCTTGGATTAATAAGTAACCTTTGACGATTTGTTCAAAAAAAATTATATTAGCTAACCCATTAAATAAGTTGATACATAAAGAAGTTAAGTTTTTATGGTAAAATGAATGTAAATAAGGTTTTGAATAATTAAAGTGGGGATTGGGAAATGAACCAATATTAACTTTACCATCAGGAAGGTATGGATTTTTGATATATAGTGGTACATCAAAAAAGGTACCTTATTATATCCATATACATAATGATAGAGTTGTTTCCTATGTATTAAGGTAGTTAATGATTCAAGAAGATAATTATCCAACCCATGATCTTGAGTTAGCAGCCATAATCTTTTCATTGAAGATACGAAGGAATTGCCTTTATGGTGAAAAATGTGAAATATATATGGATCACAAAATTTTAAAATATATCTTCTCATAGAAAGAGATCGATTTAAAAAATATTGGTCGATAAAATTACTCAAGGACTATGATTTCTCAATACACTACCACCCCGAGAAGGAAAAAATGTGTTTGATGCACTTTATAGGAAAGATCATGGAATTTTGAATAAAATGAGACAAGGATCCTATATTCATTGATTTTGTAATGTTGGATATAGATATCATTATAGAAGGGTAAACATAAAATATATTCTGAATGTTTTACAAACCATCCCTATTAGAGAAAATAAAAAATTACTGCTTGATTATAAGAACATTCAACAGAAAATAAAATCTGTGAATGATGGGAAGTTGGAATAATTTATCTATGAAGATGGTATACTGAAATTTTCAACGATATCATGTGTTCCATATGTTATTGTACTAAAAATAGAATTATTAAATTAATCTCATGTATCAACTTTCATTATACACCCTAGTAATGCCAAAATATATTCATATTTGAAGGAACATTTTTCCCATAAAATATGAAATGGTTAATTGCATTTTTTATATCATGGTTCTTGGTTTTTAGAATATTTAAAGGATGAGAAACTATACCCTAAAGGATTCATGAATCCTCTATCAATTCCTCTATATAAATGGGACTGTATTACTACAGACCTTGTCATTATATTTCTAAAGACTCCAAGAAATAATGATTCAATATGGTTTATTATTATTGACCTTACTATCTATGAACATTTACTCACTATAATGGAAGATATACTACTTGGGTTCCTTGTATGTCTTTATATTAATGAAGTTGTGAGACTTCATGGTGCACATATGTTGATTGTATCTGGTCATGATGCATGGTTTACATCGAAATTCTAGAAGATTATTTAGAAGGGTCTTGAGACCAAGATACATTTAGAACTAGTTATCATCCTGAAATATATGGAAATTTTGAAAGTTCCATTCAAAATTAGAAGATTTATTGATCTCATTTTCACTTGACTTTCAAGGTATGTGGGGTTAGTATTTTGAATTTGAATAATTTTCTTATAATAATAGCTTCTATTCGAGCATTCAAATGGAAATATATGAATAATTTTATAGGAAAAGATGAGATATACCAAATTTTTGGGATACAGTTGGTGAAATTAATATTTTATGCCCTTAACTTGTTAAAGATACAATGGTGAAAGTAAAAATGATCCAGAATCATATCAAAGAATCTCAAAATAGATAAAATGATATATTGATAACTGAATGAGGGATTTATAATTTTAAGTGGTAGATTATGTTTTATTAATGGTATCTCTATTGAAGGGTGTTATAAGGTTTGGAAATGAAGGTAAAAAAATTCTTAGGTAAATCATGCCTTTTGAAATTTTGGAAAGAATCAGAGTTGTAGCTTGAAGTTTGGGAATTCCAGCTATCCTCTCTGAAGTTCATGATGTATTCCATATATCTTGATTAAGGAAGTAAATTCTAGACTAAACACATGATCTCACATCTAAGTAAATGTAATTAGAGCCTAATTTATATTAATGTAAAGTTCTTATCTAGATTCCAGACATTATAGAATAAGTGTGGCAGAATCAGATGACCTGATTGGTGAATGTATTTTGGAGAAATCCTATGATAGAAGAATAAATTTGGGAACATGATTAATTTATGATGAATAAATGCTCAAATTTTTTCATTAGGGGAAATTATGTAAATTTAATGGATGAAATTTTTGAAATAGGGAAGAATATGACACATTAGATTTAATAATAGAAGGTAATCTTTTCTTTCTAAAGAAATAATAGCATATTAAATAAATATTTTTTAAATAATGTGATTAAAAACTAAATAACACAATTTTATAAATTTAATTTGATGAAATTTATTTATTTTTTAAAATCAAAATTTCAAAATCATCTTAGGGAAATTATTGAGATTTTTTAGTAATAATTTCTTTTTGAGTGAATACTATTAAATACTAATTTTTCCAAAATAGTCACTTTTAAAAAATTTTGATGTATAATAATAACTTGAAATTTTAAGAAACATATTTTATAGAAAAAATATATATTTAATAAGTGATATAATTCATAAAAAAAATATAATTTTGAACTAATAAATTCATGCTTAACATTTTGAAAATCTATGTAATATTTTTATTCAAATATAAATTATTTTTAGTTCTTATCACTTAATAAGATATTTACAAGGTTAATTTTGGTTTTAGTTTGGTTTAAAGACAAATAATTATTCTTTCATTTAAAATAATCTAATTATTTTCATCCAATCAAAATTATACTTTATTTTTCAATAAAATCATTTTTATGCTTAAAATAAATTTTTCTCTAAAAAAGTTTTTGTTGACTTTTACAAACATATATTAAATTAAAATTCACCCACTTATAATATTTTAATCATATAAAATGGATTATATACTTTTAATAATTTTAATTAATATTATATAATAATTTCAAATTAATTTTTTTCATAATGAATAGTAAGAAAGGTAAATATTTATCACCTTGGTGAAGGGTAAAATGAGTTAAAAGGGTTAAAAGTTAAAGGATAAGGATTCAAGATAACACAAAACATACTTACTTAAACGTAATTGGTCGGTTTGATTTAACACTTACACTTATAATCTTATAATATATAAAAATTTGTGCCACCTTCACAAGGAAATGACTTTATATTATTTAAATATTTTAAGTAATTAAATGTCTATCCCTCCCCTCACTTATAAATGGGAAACTCTTCTCATCCATTATTTAGAAACTTTTAGACCTATAGATCTACTAATATCTACCCAAAAACCTTCATATATTCCTTCAATTCATTATTGAGATCCTTTTCTTACTCGCATACCATCCTAATAAATCTTATGGTATAAGCCAAAGGAGTTCTCTCAAAGAAGAGTTAATCCTCTTACCTAACTCTTTCAAAAATTATTTCTTGTTATAATTCCAATAAATATATTGTATACAAACTAAAATAATGAATCATGTATCACCAATATACTAAGATTTTATTATTATTATGGGACAATTATTTTTTACCTCCTTTTCATCCTATGAAAAATGAAAATAATGCTTGTGTATATGTATGGCCTACAGTCTCCATGTAGTGGTGTAATTTTTGTCATAAAATATTTAATTTAATGGTTATAAATGTAGGCTTAATGAATATATATATTATTTATGAAACAATTATAATTACATAAATATAAAACATCATCTACTATTTTACACTTTCATTCATTGGGAAATGATAATGTCACCCATGCATACATGTGGTATACCACCTCCACTAAGAGATGTGATTCATTATTTTATTTCCACCATGATTGGATGATTATAAAATTTTATATAATGAATAAAAATTATATTAATTACATAATTAACATTATTAATATAATTAAACCTTTAAATAACTTTTTAACCACAAAAAATATGCTGAAGTAATTTTGGATACATTGATCGAACAACCTTAATGTGGTTAATATAAGCAAGAACAATTCAATAAATAGATTTCAAATCATTATAAAATGAACAAAAAAATATAATATGGATGAAACATATTCTTATTAAAGTATTTAATAAATTTAAATTCATTCTATAGGATGATCAATAATGTATTACTAATAAGATACCCAAGGTAAGGGATTTTTATTACAATCTCATTTTATTTCAAGATTGTTAATGTTATGATTTCCTTTGGGAAAAATATGTGATTATAAAATCTTAAAAACCTTTTATTTTATTCTCCTATGGTTATGTATTTATTTTAACTTTTTATTTTACATTTATTCTATTATTGGATCAAGAGTTATATAGGATGGTACATGTAAGGGAGTTTCCCTTAAAAAAATATTGTTTTAAAGTCTTCCCTCAAACTAATTTTATTCTATATCAAGGTTCATTTAAATATTTCAAGAATGATCTTATTTATGATTTAGTTTAGAAATTTTATTTTCAACTATTCTGGACATTTTTATAAAGTATTAAAAGGGAATCTTTTCAACATTTACTTTATGGTTTATTTTCAAATTTTTACAAAGTACAAAAGGAATGATTTTTTCATATATGATGTGACCTCTGTTTCTCATAGTCATATCTGTTATATGTAATAAATATTACTTTTCTTTTTTCCATGGTTATTTTAAAATAAACTTCCTCTTATTATTTATGGTATTATTAATTAAAATTATATCAAAATAAAAGGGTATTGTTTTCTTAAAGGAATGTATAGAATTTTGAAAAGTGATTTACAACTAAAATCTTACATGAAGTTACAAGGAAGTTATTTTTAATTTATTTATTCAATTTTATTTTATAAATTATTGGTTTTACTATAAAACCTTTATTTTTAATGAATATATTGTATTCTATTATCTTTTACTAATAATAAATTATACCTTATTTTAAGGTCATTCACTTATTATGATCATGTTATCTATCACAATCCATTATTCATTGGAAATTTATTTTCTTCTTCATTTATATATTTTCAATATCATGGTTGAATTAAATATCAATTATATTACTTTAAAGATGTCTCAATTATGTACCATTTCTTTATACGACATTATTTGAAGAAATTTTATTAAGAAACCAATTTCATTGAATGGGGAAATATTCTATATTCTTGATTTAATACAGAAACATATTTATTTATAAGTAATTATATGAATGAATTGTATTGACCATTCAATATATGAGGTATTCAGAGGACATATAAGTGATGGGTGGAATTGGATATAGATAGCTACTTGATGCATCAATAGGTGTCATGAGAGAAGATAGTAAGCATTCCATATTGAATGGGTATCTGGTCTACACAAACCAATTTATTAAGAATAGTTCCTTAGTTGAGGGCTTGATGGTAAAATTCATGATAAATTGGGAAAGAAATATATTAAAAGTTCATGAATGTCTGAATTTATGCATTTCTTTATTGGGAATTCATTTTCAATTAACCATTTGATTTCTATATTTATAGTATCCATAGATATAATTTGAACTCAAGTTATTGATTGAATGGTGTGTGTTTTGATTATCCACTTCTCAATATTGATTATGCCTTATTTATTCGTGATATATTCCACTATATGTTACCCTTATTGATCATATGATCCCACACTTTATTTTATTCCCCTTTCTCTGGGATATAAAGAAAGATATTTTGATTGATTTTAAGGGTGATATAATGATTCTTATGCTTTGTTTTTATATTTCCATTGTAGTTTTGGAATCATTTATGTATCTATTTTTTCAAGAATCTTAAATTAATCTATCATACATGGTGTGTTCCCTTATATATTATACTAATTTAATAATGTAAAAAATGGCTCTAAGTTACTATATTTAGGGTGTTATATCCTTCTTCACAAATTGGACAAGATTTATAACCCTTAACACAACATCCAGATAAGTTTTCATTTGTTTGAAAGTCTTTTATAGTGAACATTGCTATAACACATAAATGAAAATATTATTTCTTGTATGAATAAAGAAATTGTAGCACTTTATTCCCATATAAATTTTAAATCATCAATAAATGATGATAAATAAACAACAATATCATTTCTAAGCTATTTTGGTCCAAAAATCATCAGGATCATCATAAAATATTGTTTCTTCATACATATATTTGGGTAAAAGTTATACACTATTAACATAACACGACATTAAAAACACTAAATAATAAGGATATTATATGGATTCATTCAGTTAGTGTATAGTACCATTCTGAAGTTTCTAACTTCATTTCTAGAATTATGAATTTTTTTATCAATTCACTATCATTATAGTGAATCAGCAGGGTATAATAGGTTTCCATCAGATATTTGGTCATATGTAATCCATATTAGCCTATTTTAATTATTTAAATTTGTAAATAGATGCATAAAACAAGTAATTACTGGAAGATGACAAATTTCTTTTCTAGTAGGTTTGGTGTCTTTTCTTCAAAATGAATCACAATTGTATTTATCATCCATTTTATAACATAATGTCCTGCATTTTATACATTCTAATAAACATTCACATTCATTCCTAAAAAGCACACAGTTTTTGGTGAAATAATAATTTTTTATACCACAACCAATTGAACATAATGTGTTTTTTCATCCTAATTGGAATTTGGATGCATGTTGCCTTCTAGAAGTAACTCATTCAAAATTTGAAGTAGTTTAGTGAATCTTTTGACATTAAAACCAATTTTTTCTTTCAAGTTAATTAATATATGCACTTCTGATAACACTATAAATTTAATTCAACCTTGGAATAGTGGTTTCTTGGTAGCTTCATATAATCATTCAATACTTTTTATTTTTAAATTTTTTTAATTCATAGACCATGAATTAATTATATAATAAGATCCTCTGTCACATGTTGAAAATCTTCATCAACATTAAATCTTGACATGTTTGTTTCTTCACCATGCCAAATCCAATGTGTATAACTATGATAAAAACTATAGAAAATCATATAGTCTTTTATTTTTCTATACCCTAATTTTCTCATATACAAATAATCCATGCATGGATAGAAAATCATATCTATTTTTTCTACATATTTATTAGCAAATTTCAAAAAAAATACCAATCCCTTTCTCATATTTATTATTAGTTGTTCATGAATTTATCCCATTATGATCCATGAATAACCTAAAATTAAAATATAATAGATGAATATATTAAAACATTTAAGAATATATAAACAATAAATTTAAAATATATAGATTAAAATTACATATAAACATATAATCAAATGAAACAATCAATTTCCCATTTATTCATTAATATTAAATCAAAAGAAAAAATATGTTAAAAAATAAAAATTAATATAAGAAATTAGTAAATACAATATAATAAATTAACTCACAATTTATTAATAAACATGTAATAAAAACAATTTATTCATAAGCATTTAATCAAAACAAACAAGTATACAATAAAAATATTAATATATTATTTAAATGAACATAATATAATAATTGGATATAAAATTTTTGACCATAATAAATAAATAATTACATTATTATAAAACATAAAAATTTAAAAAATATTCTAAATAATGGAAATAAATTTAACCTGAAAAAAATTAGATAAAACAGTATATCTATGAAAAATAGAGACAAAATATTAATTAAAAAACATCAAATTACATTCAATTAAGTGAGAGTGAGTTCAATGATAAATAAATGATTAAAATTAATATCATAAATATATAATAAATCTTTAATCAAATAAAATAAATCAAAAATCACAAAAAATATAGATAAAAATATATATCAGTTTTGAACACATATAAAGTAGCATTAAACAAACCTCTATGGAACATAATTAGGTAGGATCATGGTTGGAAAAAAAATTAGTGACAATGATCAAGGAACTATAAGTAAAGCCATAAAACCCCTCAAATATCTAAAACTAAAATAATTTCCTCTGAAAAAAGAATTATATATGTGAAAACAAAAAAAAGTATTAAAGATAATAAAATATGAAATATTGATTAAAAAAGTGGAGGGAGGGAATTTCTAAGTCATGGAACATAGGGTTTGAGTGTTTTGGGTTCGATGGAATAAAATTCAAGAGCCGAAATTCGTGTGTCTTTAATTTTTTAAAAGTTTTTAATGTAAGTTATTATAATGACTGATGTTAAAACCTATTTTTTCACATTAGTTAAAATAATAACCAATGTAAAAACTTCATTAAAATGGGTTTTCATGTCATTTATTATAATAATTGGAATGAATAACTCGACCATAAAGATTTCTACATCAATTATTTTGATAACTCATTTGAAAAATCCCACTGACAAGGTTTTGACATTAGCTATTATAATAACTGATATTAAAATATTAACTCTCAAGGTTTTCACATTGGTTACTAATAACCAATATGAAAACCTAGACTTAAAATCTACTTTTTCTACTAGTGTGTTAAACAATATCTAATAAATTTTTAAACCTTTCATGCTTGGTATGATTACGTAATATTTAGTTTTAATCTACCTTAATATTGGTTAGTAATTAAAGTTATTGGATAAAATGTATTTTTTGAACATATTTTATGCATATTCGGTGTTAGATTAATGATGAATTGAATTATATCTTGAGTAGAGTATCATCAGGTAGAGGGACATTGGGTGGAACTTCCCACTGGCCCAGAGGCTTATTCATTATTCAAGAAAGGTTAGGGTTTGTTATTTGTGGCTCTGAGATTAATTTTGTGCATATTTTCAATATCATATAATTATAAACCTTTTCATGAAGATTTTATTTACTATATTCATGAGATACATTTGGATATATGTAAATATATTTTGATTCTATTTTTGGTAGAGTAATACGAATTGTGTGTTTTTTAAAGAGATACACATTAATGTAGTTTGAACATATAAATTTAGTATATGTATTTTGATTAAAAAACTAAATTTTTAGAAGATTTCATATATAAAAGGGAATAACATGAGATAAGATGGTGAGATTAAAGAACCTTCAAAATACTACGTGCCAGATTCCTTGAAAATAAGTTCTTTTTAAGACCTTGATAATCTAATAAAAAAGTTTCATTCCAAAATGAGGTGCCCCTGGATTATCTTTCATTTTTAAATAAAGTAATGGATGACCCTAGATCATCAAACCATGTAGGTTCTTCCAAAGCAGGGATCCCCTATATTATCTTGTGATAACCTATCATTAGAATGTTTTATAGATTACACATTGTTAGGAAACTATAAGGGTCAGTATACTAGAGAAATATAGTTTTTTATCTATATTATGTATTAGAAAAAGATGTGTCTTCTCAACTATACAAGAGTTATATTTGATATTATTGGGATGATTTCATATAAAAATAGTTAAGTAGTGAGAGGAATAAAAAAATAAAAAAATTGTTAGTGAAATATGGAACATGGCCTACTAATGGATATGATGTATTCAAAAGGCATCATATTTTTAGTGGTATTATGTAAAATAAAATTCCTTATTAAATGGTAATAAAAAATCATATTTATATGATAAAATATTTTGTTTTAGATAAATACAATCATCATCATCAAACATAGATTTAAGATCAATCCTATAGGAAGTAGTGGAGTAATATAAGTGAATCCTGCTATTAATAACATCAGAAAATTTCTCAAGTAAAAGAAATTATATCTTTTAAATAAATACCTCCCTGAGTAACCATGTGTTGAAATTATTCAACAGGTGAATCTAATGATTATAAGAAGAATAAAAGTATTCACTTTAGGTTTAAAAGAAATTAGATTCTAATTGATCTAAGGAATTTTAGTCTCATATAATCAATATTATTGGGTATTTCAATGATATTTTAGGAGGCTATATGTCATGTGTTCACTAAAAAGGATGTTCAATCCATCCAAACTTTTAAAGTTGGAGGTTCTATGCAGTAGAATATGATCCTTCGAAACTTCCTATGTCGACTAATTGTACTAGAAGTAGAAATTAAATGTAATCTAACGAATGTAAAAATTTGATACATGCACACATATATAATAAAGATAAAAATTATACACATGGAATGTAAAACCAATGGAAATACATTTAATAAAAGAACATAAATCAGGAAAAACACATGGGATTTACATGCTTTGGAAAAAATTTCCTAAATACATGGAAGAACATTATTTCCATATTTACATTCACTAAAAGTACAATAATTGTATTCAAATGAAAAACTATCAGTAAAATTTCATTACAAAAGATAAAAAATTTGTAATTCACTAATGCACAATGCACTTCAATAGTACAATATGCTTGATCATGATACATGGTGAAAAAATTCCCCACTTTATTTTATATAATTTCTGATCCAGTCATCTAGGTTTCACTACCTTATAACTTTTATGGATAGGAAACCATTTGTTATGTGATAGAAGATCTCTAGAAACTCCATTGATTTCAATCTCTTACTTTAGTAAACCATTCCAAAAAATTTCATCCTATAAATGTCCATTATTTGAAAATTTTAGACCATCATAATAACATCATAAGAGATGAACATCTAATGGTTCTACTTTCACCTAAATATTTTTCACTAATGTTTCGTATACATAGAGCTGGAGAAATTTCACTAAAAATATCTAGTTAAATAACTTCAGATAACCTAAATATGGTGACCTTAATCTATTGAACTAAACAAAATTCACATCCCAACAATCTACCACTTGAATATTGTTTCAAATAACCTTTGAAACTCTACAAACACTTTGAAAATCTTACTTTATTTTTTATTAAATATCATGAAGTGTTCTCTATTATCTTTCCACTCATTGAATTCACACTATGGCATGATGTGGCCACATAATTTTCTGAACTAATGTTTTAGTGAACATGTCTGCTAGATTTTGGATTTTGACTATCTTCTGAATATCTAAAACGCTACGTACCATAATTTTTATAAGGAAGTGGTACTTTGGGTAAATTTGATTTTTTTCATACATACAACATGGGATTTCAAACCAAATGTATTTCACTCTGATTATCACATAATAAAATTCCATTATACTAAATTATTCTCAAGTCCTTTAGTAAATGCTTCAACCAGGCCAACTCCTTCCCTTCTTCTATTTCAACCACATACCCTAATTTCATTATATATAATTATCCTCTATATCCATGAAATCAACCAGATTAATTATCCTCCATAGTTCAACATAAAGTTAGTCATTCTCTTATAGGTTTCTAAATCTCTAGAGATGTCTACAACCTTAAAACCTTGCAATAGGTCTTCCTCCCTAAAACATAGAGAAACTCCTTCTATTCCTTTCAAGTATCTAATGATAAATTTTATTGATTCTTGGTTCTACCTTATAGGGATAAATATAAATTAACTTAAAACCCTCTCTAAAAAAACAACATTTAGTCAAGTACAAATTATCACATACATCATGATTCATATCGCTGATGTGAATGAAACTTTATTCATGTACTAAATCTCATCTTCTATTATTTGTGCATATGCCTTAGAAAAATTAACATGATTAGAAATAGGAATTGGTATGGTGTTATATCTGATCATTCCAAACATCCCCAAGATCTGTTGGGTGTAGTCCTTATGTAATACCACCAATGTTATAGATTTATTATCCCTATCGATCTTCATCACAAATATTTTCTTATCACTTTCAAGATTCTTCATTTAAAATATTCTAGACAACATATTCTTTTGATCCATAATCCATGATAACTTCAGACCTAGAAGTAATATGTCATTAATATAGAAAATCAGAATGATGAATGTTCCACCATCCCATTACTTATAGTAATAGAAATGATTTGTGTTGCGTCTCTCAGATCCTTATCTCCATATAAAAATATTATCCATATTATTACATTATCATAGTTCTTTATTCAAGAAATAAAAACTTTTCTTCAACATAAAAACGAAGTTTTGGTTTCTATATTCAATAAAATACATATATTGGTTTGTATCAATTTCTTCCACCAAATAACCATGAAAGAAATACATATTTACATCTATCTATTTTGGTTTTAGATATTCTAATTGTAACATCCCAAGTAAGTAATGAATAATATATATTTTTATCTATGTCTATTAATGATTAAGAGAGTGTTATAGAGGCTTAAAATGAAAATAAATACAACCTTATGCATGGAATACACTAATATTCTTAAAAGATTGTTTTACTGCCTTTTGTTGGCAAACCATTTTTGAATCTATATTTTGACAATTTTAAAAACTATTTTTGTCAAAATAAACTTGTTCTTTATGATTGGGACATCAAAATTTACCTTGTGTGAATTTTTGGTATTTTTCTGACAATGTTCATTTTTTAATGAATAGTGAAAAATACTGCATTTTACACCAAAACTGCTTTTTTATCTAATTTATTTATATGATTAAATTACCTTTTGAATTTTTCTTAATTTGTAATATGAATATATTTTTACCATTTAATCCAATGGTGGTCATTGGAATCAATTTCACTTTGAAATTGGACTTAAACTGGTGTCAATCTTTTGATACTTATTGTTTCATAAAAACACGTTATTTGTCATAACAGCGGGAAATAATTATTAAATTAATTAATGTGACTTATATGATTTTAATTTTGTAAAATAGACTTCATTTTTGAATTCGGAATATCAAATATAGCTTAGGGTTAATTTTTGGTAATTTTCTGAAAAACTTCAATTTTTGATGAATAGTGAAACCACTAAGTGGTAATCAAGCAAACTGATTTTTCAGTTAAATGAAAGTTTACCACTAATTTGTATTGAATTTTGAAAATCCAACATACATGGTTGTCATTAAGAAGTAAAATGTGGTTCAATGAGATTAAAATAATTTTTTTGGTGAATAGTAACTTATTAAGTTCTTAATCGCGATTAGTGGTAATTAGTGTAGTTTAAGGTATAAATAATGCTTTAATAATATGAAATGACTTAGAAACATGTTCCAACCTTATTGGTTGTGTCATGGCCGACCAAGAAAAGCCATGGGTCAACTTGGGGACCCCATGGAGACATTTTGGTTGGGAAATGACATAAATAACTTTTTATTTAATGTAAAAGCAAAAATGACACAAACATAATATGTTTTACGAAAACAATTTTTACATGGGGTTATAAAGATCAGATTTTTGATTATAAATAGTAATTGGAAAGCTAAAAAGATTTCCTACATCATAGTATTTTTTTATGATTTTTAGACATTAAATAAATTAAATTATTTATGACATAATAATGATGCAGCGATGACATCATTATT
Organism: Viscum album; assembly: GCA_963277665.1. Lineage (NCBI taxonomy): Eukaryota > Viridiplantae > Streptophyta > Magnoliopsida > Santalales > Viscaceae > Viscum > Viscum album. The sequence continues at coordinate 1,627,658,419 of OY728131.1, read as the reverse complement.
TGACGATTTAAATAAAATGGAAAGATAATATAAAATATATGAACTACACATGTCCAAAACCAATTGGATGAGTGGATTTCGAACCCTTATCACCTTATCCACGAATTATATCAATGTGGGACCTTTTAAAACCGAAACACATTTTCAAATAAAGTAGTATTTCTTTACTTTCCAAAAGTGCCCCTCCTCTCCTCTTATAAAAGGCCCCCACCTCTACCTCATTTCACACACTCCTCAAGCCTTTGGCTCGGCCAAACCCCTGCCCATTTACTCTCTCCACATCCCTCTCCTAATCCTAGAGGATTCCCTTTGGGCAGAATCCTTTCAAAGGAAGCCTTTAGGCTCAAATCAAAATGAGTTACACTTTTAAAGGTAATTCATTCTCTCATGTTCATTTGTTTTATTTTGCTTCTCCAACCACCTAAACTCTTTTTATTTACTTATTTTGTAACAACACCAGTATCTTCAATATACAAGGATTTTGTTATAATAATTATTTGAGCTACACTCTCACACAACTACATCAAATGGTTAAAGAACATACGGTTTCCGTGGATGGCGAAATTCTGCCTCCCGAAACGATGATTGTTCAATACTCATTTAACACCTTCAAAAGGGGCCATTATGATGTCACTATTTTTATATATGATATATAATATGTTTATGTTTTCCTTAAGCTTCTGTTTTTTTCATTTTGGGCATACCTTTATGGTTTCCATTATGGGTAAACACGATATCTTCATTTTAGGAAGTGCGGACTACCGCCCCCTAAAAGTAATTTGATTCGTTAATACCATATGTGGGATGTATAAAGGATAAAGTTAATGATATTATATATGTTATTATACTGGAATTATAATATACTCTTATATCATTATGATTCCATTCCAGAAAATATGAAATAGAAATGGAAGTAGCGTTCATGCGTACGTACGGCTTACCGTCTCCATGAACGGTGCATTTCATTTCTTACCTCTAAATGTGATGTAATATTATAAATGCATGTATGTACTGGATATATATGACATATATGATATCTAAATCATGAATACCATTCTGTATATAATGAACCTTTGACCAAATTAACAACATTTAAGTGTAAGAAGTCTATTTTTTACTTAAGAACCAAATACTGACAAAATGAACATTATTAACTTAACTGATTACATGATGTTCATAACATGGTATAAAAGGAATAATGAACCTGAAAAAGATTCATAAGCAAGTAGAGATTAACTCAATTTTATTATTCAGGAGATTAAAGAACGGTCGGGTCAAGTCGGATACGAGGTATGGGACTTCGTCTCAATCTCCTTTCGTTGAGGCATATTTTATTTTATACACAACTTTCTTTTATACGATGTATAAACCCCTTTGACTTTTACGTTTATTCAAAAGGAATATTTTTTATATGAAGCATTTACTAAATGACAAAAGGGAATGTTTTTGTCGTACGTATGCGGCGACAACGACTTCTCCGCCGTCGTGACTGTTATTCGAGTTTCGGCTTCCTCTACAAGCCATACCTTCTTTTTAAAAGAAAAATAAATACCATGTTTTACTTTTCTTTTCTTTTAGTATTGAAAATGGTTTTCATAATGTTTTTATATCAATGTGTTGTATTGATATCTCGTGATTGAAATGTGGAAATTTTATGTTTCCTTTATGCATGTTTTATGTGATATGATTATGTTATGGTTCTTGGGCATTATTATGAAGACGGGTGGTTCTGTGATAAACTAAGGGCGGGTGACCCGTTATAGCTCTCCAATGCATTGGGTAACGCGAAGGAGTGAAACGTTAAGGTTTCTCCGAAGAGATTTTAGGGAATATACTGTGATGGGTATTCCAAACATAACCAAGAGGGTTACTCCCTACGTAAGAATGTTATGAATGCCTCAAGTTTCCTTTATGTCTTATGATTTCTATGATTTATTCATGATTTTATGAGGTATGTTAAAGTGCCTATGTTTTATGGGTAAAGTATGATTTCATTCTTATGTATATATGAACTCATGTATCCTTTCCATGTTTTTTTTATAACCCATACTGAGTTTTTATGCTCATCCCAAGTTTTTGAAATGATTTTCACAGGTCAAGGGAAAGGTACATGATAAGATGATAGAGTCAAGGATGTGTCAAGAAATAATCCATGTTTTATTTTAAATGTGTTTCCATTTATGGGAATGAAGAATACTATCTTTATGTAACCACTTTGTTTATTTGTGGAATGTAATGCAAGTTTTATGATCTAATTCTCTAAAACTCTAAACCCGAAAAGATCCTCAATGTGTAATCTTGTAATAACTCAAGATTAAGTAAGGTTTAAGGATGGGGCCTTATAGTTGGTATCAAAGGTCGGTTTAGATAACTTTAGGAGTTAGAATTCTATTAAATGATTATCCAAAAATATTTTTTTTTCGAAATGATATATCATTTAAAGATTACCATGTTGCTTCATCTAAGACATGTTTGTTCAGAATGGTTTTCCGCAGAGGAAACAGGGAAGCAGTGCTAGGAAGGCATACAGAAGGAAATAACCTTCCGAATCAGCATCCAGAAATGGTCGGAATTGGAACTGAACAGTTTGTTGCAGTAATGGCGCAGTTGACTCAAGCGATAAATGGCGGTGGTATTCATGCACGAGATCAGCCAGATCAACCGCAGAGGAACCTGTCAGTGGTGGAACATTTCATGAGGCAACATCCATCATCATTCAGAGGATCATCTGACCCTGTGCTAGCTGAAGGGTGGATTAAATCACTCGAGAAGATTTTTGATGTCATGGGGTGTTCAGACAATCAAAAGGTTAGTCTTGCTATTTACCGTTTGGAGGGTGAAGCAGATCAGTGGTGGTCTATGGTTAAAAATATCAGGGACGCCGATGAGATTGATGCTCTTGACTGGGATGAATTCAAAGGTATGTTTCTTGAGAAGTATTTTCCTAAGGCTGTTCGACTTAGGATGGAAAAGCAATTCTTGGAATTGAGGCAAGAGGAAGACTCAGTGGCTGCCTATGAAGAAAGGTTCACTCGATTGGCAAGGTATGCTCCAAATTTTATCCGGGACCTTGATAGTAAAATCAATCGTTTTTACTCAGGATTAAAGCCAAAGTATCGAAGGGCATTAGCTTCTCTGAGTTTAAAAGTTATGAAAAGCTTGTTCGATGTGCTGAGAAGGTGGAAATGGAGTTTGCCGATGACCAAGTTTTCGATAACAACCAGCAGAAGAAGAGACCGAGGTGGCAGGAGAAAGGTAAGAATTCTTCAAAAAAGTCTGATGGTAAGAGAACTAAGTTTCCATTTTGTGATAAATGTGGCAAAAGGCATGCTGGGGAATGTCTTCTGAATTCTGGGAAGTGCTACTGATGTGGTAAGATGGGACATAAGGCTCGTGATTTCACTGAAAAGGATCAAGGTGAAGGTAAGAACAAATTTGATTTACAGTTAGTGAAATGTTATAAGTGCAATGAGATGGGTCACTATGCAAACGAGTATCCGAAAAGGAGCTTGAATGATGGGAAGCAGTTAGACTACAAGAAGAAAGGGGTGGTGAAATCCTTTGCAACTACTTCAGCAGATGTCGGGCCATCAAATGATGTTGTATCAGGTACTTTGTTTGTTTTTTCAGATTATGCCAGTGTGTTGTTTGATTCGGGGTCTACACATTCTTTCATCTCTGAAACCTATTCTAGTAAAATGGGAATACCATCTCAATAAATGACTCCTGAACTTTTGGTAAAAACACCTGGGGGAAATGTTGAGGAAAAAAGAATTTATAAGAATCTTCCTATCCTTATCTGTGGAAAGAACCAACTTGCAAACCTTATTGTTCTACCTCTAGTAGAGTTTGATGTTATCCTGGGTATGGATTGGATCTCTATCTACCATGCTAAGATTGACTGTAGAGCTAAAGAAGTTTCTTTTCAGAAAGACTTTCAGTTTGTTTACAAGAATGAACCCTTACTTTTGATAACATATCAAGAGGCCGAGAAACTTGTAAAAGATGGAAATGAATGTTACCTTGCACGCGTCGTTGAAAATAAAGGAACTGTTCAGATTAATGACGTGCCAGTGGTAAATGAGTATCCTGATGTTTTTCCTGATGAGTTGCCTGGAATAATACCAGATCGGGAAGTTGAGTTTACTGTTGACTTAGTTCCTGATTCTAAGCTAATTTCAAAACCCCCTTATCGAATGGCACAAATTGAACTTTTAGATTTGAAGGAGAAATTGCAAGATTTATTAGAGAAAGGTTTCATTAGACCTAGCAAATCACCATGGGGTGCTCCTGTTTTATTTGTTAAAAAGAAAGATGGTTCTATGAGACTTTGCATTGATTATAGAGCCTTGAATAATATCACGGTTAAGAACAAATATTCTTTGCCTCATATCGATGATTTGTTTGATCAGCTCCAGGGAGCTCAGTTTTTTTCAAAGATTGACTTGAGATCGGGGTACCATCAGCTGAAGGTAAAGGAGGCAGATATTCCGAAGACCGCGTTCCGTATGAGATATGGCCATTATGAATTTGTAGTAATGCCTTTTGGGCTAACCAATGCACCTGCTGTATTCATGGACTTAATGAATAGAATTTTCCATGAGTTCTTAGATAAGTTTGTGGTGGTTTTCATTGATGATATTTTGGTGTTTTCTAAAAGTAAAGAGGTGCATGAAAAACATTTAAGGGTTATCTTGCAAACCTTAAAAGAAAAGAAACTGTATGGGAAATTCAGCAAGTGTGAGTTTTGGTTGCAACGAATTTCTTTCCTTGGTCACATTGTTTCTAAAGATGGAATAACTGTTGATCCTGCAAAAACAAAAGTTGTGGAAGAATGGCCAAGACCCACAAATGTAACCGAGATTCGTAGCTTCCTTGATTTGGCGGGCTATTACCGAAGGTTTGTTAGAAATTTTTCACGGTTATCTAGTCCAATGACTAAGCTAACTCGGAAGGGTGTTAAGTTTATCTGGAAAAAAGAATGTGATGATTGTTTTCAGGAATTGAAAAGAAGATTGGTGAATGCTCCTGTTTTGGCACTACCTTCCAGGAATGGTGAGTTTGTTATATACAGTGATGATTCATTGAAAGGACTTGGTTGCGTCCTAATGCAGAATGATCAGGTAATTGCTTATGCTTCACGACAGTTGAAAACTCATGAGGTAAATTACCCTACACATGATTTGGAATTAGCTGCTGTTGTTTTTTCTTTAAAAATTTGGAGGCATCATTTGTATGGAGTAAAGTGTGAAATATATACCGATCACAAAATTTTAAAGTATATATTCACTCAGAAAGAGTTAAACATGAGACAAAGGAGATGGCTGGAATTAATCAAGGATTATGATTGTACAATTCATTACCATCCGGGAAAAGCAAATAAAGTGGCTGATGCTTTGAGTCGAAAAATTAATGCTTCATTAACAATGTTGCGTTTGGAACGTGATCCTTTGGTTAAGGATTTGATGAACTTTGGAATAGAAGTTTTTGGTGCAGGAAGTCCTTCTGTTTTGTTTCAGGTATCAGTGAGATCATCTCTATCAGATAGAATCAAGCAAGCACAGAAGCAAGATAGTGAGTTGCAGAAAAAGGTAGAGCTGGTTCAGAAAGGCAAGTTGCCTGAATTCAACATTGATAATGATTGCGTTTTGAGATTTGGTAAGAGATTGTGTGTGTCTTGTGATTCACAGTTGAAGAGAGAGTTGTTATGTGAAGCTCATAGTTCTCCGTTTTCAATTCATCCGGGCAGTACTAAGATGTATAGAGATCTGCGGGAGTATTACTGGTGGGATGGAATGAAAAGAGATATTGCTGATTTTACTGTGAAGTGTTTGACTTGTCAGCAGGTTAAAGCAGAGCGGCAGTTACCGAAAGGGATGCTTCAGCCTTTACCAGTGCCAGAGTGGAAATGGGAGAATATATCCATAGACTTTGTTGTTGGATTACCGAAGACATCTCGAGGTAATAATGCAATCTGGGTTATTGTTGATCGCTTGACCAAATCTGCTCATTTCCTTGCTATACGAGATACTTTCTCTCTTGATCAACTTTCCCATTTGTATCCTAAAGAGATAGTCAGGTTACATGGAGTTCCTCTCTCCATTGTATCGGATCGTGATCCCAGGTTTACTTCTAACTTTTGGAAAGGCCTTCAGAAGTCGTTGGGTACTGAATTAAATTTTAGTACAGCTTTTCATCCTCAATCAGATGGGCAGTCAGAACGAACAATTCAGACATTGGAGGATATGCTACGAGCTTGTTCTATGGATTATCAGGGAAGTTGGGACCAACATCTTTCTTTGGTTGAGTTTTCATATAATAACAGTTTTCATTCCAGTATACAGATGGCACCATTTCAGGCATTATATGGGAAGCGGTGTCGAACTCCAGCTTTCTGGGATGAAGTGGGTGAAAGGAAGTTGATGGGACCAGAATTGGTAGAAGAGATGGCAGAAAAAGTTCAGATGATTCAGAAACACATGAGAACAGCTCAGAGCAGGCAGAAGAGTTATGCGGATAACCGGAGGAAGGATCTATATTTTGAGGTAGGTGATCATGTTTTTCTCAAGGTTTCTCCTTGGAAAAGTGTGATGAGATTTGGTAAGAAAGGAAAGTTGAGTCCAAGGTTCATTAGACCATACGAAATTCTGGAGAGAGTTGGATCAGTTGCATACCGAGTGGCTTTACCTCCGAGTTTATCTCAGGTACACAATGTTTTTCACGTTTCGATGTTGAGAAAGTATATGCCAGATTCATCTCATGTTTTGAGTCCAGAGGTAGTTCAGCTGGAAGAGAACCTATCTTATGAGGAACAACCGGTCCAGATTCTTGACCACAGGGATCAAGTGTTACGGAATAAGGTGATTCACCAGGTAAAGGTTTTGTGGAAAAACCACATGATTGAAGGGGCAACATGGGAATCTGAAAATGCAATGAGGGATAAGTACCCCCATTTATTTGATAAGTAAATAAATTGTGGGGACGCAATTTTCTAAAGGGGGGAAGGATGTAACATCCCAAGTAAGTAATGAATAATAGATATTTTTATCTATGTCTATTAATGATTAAGATAGTGTTATAGAGGCTTAAAATGAAAATAAATACAATCTTATGCATGGAAAACACTAATATTCTTAAAAGATTGTTTTACTGCCTTTTGATGGCAAACCATTTTTGAATCTATATTTTGACAATTTTAAAAACTATTTTTGTAAAAATAAACTTGTTCATTATGATTGGGACATCAAAATTTACCTTGTGTGAATTTTTGGTATTTTTCTGACAATGTTCATTTTTTAATGAATAGTGAAAAATACTGCATTTTACATCAAAACTGCTTTTTTATCTGATTTATTTATATGATTAAATTATCTTTTGAATTGGTCTTAATGTGTAATATGAATATATTTTTACCATTTAATCCAATGGTGGTCATTGTAATCAATTTCACTTTGAAATTGGACTTAAACTGGTGTCAATCTTTTGATACTTATTGTTTCATAAAAACACGCTATTTGTCATAACAGCGGGAAATAATTATTAAATTAATTAATGTGACTTATATGATTTGAATTTTGTAAAATAGACTTCATTTTTGAATTCGGAATATCAAATATAGCTTAGGGTGAATTTTTGGTAATTTTCTGAAAAACTTCAATTTTTGACGAATAGTGAAACCACTAAGTGGTAATCAAGCAAACTGATTTTTCAGTTAAATGAAATTTTACCACTAATGTGTATTGAATTTTGAAAATCCGATATACATGGTTGTCATTAAGAAGTAAAATTTGGTTCAATGAGATTAAAATAATTTTTTGGGTGAATAGTAACTTATTAAGTTCTTAATCGCGATTAGTGGTAATTAGTGTAGTTTAAGGTATAAATAATGCTTTAATAATATGAAATGACCTAGACACATGTCCCAACCTTATTGGTTGTGTCATGGACGACCAAGACAAGCCATGGGTCAACTTGGGGACCCCATGGAGACATTTTGGTTGGGAAATGACATAAATAACTTTTTATTTAATGTAAAAGCAAAAATGACACAAACATAATATGTTTTACGAAAACAATTTTTACATGGGGTTATAAAGATCAGATTTTTTATTATAAATAGTAATTGGAAATCTAAAAAGATTTCCTACATCATAGTATTTTTTTAAGATTTTTAGACATTAAATAAATTAAATTATTTATGACATAATAATGATGCAGCGATGACATCATTATTTGACGATTTAAATAAAATGGAAAGATAATATAAAATCTATGAACTACACATGTCCAAAACCAATTGTATGAGTTTATTTCGAACCCTTATCACCATATCCACGAATTATATCAATGTGGGACCTTTTAAAATAGAAAAACATTTTCAAATAAAGTAATATTTCTTTACTTTCCAAAAGTGCCCCTCCTCTCCTCTTATAAAAGGCCCCCACCTCTACCTCATTTCACACACTCCTCAAGCCTTTGGCTCGGCCAAAACCCTGCCCATTTACTCTCTCCACATCCCTCTCCTAATCCTAGAGGATTCACTTTTGTCAGAATCCTTTCAAAGGAAGCCTTTAGACTCAAATCAAAAGGAGTTACACTTTTAAAGGTAATTCATTCTCTCATGTTCATTTGTTTTATTTTGCTTCTCCAACCCCCTAAACTCTTTTTATTTACTTATTTTGTAACAACACCAGTATCTTAAATATACAAGGATGTTGTTATAATATTTATTTGAGCTACACTCTCACACAACTACATCAAATGGTTAAAGAACATACGGTTTCCGTGGATGGCGAAATTCTGCCTCCCGAAACGATGATTGTTCAATACTCATTTAACACCTTAAAAAGGGGCCATTATGATGTCACTATTTTTATATATGATATATAATATGTTTATGTTTTCCTTAAGCTTCTTTTTTTTCATTTTGGGCATACCTTTATGGTTTCCATTATGGGTAAACACGATATCTTCATTTTAGGAAGTGCGGACTACCGCCCCCTAAAAGTGATTTGATTCGTTAATACCATATGTGGGATGTGTAAAGGATAAAGTTAATGATATTATATATGTTATTATACTGTAATTATAATATACTCTTATATCATTATGATTCCATTCCAGAAAATATGAAATAGAAATGGAAGTAGCGTTCATGCGTACGTACGGCTTACCGTCTCCATGAACGGTGCATTTCATTTCTTACCTCTAAATGTGATGTAATATTATAAATGCATGTATGTACTGGATATATATGACATATATGATATCTACATCATGAATACCATTCTGGATATAGTGAACCTTTGACCAAATTAACAACATGTAAGTGTAAGAAGTCTATTTTTGACTTAAGAACCAAATACCGACAAAATGAACATTATTAACTTAACTGATTACATGATGTTCATAACATGGTATAAAAGGAATAATGAACTTGAAAAAGATTAATAAGCAAGTAGAGATTAACTCAAGTTTATTATTCAGGAGATTAAAGAACGGTCGGGTCAAGTCGGATACGAGGTATGGGACTTCGTCTCAATCTCCTTTCATTGAGGCATATTTTATTTTATACACAACTTTCTTTTATACGGTGTATAAACCCCTTTGACTTTTACGTTTATTCAAAAGGAATCTTTTTTATACGAAGAGTTTACTAAACGACAAAAGGGAATGTTTTTGTCGTACGTATGCGGCGACAACAACTTCTCCGCTGTCGTGACCGTTATTCGAGTTTCGGCTTCCTCTACAAGCCATACCTTCTTTTTAAAAGAAAAATAAATACCATGTTTTACTTTTCTTTTATTTTAGTATTGAAAATGGTTTTCATAATGTTTTTATATCAATGTGTTGTATTGATATCTCGTGATTGAAATGTGGAAATTTTATGTTTCCTTTATGCATGTTTTATGTGATATGATTATGTTGTGGTTCTTGGGAATTATTATGAAGACGGGTGGTTCCATGATAAACTAAGGGCGGGTGACCCGTTATAGCTCTCCAATGCATTGGGTAACGCGAAGGATTGAAAAGTTAAGGTTTCTCCGAAGAGATTTTAGGGAATATACTGTGATGCGTATTCCAAACATAACCAAGAGGGTTACTCCCTACGTAAGAATGTTATGAATGCCTCAAGTTACCTTTATGTCTTATGATTTCTATGATTTATTCATGATTTTATGAGGTATGTTAAAGTGCCTATGTTTTAAGGGTAAAGTATGATTTCATTCTTATGTATATATGAACTCATGTTTCCTTTCCATGTTTTTTTTATAACCCATACTGAGTTTTTATGCTCATCCCAAGTTTTTGAAATATTTTTCACAGGTCAAGGGAAAGGTACATGATAAGATGATAGAGTCAAGGATGTGTCAAGAAATAATCCATGTTTTAATTTAAATGTGTTTCCATTGATGGGAATGAATAATACTATCTTTATGTAACCACTTTGTTTATTTGTGGAATGTAATGCATGTTTTGTGATCTAATTCTCTAAAACTCTAAACCTGAAAAGATCCTCAATGTGTAATCTTGTAATAACTCAAGATTAAGTAAGGTTTAAGGCTGGGGCCTTATACTAATCCCACTATACTTATAATTGTATTTATAGTTATAGGTTTAACTACTAAAGATAATATCTTTGAGAAATTAACTAATTCCTTATTTTGAAAACCTTTAACCACATTTCATGATTTGAAATTCTTCTTTCCATCAACCACATTTTTAAATTAGTAAACCAACTTATTCTTAAGTGATTGTTCCCCTTATGATAAGTTAGTAACTATAAAGTTTCATATTACTTTAATAAATACATCTCCTTATCAATCACTAAATTCCATTATTTTTTATTACTAAGAGTCACCAATTCTTCGAAACAAACTTGTTCTCATGCATCTATTAAAAGAAGAAAGTTCAAGTTAGCTCCAAACCTCTGAACTGGTCTTCTAATTCTAGATAATCTTCTCAAAAAATTATTTGTTATAAACTAATTGGAACTATTGTATCTTCTAGAGACCTAATTTTTGTTCACCCCAATTGATCTCCATCCAACCATGAACTCGATGGAATATCTTCTATTTTCCTCACCTATAGACATTTGATACATCTATTTATGTTCTTTTGTTGTTTTAAACTTTTGGTATGCCTTCTCAAAATCAATAGAAATTTGATGGATGATTTATTTCCCTAAAATTATTTTTTGACCAAGTTATAGAACTTCAATAACACATTCTCATTAAAGATAACATCTCTACTCTAGATTATTTGTTTCCTTTCCTTACACTACTAGAAATGGGGTTTTCCCTAATAGGCCTATGCCAAAATTTTGACATAATCATTGGGATAGGTTTTTATAATGAAGGATATACCAACAGTTTGTTAAAAAACCATTGGTATAGCCTACCTTATTCTAATGATTTTTTAAAACTGTTGGATTAGGTATTCCATATTTCCTCTAAAACTAAGCACTGTCATTCCAACTCTCGATCCTAGCACACAACTCCCATCCCGACTCCCACTTCTCACATCCTAACTCTCAGCCATGCTCCTATCTTCCAATTCCAGCACTATAACATGGCTCCCCTCATTCCTTTGTACTTCCCCTTCTCCCCTTCTCTGGTCCCAACTCCCAGGTCTCCTGAATCTTGACTCCCCACACACTTCTCCTTCTCCCCTCACGCGGCCCCTCTCGGTGTCTAGTCTCAATCAACTAGAGGTACCCAATCTATCTCCTTTTGGTTGAAATTTAATTTTCAGTGTGGGTTTGGTTGGGTACTATGAATAATAAGATCTATATATGTTAATTTTCTAGTATTTGGTTGTCTTATAATTTAATTGAGTTGGAATTGGTGTCTGTTTGATTTTGTGGTGTTTCATGAATTTCTGAAAAAGGTTTTAGGGATTATTTTATTCTTAACAACCGTGTGTTTGTGTGTATCTTGATTTTATAAGGGTAAATAAAAATCTTTTTCTAAGGTTAAATACAAATACTCTCCTTCAAGTTCATCAAAAATTGTATGTACAAAATTAAAAGTTAAGTTAGAGGGAATAAATTTTACAGACTTTGTGGATAGAGATATGATACCCTACAAGAGGTTTTTGACTATGGTTCATTATTGAGATTTAATTTTATCTCCTAATTAAATTTAATATAATTTTTATTATTCTTTTTGATAGAGATAACCTAAAAGTATCTTCTAAGGGTCGTTGTCTCAATATATACCATCAAGTGAAATCGCAGAATTTTGGTAAGGGTTTCTCTGATCCTGAATCCCATCGTGATCCCATCCAGAGTGATTCCTCCCCCCATCATGAATTGGTAAGTGATGTTTTTATTATTTTTTCAATGGTTTTTATTATTATTCAAACATGAATAAGGATATATAGGTCCCTCAAAGGCATATCCAATTAGTCCCTCCAATTTAGTCCATGTGGAGTGTGTTTGATTTTATTTAATTGATTTACTCTTCAATTTCACAAATCAATGGCTCTATTTGGGTAAAATAGGTCTCCAAAATCACTTAGTGTGCCTATAATATTAATTTCAACTATGAGTGCCCAAGATTGTAAATATTTATGAACAAATATATGGGATGTGAATATTAGAATAAATTTATTTTTTAAAGTAAACTATATTTATATAAAACCTATAAAAATTACATAAAAATTATAAAAAATTAACATTTTTCATTAAAATAAAATGATTTTATAATTTATATATATAATATAAATAGTAAATAGTAGACTTTAAATGGTTAATATATCCATTAAATGGTTTAAAATTTACATTTTCTTTAATATGTAAACTAAATAAATGAATATATAAACTGCAAATTTTATTAATGAATTGTAATTTTATATATTAATATAGTTTACATGCCAATATAGTTTACATATTAATATATAAGTAATTTATATTTTCACAAGTTAGTAATTAAATTATATTAACATATACATACCTAACCTAATCAAAATCAAACACACTAAATTAAAATTGAACTCAAAGGGAACAAACATTCCCTAAGAGACTTAAATAAACCAGAACTGAATAAAATTAAAATAAACTAATATCAATACAAATAAACCTTAATATAACTAAACTATAACAAGTATAAAACATTTTAAACTATATGGTGAGGAATTTAATTACACCAAATGGAATAGAATTGAACCAAACCAAAATAAGTGGAATTTAATTGAAATGAACCCAACTGAATTTAATAAATATTTCCAAATAAGTCTTGAATTAAACACCACAATACAAATAAAAATTAAACCAAACAAAAATTAACCAATAAAAATTAACCAAAACTAAATTGTACCAAACAAAACTAAACCATATTTACCCAAACAAAACCGAACTACAAAATTTTATTCATAACTAAAAAAAAGATGAATTGGATCTAAAAGTTCCAAATTAACCTAAATAGTTTTTACTCATACTGATCTCATATAAATATATTTAAACCAATAAAAATGAATGAAAATAAATCAAACTAAAATAAATTAAACTAATACAACATGATTCAATATAATCATAACCTAGATTGGATTGGTTCCAAACCCACTTCCTACGGTGATTCCCTGAATAGTTTTATAGTTATGTATAGTAGACCTATATATTTCATCGATCCACATTAGATTATTTTTTTCAATAACTTCACAATTCAAAGATCTTAGTTCCCCTATTATTTTTTATAATAGTGTTATTTCTTATGTAGCATGTTTTATATTATAGTTCTTCACCTATTTTATTTTGATATTATTAGCCTCTTTTATTTATGTCTTGATCTACTATGGTTTTTACTCTCTCTTGATCATTAACTCCATTTGATAAATTTATCTCTAAAGTAAATTTAAATTCTTAATTTTAAAGACTAGTTAAAAAGTTGTTCTTAAATGTGTACTTTATTAATGGAGGCTTCAGCTTATTAATATGTTCTCATTGTGATATTTTAAATTAATTAAAATAGAATATAAGATTTATAAAATTATTCTAAAAATTCTATTCAACTTTATATGCTTATTTAATACAAACCTATAGTTAGGTATTTTATTTCAAGATATTATAAATAAGAGATTTTGTTTAATGAGTTAGAATTAGCGTATTGTTTCCATTGGCATGCCTACTGAGCTCATTTTCTCATTGTCATAATTTAAAATGTAACCATTTTTTACTCTTCTCAATGTCTCACATAACTCTTATGTTCCATTATTAATGTTGGGTTATCCAATACACCATCACATTCCAAAACCTCACAAATTTATAGTGGGATATTCACGGTATCACAACCTTCCTCTTCATTGTAAAATATACATCATTGTGGTGTGATACTAAATCAATTACTCTTAAATACATTGATTTTATTATTAAAAATTAAATGTCATAGTGATATTCACTCTGACATAGAATTTTTATACTCTTATTCAAGACTAGTTTTATCATTTTCTCTTCCTACATGGTGTATCAAATCATCTAGCACTCTAGACTATTCTTACATTGAATAGGTTATGGTGTGTCATATACTATTATGATGTGGTTTTTCTATAAGTAATCTTATATGGACTATGATTATTATTACATGATATTTTTTTATTTCTATGCATAACTTAATGTAGTGTGACAAAAATCCAAATAGAATAAACAAGGAAAAATCAATAAAAAACATACCTAACCTGACTAAAACTGAGTTTAAATGAACCTCATTAAATTTAATTAAACAAAACTAAACTAAAATGAATCAAATGAAATTAAAATAGGAAAAATTTAAGTGTAGAGTCACTATGGAATATATTTGAAGGCCCTTTATGCCTCATAAATTTATAGTGTTTTGTTTATATATATAGTATTTCATTGACTTTTATATTATAATTCTCATGTAGACTAGCGTGTATCTTATGGTTTCATATAAGTTGAATATTTATCATTTCATTAAATATTTTTTTGATTGAAACTCAATATTATTTAATTGATTTTACAAAATTAAATATAACAATTTTTTATAGAATGGATAGAAGTTGGATGTATGAAACTAATCGGATTTCAAGTGATTTTTAAAAAAAAAGTTGTAGAGATTTTTATCTTTTTCATTTTAAAATGCTTTAGATAGTGGCCACATAAATTTCCTAGCTTATCACTATGTTGTAAGACCTTGGTTGATTCATGAATAAGTTAGCTACCATAGAACCAGATATGGTTTTCAAATATACTACTATGTGTGGTATCACAATAGCGAGAAAATGAAATCTCAAAATGATCATGATCCAAATGAAAGGAATGAATTGGATAATTTTTCAGATGATCGTTTTCTATTTTTTTTGTCATAAAAATAAAAAAGGGATTCTAATCCAAGAAGACTTCAATACAAGCACACATAATGCCTATAATGAAAATGATGATGTTGACAGGATGAAAAAATTGAATGATGCTGCCAAGACTCCATTATATCGACAATGTGGTAAAATGAAGAAGTTGGAATTTTTAATCTGATTATTTCATGGGAAAACAATGTGTGGGATTTTTAATATTGTCATCGATTACATTTTTACCTTTTTGAAGGACATTCTTCTAAATGAAGCAGATATTCCTTCAAACCACTATAGGTAATGGAAGTTAGTTAAGGAACTTGGATTTTCAAAAAACAAAATTTATTCTTTTCTAAAAGATTCTAGCATATTCTAGGATGAAAATGGAGGATGAAATGAACGTATAAAATGTGCGAGATTCCAAGGGAAGCCAAAAATTGAGGGAACACCATCTTGTGTGCCACAGAAAGTAATGTGGCACTTTCCATTGATCCCTAGACATTAGAATCTTTTCATTTCTGATGAAATATCAATAAAAATGTGATGGCATGATAGAGAGAGAAATAAAAATAATGATGAGTTATTTCACCCTACATATGAATTTTCATGGAAGGGATTTGATTCTCAATATCCTAATTTCGCATCTGACATGCATAATGTGAGGTTGGGAATTTCATGTGATGGTTTTAATCCATTTGGGAAGATGCTTACTTCGCACAACACCAGGACAGTATTCATACACATTTATGAACTCCCTCTATGGATGTGTATGAAGAAACATTTAACTTTCACGATTATACTCATATCTAGACCTTCTGATCCCTAAAATGATATAAGTGTATAGATTCAACCTTTTATAAAATATTTTAAACATATTTGGAATGTCAGTGTGTGTAAATACAATGCATGTTTGAAAGACATATTTCATATGTGTGTTTCACTTATGTGAACAATAAATGATTATCATGCTTATAAAATGATTTCAATATGGAGAACAAAGGTTAAACAATAATGTCTAGTTTTTATGAATAATACACGATCTAGAAAACTGAAATATCACCATAGTTTTAGCTTTATGGGGAATTATTGATTCTTCCCAATGGACCATCCATATAGGAATAATCATTGAAGATTTGACAATACCATAGATAATGACAATCCACCCCAGTGTATGTCTGAAACTAACATGCTAAATTAATTATAAGATTTTATTTTTTTTATTCAGGAAGGGCCAGCTAAAATATAGAAAGAGTAAGAATGTTTCCACTAAAACCTGTTACAATTGGAAGAAGAGGAATATCTTCTTGGAGTTTCCTTATTGGTCAACCAATTTGTTACATCATTTCTTATATGTAATTCACATTGAAAATAATATATTTGAATTGTTTCTCTAAGTTCTTCTAAATGTCAAGGGAACGACATGAGATGGTTTACAATATCAATGTGGATTGGTGGATTGGGGCATCAGTACAGAATTTCCTTATATGTGTATTAGTGAAAATAAATATAATTTTCCATATGATTCATATGTTTTTATACCTACATAAAAATCAATTTATGGAATTACTAGATACTATTAAAGTTCTTGATGGTTTTTCAAGCAACATATCAAAACGAGTCGATAGAAAAGAGTAGAAGTTGAAATATTTGAAGACTTGTGATTATCACATCCTTCTAAATGAGTTGATTAAAATATAAATCAACCATCTTTTGTCCAATAATATAATGGTTTTAGTTATTTAGTTGTTCAACTTCTTTAGAGATCTTTGTGATAAGAATTTTTTGAAGTCATTATTGTAAAAAATATTGGCAACGAAACATTTAATTTTATGTGGGTTAGAGAAAATATTTCCTCTATCATTTTTCACTTGCATGATACATATAACTTTACATCTCCCAACCAAACTACTTCTTGAAGGTCTTGTTTCTTTTTTTTATTTATCCAACTAAATGAAAAATTTTCACATTGAAGTCTTATGTCTGGAACAAAAATCATCCTGAAGGTTATATCATCAAAGGTTACATGGATCAAGAATGTATGGATTTTTATTCAATGTATTTGTATGATTTTACTACGATATGGAACAACCCAATGAGAAAAAACAAGAATATTATGAGAAAATTGAACTCA
Organism: Viscum album; assembly: GCA_963277665.1. Taxonomy (NCBI): domain Eukaryota; kingdom Viridiplantae; phylum Streptophyta; class Magnoliopsida; order Santalales; family Viscaceae; genus Viscum; species Viscum album. The sequence continues at coordinate 1,627,640,985 of OY728131.1, read as the reverse complement.
GATTTCCATCACTTCTCCAAACATGGGGAATTTTCAGATCATATTCATTGATGACATTAAACCTTGAAGAGCTGGAGATGGAACATCGTACATTTTTTTTAACTATTTTTTTATTACTACATCAAGTAAGTCAATTGAACATGAATATATTATTTCACCTCATGTATTTTTACATATATATTAAACTATTTCTATTTTTTGGCAAGGAATATAAACAAATCATAAATAGAAATTAGTGTTATTTACAATTGAGAAAGATAGATACTTTACATAGAAAATAGTTTTCATCTTGGTTGAAATTGAAGGTAGAAATATTGATGTAATAAATTAATAAAATTAATATTTAATTAAGTTTAAAATTTATTTATATTTTTTGTATTGGGTTTGCCTATTGGATCTGTCTATGAGGAAATGAGAGATTTGGCTTAGGTCCTAGTTTTATGGTTCACAAAAGAAAATCAATTGTGATCAATGGGTATAGATTTATTATTACTAAACTATAAAATAACATGAGAACACAACATTATGGTGTTATGTTAACATTAAAAATAGAATTTTATTCTAGTGCATTATATAGTAGAACTTGATTTGAAAATGTATCTTATTATAGAGTCATTGACAAAATAAAAATATTGGATTATTATTCTCATGGTCAATTCACTCTAATTATTTGGCAGTGGTTTGATTTAATGATGAGGAATGTAACATTTATTGATGATTTGGGATTTCGAGTTATGGATATGACTGGAACTCTTGCTACCGATGAACCATATGTATTAGCATCAATGGAAAAAATAAGTTTTTTACGTCGAAGATCATATTCGAATTGAATTTGGTGTCATTATTGAAGTAAACCCAAGACATATTTTTTATGATGGTAATGATATAATTGAGACTATCCCTGATCTCATTATCCCTAATCCATTTATTACTTATGATGACTCCAATACTTAAATTGTTGGAGTTGATTTTGAACTTGAAGTTAGGGTGAGAAAGATATAGAATCATTTGTCTGTGTTCTCAGTTATTTTGGTTCATATCGACTTGATTTGTTTAGGTTTGTGCTATACAAATTGATTTACTATTGATTAAAAATATTTTTTATCCAACTATACCTTCATGTGAATCTTCAATATTTACTGGTTGTATTTTTCTTTGAGTTTCATTTTCTAATATTGAATTGAACAATATTCAAACCTACCAAACCAAACAAACCCAGAACAGTTAAAATGTAAAAAAACAAGATTAATTCAATTGGACATATTGAATTAATTGATATGAAAATCAAAACCAAAGAAAATAATGAAATTAAAAAAACTCAACTTAAATCCAAATCTTAATTATAATATTTTTTTTCTAAAAATTTCATTTATTTCATTGAATGTGATTGTATATCTTGGGTCGTAAGCTACTAGTTTTATATTGGATTACTAATACATTTGATCTTTTTTTTATTTACCTAACATGCCATACTACAGCTACATGGGTTGGGTTTACTTCTGTTTTTTTATAATCTCCTCCCTGGTGATACAATTTTATAAGTATATTCTTTTCTATTGTGTGAAATATTTCATAGCCTTCATCACTTTTTTCTTGAGAGTAGTATTCTCAACGATTTCCTTTATTCTTTACTCCAAAAGGAATAATCATTTCCCCTAGTATTGTTTTTTCATCAAAAAAATCTATTAAAAAACAAATTATATAATCTATGACATTAAAAGGAACCTTATTCAAAAAATCAATAATATGAGAGTATATGTATTTAACTATTTTCATCTCTTTATACTCTCCACATCTTGTACATGAATTATAAAAAAGATATCAATAAATAAATTCTATAGATCTACAAATACCACTTTATTCAATTTCAGGAAGTGGTTGATCCTTCTCTTACTTTATATGTTTCCTTGCCTTATTTTCCTAGTTCCTTTGTCTATTCATTAAATTGTCTTTTGATACTTCCATTTCTAATTCCTCATAGATAGAGATATAATTCTCTATTTGATATTATTATTCAAACATCTCAAAAATAAAAAATTATCTTGAGGTATCTTAGGTATTTTTTAGGTAACCTATATTTTTATATGATACTCAGAGTCATACAGGTTCTATGTATTCACACTATGTATATGAAAGTGTTTCCTTTTATATCCTCCTTGGAGGTCAATAAAAAGGTATGTATATGATACTTTTTCATCAGTACATTCTTCTTTGCCTCTAATTCTGTCAAAACATCCTATTCTGTTTTAAATTATATTGTTTGGACTATATATATCATATTCCATACTTATTGTACACATTTCTTAGCCTATGTAAATGCATCATAATGAACATTACATTGCTTTTTTATATTCTTCTATAACCCGATACAAGGCCAGTTGAATTATAAATCTAGGAATATTACTACTGCGGATTATATTATTAAGTTATCTAGAATTTAAATTCAATAGAGTGAGGAATGAAGTCCCTAGTATTTCACCAAAAACCACCACTCATTGGACAATAATAATTATTCATCATGAGTAGTAGATATTTATTCACCACTAAATATATGAGTATTTTCACACCCACTCTATCCAACCCTCCCATTTTAAAAGCCTCACCTCTATCATTTAGAAATATAATATTTAAATTCAATAGATGGAGGAATGGAGTGTCTATTTATTCATCAAAAAACTGCTCATTGGACAATAATAAGCATTCAATGTGAGATAAAAACAATATGTTTTTTCTTTATAGAATGTAGTTTATTTTTTAGGGACCCTTATTCCCTCTATTGGAAAGTGATTTTTAGGTTTTAGGGGTTCTAAAATATTTATCATTGAATTCTTTATTTTCCCATACATGGAGACAAACCTAAAACTATATATAAAAGAGGGAACTACCATATACTAAACCAAACAGAACATAATTGGGAATCAATATGTAAATGAATAAAAAATAACTCCTTAAATTATAAAGGATAAAGAAATAGATAATATATATATAAATAAAATGGAAAATAAAATAAAACTGCTACCCACAATCTTTATGTGACCCTCATTCACTCTATATACACCAATCAAAGCATCCCTAACAACCTACATCTCCAAAAGTGGGTAACCAATGCCAAGGAACCTAAATTGAAATAAAAATAATTACATACATTGAGTGGTGTATGTAGAACTTTGAAGTAAACTAATCCCAATTGGTAAGCACCATAGAGTTTGTATAATTCTTATAATAGACAATCCATTTAATAATAGTTTCAAAATAAAATTTAAAATGAGATTACATTCCCTTGTTTATACAATCCAATTTTCAATTTAACAATTTTCATAAAGAAATCCACTTCTTTAGATTAATTGGAAAAAATTAATTGAAAACCATTTCTTAATCCTCAATACAATTTTATTGATATAATATTTTTTTTATTATATAAAAATAGGATCTACCAAAAATTGGTGTGGGCATACACACATGTATGTGTTGTGGAACTTCCACACACAGATGATGGTGGAGTATAATGAAGATAATCAAATGATTAGAAAAATAGGATAGGAATATAAGAGTTTTTTGGTGATGCTTGGAAAATATTCTAATATCATTCCCATCCATCAACTCTCCTAGAGACACATTCCAAATAAAATAAAGGATAATTCTTGCGCACAAATATGGGTTTTTTTGTATTTAATGTTATATTATTATTGTATTTTTTTTTGAATTAATATTTTAGTCCTATCATCGATTTAATTTTCCCAATGAAGAGGCTACGAGATCAGCACGGATTATGGAATTAAGTGAGTTATGGAGATTTTATAAGTATGTATTGTATAGTGGCTGGAGTTCTAGAGTTTTGATGGATTTAGATGTCACACCTGTTATGGATTAATTCCTGGTAGAATCTTATCGTGAAATGATTACTCATTGGATGACTGTCAAGTTCAAGGTATTGACCAAACTTGAGTTTTTTAAATGAAAATTTCCATGATTTTAATTAATACTTACTTTAATATTATTGACTTTTTTAGGAATCCTTAGGAAAAAAACAAGTATGTTATGATATATGTGCACACTTTAGGGTAGACTACGATGTTGGACTATGAGATGAAATAGGTACAACATTTAAATCTAGTGATTATGTTTGGATTATTAACTAATTTTTTATTGTTTTTATTAAAATTAGATATTGAATATATTTTTTAGTTTTTTTATATGATTAAAAGTATCTTAATAATTTAATTATAGATTTTAGTTTTAAATATTGAAGGACTTGTTCCTCAAGCAAAACTATTTTGCTCGAGAAAAAGGAAAAAATATGGAAGCACAGTAAATGAACTGACATATAAGAAAATTTAAAGTTTTAATTTGTGGATTTAAATTGTAATATCTATTTTTTAATATATTATTATATTTATATTTTACTAATTCTTCTTTGGAGGCCCTTGATGCTCAGGAACCTGACAACTTTGGTCTAAATGATAACTTACATCAATTTTTGGGAGATGATCATTATAGAAAAGTATGTTGCTGACCAAGGAAGAGTATTATCCCAATGAGGTAATGGCCCAGTTCAGGTGTAGGTTCTTGTAACACCGATTCAGAATGGATATCACAAGTATAGATAAATGTAGAAAAGGATGAAAAAAGGGCCATACAAGTGGAATAAAGGGCTCAAATGGAGAACGCTGGATTTCTAAAACTAATAGAGGTATTAGGTCCATCACATACACTAGAGAATACTGAGGCTTGTGGTGCATATATTTCGAGGATTTGTATGTTTTACAGTGAACTGGGTAGTAGTCCTAGTAGTGGTTAGGATGATGACATTCCTGGTGATGGTGAAGGAAAGGATGATCATGAGGAATAGGGTGGGGCTGAGGATAAGGATGAGGATGAGGAAGAGGATGAAGGATGAGGATGAAGGAAGAGGTTGAGGAAGATGTAGAGGATGACTTTGACGATAGTTATGGTGATGAGTAAAATATTAATCCATACATTTTTGACTGATTTATGACATTTTTTGTTTGATGATTTAGTGTGAATGAATATATGTAATATTTTGTATGTTTTTTATCATTTGTTAAATCCATCAATTGATTTTTTCTATGTAGGTGTTTTGTTATGTTGAGTATGCACACAAGAGTGGGTAGTGGAGGATTCATATTTTATGTGATTGATACATATTTTTTTTGGGCACTCTAGTAGGGGATTCATATATATTGGGGTATTAGGTGATTCAATTCTGAAGTTATAGGTGTAGGGAAGGGTCATGTGGGGTATTAGTTGATTCAATTATGAATTTGTATAGGGATTTAGGATATTAGGTGATTCAACCGTTGGTAGAGAGATATACCAATGGTTTAAAACATTAAAATAGAGATTTTCCAACAGTTTGATTCTAGTGTTATGTGTAGGTTTTTGAAGGTCCATGTTTTTTTATTCTTTATAGTTATAGGTAATCTATTTCTGATTTAAGTGTTGTGTGTTTTTTATTACAAGTGGGATGGTGAAATGTTGTGTGATTTTTATTATAGGTGGGATGTTTTATTTTTGTGTGTGTTTTATTGTAGGTGGGATGCTTCTTTTTGTGTGTTTTTTATTGCATGTGGGATGTTTTATGTGGGCAGTGGAGTGTTGTGTGTGTTTGATTTTAGGTGGGATGTGTGGGAAGTGGAATGTTGTGTGTCGATGTGGGAAATTTGTGTGTATTTTATTGCAGGTGGCAGTGGAGTGGGATGTTGTGGGATGTAAATTTGTGTGTTTTTTATTACAGGTTATGTTTCTGATTGTAGGTGGGAGTTTTTTATTATAGGTGGAAATTGATTTTTTTTATTGCAAGTGGTAGTAGAGTGGGATGCAACAGCGAGGAGGCGGGGGATCCTCTCTTCCCACCTCTGTTTCTTTTCTTCCCATCTACTGTAAATTAGTAAGTTCAAATCATCCCTAAGAAATGGAGATATTTTCTCTTCCCACCTCCACTACTCTTCTTCCCATCCACTGTAAATCAGTAACTTCAAATTGGCCTTAAGCAATAGAGAGCTCCTCTCTTCCCACTTCAGCTACTCTTCTTCCCATCCTCTACAAAACGGTAATTTCAAACCATCCAACCCTTATACCTGGATTTAATTGCCCCAATTTTCTTTATTATAATATTTTAATCATTTGAAATCTTGGATCCATGTTTACAACACCATTTAAATTGGTTTAAAACTTGTTTTTTTGTTGCAGCTGAATTAATTTGGTATGTGCATTTTTTCCCTTAAAGGTGTGGATAAGAGATTCTTTATTTTATGTTTCTCTGATGGTTCCTTTACTACTAGTTTTATCACTACAATTGGGCATTTCCCCTTAATCTTATTCATATTGTTGGTACTTTGGTTTCTTTGTCTGCCTAATAAGATAATGATTACTGGTCCAGCATATATTTCAATATAAAAACCATTGACCTGGATGGAAAATAGATCAAACTCCAAATTTTGGATACTGTTGGTCAGAAGTGATTTAGAAAAATCACAATTGGTATTATATTTTATCTTGTAATATATTTAATTTATAGAGCATCTATTTTATCTTAAAAAATAAGTAAATTTGGGATAATTTTTAAAATATGATTTTTCTCTTTCTTATTTAATTATTTATTCTTTACTATATTTGGACAAGTGTGTATTTAAACTTAACACATGTGAGTATATTTAATAGGTTAAAATTTAAACCATTATGGTTTTTCTTATTAAAAAATATTTTATTAAAATTAGTTTTAAGTATGAGAATCATGTTTTTTAATATAAATTTAGTAATAAAATTATAATTTAAAATTAAAATTTGTATCTTTATGTTATCTCTCACTTTTAATACATAATGTATGTATTAACCTTCTGTAATACCATGATTCACCCCTACCCTAAAGTATTGTATTACTAGTATACCATATCTAGTAACCATGGTACAATATGTGTTATGTTTGGGTTGGTGTTAGTAACCTTGAAGGGTTATTCTCTGTGTCGTTATTATAAACTATTCATAAATGATTTCATGTATCAGTACATTGGTATATTGAGTGTAGTGTTATATTATTATATAAAGAATGTTACTATTTTATATCTTAATTATGTTTTTTATTTGGTATTATCATGAAATTTTCTTGGTAATGATATACGGATCTTGTTATAGATTTATAATATTGAGCAGGACCTTTCTTTAATATAGTAATCATCTATATCAATAGTTTTTGTAATGTTATACTAAGAATCAATACTTAATTGATATATATATTATCATTCTATAAGTATTATATTCCACTTATATGAATTTTAAGCAGGTGTGGATTATATGTGATAGATGGGAAGATATTGCAACACTATGAATCTAGTATATCAATTCGTCCTTTCTCAAATGGATGGCATCTATGATTTCCCAAACTATGTATGCCCCTCCCCTTTCCCAATAATCGTATGGGTCACTAATACATTTAATTGGTTAAACATACATCTATATATATATATATATATATATATTTTGGGGGTGTGAATGTATACATGTATGTTCATCACCTCCTACTGATAATGACAGAGATAATACATCATAAATACCAAGTTAAGGATTGAAGTAGGTATGTATAGGTTTGGAAACAACAAGTATTGGGAGTTACTTATTATAATATTTAATTCATTTTTTAGATTCTTAATTGTTATTATTATATAGTTTTATTGATCACTACTTGTAAAATTGTTTTTGTGTATATGTATGTAGATTGGTATCCATGTTTATGCATACCCTATTAGTGTATGTGGTCATATTACTAGGATAATTGTTGTCCCATCACCTATTTCTCTATATTTTTCTTTATATTTTTCATGTATTATGTTTTTATAACCTTAAAAATATTTTAGTTTTTTATATATTTGAATAAAATGTATATGGTTTTATTACATTCATGTAGAGATATCTCATACTAATTCATATAATTTTTCACTTGTAGTTGTGTGTCTTGTTTGTTTTACATATAAACATCCAATATATAGAATAATTATTCTGATTTATTTGGAGTACCAGATCATGAATTATTTAGTTAACCAAAGTTGGTAAAATATTCTGTAATTTTAATATTTAAACCTTTATCATTGGACGATGGCCCCTGGGGATTGAGGAATACCCCTTAGATAGTGTTATCTTGGCCCCAACACTGTTTGGGTACATGGGTTATGGTCTCTATAAATTGTTACCATAATGATGTTGGGTTATTAGTATTTCCATTTCTCATAGATAATATATAGAATATTTGGGACTTGATAAGTAACCCATAAAAAATCATGATCAACCACTTTATGATAAACAATAAAATCATAATGGGATTTTCAAGTTGTGAGTAGGCATTATAGGTTGAAGTGATCCTTTAATTTTTGTCTCGAGTATGATCGGATGAAACTTCATAATGGTATAAGGATCAAGTGGGAGTTAAATTCCTAAGAGATTTGTGTGTCATGTGGTCTAATGGAAAACTAAGACATGAGAATTTCAGTATTATTATAATCAATAAATGTGAATGAACTTAATTAATTAAATAAAATATAATAATGTAGGTAGTATTTTCCTACATAATTTTTTTGCTTCTATATAATCAATTAAACTCACATATCTTCTTGTGTTATGATTAATGATTTTATCCTAATTAAGGAATATACTATACAATTCTTACACAGTTTGGATTCAGAGCATGTTACTTGTTTGGTATTTTTTTCTCTAAGGATCATGTCATCCAAGGTCTTTCATTTATTATATCTGGTAGTAACTATTAGGATTTCTATAACTAACTGTTATATATTCCTTCTTGGTATTACAATATTAGATACTCTTTAATTTTTTATTTTGAGCACATTAATTTTTTTGGATTTTTTTATTCTTACTGAAAATGTTAACACTTATTTCATATTTATTAATATACTATAGAAATAGTGATGAACTGGTTTCTAAAGAATTATATATATTATCCATTAATAAATTATTCCATGAAGTATTTTGAAATTTTTTTTGAGTATGTTTTAAGCTATTTCGATATCATGTGTTTTAAAATTTGTGATGATTAATATGTTATCCCATGGAAAGTAAACTAGAGAATTTTTTTCTTAAATTCATTTTGTACATTATTTTATAAAATTGGATATTCTGAAAAAAGAAATCGGGTAGTGAATTTTGAAATAGATTTTGGTTTCCAGTGAATCTATATTTTAAAACTGAATTGGGAAACTATTTTATTAAAAATATATTTGTGTAATAAAATGGTTTTTCTAAAATGTTGTTTTTTGGGAATGGATCTAACTAGTTGTTTTGAAATGGAAAGTTTTTATTTATACATGCCTTTTAACATGGATTCATTTTTACTAAATTAGATTCTAGTTCTAGGGAAGATGTAAATACCCTAGGAGACACTTTTGGTTGGGAGTAACATAATAATGATAGGTGTTATTTCATGGTATTTGGGGGCTTAATGTATAATAATGTGCCTCTCGATTACTATAATGTTGTGTGTTTTTATTGTGGTTGTGATACTACATTGGATTGGTGCAATGGATGATGCATTGGAGTGGTGGGATGTTTTAGTGGAGTGGGAAGTGGGGGATGTTGTAGTGGAGTGGGAAGTGGGGGATGTTGTAGTGGAGTGGGAAGTAGGGGATGTCGTAGTGGAGTGGTAAGAGGAGGGGGATGATCCAGTGGGGGATGTTGCAGTGGAGTGGTGGGATGTTGTTGTAGAGTGGGGGATGGTACAGTGGAGCTGGGAGTGGGGGATGTTGTAGTGGATTGGGGAGTGGGAAGTGGGGAGTGGAGAGTGGAGAGTGGGGAGTGGGGGCTACTATAGTGCAGTGGTTATTGGGGGATGCTGTAGTGGAGTGGGCTGTGTAGGTGGGGGTGTCTATCAACAGTTACATAACCATTGGTATGTACCTAGACTTTGTAAAAGGAATATCTGAATAGTTTTAAACCATTGGTATAGCCTCATTTCTAAACATATGCCAACAGTTCATCCAAAACTATTAGCATAGAATTTTTCTAATAGTTCTAAAATCATTGGAATGATTTCGTTTTAACCTATTTTCCAATTGTTCAAACAAAATCGTTGACATAGGGTTCTCGCTATGTTTTTAAAACTTTTGGTATGGCTTCATCCAATCCCAATGGTAATAGATCACTACAATAGAATTTTCCCAATGGTTTTAAAACCATTGGGATGGCTTCCTTCCTAACATTATTACAATGGTTCAGACAGAACCATTAAAATAGGTTTTTCCTAACAGTTTTAAACTATTAGGATAGATATATCTCAACAATCCAAATTTTTTATTTAAATGTATTCAAATATTTTTCAACCATTGGGATATATCCAACTAAACAGTTTACACTAAACCATTGGCTAATCTAAATTTCAACTAGACTATTTCCATAGTTTATTATAAACCATTAGGATAGGGCTTTCCCATCAGCTAACATAGAAATAGTTGTTGAAACCATTGGGATAGCATGTCCCAATCGTTTCATGGCCTATCCCAATGGTTTGAAACTATTGGAATAGACTACATTTTTAGTAGTGTTATCCTATAAAAAATCAAAAAAAATCACATTCATACCCTATAAGAAAACACACTTTAGAGTTTTTTCCCTCAAGATAGTCTCCACCTTTAGATTTAACATGAACATACACTAGACTTCTAAACACTTTAATATGTCTAAATTATGACCATTTACCATAAAATATCTCATATATGTTCCTATCCAACTACAAATATTTTACTCTTATTGACAAGGTATGTAGCTATGTTGAGTGAATTTACCCAAACTTACTTTAGAATTCCTAAGTGAAACCTCACCTAAAATATTTCTCTATTAAATTATGATTTATCTACTAGGTCATGCTATTCTACTATATTGTACCATTAATTGTATTTTCATTCCTTATCCCCTTATTCTTGAAAAATTTCTAGAAGTTATATCTGGTGTATTGACCACTATTTTCAGAATGAATAGATTTTAACTTTTGGATGCATTCTATTTCTGCCATGGATTTCCATTGAATAAATGCCTAAAAAATATCATAATTATGCATCAAAAATTAAAACCATACTTTTCTAGTATCATCATAATTAAAAGCTACAATGTAGAGGTAACCTTCATGGAACTGGATAGGGGTAGACACTAAATACCATTCAAAATTGTTTCTATCTTATGAGATTTGGGCTTTCATCCATCTAATTTGAAGGTATCCATTATCTATTTCCCCAACACAAAACCTCCACACCTTCTGATATCCATTTGATCAAGATTCAGTATAAAGTTTTTTTATAAATTTCATAATTTTTCACTACCATGATTGAGCCTGCAATTCCAAACATTCAATTCATCAAAATTTACACTTATAAAAACAACACTTCCATTTCTACTTTTGGTCAAGTAAAGAGTTATGTAATTTAGTCCTATTGAAACCACTCTAGATCCTTCAATAATTATCTATAATTAATTAGAGAAGTTGTTACCAAAACATACTGCATTAAAATTTCTAACTGATATTATATTCTTCTGTAGACTAAGAATGTGCCTTACTTCTATGAACTTCAATAATCCTCTATTCTTCCGACATATATTGAAATATCCTTTTCCAAAAACTTCCAGGGACTCATTATCTACAAGATAAACCCTATAAAACATCATAGATACATAATTGACCATGCATCCTGGTTCACCAGTTCAATAAAAGGATACCCCATATTTAATCACCCAAGATTTTACCAGAATATTAGCACTCATCAACAGGTTGTTTCCACCCTCTATCACACTAATGTAATTTTAACTTCTATAAGTTGATATATTTTAGGTTTTCTCCTTATAATGTCTGTAATTCTTATTAATGTATTATATTTTTCCAAAACTCAAAAAGGTAAGGGAAAGGGCATCTAACTTACTTTTTAATCTATCTTGAAACATATGTTTAGATGATTCCTTCTGATATATCATCAGGGGTGACCATACTCATCTATCAGAATTAAAAGAACTATAAAATGGTTATTAGAATTCCCTATAATGGAGTTATTAAATGAAAACAAATTTTTAAGAATTATAAAATACAAGAATTGTCTTTCCAAATGAGTTACTAATAGCATTCATCATCACTTCCCAACTCTCTCGTAGTGAAGATAATTGAAGAAATACCGATATACCCTCCATGATCTTCACCTTCACTGATTCGAGCAGACCTTAGAACATATTGAAATAATTCATGTGGTCTATAATTGGACTTCTTTCTGGTAACCTCAAGTAGAACAACCACTACATCATAAACACTTTTTCAATTTTCATAGGATTCTTATACATATCTTCTATGAATTTCACGAGCTCCACTATTTTCATAACTTCATATATATTGAAGGAAATGTTTCTTTATAATTAAATATAGACCGAACCATGTGTCATCCAATCCACTAGTTCTAATACTAGTAAATTAAGTGTTTATGTTATTTTAAATCTAATATTCCTCCATCTACATTATCTAGAATGAAAAATCCATTTTATAAAACTTATCTATCTGGACCTTTGATTAATCTAATCACATAACTTCTATTGATAGTAAATACCCACTAAAAATGAAATACCATTAAGTAAAGAGAGCATAAAAACTAATTTGATTTTGATCTATCACAAAATCACTACTCTTGGTATCTCTATAACAATAACGTCTACTTTGATACAACTTTTTGGTAGGTTGGATGTCATACACTCACCAGAACTATAATTTTTTATTCATAAAAAATTTGAACAGTGAAGGTTTTGTGTAGAAAAATCCAAATATATAAAACGAAATCCCTTGAAAAGGTTTTCCAGAAGTATTAAATCAATACACCCCACCCATCACACAAAGTTGATCATCTCACACACATACAAGAAATATAAAAAGAATACACATAAAAGGTAAAATAAATATAAATACATTCAAAAAAAGAACATAATATAAGAAAGAACATGATGGATTTAAGTGCTTCAAAAAAAATTCCCCACATGCATAAGATAAATACTACTACCTTCTTTATATTCACAAAAAAGTACATAAATTACACTTAACTGACAAAACTATCAATAATATTTCATTATAGAATATTAACACTTTTTAATTTACTAATGCACTATGAAATTCACAAGTAAACTTTTGTTGATAAAGATACACTATAAATAGGATCTACACTTCCTTTTATAGGAGTTTTAAATTTGTCTTACAGATTTCACTATCTTCTAACTTTATGGGATAAGCCTTTATTTGGTATGAGGCTAGAGATCTCCAGCAACTCCTTCGAATTTTACCGCTTGATTTGATAAACACTTCCTAAAATATTATACTATAAACTTATTTTCACCAAAAATTATGAACATCCATGCTACCATTCGAAGATATGATCCTTTCATGGTTCCACTATCTCTTGGAGAGTTTTCATTGTCACTACCTACACATGGGATACAAACTTATTCTGATGATCTTTCAGTGAATGAACTTCTAGTAACCTAAATCTGGTGACATAAATCCATTGAACATAAAAAACATCACATCCCAACATTATACTCAACATTATTGAGTATGTTAATAACTTAGATAGAATAAGTATTTCATTAAGTATTATTCTAGAAATGGAATGTTTTCTATTTTCAAAGATGGAAACGTTTTGATGGTGTAAATGAGTTCATGAAATGGTTTCCCTATTTTTCTCAAAGTGTTGATAATAGATGAATTTGGAATTTGATTTTAATTTATAGTGTTGTAATAAAAATAAATGTAGAAATAAGTTTAATCGGAATAAAAAAAATTAGTTAGAATATCAAATAAAGATTCTTAGAGTTTTCAATCAAGGTCATTGAAAACAAAAGGTAAAATTTAAAAGGAAGGAGTAATGATTACATATTATGGATTTTTTCTGGATTCCTTCAGGGGTTTTAGAAACATCATGGATTTTAAATGATAGATATTGAAGTTATAGAAGTAAATTATTTAATTTTTAAGGGTATGTGATACCAACCATATGTTTCCAAAGTGTTGTAAATATACAAGAGTTCAAAACCAAGGAAAATTTTGATAGATCTTATAGTTTTCATTAAGTGTTGAATAAAAAAAGTTCGAACATTAAATATCTGAATGTGAATTTAGAAATATTAGATTGATCTAATAAAATGATGTGTAATTTCATCCAATTCTTCTTGTATGATAAGAGAAGTTTTTTATTAATAAAGATTTTTTTATGAAAAAAGAGATGACTAATTTTATAAATATGGTTTATGATTCATTGGATTCTAAAACATGTTTAAGAATGCTTTATTTATCTGTATATTAGTTATAATATGAGGTAAGTTTTTCCCTCTACTCATAAGTGGTATATTTTATTGAATAAAGTCTTCCTTAGAGACGAAAATTCTCCCAAAAACACAGAATACCATATATAATATGGATTCCTTAATTTATTTGATAAATATTCATACTAAAAGGAAATAGGATTTATTTTCTAAATAAAAAAGTAGTTTTTTGTAACTTAGCATAAAATTCTAAATGAAATATAATTTCTAAGAGGATAGTGGTAGTATCTTTGATCTTAGAGAAGTTTAAAATTAACAAATGAAGTGTTATTCCAATATTAAGTTTAAGTTTTTTTTACATAATATTATGAATATTTTAGGATATGTTATGGTAAATAAAGAAGTAAAGAGTTACATTTAGTTTCAGTAAAAATTGAATAAAATTATTTCATAAGCCGTTATGCTAGTTAAAATAATAATTGATTATTCACTTAATATACTAAAATATTTATTGGGTAAAATGATAAAACTAATATAAATAGTTTCATTTATTTACTATAAAAAGGGGAATTTCACTTTATTCTAAAGTACTTTAGGGTGATCTAGTTAGTAATAATGTAAATGATTACATTAATTAACATAATATATCCTATGCCTTGTGGATTCCAATGCCTATTATTTTCTAGGTTCAATTACCAAAATATTATTTTATTTATGATCACATTGCTGCTTGTTTTCAGTTATATATTACCATAATATATCTAGGTAAATTCTTTCTCGAAACGTTCTAATGATGATGATGTTAAATATAGAAAAGTTCTAAGTAGATAATGGAAATTAATATTTTAATATTTAATTTTTTCGTGTTAAGGAGTTTGAATATGTTTTAGTAATTGAACATTATGAATATGATTCCTAAATCTCTCCATTATTCAAAGATTCTTTCATAATAGATGTTACTCGCTAATTTTTTTAGTGGGAGGGTTTTATTAAATGGTCACATAGTGATGTTGTAGGAATTACATATATATGAAATAAGTTAACAAAACATCAGAATATTCGGTAAACATAAGGCTAATCTGGTATTATACCACATATCATATGATAGTTAGGTGCTTATATAGGGATCATTTAATTATTCATAGAATATTTTTAAGTATATAACATGTATCATATAAAAGGAAATATCCAATTTATCATTATTTCACATTGGCTTCATATATTTATATATTGATATATATTTCATGGATTGTAATGATAATTGACCTCTCATAGTACAATTTCGAATAATACCTAACTAATTTTCATCATGAATTATTATAGGTTGTGATGAAATATTGTAGATGGAATTATTAATATAATTTAATGAGATACATAATATGTTATTTATGCATAAAAAGTTTTTTTGTGTGTTGGATAACCCACTAAATATACCACATGGAGTTTCATTCACCGTGTATTTGGTATACTAGGGGGGTGTAGAGATCATATAGGAATCCCCATTGCCTAAGTTTGGTGGGATACCTATCATGAGAACCTTTAAACTTTTTTTCCCTTTCTTACACAAACCTTGTGTCTTAGCTTGTTGATCAATTCATTGGTTGGAGTTCAACCCCAATGGAATTTTCCTTATTATATAAAGAGTATTTTATCTGGTTCCTTGATTAAGATAAACTAAGCAGTGTGCGGCCATACCTAGATAGTACATATGATGTGCTTATATAATCATATTTGGATCATGTGATGTTCTTATCCATATATATTCATCAACTTGGTCAGTCTATACATGGAGAATTAAGAAAATGTTAGTTAAATATATGTTATTGACATACTTTGTCTCCTATGGTGACTTGATGTCATGGATAAAGTGAATGTATGAGAATTCATGATAGCATGAGATATGTTTTATAAAACCCCAAGATTTATGGTATGTATCCTCTTAAATAATTTCAATTCATTTGATAGCTTACATTGCACACAAAATTAGTTCATTTAATATAAATCATGTATAATTACATATGTAACACAAAAAAACCTTATAAATGAAGAATTAATGAAGTAAGAAGTTTTTCTAGAAGTTAAGGAACCTATACCCATGAAATGGTAACTTGACCTTAGGAATAGTAATATCAACCTTATGAATAGTAAATCAACCAAATAAATAGTAACCCTAACCATGAAAGTATAAATAAAATTTAGGAATCTTATAAATGAAATTATGAAATAATTATATCATAGTATAAGTAAATGAATATTTTTAAAAGTATTAGTCAAGTGTTGGTATTTTTGTAATGAATAAATATTTAATTACAAATTTATAATTAATAAATTAATTTGAAATAAAATTTATTTTCATAAAAATTTTTCATAAATCCATATTGTTTTTCCTATGATTATAAGATAATTTTATAAAACCTTAGTTAATTTTTTAGAGTCTAATAAAATGAGTTATAAATTAAAATTTTGTATTTTTTGAGTAAATGGTTATTTTAATTAAAAATTAAATTTCCCACATATAGAAACTCATTTTCATAAAATTGAGTTCATTTTTTTATTTTAAATGTTGAAAAATATTTAGGGTAAAATTTTTGTATTTTTCTAAAATACTTGAATTTTTTGTGAATAGTAGAATACAATAATTAACGATAAATATTAAATAATTGATTTATTGAGTCATAGGTGATGTTTGGATGATATAAGACAATAATATAGAACTATAACTAATTATTTTAATATATTTGATGATATTTCTTAAATTTTTCATAGTCTTGAGCAAAAATAATAAACAAATGAATAAAATATTCAAAAAATACCCCTCACCTCCACTGTAAATAGCACCCCTCACAACCACTTCTCATCACACCTATAAGCCATGAAGGTTGTATAAATTATACCACAATACACTTTTCCAGTCCCTCTCCCATGTACAAGATCTCTTGGTCACAAAAAATTACCAAAACAAGGTCCCTTATGGAGGTACTCAAAGAGGAGAATTCAAGAGGTACATCCTCTTTCTTTTCTATTAATTTCCCTTCAATCCCCTTTTTCATTTCTTATCCTCTCCTAACCTCTTCTATAAAAATGATAATGATAACTCTATTATAATATATATAATGTTATTATATCATACTAATTGAATATTCTTTATGAAACTCCTTTCTCTCTCTTAGTTTTATTTTAAAAACAAAATAGCATTCGTGAGATGCCAATATACAACCTTCATGGACGACGGATTTTCGATCTTCAGTTTCTCCCTAAAATATGATCATGAAACCAATTTTTTGGTTGAAAAATATAATTAAATATTTATTACATACTATTTAATTTTCTGGAACCATTATATATACATAGTACTAATTAATTAAACAAAACTAGTACGCAAGGATCAAAAAAAGACCAAAATAATCTAAGAAATTATCACTAAAACTTTATCTAATGATTCATCCACATACTATTTAAAAAAATTGTATATATAAAAATTCACACTTATAATAACATATAATTATAATTATATATAATTAAACCCATTTTACTCTAACTTCATTTCTTAGAAATAAGAAAATCGATCAATAAAAACAAGGAAATGAATGCTCTCAAACCCCCATTTTTTCCCTTCAAGTTATGCTTTATCTTTCTTTTTCCACAAACCATTACACAACCAATCATTAAATTAACTAATTATTCAGTAATTTGACTATACATTAATGGTTTTAACCTACTATAAGTTTCATACTACTATATTTAATATTTGAAAACATATTCTTCCTACTCTCCTGTCAATGTCCCGTCAAAGGTCGATCAACCACCTATAGAGACATTTCTATATCAACACGTAAAAAATCCTTAACGATGGATATTATAAACTATATATAATATATAAACATATAATTATATTAATTATATACTTTTTAATTAATTATATTGATTTATAATTTATATTTAGATAAAATAGAAAAAGTGTTGCAAAACTAGCAATTTTTAAGTAAAACATGATATCAAACGCTTTAATTTTCATCAACATAAATTAATAAATATAATCCAGTTATTATAATTTATAAATAGTTATATAAATGAATATAATTCAATTTTGGATCATTATTTTAATAAATATAATTTTGTTGTTCAAGAGACTCAGACACGACAAAATTAAGCAGGAATTATAGTAAGGGGTTTCATCTCAATTTCTATTTCATTGAGACTTACTTGGTATTATAGACATAATAATTTTTTATGTGGTGCATATAATTCCCATTTGAGATAATTTTTCATTTGAACTTACATTTTTATTAAATATCCATATTCTTGTGTCATGGATATGATTATTATCTTATCTGTATACCATTTTACATACGGTGTTTATTTTGAAGGTTGTTTTAATTGGGGAAATATTGATGAATATTTATCCTCTACTCAATATGGATATTTATGAGATATATTTCTCTTAAATTAAATATATTTATGAATAATTATTTGGAGCTGAGCGAATCATGACCATATTGGTAAAACTTACTTAGTTTATGATGAATAATCATACTACACCTATATTGGATAATTTAATGAAACATAATCACCCATATTTTAGTATAAATACAAATCCAGTGGTAGATAAGTAGTGGATCAAGTCCCATGAAAAGATATTTATATTATTGGGATACAAGTAAAATGAAAAGTTAGTACTAGAAGTATATTTTCTCAATGGATATTATGACCAATGATGGTTTTTTATCCAAACTACTAAATAGGATCAAGAAATATATGACATGGATTGGAGTAATTTTAAAGAAACATTATTTGAAAAATACTTCCCCCATGAGCAATGAACTAAAATGAAGAGAAAAAATTATAGCCTAAAGCAAAGGGAAGATGAGTGTATTGTAGAGTATAAGACTGACATCAAAATACTAGCCAAGTATATTATAGATTACATAAGTGATTTGGAATACAATATTGATCTTTTATCTGAAGGTCTTAATCCAAGTCTTCAAAGGGTACATGCTTCTCAAACATATTCATCATATGATGAAATAGTGTTAAGTGCCACCAAAATGGAGAAAAAAAATTCAAGATCAAATTTTTTTCATGGTAAAGCAAGAGAATAATAGGTCTCATGATATGGAAAAGGTTAAAAGCCAAAGAATAATAAGGGAATGAAGAATTTCCCATTATGTGAGAACTGTGGAAAGAATCGTCCTATAAATTCTTGAAAGGCATGAGAGAATATTATAAGTGTGTAGAAAAGGGTCACTGAGATAATCAATGAATTGGGAAGAAACAAGTCAATGATGTTCAACGCTACAATTGTAGGGAGATGAGACACTATTCAAATGATTTTCTTAATCCTCAAGGAAACATTCCTCAAAAAAGGCCAGGAGATCAAGGACAAGTTTATATGATTATAACTATATAGGTTGAAGTTTCTAAGGATGTGGTGGTAAGTACTTTAATTATTTCCTCAAACATAACTAATTATTTATTTGATTCTAGATAATCGTGTTCTTTTATATCTTCCCAGTTTTCCAAGAAAATTATACATTTCTATTTTGATTTAATAAATTATTTTTCAATCAAAACTCTTAAGGGATGTATCATTACAAAAAAGATGTGTCATTCAGTACCATTTTTGACACATAAACTTACTTTAGTTACTGAACTTATCATCATACCTATGATTGACTTTGATATAAACCTCTCTATGAACTAGCTTTCAAACTATGATGAAAAAAATTATTGTAAGAATAAATAAGTTACAATTTTTGAGAAAAGTAATAGAATCCCTTATATTTTGAGCAAAAACCTCATCATCTAATTCTTTTCTAGACCCACCCCCAATAGATCTGCTGAATAAAATTCTTGGAGAGGAATAGAAGAAATTATTTATGGATCTTCAAATTAAAGATTTACCTATTGTGCAAGAATACATTGACGTATTCCCAGATGATTTACATGGACATCCTCTAGAGTGGGAAGTTGAGTTATCTATTGATTTAATTCATGGTTCAAGACCTATATCAAATGCTCCTTATAGAATGTCCATTTTGGAATTATTGGAGCTAAAGAAACAACTATAAGAATTTAGTAAAAGAGGATTTATTCTCCCTAGTGTTTCTCTATGGGGATCCCATGTTCTCTTTATAAATAATAAAGATAGATTCATGAGTTTGTGCATTAACTATTAAGAAATCAATGCTATTAAAATATATAAAAAGTATTCTCTACCTCACATTGATGATTTATTTGATCAAGTCCATAGAGATCAGTATTTTTCAAAGATTGAACTTAGATCTATATATCATCAGTTGTGTGTGAGGAAGTAAGATATTCCAAATACATTCTTTCAAACTAGGTATGGACATTATGAATTTATAGTAATTCCATTTGGACTGACTAATGCACCATATGTTTTCATGGATCTAATGAACAGAATTTTCAAGGAATATCTTGATGATTTTTCATGGTAATTATTGATTATATCTTGATATATTCTAAAAGATATGAGGATCATGAGAACTACTTGTGGGTTGTTCTAGAGACTCTTAGAAGAAAATAATTATATGGGAAGTTTAGTAAGTGTGAATTCTGGCTTCAAACCAATTCTTTTCTTGGAAATATTGTCTCTAAGGATGGAATCTCAATCGATCCTATGAAGATAAAGGTAGACAAGGAATGGTCTATGACAATGAACATAACCAAAGTATACAGTTTTATTGGCTTAGCAGGTTACTATTTCCATTTCGTATATAATTTTTCTCGGTTTTCTAACCCACTAACCAAGATCACACTTAAAGGGGTTATGTTTTTATAGACAAAAAGAATGTACATAATGCTTTGAAGAATTGAAGATAAGATTGGTAAATTCTCCAATTTTGACACTTCCCTCTAAAAATGATGGTTTTGTGATATACAGTGATGCATCAAAGAATGGATTGGTTTGTGTCCTTATGCAAAATGATAAAGTTATTGCTTATGTATCAGGGAAGTTGAAGATGCATTAACAAAATTATCCAACCCATGATCTTGAGTTATCATCTATAATCTTTACTCTGAAAACATGGTTACACTATCTCTATGGTGAAATATGTGAGATATATATGGATCAAAAGAGTTTGAAATGCATTTTTACATAGAATTAACTCAACATGAGGAAAAATAGATGGCTTGAGTTACTCAAAGATTATGATTGTTAAATACACTACCACCCAAAAAAATAAAATAAGGTAGTAGATGCATTAAGTAGGAAAGATTAGGGAAATTTGACCCAAATGAGAATTAAGAGAGATCCTATGTTCTTGGATCTAGTAAAGATGGATATGGAAATTGTTAAGGTGAAACTTAATTCCTTTTTTAAATGATTGTTAAAACATATTTACTTTAGAAGATAAAAATATCATAATATAATGATGAGAACCTTCAAAATAAAATAAAATCCATTAAGGATGGATGATTGACAGACTTCATGTATGAGGATGGAGTTTTGAAATTTGGAAAGAAGTTATGTGTTCCATAAATACTTGAGATAAAAAGGGAACTATTAGATGATGCTTGTAGATAAAATTTATCTATACACCCTAGTAGCATTAAGATGTATAGATATCGTAAAGAACATTTTTGGTGGGATAATATGAAGTGAAAATTACTGATCATGTTTCACGGTGTCTACTTTTTCAACAAGTGAAGGATGAGAGACAACATTCTAGATGATTCATGCAACCTCTACATATTCTTATGTGGAAGTGGGGTGATGTTATAATGGAATTTTTCACATGACTACCAATGAAACCTATAAGGAATGATTCAATATGGGTATTTTTTGATCATCTTACCAAATAGACACATTTTCTTACTATAAGATAAGACTTAGCACTTCAGTGCCTAGAAAACTCTATATTGATGAATTTGTAAGACTTAATGGTGCACCTCTATTGATTGTGTCTGATCAAGATCCCCAATTTAAATCAAAATTCTAGAAGAGTCTTTAGAAGGCTTTGGATACTGAGCTTCATATGAGTACTGCTTATCACCCTCAAACCGACTGATAATATGAAAGGTCTATTCAAACATTGGAAGACATGTTCAGATCATGCTCACTTAAATTTAAAGGTATTTGTTATTAGTACTTAACTTTTATGGAATTTTTCGATAATAATAGTTTCCATTCTGGTATTCAAATGGCTCCATATGAAGCATTATACGACAAAAGTTGTTGAACTCCAACTTGTTGGGATGAAGTTGGTGAGAGGAAACATATATGCCCCAAACATATTGAACAGACAATGACAAATGTAAAGACAATTTAGAACTATATTAAAGCATACCAAAGTAGACAAAATAATTATTCTAACAACCAGAGAAATTATTTGGAATTCCGAGTGGGAGATCATGTCTTTCTAAATGTATCTTCATGAAATGGTGTTTTGAGGTTTAGTAATAAAGGGAAACTGAGCCCCAGGTACATTGGACCATTTGAAATTTTGGAAAAAACTAGAGTTGTAGATTACCATTTAGAAATTCCACCATGTCTCTCTAAAATTCATGATGTGTTTCATGTGTCATTATTAAATAAGTACATGTCAGACCTAACGCATGTACTCACCTATGAGGGAATAGAACTGGAACCTGATTTATCTTACTGTGAAGTTCATATAGAGATTCTTGACACAAGAGATAAATTAATGAAAAATAGGATGACTCAACTGGTAAAACTTATTTGAAGAAACCATAATATGGAGGAAGAAATGTAGAAACTTTAGGATGTTATGAATAAAACCCACCCTTATCTTTTTAGAAGGAAATGTTCACAAAAATTTTGAGGATGAAATTTATGTAGGAGGGAAGAATATAACACCCCAAGATTTTATGGTATGTATCCTCTAAAATAATTTCAATTAATTTGATAACTTACATTGCACACAAAATTATTTCATTTAATATAAATAATAAAAAATTGCATAGAGAACACAAAACAAACCTAATAAATGATGAATGAATGAAGTAATAAGTACTTCTAGAAGTTAAAGAACCTATAATGATGAAATAGTAACTTGACCTTAAGAATAGTAATATGACCCTTATGAAAATTAAATTAGCCAAATGAATAGTAACCTCACCCATGAATGTATAAATAAAATTTATTAATCTTATAAATTAAAGTATGATATAATTATATTATAGTTAAGTAAATGAATATATTAAAAATTATTAATTAAGTGTTGGTATTTTTTAAGACATAAATATTTAATTACAATTTTATATTTTATAAATTTATTTAAAAGAAATTAATTTTCATATAATGTATTTATAAATCAATATTTTATTGTACTTTTATTATAGAATAATTTTATGAGACCTTAGTAAATTTTTCAGAGTGTTATAAAATGAGTTATAAATTTAAAATCATTATTTTTTCAAGTAAATGATGATTTTAATTAAAAACTAAATTTATCATATCTTAAAAAATATTTTCATAAAATTGATTTCATTTTTAAATTCTAAATGTCAAAAAATGGTAAGGGTGAATATTTTGTATTTTTCTAAAATACTTGAATTTTTTGTGAATAGTAAAATATGATATTTCATGATAAATGTTAAATACTTGATTTATTGAGTCATACATGATGTATTCCTGATGTAAGGCCATAATATTTAACTCTCCCTCATTATTTTAATATATGTTTTGTTAATTCTCTAAATATGCATAGTCTTGAGACAAAATAATAAACAAATGAATAAAATATTCAAAAAACACCCCTCTCCTCCACTATAAATACCCCCCTGAACACCACTTCTCATCACATAATTAAGCATTGAAGCGTGTCTAAATTCTTCCCAAATAATATTTATAATTCCATATCCCATGTCTAGGATCTCTTTTACTCAACAAAATACCAAACCAAGGTCCCTTAATGAGGTCCTCAAAGATGATAATTCAAGAGGTAAATCCTCTTTCTTTTCTTTTAATTTCCTTTCAATTCCCTTTTTCATTTATTATATTCTCCTAAACCCCTATATCAAAATGATCATGATAACAATAGTATAGTCTATATAATATAATTATATCATGTTAAGGTAATATCCTTCATCAAAATCTTTTCTCTCTATCTCTTTTATTTTAAAAAACGAAATCATCGTGAGGTTCCAATTTACAACCTTCATGGACGACTAATTTTCATTCTTAAATTTCTCCCTAAAGGCTAGTCATGGAACAATTTTTATGGTTGAACCAGATTATAAAATATTTATTAAATCCTATGTAATTTTAGGGAATAATTATATATACATATTGTTAATTAATTAAACAAAACAAGTGTGTAATGATCAAAAAAAAACAACAAAATAATCTAAGAAATAATAACAAAACGTTTATCTAAAGATTCATCCTCATACCATTTTAAAAAAAATAATATATAAATAACCATTTAAACTTATAATAACACATAATTCCAATTATAGAGAATTATAACCATTTTACTTGAACTTCATTACTTATAAATAAGCGATCCAATCATTAAAACCAAGGAAATGAACATTCATGAACCCCCATTTTTTCCTTCAGGTTACGCTTCTTATTTATTTTTCCACCAACAATTCCACAACCAATCATTAAAGGAATAAATTAGGCAGCAATTTAACTATATATTAATGATTTTAACCCACTATAATTTTCATAATAATATATATAATATTTTTAACACATATTCTTCCCACTCTGTCATCAATAACCTGTCAAAGGTCGATAAACCACCTATGGAGACATTTCCATGTCATAAAATAAAACCATCCTCAAGGGTGGATGTTATAAAATATATATAAAATATAAAAATATAATTATATTCATTATATACTTCTTTAATTAATTATATTTATGTATAATTTAAATTTATATAAAATAGAAACAGTGTTGCAAAACCGGAAATTTTTAAGTAAAACACAATATAAAACAATTCAATTTTCATCAATGGAAATTAAGAAATATAATAAAATGATAATAATTAATAAATAGTTATATAAATGATTATAATTCACTTTTGTATCAGTCTTTTAATGAATATATTTTTTTTTGTTTCGGAGGTTCAAACCAAACAAAATTAAGCTAGGATTAAGGCAAGGGATTTTGTATCAATTTTTATTTCATTGAGAATTACTTGGTATTGTAAACCTAATAATTTTTTTATGTGGTTTATCTACTACCCCCTTTGAGATCATTTTTCTTTTTACATTATATTTATATTAAATATCCATATTCTTGTGTCATGGATATGATTATTTTCTTAACCATATACCATTTTACATACCGTGTTTATTTTGTATATTGTTTTAACTGGGGAAATATTGATGAATCTATGTCCTCTACTAAATAAATATATTTATGAGACATATTTTTCTTGAATTAAAGATACTTATAAAGAATAATATGGACTTTCAATGACGGGAAGGGCCAATTATAGCCCCCTGATGAATTGACAGGTCTCATCAGAAAAAAAAAAGTTGGTGACAAACCCTTCATGTTTGTTTCCAAATAGAATCACACGGGTTTCTACCCATAGACTTAAACAGTATTAAAAATATAGTGTTTTATGTGCCATATCCATAAATAATTTATTTCATTCAATAATATATTATTATTATTTATAGGATTTTCACTATGACAAAATCTATGGATTCATTTTTATTCTCAATGTATTGATGGAATATTTTTTTATATTATTTACCTTGTGATAATTTATATGACTTATTGAATTTAATTCTATTGTTATTGTTTCATATAACACTTACTGATCATTTTATCTCACACTTGTTATGTTACCTTTCCCCGGGTTATAAAGAAGACAACTTTGAATAATCTTTCAAGGATGATGTTTATTTAATTTTGTTATGAATCATGATTTATTTTCAATAATTCCCAATGTAATATGAGTATCATGTATATAATAGAATCTTCCAAAACTACTAAATAGATTTTTCCTTCATTATTTAATCCTTTTAATCATGAAAATGTAATAAAATAATGCACCGGCTCTGGTTTTCTTGGGTTGGGGTGTTACAGTTGGTATTAGAGGAAGTTTAGAAGCAAGCTTGGAAACTAGATTTAGAATATATAGTTTAGGTATGAGAACCCTATGATATAATTTTAGGGTAATCATATAATAACATCCTTGAATTTTGGTAAATTATAGATTATGTGGGTCTTACTATAAATAAATCCCTCTCTCGATAGTACAAGTTGATGTGCTTCTAGAACAGATATACCTAGGAGTAAAAACTCTAACAAGGTGTTCGATACTGACTCAGGGTAACATGGTACAAGAAAATGTGCCTTACTACGCACCTGGTTTGGCACTCCCAGGTGATATGCTTAGGATAATTCATATTTTCTTTACAAACTAGTATGGAGGGTTTAAAATTAAATATGTCCTCAAAGAAACCATGTTTATGATTATGGGATTATCTATGAATAAATTTTCTATTTATGTTAAGTGCTTTTCTGGTCCAAAATTATGCATTATGATTCATAACCTAATTTAGTTTATTTTATTGTTTAGTGATATTGCCTAATGAAATAAATGGAATCAATACCCATGGAGAATGTAGGGATTTCCCCACTGAGAAAGTCAACACAATTAGTGTTAGAGTTGAGCAGATCATGACCATATTAGGAAAACTTACTCAGGTTATGACGAATGACCATACTAAACCTTTTTTGGATCATTTCATGTGGAATAAGCCCCTATATTTTAGTTGAAATACTAATCCATTGGTAGCTGAGTAGGGAATCGAGTCCCTTGAAAAGATATTTCTTGCATTGGGATGCAATGAAAATGAAAAGGTAGTACTGGAAATATATTGTCTCAGTGGTGATGCTGACCAATGGTGTTCGTTGATCCAAAATACTAAGTAGGAAGAATAAATATAGGACATTGATTGGAGAAATTTTAAATAAAAATTCTTCAAAAATACTTCCCTCGTGATCAATGAACTAAAATTAAGAGAAAATTATTTAGCTTAAAGAAAAGGGAACAAGAGATTGTTGCGGAGTATGAGGCTACCTTCACAAGACAAGATAGGTATACTATATATTATGTACATGATTCAGAAGAAATGGTTGATTAATTATATGAAGGTCTTGAGACAAGTCTCTGAAGGGAACTCACTTCTCAAACATTTTCATCATATCATGAAATAGTGTTAATTTTCATCAAAACAAATAATTAATTTTGTAGATCAAATTTTTTATAGTGAAATTATGTGAATAATAGGTCTTATGATAACCATGGAAAAGGTGAAGCACCAAATAAGAATAAGAGAATGGAGAATTTCCCATTATGTGATAACTATGGAATGAATCATCCTAGAAAATGCTTAAAAGGCATGGGAGTCTATTATAAGTGTGGAGAAAAGGGTCACTGAGCAAATGAATGCTAGGGGAAGAAACAAGTCAATGAAATTCAATGCTATAATTTAAGAGATATGGGATACTATGAAAATAATTGTACTAAGCATCAAGGAAACTTTCCTTAGAAAAGACCATGGGAGAAAGGAAAAGTTTATACGATCACAACTACAGAGGTTGAAGTTCCTAATGATGTGGTGGCAGGTAGTTTAATCATTTCCTAAAACTTATCCAATGCTTTATTTGATTCTATATCATTTAATTCTTTTATATCTTCACAGTTTTCAAAGAAAATTAGACATTTCCCTTTTGATTGAATAAAGGAGTTATTGGTTAAAACTCATATGAGAAGTATCATTGCAAAAACAATGTGTCATTCAGTATCCTTTATGACACATAAGCGTACTTTAGTTGTTGACCTTATAATCATACTTATGATTGACTTTGATATAATACTCTGTATGAACTGTCTTTAAAACTATCATGCAAAAAATTATTTCAAGAATAAGGAAGTTGAAATTTGTGAGAAATGTGTAGAATCCCTTATCTTTAGAGACAAAATATAAGGCCCCAGCCTTAAACCTTACTTAATCTTGAGTTATTACAAGATTAC
This sequence comes from Viscum album, assembly GCA_963277665.1. NCBI lineage: Eukaryota > Viridiplantae > Streptophyta > Magnoliopsida > Santalales > Viscaceae > Viscum > Viscum album. Next base: position 1,627,612,690 of record OY728131.1, on the reverse strand, counting down.
ACATTGAGGATCTTTTCGGGTTTAGAGTTTTAGAGAATTAGATCATAAAACTTGCATTACATTCCACATATAAACAAAGTTGTTACATAAAGATAGTATTCTTAATTCCCATCAATGGTAACATATTCAAAATAAAACATGGATTATTTCTTGACACATCCTTGACTCTATCATCTTATCATGTACCTTTCCCTTGACCTGTGAAAAACATTTCAAAAACTTGGGATGAGCATAAAAACTCAGTATGGGTTATAAAAACATGGAAAGGAAACATGGGTACATACATACATAAGAGTGAAATCATACTTTACCCATAAAACATAATCACTTTAACATACCTCATCAAATCATGAATAAATCATAGAAATCATAAGACATAAAGGTAACTTGAGGCATTCATAACATTCTTACGTAGGGAGTAACCCTCTTGGTTACGTTTGGAATACCCATCACAGTATATTCCCTAAAATCTCTTCGGAGAAACCTCAACGTTTCACTCCTTCGCGTTACCCAATGCATTGGAGAGCTATAACGGGCTCACCCGCCCTTAGTTTGTCACGGAACCACCCGTCTTCATAATAATGCCCAAGAACCATAACATAATCATATCACATAAAACATGCATAAAGGAAACATAACATTTCCACATTTCAATCACAAGATATCAATACAACACATTGATATAATAAAAACATTATGAAAACCATTTTCAATACCAAAGTAAAACATGGTATTTATTTTTCTTTAAAAAAAAGAAGGTATGGCTTGTAGAGGAAGCCGAAACTCAAATAACGGTTACGACGGCGGAGAAGTCTTTGTCGCCGCATACGTACGACAAAAACATTCCGTTTTGTCGTTTAGTAAACGCTTCGTATAAAAAAGATTCCTTTTGAATAAACGTAAAAGTCAAAGGGGTTTATACACCGTATAAAAGAAAGTTGTGTATAAAATAAAATATGCCTCAATGAAAGGAGATTGAGACGAAGTCCCATACAAAGATAATTTTTAAAATAAAATAGATACATTATGTGTATTCACTATAAGTACACATAAATAAAGTACAAATACAAGATACGACATAATAATATAATGACATAATTTGAAAGTAGGAGATTAACCCAAAGAATGGAAATTGGGTTAAGAAGTTCCCATACCTCGTATCTGACTTGACCCGACCGTTCTTTAAACTCCTGAATAATAAACTTTAGTTAATCTCTACTTGATTATGAATCTTTTCCAAGTTCATTATTCCTTTTATACCATGTTATGAACATCATGTAATCATTTAAGTTAATAATGTTCATTTTGTCGGTATTTGGTTCTTAAGTCAAAAATAGACTTCTTACACTTACATGTTGTTAATTTGGTCAATGTTTCATTATATCCAGAATGGTATTCATGATGTAGATATCATATATGTCATATATATCCAGTACATACATGTATTTAAAATATTACATAATCATTTAGAGGTAAGAAATGAAATGCACCGTTCATGGAGACGGTAAGCCGTACGTACGCATGAACGCTACTTTCATTTCTTTGTCATATTAATGGAATTAAAACTAAATGAGACTTATGTATATTTTAATTCCAGAATTATATTCATCATTTAGATATATCATTAATTATATATATCCATTATATACATGTACTTTTAATAGTACATTACATTTGGGGATAAGAAATGAAATGCACTGTTCATGGAGACGGTAGTCCGTACGTACGCATGAACGCTACTTTCATTTCTATCTCATACTTTAATGGAAATAAATGATAATGATATATATAGGTATATTATAATTCCAGTATAACATCATATATAATAACTTTAAATCCATCCTTTACACGTCCCACATATGGCATTAACGAATCACATCACTTTGAGGGGGCGGTAGTCCGCACTTCCTTAAATGAAGATATCGCGTATACCCATAATGGAAGCCATAAAGGTAAGACACAAATGAAAAATACAGAAGCATAAGTAAAACATAAACATATTACATATCATATATAAAAATAGTGACATCATAATGGCCACCTTTGAAGGTGTTAAATGAGTATTGAACAATCATCGTTTTGGGAGGCAGAATTTCGCCATCCACAGAAACCGTATGTTCTTTAACCATTTGATGTAGTTGTGTGAGAGTGTAGATCAAATAAATCTTATAACAACATCCTAGTATATTTAAGATACTGGTGTTGTTACAAAAGAAGTAAATAAAAAGAGTTTAGGGGGTTGGAGAAGCAAAATAAAACAAATGAACAAGAGAGAAAGAATTACCTTTAAAAAGTGTAACTCCTTTTGAGTTGAGCCTAAAGGCTTCCTTTGAAAGGATTCTGCCCAAAGGGAATCCTCTAGGATGAGGAGAGGGATGTGGAGAGATCAAATGGGCAGGGGTTGGCCGAGCCAATGGCTTGAAGAATGTGTGAAATGAGGTAGAGGTGGGGGCCTTTTATAAGAGGAGAGGAGGGGCACTTTTGGAAAGTAAAGAAACATTACATTATTTGAAAATGTGTTTCGGTTTTAAAAGGTCCCACATTGATATAATTCGTGGATAAGGTGATAAGGGTTCGAAATCCACTCATCCAATTGGTTTTGGACATGTGTAGTTCATAGATTTTACATTATCTTTCTATTTTATTTAAATCGTCAAATAATGATGTCATCGCTGCATCATTAGTATGTCATAAATAATTAAATTTATTTAATGTCTAAAAATTATAAAAAAAATTACTATGATGTAGGAAATATTTTTATCTTTCCAATTACTATTTATAATCGAAATTTGGACTTGTATAACCCCACTTAAAAATTGTTTTCGCAAAACATATTATGTTTGTGTCATTTTCACTTTAACATTTAATAAAAAGTAATTTATGTCATTTCCCAACAAAAGTGGGTCCATGGGGTCCCCAAGTTGACCCATGGCTTGTCTTGGTCGGCCATGACACAACCAATAAGGTTGGGACATGTGTCTAGGTCATTTTATATTATTAAAGCATTATTTATTCCTTAAACTACACTAATTACCACTAATCGCGATTAAAAACTTAATAAGTTACTATTCACCAAAAATTATTTTAATCTCATTGAACCACATTTTACTTCTTAATGACAACCATGTATGTTGGATTTTCAAAATTCAGTACACATTAGTGGTAAACTTTCATTTAACTGAAAAATCAGCTTGCTTGATTACCACTTAGTGGTTTCACTATTCATCAAAAATTGAAGTTTTTCAGAAAATTACCAAAAATTCACTCTAAGCTATATGTGATATTCCGAATTCAAAAATGAAGTCTATTTTACAAAATTCAAATCATATAAGTCACATTAATTAATTTAATAATTAATTCCCGCTGCCAGAGCAAATAGCGTGTTTTTACAAAACAATAAGTATCAAAAGATTGACACCAGTTTAAGTCTAATTTCAAATCGAAATTGATTCCAATGACCACCATTGGATAAAATGGTAAAAATATATTCTAATTTCACTTTAAAACAAATTCAAAAGATAATCTAATCATATAAATAAATTAGATCAAAAAGAGGTTTTGAATTAAAATGCAACATTTTACACTATTCATAAAAAAATGAACTTTATCAGAAAGGTACCAAAAATTACACAAAGTAAAATTTAATGTCCCGATTCTTAATAAAAGTTTTATTTGGTCCAAAAGAATGTATAAGGGTGATCAAAACTATATTTAATGACGGTTCACCATTAAAAGGTGATAAGTGAACCTTTAGTGAAAATTAGGGTATAAATTCCTAAAATTGAATTCTTTCCATATTTTAAGCCTTTATCTTTTATTGGATAAGTGTAAAAACATATAAAAACATATCTATTCATATTTTAGTTATTTCTATTCATTCCCGCCAGTACAACGGCTACTTGTTAACTAACATTTAAAATAATATTATTATATTACTAGTGTGCTACGTAAGTTTCAAAGAAACTCATCGTTGCGTATCGGGTACGCTATCGAACATAGCAACCCCTTTTAATTAAAATTCATATTTAATTCTCAAATATTAATAAATATGAAAATTATTTATTCTTTAATTACCTGGGATGTTACACAAAACCTCGTCATCTAATTATTATCTAGGCCCACCCCTAGTAGCTCTGCTAAATGAAATTTTTTGGGAGTAATAGAAGACATCATCCATGGATCTTCAAATTGAATATGTACCTATTATGAAATAATACATTGATGTATTCCTATTGGATTTACCTAGACATACTCTAGAGTAGAAATTCAAGTTCTCTATTGATTTAATTCTTGGTGAAATACATATATCAAAGACTCTTTGTAGAATGGAAACTATGGAATTAGCGGATCTAAAGAAACAACTATATGAATTGAGTGACAAGGGATTTGTTCTCCCTAGTTTTTCTCCATAGGGATCCCATGTTCTCTTTTTCATGAAGAAAGATGGATCCATGAGGCTCTGCATGGAATATAGAGAAATCAATGAAATTATAACAAATAACAAGTATCCCCTTCCTCGCATTGATGATTTATTTGATCAACTTCAAGAAGATCAATATTTTTCAACGATTGGCATTAGATCTGGATATCATCAATTGTGTGTGAGGAAGGAATATATTCCTAATAAATCATTTAAAACAAGGTATGGACATTATTAATATATAGTAATTCCATTTTAATTGACTAATGAACCTCTATTTTTATAGATCTAATGAACAGAGTTTTTAAGGAATAACTTGATTGTTTTTTTGTGGTATTTATTGATGATATCTTGATATATTTCAAAAGCTATGAACACCATGAGAACCACTTCTAGGTTGTTCTGGAGACTCTTATAAGAAAAAAATTATATGGGAAGTTTAGTATGTGTGAATTCTAGCTTTTAATAGTTTCATTACATGGAAATATTTTCTCTAAGGATGGAATTTCAGTAGATCGTGTGAAGAAAAAGGCAGACCAAGAATGACCTATTCCAAAGAACATAACCAAGGTATTTTTTTTATTAACTTATTAGGTTACTATATATATTTCATATCAAATTTTTTCTAATTGGCTAACCCACTAACCAAGATCACACATAAATGGGTTAATTTTTTATAGACAAAAGAATGTACATAATGCTTTGAAGAATTGAATATAAGATTGTCCAATGCTACAATTTTGACTCTTCCCTCTATAAATGATGGGTTTGTGATATATAGTGATGAATCATAGAATGTAATGGGTTATTTACTTGTACAAAATGATAAATTTATGGATTATTCATCCAAGAATTTGAAAAAAAAATGAACAAAATTATCCAACCCATGATCTTGAGTTAGCAATCGCAGTCTTTGCTTTGAAAATATGGATACATTATCTCTATGGTAAAAGATGTGAGATATATATAAAACATATTATTTTGAAATACATTTTTACATATAAAGAACTTGACATGAGGCAAAGGATATGGCTTGAGTTACTTAAATATTATGATTGATCAATACACTACCACCCAGGAAAGGAAAATAAGGTATCAGATGCATTAAACATGAAAGATCGTGAACTTCTGAACCAAAAGAGGATTGAGAGATATATTATCTTCACAGATCTAGTAAATATAGATGTGGTAATGGTTAATGAATATTAAACATATTTTCCTTTTCAAATTATTGTTAAAACATATTTACTTTAGAATATAAAAACCTCACAATCAGATGATGAGAACCTTCAAAAGAAAAATAGAGTCATTAAGGGTGGAATATTGATAGACTTCATGTATGTGGATGGTGTTCTAAATTTTGGAAATAGATTATGTGTTCCATAAATACTTGAGATAAAAATGTAAATATTATATGATGATTATAGATAAATTTTCTATATACATGTTGGTAGAACTAATATGTATAGAGATATGAAGGAACATTTTTGGTGGGATGATATGAAGTGAGAAATTAATGACTATGTTTCAAGGTGTCTAGTTTTTCAACAAGTGAATACCAATAAAAAATCCTAGAGGAGTCATGAAATCTCTACTTATTCATATGTGTAAGTGGTATGAAATTATGATTGAATTTTTCACAGGACTACCAAGGACACCTAGAAGGAATGATGTAATATGGGTAACTGTAGATCATCATAAAAAATTGGAAATTTTATTTACTATAAGAGAAGACTTACCACTTGAGAACCTAGAAATACTCTATATTAATGAAGTTTTAAGAATTCATGGTGCACCTCTATCAATTTTTTCTGATCAATATCCCCAATTTACATCAATGTTCTGGAAGAGTCTTCAGAAGTATTTGGATACTGAGCTTCATATGAGTACTGCTTATAACCCTGAAACCGATGAACAATCTGAAAGGACTATTACAACATTGGAAGACATGTTTAGATTATGCTCACTTGAATTTCAAGGTATGTGGGATCAGTACTTACCTTTTTTGGTATTATCCTAAATTAATATTTTCCATTATAGTATTCAAATGGTTCCATATAAATATTTATATGGAAGAATATATTAAACTCCCACTTGTTTAGATGAAGTTCGTGAGAGGAAACTTAGAGTCCCATAACTTATTGAAGATACAGTGAAAAAGGTAAAGATAATTCAGGCCCATATTAAATCATCCAAGTAATAAAAAGAGTTTTTCTAAAAACCGGAGAAAGGATTTGAAATTCCAAGTGGTATATCATATCTTTCTTAAATTATCTTTATGGAAGGGTGCATTAAGGTTCAGTATGAAAGGGAAACTGGGCCACAGGTATATCAGAACATTTGAAATTCTAGAAAGAATTGGAGCTATAGATTTCTATTTATAAATTTCACAATGTCTCTCTAAATCTCATGATGTGTTTTGTGTGTCATTTTTAAAAAATTTCATTCCAGACCCAACAAATGTACTCACCATTAATAAATAGAATTGGAACTTGATTTATCTTACAGCAAAGAGCCTATTGAGATTATTGAAACAAGAGATAAATTATTGATAAATCGGATGACTCAGGTAGTAAAATTTATTTAGAGAAACCATAATATAGAAGAAGCAATGTGGGAACCTGAGGGTGTTATAACGAAAAATCACCCTCATCTTTTTAGAAGGAAATGTTCATAAAAATTTTGAGGACGAACTTTTTTGTTGGATGGAAGAATATAACACCCCAATATTTTATGGTATGTATCCTATTAAATAATTTCAATTCATTCAATAGATTGAATTGAACACAAAATTATTTCATTTTATATAAATCATATAAAATTATATAGAGAACACAAAACAAACCTTATAAATGAATAATGAATGAAGTAAGAAGTATTTATAGATGTTAAGGAACTTATACCGATAAAATAGTAACATAACTTTAGGAACAATAATATGAACCTTATAAATAGAAAATCAGCCATATGAATAGTAACATCACCAATGAAATTATAAATAAAATTTTAGCATCTTATAAATGAAAGTAATATATAATTATATCATAGTATAAGTAAATGAATATTTTAAAAAATATTAATTAAGTGTTGTTATTTTTGTAAGACATAAATATTTAATTAAAATTTTATCATTAATAAATTGATTTAACATAAAATTAGACTTCATAAATTTAATTCATAATTCAATATTTTTGTGTACTTTGATTATAGGATAATTTTATGAGAGATTAGTTAATTTTTCATTGTGTTATAAAATCAGTTATAAATTTAAAATCTATATTTTTTGAGTAAATGGTGATTTTAATTAAAAATTAAAATTTTATTTTCTATAAAACTATTTTCATATAATGGAGTTCATTTTTTGGATTCTACATGTTGAAAAATGGTTATGGTGACTTTTGGTATTTTTTAAAATACTTGAGTTTTTGATGAATAGTAAAATATGATAATTTTTAATAAATGTTAAATACTTGATTTATTGAGTCATAGGTGATGTATGGATGATGTAAGACCATAATATATAAATATAACTCATTATTTTAATATATTTTGTGACAATTCACAAACTATTCATATTCTTGATCCCAAATAATAAACAAATGAATAAAATATTCAAAAAACACCCCTCTGCTCCACAATAAATACCACCACTTCTCATAACACCTCTAAGACTTGAAGATTGTCTAAATTCTTCCCAAATACTCTTTAAAAGTCCTTCCCCCATTTCCAAGAGCACTTTTTCTCAAAAAAAAATACCAAACCAAGGTCCCTTAAGGAGGTACTCAAAGAGGATAATTCAAGAGGTAAATCCTCTTTCTTTTCTTTTAATTCCCTTTTAATTCCATTTTTCATTTATTATCATCTCCTAACCTACTATATCCAAATGAATATTATAACTCCAGTGTCATATATATACTAGAATTATATAATTTTAATGTAATATCCTTCATCAAAATCCTTTATCTCTCTCTCTCTCTTATTTTAAAAATGAAATCATCATCCATAAGGTGCCAATTTACAACCTTCATGGACAACAGATATTCATTCTTCAATTAATCCATTAAGGATGGTCATGAAACCATTTTTATGGTTGAAAAATATTATAAAATATGTAATAAATTTTATTTCATGTTCTGGTACCATTATATATACATAGTTTTAAATAATTAAATAAAACTAGTGCATAATGAAAGGAAAAATGCCCAAAATAATCTAAGAAATTGTCACTAAAAGTTTATCTAATGATTCATCATTATACCATTTAACTAAATGATATATATAACCATTTACACTTCCAATGACATATAATTCCAATTATTGATAATTATTCCCATTTTACTTTAACTTCGTTACTTATAAATAAGTGAACCGGTCATTAAAACCAAGGAAATGAACACTCCCAAACCCCCATTTTTTCCTTAGAGTTATGCTTACTATTTCTTTTTCCGCCAACAATTCCACAAAAAATAATTAAAGGAATTAATTAGGAATTAAGTTAAATATATAAAAATGATATTAACCTACAGTATGTTTCATACTACTAAATATAAAATTTTAAAATATATTCTTCCCACTCTCTCGTCAATGTCCTGTTAAAGGTCGATCAACCACCTATAGAGTCATTTCCATGTAAAAACATAAAACCATCATCAAGGTTGGTTGTTATATACTATATATAATATATAAAAATATAATTATAGGCATTATATACTCCATTAATTAATTATATTGATGTATTATTTATATTTCTATAAAATAGAAAAAGTGTTGCAAAATTGGAAATTTTTAAGTAAAACATGATATCAAACACTTCAATTTTCATCAAAAGGAATTAAGAAATAAAATCCAATGAGTATAATTGATAAATAGTTATATAAATGGCTATAATAAACTTTTTTATTAGTCTTTTAATAAATATAATTTGGTTGTTTAGGAGGTGAAAATGATGACAAATTAAGCAGGAATTAGGGTTAGGGATTTCGCCTCAATTTATATTTAATTGAGACTTACTTTGTATTGTGAACCTAATCATTTTTTATATGGTGTATCTACTACCCCCATTTAGATAATTTTTCATTTGACATTAAATTTATATTAAATATCCATATTCTTGTTTCGTGAATCTGATTATTGTCTTAGCTGTATAACATTTAACATACAGTGTTTATTTTGAATGTTGTTTTAACTGGGGAAATATTGATGAATCTGTATCATCTACTCAATAAATATATTTATGAGACATATTTTTCTGGAATTAAATCTATGCATGAAGAATGATTTGGACTTGCAGTGATTTTTAGGGCCTTATATATCCCCACAATGCATCAATAGGTCTCATGAGATAAAAGAGTTGGCAAAAAACCCTTCGTGTTTGTTTCCAAACAGAATCAGGCGGGTTTATACCCACAGAATTAAACAGTATTGATGGTATAATGGATCATGTTCCAGATACATGATATCAAATAATAAATCATTTCTTTTATTCAAAAATCTATTATTATTATCCATATAATTTTTACTATGATACATGATGTCCAATAATAAATCATTTCTTTCATTTATAAATCTATTATTATTATCTAGAGCATTATTATTCTCTGTGTATTGATGGAATGATTTTTTATCAAATTATTTACCTTTTCATAATGTCTATATCTTATTGAATTTAATTCTCTTATTATTATTTCATATAACCCTTGATATGTGTTTAATCTCACCCTTATTACGTTTCCTTTCTCCATGTTATGAAGAAGTAAACTTTGAATAAGATTTGGAGGATATTTTTTATTTCATTTTTTTTATGTATCATGTTATATTTTCTATCTTTCCCAATTTACTATGAGTATCATGTATGTAATTTGGTCTTAAAAACTGCTAAATAGATCAGTCCTTATAGATTTTATACCTTGCAATCATGCCAATGTAATAAAATAATGCACCGATTTCGGTTTTTTAGGGTTAGGGCGTTACATTTTGGTGGACATGGGTATAGAGATACATGTGTTTGATTGAGATAATTCCAGATTACTTTGTATATTTAGTATCATTGATTCATTTCTAGAGTCTTCCCCTATCTTATAATTATGGATTGAAATATTCATATTTTTTATCAATGCTACAATGGCTTATGGGGTCACACTTTATGGTTGACTAAATGGGGATTGAGTATAACTCAGAGAGAAGTTCTAAAATGTTTTAGAGTTACTCCAAAAGATTTTTTTAAGGATTTTTACAAGGCATTTCATATTATGTGATACAAGGTGAAGGTAATGAAAGATTTACAAATATTTTTTGGAATATATCTAAAAGGGTTTTGGATATAGTTTCACAAGTTATTTTATATAATACAATATATGGTGAAATGGGGGAAAGCTAATAAGGCTTTAGTGAAATTGGGAAATTAACTGAGATTTTCCCTATAACCTATTACAAGTGATGCATTTTGGATTATATTTTATGGTATGATATAAATATATCATATGGTACAACAAACAGAAACCAAAAGGTATATGATATCATTTGGTTTAGTTATATCATTTTTTAGGACTAATTAATATTGTATGGACCTACCCATGCAATTTTTTTAGATGATTGAGGGGTAATCATAAAAACATGAAATGTGATTTCATGACTCCATGCACATTAATTATATAGCACAATTGAAGCATATCATATGTCCATCTCCAATGCAATCCATGCAATCATAGGATATGACTAAACCACATCAAAAGGATTTATATATGATACAATGCCATTAGATTCAATATTTAAATGGTTTAATTGTTGTATATAATTTAAAGAGTCATTACATGAGATATAATATATTAGAGTCGACATATTTATGCATTATTTGGCTGGTACATTAACTCATGTGTTGTAACGCATGAGTCAAAACATTTTGTCAAGGAGAATCCTTGGGTTTCTATAAAATGTTGTTTACATATTATGGAAATATACTAGTTAATAAATTCATTATTGATTGAGACTCCCCTTATCCAAAATATCTCTTTATTCTACCTTTTTTATACCTAAGGTGCTAACATGTCTTAGAAAGTCTAAGGATCCCATTTGTATGCTGAATGATTTAGGTTCAACCTATGGATATGTTATGGAGAGGGGAATCCTTTGATTTCCCTGTTATGGTATCCTTCAATCATATATGAAGTTGGATACATGCTAAAGGTAGTTGATTTGATATAAGGTATGCTGGAATTTTTTTTCCTTATTTTTGGTATACATGTTTTCAAATTTCATAGAATAGTGATCTTGGTTTTTGGATTATAATCACTTATACATTCTCTAACAAGTGTTTTTATACCCTAATGAAACTCAGAATTCCCACCTCATTATTTCTTAAATTTTGAACTCAAAAGGGTTTTTTATTTAAATTTAAAATGGTTATCACTTTTTGTTAGGGTTATGTCCAGTATTCATGTTATTTGTTTTACAGGACTTCATGATTATGTTATGACTTGATTAGTATGTTTAATTTTTTTACACTATCTATTTTTACATTTATGAAATCTCTATGATATGGAATGGTCATCTAAATTTTTGGTTGGAATCCTTTCTTTGGTTTTAAATTTAATCTATAAAAATAATTCCCAATGTTGAAATGTTGATTCCCTGACACTTTTTTCTATAATATAGGGATCAATGGAAAACTTTCAGCCATGTGGTGAGCCAAATATGGTATCGAGATAGGGTATCCAATTTTGGTTCATAAAAAATAGTATTAGAGCCTAGTTTCATTTTTTTTTTTGGAAAATATGGTAGATATAAGATAGGATCATCAGAAGTCAAGAGTTATGTAGTGAGTAAGTTTATGGTCAACACTTTTTAAAAATACTATTGAGTTTCCCTTGGATGTCGGGAATATAAATTTTTTGTTTTGAGTTTGTTTTATTATTTATTTTTGAATAATTTTTTATGTTAAAATAGAAATTTGAGTTTATTTTAATTTTTAATGGTTAGAGAGAATGAGTTGAAACCCATGTATCAAAACCATGAATTATAATATGTAGGGTCTGGTAGAAAGTGAGAGGTTGATTCATGTTTTTTCTAACCATGCATCATGAAAAATATTCTATTTTCATTCTATTTTCTATTTAAATGACTCTATGTGATATTTTATATTGTTTATGAGGTATATTTAATTCAAATTTATGTTTATTTACATGATTTCAATTGGATTTCAATTTGATTTATAAGATTTTTATTTTTCATAAATTTTTTATAGATGTGTGCCTCCCGAATAAGTCCTAGTGAACCCTCTAAAGGGATTGATGTATGATATTAAATATGTTAATCTTATAGTTTATCAAAATATTATTGATACGGTTGTTCAAACTATTCAACCCATGGAATAGGATGTTGGTCTTATCCTTTCTTAAGCCATAGATAGAAATTAATAGTTTCATTATCATAATCCTTCATATTTCTTAGGTAGTAAAGATCCTCAAGAAGTTAAGTATTGGATAGAGAATATAGAGAGGATTTTATAATTTTTTAAACATATTGAGTCTTAAAAAAGTGAAATGTTACACACTTATACTAAGGGTATCAACTGAAAGTTATGATAATCTATAGTCTAAGCTAAACTTTATGATAATTTTTCATGGACATATTTTAAAATCAGGGGTCACTCAGTAGTTCTATCCAGAGATGATGAACTTGGTTAAGGAATGAAAGTTTTTATGTCTCTATCAATGTAATTATAAAATTATGGATTATGTTTTCTAACCTGGTGAGATTCTTCTTTCTTCACTAGATATTGTCATTAATGAACCACTAAAACTCATTGATTTGAGATGGGTCTTCACCCTAAAATCTAGATGGAGGTATTATTATTAAAACAAATATATTATGTTAATGTAATTAATAAATTATTTACTACTGAGATAGATCAATATATATTATCATGTATGGGTGAAGATTCTTATTTTCTCAGTGGTAGTAAAGGTGAATTCCTAGAGAAGAAGAGGAAGTGTGAGGAGTTCAGGTGGCAAAGTAGGGGGAGTTCAAGGTTTTATTTTCAATAGTAATCATTAGTTACAATGGGAGATAAGACTCTTGTATTTCATTAATATGGAAAAATATGTCACTCTAGGACTTTGTTTTGGGATCCCAAGTATTTTCATTCCTATAGTCACATGGTTCATCTCCAAAGATTTAGTAAGAAAAATCCTCTTTAAAGGAGTGGAGTAGGTTTTTTAGCTCCAAGGGGATATAAGATATAGTTTTATTCCTCCAAGGTAATGGGGTATCACCCTCATAATTATAGAGGTATATGTAAAAATTCTCATGATAAAATTCAATTGATAAGAATGCCTTGGTTTAGCGAGAGGTCATGAAAATAGATTAAGTTTTTTTGATTATACACTACTGTGTAATCACCCACTGATTCGAAAGTTGTACCTAATATGGTGTGATGTAATGTACTTATTATATCATATATGGTTGTTTTATTATTTTTTTTAAGTTCCTAAACTCATTTATATGTACTAATATTATGGATTAATTGAACTTGTTATCTAAACAGATGCAGTATGTGATAGATATATCAAATCCTCTTGGTAAGAAGAAGGACCATGGTTTCCATTGTTCCTCATATCTCATACCTATTTTTTAAGGGGATATATCTTGAGATTTTACTTTCTATGATATATACCTCTTTTATATCATCCTAGGAATGGATTAAATGATTGAACTCAGGCATCATAATGATTTTTATCACTAAATTTTAGTCTTTTCCTTTTCTAATGGTAATTCTCATTTATTTCAATGTGATTGGGATCCCTAATATAGTCGATCATGACCTCTTATTTTTTAATTTTAATAATTTTCATGTCAATTATTATCTCTTTTAGTGGAAACTGGTGAAGTGAATTTAGTTAATAATATTCCTCCAGTAGTAATATATTTCCATGAAGTGATTATTGATGATTTCTCTCAGTTACCTCTGGAGTGGGAGGCATATTTTTCTATCATTTTTTTCCAAAGACGAAATCAATATCATTACTTTTATATTGAATATATCCATCTTATATAAATAAATTAAAGAATCAATTTGATGATATGGTATCTAAAGGATTTATTTATCTCAGTGTGTCATTATGGAAGGTTTCTATGTAATTTGTAAAGAAAGGTGATGGGACTTTGTTCCTAGTCATTTAGTATAGAATTTTGAATCAAGTGACCACAAAAAATAAATATCGTTAACCTGTATTCACAGCCACTATGATCAATTTAAAGGGTAAATTTGGTTCTCTAATATTGATATATGTTTTAGTATCACCAACTCAGGGTGAAGGAAGATGATAAATCCAAGATATACTTTCTAAGTAGATACATTCATATTTATTACTTTATAATTTCATTTAGTTTGAACAATTATCTAATGTTATTCATGTATATTATAAACTATATCTTCCATCAATAACTTGACCAATTTTTCATGGTGTTCATGGATGGTATATTGGTATATTTTAAATTAGAGGGTGAGGTCATGAACATTACTTGAGTACTATGTTAGGGATTCATCAAGATCTTTTCTTGTATGAAAATATATCTAAATTATATTTATGGATATAATAAGTAATGTTCTTGGGATGTGTGGTTTCTGAATAAAACACATCAGTTAATCCTGAGTAGATGAAAGATGTTATGTCTTGGGAATTATTAAAAATGTATTTGAGATATATAGCTTCTTGGATTTGATAGGATACTATCAGCGGTTCATAAGTATTTATTTAATCTTGCATCTCCATTGATAACACTCACTTATAAAGTGTAGAAACTTCCATGGATTATTTAATATCATGAATACTTTGATGAATTGAAATATAGATTGTGGTCAGTTCTAGTTTTAATTTTATTGAGGATGGAGAAGAATATTTGGATTATTGTAATGAATCAATTATGGGATTGGGTATTGTGATTATATATAATTATCATGTGTTAGTTTATGGTTCATGAAAACTTTTCCCAAAAGAGATAAATTCCCCAACCCATGACCCTGATCTTGTAGTAGTTATGCATGCCTTGAAATGTTGGAAACTATAACTTTTTTAGAATATTATTGTTTATACTAATAAAAAATTCCAAGTTTGATATTATTAAAAATTGGTTTAAACCTGTAATAGAGATGATGTATTTAATAACTTTAAAAAAAATTTACCACACCTATACTCTTAAGAAAGAGAATTTAATTTCCAATGCACTTAGTTGAAAGTTATAATTTCAAGCATTGGATGAATCTAGTGATAAATGGAATTTGATGAGTTTTTTTTATAAATTCATATTGAGTGAATTAGGAGAAGGAAATGATGTTTTTATCTAATGTATAGATTAATATTTCTATTTTCGAGTTGATTCACTAGAAGATATCTTTTGATTCAAACTTTTGACACATTATAGGAATATTAAATAGTGGGGAGGACACTAATTCATGGTATATTTCCTCTGATGTTATCATTTTATTAAGAATTATTTTTTGATTCCTTTTTATCGAGGAATGTAGTGATGAAAGAGTACCATCATTCTCAATGCACAGTTTATCCAGGTGCAACCAAAATGTACTATGACATTAATCAATAGTATTGATGGCCTAGTATGAGAGGTGATATCACTGATTATTTATCTCAACACTTCTCTTGTCAGAAAGTGAATGCGGATCATCAAAATCCTATTAGCATGAATCAACCATTATTATTCTTACATTAAAGGATTGTTAAAATAACTTCATGCAGCTACTGAAATAGATCCCCTACCAATCTTAAGTCCTAAAATTGTCGACTAACAATTGACTCTAAAATCTTATTTCACATAACTATTCCATTGTAACTTAACTAACTATAATATCTATTGGATATTCCATCAATTAACAGATACGGATTTAGATTCTATTGAGTGATGTTACTGAAAAAAGCTAGAACTATAGTTTCAGTTTCAATGATCATTTCTTATAGATTCCTACTCAAATGGTAAATCTAAATGCTAAATTAAATTATAATTACTTATGTGTATCTTAAAATTATTTTTCCAAGTTACTGAGTGCATTTAGAAATAATTTTATCTTACCATTAAGACTTATCCATACCTATAGAATGTGAAATAAAAACTATCAATGGATGATTTCCTTATGGTTATTGGCCTACATATCCACTTGTTCTACCAACTTTAAAGGAATTCATCAAAAAAACTATCTCATATTTTCCTCCATTCTATATTTTTTAGAAAAATCATGTATTTTTCATTCATTTTTTTCCTATATGAAAAGAAGATGGTTGATGATCAACACACCTTCATGGGTGTTATTATTGATCTCAGCCTCATTCAATTAATGCATAACCTTTTTATTATATCTATTACTTCTAACTTCTTTTACATTAGGAAATCTATGAAGGTCATCTGCTTTGATGGTTGAATGATGACCTCCTGGTATATTTTCACTTACATTTGTATAAATATTTACATAGCCTCTAGGATTTAAATAGGAACTATGAATAATTTTTGTGACTGACCTGATTATTTCTCATACCCATAGTGTTACCTTTAATCTAAAGAAACCTTATTAGTACAAATATAGTAGATATATTCCTTAACCACATATCAAATTAAATGTGGATATAGATGATATAGGGGATCCTTAGATTACTTGATGTGGTGGAATCATCATAATTAGTAGGGGTTTAATCAAGGTAACCTTATAATGTTTCTTGGGTTCTCACACTACTTATGATGCTGAAATATGGGTTGTTATTTATAATTCCCCATCCCCAAAATCCCAGATCTATTTCTTTATTTTATTACATTGGAATGATTACAAGGAATCAAATTTTGATAGACCAATCAATTTAGTTGTTTTTGAAATCCATATTACATACATGATACCCATAATACATTGTTAAATAGAAAATAAAAACATGATAAATAATAAAATAAGATAAATCGCATCCTTGGATCTCATTCAAAGGATTCCCCTTTATAAACTAGAGAAAGGAAACAAAATAAGGGTGAGATAAAATAGTCAGTAAGGGAAAGAAAAATTGAATAAATAATGAATTGATGGGAGTAAATAAACTTGGAAAGGTGAATAACTAAAAATACATTCCATTCCAAAAAACTAGATAAGGCATAATCAATATGGAGAGGTGAGAAACTGGAACACATGCCATTTAATCAATAAACTGAGAATGAAATTAATCTAGAGATATGTCGATGAAATAAACTCATGGATAATAATAATAAATTAATTATCAATAAATTAAATTCATAATTATTATATTTCATGTTTCCCAGACACATGATACCATTTCCATCAAGATAATATAGTTTACATCATTCCGATTTAGCCAATGGATTCATCTTATATGACTATCGATGCATTGAGGGGCTTGCATTAACTTATCACTAACCCATAGGTATTGCCTTAAATGGTCCCCAAACTATGTATTTCATGTCCAATTAATTACACATATATCCAATAAACAATATTTCTTATCAAAATGTATCTTTATTGAATAGAAGATACAGAATTATCAATAATTCCCCAATTAATCAAATAACTATCAAAGTAAACATCATATGTAAATATGGTATACATTTTAGGAAATAAAAATATACATCACCCAATAATGTTGATATTTAAGTAAATATACAATGAAAAATGATTACAATAAATTTATTGTCTTAAGATAAAGTTTACCATTATAGAAGAAAGTAAGATTACAAAGGTAACTTTTACCACTCGGAAATTTTCAAGTTACACCCCTTGGGTGAGATAATTCAAATAAAAAAAAATACCATAAATTATGATTTAGTCATGATATTAAATGAAAAATGGTCTTTATTTACACAATAATAATTTTAATTGTTCTATAGTAACAAATAAGTCTCAATGGAATGTAAATAGAGACGGAAACCCTTACCATGTGTTTCTTTTTGGGTGATTGTTTTTTAACCTTCTGTATAATTGGTTCAAGAGTGTTACTAACTTATTAAAGAAAAATATTAATATTTATTATATCATATATGATAATATTATAAAATATTATGACCCGTTTTTTATCATTCTTTCCTTATTTTCAATATTTTGTGTGTTAATTTCTTAGTTTCTTGAGTAAGTTCTGACTTGTTATTTGTTGTTCCAATTAATTATATCAGGATTTAATAATATAAAAAATTTAAAACATGATTTAATTATCATATATATTAATTATATATTCATTTATAATAATCTATAAATTTTGGATATTGGAAATGAAATGTACTGTTTATGGAGACGGTAGTCCGTAAGTACGCATGAACGCTACTTTCTTAGCCTTTTCATATTTTAAAATAATAAAAAGTAAATGATATATATTTTTATGTATATTATAATTCCATTATAGTATTTATTTCATATATATCTCGTATTTTTATTAAATTCATCGTTAATATTCTCTATGTATAGCGTGAACGAATTACATCACTTTGGGGAGGCGGTAGTCCACACTTCCACAAAAGATGTTATCGTATTTATATAAAATGGAATGAATAAGGGTATGTGTTGTATAGAAATTAAATATTTTAAAATGAATTATAAATATCATATATATAATATAAAAATATATTTTCCATAATACTTTCCCCCATGAGAGGTGGTAAAGGAAAAATGATCAACTTCGCTTCGTGAGGTGGTAGTTCATCGTACACAATAACGGTAAGTGTGTTACCGATTAGATAAACTTTTGTGTATATGATGGTCTAAACCTTAACATAAAAACAAAATAGTATATTTAGGATAACTTTTTATTATATAATCATTGAATAATAATATTTTATTGGGTGTATAATATAAATAAAACTATAGAGCTTGAGAAAAGATGTTACCTCTCTTTTGGTAACTCCTTTTGGTTTACACCAAAGGTCTTCCTTGGATAGATTTCTTCCCAATGGGAGGATTATAGGAAGAGTGTATTTATTTTGAGGATATATTTGGAAATATATTATTTGATCCAAATTTTCTTGATAGGTTTGAGGAAGTGGGAGGAGAAGAGGCCTTTTATAGTGGAGGAGGATTTGCACTCTTGTAAATTTTTGGATGGGGAATTTCACCCTTATTTTTCCCATTTAAAGTGGATAAAATAATGGAAAAAAGTTTATTCAAGGTATTATAGGGTTTAAAATGGATATAAAATGTATTTTGTACAAGTTTATAGGTCATTTTTTCCCTTAAGTTTGAGGATTAGTCCTTTATTCAGATTAATTTCACCTTAATCATTGTAATTAATTTTAATTCATTTCACTAATATTTTTGGAAAAAACTAATTTGAACTTATTATAAATTATAAATTATTCTAATTCCAAATATGGAATAAAGTTTTCTAATTTTCAATCACATAAGTTGAAAAAATTAATTAAAATTTAATCTCACAGATGGGCCGATAATGCGGATTTTTAAAGTAAAAACGTTCAAAAGTTTTAAATATTTTTAAATAAAATTTCAAATTGAAATTGATTCAAATAATATAAATGGTATTAACTGATAAATAATTAATATTATTAAAAGATAAAACCATTTAAAATATTATTTTACCTTAAAAAATAAATTATATGACTCCTGTTAGTCTTATCTCTGACAGGGAGTGGAACATGGTTGCAGATTTTCCCTCAAAGAAGGAAATAGATGGCCATGACTCCTGTTAGTCTTATCTCTGGCATGAAACTTTTATGCCTTTTAATTTTTTAAATGTGTTAGGGTGTCTATACCCACATTTCTTATCCATTTCCTATAATATCACTTTACTTTATATTTATTGAATGGGTATGGATCACCTTGACCTAGGTCCTAGAATGTTCTTAATTATTATTATTATTATTATTATTATTATTATTATTATTATTACATTCAAATATGAGGTTATGGAGTTCCTTAAAAATATATTTGTTCTAAATATTCATAATGGTAATGTATTTTTCCTTGCATTAATTGTTTGGATGGTAATCAAATATTCCTATCATGAGTTGATGCATTATTCAGAATTTCTAGTATGCAGAACATCTAGCTTAAATTATTGGAGGACAACTAGGTTGGAAAAACCCCTACAAGAGTAAATAATGGTTCCTCATGGTATGTGACAGTGGGCTATTACTGATGTTAATCATGGGATTATTAATTACTCTGAAATCCTACCCCATGAAATTATATTGATGATACATAACTATGAATATATTGATACAGAAATTCTACTATGGACACTAAGAACCACTAGGAATTTAAATTCCATGGAATTTTATAGTTTTAAGTGTATCCAGAACATGAATGTCACCAGATGGATTAGTAAGTCCAAAAGTATTTTTATTTCACTATTTAGATTCCTTATCATATGAAGGATATAGACAAATTTAATTCCACTCATCAATCAGCTGCAAAAGGAGGGTATACCACTAGTTTCAATATGTCCACTTTGTCTGAGGGATTTGAAATTATGAAACACATATTTACCAACTATTCTTTCACGGTGATATTGTATGATTATATACATAAATCCATTAACATCAAGCTATGCTAAATGATGAATTTTCTGATCTTATAATATCTATCACTAATTAAATCTGTAGTGAATAAATTTACAATATCCTCTTTGTAGCGGCAGTAGTAGATATGGAATTTACATGAAATGAAAGGAACAATAGTCTTAAATAATCAATATGCTTCCCTTTATGTGGGAATCACCTCTATTCGCAAATAAATTCATGTAGAATCCAAAATAAAAACAAGTTTGATGAAGCATGATATTTATGATTTAAATATTTTTCATCTTCTTAGTGTACCTATTATAAGTAAGATGGCTTGGGTATTGAAATCCATTTTTTGTATTCTACCCATTTTATCTTGGATTAAGGTGAATGTTTATTGCATGTTTTTAGGTGTACTAGGACCATAGAGTTTTGGTGAGTCTTTATAATGCATTGTGCATTCATTAAGGGATGTTTTTAACATTTTATTGGAAATGGATTTATATTTAAGGTGTAAATTTGGGAAATGATCCATGAAATAAAATATTTTGTATGATTTGGATGAAATTTTCATTGGGTTGAATATGACTCAAATATTTTCATGTAATCTATGATGAATAGATCTATAATTATACCTTGTAGGCTCCTCTTATATTGGTTGAACTACTATCAAATTTCTCATGGGATTCACTGAAATGTGCCACAAACATATCAGGAGGAAAACCAGCTGGTGGATGTACTATCAAATAAAGCGCTTATGGAATGTATCTCGATGGGGGAACTTTCTGATTCCTAACTCATGCTCATGATTGGTTGACTTAGATACATACAAGTGTTCATGCGAGTGATTCATGAGAGTGTTTCAGGAACTCCCTTGGTTTTTTTTGAAACAGTTTTGGGGATTTAAAATCTAACTCATGGGGTTGTTTTAGAAAATACCTCAAAGTTTATTCTCCCAAATCTGGATAATTTGAGGTTAAAGATCATAGATCTTGTTTCATCAAAGGAAGTTGATGTCAACATTAGTAAAAGATCTCATTATTATACATAGTTTATGTTAGGATCTTCTAATACTCCATATATCTTTAAGGATCAAATGGAATATACTACTCCTTATATTGGTGTCCCTTTATATGATTTTATTCAGGAGTTTAATTTCATAACCTTTGTTGGTATTCAAAATGAGTACATCCCCTTAGACAGAAAATAAGGAATAAGGGAGACAAAACTTTTTTGGAGGCTAACCAAGTTCTTTATTCCAAGAGACTTAAGTAATGTATGTACTCTATTATTTATCATTTTTATTATATATTGGATGTGTGTAGATTGATTCTACATAATATTAGGAAATACCTTTGAGATTTTTGGGGTTTTTATGGATAAAGAATGACCTCACTGGGAAAATGATTCTTTATATTGTTTTTTCATTAGAAGATGTAAAGTCTAAGGCATAGGGCTTCAAATTTGTGAATCTCAAGCTGGTTATTTTAATAATTCAGTATTGGTACCCTCATTTTAACCCTTTCAAAGGGAATAAATATATCACACATACTTAGATTAAAATTTTGGGATTGAGGTGGTTTTTCTGGAATCTTAATATTTTATGTGATATTTCCTCTATATTGGGTATCCTGATTAAAATAGACAAGAAAACATAAAGGTCTCAGTATGGGAACTTTTTACCCCTCCATGTGTATGTTTACCTTAGAAAACCTTTGATAAAAAACACCATCCTTAGTTATGATGATTTTAAATTTGATTTATCAGTGTAATTTGAAAATATTCTTTCATTCTATCAAGGCTACTATAACATTGGTCATGTTGTTGATAAGTTTCATGAGTCCTTGATATATATAAAATGTTTAATGGGAGGTCTCTATGGAGATAATTGTAGAAATTATTTCAATGTTTTTGCGGACCATGCTATGGGTATGGAAGGATTCAAGGATCTAGACCAGCTTGCTGACAAGATTTTTTTTTGCTGCTTCTAGTGATACATAGGGCTATTGAAATGTTTCCATACATGTCCTATAGGATCATATTTTTTCAAGATATTCCTATAAGTATCAAATATTGGTTGAGGTACTATGCCACAAGAAGATGATTCATGGGATTTCTTTATACCCCATCAGGACCAAAATGAGGAATGGTGACTCTGAATGAGGTTTTTGTAAAACCAATATTGTTTCTTAGAAGTATAAGGGGATGATCCATTATGAATCTTATGGGATTGATGATGATTTTGATAGGGAAGTTCTATATGAAGTGATGTACCTTCAATCTGAAAAGATTAAAGGCAAAAAACTGTTACTTATGTGGGTTGTGGTACCTTATATCCTTTAAGTCTAAAGGGATCATTAGGGTATATTGATCGAATATAGAGTGGAATACCTTCTCCGGTCAGCAGACCTAATTGTTAAATATTGTAAGAGGCCGCACTTGGTTTTTGTACTACTGGGGTAGAACATGTAGGTGTGGTCCCAATTAATATCTTGACTGATGGTGTTTCCCAACAAGTTTTTCTCCAATACCTTCAAATCAGGTCTGTGCCATTACAATTTAGGGGTAGTCCTTGGTCACTACTAGGGATGGAAAAGTTATTCATTTCTAACCTAAGGAGGTAGTGGTGGTTATTAAGGTGATTTCTAGATCCTCTTCATACATAGATCCTTCCTATATAGGCATGGTTTCTTTACATGCTACATCTCAACCCCAAAATCTTGTGCAAAGGGATGTATCGACATCCATTCATGCCGAATCTTGAAAATCCCCATAGATCACATATGAAATTATTTTATAGATCTTGGGAGTACTAGAGGAAAAATTATTTTCAGTTGACTAGAATAGTTGGGAATATCTAGTACTAGGAACTCATTCCTGTGGGAAGATGAAAAAGCTCATCCCATTAAGTTCATGTTAGGTGAAGGGATTTCAAATGGCCTAGGTTTGGTTGTAGGTTTAGGGAAATTATATGGTGCAATTCTTTCCCCACTGGATAATTTCTATGATGTTGAAAATTCATGTAAAAATCCCAAAACATGGAAAAGAGGACATCAGCCAAGAGAGAGGGGAAATAGACACTCTCATTCTGATCAATGAAATTTTTATTTTTCATATCTTGGGTAGTTTTTTTTTCTTTTCTCTCCTTAGTGGGTATTTTTTACTATTTCCCAAATTTCATCTCCCCCTTGTAGTTTTCATTTTCTTTATTTTCAATAAATTCTCGATACCATGGGTTAAACCACATGGTTTGTTCCATATTTGATTATTATTATACATAAGAGATTTGAGTATGAGTTGGATAACCAACCCACACCCTCAAACTTTAGTAGAAAAAGTAAAGTAAAAAAGATAATTGATTTTTGGTAAAAAAAAACAAGTGGAATACACAGCGTCACAAAAAACACAAGACAAAATAAAACATTCACTACTTTTTATGTATACCACCCCTTCCTTGGGATCTGGCTCAACCTATTAGGTGTCTTCCTCTCCTCCATAATTTAGGACATATCAAAACATCACCTTTATCATCTGTGACTTATGATTCATCATTCTCACTATAAGAATCATGATCAGAGCCTTCTTGATTTAGAGCATCATTCCTAAGGAGGGTTGGAAGAGGCTTATCAGATTCCTCTTTATCATAATCCTTATTCTTTTCTAAAACAATATCTCTTATAGTAACATGTTCACTGGTGGTTCTATTTACATGCACAACATTCTGGATATCCTTATTTAAATCCAACCCATCAAAAGTTGAGGGTGGGTTGTACATAGGCTTTGAAACATCCCCCATTACTTCCAAATCCATACTATGAGAATCAATTAAAGTTGGGGGAGATGTCATCCTGATTTTGGAGCTAGCCCTTTCCATGATCCCAAGATAAATCCTATCAAAGTTAAGACTATTAATATTATCAATCATAGAGAAAAAATAAATAGGAGAAGCATGGATAGCATTGGGAATACTATCCCTTAATGTCACCATTTTATACATTCCATTTCATTTCTTGGGTCTCTAACCTTGACACAATCTTGATCAGTAGGCCTAACAATTGGTGTGGTCGATTGGTACTTAGCCACAACCCCTACACTAGATTGTGAGGTTCATATATCAAATGCTCCCTCTTTTCCCCATATTTTGGGGGGTATTGAATTCATCAGTTGCATGTGTGTGCGAGATATCAGAGGAAAACACATGGAGTCCAGGCGAGCATGGCGAGATGAGCGCGTGACATGGGCGATGCGAGTGTAGGGATCAGAAGCATGGTATATCAGGTAGGCATGGGAGAAATCTTTAGGCTTGTCAAAAAGTATTTTTGGCACTATAAGAAAATTAGCATTTAACCATTCTTTATAGTGACAATTTTGAAAATCGTCATTAAGTGCTATATTTTAATTTTTTAAGTAGTGGTTTTAGAAAACCATCACTAAATGGAAGTGGTCTATAAAAAACTATCATGAATTAGTAGTGATTTTTTAAAATTAGTTTCATATTTTATGATGCTTTTTTAGAGGCATTTTAAACTAGCACTAATCAATTAGTGGCAGATTTTATTTTAATATTTATTTAAAAAAATTAGAAATATATTTTATTTTTTACTTTTTTTAATTACTTGACTCGATTTGTCCTAGTAGGCCACTCAAATGGCAGTGGTTTTTTTAAATCAATTTTTTTTAGAAAATCGTTCTTAATTAGTAATTTCATATGATTTAAAATAATTAGTAATTAATAATTAATAATATAGTAACTAGTATTTAACAATTAACATTAATAAAATTTAATATATTATTAGTATATAAATATATAAATATAAAAATATAAATATGGAATATAAAATTATAAATAGATAAAAACATATATATATATATATATACCAGAAATTATACAATTTCACTACAGCAAGGTTGGTTACAGGCCCATGATAGCATTGGTTGGTGGTTGTGTCGCCACCCGATGATGGGGGGTGATAGGGCCCCATTCCCCGATGTTTTAATAAGGCAGTGCCCCCACCCGACGGTGGGGGGTTTGGGATACTCGGCTGGTGAATTGGAACCTTGTGTGATGTTGATGGCATGTAGTGTGGATGGTGCCAGGAGGATACAGCATGATGATGGGTTGCGGTCTACAGCTTGATGGAGAAGCTTCCATTCTCGATAGAGGGGGGGTAATATAATATATATATATATATAAATATATATATATATATATATTCAGGGCTTCTCTGGTCTATCCCTAGGGCGCTATGGACTAGGTTTGACCTTGACATGTGGGGGTGTGTATGTGTGTTTGATGTAATTGTACCCTTGAGAACCTAATATATATATTAATAGATATTTATGTATTTATGTATATAAATATATAAATATATATATTTACATATCCATGCATCCACACACACACACACATACAAACACATATAATATATATATATATATATATATCAATACATATAAATATAAATATATTTAATTATATTTAATTATATATTTTTATAATTAAAAGTATTTATATATATTTTTATATATTTTTATATATTTATATATATTCATATATATTCATATAAATTTATATATCTTTATATGTATATATTTATATATATTAATAGTTATATATATATATATTTATTTATTTATGTTTATTTATGTATAATTATAATTATATGTAAGATTATATATATTTATGTCATATATATAATACATTTGACAGAGAAGGTTGGGTCGGTTGGGTCAAGTGGGTAGACAGGTTGGGTCAGGTAGGATAGCCAAGCTGGGCTGGCTGGCCGAGTGAGCGAGTTGGGCAGTCGAGTGGGCTGGACGAGTAATAAAAAGTACACAATAATTTTAAAAAAAATAGAAAATAATTTAAATTCATTGTGATATAAAAAAGCTAATTCAAAATGATTCCTAACGTTGTTATCTGTAATGGCTATATAACATCGTGAATCATTTAGTAGTGGTTTAAACTTTTATTTAATGCTAAAAAACTGTTGCTAAATGGTTTTCTTGGTATAGTGCAGTCCTGCTATGCAGGGACTTCATGTAACACCCTGATATTTTAGAATTTATTTATCTTTAAATAAATTTTATTTCTTTTATAGCTTGTATTACATGCACTGCCGATTTTAACCGCATCATGATATACTATTAAAATATTACTATTTATTGTAAAAATTATTACATATCCGTAGGATTGGTAGGTAAGAATAAGAATAACTAAATTATTAAAAATATATGGTTTACATATGTAAAAAATGAATTCATTCATTATAAATTAATTATAAATGAAAATAAAAATCATTTGAAAGTAAAAAAAATGTTTTTCTGCATGCATTGTGTTTTATCTTAATTAATTTAAACAATCACGATTGGTGACTGATTTTAATGAAATAAATACATATATATAATACTTAATAAAATTTTATTAAACTCATCTAATATTTTTTTATAGTCATGATATAAGAATAAATCTTGAATTATGCCTGAAAATATATTTTTCTAAAAAAGGTTTTTGACGAGTTTTGCACACTTCTTTGAAAATATATTTCTATAATTTATAGAAATTTAATATTTAAAAATGGTTTCCATATTTGGAATCGTAGGGATCAAATTTGGTAAATAGGTTCCTTTTATTTTTTGTCAATATGAATAATAATCATAGTAACTTTATGTCACCTTGGTAAGGGTAAAATGGGTACAGTAGGGTTCAAACGTTGGGATAAGGCTTTAAAATTTATCTAAAACATGCCTTTAACCTATTTTATGAGTATAGTACTAACATGTACATCCAATTATCTATTATATGGCCACTTGGTTCCATATTTATTTTAATATAAACTTTATATTATTTAAAAAAAAAGAAAAATACAAAATGTCACTCTCTTGCTTTTAAATATCTCTTATATGTTCACATAGGGAAAAATCTAGTTATGAACAAATATTAAGGTCTATTTTGATCCTAAAAAAATTATTTTCATGGTTGTAATCTATTTATAATTTTAATTAATTATATAATAACCTTAAATTCATATGCAATTCCATCACATTATTTATTCAATTAATAAAAAAATAAAATAAATAATATTAAAATATTAAAAGTAGTACAATTTAAATGAATTATTATATTCCATTAATTTTTTTGATATATATGACATATTAGGGATGTGTGAAAATATTATATTCTCATTATATCTTTGTCAAGTTGTCTTTAAATCCAAATTAAATGAATAATTCAAAAATTGACAATAATTATATTTTAAAATAAATAATATATTATTAAATTTGTTAAAATTTATAAAATCTTATCATCATCCATGAGAATGTAATATGGTTAAACATATAAACCATGGTTCTTTAATGAGTCATTTATCCATTTATGGTAACATTCTTAACCCTTTATGATTGAAATATTTGTTAGAGTGGTTAATGTCAAAAATAATTAATGAAGGGGTTAATAAAAAAGATAAGCTTTAAAATGCCCCAAAAACTATCTAAATTTAATTTAATTATGTTATTTAGACCATATATTATTTTTATTAAAATTCATTTTCATTTGGAAGCATTTTTCTTGATAATATATTTATTATATTTTAATCTTTTAAGAAATTTCAGGTGTGTCATCTCCCTCCCTTTTAAAAGAGAACCCCTCATTTCTCTTCTTTACCACACTTTCAGTCTTCTATATCAAAAAAACCCTTGAAAATTATCTTATAAAATTCCCTAGACTTATTCTATAGGTGATTTTCTCCCCAAAAGACCAACCTGGGTGTCTTTAAGGGGATATCAAATAGATTTTTTTGAAAGATGAGTTAATTGCCTTATCTGATCACTTTAATTTTTTACTTCATCTTATAACTCTTATAAATTTGTGGTATTTATCATAAATTAATAAATTCAATATCCTAAATATACTAAAAAAATTTGGTATTTATGAAACAACCATTGGATTTGGGGTCCTGTCCTAGTGAGTAAAGCCACCCTATAATCCTCCATCAACTAGTGTTCAATCCCTAGTAGCCTCAAATTTTGGGGATTTGTGGGCATATTGACAAGGGATGTGTTGCATGTACAGTAAGGATGGTTATGGAGGATGGGTCACTTCAGTCAGGTGGTGATGATGGTCTGTGACTACTGATGGAGGGGGAATGGTGTTGTTGTTTGGAAGCTCCAACGGCGACGTCTTGGTGTGCGGGAAGGGGTTCTGAGTCATCAGTCATCATCGGTGAGATCCAGTGATGGCTTTGGCTAGTGTTGGTCAATGGATCTTCTTGGGAAGAGGATGATTGGCATGAGTAGGGGCGTTTGATCATTGAAGGAGCAATGCGATGGTGGCTGGATTGGCCTAGTGTGTGGCAGTAGGTCAAAGGATTAGTGTTTTTTATGATGAAATATATATATATATATATATATATATATATATATGGGTCTTAACTCTTCTAGTGTAATTCCAAATGAGGGGTTAAAAGAAGCAGCAACTATCTTTGCGGGGCTGCCGGATTGGAAAAATCAGAGGGTCTGGTTTATGCCACGGTATCAGTCACCGTGCATCTCTACATGGGGAAATTATAGTTGTGTATCCTGTCAAGGTTGTAAGATTATGCTAGGGAGAGACTGTTCTTGTGATTTCAGGTCTTTGGGGCCTTCACGGTCATGTATTAAGCCTAAGTGCCTCTGAAATTATGAGATATGTAAGGTTACCTCTCAACCTAGTTAAAAATGGTAAAAATAAATAAAAAATTAAATTACTTTGTTCTTAGAATATTTTTTATGAAACTTCCATTATCCACCATCCTTCTCATCAAATGGGAAGTGAAAGTATCGCTTGTGCGTACATACAGCTTACCATCTCACATAACGATACAATTCATTTTTCATCACCAACTTTTACATATGGGTATTGTGATGTTTATAATATTTATATATGATATTTATGAAATGATTATGATCATGTAATGATAATATTATATCTACCATCTTACCTTCCAATCCATTGGAAAATGGTAACGTCGCTCATGCGTACGTGTGGACTACCACCTCCACGAAACAATGCAATTTATTTTTCATTTATGTTTTACTTAGATGGTAATATAGATAGATTTAATGTATTTATATGATATATATGATATAATAATTATTCTTTAAAGGTGAATTATTATTTACATTTCTTTTATTCCATCCGTTGAAAATGAAAATATCATTCATCCGTACATACAACCTACTATCTCCGTGAATGGTGTAATTAATTTTTCTATCTATAACTTGTATAGATGAATATAAATATTTATATATATAATGAATAAATATTATATTTATATCATTATTAAAATTATGGAGGTTATGGAACCATGATCAAAGTACAAGGACCAAAACAACCAAACCAAAGCATATGTGAAAAACAAAGTAGTTATCTCCCAGAACAATGATTTTAATAAAGAATTTTTAATAAACAGGTTATATGATGTTATAAGTAAATCATATACAGTATTATATATATGATTATGGTTATTATATATATTTATAATAAATAGATATATTATATATAAGGTTTGAACACTTATGAAGGAATTCATACTTGAGGTAAGAGTTTTATGTTACAATCTCATTGTTTATTAGGATTATTTATGATTAAGTTTATAATGATGAAATTTTATGATCTGCCACTTAGTAAACCTATGATTTTTATTATCCTCTCGTTATTTATTAAAATTTCATGTTTTCATTTAATTTTTCTCTCTTTATATTCTCACAAGACCAAAATAATTTTTTTAATAAAAAATAACTTTATTTCTCTCTTCGATCAAAAAAAACATTTTTATTCCAAATCCATGTTTTAAACAAAATAATGTTTTTAATATTATAATACTATTTTTTAGATTAATTTCTTCCCATGATTTAAATTTAAAAAATCATGTAGAATGAATATTTTTATCATTTTCTGAACACGGTACATTTTACTTTTTAAAAATTTAATAATGAAATGTTTTCTGCACTTAAAAAGAATTTTTTTTAATTTTAAATATGTTATTTCCTATATAAATGGTTATTTTCTTAATGAAATGTTCTAAGTGATCTTTTAAAGTAATGTTTCATCTAATATGACATCCTTTTATGTTGCATTAGTTTTATTGGTTATATTATACAACGTTATTATCCTTATTATTTATTTGTATTGATTATGATTATAATGAAAAAAAATTTATGAAACCCTTTTCTTTTCCATATGTTATTATATGATGAGATAATGAAATTTTTATGAAACCCATTTATTTTTCATGAGTAATTCCATGATGAAATTTTTATGAAACTTGTTTCCTTTTCAAGGTTTATGTTATGAGGAATTTATTATGATATTATGTCACACATTTTCATTATTTTCATTATTTTATGGGTGGGACCATGATTATATATCCCTCCAATGAATTGGGAAAATATGGATATCTCATGAGATAAACTATACTAGAATGGGGAGTGAACCTAGTTTAGTGAGTAAATCTATCCACTATGATATATTTGGGAGTGAACCTTGACTACTATGATGATTGGGGTAGTGAATCCAATCCACTAAGATAGTCTTGGATGTAATCATTTACTACTAATGAAATTATTTTCTATTATTATGTGTATGCCACAAATATATGTCTTATTCCAATGTTATGATCTCATGGATTGTGTTCTTTGATTCATTTTTTGATTTATGTCTTATGATCTACCAAACATTATGCCAGGACCCAAGATTACGATCTATGATATGTAGCATAAGGTTTTCAAATGTTGTGCTCATATTCTCATATCCTTATGTTGTTCTTGGTTGGTTTTAGTGGAATGTTGTACAAGTTGTGCCTGTTTTAGGTATAGTTCTATAGATGTTACGTAGAAATGTTAGTGCTTGCACTCATCACTACATGTGGATTCACTCTAGATGGGGATCAGAGCACAAATTCTTCACCAGATCTTGCCTTTCGGATTTGTTCGTTGAGAGGGCATGGCTTTGCCATCGGTTCCATGCCCATGTACTCCTGCACGGGACTGTTTGATGAAGGTTCATGCCTTGATGAAGGATTTGATATGGTGCAACTACTTAGAAGGAGCAGATCATGTGTATGTTATGATTTTTCTATTTTGGTTTCTAAGTGGTTGGTGTTGGATTTCATGGTTTATCACTTTTCCTCAAAAGTGTTTTGATAATAAAAAAAGTAATTTTCAGTCACTTAGTTGTTTATGTATCCATGTTTCCAAATATACAATACCTATACAATTATGGAATGGTTCATAATGTTATGTATTGAATGTTCTTATAATAAGATGTAATATTTATGTACGAAAAATATGGATCATTATAGTTGGTCTCAGAGTAAGGTTTAATTAACCATTAGAAAATAGGGTAATAAAATGTTAGTGAGAACCCTTTAGAAAAAACTATGTATAAGAGAACTCTCTATGTTATGGTAAATAAAGGAGTGTGTTTTTCTTATAAAACAATAATTTCTTGATACTATAAGTGGATTTGATTTTGATACATATGTATCTAGGGGTAATAACCCCAAAAAGAGTTGGTTGAGAATATTTCATCCATCATTCTGGTGTACAGTGAGTGTTCCCTTACTATAAACCTTGTTTGACACTCCTAGGGGATATTCTTGGGTTAATTTACATTTCTTTATAAACCATTATAATGTATTTAAATAGATGATGATCATGGATGACCAAGGTTAAACCTAAGGTGTCATATATTGAAAAGAAGGTGTCAAAATTTAGACATCATATGAATGATTTTTCTTGATTGATCACTCTAATCAAAGATGTTTGATGGTTATTCAAACCATTTTGGTTTTAGTATGGTATTAAATATAGAATTATAAAGTTGATATGGTAATAGGTAAGATCAAATATTGAATTGCCCTATTTTATATTAACTATATGAATCCCTATATAGTAGAAAAATTCTTAAGGAATGTATATTCATATCCAAATTGATTATATATTTAATTAGAATTGAAAACCCTTAATGGTATAATGATCTCATCTCAAGTCTATGAGTCTTATCTGAGTTAACTTTGTGAGAATGTGCTTTATCTAAATCTCATTATTCCACATCTAGTTGAATTTTATGTTATATTAGGTATGTATTGGATTTCTTTTTATAAATCCCACATAAATTTTCAAGGAAGGGATGTAATGTTTGATATTCTAAACCAATATATGATTGTATATTGGTGCGATGACAAACATTAACTTCCAATGGAAATTGAATCCATTGTGTAGTTTTTATTCCTATTAAAAATGTGTTTTTATCTTAGATGTTTGGATAGAAAATAAAAAACAATGATATGAATATTATGATGGATTTTTTTGATGACTTTCCGAAAGAGTTTCCTAGTTTTCCACCAAATCATGAATTTTATTTATCAATAGAACTCATACTTTGTGATACACTATTTTCAAAGACTTCATATAGAATAGACCCGATTGAGTTATAAGAGTTTAATAATAAAATCTATGAGAATATTGATAGTGGATTTATTCATCCAAGTGTGTCACTATAGGGTGAACCTTTTCTTTTTTTTAATAAGAAAGATGGATAAATGCAACTCTTTATTGATTATAGATAACCTAAAAGGATTAAAATCAAGAATATTTATATTCTACCTTGTATCGATGACTTTTTTGATATAATGTGTGGAGATAAATAATTTTAAAAGGTTTATCTTCATTCTAGATATCATCAATTGAGGATCAAGAAGGAGGATATACACAAAATTAAATTCCATACAAGGTACAGACACTATGAATATATAGTGATTCCATTTGGACTTACTAATTCCCCCATTATCTTTATGTATTTAATTAATAGAGTCTTTAGAGATTTTAATGATCAATTTTTTGTGGTATTTATAGATGATGTTGTTATATATTCAAAATATCAAGGATGGGAAAGGATATAACTTTAAAATTATACTAAAGACCCTAGAGAAGGATAATCTATATGAAAAAATTAAAAAGTGTTAAATTTGGCTACAAAACTTTTCATTTTTGTGTCATATAATCGCAAGAGAGGGTATATCAGTTGATCAATCAAAGATGGAAGTTATTAAACATTTTCTTGGACCAACCACTATAGTTGAGATCTGTATTTTTCTTGGTTTGGCTAGACATTATCATGGATTTGTGGGGAATTATTCATGGTTATATAATCTCTTCTCCAAGTTTTCTCAAAAGGGATCCAAGTTCCTTTGGATAGATGAATGTGAGGAAAATTAAAGGAACTAAAAACTAGGTTATTCATTTCACCTATGCTTAAATTACCCTATAGTGGAGAAGGGTTTGTAATCTTTAATGATGCATTGAAGAATTAAATGGGATGTGTTATCATACAGAACAGTATAGTGATAGCTTATGCCTCATTAAAATTGAAGGGTCATGAGAAAAATTACCCTACCCATGATTTAGATTTACCTATAGTAATTTTTTCATTAAATATATGGAGGTATTATCTTTATAGAGAAAGGTGTTATATATATAATGATCATAACAGTTTAATGTATATATTCACTCAAAAAGAGATGAATATGTTCCAAAGAATATGGTTGGATTTGATTATGTATTATGACTACTGAATACATTACCACCATGGTAAAGTGAACAAAGTAGAAAATGTCCTGAGTCGAAAGGATCATGTATTCTTATTTATGATGAGGATAAAAAAAGATCCAATATTTATGGATTCTTAAAGGATGGATCTAGAAATTTTGAAGTAAGTGGAGAAATATTATCTTGATCAAATGATTGTTCAACCATCTTACCATGTTAGAATTAAAGAGGAATATAAGGAAGATGTGGAGCTGTAGAAGAAGGTCAAAAATGTTATTAAATTCAAACTTGATTATAATGGAATGATAAGTTTTAGGAACCATGTAATTATTATTTAGATAATATATTTGATGGATCTTTTAGATGAGGCTCATAGCTCATCATTATCTATTCATAAAATCTGTATGAATATGTATAGTGATATAAAATAGTATTTATGGTTGGATGACATGAAGAGAGGTATTGCAGAGTATGTATCTTGGTGCCAGAATGGAAATGGGAAACCGTCACCATGGATTTTGTCATCGAACTCCCCAAAAAAATTAAAGGATATAATGTTATTTGGGTTGTAGTCGATCACCTTACAATGTAAGTATAATTCATTTCTATAAAATAATATTTATCTCTTGATAAAATCTTCTAAATATACATTAAGGATGTGTTAAGGTTTCATGGATTACCACATTCTATTGTACCTGATCAGGATTCTAGGTTTACCTTGATGTTCTGGAAAAGTATTCATTAGGATCTGGATATGGAGTTGAGTTTTAGTACGATGTATCATAATTATATAGATGTTTAGTCTGAGATAACCATTAAAACCCTAGTGTATGTACTGAGATCTTGTTCTATGGATTTCAATGGTGGTTGGGATCAACACATTTCTCTATTCTAGTTTTCCTGCAATAATAATTTTCACTCAAACATTCATATATCTCCTTATGAATCCCTATTTGGAAAGAAATGTAGAAATCCAACATTCTTGAATAATGTTGTATATACAAAGATATTGGGACTTGAACTAGCTGAGGAAATGGTAGATAAATTCAGAGCCATTCAACATCACATCAAGGTTGCTCATAGATGATAGAAAAGTTATGCAGATAATATTCAGTGAGATCTGGAGTTCAAAATTGATGATAATGTGTTTCTATGAATTTATATATGGAAGAAGGATATGAAATTTGGGAAGAAAGGAAATTGTATCCCTAGGTATATTTACTTATTTTGGTTTCTTTATTGAGTATTAATGGTAACTTATCACGTGGAGTTTCCACCGAATGTATCACAGGTTCACGATGTGTTCCATGTATCTCTTTTGAGGAAGTACAAACCTAACCATTACCATTTACTGAACTCGGAGGTCATACAATAGGAGTATGATATTTACTATAAATAACAAGCAATATAAATCTTAAATTTTATAGATAGATTACTATGTAATAAGACTACTTACCTGGTTAAAGTTATCTGGATGAATTAAAAATTCAAAAAAGATAATTGGGAACCTAAGGATGTTATAAAATAGATATATTCTCATTTTTCAATATGAGAGTGATAGAATTTTGAGGGAAATTTAATTTTTATAGGGGGTGGGTGGGTATAATATAACACCCCAAGATTTTAAAATATATTTCTCTTTAAATAAATTTGATTTCTTTGATAGCTTATGTTACATGAAATACAAAGTTTAAATGAAATGTGATATACTATTAAAATATCATTATTTATTATGATAGTTATCGTCTATCCATAAGATTGGTGGGTATAAATTGGAATAAATAAATAATGAAAAATTTAAGGTTTACATATGTATAAAATTAATTCATTGATTATTAATTAATTAGAAATAAAAATAAAAAACATTTGAATGTAAAAGAGAAATTTTTAAAAAAATGTTTTTCTGCACACAATGTGTTTTTATCTTAATAAATATAATTAATAATTATTAGTGAATGATTTTAATGAAATAAATATATTATTCTCAATAAAATATTTTAACACTCATCTAATATTTTTTATAGACATGAGATAAGAATAAATCCAGTATTATGCTTAAATGATTATGTTTCTAAAGAACAGTTTTTATCACGTTTTGCACACTTATTTTAAAATATATTTCTTCCAATTATAGAACTTGAATATTTAAAAATGTATTCTATGTTTTTAATTATGGGGATAAAATTTATTGAATAGATTCCTTTTATTTTTTGTCAATATGAATAGTAATCATAGTAAAAAAATCCTCGGTAAGGGTAAACAGGTAAAATGTGGTTAAAATGTTGGGATAAGGCTTTAAAATTTATCTAAAACATGACTTTATCTTATTGTATGATTATATTTCATCTATTTCAATATGATTCTCTATTATATGGATACTTTTTGACATATATCTTTGAATATGACCTTTATATTAATTTAATAATAATAAAATATAGAATGTCACTCTCTTACTTTTAAATATCTCTTTTGTGTTCACATAGAGAAAAAAAAAATTTATAAATTAATATTGATGATTATTTTTAGAATAATGAAATTATTTTTATAATGGTAATTTTTTAATAATTTTTAGTAATTATATAATTTCCTTAAATGTTTATGCAATGCTGACATAATATTTGTTCAATTAATATAAATATAAAATAAATTATTTTAAAAAAATTAAACATAGCACAATTTAAGAGAATTATAATGTTCCATTAATTTTTTAGATATATATGACATATTAGGGATGTGTGAAAGGATAATATTTTAATTCCAACTTCATCTTGGTATCTTTAATGTCAAATTTAATTAATAACCCCAAAATGGATTTTAATAAAATTTTGTAATAAATAATATTTTATTAAATGTTTTTAAATCCATAAATGTCTACTATTCAACCAAGTGAATGAAATATGGTTGAAAATATATATCATGGTCCATGTTAGTTTTATTATTCCATTTATGGTCACATTCTTAACCCTTTATGATTGAAATAGTTTTTATCGTGGTTAACGTCAAAAATAATTAACAAAGGGGTTAATAAAAAAGGCAGGGTTTAGAATTAAACCAAAACCTATATAAATTTCATTAGATGATTTTATTTTGACCCTATACTCTTTTTCTTTGAATTCAATTTCATTTGGAAGAATTTTTCTTGAAAATGATTATTATATTTAATCTTTTAAGAAATTTCAAGTGTATCTTCATTCTCAATTATAAAATGACACCCCCTCAGTTCTCTTCTTTACACAACATTGACCCTTATATCTTAAAAAATCTCTAAAAAATACTCCTCCCAACTTCACGATATACATTCTATATGTTATATTTTTAGTGACCCTATTTTTTTCCTTGTAATACTTTGAAATATTTTAAGGAATATTTTCATAGCCAGACACTGAGGAGGCGTGAGATTTTGAGGCTTGGTGAGCCCAGAATTGATATTATAAAAATATTAAATATATTAATGTCACATGAATGAAATTTTTATGTATTAATTGAATAAATCTTAAATGGAGCCTCGGATCATAAATCTAATACCACGATTGATTTTGGAATGTAGGGTGTACCCTATGCGCGACCTAAAGTTGGTCGGCGCCAGACATCCGGTTGAGGTAACCGTTGGCGGGTACATTTAAATAAAATAAATAATTTATTTATTTATTTATTTATTAAATTTACTAATTAAATTATCTATAAATATCCTCTTATGAATAATTTCAAAGGTTGATCCTTATAGCCCTTGTGAGATCTGAGAGGATGTCCAGAGCATTCCTTGTTGGTGAATCAGAATCGGACAATGAACGATAATCAGATCAAGGTAGATTAAGAGGTAACAGACATAGTGGGTATTCTAATTTTCTAGTGAACATGTTATTCACCAATTATCGATCCTTTTTCAAGGTAGGGGTCATCAATTTTTTCCCCCTCTGATTAAAATTTTGATAATTAATTTATTATTTATTTTTTATTCTACGACCTCACATTCTTTTCCTAAGACAGTTTAAATAATTAAGTTATTTATTCGTTTATTTCTTCCATTAGTCCATATTATCGCCCTATTTTCATTGATCTATGATCATTGTCCAAGAACTCTTGGCCAATGATGTTTTCACCTTTTTTCCTGTGTCTTTCTCCCACTCATTCTTCATGTTCTTTACCATTGTCCCATGGGATCGCATTTCGACATTGCTGGGGTGGGTTAAAGTGATATTGAACCCCCAGATTCATGGTGGTTTGGAGAAAAATTAATATGTCAATGTTTTTTAGGAATACCAGGATTTATTATGGGTGATTTTTCATGGATCTTGAATCCGAAGTGGTGACACAAGGTTCTATGGGCGACAGAGGCGATGCGGGCTTCGAGCGGGTCATCATATTTCATTTTCCATCCATCAGAGGGTAGTAAATGATGGTTAAAGGATTTTCCCATAGATTTTGGGTATTCAATGTGCATGATTCATGATGATGAGTGGGGATCTTGAAACCACATGGAGTTTTCATAAAAATATCGACTATATGATGTGTATCCTAGAAGAACACACAACACGTATCCCCCTGGTTGTAGCGATAGGGTTTCAAGCGAAGTTTAATACCACACACCATGTAGGTGGACCTACATGACATTTGACCTTGCCTAGGTGGAAAAACTATGTTCCATACACACACACCCAGGGCCTCATGTGGATAGACACACCATGTACCAAAGTATAAGAGAACGAGCATGAATACATGGGCATGGGTTGAGATGCACTGTAAGGACCCTAGGTGGTCATACATGTCATGTATCCTAGAGGAAACACTATGTATATGGATATATCTTCTCAAGATGTGTAAAGGGAGAACACAGATAGGAAGAAGAGTGGGTACACACATCATGTGGACCCCATACACACCATGTACTCCTATATGAATCTTCTATATCTCGCATCTCCTTCATTTTGACTCAGATTTCGGCCATTGAGTAGGCTATCCTGAGTTTTTTTTCATGTAGAACAAAATGGCGTACCTCATTGTAGATTTTGGGATATGATATGAGATTCTCCAAGAATGAATCTTATTTGTGATATACTTGATGATGGAAAAGATTCGATGGGATTATTAGATAGATGTTGGGGTCAGTACTCCCATGTTGCGTCAGGGAATAGGTTTCTCATGCTACCATTGAAATTTCAAAGACAGTACTCCCCTATCACACCAGGTTATGGGTTCCCCATTTCTTTATATAATTAGGGTTATTACCCCCCTTACAGGGAACGGTTTCTCTACCAATTGAGCATTTATCCCTCATCTTAGAGCTATGATGGGGTGTAGGTCCTCCATGAGAGATGTGTTCTCCATCATTTGTGGAGTGTAGTTATGAGGTATGATCCCCTCCAAACATATTATGGTGAGGTTGAATTTTATATTGGGCATCGGTGATAGAATTATACAGATGTGGGCTTACCCATCAACTTCAATTGGGCTATGAGATGTATATCCCCTTTCACTCTCATTTGGGTTTATTTATGTGAATATATATATATATATATGATGGATTTTGTTTCCCTGTTTATTTGGGTTGATATCACTATTATTTTATCTCTTTATCCATCCCTTTCAATTTTGGGGCATCTTGCTAGGAATGTATATACTCACCCCTGTATGGGAATTTCCTGCATGTGTCATGTCTTATAAAGATAATGGACAAATAAGTTGTGATTACAGGGGATCATAGTGATATATGGATTCATTGACCACATATGGTGGTCAATATTGGATATCAGTATTTTTTCTCTCACATCTTTCTTCCTTTCTAGTTTTCAATTTGGGACTTCATTTCTGGTTCGACATATATTTTCCCCTTTAAATTTTTGTTGTATATTGTTGTATTATGATGTAATTCATATATTTTATTACATCCATGATGTTTCTCTATATGTTACAATCTTTACTTTATATTACTCTACACTATTTAATATATATATTTGGGTGTGAGCATATAGGTTTATTAGGAAAAGGCCTCTGATTATAGTTATGTCTTCTCTGTGCTTGTCACTAGACCCATGTATATTGTAGGTGGGCTTAGGGTTGTGAAGGATTGGCCTTACATGGGATAGATGGGACTTAGTGGTTAATTTAATTACACTATTCTCATAAAAATACCAACCCTAGTGTCATTAATAAAATACCCAAAGGATTTCTTTCAAATAATAGGTAATCAGCTTAACCAATCACTTTTTTTAGTTATTATTTTACCTCCTATAAATCTATGATATTTAACAAAAAATAATAAATTTAGTATCCTAGGTATAGTGAAATTAAATTATTATTTTTAAACCATCGTTATCCACCCTCTTTCCCATCAAATGAGAAGTCAAATCATCGCTCATGCATATGTATGACTTATTGCCTCCACATAGCGATACAATTCATTTTTCATGACCAAATTTTATGGATTTGTATTATTATGGGTGAAATTTTTATATATGATATTTATGATATAATTATGATTTTATCATGAAAATATCATATCTACCTTCTTACCTTTCAATCCGTTGGAAAATGATAACGTCGCTCAAGTGGATATGTGGACTACCACCTCCAAGAAGCGATGTGATTTTTTTTTTGAATTCTATTTTACATGGATGGTAATAAGGATAAATTTAATGAATTTATATGATATATATGATATAATAATGATTATATAAATTTAAATTATTATTTACCTTTATTTCGTTTCATCCATCAAAAAATGAAAATAATAATCATGCGTACGTACAATCTATCATCTCTATAAACGATGTAATTCATTTTTATATCTATAAATTTTATGGATAATTATAAATATATATGAAATAAATATATAAATATATATATATATGATATTTATATCATTATTAACATTATTTATATGATGTAACCATGATGAAAGTGTAGGACCAAGACTACCATACCAAAACATACATGCAAAATGAAGTAGTTATCACCCGGAAAAGTGATTTTAATATTGAATTATTAATTAACAGGTGATAAAAGGTTATAAGTAAATAATATATGGTATGATATATATTATTATGGTTTGAGAATTTATTTATAATAAATATATTTTTATTATAGAGGTGTTTCAAACTTTTATGATGGAATTCGTACATGAGGTAAGAGTTTGTTGTTACAATCTCATTGTTTATCAGGATTGTTTATGATTAAGCTTTCGGTGATGAAATTTCATGATATAACTTTCAAGAAACTCATTAATTTTATTATATTATATTTTTTTATATAAATTACATAATTTTTTTCATTTTCCTCTCTTTAAGTTCACTAATGAATTAAATAATTTTTTTAAGAAAAATCGACTATATTTTTCTCTTCAGTCAAAAAATATTTATCTTCAATATCTATGTTTTCTAAAAATGTTTTCAATAATTTTTTTAATATTATCATATAATTTTTTAGATTCATTTTTTTTCAATGAATTTATTTTAAAAAAAAATTTGTCAAAGGTATCTTCTTTTCATTTTCTGAATAATAAATTTTTTGAATTTTTTTAAAATTAAGAAATGAATGTTTTATTTTAACTTATACCGCATTAACAGGATATACCACCATCATTACCACTAAATTATCTGAATATTACTTTATAATAATTCATGGTTCTATTCAAATAAATTTTTTCCCTTAATTGTTTTCAATTTTATAAATTTTAAATAAGTGATTTCAAAGAGAACACGGTGTTTTCCTTAGAAATTTTTCAAGTTATCTTTTAAATTAATTTTTCGTCTAAGATAACATGCTTTGATGTTTCTCAAGTTTTACTAGGGATGTCATACAATTATACTATTCTCATTATCTATCTATATGGTTTATATTTATTATTAAAATATGTTTATGAAAATCATTTCGTTTCCATGGGTTATTCTATGATGAAATGATGAAATGTTTATGAAACTTGTTTCTTTTAAACTGGTTGTGCAATGATGAAATGTTTATGAAACATTTTTACTTTTAAGGATTTATGATATGATTAATATATTATGATATTATGGAACACATCTATAGTATTTTAATTATGTGATGAGTAGTCCTGAAATTATATATCCCAGTAATGAATTGGGTAAATATGGATATCTCATGAGATAAATAGGACTGGAATAGAGGGTGAACCCAATTTAGTGAGGGAATCTATACAATATGATAGTTCTAGGAGTGAACCTTGACTACTATGATGGTTTGGGGAGTGATATTAATCCATTATGATAGTCTTGTAAGTAAGTCATGACTACTAAATAAATTATTTTCTATTCTTATGTGTATGTCAAAAATATATGTCTTGTGCTAATTTTATTCTCTTGTGGATTATGTTCTTTGAATACTTTATGATTCATGTACTATTATATACTAAACTTTATTCCATGAATCAAGATTATTATCTATGATATATATCTAATTTTTTTCAAATGTTATCCTCATATTCTCATACCCTTAAACTCATGTTATGTTTAAGTGATCATATATATCTCCCTTATCTACCCTTACTGAACATCAGAGGTCAACCTTTCTTATGTTTTCTTTACACAGGTTATGGAGAAAGGTATTATGTATGATATTTATAAGAATGCTTCTAGTTATGAAGAACATAGTGGGAGATAATGTAGTTTTTTTATGAACCATTTGTTTATGTATGCATGTTTCCAAAGATATTAGACCTATACAATTCTGGTGTGAATCATAATGTAATGTATTAAACATTCATCTAATAAGATATAATATTTATGTATGAAAATCATGGTTCACTATACTTATGGTGACCTTTTCACATCCTTTAGATAACCTCTTG
Organism: Viscum album; assembly: GCA_963277665.1. Taxonomy (NCBI): domain Eukaryota; kingdom Viridiplantae; phylum Streptophyta; class Magnoliopsida; order Santalales; family Viscaceae; genus Viscum; species Viscum album. The sequence goes on along the minus strand of OY728131.1, from coordinate 1,627,569,377 downwards.
GCCTTTGGGCCACTAGAACTTTAGGTCATCATCAATATGGACCTTCAGGTCATTTCAACGATGTAATAATTGTTCTAGGGGTGTTTTCCAATCCCAGTAGGGAGATATGTGGCTTTAACAACTATTATATGTAGGTGTGTGTGAAAATTATCATGTCATTATGGAGTTATTTTATATTATTTTGTCTTATTTAGGGGTTTTTAAATTTTTAGTCATTTTTAGGCTCTAAATTTATAAATTTTGTAGCTTTCTAGGGGTTACATGGTTAGCCCACATAGTTAGGAAAAACATGTGGTTCATGATTTATAGTTCTAAAATTATTATAAGTTTTATTTGTAATGTTTATGGTATGGTTAGTCAAATCATTTGGGGTATCTAGGGGAAATTTTGCAATGTGTGTTGGTTGTCCAGTGCAGGCCACATGGTTACCGCATGGTTTGTTAAACCCTATGAGTTAACCATATGAGTTTCCCAAGAGTTTATAATTTAGAAATTATAATTTCTACCATCCTTGATTTTAAATCCTAGGGAATTCACTTTATTTTCCCATGTCTTAGATATCCTCTAGACACATGACTCCCCCCCCCCTCTCTGGTGGTCATCTCTATTGGATTTATCCCTTGTTTGAGCCTAAATTCTTAAGGTAATCTCCTCTTTTCCTCTTCATCTTCTATACTTTCTTCCTTTATCTTAATTTTATTTCCTCCCAAAAATCCTAAAGGTTTTTAGAATATTTTATGGAATGGTTTTGAACTAATCATAGGGATTTTTATTTTTAGGTCTTGCAGACATCATTCTGTTCCTTGGTTGGTCATTCTTCCCCAAAGAGGACACATTGTGGTTGGTTTCCATCAGATTGAGGTAGGTACTTCTCTGATTTTCCTTCAATATTAAATTAATATAATGCTTGAGAATTAAAAAATACTATTAAATTAAATTATATATATATATATATATTATGCCTGTATAAAATTTTAAATTGTTTTCATGGGTTTACATAGCTCGGAATAAAATGTTTCATGGATAGATTTTGAATACCTTTTGAAATGAATGTTTTTGGTGAACCAAGCCCCTTGATAAATGGTTGAAGAGGTTTTGTTAAATGGTTTTGATTAAAATAAAATACTTTGTCCTTATTTAATTGATTTTAAAATTAGGTTTTTTTTCTTCAAAGGGTACTTCTAGTTTTTTAAGGGGTGTGTTTCTAAATTCTTTTAAAGTATTGATATTTTTGAATTTTAAATGAAATGAAAATTACTCATCATCTCAAGTTATCAGTGGTTTATAGGATTTTTTGTAACCTTAAAATGGGTTCATATCTTGTGATTCCCTCTTGGATTTCCACTTATATTGATTTTTCCTATTATGGGTTGTTTATCGGTTGGCGAGGGATGTATGATGTGAAAAAGAGGTTTTTATATGTGAGGGTGTCAGAGGTGAGGTGTGGGGTATTTTTGTGCATATTTTTTTTATTTATTTATATTCCTTACTGATGTTATTAATATTTTCATGATTTATTATATACTCCCTTTACTTATTTTATATGAAATATGCAAAATTTGTGTGAGATATTAATTTTTTAATACTAAGTCTAATTTTTAAGCATTTTTAGAAGTAGTCCAATTGAGTCAGTTAACTATTTTATTTATAACTCTCTCCGTACTAATCCAAATTGTGTAGTTATTGTTTTTTAGGGTTCATAATTCAATATAAAACATTTCATTAGAAGGGATGATGGGCTAATTCTTCCATTTTAAGTCCCATATGGACCACACAAGGAGGCCTACATAATCTGTGGTGAAACTGGACCAGCCATGAAGATTTAATTTATGGGCTCAATCATGAAGTAAAAATTCTTTTATTCATCTCAAAAGTTATGGGGATAATTAAATGAGTATTGGAAAAAAATTTCAAGTCCCAACTACAAGAACAAGGGGCCAAAATTAAGCTTTGAAATCCAGCCCACCATTCTGGCCGACAATTAAAATCAGTATAGTATTCATGAAATATCTCATGATGTGAGCATCAAATCGATCTGATAGTTTTCATTGTAAAAGATGATATATAGGCAGCCGACTTTTTTGAATAATTAATTCATATTTGAAGGTATCTTCTTATTCAAAATCCCTTTCACATTTTGGACAGCAAAAAGACTGGATTGAAATGGATAGATTAAAATTGTTTAATCCGCTGGCCATAACTTTGGCTATATAGTTCCAAATTCCTCAAAATATTGAGAGTACTCGGCCAACTGTATTATATACAACTTTGAAGAAGGATATTTCTCAAGATTTGGCTGTATGAATAGTCAACTTGGCGATGAAAGTGGAAAGACAGGTTGGGAATGAAAACAGTCCACTCCTTGGGCTATAAATACTCTCCCCTTATCTCCTTGAGAGGGGTTGAAATTTCAGAAGAGAGGAGATCATATTGGCACGACCAAAGCCTTTCCAAAGTATTAGGAGGATCTTACATACTCAAGTTTTCACTTGAGAGACCTTTCCTCCTCTCTTTGTTTTCATTTACTTTTATGTCCTTCATTGTTGTAATTTTGTAAGTCTTTTCCTTTTTAATTCTGTTTTAATGCAAGTTTCTCCTTCAATATATCTTATTTTCATACACCTTCTGTAGTTTAATATTAATGTTATTAAAATAGTTTAAATTCAGTTGAATCCCCTTCCCTTCTTTTGCTTCCTCATTCAATCAAAAATCTATTTTTAATTATCATCATTGTTTGTGTGTGTGTGTGTTTGACGTACCACTCTTTTCTAATCCCTTTCTTTTTCTTCTATTATTAATTTATCCTCATAATCATCACAACCAGACTATTAAACACCCAAATGGATGAGTAAATATCTCATTGGGGTGAGTCAAAATTTAGGGATGTTAAGTGTTTGAGAGTATTTTCTCGATGAGTATTAGTTAATTTAACATTGTGTATGTTGGACTTAATATGTCATGGATTAATGACATATTTTGTTTAACATGTGGTTTCCATGGATTATTGGAACCATAAATACACTACCATAAACAAGTACTTATTGAGATTATAATCCTAGTTAAGTTAAGGCTTGGATTAAATCTTTAACATTTCAGAATTCTAATCGACGTCAACTTGTGAAGTGAGTGTTAATTTAAATGAAATATAAAGCAAAACTCAAGGATATCACAAGCTTAACTCCCTAATAATGAACTCACCCCAATATTTATCAATTTTTTAAATCAATTATAGTCGATCAATCATTTCAATTAATCTCTGCAAACTAACCCCCCTAATCAAAATACAATCAACTAAAAACGAATGACTATTACAAAGTATCATCACCGAGGATTTGACCCGAGTGCTGCTATACACATTAGCAGAGCACCGGAACTTTGACTGGTCGATAGGCGACAATCGTCCATGCATTTCAAATGGCGTCATTGCCGGGGATGGTGCTTTATGTAGTCATTATTTTCTGGTTATTGTAAAAAAAACCCAAAAAAACAAAGTTTAAAAAAATTGATCGAAAAAAAACACAAAGAAAAACCCATCTTCTCATAAAAATCATAAACTAAAAAAAATACAAAGAAAACCCCATCTTCCTCTTTCTTTCAAAATATCCCTGAATGTCTCATAGCCTTCCAATCAATCCCTCATATTTGTTTGACCCTGAAATTGAGCAAACACTTCGCCAACTTAGGAGGAACATAAGAGATAATCAAATAATTCAAGAACCAGTCCTTATCCAACCAATTGAATTAGATATAGCCAATCCTAGGGAACAAACACTTAAAAAATTTGTTACCCCTGATATGAATTACCAACCTCTTGGTATTAAATATCCAAACATATTGGCTGACTTCGAACTCAAATCGGGTTTGATTCATCTTCTTCCTCATTTCCACGGGCTAGCCGGTGAGGATCCACATGTCCACCTTAAAGAGTTACAAGTAGTGTGCTCTACCATGAAGCCTCATGGGGTTTCTAAGGAACAAATACAACTCCGAGAATTCCATTTCTCCCTAGTTGACACTGCTAAGTCATGGCTTTACTACCTCCCTCCTGGTTCCATAACCACGTGGAATGACCTGAAGCGACTTTTCTTAGAAAAATTCTCTCCTGATTCTCGTACTGCTTCTATCCGAAAGGAAATAAGTGGTATTCGTCAGTTCCCAAGTGAATCACTCCATGAGTACTGGGATAGGTTCAAAAAGATTGTTGCAACCTACCCACATCACCAAATTCCTGGCCAACTCTTGATCCAATACTTCTATGAGGGGTTATTGGCTATGGAGAGAACTCTCATTGATGCCACAAGTAGTGGTGATCTTGTTGATAAAACTACTGTAGCAGCAAGAGATCTCATAAGTAACATGGCTGCAAACACACAACATTTCCATACTCTAGCACATTCTCATTTCAAACAAGCCCAAGATAATCAATCAATTGATCTAAACAAGATGACTGAGTGGATGAGTGAACTTACAGGTCTTGTGCGACAACTAGCTATGGCATCCAAAGCCCAAACCTCCTCTTCTCCACAATCACTATTTCCTAAACGTGTCAAAAACTGCGGAATCTACAACTCTCCATATCATCCAACTAACACATGTCTACAAATTCAAGAGGATCAATCCAATTCATCTGGACCAATGGAGCTCAATGCAGCATATGCTCAGCAGAACACCAATCCTCAAATATCATGTCAGTTTGTTAGAAACTTAAACCAACCTCACTCTGAGCCCTTCTCTTCTTCCTATAACCAAGGCCTTAGGTATGGTAATCCCATATCTCATCCCCCTCAATTCCCTCCTCAAAACCCAAACCAGTTATAATATGGTCAAGGTGTTGGTAACTTCCAACAACCTTATCCTTTTATTCCTCAACCTCAAAGGAGCAATCCTCCTCCTGGATTCCATTATCCTAGTGAGCCTTCCCAATTCCAAAACCAATACAATCACTTTCCCAAGAACCAAAATCAAGGTAATCACAATTCGGTACAAGCCTCTTCTTTTAAGAAACCATGGAAAAGTGCAGTGGAAGATCTTCCCTCTTTCACCCGTTCTAGCCTCAAGAACATTGAAACCCAAATTGGTCAACTGGCATCCCACCTTAGTCAGTATCAACCATCTAATTCTTCCCAACTTCCAGCTCAACCATTACCCAACCCCAAGGGTAATGTAAGTTCAATTTCACTTAGATCAGGAAAGCAAATTTCTATGCCTCAAGATAAGTCCTCCAAGCCTCCTTTGAATGTTGACCTAGAAAATGAAAATGAAAAGAAACTTGAAAAGGAATATTAATCCATTCCCTCACCTCATTCCATTCCACTTAGGAATCCAATTCCTTTTCCTCAAGCTATTTCTAAGCCAAAGAAGTCATTTGAACCTGATCCTAAAATGCTCGACATGTTTAGACATGTTGAAGTCAAAATTCTCCTCTTAGATGCCATCAAACAAATTCCTAAGTATGACAAGTTTCTTAAGGAATTCTGCACCCACAAAAGGAAACTTAGGACCTTTGAAAATCTTTCCACCCAGCAGTCTATTCCCATAAAGTGCAAAGATCCAGGGACCTTTACGGTTCCATGCCAAATTAGAAGTTCCAACTTTGATGATGCACTCATAGACCTAGGAGCCTCAATTAATGTCATGCCCAAATCCATATTCTTCAACCTTGGTCTAGGTCCCTTACATCCAATGGGTGTTGTTATTCAATTATCCAATCAAAGCGCAGCCAGTCCTGGGGGAATAATTGAGGATGTCCTTGTCCGTGTGAATGATCTTATCTTCCCTGCTGATTTTTATGTCCTTGACATGGAAGGTGAGATGAACTCTTCTCGATCTCCCCTAATTCTAGGAAGATCATTCCTCATGACTGTGAGAACCAATATTGATGTCCATTCAGGCATCTTATCCATGGAATTCAGTGACCAACTGGTCAAGTTCATCATTTTCCAATCCATGTGATACACATCTGAGGATCACTCTGCATTCTTAATCCATGCTTCTGAGGACCCTTATAAGAGTCAATAGAACCCCAATCCACCATGTTCTTCATGTTCTAATGATAAAGGATCTTGTTAAATATTCACCATGATTAACCAAGTCATAAATGGTGACGTTGATGTGGACCTTTCATTCATAGACTCTATCAATCTAGAGGATCTTGAAAACTCTCTTGAATCCCACATCAACTATAATATCTACTGCTCCACCTTGGAAAGTATTAAGGAGAATGAATCTGAAGCAACTAAAGTCCCTTCTTTCATTCCTGAGTTGTCTAACCCAAAAATAAATGATGAGACTGATCTAAAACCTCTTCCTGAACACCTGAAATATGCATTCCTTTTCCATAATCACTCTTATCCTGTCATTATATTTACTTCACTTACTGAAACCGAAGAGTCCAAACTTGTTCAGGTGTTAGAGGAAAAAAAGGCCATAGGATGGACCCTAGATGACATACCAGGAATCAAACCTTCCCTTTGCATGCATCACATCTATCTTGAGGGGTCATCCAAACCAATTAGACAACCACAAAGAAGACTCAATCCACTCATCCTTGAGGTATTTAGGGAAGAGATCACCAAGCTTCTTCAAGCTCGTATTATCTACCCAATTTCTGAAAGTGAATGGGTTAGTCCAATTCAATTTGTACCTAAGAATGGTGGGATAACTGTTACCACAAATGAACATGGAGGGGTAGTCACAACTCGAGTGAAGAACAAATCGTGTGTGTGCATTGACTATAGGAAATTGAATGTTGAAACAAGAAAATATCACTACCCACTTCCATTCCTTTATCAAATGCTAGAACGATTAGCCGGAATGTCACACTATTTCTTTCTTGATGGGTACACCAGCTACTTCAAAATCCCAATCACACCTCAGGACCAAGAAAAGACTAATTTCACATGCCCCTTTGGAACATATGCATATAGATGAATTCCTTTTGGCCTTTGCAATTCTCCTGAAACATTCCAGAGGTGTATGATGAGTATCTTCTCTGAATTCATCGAACACTTCATGGAAGTCTTCATGGATGAATTTACCATTTATGGTGAGTCGTTTGAATTGTGCTTTCATTCACTCTCTCTAGTCCTTAAAAAGTGTGTCAAGTGTAACCTTGTGTTAAATTTTGAAAAATGTCACTTCACGGTTGCAAATGGGATTGTTCTAGGGAACATAGTTTCAAAATATGGTATTGAAGTTGATCCTTCCAAAATTTAAGTGATTCAATCTCTTCCTTAACCCACTTCTGTTCGAGTCATCCATTCATTTCTCAGTCATGCTGTTTTCTATCAAAGATTCATCCATAACATCAGTACAATTTCTCTCCCACTCACTAGGTTTCTCCAAAATGATGTCACTTTCCATTTCGATGAGGTTTATAAGAGAACCTTTGTTGAACTCAAAACTTCTCTTACATCTACCCCAATAATCCAACCCCCATATTGGTCCTTACCATTTGAGTTGATGTGTGGTGCTTCTGATAGAGCTGTTGGGGTTGTTCTTGGTCAAAGAAGAGAAAAACTTCATCATGTCATCTATTATGCCTCAAAAACTTTGGATTACACTCAATATAACTACACTATCACTGAAAAGAAACTTTTAGCAGTGGTTTTTGCCTTAGATAAATTCTGTCCCTATATCTTAGGTGCCAAAATCATCATCTTCACAGAAAATTCTGCTATAAAGTTCTTACTCAAGAAAAGTGATTCTAAACCGAGGATAATAAGATGGATCCTAATGCTACAAGAGTTTGACCTTGAAATAAAATATAGACCAGGAAAAGAAAATCCTATGGCTGATCACTTGAGTAGAATTTCTAATTCTTCTCATTCTAAAATCATCGATCCTGAATTCCCCACTGAGCACCTTTCATGTCTCACTCCAAAGTTACCATGGTATGCCCCAATTGTAAATTACTTGGTTTCTGGTGTTTTTCCTGAAAGTTTTTCAAAAGAACAGAAAATGAAGTTGAAAAGTGATTCAAAATACTATTTTTGGGAAGAAAATAAACTTTGGAAAACTGGGGCTGACATGTTAATTAGGAGATGTGTCGATGAAAATGAACATTCTTCCATATTAGAATTTTGTCACTCACTTCCTGGAGGTGGCCACATTGGACCACAAAGGACCTCCTGAAAGGTCCAAGACTCTGGATTCTTCTGGCCTTCACTCTTCAAGGACTCACATGAGTTCTGTGAATCATGTCCCACTTGCCAAAAGTTTGGCACAATTTCAAAGAGAAATGAAATTCCCCAAAAGAATTTAATTTTCTGTGAGATCTTCAATGTTTGGGGTATTGATTTCATGGGACCATTTCCCCCTTCCAATGTATTCTCATACATACTTCTTGCAGTCGATTATGTTTCTAGGTGGGTCGAGGATAAACCCACTAGAAAGGATGGTTCACATATTGTTAGTGAGTTCCTAAATACACACATCTTCCATAGATTTGGCACGCCTTGTGCCTTGATTAGTGACTTAGGAACCCATTTCTGTAATAGAACCATGGAATCGCTTTTGAAAAAGAATGGGGTTGTACATAAAACTTCAACTGCATATCACCCCCAAAAAAATGGCATGGCTGAACTTTCTAATAGATAAGTGAAAAGAGTGCTTGAGAGAATTGTAAAACCCACTAGAAAAGACAGGCCTGAAAGACTTGGTGAAGCACTTTGGGCTTATCGAACTGCCTATAAAACACCCATTGGGATGTCTCCTTTTAGGATAGTTTTTGGTAAAGCATGTCATATACCAGTTGAAATCCAACATAAGTCTTTTTGGGATATGAAAATGTAGATACCCGAAGCTTAACATACATTGAAATTACATTACTTTTGTGGAATACTTAGTACATAACAAAAACACACACACAAGGACCGTAATAGTTTAGTGTCTTTGGAAACTCGGAATATAATCTTCTAATCGTGGTGAAAGATCTTCAACATCTCCCATAAAGATATTATTTTTTAACCTAAAACCTTTCTTTATATACTGGGGAAAAGAAAACATAAAAGGGTGAGCTTAAATGCTCAGTAAGGGTAAAAAAAAGAAATATCAATCACATAATATTCATAAGAACATAACATTTTGGAAATCTTAACCTGCAAAAGAGATCATAATATCATAACATGGTATGAATCATAGTAGTGAAATGTAATCCCAATAATCATAACTTAAAACATGAAACTTTGTGGCATAGACACATAATCATAGAGAATCATTTCTTATTAGTCAAGACTCATTGACAAGACTATCTTAGTGGACAAAGTCCATTTCTGAACCGAGTTCACTCCTCGTTTCATTCCTATTTTACTGAACCGGTTTAACCTGCCGTTCCAGCCTTGTATATCTCATGAGATATAAAATTTTTACCCAATGCATTTGAGGGAGATATAGGTCCCACCCATCTCATAATGAAACTATTCTTATGTGTGCCACGAAATCATAAACCATACAGCATAGCATAACCCATGTAATAAAAATGGGAATCTTAAACATCATGACATCATAAAACAATTCATATAAGATAAAGGAATTCATAAAAATAATTCCATCACAACATAATCAAATCGATTTAATAATAGGTATAGAAACAGAACCCTATATTATCTTAGATGGAAAATGATTTTGATAAAACACTTGAACTCCATTCTTGAGGAAAATATCCTTTCTACTTCAAAAACATTTTCCTTTCTTAACATGTCATACAATTTTAAACTAAAATAAGTTGATTAAAAATAAACTTGAAAACTTGTAAAGTAAGTTTCTTGGAAATAATGTTTTAAAAATCCATTCATGTCGTATAAGTTAAAAAAAACATTCTTCTCTTACTTTTGTTGGAAAAGTCAAAAAGTACCTCATACAAAAAACAACAAAAGATTCCTTTAATATCTTTTACTATAAACTCACAAAAGGGTAAAAATGGATTTAAAAAATTTTAGGTGGATGGAAATAATATTACATATTGAGGAAACATGGATTTGTATGATAAAATACACCCTAATAAAAACCAAAGTATAAACAATCTCGGATAAAAATGAGATTGTGATATTTCCCTTACCTTAGGTCCAATTTGCTTCGTAAGTGTCAGAACCTCCTGTATAATGATTTAAATGATGCCATTTACTTATTAAAGAATCATATTCATTGTTATTATATCATATATGGTTCACTTATGACTTTATATTACTTATTCTTTTGCAAATTCATGTTAAAGTAGCGTTTTGGGTAAAATCGTCACATTTGTCATCTGTGTTTTAACTTGTAATTATTCATATGATTACTTAGATCATGATTACTTAATTCCAGAATATAAAACATGATTTATATATAATATATATTCAGAATATACATATATATAATAAATCCGTAAATGGAAAGAAATACACCGTTCATGGAGACGGTAGGCCGTACGTACGCATGAACGCTGTTTTCGTTTCCTTATTGAGATGAATGGAATTAAGTAGATGACATACATATATATACACATAAATCCAGTATCATTATTATTTCATATATTTAATGATTACTTATTATATATACTTTATAATCATTCATGAATGGTTAACGTGGAGAATGAATCTCATCGCGTCGTGGAGACGGTAGTCCGTACGTACGCACGAGCGATGATATCGTTCTCATGATCGTGGAATTGTATTGGAGTGTATGTATACTATTTCATAATCAATATAAATTTACAATAAAAATATATAGTTATTATTTACACCATTATACCCATCCAAGTAAGGTGGTGGTGGAAAATAGATTACACCACGGCGTGGAGACGGTATTCCGTACGTACGCACGCGCGGTGATTTCGTTTTCCGTAGGATGGATAGATGGTGAAATAGGGTTGTTTCATACTTATAATAACATATCAGTATATGAGTGATACTGATGTTATTACTTCATAATGAAACAACCTAATAAGAATAAGTGGAAGAAGAAATAAAGTTGAAAGAATTGGTAACGGACATTACCTCTTCTTTGAAGCGCCTCTTTGAGTCCTCCTCTTAGGGAACTAAAATTGGTCTTTTAATAATACCAGGACCTCTAGGATGTTGCTAGGGAACTGGATAAGATAATTTGGTTTGGTTTGTCCGAGCTTTAAGGCTCAAAATGGTGTGAGGAAGAGAGGGAGGAGGTGCCCTTTTATAAGGGAGGAGAGGGGCACCTTTGGAATAACTAAAAATATTATTTTATTATAAAGTCAAATTCGGTTTTTAAATAGCTAAAAATTGATTTATTTCAAATCTAAGGTGGGTATGGGTCTAAATAATCTCATCCAATATAATTTATACAAGTTTATATTCCTATTTTAACCTTATCATTTAGATTTAACATTAAGTTAGATAATTTTACTTTTACCGTGTCTTTTTGTGTTCTTACACTATAAGGTTAATAAACTTACTATAACAAGCCAAAATAACCCCAATTTGTTTATTATTAATATATATAACATTATCTAATTCATTTGGCAGAACCTTATATTTTTAGGAATAAAATAATAATTAATAATATAATATTTGTTTAAAAACAATTTTCTGTCAATTTTGACACTATTTAGGAATTGATTTTTCTGAAAATCATAAAAGAATGATTAATTCTAAAAAAGTTAATTAAATAAATACTAACATGTAATATTAACCTATAAAATTAGTTTAATTCATAAAAAGTCTCAAATTACATTTATTTGGGTATTTATAACATCAATTATGTCAATATTTCATTAATAATATAATTACTGCATCATCATTGTGTCATAAATAAATTACATTATTTAATGTCTAAAAATTAAAAATAAAATACCATTATGTAGGAAATGATTTTATATTTCTAATGAATTTTTATAGTCGAATTTATCTTATGTATAACCCCATATTAAAAATCATTTACTTATTAAACTTTTCTTTTAACTATTTTAACCCTTCTTTAAATAAATTAATAATAAATGTCCTAATCTAATCCAAGTGGGTATTAATGGTCATATTTTGTTCCTAAGGTTGTTTTTGGTCGAATTACACTTATCCAATAGAATTAGGACATGTGTTCGGGTAATAATAACATCATTTGTACCCTTAACTACCCTATTTACTTTTAACCGTGGTAAAAAAAAGTAAAAAGTTTCTATTCACCAAAAATTATTTTCATCTCATTGAATAACATTTTAGTCCTTGATATTAACCGTGTCTCTTGGATTTTTGAAATTCTACTCACAGAAGTAGTAAAATTATGTTTTATTAAAAATTCATTTTTTTAACTACCACTTAGTGGTTTCACTATTCATCAAAAAATGAAAGTTTCCAGAAAAATACCAAAAATTAGGCCTAAGCTATATTTGATATTATGAACTCAAAAATGTTTTCTATTTTACCAAATTCAAAACATATCAGTTACATTAACTAATTTAAAAATTAATTCCCGTCGTCAAAACAAATAGCGTGTTTTTAAAAGATAATAACTATCAAAAGATTGACACTTGTTTATGTCTGGTTTAAATGTGAAATTACATCCAATGAACAACATTGTATTAAATTGTAAAAATATATTCTAAATATACTTTAAAACCACTCAAATTAATAATTTATCACTATTAATTATTTTTATTAAAAAAGTTGTTTTTAACTAAAATTTAATAATTTTCACTATTCATCATAATATGAAAGTTATTCGAAAAGTACCAAAATTTCACCCTAATCTAATTTCGATATTCAGAATCCAAAAATGAAGTCCATTTTGAAAAATAAAATTTACAAAATTTCAAAAAGTGGTTATCACTATTCATAACGGCTAGTTTTAATAATATTTTAATAGCATATCGTTGTTTAGTGAAACTCAGTATTGCGTACGACACAAGCTATCGAGGAAGGCAACGGTTTCATGTAAAGAAATCCAAGTTAGTGTTGTGTGTAGTGAAAGATTCCTTTGATGATTTATATAACATAAAAACAAAATATTTCTCATAAAAGTCTCGGGTGTTACATTCTACCCCCCTTAAAATGAATTTCGCCCTCGAAATTCATTGGGGTTATAAATGGTTTACTAGTCGAAAATTTGTTTAATAGAAACCCACATCGTAAAAAGGAATACTAAAACCAATCTTTAGAAACAAAAGTATGAAACGTAATGGTTACCCAAATAAACTAATCACTGGGATTCCACATAGGTGAAAATATGGATATGGAAGAGAAATCTAACCATCATGTTCTGATGGAGAGTGGTAGAGAACATGGCTATGGAAAAGCCAGCAATCACAAAGCCATAAATTTGTGATGATCTAAGGTACCATCTGATTCATCGGATATAAGAGCACTAGGACAGCATTTTTGGTTTTTAGGATCATTTCTCTAGTGTTGAAGAATTTTTGAATCAAAAGAAATACTTACTTGATTTTTGTACAATCTCACCGATGTTTGTGCCTTGAATAATTTCCACTTCATCTCTTAAAGAAATGAAGTTGAATTTTCCATTCATGATGTGTTAAGAGATCATGTGATAGAATGATGGGTCATTCCATCTGTCTCAAACAAAAGGTTAGAAAAGTTATCAAAAACTACATAAGTCTATCTATGGTGAGATTAATCATATATGGTTCCTAAAATGGACTTATACTTCTTATATCATACTGCTTAATATAATAAAACTAGTTTCTACTAAACAGGGACTTCCTGTAGGCCAGTGGTAGGCGATAAAGGCCAGTCGCACTTCAGTTGTGGGTTTGATTCCCACAGCCTTGTCCGACGCGATGGGTTGTCGCCCATCCTGCAGGTTGTCCTTTTTCTAAAACTACATTACTATAACATCCCATAAATAATATCGGAAAAACATCTATCCTTAAACAATACTAACTTATGTCAAACATAATCCATTCCAATCATTAGTCTTATCCAAAATAATACTGTCTAATCTCATATTATAGTGAAAACGATTACCAAAGAGTTCATACAACTATCATGTTAATACCATTGTTGATCCCCATATATCATGAGATATGTCTTGTTGGTCACATTCCAAACATTCGAAGGCCTTAATCATGTATTCTCTTGAAAAAAAATGAATACCCATTGAACCTTATTGAAAACATGAATGCTGTTAAAAGTTAACTCTTTCCACATACCAAAATCCTCAAAATTCTATATACTCAAACCATGATATCACTTAGTCCTTATATCAATCATGAGCTCATGAATACTGTCAAACATTTCATTTTCTCGTTTTCCCTTCATTATGCGCATATCATCTTTTCTTTCCAAAAACATCTCAATCACTTTCCATGGTTACCGGTACCATTGAAAACCACAATAGACCAATACATAAATATTCCAATATTCCACGATACTATATACAACATTATTTTGGAAACCCATTACATAAACACTTAATCATTCCACCACATCGTTGTCATATTCAACATGGCCAATAGTGATCGCATGTGACTTCCCTTTGTCCTTTGCCTTAATTGGTTTCTCATGTCGATCATCACTAACCCTTGGATTAGGGCATTTATTAGAATAATGCCCCATTTCCTTGCACTTGAAGCATTGAAGTGTTGGTGGTGCATTCTCTGCAGTCTTTTCTTTATTCACGTCATTAGAAACCCTTTTTCCATTACTTTGACACTCAGCTACTCGATGACCTTCTTTTCCACACTTAAAACATTTTCTAATCTCTTTAAGACAATCTCCACCATGCTTCTTTCCACACTTTGAGCATAATTAAACCTTCATCTTCTTTTCACCATTATTATGAGATTTCTCCTTGAACTCTATCTTTCGTTTCTTGTAAAAACTATGAGATGGATAAGTAACACCAACTTCCATTTCTACCTTGATAGTAAAACTCACAATTTATTCATAGCTACTGAAGTCTCTTATAGCTAATGCCCTTCGAAGATTTGGTTTTAAGCCACTGAAGAATCGATCAACTTTACTTTCGGGTTGGATGATAAATCTAGATGCATACCTTGCAAGCCCTGTAAAATTAGCTTCATATATACCAACAGATTCATCATCCTTTTGCTTTAGTTCAAGAAACTCCTTCTCCATCTTTGTTCAAAGAATACGAGGGAAGTACTTATTGAAAAATAAGTTCTTGAACTCGTCCCATTCCATGGACTCAATTTCATCTATTGGCCTCGTATTCTTGATAAGATTCCACCATTGATCAGCATCACCTTCCAAACGATACACTGATAAGATGACTTTATCATGTTCAGAACATTGAAGAACTGAAAATATCTTTTCAGTAGTACTGATCCATTATTCAGCAACAAGTGGATCAAAAAAACCCACTGAAAGAAGGTGGACGTTTCCTCATGAAGGAATCAATAGAATATTGTTCCCTTCTCTGCTCGTTTGGAAGTCCAGAATGATTCATAGCTTGTGTAAGTATAGAAATAATATTTTTCACTCCATCTCCCATAACATTTGTTTGTTCAGGAGGACAATCATTGCATTGTCCATTACATTGATCAACACGGTTCCTTCGGGTTCCAGCCATTGTCTAAAACCCAAAAAGAATAGTGTGAGAGGCAAAAATCACGCTAGGGAAAATAATATAATAAAGGGGGAGTACCTTCAATATCTAACATATTGGGTTACCGTAATTCTAGTTCTATAACCTATACTTATACTTAACCTTAGGGACATCCCTAGACATACCTTAGAAATATCTCTAGGGATATCACTAAAGTTCTCGCATTCTAGTTTCCAAAGGTTGACTAAACCTTTCCTCTAATGCCAACTGTAGAGACCCGAAGCTTAACGTACATGGACATTACATTACTTTTGCGGAATACTTATTACATAACAAAAACACACACACAAGGACCGTAATAGTTTAGTGTCTTTGGAAACTCGGAATATAATCTTCTAATCGTGGTGAAATATATTCAACATCTCCCATAAAGATATTCTTATTTTTTAAACCTAAAACCTTTCTTTATATCCTGGGGAAAAGAAAACATAAAAGGGTGAGCTCAAATGCTCAGTAAGGGTAATCAAAAGAAATATCAATCACATCATATTCATAAGAACATAACATTTTGGAAATATTAACCTGCAAAAGAGATCATAAAATCATAACATGGGATGAATCATAGTAGTGAAATGTAATCCCAATAATCATAACATAAAACATGAAACTTTGTGGCATACACACATAATCATAGATAATCATTTCTTATTAGTCAAGACTCATTACCAAGACTATCTTAGTGGACAAATTCTATTTCTGAACCGAGTTCACTCCTCATTTCAGTCCTGTTTTACTGAACCGGTTTAACCTGCCGTTCAAGCCATGTCTATATCATGAGATATAAAATCTTTACCCAATGCATTGGAGGGAGATATAGGTCCCACCCATCTCATAGTGATACCATTCTTATGTGTGCCACAAAATCATAAACCATACAGCATAGCATAACCCATGTAATAAAAATGGGAATCTTAAACATCATGACATCATAAAACAATTCATATAAGATAAAGGAATTCAAAAAAATAATTCCATCACAACATAATCAAATCAATTTAATAATAGGTATAGAAACATAACCCTATATTATCTTAGATGGAAAATAATTTTGATAAAACACTTGAACTCCATTCTTGAGGAAAATATCCTTTCTACTTCAAAAACATTTTCCTTTCTTAACATGTCATAAAATTTTAAACTAAAAGAAGTTGATTAAAAATAAACTTGAAAACTTGTAAAGGAATCTTCTTGGAAATATTTTTTTAAAAATCCATTCATTCCTTATAAGTTAAAAAAACATTCTTCTCGTACTTTTGTCAGAAAAGTCAAAAAGTACCTCGTACAAAAAACGACAAAAGATTCCTTTAATATCTTTTACTATAAACTCACCAAAGGGTAAAAATGGATTTAAACAATTGTAGGTGGATGTAAATAATATTACATATTGATTAAACATGGATGTGGATGATAAAATACACCCCATTAAATACCAAAGTATAAACAATCTCGGATAAAAATGAGATTGTGATATTTCCCTTACCTTAGGACCAATTTGCTTCGTAAGTGTCCAAACCTCCTGTATAATGATTTAAATAATGTCATTGACTAATTAATGAATCATATTCATTGTTATCATATCATATATGGTTCAATTATGACTTTATATTACCCGTTCTTTTGTAAATTCATGTTAAAGTAGCATTTTGGGTAAAATC
This sequence comes from Viscum album, assembly GCA_963277665.1. Taxonomy (NCBI): domain Eukaryota; kingdom Viridiplantae; phylum Streptophyta; class Magnoliopsida; order Santalales; family Viscaceae; genus Viscum; species Viscum album. The sequence goes on along the minus strand of OY728131.1, from coordinate 1,627,552,191 downwards.
GTCTCATTTGTCATCCGTGTTTTGACTTGTAATTATTCATATGATTACTTAGATCATGATTACTTAATTCCAGAATATAAAAAATGATTTATATATAAATATATTCAGAATATACAAATATATAATAAATCAGTAAATGGAAAGAAATACACCGTTCATGGAGACGGTAGGTCGTACGTACGCATTAACGCTGTTTTCGTTTCCTTATTGAGTTGAATGGAATTAAGTAGATGACATACATATATATACACATAAATCCAGTATCATTATTATGTCATATATTTCATGATTACTTATTATATATACTTTATAATCATTCATGAATGGTTAACGTGGAGAATGAATCTCATCGTGTCGTGGAGACGGTAGTCCGTACGTACGCACGAGCGATGATATCATTCTCATGATTATGGAATTGTATTGGAGTGTATGTATACTATTTCAGAATCAATATCACTTTAAAATAATCATATATAGTTATTATGTACACCATTATACCCATCCAAGTAAGGTGGTGGTGGAAAATAGATTACACCACGGCGTGGAGACGGTATTCCGTACGTACGCACGCGCGGTGATTTCGTTTTCCGTAGGATGGATAGATGGTGAAATAGGGTTTTTTCATACTTATAATAACATATAAGTATATGAGTGATACTGATTTTATTACTTCATAATTAAACAACCTAAGAAGAAGAAGTGGAAGAAGAAATAAAGTTGAAAGAATCGGTAACGGACATTACCTCTTCTTTGAAGCGCCTCTTTAAGTCCTCCTCTTAGGGAACTAAAATTGGTCTTTGAAGATGAACTGGAACTCTATGATGTTTTTAGGGAAGTGTAGAAGAGAATTTGTCAGGGTTTTTCTGAGCTTGAAGTCTCAAAGTGGTGTGAGGAAGAGAGGGAGGAGGTGCCCTTTTATAAGGGAGGAGAGGGGCACCTTTGGAATAACAAAAAATATTATTTTATTATAAATTCAAATTCGGTTTTTAAATAGCTCCAAATTGATTTATTTAGAAGCTAAGGTGGGTATGGGTATAAATCCTCTCATCCAATATAATTTAGAAAAGTTTAGATTCCTATTTTAACCTTATCATTTAGATTTAACATTAAGTTAGATAATTTTACTTTTACCGTGTCTTTTTGTGTTCTTACACTATAAGGTTAATAACCTTTCTATAAAAAGCCAAAAGAAACCCAAGTTGTTTATTATTAATATATATAACCTTATCTAAGTCATTTGGCCGAGCCTTATATTTTTAGGAATAAAATAACAATTAATAATATAATATGTTTTTTAAAAACTATTTTATGTCAATTTTGACACTATTTAGTAATTGATTTTTGTGAAAATCATAACAGAATGATTAATTCGAAAAAAGTTAATTAAATAAATACTAACATGTCAAATTAACCTAGAAAATTAGTGTAATTCATAAAAAGTCTCAAATTACATTTATTTGGGTATTTATAACATCAATTATGTCAATATTTCATTAATAAGATAATTACTGCATCATCATTGTGTCATAAATAAATTAAATTATTAAATGTATAAAAATTAAAAATAAAATAACATTATGTAGGAAATTTTTTTATCTTTTAACGAATTTTTATAGTCGAAGTTATCTTATGTATAACCCCATATTAAAAATTATTTACTTATTAAACTTTGATTTTAACTATTTTAACCCTTCTTTAAATAAATTAATAATAAATGTCCTAATCTAATCCAAGTGGACCTAAATGGTCATATTTTGTTCCTAAGGTTGTTTTTGGTCGAATTACACTTATCCAATAGAATTAGTACATTTGTTAGGGTAATAATAATATCATTTGTACCCTTAACTACCCTATTTACTTTTAATCGTGGTAAAAAAAATTAAAAAGTTACTATTCACCAAAAATTATTTTCATATCATTGAACTACATTTTAGTCCTTGATATTAACCGTGTCTCTCGGATTTTCGAAATTCTACTCAAAGAAGCGGTAAAATTAAGTTTTATGAAAAATTCATTTTTGTAACTACCACTTAGTGGTTTCACTATTCATCAAAAAATGAAATTTTCCAGAAAAATACCAAAAATTAGGCCTAAGCTATATTTGATATTATGAACTCAAATATGATGTCTATTTTACCAAATTCAAAAAATATCAGTTACATTAACTAATTTAAAAATTAATTCCCTTCGTCAAAACAAATAGCGTGTTTTTAAAAGATAATAACTATCAAAAGATTGACACTTGTTTATGTGTGGTTTAAATGTTAAATTACATCCAATGAACAACATTGTATTAAATTGTAAAAACATATTCTAAATATACTTTAAAACCACTCAAATTAATAATTTATCACTATTAATTATTTCGATTAAAAAAGTTGTTTTTAATTAAAATTTAATAATTTTCACTATTCATCAGAATATGAAAGTTATCCGAAAAGTACCAAAATTTCACCCTAAGCTAATTTCGATATTCAGAATCCAAAAATGAAGTCCATTTTGAAAAATAAAATTTACAAAATTTCAAAAAGTGGTTATCACTATTCATAACGGCTAGTTTTAATAATATTTTAATAGCATATCGTTGTTTTGTGAAACTCAGTATTACGTACGATGCAAGCTATCGAGGAAGGCCGCGGTTGCGTGTAAAGCAAGCCAAGCTAGTGTTGTGTGTAGTGAAAGATTTATTTGATGATTGATATAACATAAAAACAAAATATTTCTCATAAAAGTCTCGGGTGTTACAGAAAACCTATAATTTTGATTGTGAAAAATCTGGTGAAGAAAGATTGTTGCAATTGGCTGAACTGGAGGAGCTTCGACTTGAATCCTATGAGAATTTCACTCTGTACAAAGAAAAGACTAAGTTACTCTATGACAAACACATCCTGAGGAAGGTATTCCATGAAGGTGAAAAGGTATTACTTTCCAACTCTCGATTTTGTCTTCACCCAGGTAAGCTTAATTCCTGTTGGGAAGGTCCTTTTGTTATTACTAATGTTTACCCATTTGGTTTTGTGCAAGTCCAAGACCCCTCTTCGAAAAGGACATTCACAGTTAATGAACATAGGTTAAAGTATCACCATGAGAGGATGCACAATCCTGGATCATCATCGACTTCCACTGCATCCCCAACTTCTCCAGTCGACCTACCACTAGATGGAGATGGTGACCCGCCAAATCCAAACCAGGGGGCACCTATTTCCCTTTAACTCTCTCTCTCTCTCTATCTCTTCTTATCTCTACCTATTTATTCTTCTTCCTCTCTCTTTCATTTTTTTTACCACTTTATTTTTCAAAACCTTTCTTTTTCACTTTCTCTTTTGTGTGGGTGTATCTTTATAAAAAACAAAAAAAATAAAAACCTTAAAAACAAAAAAAACAAAAAAAATAATCACATAAAAAAATACAAAAAAATAAAGAGTCATGCTTACTCACCAGGGAGTTTTGAAATTTTGTCCAACCATTTTGGGGAGTTAGCAGAAATGTTTTCATCTCAAAAAATTTGTATTTTCATCATGACTTTTGATAAAGAATTTTGTGTCAAAATTTAAAAAAAAAATTAATGCTCAGTTTTGGATTTGGAAAATGATTTTCCCAAACTGTGAGGAACAACATTTTCTTTCATGCCAAGGCCACCTATGGCCATCTTTTCAAAATGTGTGTTTTCACCCCCATTTGTGAGTCTTGAGTTTTTGGACCTTTGAGCTGAATTTCCTACCTTAGTATGCATTAATACGATAGAGGCGTTTTCTGAACCACATGAGAATCACAATATCCAAATAGCCTCCCATTTCCCTTACATTAATCCTCCTTTTGAAAGCCCCTTCAAGCCTATGAAAACCTTTTATTTGATAGCCACATTACAAGCCCAATACCTTTTCCCACCCAATATCAACATGGATTTTCATTGCATAATTTTTTTGAAATTTAAATGTGGGGGGGGGAACGGATTTCATTATGGGTACCCTTTGTTGATTTCAACATGTTATCATATGCTTGGGGGAAAGCTTCCATTTCATTGTGGGGGATAGGTTGTCATTCAGTGTGTTTTTGGGAATGTAATGTACTTTCATTTATGTAATTTTTTAAATGTTATTGACAAGTGTTCAAAAAAATCAAAAAAAATCAAAAAAAAATTGGTTGTTTCTTGGGTAGTTCAAAAATCACTCTTCCTCAACCTTTGATCTTGTTATAACTATTACAATTAGTGTCGTGAGGATATCAATCATGGGTTGGGATATGAGTGTGAGATCTTTTCCAAGTTCAAATTTTGAAAAAAGAAAAAAAAAGGAAAACTTTCATTATATTCTTATGTCATTGGGAGAATTTTTGTGGTTTGTAAATATTTAATCTTCTCATCCCCTTCAAATTTTAATCCTCTATTGTGTCTTTATTTACACAATCATTCCCTTTTAAATATGTGTTTTCATTTTCTTCCATGTTTTATTTCAAAAAAAATGTGCATTGCTTTTTCTATGTTGGTGTTTTACCCCTCCTATTCTCTACCTTGAACATTATATTCCTACCATCCCATAGCCACAGAAAAACCCCTTACAAGACTTCTTGATTCTTGTGAAGTTTTGATAGTCATTTTAAGCAGAGATCTCTTTCAAACACTAAGATTTTTACATTTGGTTGGTGAAAGAGTGAACCTCCACAAGTGAATTTTATTATTTTGAGAGGTGTGAGTTTTGAGTATTCACATTTTCCATTTCTAAATTTGTGCATGAAAAAATGAATTAGTTTTGGAACATTGTTTCTGTAACAAATTTTGGTGGAATTTAAAATGGATGAGTGAAATAGTCTAAACCTCCCCTAATTGGAGAAAACAAAATTTTAATATTTTTTGGTGAGTGAAAATGATTTTGTCATGTTTTTATATTTGTTGCACATGAGGAAATGCACAAGACTAAGTGTGGGGGAGTTTATTTCATTAGTATTTTCATGACTTATTATATACTTCCTTTACTGATTTTATATGAAATATGCATAATTTGTGTGAAATATTAATGTTTTAATACTAAGTCTAATTTTTTAGCATTTTTAGAAGTAGTCCAATTGAGTCCGTTTACTATTTTATTTATAACTCTCACTCTAATGATCCAAATTGTGTGGTTCTTTTTTTTCTGATTCCTAATTCAATATAAAACATTTAATTATAAGGGATTATGAGCTAATTCTTCCATTTTAAGTCCCATATGGACCACACAAGGAGGCCTACAGAATCTGTGATGAAACTGGACCAGCCATGAAGATTTAATTTATGGGCTCAATCAGGGAGTCCAAATTATTATATTCTCCTCCAAAGTTCAGGGGATAACTAAGGGAGTGTTGGATAAAAATTTCAAGTCCCAACTCCAAGAACAAGGGGCCCAAATGAAGCTTTGAAGTCCATCCCATCATTCTGTCTGAGAATTAAAATCAGTATATTATTCATGAAATATCTCATGATGTAAGAATAAAATAGACCTTATATTTTTCAGTGTGAAAGGGGAGATATAGGCGGCCGATGTTTTTGAAGAAAGAATTCAGATTTGAATGCATATTCCTATTCAAAAACCCTTTCATATTTTGGACATCAAAAAGACTGGATTAAAATGGAAAGATTAAAATTGTTTAATCCTCCAACCATAACTTTGGATACATAGTTCCAAATTCCTCCAAATTTTTAGAGTAGTAGTAAAACTCTATTATCTACAACTTTGAAGAAGGATATTTCTAGAGATTCGGTTGTATGAATAGCCAACTTGGCGATGAATGTGGAGGGACATATTGGGAATTCAAACAGTCCACTCCTTGGGCTATAAATACTCTCCCCTTCTATCCTTGAGAGGGGTTGCCATTTCAGAAGAGATTAGATCATATTGGCACGACCAAAGCCTTGAAAAATGATTGGGAGGATCTTACATACTCAATTTTTCACTTGAGAGACCTTTCCTCCTCTCTTTGTTTTCATTTACTTTTATGTTCTTCATTATTGTAATTTTGTAAGTCCTTTCCTTTGTAATTCTGTTTTAATGCAAGTTTCTTATGCAATATATCTTATTCTCATCCACCTTATGTATTTTAATATTAATGTTATTAAAATAGTTTAAATTCATTTGAATCCCCTTCCCTTCTTTTGCTTCCTCATTCAATCTAAAATTATTTTTTAATTATTATCATTGTTCGTGTGTGTGTGTTCAACGTACCACACTTTTCTAATCCCTTTCTTTTTCATCTATTCTTAATTTATCATCATAATAATCATAACCAAACTATTAAACACCCAAATTTATGAGTAAATATCTCATTTGGGTGAGTAAAAATTTAGGTATGTTAAGTGATTGAGAGTATTTGCTCAATGAGTATTCGTTAATTTAACATTGTGTATGTTGGACTTAATATGTCAGGGATTAATGACATATTTTGTTTAACATGTGGTTTCCATGGATTATTGGAACCATAAATACACTACAATAAACAATTAATTATTGATATTATAATCCTAGTTAAGTTAAGGCTTGGATTAAAGATTTAACACTTAGGAATTCGAATCGATGTCAACTTGTGAAGTGGGTGTTAATTTAAATGCAATATAAAGCAAAGCTCAAGGGTATCACAAGTTTAACTCCCTAATAATGAACTCACCCCAATCTTTATCAATTTTTTAAATCAATTATAGTCAATCAATCATTTCAATTAAGATCTGCAAACAAACCACCCTAATCAAAATACAATCAACTAAAAACAAACGACTATTACAAAGTATCCTCGTCGAGGATTCGACCCAAGTGCTGCTATACACATTAGCAGAGCACCGGAACTTTAACTGGTCGATAGGCGACAATCGTCCGTGCATTTCACTTACTCATCTACTTTATTGGTTTTTGGGTTATGGTAATTCTGGGTAACCAATTATAGGCATAGATGAGTGAAACCCTCTAGTTTTTATGGTTTTCTGGCTATGGTGTAATTTCATATTCTATTTGAACCTAGATAGTTCCCATAGTAGCTTCATGATCATAGGATAGTGTTAGGGCCCAACTAGTTTGATGGGTCTACCAGGATGGACAAGTTATTTTGAGTTCAGACAAAGGTTCTTGTCACCAGTTGATGATCTTATTACTTGATTGTAGAGGTTAGTATCCCATGACTCTTGTTCCTTAATTGGTGGTTTCACATATGGATTTCCCTTTTATTTATTGTATTCCCTTACACTTGTTGCTGGTGCAACATTTATGTTATTTCTTTTTTCATATTGCTTCTTGACCTTTAGGTTCCACTTGATTGTGATCAATTACTTTTAGGTCATTATGTTTTGAAATGATTTTAAAAGGTTATATTTGGATAGGGTATTAGGAATGAAAATGGGTTGTTTGGTTTTGTTTTAAATAAAGTTTTTGAAATGAATTTCTTAACGGGGTTTTTAAGTCTTTTTATTTAAAAATAAATGAAAAAATATTTATTTTCTTGATAATGATAATTGTTATGATTTTTTTATTGTGGATTATAAAAAGGAAAAACTTATTTTATTTATTGTTGTACCTCAGGATTCCCTGGGAGGGGAGGGGTAAACCGGGGTGTCAAAATTTTCATTTTATTTAAAGGATATTGAACCCATGTTGGTAGGAAGTTGTTAAACATACCTGTTTAAATACACATTCACCGAACAAAAAATTTATATGAAAAGTGGAACATAATAAATTTACTTGGTAAACCACTAATGTATAGTCAAAGGATTATACACTGATGATGTGTCATTCATACTAGAATCAATTAAGCTTCGCTATATTTATGTGGATTATAATTTTTTAGACATGATCACTCTATTCTAGGTGCACCACCTTTATATTTAGTTTATGGATAGTTCACTACCTCCCTCAAATTACTTTCATTGAGTCCTCCTTGCACAATTTGATGGATGAAGTCTTCCTTGTTTTATTTAATTGAAGATAACTTCAACATTGTAAATAAATTATGATTTGATTTACATCATTATAACCTAAATTTGATGCTCCAATACACTCCATGGTCTCAAAAAACATCATGTTGTTATATTTGTGTGAAAAAATATCCAAAAACTACCTTACATGAAGTGAACACAAGAAATACAGTTTTCTATATACTCAACCATGCATACTATGCACTATACTACACTGACCACAAAATGTACTTCAAGGAGCCTCCTCAAGAGTTTCCTCTATCCACCTCATATTCGACCTCATAGACCACATACTCCCCTTCATAGAAAGTGAACCCCACTTTGTGAAAAAAAAATCCTATAAACTTCCTTATCGAATGTGTAATTCACCTCATGGAACATGCACTCCATAGGTAAACCATTTACTCCAATTCATGATGTTTAAATCATCTCCTAACATATCTTATTTTCTCCCAAATCTCTATATATCTCTTTTACTTTTAAAAGATACTTAATGAAATTTTTTGGGTGGTTTTTATAGGAAAATCCCTCAAGAAACTTCCTAACCATTTGAATTACTATTCGACCGCTACAAAAATACACTTTATAGATATCAAAAAAAATCACTTTAAGATCGCATAATCCAACTATAGACTATGAAGTCCCTCTGAATATCATGTAATTTACTTCATGGTCGATCAATAAAACTTTATTCTGACACAACATACTTAGTTTCTCAATCCATGTTCTTCTTTAACAAATTGTGTACTCAACTTCATGGAGTGTGTACTTGTTTCCTGAGAACCCCTATCACACACTTGACTACATGAACTACTTACTTTAATACATGTACTACATACTTGAAAATGTTGAAATTATTACTTCACCTTGAAAACTTCATGAAACTTCACCAAATTCACAAGATTTTTTATCCTAAGAATTTGACAAACACTGAAAAACAACACAATTTCACAAAATACTTCAAATCCTCCATCAGGATTCCCTTATATATAAACCATAATTCAAGTTATTCAAAATAATTTTATTAATCCTAAAATTAATTTTAAAAAAACACTAAATAAATATTAAACACCATTTCAAATCACCTTGGTTTTAATATTTATTTCATTTTCAAACTAACATTCATGACATGCTTATAGAAAAAAATAATTGCATAGACTCAATGGGTGGTAACCAAATAGGAAGTATATTTAATGAATTTATATATTATAGGTTCTAGGTTTTACTTGGTTTTGGGTTATTTCATTTAGTCCAATGATAAGTGAGTTTGGATGTGGTGAGAAACTAGAGGTTACATGGAGTTCGCTTTGGGGTGGGTTTGTTTGTTTTATTTTTGGTCTGATGATGTATCAACCAATATGGCCCTCCCTATATCTTCCTTTAGTTTAATTTATTTTTTCTTGTTATGCCCTATTGTATCATATGGTTTATGGATAATGTTTTATATTTATGAAAATAAATCAAATCATTTTTTTTGTTATGACTCATTTGGATTGTCTGTTTTTTTTATTCTTACTTGATGTTTCATGGATGACCAAAGTATAGATGGTCCATGTCGCATTTTTGGACAATGATATTCTATTATGTTAAATCTAATTTTCGGGTGAAATTATTCCCAAGGTGCTTCTTGGGATTCCTATTAATTAGTTGTTAGCCTATGGGTATCAAGAAATCCCTTTGAGCCTAGTGGCAGATCGGGTTGGGTGACAAGTTTGGGTCATAGTAGGTCAGTTCATTAAAAATGGTATCAGAACATAGGTTTACGGAAATGTATTAGGTTCTTGAGAATTAAATCTTATTATTTGGGTTGTGTTAGGGTTTTTTGGAGATACGGATGTCGATACTTGAGAGGTAAATGTGAGGGAGGGCCTCACAAGATCTTTATCCATTGTAACCTAGAACTTCCATGGGTAATTGGGAATTTATTCTTGGAGTTTGATTTCATTATTAATTATATTTAATGTATTTAGATTTGGATTTATATTATTTGGATTCCTTATGAGTTTCTAATGTTATAATAGGAGTCTTGTAGCATTTTGGGAAGAAAATTGAAGTTGAACTAGGGTTTCATGATTATCCCATTTGGTCTATCAAACCATAAGAATCCCATGAAGATGGTTATGAAATATTATTAGAGACTATCGCACGGTTTCCACATGACCTGAAGAATCATGTGACCAAATATTGTACAGCTCTAAATTCCTTGTAAATTTTTTATTTTAATCCCTCTTGGTCATGTATTTCTCCTAAAGTGGTTCTCACTTGTTGGAGATGAATTGAAGAGGGTTTTGTTAGGTTTTTATAAATTTGAGATGGATTTTTTTTGAATTTATCTTTATTCATTGTTATGGATTAGTTAAGTTTAGTGTTTAAAAGTTTTTTTGAGTGTGAAAAAAAGGATTTTTTAAAATATTTCATTTAATATTTTATTTTGGTTGTTTGTTTGAAAATAAAATTATATGTTTCTCATGAAATGTTTTATAAGGCAAATTATTTTATTTATGGCATTTGAAAAACGTTTTGAAATGGAAAGGAGCATTATTGTAAATGTTTTAAAATGAATTTATGAGAGAATTGGACTCTAAATTTGTAGTGGAGTGGAAAAATGGTTTCAAAATTTTACTGAAATTATTAAATGGGTTTAATTGGTTTTTAAAATGGAATGGTAATATTACCATAGTTGTTTTGTTTTAAAAAGAAAGATGATTTTTTATTTAAATTACACCTTGGTAAAAGAAGTTTTTAAAATTATTCTCACTATGAATTTGTGATTTTCATAGGAAGGAAGTTTTATGGTGTGTGATGGAAATTGTTTTTGTCTTGGGTGTTGTGTTTTTATTTTTTCACTTGCTTGTCTTAGGACTATGGGTTAAAAAATTATGATTCATGACTTTAATGAGTTTATTACTTATGATATTTAAATTATTCCTCCCATGATGGTCAAGAATGAATGTGTAAGGCTCATCTTTGAGTTGATACTCAAGTTGAGACTTCTCATTTCTTAGAGTGGTTTTATTTAATTCTATATTCCACCCAGACTCCAAATAGAGTGGTGGGGTTAGAATGTTTTATTATTTTAGATCCTTTTTGGATTATTTAGATATTATTTAGTGGTTAATATTCCTTTTATTGAGTTATTTGGTTATGATTATTCAGATATGATTCTTTGATATAGGTTCCTTTATGTTTTTGAAGATTTATCCTTACCATATTTTCCTAGATCATTCCATGGAATTTTTTTAGTGGGTTTTTATAAAGAATCCTTGGGTTAACGGTTTATTTTTTGAATATCCTTTCATGGTTTTTGATCTGAATAAAGGTTTTAAAGAGGTTCTCATTATCCATTTAGGATGTTTCTTTGATCATTTCATGTGTAAATTGGTTATTTTTAGGTATTACCCTGGTTTTTGGGGGAGATTGTGTTCCTTGAGGTTTTTATTTTGTAATAGAAATGTTTTAGTTGATCATTATTAAGTGGATTATGGGAAAACTTTGGGTCCATGGTCAGGTAATTAGGACTGAGGTTTCCTTTTAGTGATAACCCAAGGGTGATGGTTTTTTAAGGGGTTTCCATGAGATGGTTCCCCATAGTTGAGTTCATAGTTTACCTATGTCAGGTGATGGCCCAAGGTGAGTTCCCATAATGTTTCTTGTTCTGGTATGGTTGTTATTTTTTTTACATACCCATTGGTGTTTATGGATTCCTTTTATAGCCATGTCGAGTTCGTTTTGTTTATATGTGGTTTGGATGATCTTATGAGTGGTATATATTTGGGATTTTGATTAGTTTAATCCATATTGGTTCATTTTTATAAGTATTTTCTAGTCATTACACAATTTCAAAAAGCCTTTAAATAGTGGGTAATCCTTAGTAGGTCTTTGTTTCTTTGAGGTTTCAGATTATATGGTTATGAATTTTTTGTTCATTGAGATGTTGGTTTTACTATAGGTTAGGCCCTGTTGTTTGATGATTTTAGTTGGATGTTCATGGTTGATGGATTATGTTTTTTAGTTTCATTTTAGTTTGATTCTCCTAAGTTTTCCCCAGACTCTCCCACTCTTGGATTAGGGTGTGGAGTTCCTTCTCTTCTGCTGCCTTCAATTTTCAAATAATAGATTTTTAGGGGTATAAACAATTGTGGTGGTGAGAATTGAGAGAGTTGTTATGTCAGTATGAATTTATTTTACATTATTCTCTGTTATTGAGGTTTTCTATGTTTTTGTGATTTTTGGGCATTGAATTTTTAAATTTTTAAGGTTTTTAGGGGTCACATAGTTAACCATCATGGTTAGGTAAACATTGTGGTGCATGTTCAATACTGATGAAATTCGTAGCAGTGCTATTTTTCATGGTTAATGCATAGTTAGTCAAACCATGGTGGTTCCCCAAGGGAAACTCAGTGGGGTGTGTTTTTTTTCTAGTGTGTGTTTCACAGTTACAACAGAGTTTGGTAAACTGTATGGGTTAACCATGTGAGTTTCCCATGAGTTTGAAATTTTTAAATTCCTATTTCACCCCCCCCCCCCATGATTCTAAATCCTATGGGATACTATTTCCTTCCCCATGGCTCTGATTACCTTAAGGAACATGACTCTCCCTCCTCTCCTCTATGATGGTCATATTCCTTGTATTTCTCACTTGTTTGAGCCTAGATTCTTGATGTAATCTCTTTACATCCTCTTCATATTATTTATTTCTTTCCCTTATCTTGATTTTCATTCTTCCCAAAAACCTTAGTGGTCTTGTTGGCCAATTTTAGGGCATGGCTGGGAACTAATCATAGGTATTTTTATTTTTATGGCTTATAAACATTGTCTACTTCCCCAATTGAGTGTTTTACATAAAAGGTGATACAATGGGATTGGTTTCCATCCAAATTGATATAGGTGTTTCTCTGTTCTTCCTTTATAATGTGATTCATGGAATGGTTTAGAATTATAAATTAGTATTTAATTGAAATATAGCTATATATGAATCCTAGATGAAATTTTAAATTTTTTTTAATGGGTTTTTGTGGCTTTGAATATATGGTTTTTTGGATGGGTTTTGAATATATTTGGAAATGAATATTTTGGGTGTTCCAAGACACTTGAGAAAAATAAAAATAGGTTTTATTAAATTTTTTTGATTGAAATAGATGTTTTAAGATTTGTTTATTATTTTAAATGGTATTTTTGGTGGTTTTCAAAGTGTAATTCTAGAATTTAAATGGGGTATTTCTAAATGTTCTCAAAGTATTGAGATTTTTGAATTTCAAATAAAAATAAAATGACTCAGCATCCCAAGTTAGCTCTTATTTAAAAGGAATGTTTAACACATTAAAATGGGTACATAGTTTGTGTGGACCTATTTGATTTCTCTTTGTATTGGTTATTCTTGTTATGGGTTGTTTATCAGTTTCTGATGGATGTATGATGTGAAAAGGGGGTTGTTCTGTTCGAGTGTGTTGGAGGTAAGGTGTGAGATATTGTTTTACTCATTTATGTATTTATTTTGATTTATTTCTCACATATTTTCTTAGTTTTTAGGTCATTATAACGATAGGTAACTAAGTATAGGCCTGAATAAATCCAAACCATTAATTTATATAGTGTTCTATCTAGGGTTTCATCTATAGAAGTTGAGTGCTAGGGACAAACTAGTTTGACAGGAATACCCAGATAGACAAGTTTCTAGGTCAACCGACAGTTTTTATCTCCTATTCAGGATCATATTACTTGAGTGAATAGGTTATTATCTCATGATTTGTATACCTAGATAGGTGGCTTCGCATTAGGGTCTCCATTTTCATTATTTAATTCCCTTAAACTTTTTTCTAGTGAAACATTTATGTTATTTCTTGTTTTCATATTAAATCTTGGACATGAGGTGTTGCTTTATTGTGATCTCTTACTTTTGGGTGGGTATGTTTTGAAATGGTTTTGAAAGGTTGTATTTAGATAGGAGTTTATTAATGAAAATAGGAAAATTGGTTCTTCTTTAAAGAATGGTTTTAAAATAAATTTCTCAAAAGGTTTTATAATATTTTTTCTTTAAAAACGCAATATAATGTGTTTATTTTCATGATAATGAGAGTTGTTATGATTTTTTTTTTGTATTATAAAAAGTAAAAACATAATTTATTTATTATATTCTCAATCTAGAAATCATGGAATGCTTATATTAAAAGTAATTTCAAAGACTTGGTGGGAGGTGACCTACTGGGCTATATAGACCATGCATTTATATATTGAAGGTTCTATGTTTCTGTTGGTTTTGTGTTTTTTTATTTAGGATGATGATATGTGAGTTAGGTTGTGGTGAGGAACTGGTGGTGGTATAGAGTCAACCTCATGATGAATTCGTTTATTTTATTTTTACTATGATGATGTATCAATCAAGATATACATCCATGTATCTGCCTTCAATTTCTTCTGTTGTTCTTTATTACACCGCATTATATCATATGGTTTTAAGATTATGTTGTATATTTATAAAAATTGGTCAAATCATTATTGTTGGTTATAAATCATTTAGCTTCCCTATTTATTTTTTTTATGCTAACTTGATGTTGCATGGATGTACAAAGTATGGACAGTTTATGCCATATTTTCTACCAATAATCTATTATTGTCATAACATTAATTTGAGGGTGAGATCATTACTGGTCCACTTCATATAATGCCCAGTAACTAGTTTCCAACCTGTTGGTATCTGGAATTCCCTTTAGTCCTAGTTTCATATCAGATTGGGTGGCATGTCATGGTCATCCTAGGTCGGTTCATTGTAGTGTGTGTGTGTTTGTTTGTTTTTTTGTTTGTTTGTTTTTTGTTTGTTTGTTTTTTTGTTTGTTTATTATAGTTTTTAATCCTTGAAATTGATATAAAAAAATATTTTTATTCATTTTTATTCTTTCATTGATAAATTTTGGGTATGAACTCAAATACTTAATTTATCTATGATGCGACAATTACGGCACTAAGATGAATAGTTCAAGATTAATATATAATAGGTAATTTTGAACCATATAGCGGTCCCTAGGCCCACCATGCTACCATTTTCCAAGTCATTATTAAATGAATAATTTTTTAATTAGTTTATTTTTTAGAAAAATTAATAGTACATTTTATTCTTTTTTCCAAGTATATCACAATAATGAGATTTCTTAATCCATTTGGGTTTATTTATAGGGTGTTAATGATGAATTTATTTTTATAGTGGAAATGATGTTATTAATAATTTAATTATATTTTTGGAACTAAGGATATCATTGGTTGTGTTTGTTGGTCTACATATAGGATGTATGGAACCACGAGATGGAAGTATTGTGCTTATCATTGGTCATTATTGGGATCATGTATGTTAGGTGATATTTGGGATACCCAAATAGGTAGAGATACTTAGATAATTATTTGATGAAATCAAAGGTTGCATAGAGTTTACCTTGACAAAAGAGAAAGGATCATGGTGTAATTTTACTCCTCACTTATTGAAGGAATATTGTGTCAGATTGATCAAAAGGCCTATAAGAATAACTATATTTTTTAAAGGATATATAATATTAGACTAAGGATATGAAAATGGAAATTATACCATGGTTGGATGTTCCATCCTAAAATACTAGCTATATATGATTAAATGAATTTGGATCTGGAATTTTATTATTTCATATAGGTTAATACCACACCATAATGGATGATGTATAAGAATAAAACACTGGTGAAGTGAGGTGTGTGGGGATAGTTCCATGCCTTAATACTTGGTCATGAATAGTAGTTTAAGTGATATTTTGTGAATAAATTAATGATCTCACCAAAAACATAGTGATCACATCATGATTGTAACACCTCGAAAAATTTAAAAGGAAACACTGTGCACAATACCATACAAGATACGCCACATCAAGCTTAAACAAACGACTAAACATTATTACTTAAATGTGATAGTTATCACCAAGCCATTGGAATATAAAAATAAATGAGATTAACTAAATTATTAAAATATAGTCTACACAATATTATAATATGAATTCATTAATTACTAATTAATTATAAATTAAAATAAAAACCAACTGAATATAAAGTAAATGTTTTTATAAAAAAACTATTTTACACATCAATGGAATTTTATCTTAATTAATTAAAATAATAACTATTAGAGAAAGATATTAATGAAATTTATATGTTTTATATACAATAAAATGTTTTTAAATTCACCCAATAATTTTTATAGGTTTAAGATAAGAAATAAATCCAATTTTAAGAATAAAAAGCTATATTTTTCTAAAAAGAAATTTTATAGCCTTTTAATATCGTGCCAGTTTTAAAAATAAATTTTCACACTTTTATAAATTTTATTTAAAAAATTAAACTTATTTTTTGATATAGTAATATCAAAATTATATTTGGGTAAAATTTAGGTATTTTTTAGAGAAGATTCATTTTTTGATGAATAGTGAAAATGCTGAATTTTAATTGAAAAATGATTTTTCATCTAATTTATTTATATAGGTAAATTATATTTTAAATTGGTTTTAAAGTATAATAAGTTCAATTATACATCAATAAATCTAATTTAGTCCATTTTAATAAATTTCACATTGAAATTGGATATAAAAACATTTCAAAATTTTTAACTTTTTAACTTTAAAGAGTCATTTTATCATTACGTCTATGGGATTATTTTTAAATATAATTTTTCTAATTTTGTGAATTTAATTTATTAAAATTAATTCCATATTTGGAATAATAATTTCCAAATTATTTTTAATGGTAATTTTTATTTTTAGGCATAAAAATTTTACCAAGGTAAAAAGTAATATTTACCGCGGTATAGGTAAAATAATGAAACAGGTCAAAGTTAAAAGGTAAAGGCTTAAAATACCTAAAAATTAAAAAAATTAATGGTTTTTGATGTGATTATTAACCCTAAAAATCCATTAAAATATTAATTATCATTAACATTCTTGTAAATTAATTAAACCTTAATGTGGTTGGCTTTAATTATAAACTAATAATTATTTGATCACTTAAAACCACCCCTCCTCAAGTATAAATACCACTCCACACCACCCTATTTCTCCATGAAAGCCTTAAAGATACTCAAATATCTTCAAAACACTATCTTAATCACTCTCCCCATGTCCAAGTGATTATGGTCTCACAAAAAGACTAAATCCAAGGCCCTTCAAGGGGTCCCTCAATGTGGTGATATTCAAGAGGTAATTTTCTCAAATCACCTCTCTTATTTTATTTTCTTCTTCTATTTTATACTCACCTAATTCACTTATCAAGGAATTATAATTCCAAAATCATTATATAATTTATTTTTATGTTTCTAATTTAATATCTTGTATCTTTTTCAATTCTCATCTCCTCTTATTCATAGAAATGAAATCATTGTCCAAATTATGGTGGTTAACTATCTCTATGAGTAATGATTTTGTTCATTTTTCATTACCGTATTCATGGATGTAATAAAAGTATAATTATGGTTAAAAAAGATTATAATATTTATTTTATAACCTATTTCATGTTTTTTAACTAATATATCCCCATAATATTAAATAAAATGAACCTAGTTCATGGTGTTTGGAAAAACAGCCAAAACCAACTAAACATTTATCATTAATATTTTATCAAAATAATCATCCTCGTATAAGAAATAAAAATGATATATTGGACCATTAATACTTATTTATGTTCATTAATACTATTTCATTCTACTTCTAGAGTTTTAATCCCAGTTTACAAGAACATACATAATTATACACAAAAGAACCGATCATGAAACCATGAGACGAACGCACCTGAAACCATGAAAATAATGAAATATTATTAATGAATTGGTCATTATATGTTATAAAATCCTAAAATAAGTTATTATAAATATTAATATATTTATTTAATGAGTTAATAACATTATTTAAACCATTATACAGAAGTTTAAAGTATGAAAAACTAGTGGAAATAAAGAGGTAAGGGTTTCTCATCTCACTTTTACATCTGTGAGATTTATACCTTAATCACCACTTATTTATTGTGTTTGGTATATATAATTCCCATTGATATATCATATAATTAATCTAATTTTATTAATGTTATAAAAAAATTTATTTGAAAATTACTAATTTTATTCTGCATACGATTTGACTAATTAAAAAGTGTAAGGTAATTGTTAACTCATCTCTCATTCTTTGAGTTAAACATCTACTTCATTAGTTATGTCATGATAAGATTATGTTTGAAATGACTTTTTATTATATTATAATTTATTTCCACTTTTATTATTTTAATTTATAGTGAATACACATAATTGATTCATCTAATTAATTCCCACTTCAATGATATGATATTTTTAAGGTACTTCATCTCAATCTCATTTCATTGAGGAATATTTTGATGTTATATACACACCTTGTTTTTTTAGGCGTATATACAACCCATTTAACATACCATATCATGAATTTATTTATTCTCATTTTATTTAATGTTTTGTTAAATTTTATTCCTTCACGGGGCTTATGATTCAAATATTTCAAAGTGTTATGGGACACTTTGATTTAAAAATATATTCTTAAATTTTTAAGGATTTAATTTCAAAATATTTTCCTCCATTTAAATATTATTGATATTATTTTATATATTAATTTATATAGATATAAAATTATTATAAAGGACATTTTTGGTTTATTTTTAATTTCATTCAAAGGTTTTCAAAAGGAATCATTTTACGTGTTTTATATGGAATGTGTTTACAAACGAAAAAGGAATGTTCTATTCTTAACGTACATAGCGACAATGAATTTTTTTCTGATATGACAATAATTTAATTTCTAAAATCCTTTTAAATATTACATTTATTATCAAATGAAAATAACTTTTTACATTTTTTAGGTATTTTGGAATTGAAAATGGTTTTTCAAAGAAAATTTTATTTTGGTATTAAAAATGTGTTTTTAAAAGAAAATGGTATTTTATTTTTCAAAAGTTTTTTTAATATGGGTTTTAAAGAGTTTTTAAAAGTATTTTATGATGAAAGTGTTTTATTAATGATTTGGTACTTGATAATCAATCATGGGGTGGCCCATATATCACCAGGAAAGTCTGTTACACCTTAACATGGGGTGGCCCAGATAGTGTCAGGAAATCCTATTACAACTTAACATGGGGTGGCCTAAATAGCACCGAGTAATCCCATTACATATTAACATGGTATGGACAATATATCACCAGTTAATCCAATAATATATTAATTGGGTATTGATTATATTGAAAGTTGTTCATATGGTTATTCCAATTAAAATGGTTTTTAAAGGGTTTTATTAATGTGGTGCTCTAAGTTTCAAAAAAGGGTTTTCTTTTTCTTGCTATGGGTTTTAATGATTTTAATTGAGAAAAAAGAGTGTTTGTTTTAATGAGAAAATTATTTATTTTAATATCTTAATGAAATTTGAGATAAAGATAAATATTACATGGGGTTTCATGTTTTTCACTGGACTAACAGTTTTCCTTATTGATGTCCCTTACTGAGCTTTTTATGCTCATCCCAATTTTTTAAATATTTTTCATAGGGTAAAATATAAGTAAGTATGAATATGATGACAAGATGAAAATGGTGAAGATATTTCATGAAAATAAAACATGTTTCTATTTTAAAAGGGTTTCCATTTTTTGGAAAAAATGGATAGTGAGTATAAGTTCCCACTTGTAATGTATTGATTTACTTTGTAATAGTTTTTAATAATTATCTAAAAATATAAACCTAAAATATATTTGGTAAATTAAAGTGATTTATAGTTTTAAAATAACTATAATATTTATTTTTTACAGTTGGTTCCTTACAATTAGTATTAGATTAGGTTTTAGGCAACTTTGGAAATTATGATGTTTCCCTATAAGGTTTTATTAATAGTTATAAATATCATTATGGGTTTACAAGTTTAAGTATGATTATAATTTTAATTTCTTAGAAACCCATTTTTGGTATAAAGTGATGGATTTATAATATATTAAGGAAAATTTTTTAGAGATTGGATTTATAAAGCTAATTTATTTAGGTATAAAGGATTTGATGGTTAATGTATTATAAAGTTTTTATAGGTATTATATTTAAAAGGATTATTTTCATTTTAACATGTAATAATTAATTTCATACTTTAATGACGTTACTTTATATATAATAATATTAGTTTATAATGATGGAAGGAGAGTGGTCTTTCATAGCTTTCTTATCCCTTCTTGATGATTTGATTGTCACTAGTTTTGCGAAATCTTATTCAAATTATTTTGAAAGATTTCAGAGTATTCAAATCACCTATAAGAAACTATTTGACTTATCTAAAATATTTTATTTTCTCCAAAATATTTATGGGTCGTGGTATATTTTTCATTTTATTTCAAAGTAACAACTTTACCATCTCTCTTGAAAAGTGAAATTTCACAAAGAACGTGACCATTTACTTCCTAGAAGTTTCCCATCATGTCAGAAGATAAAGGGGATATCAAAGAAATTTTGATGTCTAGATTTAAATTACAATTTATTTTCTTATGTTTTAAGTATGAAACATTTTTGGGATGATATTTATGAATTATAAGGATATAATTCATATCATTGAATGTGGTAATGAAGTATTATAAAATAATATGATAAAGCATGGTTGACAGTTTAGGAAGAAATTTAAATGAATGATGTAGTTATATATTGAGGATTCAAACATACGATATAGTAGTATTTTAAAAATATTATGAGAATCATGGAACAAATAATTATTTTTCTATAGTATGTTTTATTTTCATAAATTTGGAAATATATGTTAGATAGAATTAGTACCTTTTAAAAGTGAAAAAATGTGATAATTTTTAAGGTGCATGTAACCCTTAATTTTGTTATATGAAAAAGGCTATTTTAGTAAAAATTAAGTTACATTTGGTGGAGATAATTTTAAATTAATTGGAAGTATTTTTGGTTTATATGATCCTTAAATATAAGGTAATTATGGGTTCTTACTTTTTTGGATGAAAAGAAAAGTTACGAGATAACCTTTGAGGTTAAAATATATTAAGGTTATTTTTTAGAATGTTTCTAAAATTTCTAGAATTTTAAAAGGATTGTATTAATAGTTTTTTTAGAAAAAAGTACAACCTGCATGATGGGTGAAAACCTGTCACAAGGACACAGGGATTGAATGAACAACTGAAGGGTGATTAGGGTGTATCGCCTACCATTTTTCTATGTGAAGTCTCAGTTAGTATGAATTTTTCTTTTTAGTTAAATTATTTGATGGATAAAGAATAAGTTTATTTTGGGAACATATGTTTTATCAAATAGATAACCATGGGTTTGGAAAATTATTTGGGGATTATGTGATTAATGTTATATCAGAAGACATTCACTATTTTTTAAAACGTGTATGATTATTGTAAATAGAATACTATGGGATTTTGTTTGAGGAATAAAGGTTAATTTATATTTTGGAAGAATATAAGATTTTATTGTGTATTTATGGTGATTCAAGAATAATTTCCATATCCTTGAGATTATGATATTTGGAAAATTACATTTTGGTATGGAACTTTAAAAGAGATTGATATTATTTGAAGATAAATATTAAATTTTTCTTGAAAGACTAGGGGATCAAATCCTTCTGATTTTTGGGTTTCAAATTTTAGTCTAGAATATTTTGAGGAATTTTAAGGATATTTATTTGTTAAATGATCTATGTTTAACTATGTATATTACTATTGAATTTTAGATATTTAAATAGTCTTTTATCATATAATGGTTTATTATTTTTAGATAATTAAAATATCATGTACTAAAAATTTATGTTTTGGTTAATGCCTAAAAAAGGAAGAATGGGGAGTTATACTTGTGTATATTTTTTGATCCACAGAGGTTGATTTTGATTCTTCATATGGGAAAATTAATCTTAAATACCCATCATTTGGATAAAAGATGAGATTGTGGTATAATAGATTAAAGGATGAAATTATACTTTTCAAGTAACTATGTTTCCTTATATTATTATTATAGGTATTAAAATAATTCCTCAATTTTAGGAAAGGTATTTTGAAACAGAAAACATTATCTATTTATTTTTCTTACTGATAAATCAATGGATTTTTAACCCATCACAGATTTATGGTTTTGTTGTGGTTAACATTCTCAAGAACATGTTCTCTATCACTCTTCATCAGAAATTGATAGTTATTTTTCTCTTCCAAGTCTATATTTTCCTACATGGAACCCTAATATGTGTTATCTCATGTGACCTTCATACTTTTTTTCTCTCTTTTCAAATGGAAGTTTTATTAACCATTATTCCGATGTGGGATTTCCAAAAAGGTATTTTAAAAATTCAAAACATTAGTTTTTAGATATCGAGTTCAAATTGAAAGGAATAAATTTATCAAATGGGATAATTTAACAGCCTGATATTTTAAAATGAAACATTATTCTCAACATTATACAAGATACTCTATATAAAGCTTAAACAAATTTCTAAATATTATTATTTAAATCTGACAAATATCACCTAGTCATTGGAATGGTGGAATAAATGAGATTAAATAAACTATGAAAATATATTTTACACATGTTTATAAGATGAATTAATTGGTTACCAATTAATTATAAATTAAAATAAAAACCAATTTAATATAAAGTAAATGTTTTTATAAAAAACTGTTTTTATGCATTAATGGAATTTTATCTTAATGATTAAAATAATAGCTATTAGTGAAATATATTAATTAAATTTATATTTTTTATATTAAATAAATTGTTTTTAAATTAATAAAATAATTTTTATAGGCTTAAGATGAAAAATTAATCCAAATTTAAGCATAAAATCTATATTTTTCTAAAAGGCAATTTTTCCGCCCTTTAATGATGCACCTATTTTAAAACTAAATTTTGACAATTCTATAAATTTTATAAATTTTATTTTAAAAAATAAACTTCATTTTTTAAATTATAATATCAAAATTATCTTAGGGTGAAATTTTGGTGTTTTTTAGAGAGGATTAATTTTCTAATGAATATTGAAAAATACTGAATTTTAATTGAAAACTGCCTTTTTGTCTAATTTATTTATTTAGTAAAATTATATTTTAAATTGGTTTTAAAGTGTAATAAGTTAAATTATACATCAATAAATCCAATTTATTTCATTTTAATCAATTTCACATTGAAATTGGATATAAAAACATTTTGAACTTTTGAACTTCCTCACATTAAAAAACTCGCTTTCTTGTTGCCTCTGTGAGATTATTTTTAAATATAAATTTTCCAATTATGAAAACTGAATTTTGTAAAATGGATTAAATATTTTGAATCATAAGGTACAGATTATTTTTTAAGGCCATTTTTATTTTTAATCATTAAAACATTTACCATGTTAAAATGTATGATTTACCGCGGTATCGATAAAATAAAGAAATGGGTTAAAGTTAAAAGGTAAAGGCTTAAAATAACTAAAAATTAAAACATTTAATGTATTTTTGATGTGTTTATAGACCCTAAAAATAAATTAAGACATTAATTATTTTCCAAACTCATGGAAATTAGTTTTCCCTCAATGTGGTTGGATTTAATTATAAAATAATCATTATTTAATCACTTAAAACCACCCCTCCTCAAGTATAAATACCACCCCATTTCTCCTAAAAATCCTTGAATATAATATATTATATGAAAAAGCCTCTCATACTCACTCTACCCACATCCAAGTTCTTGTGTTCTCACAAAAATACCAAATCCAAGGTCCTCAAGGGGTCCCTCGAGGAGGTGATATTTAAGAGTTAATTTTCTCAAATCACCTCCCTTGTTTTCGTTTCTTCTTCTATTTTTTCCTCACCTCCATCACCCATCAAGGCATGATAACTCTAGAATCATGTATATAATATAGTTTTAGGTTTATAATAGAATATATCATATCCACTTAATTTCTTATGTCCTCTTATTCAAATAAACGAAACCATTGTCTAAATTATGGCGGTTAACTGTCTCTGTGAATAATGATTTTGTTCGTTTTCCATTACTGCCTTCATGGATGGTAATAAAAGTATAATTATAGTTAAATAATATTTTAATATGTATATTATAACCTATTTAATGTTTTTCAACTAATATATACTGATAATATTAAATAAAATGAAACTAGTTTGTGGTGTTCAGAAAAACCGCCAAAATAAACTAAACATTTATCATTAACATTTTATCAAATGAATAATCCTCATTAAAGAAATAAAAATGATATATGGGACCATTAATACTTTTAAAAGTTCATTAATACTATTTCATTCCACTTATTTAGTTTTAATCCCATTTTACAAGAGTATCTACAATTATACACAAATAAACCGGTCATAAAATCATGAAATGAACGCACCCGGAATCATGAAAATAATGAAATATTATTAATGAACGAGTCATTAGATGTTATAAAATCCTAACATAACGAGTTATAAATATTAATATATTTATTTTATGAGTTAATAACATTATTTAAACCACTATACAGGTCATTAAATTATGAAAAACTATAGGGAAGAAAGAGGTATGGTTTTCTCATCTCACTTTTACTTCTGTGAGATTTATGCCTAATTCACCACTTATTTATTATGTTTGATGTATATACTTCCCTTTGATATGTCCATATCATGAATCTCATTATCTTAATTTTATTAAATTTTTCATTTTATAATTATTAATTTTATGGTGCATATGATTCGATTGATTACAAAGTGTAAGGTAATTCTTGACTCAATTCCCATTCTATGAGTTAAACTTCTACTTCATTGGTTATTATCATGATAAGATTATGTGTAAAATTACTTTTCATTATCTTATGTTGTATTTACAATTTTTTTATGTGTATTTATAGTTAATAAAAATAATATATTCATTTTATTAATGTTTACTTTAATAATATGATATTTATAATGGACTTCGTCTCAATCTCCTTTCATTGAGGCATATTTTGATGTTATACCGCCACCTTCTTTTATAAGGTGTATATATATCCCCTTTGACATATCATATCATGAATTTATTAATTATAGTGTTATTTAATTTTTTGTTAAATTTTATTCTTTCATGGAACTTATGATTCAAATATTTCAAAGTGGTATGGGACACTTTGATTTAAAAATATCTTTTTAAATGCTGAAAGATTTAATTTAAAAATATTTTCTACCATGTAAATATTCTTGATATTTATTTATACATTTATTTATATGTATATAAAAGGATTATAAAGGAAATTTTATTTATTTTTTTAATTTCATTAAAAGGTTTTCAAAAGGAATCTTTTTAGGTGTTTTATACAGAATGTCTTGACAAAAGACAAAGGAATGTTCTATTCTTAACATACGTTTCAACAACAAATTTTCCACTATTTTTACAATCATTTAATTTCTATATTCCCTTGAAATATTAAATTTTTTCTTAAATGAAAATAATTTTTTACTTTTTTTGGGTATTGAATAATTGAAAATCATTTTTCAAAGAAATAGTTGTTTTGGTATTGAAAATCGTTTTTTTAAATGGTATTTTATATTCAAAAATTATTTTGAATATCAGTTTTAAAGTGTTTTGAAAGGGGTTTTATGATGAATTTCTTTTATTCATGATGTTTTAATTTATCATATAACATGTGGTGTCCCATATAGCACCGGGAAATCCCATTACAGCATAACATGGGGTAGACCATATAGTGTTGGGAAAGCCTATTGAAACATAACATGGTGTGGACCAGATAGTGCTGAATAAGCTCATTACAACTTAACATTGGGTGGCCCAGATAGCACTAGGTAATACCATAATATCTTAATTGGGTATTGATTATATTTGAAGACGATCTTATGGTAATCTCAATTAAAAGGGTTTTGAAAGGATTTTATTAATGTGATACTCTATGTTTCCTAAAAGGGTTTTATTTATCTTTATATGGGTTTTAAGGATTTTCTCTGAACTAAAAGTGTGTTCATTTTCATGAGAATTTTATTTATTTTAATAGATCAATTAAATTTGATATAAAGGTAAACATTACATGGGTTTTAATGTTTTTTACTAGACTAATGGTTTTCTTTATTTATGTCCCTTACTGGTCTTTTTATGCTCATCTTGTGTTTTTAAATTTTTTTCATAGGGTAAAGGATGAGTAGAGACTAAAATGAGGAAAATATAAAAATGGTTAAGATATTTCATGAGAATAAAACATTTTTTTATTTTAAAAGGTTTTCCTTTGGTTTTAAAAATGGATATTGAGTATAAGTCACCACTTGTAATGTATGGATTTAATTTTTAAGAGTTTTTACTAATTATATAACACCCTAAACCTAAAAGATATTTTGGAAATTAAAGTAATTTCTAGTTCTAAAATAACTAGAATATGTATTATTTAAGGGTGGGTCCTTACAATGATAGTACTGAAGACAAGAATCCCTAGGCTTTGATCTACCTGTTTAATCCATGGAGGGTGTGTTCTGAGCAAAATGCTATAAAGTTTTTTTTCTTGGAATTAGGACCTCACATGGTAATTAGAAAAACTATGATACAAATAATTTTGTTCTTGAGAAGGTGTGAAGAATTCACGATGAATTATTTTGTTTATTTAGATATAATATTTTTCTATATTTTTTGGATCTAGTTATTGAATGGGATTACACCACAGAATGGAGCATAATTTCTGAATCAATAAATATTTGGTGAGCATCAAAATGAAAAGGGGGAGTTCACACCATAAAGTAGGTAATTTAAAAAATAGTTTGTAATTTGAATCCATCTCATTTTTTATGGGATTATGGTTGACATGGCCAACTTAATTGGTCATTAATGAGTGGTTTTAAGACTCGACTAGTGGGTTACATGTGTCTAGTTTTTGAAAAGAAATTATAAATTTTCGACCCCTTAATATTGGGGAGATTAAAGAAAAAATGGATTATAAGTGAGGGGAACATTTTCTAGATTTGTAGAAGGGGGTGTAGAGGTTTTGGTGATGAATTGAATTGAAGATCAATATTTTATGAAGGAATAGAATCACAAAAAAAACTCCCTTATTGGTTTGGTGTTTATCTTTTGAAAATAATCATTTTTATTAATCATAATGTTTCATATTCTTATATTCCTTATCCCAAAGTAGTGTGTAGATATATAATATGAGGTAATATCCCTTGGATCAACAATGTGCCTTTCCTAAACATTTTTTACATATACAGTAATTAGTGTTATCCACTAGAATATTGGCATACCATTGGTACATGCTCCTTAGAATATCCCTTTGTGTCAAAAAAAGTAAATTCTTGATCTAATTGTATTTACTTTTAGTGTATGAATATTGTGTGTGATTAAGGATTTATAGGTTCAATGTTTTCTTACTAACATGAGAAAAAGGTTCATGGGAATAAGAGAATAATTAAACATCCTAATTCACCCCACCACATGTTAGGGTGTATTTGGAATGTTGTTAAAAACAAGTGGTATTAGATCCACATGGTTCAAGCTTGAAATATATTTCTTCAAAGGTTTGTTACCATGGATAATGTAGTCAGTGAAAAAAATAGTTTATTTTATTGACAGGGGGAATTATAAAATCTATAAGAATCATATGATGTCACATTTATGATGTATATGGATTGATATATACTTGGATATGATTTATGGGATACAAATAAGGGATATTATAGAGATATCTATGATGGAAGAGGACATAAAACTTCTCAATGTTGATGCGAAGGTACAAAATGTCTTATCTGGGGATCTTTAAAATCAAATATATATTAAGGTGATGTGTTTCACTTTATTGAATGTGATTTGAGATAAACTAGTAAACATTTACAAAGTTTATAGAGAGGTTAAGGGTGAAAAAATTCAATTACTACATAAAAAATTTGATGATTTGAAGATGAGCCTGAATAAGAATATTTTTGGTTTCCTCAACCATATCATCGAATTTAAGGGATTTTTCCATGGACTTGGAGACAAAATGGAATATATTGACATTATGGAGGAAATCATTACAAAATTTCCACCATTGTATAATTTCAAGGTGTCATATATTGATGAAAAATATCTAAAAGAATTATCTCTTGATGATCTTCATAAGAAACTAGTGGATTATGAAATTCATTTGAAACCAAAAAACACATATGGTTAATCTTAAAAGTGGATTTCATTCAAATCTAAAGAGATTCTTGACTTACATAATACTGGATGTAGAAAATAATATATCTATGATGATATTTTATCACTTTTTGTAAGAAAATTCAAGTGAGGAAAAAGGAGGTCTGAAGGAATGATTTTTATAACATGATTTAACTATGGAAATGTTGCGAATATGGTAATAAAATTTCTATGTAAGTATAACTATGGAACTGAGAATAATGTTTTACTAACTCAAGAAATAAAGCTTCCCCTGAGATAAAACATTGAATTAGAAAATCCAACTGGAAATAGGTTTTGATGGAGAAATGTATTGATTAAAGAAGAATAAGAAAAAAAATATGATTTTAAGATAATGAGGTATAATTCATTTAAAATACTAAATATGTTATAAGGTAAATAGTATATGAAAATAAATTTGAAATTTAGTTAAAATTATAATATGAAGGAGTTTTTTTCCATAGATTTGAACTCGAAGGATCACTTCAATATTCGGATGCTCAATCTAAGAAACATTGAAATATTGGTTGTTTCTTGAATAAATCATCCAAATAAATCAACAAAATCTAATTCAAAATTAATATATTTGAAAAAATGGTGAAAGAAAATGGGGTTAATCAAATAACATTTTGAGAAGTTCTTGATTCCAAGGTAAAAATTAAATAGAAAACAAATAATATTGATGAACACAACACTTAAATTAAATAGAGAAAAAATGATTGAATCCCTTGAATAAGTGGTAGTTACTCTAAAAAAGAAACATTAATATGAAATTAAATCAAGTGATATATATAATAGGTTTTATTTGGTAAATTTCTTAGATGGATATTTACTTGAAAGGGACAAACGAGGCTTGGGAGGTGTTAAGAAAGTGTTAAATGATCAATGGACTAATTACATAGGTAAAAGTGGAGTTTGATTAAATTCATGGACAAAAAAATAAAGATATAAATGACTTACAAAAAAATGAAACAAAAGGTTGTAAATAATTATCAAACATTGATAAATAATAAAAAATAAAGAAACTACTCAAAGGTTTGAAATATGTGGTGAGGAAGGAATCCTAAAATATTTCCCTTGATGATGCATAAATTTTATGAAAACCTTATCCATAAATTGAATTATTACATGTATATAGAGAGATACTTGAGAGGATAATCATACAAAATTCATAAATGAATAAAATGAAGATTAATTCTAGACAACTTAATGAGATACATTTTTAGAATAGTTTTTATCCATTGGAAGAATAAGAGTATGATCTCACTATCAATAATAAATAAAATAATGAGAGTTCATCTTATATTTCAACTAAATCACGCGTTTTTTGGAAGGAAAAGAGGGAGAACAATAACTCTATCTTGGTTAAATTTCTATTAATGTAACTAAAAATGAAAAAACATGTATCCTAAAGGGTGGGTGTTCATCCCACATGAATGACAAGGTGAATATATAGAAGAATATGAGGGTATTTATTGATCATATGTTGAACTTTAGAAATCATGGAGATTTAAAATCAAGGGTAGCATAAAAACAAGGTTGGAAGAATATAAGATTAAAAACATTTAATTTCTTTATGTGGATGAATTATTACACAATCTCTTGAGTGTTTTCCAATTGTATGGATCATTTTTGGAAGTGAGATTTCATATAAACGGATTCTTTATCAAAAGAAAGGATGTAAACTTATTGATAAAAAGTTGGATGAAAAATGAAAATTTATATCAGGTGGATAGAAAGTATAAAGTTTTTCTTTTCATAGTAGAAGAATAAAAAACCCAATGAAATTGAATTATCGATCATATTAATCAATAAATAATGAAGAATCTTTCAAAACTGATGGTTATAGTTGATGCTCCTAATTTGAGGTGTGATTGGGAGAAGACATGTGTGACACCCATTGTTTAAGGTAATTCTAGATTTTATTTTGTATTTTAAGTTATATAATAGTTGGGATAAGTCTTAGGATGTTTTTATATGGTTTTGGAATATTTTTAAATAATTTTTAAGGGTGTAAGGTTTGAGATTCTGGTGGGAGAAGTTCCTCACAGTGTGGTAGTGTTTGTTGTGTCGTGGAGGTGTTATTTATGGAACAAGGTTGATCACTGTGGTGTATAGGCTTGGAGAGGGGGGGGTTTTGGTTCTGGAGAGTTGGTGTCTTACACTATGGGTGTTGGGATATAGTTTGGAGTCTTGTAGGATATTTTTGGGAAGTTCTAGTGGGTTTTTTATCTTAATGTAGCTATCTTGTAGCCCTTAATTTGTGTCATGAATGAACCTAGCATTGAGTTTTTGTGGAATATGGTTTTCCTTGTAGTGTGGTCTCTTTTTCTAGTTTATAGGATCTGTATTGTGGATCATACAATATTTCTCATACAAGGTTTTGATTGGCCCCATTGTGGCTTGGTATACTTCCTTACATCATGGAATTTTCTCCACGTAAGTATGTCACAACATAATCTAGGATACTACATTATGTTCTTCTTTTTTCCATATTACCTATAAATTCCTAAACCCCCTTGAACCCCACCATTATTCCACCTTTTCTCTTAGTTATTAAGCGATCTAGGTGCATCCTTTAGTGGTTTTTCAACCCCCTTTCAGTGGATTTGATCCCTGGTTTCAAGAGATTTTTTTTGTGATCATATTTGAGTTACCTCCCTTCCCTCATCTTACGATCTTAGACATTTAGACTTTATTCTTAATGATTCCTTGGGTGTTAGATTTTGGGGAAAAAATTAAGGTCTCTATTCTTCCCTTATATTATAGATCTACACATTTCCTCTTGAACATAAACCTAGATCAGGTTTTATATGGTCATATCTATAAGATTATATAAGTATTGATTGAATCTCATTGTGATTTTGTAGAGAAATGGGACAAAGAGTTTGGATTTGAGATATTCCATGAAGATTAATTTTGTCGGATTTTTTTGAGGTAGGTAATTTTTTCCTCTTTATAAATTCTCCATAATACAAAGGATTTCTTATTTCTAAATAAATTACATCTTCTATAGAAAGAAAAAATCATGTAGATTCTCTACTAAAATGTACTCTTGTTGGTTTATCTTTAAATCTGGGGTTGTGGGTGATGCCCACAATGTGCTATATAAAATTTTTTAATGGTTTACTTTAAAACAAAAAATGGGATTTGGGTATAAAAACTTTTTATAATTATGGTTGTGGCATGTCTTCATATTTTCACTATATGGGGCCTTATTGGTATGGACTTGTTTCTCGGTGCCAGACTAGAGGAATGTGAAGGTATATTACCAAGTAATGAATTTGTGTAGGACAAGTCATTGTTCATGAGTATAGGGACCACCATTAAGCATGCACAGGTGTGTGTCTATGAGAGAGAGATAGAGAGAGATAGAGAGAGATATAGAGAAAGATAATTGGAATTATGAGCTATAATTGTGTTTAAAATTTGTGTTTTTATTCTTTATTAATTATTTACCTTTGATAAATTACTTTTATAATCTTGCTTATATTAAATATAATATATGTGAAATATTTTTAACCGCTTTTGTATTTTTTACAACTATTTTATAAAACTATGAGCTAACCTGATTCTTATTTTTGTGGAATGTGGGAAGAGTCTTTTGGGGTTTTCATACTAGGTTTTTATACTCACACCCTTTTTATTCACTTTGGTGTCTATATAGATGTTTTTTTTTCATGATATAGGAAAAGGGAGTGTTACATATTTTTATAGTGGTGCTTCTTGAGATAGTTATCATGGATTTTAGAGGTGGACCTTGGTTGTTGGTTGTGTTTTGGGAGACTAGAGCAGTGCCACCTTGGTGTCGATGTTGTGCTTTATTATAGAGTCTTTGTTACTCTAGTTTAGTGTTTCCATTTTTTCTATGCTTATTTTTTTTGTTATAATTTGAGTTGTTACTTTTATTCATGAATCATTTATATAAATATATGTGGATTATTTACTTTATAGTTGTATATGTGTATGTATTTATTAGTAAACCCTTAAAATTTATTACCAACCTTTAGTGTTTAGGTAATGTCACTTAAGTTCATTGGCATGTTGAATTTTTCCAAGCCAATTTTTAGGTTCGGGTTGTTACAAATGGTATTTGAGGTTGGTACACTAATCGAGATAGTAAAAAGTATATAAGATGCATCAATACTTAAAATACACAACATAAGAATATGTAACAAACCTATTTATGTTGAACTTCACATTACCAGGCTGGTCGGGGTACAAAAGGTGTTCTAAAATACTTATAGTCATGTCATTGTCTCATATTCATGGGTTAAGTCAATGAGTATTTAGTATCATGCATTAGTAAAGATACTTCCCATTAGGACTGAATTCTCACATGATTATTTGATTTTGGTATTGTGGTATTATGATTTTAATTATTTTTACATGATATATGATAAAACATTGAATAAAGAAGCAAAAAAAATAATTAATTGACAATTTTTAATATGGTTATAGAATGAAAATTAAACCAATGATGAGAATGTGAAGCCAATATGAGGGTGAAATAGAGAATGTGGTTCCACCTAAACCACATGTAAACTAGTGTCTAGTCCAGATTATTTTTCAAGCATTCAAATATATTGAAAAATGACCATAGGATGAGGAACCTCATCACATTAATCACTCGAAAAAATTAGAAAAGTAGAATCCACTAACATTTAAGGATGATTAGGGTCCCAAAAAAGAATATTTATGTTTGGATATGATGAAAAAAAATATTGGAATTCTTCAAAAATCTAAATGAGATGAAGGAAAAGTTAGAAACATATATTCTTGAAGAACCTATGTTATAATGGTGGGACCTAATTGTTCAAGTGAATCTGGATCTGGATATTACTTGGAAGTTGTTTGATGAGTTTTTTAATAAAATAAACTATCTATAAACCTTCTAGATAGAAAATACAATATAATTATTCCTATTGAAATAAAGAAATAATTCAATGACTGAATATGATACTAAATTCACGCACCTGGTTTATTTCACACTAGAAATAGCTTCTAGAAAATGGTTGGAGGCATGAATATTTGAGGTGGGTCTATGACCTGATATTTACTCTAAGGTTGTTTGGTTCAGTATTTTAGATTATACAGAAATTGTTATTAAGTTGATAGTGGGAGAGAGAGAGAGAGATATATATATGGATCTTATAGAGAATCCTAGTAGAGGGTATACCTTCATCCATCCAAGTGCAGGAAGGAACTTCAATCCTGGTAATAAGCGTAAAATATAGAGTTGTTCCCAGGGCAGCATGGCATCATAATATCAGTCCACAGGACCAATCACTTCTCCACTATGTCATAGAAATCTACCAAGTTTCTTTTAGTGTGGATATCTTTAACATAAGAATAATGAGTTTAATGCACCATTATTGTATTTTCACAATAATGGAAAAAGAGTAAATCTCAAGAAATATTTCCTTAGACCTCCAAATCCAAACATAGTAGATGGCTCGATCTAGTCTCATGTATCTTCTGCTTGATTAGGATGATCTCATTATAATTTTTATCACCCATAGAATCAGATAAACTAGGATGAATCCAACAACACCTCAATTATACAGATGACACTATAATAAAGGAGAAAGAACTATTCTATGGGAGTTTACTGATAGTTATATAGAGATATGGAGGCTATATTATATGATCAACCAGTTCCCTCAATGATACAGGGTATCAATATTCTAAACTAAATCCTTATAAATGTTTTGTTTGATACTCACGCATCACATTATTTTCTTGCCTCTCAAGTGTTTAAAAAATTGGGCTTGCACATGGATATTATGCCTCACATCATGGGAATTAAGAAACATCTCGGTCAGTAAGAATTTAGAGTATTCAAGGGCCAATATTATACCATTACAATTGATGCAGTATAGTTCTTCTAGGGGTTTACTTTCTTAAATATTGATATTTTTATGTAATCTTTGGAATGCTCTGGTTGGTGGAATTCAAATATTATATTGATTGCTACACTTAATAAGTAACTTTGACATCCCTATATAGATCTATTCATTTATTTAAAGGGGATTGGGATACGAATTTTGGAAAATAAGGGCCTTTATTAATAGTAGATGGAACCTTTTCTAGTCATTTAGAAGTAATGAATTTGGGTTCTATAGATGGAAATGGAAACATGACTCTTCCTATGATAGTGTACTAATACCTAGATGTATTTCTAAATGACTTCTCCAGGCTACCCTGTGAATGTAAGACTGAATTTTCTATCAATCAAATTCCAAGAGTAAACCATATTTTTATTTCATTATATAGAATGGAACCAAAATATTAATAGGAATTAAAGTTGCAACTAAAAGATGGAAAGGAAGGGATTCATTATAAAAATTAAATTACCTTAGGTTTCTTTAATTTTGTTCTTAAAGAATGTAGACAGAACACTTCAATTTTGTGTCATCTATCATAAATTTAATCAAGTTACAATCAATAATTGATGTCCAATTCCCCAAATTGATGATCTATTTGATCAATTGAAGTAATCCAAGTGGTTTTCTAAGATTTATCTATGATTGGGATACCATCAACTCAGATTTAGGAAAAAATATATTCCAAATACAGTATTTCATAGTCAATATGGCTATTATCAATATGTTGTCATGACCTTTGGTTTTACAAATATGCATGTTGTTTTCATAGTCTTAATAAATTTTATCTTCTATAGGTATCTCGATTCCTTTATCATGGTATTTTTTGATGATATTTTGGTTTACTCTCGAATCATGAATGACTATGAGGAGGACTTGGATATTTTATTGGGTCATAGATCACCAAATTTAGGCTAAATTTTCTAAGTGCAATTTTAGGATATAAGAAGTATGTTTCTTTGAGCATTTTATTTCTGAATAATCCATATAATTTGACTATAGGAATATTGAAGAAGTAATTTCTTAGAATACACCTAAAAATTTCTTTGAGATATGAAGTTTTTATGATTGTATTGTTATAATCATCACTTCATTAGAGATTTATCTAACATTTCTTATCCCTTGATGTTATTAATTAGGAAGGGAATTCCTTTCTATTAGACTTAAGATCATAAAAAATCATTTTAGTAGCATAAATCTTGACTCAATTTGGAACATATCTTTGTCTTACCATAACAAGGTTAGGGATATGTGGTACTTTATAATGTTTCTAGATTAGGAGTTGGTTTTTCTCTAATAAAGGGAGATCATGTTGTAACATATGGCTTGAGTCAGTTGTTAACAAATGAAAACAACTATCCAATACACAACCTAGAATTATTTGTAGTGGTTCATGCCAGAAAGACATTTTGCCACTATCTATTTATGGAAAAGTTCATGGTTTTCATCGATCATAAAATCTTGAAATATATCTTATCTTATAGAAACATAGAATTTAGGCAACAATGTTGAATATATTATCTCCAAATGTTTGAATTTAACTTGGTGTATACACACAGGAAATGGAATTTAGTGGCTGATGCTTTGGGTCAAAATTCTTATGATGAAATAGTTAGAGAATCTCATGACCAATTAAAATTAATG
The DNA here is from genome assembly GCA_963277665.1 of Viscum album. Classification (NCBI taxonomy): domain Eukaryota; kingdom Viridiplantae; phylum Streptophyta; class Magnoliopsida; order Santalales; family Viscaceae; genus Viscum; species Viscum album. The sequence goes on along the minus strand of OY728131.1, from coordinate 1,627,516,589 downwards.
TGAACCGTTATTAACATGCATTTGAAATAATTTTAATAGAATGAAAATTTCAATTTCTTCCTGGTCACTATTGTTCCTAATTTGATGGATTTAGTTAAAGAGTATTTGCAAATAGATTATGGATATATCTCAATTAGGTTAAACCTAAATTGTGGGGAGACCATTGATTATTTGATAGATTATGAAAAGTAAATGTTTCATTTTTATAACCAAATTTTGGTACCGTAGTCTTGCGAGTAATAGATTCCTTTGGCATACCACCATTTGAGATGGTCTATTCACTCGAGTATTCATAAAATGTATAAGAAAATTAAAACCCATTTCTGGTGGTTGGGTATGAAAAAAATGATTGCAACTTTTATAATGAAATGTCACAATTTTCAATAGGTAAATCCTAATCATCAATTTCCTAGTGGTATATTGTATTCTATGCTTATACCTATTTGGAAATGGGAGTAGATTTATATGGATTTTTTCATAGTTCTACTGCAAATGCTTTGAAAACAAAATGTTATTTGGGTAATTATGGATCAATTCAAAAATTCAGCACATATTATCCCAATTTGAGAGTTCAACATGGTATAAGATCTGGAAAATCTATATATTTGGGAAGTAGTTAAGTTTCATATAGTTCCAACATCTATTGTCTCTAGAAAGGATCCTCATTTTATTTCTTAGTTTTGGTGCTCTTTGGAATAGGCTCTTGGAACCCAATTGACTATGAGCATGGAATATCATCCTCAAAAGGATGGTTATTTAGAACACATAATTCAAACGTCATGATATATGCTTAGATCTCATATGATGAACTTTTGTGTCTCGTGGGAAGATCTAATATCATTAGTGAAGTTATTTTATAATATTATTTTTTAGGATAAAATATATATGTCTCTATTTAAGGCATCATATGGTCTTCCTTGTCATTATCCACATTATTTGATAGTAATTAGAGAAACATTACTAATTAGACCTAGCCTTGTCCAGAAGACTACAAAAAATATTTAGATGATCATGAAGTGGATGGATATATCCAAAAGCCAACCCAAATCATATATAGATCATCATCATTGCCCTTTTTATATATAGGTGACCATGTTTTTTTAAAAGTGTTGTCGTGATTGGTTCATCATCACTTGGGTAAGAAAGAAAAACTAGATCCTCAAAATGTGGGACCATTTGAGACTTTGAAACATATCATAAATGTTTCATATTGATTAGATTTACTGTTGATATTTAATATCATCCATAATGTTTTTTATGTCTCTTAATTAAAGACGTACTAGATGGATCAATGTCATGTTATTAGATGGGATTATGTTATTATTGACCCTGATGCGGTGTTTATATATGAACTGATTATGATTTTGTATAAACAGGGAAGGACCTTGTGAGGGAGAACTATTTCCTTTGTACAATGGTTATGGTATCATGGTTATATTCTAGAAGAGATATGGGAATGAGAGTGATTCATGTTGGAGAAATGATTGAAACTCTTCAAAGACAACACCAATCTCCATTTTTTCAAGGATGGAAATCCAAATGGTGGGGAGATTATTACACCCCTCGTTTGAGGTAATTCTGTATTTTATTATGTATTTTAATTTATCGAATAGTTGGTATATGTCTCAATACGTTTCTGGATGGTTTTGTGTTGTGTAAAAATCCTTCAAGGCGTCATCTTAGTGTTTTTTGGGTGATTGTGTTTTTCGAAAAATCTAGATGACCATGTTTTAGAATGGTTGGTGTTTCTGAAATAGATTCATTTAAGGTGGAATAGTTTCCAGTGTTTTCCAAAAAATTTGGGTCTTAAAATCATAATTTGATTTATGGAAAATAAATTTTTTCCACAACAGATTTTGTGGCCCATATTTGATAGACCATGAATCATGGAGTTCAAAGACTTCATAGTAGATAAGTTGGGTTATGTGGACTAAAAATAAGTTATGAAGAACTGTAAAGAAATCCATCATTTTACAGATGAAGGCGGTGAACTAATCTTTCCACAAAGGGCTCTGTTCTATGAAAACCGCAATGTGTGCTATGAGAACCACATAGAAAAATAAGTTCATTGGAGGCTCATTGGAGGATATCATCACAAGAATGATTTAGCGAAGCCTAAAGGGGTTCATGAGGGAACAATTCTATGAAGGAATTAGATCATGATGGAGTGATTCTGCAAAGAATAAAGAGGTTCATAAGGAATAATTACATGAAGGAAAAAGAGCTCATGAAGGAGGACTCCATGAAGGCATAATCCATGAAGTGAAGGAATATCACAAAGCACAGGTCATCCGTTGAGATAAGGAATCCCGTGAAGCATTAGTGGTTTTCAAGGCATCATTCATCCATGAAGTAGAGGCAGCCCATGAAAAACAGGTTGTTTGTGAAGCACTCATGTCTCGCGATGCAATTTAGTTCACATAGGATTAAAAATAGTTTGTGGAGGGGGAAAGAAAGTTTGTTACGGAACTAAAATAGTTTTTGATAGCAATTTTCACAAACTAAAATTACATGGTAAAGTGTATTTCATCTACTAAGTGAAAATAGAAATTCATGGGACACTCATATATGTGTGAAATATTATGAGGTGATTCATAACAATAGAATATTATTATGGAGGTGTAGTGAGCACACTTCAGTTGATAGATCATTGAGATTTTCAAATCAGGATTGGTTGTAAACCAGGAGAGACATCCACTCTGAACATTGCAAAGGAAGTGAGCCTAGAAATAGAAGTGATCTTGCCCGAACCTTTTTGGAAGTGAGCCTTAGTGGATTTGGTATCTCGGCCCATTATTGTTTTATGCTCTTTGGATGTATACCAGTTATGGTGAACCAAGTAAAATCATTGTGTCTCGTGTATGATTTCATTTATGTTTATACATTGTTATAGGAAAGGTAGAGAAGAGTGTTCTTTTAATGATGAAACAAGATCTGAATGGGTGGTTGTTTTAATCTATCATACCCTGATTCACCACCCATCATAGTGTATTTAACCAGGTGTACTAGAATTCTGGAATGTTTTTTAATCATTTTTAAGGGTGAATAGTTTGAGATTCTAGTGAGATAAGTTCCTTACAATGTGGTAGTGTTTTTTCACATTCAAGGGGGTATTTGCGGCGTGAGGTAGAGCTTTGCATCATAGAGGCTTGTAGAGGGGGTTTCAGTGGTTCTGGAGAGTTGGTGGTTTACACTGTAGGCATTGGGATACAGAATGGAGTCTCATGAGACCTTTTTAGGGAGTTTTGATGGTCCTATTGATCTCGAGGTACTTGCGGTGTGACTCTTAAGTTTTGTCATGGATAAACCTTGTGTATAAGTTATACAACATGATGGTTTCCTTATTGTGTAGTATCTTTTCTTATTTTATTGGATTTATGGCATGTAACACACCATATTTTACAAAAATGGTTTTGACCTACCCCTTTATGGTGTGTTCTTTTTCCTTACACAGTGGAATATTCTCCACATCAGCATGTTGTGGCATAATCTAGGGTGTTGTGTTGTGACCTTTTTTTAGATTTACTATAAATTATTGAACCCCCTCAAACCCTATCATTATTCCACCTTTTCTCTCAATTATTAGGAGATCCAAATGCATCCTTTTGAGTAATTTTAACCCCCTTTTAGTGGATTTTATCCTTAGATTCAAGAGATTTGTTTTTTTTAATCATAGTTGATTTACTTCCCTCCCTTCCTCTAATAATATTTGATTTCTAATCTCTGTTCTCAATGATTCTTTAAGTAATGTATCTTTGAAACAAAAGTTATGGTCTCTATTATTTCCTTTTATTCTAGATCTACTCATATCCTCTTGAATATAAAACTAGAATATATTTTTTATGTTTGGGTATATGGGGTAAAACAATTCTTGATAGAATATTCTTGTGATTATTTAGAAAAAAGGGAGAAAGATTTTATATCTTCTATATTGTGTGAATATTCTTCATGTTAATAATTTTCTTGGTATGTGGATTTTCTCTCTTCCCACTTTCTATGGAATGTGAAGGCTCTATTGTTTCTAAATAAATTACATCTAATTTGTAATGAAAAAAAACTTACTGATTCTCTGATAAAAATTACTCTTATTGTTTGATCTTGAAATATTGGGATTTGGGTGATGCCTATAACATGTTAGATAAAATGATTTAACTATTTAACTAAAAACAAAAAAAATGAGTTTTGGGTGCGAAAGCTTGGAAAAATATTATATGTGGAATGTGTTCATATTTTCATTGTACGGGGTCTTGTTGGTATGAACTTGGTGCTCGGTTCTATACTAGAGGCATGAGAAGGTATATCACCAAGTGAAATCTTGGTGAAGGATGAGTCACCTCTCATTAGTATAGGTACTATCATTCAGTATGCATGGGGGGGTGAACTAAAACTATAGATGCCAAGTGGGTTTCAAATATTTGTGGTTGCATTTTATTAATACAATAATTTTGATAAACTACTTTGATAATCTAACTTATATTTTATATAATATTTGTGAAATTATTTTAACTACTTTTTTATTTTCTACAGCTATTTTATAAAACTGTGAGATAACCCAATTCTTGTTTTAGTAGAATGTGTTAAAAGTATCATGAGGTTTTCATAATGGGTTATTATAATCACCCCCTATATATAAACTTTTGTGCATATATGGATGTTTTTTTATGATATATGAAAGTATAAGGTTTCATATTTCTCTAGTGGTGCTTCTTGAGGTAGTTTTCATGTATGTTGGAGGTGGAGCTTGGGAGTTGGTTATGTTAGGGGAATCTGGAGTGGTTCCACTTTTGCATTGGCATCATGCTTTATTTTAGAGTCTTGATTGTTCTGGTTTATTGTTTCCACTATTACACATATTATTTTTCTTGTTATACTTTGAGTTATTACATTGATTCATACATAATTTATATAACTTTACTTGGTTTATTTATTATGTGGTTTTATGTGTGTGTATGAAAAAGGGTAAAATGTTCCCCCTATTTCATTTTAAACCCTCGATATTTATTACTAAACTTTAGTGTCTAGGGAATTTTTCTTAAGCTCAGTGTCACCTTATATTTATTCAATGAAATTATTAGGGTTTGGTTGTTACAACATGTGATTATTTTTTAAGAGGAAAGATAGTGAGAAATACATTCCTTATAAAGAAGAAAATGGATTTAAAATCATTTGATCTAATTCATGCTAACATGTGCAGTCCCATGAAGATTCTTAGAATGCATTGTGAGATATATGATTTCTTATTTGATAATGATTATAGTAGAATGGGTTGTATCATATTCATGTTGGAAAATATTGAAGTTATTGAGTATATTAAGTGGATTCATGGGAGAGACAAAAATAGAATATGGATAATGATCAAGATCCTTTGGTCAAACAAAAATGTTAAGTACACCTCTCATGAGGTGGAAAGAAACTTGGAGAAACATGGCACTAAATATGAAATCTCATGATTTAGAACTCCACAACAAAATTGTGTCACAAAAAAGAGAGACCAAATAGTAAAAAACATGGAACAAAAAATTCTTATCGATAGTTTCACTCACATCACTATTATAATGATGTCATGCAAATGGGGTAGGCACCCAAAATCAGGCTTTGTTGAGACTCAAATGTAATAATACTCTATACAAAATTTGTAATGGAAGAAAACCATAATTTAATCACTTCAAGGTGTCTATAAGTAAGTTATATATTTGAAACAAATAAAGATGTTAAAGAAAGTATAGAGATTCAATATATGAAGATATATTCTTAGGAAACACATTCTAGAGTAAATTATACTAGTTCTTTAACAAAAGGATGGACAAGAATGTTGAAAGCAATGATGTGAGGGTATTGGAAGAAACAACTTTAAAAAAATAAATAATTCCAAATCTATGTGAATATTGTGATGAAGAGAAGGAAGATGAAACTAATTATGGTGGCCTACACTATTCTACAAGTGAAGAATACATCGAGGTAGAATCGGTGGATGAAGAAGTTGCTAAAGAGATTCAATCATCAACTAAATAAAGGAATCGGTGAGCCGAGGATGATGAATCAAACATAGTTGGTAAAAAATATTCTTGAACATAGACCTAGTGGATGAGGAATTTAAATAACATTACTCTATTATATCAAGTGAAATCATCCTCATTTGAATAAGTGGAAAAGGGTGGATTATGGGTCAAATCCATTAATGATGATCTGGATCAAATAGATAAAGATAAAACTTGGGATTTAGTGAATAGGATGGCATATCACAATGACATTAGAACCTGGTGGGTATTCAGGAACCAATATTATGAGAAGGTAAGGGTGATTTGAAACTAGGAAAGATCGATGTGCAATGGCTATGCACAAATCGAAGGAGTTTATGTGGAAGAGACTTGTGCATTATTGGATAGAATTGAGTCAATTTGAATCATCTTGACCATGAAAATACAAATAAATTTAAAAATATATCGAATGGATGTTAAGATGATATTCTTTAATGGGGTTCTCAAAGAGGAGGTCTATAACAAAAAAATTATGGTATTTCTAATTAGTGATGATGAATCAATGTTTTTCAGGTTTAAAAAAGTCCTTGTGTGGATTGAAACAAGTGCCTCGATCATGGTATAATGATTTGGATACATTCTTGAAGAATCTATAATTTAGAAGAGGTAGATTCAATCACAATCATTATGTGAAATTAACCAAGGAAGATAAATTAATGGTGTTCATTTTAGTTGAAAATGATATATTTTTCGGTAACAAGTTGAAATAAGTTGAATAATTTGAATAATTTATGGTCTTGGTGCAACACCGTAATATTTTATAGTATCTCTCTTTTTAAATTTAACCACATTTATAGTTTACGTTGCACGCAACACTCAGCTTAAGCGAACAATGAAATATTATTATGTGATCATTATAACCTAGCAATTAAATTGGTGAGAATGAATAGTATTAACCAAATTGTAAAATATATAAATTTAAAACTCATTTTTAATTAAGTAATTAATTCTTTTTGAATAAGCACTTATTTTTTAGTAAAATCATTTTATTCTTCAAAAAAATATGTTTTCTTCAAAAATAGTTTTCTTTCTTTTTATGAGTAAATATTATAATGTATTTATGGAACTTCTATAAATTTTATTTTATAAAACTAATATCATTTTTAAACCAATATATTAAAATTATATTATGGATAATTTTTGGTAATTTTTTGAGATTTATTTTCCAGTGAATAGTGAAAATTCAGATTTTTATAAAATTTTCAATTTATTTATATTAAAAGTCCCTTTATTATTTTAATTTTATCTCAATGTAAATTTTTTTATCTAAATTTAAATTATTAAGTTATAAATAATATAATTAATTTCATTTTAACCATCCTTATACCTTATTTTTGTATAAGTACATTTTTGTGCTTAAAAATTCATTTTCAGAAAAATTGTTTTTAGTTACATTTTGTAGGATTAATTTTAAATTAAATTATAAAACTTATGTATTTAAAATTTTGAAAAATGGATTCAATATTTTTATTCTTAAAATCCAAATTTAATAAATATTATTCTGTTATTTTTGGCCAATATGAATACTAACCTTGATAATTTTTGTAACCACGGTAATGGGTAAATTGAGTAATATAGGTTAAGAATAAAATGATAAGGACTATAAATGACTCTAAAACTTGAAAAAAAATATTGGATGATTAATTTTTATTTATAATAATTTAAATTTCATTTATATGACCATTTATGGCCATTTGGATGAGGTAATGATATTTATAATATTTTATTTAAAGAAAAGTCAAAGACCTCACATTCATATTTTTAATAACTATAACATTTTTAATATGGTGTTATCTAGAATAAATATTCAACTATAAATATTAATTTTCTAGATTAAATATTTATATACATCATGATAATTTATTTTTAATTTTTAGTGAATAAATAATTACCTTAAATAATTATACAACGATGATGTAATATTTTTTTTATTAATGGAAATATCTAATAAATGATATTAAAAATATTAAAATAAATATAATTTTATATAATTAATGTCATCCAAAAAAATTATATAAGACTTTTACATATTATGTATCTATTAAAAATAATTAATTTATCTTGTTTTATTAATTTTATTAATTTCAAAGTAATGAATAGTTATTAAAATTGACATTTTGGATATTTTATAGTAAATAATATTTTATTAAACGATATAAAATTCCTAAAAAATATTATATTTTTACAAATAATTGTAATAAAGTTTAAAATTTCATACATGATACATTTATTTGTCTTTTTAAATTTTATATTTACTCTATTAAACCTCAAAGAGTAAAAACCCACGTTGTCAATGTTAAAGTTAATGTGGTTAAATAATGGTTAAAACAAAAAGATAAGGGTATAACCATGAACTAAAATTATCCAAAAAAATATTGTATGAATAATATTAGACCCTTATCACCATATTATTTAATTTTAGTTTTTTAAGGGACACTTGTCTCTGAAAATGACTTATATATTATTTAAATTTAAGATAGTTACAAAATGTCACTCTCTTTGTATTTAATATATTTTATGTGTTCACATAGGGAAAAAATAAAGATATGAACAAAAATAAATTTATATTTCTATCTTAATAGAAATTTTTTCATTATATAAATTTATTTTAAATTTTTATAAATTATATAATTACATTAAATTTTTACGAAATGCTAATACAATATTTATTTAATTAAAAGAAAAATTAAATAAAAGATTTTAGAAAATATTAATTTTGATATAATTTGAATAATATAATGTGTGAAATGAATTTTATAGATCTATATGAAATATTATATAGGTTTTAGATAATTATATTCTAATTTCCTCTTTGTATTGATGTATTTGAAGTCAAAGTAACTGAATGGTGTCAATTTGACATTAATGATAATTTATCAAAATAATATTTTATTATATTAATTAAATTACATAAAAATATTATATTCATTCATTTTAATGTAATATAGTTGAAAAAATAATAAATGGTCCATTTATGAGTCATTTTTTTATTTATAGTAACATTATTAACCATTTGTGATTAAAATAATGGTTACTATGGTTAAGGTCAAAAATAACTAACCATGGGGTTAAACAAAATTATAAGGTTTAAAATGACACCAAAACATGTCTAAATTATATTATTTGAGGATATTAAAACCCTATAATATTTATATTCTAATCCCTTTCTATTTTGAGGCTTTTTATGATAAATTAATTTATTAAAATTTAATATTTTTTAAAAAACCCAAAAGTGTCACTCACCTCAATTATAAAAGGGCACCTCCTTCCTCACTTATTCACACCACTTTTGAGCCTTATATCTTGAACAAGTCCTATATATTTCTACTCCCAACATAATTAAAAAAGTTCTAGAGATGTTGTTATCCTCAAAATACCAACCATAATGTATTTAATAAGTGATCTAAAGGAAGTCCACCGAAGAAGAGGTGATTATCTTTACCGACTCTTTCATGTTTATTTCTCCTTCTACTTCCTCTTCATGTATTTTTTTCATGATAAAATAATAAATACATAATAATATATATTCTTAGATGTTATAATTATTATTTTATAACCATATTTCACCTTTTATCCACCCTATTAAAAATGAAAGTGTCATGTGTTCGTATGTATGACTTATCGTCTCCACGGAATGGAAAAATTTGTTTTTCATTACCTATTTATTTGGATGGTTACAATGATAGAAAAAATGGATATATATGATAATTATGAAATTAATATTTTTTTGGATATCTTATATATATATATATATATCCTATGTAATAGAACTGGGACTTTTAAGAAAAAATAAGCATGAGAAAACATGGAAATTAATACCTGAAACAGTGAAATGAATAAAATATTGTTAATAAATGAGTGGTAAAATTTTATAATTGGATCATATATGATATCACAAATATTAATATTATTCTAGTTAATAATATATTTAAAACCACTATATAGGAGGTTTGTAAATTTATAGAGGAAAACAAATCTAAGGTAAGGTTTTCTCGTTTCACCATTACTTCCATGAGACATATTTCATATTCACCACTTATTTCTTTTATGTGGATTAAATAATTACCTATTTGATATATTATATATTGAATATATTTTTATTCATGGTATCTAAAGTTTTATTTGAAGTTATTTCTTTCATGGGATATACTATTTAACTTATTACAAAGTGGTAAGGGAATTCTTAACCCAATTTCCATTCTTTGGGTTAAACTTCTACTCCATTAATTATGTCATGCTGTAATTTTGTGTGAAATGAATTTTAAAAATATCATACTATATTTCTAATTATTATATGTTTATTTACTTTTGATACACATAATCTATTCATTTTATTAATTCTCACAACAATGATATGATATTTTTAAGGGTTTATTTCAAAATCTCATCATTATTCGGGATTATTCTTATTTAAGTCTCTACAGTGGAATATTTATATTCCATGTCCATGTTTTCAAAAAGGTTTTTACTATTATCCTATTAATTTTTAAATTTGTTTTTACCCATGTTTGAATATTTACAAAATGGTTTTAAAATAATATTTTTTTCATTTTCTAAACAAATATCTTTATGACTATTTTGACAAAAATATATGAAAGTTTTTTTTACTTATACAGCATGAGATTATTTTCCCGCTTTCATGATGCCTTAATGTCTTGAGAGATTATATATAAGTTTACAATGTTCTTTTCAAGTAAATGTTTTATTTTATAATTATTCATCTTTTTAAATAAATTATTTCAATGTAAAAAATGGGTATTTATATCAAGAAATTTTCAATGATTTTATTATAGTATTTTCAGCTATGTCAAAACGCTTTATTTAATATTATGTTTAATTGAGGTTGATCTCTTATGATACCAAATGTCATATTTTATTGAATGGTTTGTGATCAGTTTGAATATGGTTGTATCACATGCTAGTTTTTATTTTTATTTTTTATCTTGGTTTATGTTTTTGTATTTAGATTCTCTCATGAGTTTCGGGTGTTCTGGACTTAAATTTTAATTTTTGGATTGTTTTTCTTCAGTTTCATGGTTTAGGTGAAAGGTTAAGTGGTATATTTGTGGCCTCCTGAGGTTTATTATCTTTTTAGTTCATTTTTGACTTGCACAGTTTGATTTGAATGGGTTGCAGACAGTTTGATCCAAACAGTGTGGCTCCTAGGAGAAATCGTGCAGGTCCTTGGGTGTCTTCGGTCGTGGGATCTCAACTTGAGAAAGGTTAATCAAATCATACGAAAGGCGAGCACATGGTTTCATAATTTTTGAAAGAACCATGATGCACAGTTGGTGTATGGTTTACCAAACTATGCAGCCTAACCATGTAGGTGACCAGTGTGTCCAGTAAAGGGTGAATGGTTGACGCATGGTTTGGGAAACTGTGTAGACTAACCATGCATAGTGTCTAGGTGTCTTAAAAAGGTGAATTAACCTTTCTACCCCTTTCATATTTTAATCTCAAAACACATTATTCCTTTCCTATTTGATTTGTATGGCCCTGGGAGGATCCTCCCCTCTTCCTCACACCTTATACCTCCTTCCTTGGTGATTCTAAGGTGATTTCATAATGATTTTTGGTTAGATATTCAAGGTAATATCCGTCTTTTGTCTTCCTCTTCCTTATTCTTCCATTTTCTTTGTGGTTATTATTCTCTTATGGTCTTTTGTAACTAGGATTCTTGTTTCCCTTAGTTTAAATTAGGAATTTTTTTCTTTTTAAGGTTCCTTGTGGATGTTATTTCTTCTTAAAACCCTTCTGAAGTTGTTTCATGTTGGCATTATTTAAGTGCTTGTGGTTTGAGGTAGGTTTACCTTGTCACTTGTCCTTTAAATTTAATAATAATTTATTTCTTATTGTTCACACATTTTTTGGATATTAATTAATGGTGTTTGATTTTTATAATAATTTTTTGATAAGAAATGAGGTTTTTTTTCTCTTACTTTAAAGTGTATGGAATTGTTTTGCTGAGCTACGCATGCTATGTGTTTGTTAAAATTTCCATTTGGTCTTTCTACATGATTCATTGTTTATAAAGTGTGGTTTTAGTTTTCTAAATGTGTTTGGTTTCTAAAATTTACCTTTGGGTTTCTTAATTGAATTTATAATTTGTTTTGGAGTTATGAATGATGTGTTGGATTTCGTTGGAAATGAGTGGTTTCTCAATAGTTGATTGAGGCTCATTAGGAATTTTTATAAAATTGGTTCTCTTAAATATTCTCCTTGGATGATTCTCTTGACTTTGATATGTTGAACGGTATGGTAGGTTCTTATTATGGGACTCCCTTTTGAACAAATGTTTGAAAGAAAAGGGATCATTCCTTGGGGTGATTCGGGGGCTTGTGCTTGTGTGTGTGCTCATGCTATGGATATGTATGTGCATGGTTGGTTTCTTGTTTGATTTTTTTTCACACCCCCATTTTAGTATTGAAATGGTAACCCAGCATATCTAGAGGATTTTTGGTGAATGGTTTCTTCACTAGATTAGGTTTCTGCTATGGTTAGTGGCCCTTAGTATGGACATTACTGTACTTTGGGATTGGGCCCCTCAGTTAGATAAAGTAGGGTAAGACTAAGCATGTGGGAGAAATTGATTTTATCAAGTGAGGCATTCCTATGGGATGAATCGGGTATCTGTATGTTCCATATTATCCACTTAGCTTCTGGGTTCTCCCATGTTCTTTGGTACTTTGTTGTCTACGGTAGATGATTGAGTTGCCTTGTTTGGTGGTTTACTCATGTATGATATATTCTATTGCCCTCATTATGTGATCATCGGTGTTTCTCTCTTATGTGGTGTACTTACTTGTTAAAAGTGATGTTTTGGGTTTTAAATGTTTATAGAAAATGTTTTAAAAATGTTTTACACTCCCTTTCTCTATTCTTTAGTAAAAAAATCATCTTTATCCTCCAAAATTTTAATGTCTCCTTCTTGAGAAAGAAACTAGTTTTAAATGAAAAGGGAAATGGACCATGTTTTGTTTCAAAGAGTAAATGTGTGGAAAAACTATTTGTATATAATATATTTAAAAACCTGAGATTTTTTATTCTTTTTTAAAGTAAATACATTTGGAATAAAGTTTACGGTCACTCCTACAGAGTTTTAATACTCACGCCTATACTTCTTTCTTGTTTTTAGCTTCTAGTGAAGGTTTCAGCTTGCTTTTTAACATCATGGGTGATGTTGGGTTTTGGGGTTATAGAGTGACCCATGAGGTCACACAGAGGTTTAGTGGTCCTCAGGATCTATTTAGGATTGATGTTCATCTTTATTTTATTTACAGTTTATGTATAAACGTTGTTCAGTTTCCTTATTTATTTATGCTTGGGTTTCTCTATTTATTTATGCTACTTTTTTTATTTATATTGGGAGAAATTATTCTTATAGGTTATATATATTTACCTAGGCACTTGTCTCTAGCCTGGGAGGATTGGGAATGCCTCTCGGTCCTTATCACAGGCCGGCTCGGGTGACCAATTCGGAGTTGAACCGGTTGATTTGCGACAAAATGGTATTAGATCTTTTGATTTTTTAGAGGACCTAGCATTCAAAATGACCATTATTATATGGTATGTCAAGTTAGATGGAGTAGGAATTTTAGAGCTTGGGGTTTATTCATTAGGAAGTTCATGGACAACACTTTCTGTGTCGATCCTTGGGTTACCATGAGAAGTTGGACTTTATCAGGTTTGTTTGGTTCTTGTGGGTTATTGGGCGTTTGGAGGAAAATGAAATGGGAATCAGGTTATTTGTATCTATGAGATTTTAGGGCTTGGAAATATATATGGATCTAGTGATGTGGTCCTGAAATATTCTATGTGATGGTGGCATAATAGGAATATGGCCGCCAACCATATGGCCAAGTCACCGATCGACACTAGTTTTCTCCCTTCTTGATCTTACTTCAAGTATTTGTAATTTTGAAGTATATCTTGAAAACCTTGTTTTGTATTGTGAAAACTTTATTTCAAAAACTAATATTTTGGTTATTGGAAATTTTAAAATTATTTTTCTAAATTGTTTCAAGAAAAAGTATTAGAAAGTGGATTTTTAATAAAATGAATTTCAATAAAATGGGAATTGGTTTATCAAAATTGGATTTTTTTTTATATTCAAAGTATGGGGGTTTATTTAAATTGGTTTTTTTCTACATATAAATTAATTTTCAAATGGAAAGGTTTTAGGAAAATGTTCTAGGGGATTCCTGAGAAGTTTTTTGAAATTAGAAATGGGAAGTAGATGTACAATTTGAAACATGGGTTGAATGTTTTGTTTCAAAAGAGAAAATGCCTTATTTTAACCTTCATTATTCCTATGAGTGCTCACTTTCATGGATGACTATGAGTAATTGGACAAGTAATGGAAATATTTTATGGGATCCTAGGTTGGAATGGGTATATACATTTGTGAGGCTCTATGGAATACCATTGGTGAGTGTAAATCTTACCAAGTTTGTTTTTTTTCAAAAGTGTTTTTAAGAAGAAAATTGTGATATTTTGAGAATTCATGGTTGTGTGTAAATCTTTCTTGTGAGTTGTAAATTTTGTTTAAGTGGTGTTTCTAGTTTGATTTATTGTTGGTGAATTGGTTTTGATTGAGTTATTTGTTTCTTTGTTTATTAGTGTATGTCCCCACTAAAGACTCGATGGATGTTTGAGGTGCAACTACAATTGGTTCACCGTTAGTGAAAACTCTAGTTGATAAACCCAGGGGATTCTTTCTTGGGTTTTGGAAGTTGAATCCTTCTATCTTTTATGGTCAAGTAAACCCTTTTGAGGAGGAAGGTTGGTTGTGATAAATCTAAAGGATCTTTGATTTCCTCGAGCTTCCTGAGTCTCTAAAGGTTAATTTTGATACCTTTATGCTTTAAGGTCTGGGTTAGAAGTGGTTGATTTCTATTTTTAGAAAAAAGACATGAGAATAAATTAACTTGGAATTATTCAAGGCTTAATTAATTTGGAAGTATTTCTCTAAGGCTATGAAGTTTATGAAGGAAATGGAGATGTGATTCCTTTAGTAAGGCGATAGGTCAGTGTTGGAGCACATTCATCATTTTGAGGATCTAGTTCCTTATCTTTTGAACTAAGTTGAGGATGATTCTCTGAAGGCGTGACATTTTGAGAATGGGCTATATCCTAATCTGTAGTTTAAGGTGTATGAGTTTGTTATAACCTCCTTTTTTGATGTGGTAGGGCAAGTTGTTCATGTTGAATTTATGTTGGAAGGGGTTCTTAGATAGCCAATATTTTGTTATTCCTAGGAAGTGGTGAAGGGAATCCCTATAAGGTGATCGGAAAGCGGCCTAAAGTTGATGGTGTTGGTCATAGAATCAATAGGCATTTAGATCTTTCGTCAGCTTCTTATGGGCATGGGACCCTAGTGTTTCATCAATATAGAAAACTGGGTCACAAGAAGTTATCATTTCCAAATTCTCCAAAGACCTTTCATGCCTATGGATGCATTGGTCACTTGCAATGGTTTTGTCATGGTGTTTCCTAGAAGTGACTTGGAACCAGTTATACCACTTCAAAATACACCCTATTCTATTTTTAGGAGTAAGGTATGGGTCTGGGTTCATTTTGAATCCCTCCCTTGTTGAGTGTTCCTTCTGTTGAAGTGGTGTTATTTTGTAGTGTTTTCCATTCCGTGTAGTGGTGAAGGATGTTTTAATATTTTGGGAAACTATTTTTTAATGAAAATTCGTCTTTGGGAAATTATATGTTTTTTTGTCTTTAGTAGAGGTTTGTTTTGTTGTGGGTCTTGTTTTTTCTGCTTTTTATCTGGGGTGAAAAAGGATAATGTGTATATATCTCCCAAGTCCCTATTTTAGCATAAGTGTTTTGTTGGAGTGAAGCGTATCTCTAGGTGTGTTGCATTTTTCTAGTTCTTTTGGGGTTTGTGTGTGGTTGTTATGGTTTCTAGTATCAGTGTTTGGTGGGTGATGTTGATTGGGAGCCTGACTAGAATTCAAATGGTGGGAATTCCATTCTATCCTCCTGTGTTGGTAATACGGTTTGGTTTCTGGTGTCATCTAGGTAAAAGGTGGTTTCCTTAGTGGTTGTTTGATTCTGGGTCTTTTCAGTCTGGGTGGATGTTGGGATTTTAGAATCATTCCCAATGTAATTGTTTGTGGTAAGGTTGTAGAAGTTGTAGTTAGAGTTTTCTATTGTTTCTCGAGAAGTGGTTCTAGTTTGTTGGTTTGTTTTGGGTAGAAGTGCATGTTTTTCCTTTGTGGTTGTTAAGTCCCTCCTCATTTTGAGGAGTTGAATCATGTGAGTAGGGAAACCTTTTTCCGTGACCGATCAACTAGAAACTTTTCGGATTTATAGGGGAAGAAAGCATAATGATTGGGAGAATTTTCATATCCCATTTTTTCTCTTTTATCTTGTTTTATGTTTTTTCTTTGTCTTATCTCATGATTTTCAGGTGTTTTGGGTTTAAATTTTGAGTTTTGGGATGATTTTATTCCATTTCAGGGTTTAGGTGCATGGTTAAGGGGTAACCATGTGGCATACTAAGGTTGAGTCTTTTTTTAGTTCATTTTGAACTTTCATGATTTTAGTTGCACAGGTTGTACATAGTTTTATCCAAACTATTCGGCCCCTAAGAGAAATCGTGTAGGTCCTTGGGTGTATCTGGTCAAGGGCGCATGGCCTGAGCATAGATAGGAAAACCATACAAAATTAATGCATATGGTTCTTCAATTTTTGATAGAACTATGTCGCGGGGTTGGCACACGATTTACCAAATTCTACAGCCAAACTGTGTGGGTGAACAGTATGTCTAGTAAGGGGTACATGGTTGTCTCATGGTTTGGGAAACCATTCGTCTTAACCATGGATAGTTCTCAGATGTCTTAAAAATGTGAATGGACCTTTCTACACTCTTGATATTTTAACCCTTGAATGCCCTATTCTTTCCCCATTCAGTTGTTACAACCCTGGTAGGCTCCTACCCTCTTCCTCACACCTCCCACCTCCTTCCTTGGTAATTCTAAGGTGATTTATTCAATATTTTTTGTTAGGTCTTCAAGTTAATCTCCTCATTTCTTCTTCCTCTTCCTTCTTCTTCCATTTTATTTATGGTTCCTTTTCTCTCATGGTATTTTGGGTCTTGGATTATTGTTTTCCTTGGTATAAATTGGGGTTTTTTCTTTTTAGGGTTTCTTGTGGATTTCTTTCTTCTTGGAGCCCTCATGAAGTTATTTCAAGTTGGAATTGTTGAATAGCTTGTGGTTTGAGGTAGGTTTCCCTTTTAACTTGTCTATTAAATTTAAGAATCATTGATTTATTGATTTTCATACCTTCTTTACATATTAATTAATAAAGTGTGGTTTTTAGAATAATTGTTTGATAAGAAATGAGGTGTTTTTCCTCTTTATTTTAAGTGTATGGAATTGTTTTGTTAAGATATGCACTCCAAGTGTTCATTAAAATGCGTGATTGGTCTTTCCACTTGATTCATGGTTATAAATTATGGTTTTGGACTTTGAAATGTGTTTGGTTTCTAAAGTGAAGGTTTGGGTTACTTAAATGAATTTCTAAGTGGTGTTGTAGTTGCAAATGATGTGTTGGATTTCATTGGAAATGGGTGGTTTCTCAATGGTGGATTGGGGCCTGTTTGGAATTTTTATAAAATTGGTTCTCTTGAAAACTCTCCTTGGATGATCATATTTCCTTGGATATATTGAATGGTATGGGAGGTACTTGATATGGGAATCTGTTATAAACAAATGGTTCAAAGAAAAGGGATCATTCCTTGGAGTGATTTGGGGACTTGTGCTTATATGTGATATTGTGCTATGGATATGTATGTGCATGGTTGGTTTGTTGTTTGGTTATGTTTTCACATCCTTTTTTTAGTCTTAACATGGGAACCTAGCATATCTAGTGGGTTTTTGGTGAATGGTTGTTGCACTAGCTTAGGATTCCACTCTGGATAGTGGCCCTTAGTATGGACTTTTCTCTACATTGGGATTAGGCCCCTTAGTTAGACTAGGTAGGGTAATACCGAGTGTGTGGGTGAAATTGATGTCATCAGGTGAGGCATTCCTATAGGATGATTCAAGTATTAGTATGTTCTAGATTATCCACTAAGCTCCTAGGTTCTCCCATGTTCTTTGGCACTTAGTTGTTTGCAATGGATGATTGATTTTTCTTGTTTGGTGGGTTACTCATGTATGATATATTACATTTCTCTTATTATATGATCATTTTTATTTCTCTCTTGTGTGGTGTACTTCTATGTTAAAATTGATGTTTTGGGTTTCAAATGTTTATGGAAAATGTTTTAAAAATGTTTTACACTCCCTTTCTCCCTTCTTAAGTAAAAACATCATCCTTCTCCTCTAAAATGTTAACGTCTCCTTCTTGAGAAAGAACATGGTTTTAAATGAAAAATGGAAATGAACTATGTTTTGTTTTAAAGTGGAAATATGTGAAAACCCTAATTTTATATACTATATTTCAAACCTAAGATTAATTATTCTTTTTTTCAAAGAAATGAATTAGTAATAGATTTTCAGGGTATGCCTAATGAGTTTAAATACTCACACCTATAATTATTTCTTGTTTTTAGCTTCTGGTGCAGGTTACATCTTGGTTTCGGTCATCGTGGGTGATGTTGGGTTTTGGATCAGAGAGTAACCCTCGAGGACATGCAGATTTTTAGTGGTCCTTAGGATTGGTTTGGGTTTGATGTTCAGCTTTTTTGTATTTTTAGTTTATTCAGTTTCCTTATTTATTTATGATTGGGTTGCTCTGTTTATTTTATATTCTTTGTTTATTTATATTGTGTGAAATCATTTCCACTGGTTCTCACAGATTCCCTTAGTGGTTTTCACTAGCCCAAGAGAATCCAGAACATCGCTCAGGACTTATAATAGGCCATCTCAGGTGACCAGTTCAGGGTTGACCCGAGTTGGTTCATGACGGGATGTGTTATTTTGATACCATTCATGATATTACTCTAGATGATTTATAGTTAAAGTATTCACATTTCGTATTCTAGTTTTTCAATATGAATTTTATGTTGTTTATGTTTCTCTCCTTTCACATGCAGAATGAATTGGACTTAGTAAGTGATGGGAAGGGCCCGCTATAGCCCCTCGATGCATCAGTAGGTCTCATAAGACAAACTAGATCGTGTTTTGGCCATGGCCTTACCCATTTATATAGACTTCTTGCTCGAGACCTTGATAGTATGTTTTAGACATATGACATTATGCATTCCATCATTTTGAGATTTGTTATTGATATTACAAGTGATTATTCGATTTGTAGAATATCTATGGTTATGTTTTATTCTCATGTGATTGTTTCTATGGAATTATTTGATCATCATCTATTCCTACCATATTATGCTCAAGTTATTGATTATATGGAATGTGTTTCAGTTATTTACATTTCTATATTGTTTATTCTTTATGTACTCATAGATTCTATTGTACTTAACCCTTACTGAGCATCCAATCTCACCCGTTTATTATGTTTCGTTTTCCCTAGGATATAGGGAAGTGTTTTGTGATTTATATATAGGTATATTTATAAGGGGAATAATAGAATTCTCAAAGGAAATTCTATTTTGTATTTTGTGTTCCTAATTGTAATGTATGATTAAATTATGTATTTATTTTACCAAGACTACTAAACTATTCGGTCCATTGGGAAGTGATTCCTTGTGTCTAGTGTTAATGTAATAAAGTAATCACTGGCTCTGAGCTACTTGGGTCAGGGTCTTCACACTTGGAGTTTGAAATGTTAAGGATCAAGGAACTCACATATTTTATTGAGTTGAAATTGATTCAAAAGAGGGGATACACATTTGTCTCTCAAATTAAATATGAAATGGAACTATTAAGTAAATTTGAAATTTTGTAGGGACTCTTGTTTTTGTGTGTAAGACTTTGGAATATTCCTAGCAATTCTAAGGCCAGGTGAGCCCGGAATTAATTTTATAAAAATATTAATATATTTTTATTGTGCATGCATTTTTTTATGAAAGAGTTTAATATCTCATGAATGGAGTCTCTAATAAAAAATCTGAGACCACAATTGAATCTATAGTGTGAGTTTTACCCTAGGCATGACCTAAGGTTGGTCAACGTGGTATGTTCGAATGAGGCAGTCGTTGGCAGGTACATTAGATAAATTTATTTATTTATTTAATAAGCCTAACCCAAATGACTCACAAATAGAGACTCGAATGAAAAATATGAGACCACTGTTGAGCTTGGAATGTATATTTTGCCCTAAGTGTAACGTAAAGTTGGTCGGCATGGGAAATTTGATAAAGGGAGCTGTTGGAGGGTTTTTTTAATTAAAAGAAATTATTTATTTATTTATTTTGAATTAAATGACCTAAACAATTTTCCTATATGATTAAGATTCTATAGAAAATCTTTCGGGTTAGCCGAATAACCCTGGGATCATTGAGAGAAAATTTAACACCTTCTTCTTTGGAGGATTGAGACCGGATGACGACTGGTGACTGGATCGAGGTGGACCAACAAATAGTGGATGTACTAGATCACCTTCATCTCTAGATGATCCGTACTTTACAAAATATTGATCCATAATTGAGGTAGAACTCATAAATTTTGGTTTCCTCCAATTTTGATTAAAATATTGAGCATGATCATTTTTTTCTTGATCGGTGTTTAAATGAATCTTTTCATGATCTAGTGTATAGAAAGAAATTATTCTTTCAATTTATTTCTTATTAATTTCATGTTTCTCACCCTATTTTTCCTTATATGAAATCATTGGAAAAGAACATTTGACCAATGATTCATATCATCTTTGTTTTTTTTGTTTTCCCCCACTGTTCATCATGTTATTCATCATTGGACAATGGGGTCATGATTCAACATTTTCAAGGCTAGTTTGAGTGCAATCAAACCCCCATATTTTGTTGTGCTAGCATGAACGAAACACGAATCGACGGTTTGATGACATATTGATAAACGAGCATGATGGTGTTTTTTGAATGGATTGGATCGGTACTGTTGGTGTTGTTTTTGTGATCAGAGGAGGTTTAAGATCAAATTGGTGATCTCTATTTTTCCGGTTTACATGTATAGACATCATGAAATGTGAAAAAATCAATTTCAAGTGGATTTCATGCCTGGGGTCTCATGGTGGAGGATGCTCGGTGTGAACGTGACGGTGGCTGGGCTTGGATCTCGGATGAGGTGGTAGGACATGGTCAATGCAGTGGGTGTTAATATTACTATTATTATTATTATTATTAATGGTGATGTGTTCATATAAATTAAATACTGATTTGTTGTTATTATTATATTAAATAATAATGGTGGTACAAAAATTGGGGTTGGATAATAAAATTAAATGATTTTAGTTTAATGGGAGTTGTATTATTGTTAATATTTTTCATAATATTAATAATATGAGGAATTAATGGAATGATGGATTAATAAATCAAAGTAAGTGGGTGAAATTATTAAATTGAAGGTTGGGGATTGGTGCACTGGTGGGAGAGACACCTCCATGTCTTTAATGTTAATAACTGTTATTATTTATCATTATTATAATATATTTATTAATTAATTCAAATAATAAATGAAGAGGGGAGGTTGAATGTGTACACCACTTGAAGAGGGTAGAGGCGCATCTCTCTCTATTGAATAAGTTAAATAATAATATATATATATATATATATATATATATTATTTATTTATTTTTTGAGCAACCTTGATTTAATTGTAACTTTCTTGTACGGTGTCGTATTGATGAACCGTCAGTAACAATGTGACCCTGGAATTGATATAGTCATTTCAAGACCAATGATGGATAAATTTTTCTAACTCATGGTTTGGGTCCATGAAACTCCCAATATTATTATCATTATTATTATTATTATTATTATTATTATTATTATTATTGCAAAATATTATATCTGACGTATCTTCTTCATATTTTGTCATAATGACAAACCGTCAATGGCATTATGACTCTAAAATTGAGGCAGGAATTTCAAGAGAAATATCATATATTTAATTCAAGTATGTGGCTCAGTCTCATGAAGCATCGGTCGTGTATTAAATGGTGAGGTGTGACTTTTTCATCGGGTGTTTGATTTGGCCAAGAGAATTTCCTATCTCGAGCATCTTTCCATAAGGATCATAATAGTGTGATCTTTTTGGCAATCTAGGTCCTTTTGGAGAGGCATATTAGTGTAATTATGTTTTTCCCTCGAACCAATGACGAACCTCGTGCATTCATCAGGTTTTTGGCTGAGACGCATCGTGTAGTACCCTTACACGTTGTGTAGTGCTACATGGATTGGGATTCATGTACATATAAGGATAAAAATAGGTATTGTATTAGGACCACAGACCATATGGGTCCCTTCACACATTGTGTACCCCTTGGCCTCTTTTGAGGAAACTTTAAGGTTTCATATCTTCTTCTTTTGAACTCATATTTTGGTCAGTGAGTAGCCTATACTGAGTTTTTTTTCATGTATAATGTGATGGTACCCTTGGTTTTGGCTTTAAATATACAATGTAGAATGTTCCAAATATGATTATTTTCTAGGAGATGCTCGATGATGGCAGTGATTAGGTAGAATCACTAGAGATTTACTGAGTTAACCCTCTGGTAGATCTGGGTAGTGGCATCCTCAAAAATTACCTAGTGGTACCCTCTAGTATATTTGGGTAGTTTAGTACTCAAAGACTACCAAGTTAACCCTCCAGTAGATACAGGAAGTGGCATCCTCGATGAATAATCAGTTGACCCTCCACTAGATCTGGGCATTGACGTTCTCAAGGATTGTTGAGTTAACCCTTTGGTAGAGCTGGGAAGTGGAGTTCTAAAAAACTATTGAGTTGAACCTCTAGTAGATCTGGGTAGTAGAGTCCTAAATTACTACCGAGTTGGCCCTTCAATAGATATGGGTAGTGTCATCCTCAACGATTACTGATTTAACCCTATAGTAGACCTGGGCAGTGGAGTCCTCAATCACAACCAAGTTGACCCTCCAATAGAGATGGGCAGTGGAATCCTCAATGATTACCGACTGGTACCCTCCAGTATATCTGGTAAGTGGGTTCTTAACATCTATTATAGTGTAACCCCCTGACATGATAGTTTTTTGATCCTCTACTTCAAGTTTTTTCCCACCCGACTATGTGTCATAGTGACTAGGTGTGGTTTGACTTGTACGGTTACTTATGGGAAGACGCGTGAGATGATAGGGATTGATGATGAACTTTTGGAACTATTGGTGACTCTACTTCTTAGGATGAGATTTTATATGGAGATCCCCTTACTATCTCATTTTAGATTCTTTTTACTAAGAATATATATATTCATCTATATACATACCCTTGGATTTGGTTACTCTCTTTCCATGAGAGGTGAAGATGTGTGGGGTATGCCGCGTGATTTCCATGTCCATATTCTCATGTGTGGATGAGTCTAGTATCCTACTATAGGTGGTGATGATTCAACATGTAGTTCATATAATTACCATGTTGATCCCCTTATGTTTTTATGCGGTTACTTTCACTCTTGGTTTGGGTTAATCTATTCTATTTCATGTTTACTATCTACATTATTACTATTCCTATTGTATCTCTTATTGTCCCCCCTTTAGATTTCGGGGTGTCATACTATGTATGTATATACTCACCTGTTCATGGGATTTAACCGCATGTGTCATGTCTTATACAGATTATTGATAGATCAACAATGACTTCAGAGTATATTAGGGATACCTGGTACTTTGGACCATGTAAGTTGGTCATAGCTTGGGATTTAGGATCTAATATCTCTTAGTAGTTTACTTTTCCAATTTTTTTAGATTGGGACATATTTTTGGTTGGTCATTTATTGTTACCCTTTACTTTTTAGTTTTCACTATCGTACTCTTGTACACCCTAGAGGTTTTGAATTCTTGGTTTAATTTACAGATGTGTTGCATCTTTTACTTTTTCTATCTTCACTTCTGCATCGAGATGGTTGTGTGTGTGTGCAGGTACTTAGGAAAAGGAATCCCCAAGTTATTTATGCCTTTGGAACTGGTCACCACACCCTATTCTATGGAGGTAATATTGGGCTAGTTATAGATTGAGCCTCGACTTGGTTCATGTCGTGAAATATTTATATCATAGTAGTTCATTCCTTATCAGGTTGTTCGGACTAGTCCCCTTACGAGGTTTTTTGGGGTTTAGTGTAGAAAGTTTGAAGTGTCTCAAGTGAGGCTCTTAGACCCAAGAATCTAGTGATGGTTCAGGTAGTCGACGTATCCATTCACAAGGACCTTAACTACCTATGTTTCAATTTTTCATACCGAGACATTAATTGCAGGGATCATTGGTACATGCATCATATAGGATTGACTCTTTAGCTATACTTCATGATTCATCTCCCCATTGTTATATATATATATATATATTCTCAAATGACTATGGTACATCTCAAACACTTTTGAGATACCTCTGTGATGACATCCAGCCGGGATAATAATTCTGGATCTTGATGATGATATAATGAGCAATGAGGCCATAGTTTAGGGTCCATCCCACAAGATCTTTTCTACCAGTAAGACAAGTAGCATCACCACCACCTATTAAGCAACAGTTGGTATCAGCATATTAAGATGAGGATGTGTGAAATCTTATCACACCCTATGAGTTCCAATGCTAGAGGCTACTGAGGTTCTGTGATGAGCTAGTTCCCCTGGCAGAAGAGGTTTGGCTTGAGTCAGTGATCTGAGTTTTCAGACCTGTGTAAATCCCAAATGATCGGGTGGTTTCACTCTCAACCAGCACTCTTTATAGAGAAGTAGGTGCTTTTGGTGGTACCAGTGAATAATTCACCCATGTTGAGTGTGCATTACAGACCGGAAACAAATAACACCTAGGTATCATGGTGATCCATACTCCCTTCTAGATTGTTTGAGGTCAGGCCTGATCCTATGGTTTGAATATCCCACTCTGTTAGGATCACTTTAGATGGTGATACTCATGGTGAGACCTCTACCAGATAATGTTGGACATCAGTAGAGTCTTATTGTGGAGATGTTTTAGTTTTCCATCAAACATGTGAAAAAGAGGGAAACTTCCCCCACCGAGATGAGTCCTTGATACGTGATTCAAAACTATACAGGTGAGTCAGTGTCATACCAAAGTGGATAGTATTGAGGTGTCATGGAGGGGTTCCTTTAAATTTCTTGATCGGGATGATAAAATGTGATGGGGTGTCGAAGAAGACCCTAGTTGAGGAGAGTGGGCAGGAAAGGTAAATGATGATCTCTCAGTAGATGGAGCTTCTGGCTGGGAGGATCAAGTGTAGTTTGGGGTATGACCTATGTCATTACTGCTTCAGCTACAATTGTTAGAATAGAGTCAAATTCCAAATTTCCCTATGTTTATCTCCAATTCAATACTTAGATATAGCATAGGAGGATCTTTTTCTCAACCCTTGTGTTATAGGCCCCTATAGAGAGGATCGGTGGTCGCGTGTTCCCACTGATGGGGCGACCTTACTCTGTGAGGAGAGATAACCTCACATGAAATATTTCCATAATGGAAGTGATTATGGTAGCACTTTCGAGTTATGGGATGGAGTTTTCTCCCTTTTACAAGGAGTGATCCCTGAAAAGGGTAGAATGAGCTCATTCACATGAGGTTACAACCGACTTATTTATTGGCTAGTATTACCCTTGGAGCAGCGGATACTATGAGATTTTAGTTTCTTGAAATGGTGGAGTGTATGAGGGAATCCATCCTAAGGACGTATTGGGTTTACCTCATCATTGAGATTTTTTTCTACATGTGCTTTCACCAAGGATGGCCTGATATTTTTTCTAGCATATTGTATGACTCTATGTAGCTACGAGAGCTAGTAGTGTGGTTGTAAAAGTCTACAGAGGTAGGTATTTGTAAGACCCAATGTGTTCACCTAGGAAGCCTTGTGTTATTCTCTTGGGAATTGGATGAGAGCAAGAGTTCTAGTGTGGATAGACATCGACTGAACCAGGTGACTATCTAGGAGGAGTATCCACCCCTTAGAATCAATTACCTCTTCACTTAGTGGATAAAGGCGAAGTGGATCTTGATGTTTGACCTCAAGATGGATTATCACCAGCTCTAAGTTTGATATGTGGATTTATCGATAATACCTTCCTAGATTCGATGTGCTTTATTGAGTTCTTGGTGATACCCTTTGGCATTTTGAACACCCCATCATAGTTTTTAAGACTTATGGTCTAGATCCGTAACCTTTCTTAGATCGGTTTGTGGTAGTCTTCTGTGATGGTACCCTCATGTCTTCGGCATCATATTTGGAGCACGTGATACATAGGAGGATAGTTCTAGACATGCTCTGGGAGTGTTGTTCATATGGTAGCTCTCATATAGTTAGTTCTATATTAGAAGGTCCACTTATTGGGATATGTCTTATCAGACATAGGAGTGATAGTGTACCCTACAAATGTTGAAGCGACGTGAGCTTGAGGGCCACCCAAGGTGTGGTTGTGGTAGAAAATGATCAAAATGATGTTTTTCATCCATTTTTTCAAACAAACTGATAGAGAAATTAACTTCTTTACAGTTGACCCTTGTGGGTGGGGATAGTGAAACATACCCCCATTCGATGGTTATTACCCCTATACTTATTCATTGAGTTAGGGAGGCACAACTTGAGGATATTGACTGATAGATCTTGTGTGTACATATATCCTTAAGAAATCAACCATATAGATTTTTTGAGGAATGGAATCATGTCATGTTTTCTTAGTGACTGACGGTGTTTTTGGTCACATTATGAGAGGAGGTTATAAGGGAGTTTCATACTTCTCCTTTCTTTGTACATCCCGGTGTCGGGAAGATGTATGGAAGATCCAGATGTTGGCTCAGTATCCCTACATTTTTCCTTAGTTTTTTCTTTTTTGGGACTAAAATATTTGAAGAAGGGAATAATGTAGAGACTATGGTTTTGTCGTGAAAAACTTCAGAATATTCCTAGGAATATTTTTGGAGTCAGGCACTGAGAAGGCATGTGATTTCGAGGCCCGTTGAGCCTAGAATTAATTTTATAAAAATATTAAATATATTTTCATTATGCGCATATAGTTTTTCTAAAAAAGTATAATATCTCCTAAACGAAGTCTATGATCAGAAATCTAATACCATGGTTGAATCCATAGTGTGTGGTTTACCCTAGGCGCGACCTAACATTGGTCAATATAAGGAATTTAGATAGGGAATTTGTTGGCCAGTTCACTGGATAAATTAATTAATTAAATTTATTTATTTAATAAAGCTTACCAAAATAACTCAAAAATGGAGACTCTGATAAAAAATATGAGTCCACTGTTGAGTTTAGAATGTATATTTTACCCTAAGTGAGGCCTAAAATTGGTCGATGTGGGACGTCTGATAAAGACAACAGGTGGGTGAATTTAATTAAAATAAATAATTTATTTATTTATTTTGAATTAAATGACCTAAACTGTTTTCCTATATAAGTAAGTTCCTATGGAAAATCATTAGGGTTTACTGAATAACCCAAGGATCATTGAGAGAAGATTTCTCCCCTTCTTTGTTGGTGGATTGAGATAAGACGATGAATGGTGATCGGATCGAGGTGGACAGAAAGACAGTGGACATAAAAGATCATCTTCATCTCTAGAAGATGTGTTCTTCACCAATGATTGATCCATAATTGAGGTAGGACTCGTCGATTGTGGTTTCCACCTCTTTTGATTAAAATATTGAACATGATTGAATTTTTTCCCTTGATCTTTATTTAAATGAACCTTTGTATGAGCGCGTATATCCAAATAAATTATTCTTTCAATTTATTTCTTATCCATGTCACGTTTCTCACCTTGGTTTCCCTGCTATGAAATCATTTTCCAATAACTCTTAGAAAGCAATACTTATCACCTTTTTTGTTATTCTTTTTCCCCCACCATTCATCATGTTATTCATAATTGTCTCATGAGGCCATGATTCAACATTGTCAGAGCAGGTTCGAGTGTGATCGAACCCTCGTATTTTTTGCAGTAGCACGAATAACATACAGATCAACAGTTTGAGGATGGATTGATAAACGAGCGGGATAGTGTTTTGTGAACGGATTAGATCGGTATCACGGGTGTGAGTTTTGTGACTAGATTTGGTTTGGGATCATATTGGTCATTCCCATTTTCCTGGCTAATGTGTGTAAATGACGTGTGGTGTGACAAAATCAGTTTTGAGCAGAGGTTGTGCATAGATTCTCATGGCGGAGGTTGATCAGCGCGAACTTGACGGTGGCTGGTCTTGGATCTATAATGAGGTGCTCAGATGTGGATAATATAATGGGAATTAATATTAATAATAATAATAATAATGGTGATGATTTGATAAAAAATAAATGGGGATTTATTATTATTATTATATTAAATAATAATAATAATGGTGGAAGAAAAAGTGGGGTTGGATAATAAAATTAAATGGATTTAATTTAATCAGAGATGTATTATTATTAATATTTTTAATAACATTAATAATATAAGTAATTAAAGAAATGAGGAATTAATAAATCAAAGAAAATGGATGAAACTCCTAAGATGGGAGGTTGGGGATTGTTGCACTGGGGGGAGAGGCGCCCCAATGTCTTTAATGTTAATAATGGTTATTATTTATTATTATTATAATATCATTATTAAGTAATTAAAATAATAAATAAAGAGGAGAGGCTGAATGTTGTACACCGCTGAGGGTAGAGGCACTTATCTCCCTCTTGAATAAGCTAAATCATAAAATAAAAGTAAAAATAAAAATAAAAAATATGATTGTTATTTATTTTTTTTATAAAACTTGATCCGGCCGTAACTTTCTCGTACGGTGTCGAATTAATGAACCGTCAGTGGCATAATAACCCTAGAATTGAGAAAAAAATTTCAAGAACAATTATGGATACCTTTTTTTGATTCATGACTCAGTTCCATGAAACACTCAATATTATTATTATTAATATTATTATTTCAAAATCGTGTACCTGACGTATCTTCTTTATACGGTGTCAGAATGATGAACTGTTAGAGGCATTGTGACTATGAAATTGAGGTGGACATTTCAAGACCAATATCAAGTATTTAATTTGGGTTTGTGGCTAGGTCTTACGAAGCATCAATCGTGCGTTATATGGTGAGATGTGACTTTTTTCACTGGGTGTCCGATTTGGGAAAGTGAATAGCCTATCTTGAGCATATTTCCATGAGGATTGAAAATTTTCGATCCATTTGGAAATCTAGGACTGTTTGTACAGGAATATCAATGAAATTACATTTTTCCCCTGGATGGACGATGAACATCATGCATTTGTTGGGCTTTTGGTCGAGACACATTGTGTAGTACCCTTGCACATTGTGTAGTGCTACATAGCTTGAGAGCCATGCACCTCTAGGGACACGACTAGGCGGTGGAGCGGGACCACACACCATGTGGGTCCCCTCACATGTCGTGTACCCCTTGGACTATTGGTGATAGTCATTGTGGACGAAGGTATATTTTATCATCATCCCAAATTAATTATTACCCACCCTTAAAACTTTAGTATAGTTGAAGTGAGGGGTCGATCCACAGGGAACTTTGGTAGTGTGTTGGTTTAGTTGAGTTTATAATTAATTTAGTGAAACATGCATAATTTAGAGTGGATTGGTTGGTTTGGATTGAGTGAAACTGTTTTGTTTACTTTAAGAAAATGATTAACAATTCAAAAGAAACTACAAGTGATTTAAAAGTGTTTTAATAGGAAGAAAATTGTATTGGGGATTTGGTAATTTAGGAGTTCTTATGCGGATTTCTTATATAGTTGTGTTGTTAATGATAATTTCAACGTTATGGATTTCCTTTTTCACAAGATTTCCTTGGTCTGGTTCCTCTTGTTTGGAATTGAAGAAATTGACTCCTTGGTCCGGTAGTCAGTGTTTCTCAATTCTTAATTTGGTTCAGTCCATTTATGAATCATTGAAACCTTTTCAATGGTCATGAAATCTTTCATCATTACTCTTCTTTTATATCGCTGAGAATTCTTCCCTTGGTCCGGCTCATAATTCTCAGTAATATTTAGCAATGATTTAAGAGGAGTAAGGAGAATTAAGAAGAACAAACACAACTATCTAAATCAATACAACATAATACAATCCTTCATCGCCCACAGCCCCAATACAAGGGGTTTAGTTACACATGGAAAGCATAATAGTAACAACACACTCGATACCTAATGAATTCATCGTGTAAGCTTCAAGGAGTGGTGTCGGTAGGTGGAACGGTGGAATAATGGCACCACGGTGGCTTGGGAACGGTGGAAGCAGAACTTCTTCCCTCCTCCAATGGTTTTTGAACTCCCAAATTCGAAGGCCAAGGCCTCTATTTATAGAAAAATGAATTACATGGCGTGTATAGAATGTACACACCATGTACTTCTGTCAACGCGCTTTGGCCTCCATTTTCTCCATTGGTAGGTGGCCTAACACGCCATCTTTGACTTTGAACACGGCAACGCCTGGTAGTTGAGTGTACACGGTGTATAGTGCCACCATACATGGCGTGTAGTATAAAAATTTGGCCACCAACCCCTTTTAGAATAGCAGACACGGCATGTAGAAATGGAACACGCCGTGTCTCCTTCAACGGCCACATGTGTGTGTAGAATCTTCTTGGCAACAACCGCTTCTAGAATGTAGTACACAGCGTGTAACGCCGCCTCACACGGCGTGTAGCTTTTGCCTAGTGACATGGGCGTGTACTCCCTCCTTTGATCTATGTCCCTGTCTGGATGTACATGGCGTGTATAAAAAGTACACGCCATGTTGTTTTAAAATTTCCACAGACTTACTTTGATTTGTGTATTTTATCTAGAAAGCTCCTGAAAGTAAACAGAATCACCAAAATCAAAGAATATGTTCATGAAACAATAGATATTTTCTGAAAACATGTTTTTATTTTCAATAATATATATGAAAATGTATACACAAATCGGGTGCATCAAATTCCCCCACACTTAGTCGTTTGCTTGCCCTCAAGAAAAATCTCAACATCTAATTAAAAGAGCCTATACTTTTAAAAGGAAGGCATTCAATTAATCAAAAGTATAAATGATAAATTTACTAAGGAAAATTCTAAAAGGCACAAACAAATTCAATTCATAAGATATTAAAATCATGCCTCATATATAATTCAATTAACTACTCTCATCCTCTTTCAACACATTTTTTAACCTTTAAAAAATAAGCATGCCACTTGATGATTTACCTTACCAGTTAAAATAACACTCCACACTCAAGATGTTTTTATTCAGAGTTATGCTCAATCAAATATATATACACTCTATCCATAGGTTTGCAATTTATCTTGTTCTCTACTTTAGAAAAAATTGAATTACAAAAATCATGAGGGATTTATCAATAAGGTTCAGATGTCTCTATGTCTAAGGGTTGGTAGGTTCAGATGTGCAAAATAAATGTTGAGGATTGAAAAAGGAAGGATAATTCCTTTAAACAACATTTCATGATATTCAAAGTAATGTTCAATGAAAATGTATCCTTTACAAGCTTAGTCAAATGCTATTGTAATCACCACCTTTTCCCTTAGTCAAGTAAGGTTCCTAAATCAAATGAGCACAAGGTTCCCTTCTCTTTGGTTTTTTTTTAGAACTCAAGGGAAACACTTATGAATACAACGAATAATTGTTTGGAACCCTTTCTGCCCCAAATAGTCAAGAGACACTCCCCCACACTTTATTTCATGATTGTACATAAAAATATGCCATGTATTGCCAAATTCCTCTTTAAAGCTCTAAAATGAATAATCATGAAAAGTTCAAAAATAAATAGGGTAGGAAGGGAAATGGGTTTGTAATGTGGCTTCCTATAAAGGTTGTTCATGGATTCAATGGGCTTAACGAAGATTAAATGTAGGGTATGTCTCAAGATAAAGGGGTGAAAACAATATAGTGCCTCAATCATTTTAAAGTAATTCAAAAATTCTTCATGTTTTGAAAAGAAAACTTGCAAATTCTGGTAGTGATGCATATCCTAAGAATCTCTCAAGAAAGAGGGTATTTAGAAAAGAAATACGAAAAAGGGTTTAGAATACCTCTCAGGAGTAGAAAAATAATAAAGGGACAATCAGTTCATGACATGCATATAAATGATTAGCCTAATCAATGTAATTAATCAAGGATTAAAAGTTTCAATTGAAACTATATCAGAAATCTTTTTAAAACACTTAAGAATTAGAATAAGCATGCAACCCTCAAAAAGTTCCTACTGATAACTTAAGCATTGATAAATATGATTAACCAAAAATTGACTCAATTTTTCAAATATATAATCTAATAATGATGTCTCCTAGATTAGTTCAAGGGAAAAGACTAAGGTGAAATAGAGAGAGGCTCCCCCACACTGAAAATCGCACGTGGTCCACCAAGTGCCCAATAAAGAACATGGTAAAGTGGGGACACAAAAAGTGGACCAAATCGAGGGAATGTAACGAAAGGAGTAAGAAGAATAAAGAAAAGAAAAACAAATGAAAAAGAAAACTCCCCTCGTGTCTAGGAAAAGGAAAATGGTATGTGAAGTAAAAGCGCAGCCCAAAATGTTCCAGAGTACCTGTGATGGGGAAAAAGAAATAATGCAAGCAGGCATAATAATCATAGGCAGAAGAGAACACAAATATATATACAATGAAAATCATATGTCCCAAAACAATTCATGGGGTCGCCTCAAAATAGGCACCATCTAGGATAGGATCAGCTGGAAGAGATGGCGCAGGAGGCGTGGAAGCTGAAGGCGCGTACTCGGCGACGGGATGGGAAGATGGAGAAATAGGAGCGATGGGCACGGGATCCAAAAAAGGAAGCTCAGCAACACTCCCGGGACTGGCAGTAGTGGTGGTGGCAGGAGAAGTAGCAGCATGGCCTACAGTAGACATCGGAACAGAGTCTGTGGCCTGCGTAGTGAAGGGCGGTGGAGCAGTAGCACAAGGTCCAGGAGCGGAGGCAGAGGCAGGTGGCGGAGGCAACGGAAGACCAAGATGCTAAGAAATATGTGCCAATAGCTACTCCATGTGGTCTTGGTGGCTGTCGAGATGAATCAAATGTCACGCAATGGTGTCCTGGCGGCCGATGATACGAACCAACTGTTGCTCCATCGGATCCTATCGGTTTTCCAAGTGACCCAAGACCTACTCCATCACAGCTAAGCGGTGGGAAAGGGCAAGATCGACCGAGGGTACGGGGGTAGGTGGGATGGGTTATGGGACATAAGAATAAAGGCCAGGAGAAGTGGGTTCAGTAGGATTTGGGTGAGGTGGAGAAGATGGAGGGGTGGGGAAGGAGGATCAGGGTCATCAGCTGGGGCAGGAGGGTCAGCAGGTGGCTGGGGGTGAGCATGGGCAAGGATGTAGGCACCCCCCTGCTTTCGGACCATCCCCATGTGAATGAGCATGAAAAAGTCCATCTACTGGGGTGAACCTAACAGGTCATGAGGCAAAGAGGGATCGAATACCCCATGCTGGTGGGCAAGAAGGGTGGTGTAAAACCCGCCGTTCAGGTTGCCCTGATGGCTGGTAAACATGGAGTGGAAATAAGAGGCGGCTAGATAGGGGAGGTCCGGGTAGTCGTGCCAGATGACACAGGTAAGGAGCTTCATGTCACGTCCGGTCACGACCCCCATATACTCATGGCGTGGGAAAAGGATAGCGTTGAAGCACCGGTTGGCGAAGCGGATGATGGGGTCAGTGATAAGGGTGCTCTTCTGGGAAGTGGGGGAGTACCGGTGATTAGGCCCAGCGATATCCCGCCACATAGCGATGAGCTCAGAGCGCTTGGGCCTGGATAGGGTAGAAACAGGAGGTGGGGTGATGGGATGGGGGTAGAAGTCGCACCCTCGGCCAAAATCGGTCATGGTGAGGGAGAAACGTCGGCCGCCTAGCTGGACACATACCATGGGCACCGCATCACAAGGTGTCTCCCGGTACTCCGCTCCATCAAACTCAAACGAGGCCGCAAACTCCAAAAATAAATCTCGAAAAACAAGAGTGTTGACCTGGAAAATAGCTAGGAGTAGGGTGTGCCTGAGAAGCTCTTCCAAGTCCTCCCAAATACTGAGCTGATGCGGAATGTTGTTGTCGAGGTATCGGCCACTCAACGGTATCGGTTGGTGAGAGAAGCGTCGGACCCTATCATATGCGAGATCGGTGACCGGGAATACCGTGCAGGGATAGGGAGCACCTACAGGTCCTGGCCTAGGTATCGGTGCAGCAGCATGGGCTGGCTCTATGGGTGGATCTGCTAATGTAGAGGGTGGCTTGGTGGATGGTGTGCTCGATGAGGGACCAGATGCTGATTAATATGGCGCAGGTAGAGTGGAAGCTGGTGGAGCATAAATGGTGGTGCTCGGAAGCTCGGTGTCGGAAGGTGGAGGTGCATCAGAAGTAGGCCCGGCCTCCGGTGAGGGAGTGAGTGGTGGTAGAATGGCCAATGGAGGGATCTCAAAGACCAGAGCGTCGGGGTCTGGCCGCGTCGGTGGGTGGAGTCGAATCCGCCGAAAAATGGACCCCTCGCCCTCAATGTCGGAGGCCGGCCGCTTCCCTCGCGAAGGATTGTCATCTTCAATAACCTGGAAAAAGAAAGAAGAACCAAACAAAAGAAAAAGAAAATAAAATAAAATAAAACAAAGAAAATGTGAGAAAACAGGAAAATAAAAGTACACGGCGTGTACATCCAGAGTACACGGTGTGTAGTGGAAAATTTAGAGTATACCGTGTGCTCTGGATAGACACACCGAGGGTGAAAAATAGACCATGTAAAAGTACATGGCGTGTACCGAACATACACGTTGTGTTCACTCAAAGTGCAGGTGGTCGTGTGTTACAAATGACACGGCCATGTTTTTATCAGTTCAAAGAAAAACTACACGCTGTGTAGGATAAAGGCACGGTGTGTCTTTCTCTCTAGGTACATGGTCGTGTAGGGGGCGAGACATGGGCCGGCCAAAAGAAATAAAAAACACGGCATGTACCGAACACACACGCCGTGTTTTGGAACATGGGGTGAGAGGCCGTGTTATGTGCCACACATGGAGGGGCCAAAGGAAATAATATACACGGCGTGTACCAAACACACACGCCGTGTATGTGAAAACGGTGTGTGAGGCCGTGTGCAAAAAGATACCCAGGCACGATGGGGAAAAGTACACGGTGTGTACCAAACATACACACCGTGTATATTCGAATTTCGAAGTATTTCATGTGTGGCCATGTACATAACTACACGGCGTGTTTTCTTCATGTCATGGTTGTGTATCGCGGAAGCCGAACGGTCGGACGATCCGAAAAGCACCCTAAACGAGTCTAAAAGTTTAAAATAGAGGGTGTAGAATGGCGTACCTTGACTGAGGATCACAATGAAAGAAGAATCATAACTTGAAACTCCCCAAATCGACAGATCTGGGAATGGGGGTTCGGGTGTTGTTCTATAGAAGAAACGGGAAGAAAGGGGAAGAAATGGGGAGGCCACGTGACACGGGCTGAAGCTGGGTGGCCCGCGGCCTATATAGCCATGGTACACGGCATGTACTTATGGACAACACGTCGTGTATTCCCAAATTTTTTTTAAAAAATTAATATATATAAATATATAATTATTATAGTAAACTATATAATAATTATTATTAATAATTAAAATAAAATAGATATATCTAAAAATTCTATTACAAATAAACCTATACACGACGTATATCGGGATATACACGCTGTGTAACATAAAATTGGAAAAAGAGAAGTACAACCTTTGGTCCGGTACTTGGGGCGAGGTTCGAACCGACGATCGGACGTTCTGAATGGAATCCCTCAACCACTAGGGATAAGGTTGTACTGATGCCCGTATTTATCATTAATATATAGTTAATTTATACAGCCTATACACATGGGAAGAAAGAAATGCACGGCGTGTGGTTTTTATTTAGGAAAGGATGGGGATGAAGTGGGGAGATTAGCACGATTCGAACCCAGGTCTTTTGAACCTAGTGTCGAGACTTTTCCAATCCGCCAACTTCACCCGCATGTTATTTATTATTTTAAAAACTTTTTTAATTTATATTGAATTATGGCGCACATGGATTATATCGAAATGCACGTCGTGTGGTTTTATTAAAATAACAATTGATGGAAATGGGAAGGTTGTCTGGATTCGAACCCGGGTCTTTTGGAACCGGATTACGATTCTAGCCAACCGGTCCATCCCCATCATGGTTTTTATTATATTTAAACACGTTTATATATATATATATATATATGAAAAATACCACACACGCCGTGTAAATAAAAGGAGGAACCTCGTGCCAAAGGTAGGTCATGAGGATTCGAACTGGGAACAGCTCGAATAAACTCCAATGACTTTACCATTGGCACCGAAATCATCCTTGGTTATCTATTTGTTATTCTATATATTTATACTATTAAGATTATAAATTAAAAAGATAAGTACACTCCATGTATATAGGTGGGACACGACGTGTAACCTCTGGGATGCCTCCCAGGAAGTGACTTTGTTTTAAGTCGTTGGCTCAACCTACTTACCTTGACTTACCTGTGAGGTGTAGGGAGGTTCGTTCCCATTGGATATTCTATGGGATAGTAAATATTTAAGCGTTGGTCATTCACCTTGAATGTTTGACCATCCTCCTTATCAATATCCACCGCTCCATGCGGAAATACTCGTATAACATTGAATGGTCCCGACCACCTTGATTTGAGCTTTCCTGGAAAAAGGCGAAGACGAGAGTTGAATAGGAGTACCTGATCACTGGGTTGAAAATTTTTTCGAGAAATTATCCAGTTGTGGATGGCTTTTTTCCTCTCCTTATACGCCTCTCTGCAGCTTCTTTCATATCAAAATTTAGGGCCTTGACGGCCCAGTATGCTTTGTGTTCTAGTTCCACTGGTAGATGACATGGTTTTCCATAGACGAGAAAGAATGGTGACATCCCCAGTGGTTTCTTGAAAGAGGTGCGATAGGACCACAAGGCATCATCAAGCTTTTTGGACCAGTCCTTCCGTGAGGTATTCACCGTTTTTTCCAAAACTTGTTTGAGCTCACAATTGGAGAGCTCCACCTGTCCACTTGATTGGGGATGGTATGGTGTACCCATGTGATGCTTCACCCCATATTTTGAGAGCACTCCTCTCATTAAAGCGTAGTCAAAATGAGTCCCTCTATCACTGATCAGCACCCGAGGAACGTCGAACCTGCTAAAAATGTTCTTCTTGAGAAATCTCACGACCACCTTGGTTGTGTCATGTGTCGTAGTAGTAGCTTCCACCAATTTGGAAACGTAATCAACACAGACTAGGATATAAGTATGCCTGAAAGAAGGAGGAAATGGACCCATGAATTCGATGCCCCAGACATCAAAGATCTTGACCTCCAGGATGGGGTGCTGGGGCATCTCGGCTCTACGTCCCATATTACCAGTACGTTGGCATGGATCACAACGGGCAATGAAGGCTCGGGCATCTTTGTTCATGGTGGGCCAGAAAAACATAGACTGCAAAATCTTTGTAATGGTATAGTCCGGCCCATGATGTCCTCCAATGGGCGAGGCATGACAATATCCCAGCACCCCTTGAACCTCCGTCTCTGGAATGCACCGTTGGATCACCCCATCCCCACAGGATCGGAATAGGAGTGGGTCTTCCCAGAAGTATCGCTTTACATCGGAGAGGAATCTCTTTTTCTGCTGGAAGGAGAGGTCAGGGTGGATGGCACTTGTAACTAAAAAGTTACCAATATCAATAAAACAGGGCATAGGGGACTCAATAATTGAAAAGATATGTTCATCAGGAAAATCCTCCCTTAGTTCTCGATCCTCTTCCTTCTCCAAGTGGGGCAGATTTAGATGGGATAAATGATCAGCAACCATGTTCTCGCTCCTCTTTTTATCATGAATCTATAAATCAAATTCTTGTAAGAGGAGGACCCATCGGATCAATCGAGGCTTTGCATCATTTTTGTTTAACAGGTACTTAAGTGCTGCATGGTCAGTATAAACGATAACTTTAGACAACACAAGGTAAGAATGAAACCTCTCAAACACGAATACCACCGCCAGCATCTCCTTTTCAGTAGTGGTGTAGTTCATTTGGGCCTCATTGAGTGTCCTGCTGGCATAGTAGATGGGTTGGAAAATTCTATCCATCCGCTGACCCAGGACAGCTCCCACTTCATAATCACTTGCATCGCACATGAATTCAAATTGTGTCTCCCAGTTGAGAGCAATCATGACTGGAGCCTCCACCAGGCGCTACTTTAGGTGATCAAAAGCTAAGGTGCATGCCTCAGTGAATTTGAAGATGGCATCCTTAGTGAGGAGATTGGTGAGTGGCTGGGCTATATTTGAAAAATCGCGGACAAACCGCCTGTAAAACCCCGCATGCCCCAGGAAGCTTCGGATGGCTCTGACAGATGTTGGGATAGGAAGTTGTGATATGACTTCTATTTTTGCTGGGTCCACCTCTATCCCTTTTTCTGAAATTATGTGGCCAAGAACTATGCCACTCTGCACTATAAAATGACACTTTTCTCAGTACAAAACTAGGTTAGTGTTTTCACATCGCTCTAGTACAAGCTCCAGGTGCAGTAAATAGGTGGTGAATGACTTCCCATAAACGGAAAAATCATCCATGAAGACTTCCAAGATTTTCTCTGCTATGTCGTGGAAAATAGCCAGCATGAATTTCTGGAATGTAGCGGGAGCATTACACATACCAAAAGACATTCTTCGGTAGGAAAACGTACCATATGGGCAAGTGAAGGTGCTTTTCTCCTGATCTTCTGGGGAAATAGAGATCTGATTATAACCAGATTAGCCATCAAGGAAGCAATAATAGTCATGCCCTACTAGTCTTTCTAGCATCTGATCCATAAAAGGTAGGGGAAAATGATCTTTCATCATGGCGTTGTTGAGATTCCTGTAATCAACACAGACTCTCCAGCTCGTGACAGTGCGAGTAAGGATGAGCTCATTCTTGGCATTGGATACCACAGTGATACCTCCCTTCTTAGGAACCACTTGCAAAGGACTTACCCATGAGCTATCTGAAATTGGATAAATGATACCTACATCCAGTAGTTTGATCACTTCTTTCGTGACGACTTCTTTCATGGGAGGGTTTAGACGCCGTTGTGGTTTCCTGGATGTCTTGGATCCTTCTTCAAGTAGCACCTTATGGGTGCAAATGGTGGGGCTGATACCCTTCAAATCTGCAACTGTCCATCCAATTTCCTATTTTCTCCATTTCAAAACTTGAATAAGTGCTTCCTCCTATTCCTGTGATAGTGTTGCACTAAGTATAATGGGAAAAGTATGAAGATCTCCCAAATACTCGTACTTTAAGGAAGACGGGAGAGGCTTCTGCTCTAGTTCAGGTGCCTGAAGAACTTAAGGCACTAATGGTTTTACTTTTGTCCTTTTGAAGATGTCAGGAATGACTACTCGTTTCCAATAGTGGCCGCATTGGCCTTCAATGAATTTGAGTTCCTCTGGCTCATCATCAGTAGGTATGTCTGGAAAATGCTTATGTTAGAAACATTAGGGGCCTATATACCCTGAGAGGGGGGGTGAATCAGGGTATGGATATTCTTTTTCAAAATTCTTCCTACCCCACTGGATCTTGACCTCTTTATTACAAGG
This sequence comes from Viscum album, assembly GCA_963277665.1. Classification (NCBI taxonomy): domain Eukaryota; kingdom Viridiplantae; phylum Streptophyta; class Magnoliopsida; order Santalales; family Viscaceae; genus Viscum; species Viscum album. Next base: position 1,627,476,836 of record OY728131.1, on the reverse strand, counting down.
GTCACTTTGTTTGAACTTGTGTGTTTATTATGATCACTTATTTTCTTCTTTGTCTGATGATGATGCTTCAAATGCAATGCAGGGAGGTAAGCAGGCAGACACAAAGATTTTTACTTGGTTCACCCTCACTGGGCTACGTCCAAGGAGCATACGCCGACAAGTTGTCGGTCGTACCAAATTCCACTAATCTTCACTAGCTGTGGATACAATGTTCGGGCTAGATCACTTCTAATCCCAGGATCACTGCCTTTACAAGTTTAGGGTCAGCTCACTGCTTTCCCAAGGGTCACTCCCTGTTTCTCTCTCTCTGGCTCACTGCCGGTGGAGAGGATCACCTACTTCCTCTTCCTAAGCTCACCGCTCCAGAAGGGAATCCACTCACTGTTTATAGACCTATAGGTCTCTTCATTTGCATGAATGAATGCATCTTCCTCTATGTGTAGATGCTCTGTTGAAGTACAACTTTCACCCGTAGATGAATATCTCTTTGCACCGAAGGTATCGGGCAACGTACCAGCTTCCACGCAGTCTGAGAAGCACTGATGGAACAAAACCTTACTTGGCGCGCAAGTCAATCTCGGCGCGTAAGTATCGACGCGCAAGTCACAACGGGCGCGCAAGTCCTCCTCAGACACTTGCGCGACTCAAGCTTCCTCAACTCCAAACTTGCGCGACTCTCTTCCTTTTACGCCCAAATCAGTATTGGCGTGCAAATGCTAACCGGCGTACAACTTCTAACACCGGCGCACAACTTCAACTTCTGGCGCGCAACTTCACCTGCACGACCACACACACCACCTACGCGACCACCACACATGCGCGACGGGAGCTCTGATTTCTCAAAGAGTTGAACTCCGGTAGAGAATGAGGAGGGGTGGTCCAGTATTTATAGGCAATCTGACCACCTTGCGCGACGGCGCGCAAGTCACCTGCACGACCCAGTTTCGGCACACAAGTCTTCTGTCCTTTTGGACACTTGCGCGACCAACTCCCAAACTTGCACGAACCTACTTCCTTTTCCATATTTTGATATTCTGATCTTGAAAATCATATGGCGCGCAAGTTTCCTATTCTCCAAGTCCTCAGCGCGCAAGTCCCTTTGCCAAAAACACTTTTCTTCATCTGCCGATTTTCAGGCCCAAAAATTTGGCAAACACTGGAAAACGGAGCCACCTTGTATCTGTTCTTTTGTATCGCCTCCAGATCATCCATTCCTTTTATCGGTGTTCTTGAATCAAACATGGATCATTGACCTCAGCTCTTGAACTCGACATTCCACTATGAAATCCTCTTTGTCAACAAGTTTGTATGTCATTGTTTTGCTTTGTCAACAATCACTACTCATATGTCCACTTTGTCAACAATCACCTCAAAAATGCTTCAATGATACCTTGAGGGATTTTTTGCCCAACAATCTCCCCCTTTGGGTTTGTTGACAACTCTTCCAAAACAAAGATACGTTGTTGATTCTTCAGCCTCCATTCGCCTCATTGCGATTCTGATAGCGATCAAGGATTTACTCAACACATACTCTAATCCCACATGAGCAATGCTCGGCGTGAGAAACAAGAGTAAATGAAAAGTTCATCAATGAATCACATTATCTCTGACATCCACTGTTGACACCAAACTGATACCAATTTGTACTAAACTGATACCAATTGTTGATGGATTTGTTGGAAGACCAATGTTTGGTTTGGAAATAGTCTTACCTCTTTCCAACACCACTCTTCTGCTTTTATCACGATCCTCAGCTGTCGTGATATCTATTCTTTGATCGATCACTTATAGCATCGTCAGATTTAATACACTCCCCCTTTCTCATTGCTCCCCCTTTCTGGCTGCTCCACCTGTCAGCTTCTCCCCGTATCAATTATGATTTATCAAATCTCCGCACTGTCTCCCCCTTGAACAATCACTATCTTCTCCCCCTTTGTCAACGAACCCAAAGGACACTCCTTTGTAGTCTGTAACATAGTAGAGAACACATATCAGCATATTAGGGAAAAACACATCATACCTCGGGGATATGGGGTGATCCCACATCCATACTATTTCAAGTGCGGGGAATCAACTGAACTCCCAGAGCCATTAGATGCCTCTCAAAAGCTTCCTTGGGTAAGGCCTTTGTCAGAATGTCTGCAACCTGTAGCTCTGTAGGCACATACTCCAACTTCACGATGCCCTGCTCAACCTTCTCCTTGATGAAATGATACTTGATCTCAATGTGCTTTGTCCTGGAATGATGGACAGGATTTTTGCTAAGATTTATAGCACTTGAGTTGTCACACTGGATTCCGATCGGAGACTTCACTTCAACTCCCATATCTTTAAGCTGCTGCTTCATCCACAATAACTGTGTGCATGCTTGAGTGGCCGCAATATACTCAGCTTCCGCGGTGCTCAGGGAAATGAAATCTTGATTCTTTCTTAGCCATGAAATACATAGTCCGCCAAGATAGAATGCACCACCTAACATTGATTTTCCATAATCTGCTGAACCGGCCCAATCTGCATCAGTATATCCCAATAACCCTGTCTGAGATTTGTCATTATAGATCAAGCTGAAATCTATCGTGCCTTAGATATACCAAAGTATTATTTTTACTTCAAGAATGTGGAATTATTTGGGATTACTCTGATAACTTGCTACTTGGCATGTGGCAAAAACTATATCAGGCCTTGTTGCAGTCAGGTACAACAACCTTCCAATGATCTGACTGTATTCTGTGATATTCACTACCTTGCCACTGTCATCTTTTGATGATTTTATCCGGATAGAAACCGGAGTCTTCGTCTCCTTGGAATTTTCAATTCCAAATCTCATCTGAATCTTCTTTTCATGTTTCTAATTCTACATTCATCTGGTAAGAATTGAGCTTATGTTGCACTATAATGGCTAGAAATAATCTGATTGTCTCCGGCCTCGCAACTGGTGCAGATGTATCATCAGTATCTATTTCCTCTGTCTGGGAGTATCCTTTGCACACTAGTCGTGCTTTGTTTCGAACCACTGTGCCATCTTCAGTCATATTCTTGTTGCGATAGACCCATTTAGTCCCGATGACATTTTTGTCTACTGGACTCGAAACAATCTCCCATGTCTGATTCTTCTCAACCTGATTTAGCTCTTCATTCATGGCCTGAACCCAGTTATCTTCATCAGTTGCATCATCAAATCATTTTGACTCAACCTATGATAGTAATGATGTCTGCTATAGTGATTTCATTCTGCTTGTCTGAACTGGAGCTCACTGATCACTGATGATATTCTGCCTTTCAATTTCAGCTTGATTCTTTGTCTTTTGTGCAGATAAGGATTTTACTTCCTTGTACTCATCATCAGTATATTCTTCTGAGTCAACTCTCAGCCACTTCTTCTCCCCCTGTGTTTCTTTCTTCCTCAACACTTTCGTCAGGAAATTGCTCACTGACTCATTTTTCAATGGCTTCATTTCTTTCAGCTACTTTTCTCTGTGTCATTATTCAATGACGTCATTTCCTTCAAACTTCTTCTCTCGGATTTTTGTTGACACGCCTTTGATTTTCTCTTGTAGCTTCTTGGTATCCTGAAATCAGTCAGCTGATACCACAATGTTAGATCAAAATAAATAAGCATGAAATGCTTGATCACTGCTGATTCTCTCATAGTATGTCTTCTCTCGATAGACAACACTTGAGCTGGGTCATCAAATTGTTTCCTTGATGGATCTGGCATCTGATTTTATTGTTGAATGTTCCCCCTGTGTTACACAACACTTCTATCTGTTAGGCCCAATGGTAGAGACCCATAACCATTCTTCTCCACGTGAAACATTAATACTAATCTGGAACTCCTCATTGAGCCATTAACAAAATATCCAAGCCTAATGAGTTGGAACTCAGTGTAGGAAACAAGAGATAAAGCTAATAACACAATCACTTTTAATTGTGCTCAGTTGCATATTTTCTTCTTCATCCCTGGTTCCTGATTTGAATCAATTGAACCTGTAGAGCATATCAGATCTCCACTTTGCATCCTTAGATGCCACTTCCCCTTGGATTGTATCTCCCTAAAACCTGAAACACACGGATCATCAGTTAATAGCATTTATATACATAGGGAGAGGGGGTATTTCCTTCTGGACTCCTCAAGATGAGGATTGTGGTTGATCCTGATGGGTCAACCCTTTGATTCTTTCTTGGAGGGCAACACACTCTTTTCTTGCTTCCTCTATCTGCCTAAACAAGTTCAACTGTTCTGGCCATATGACTAGGCATTCATTGCCTACATTCTGAGAATTTTTCTGATATGTAGATTTGTTAGGCTCGGCCTTTCTCACCGCTTGGGGCATAAACCCGCTAGTACACATTTCCTTCTTTGAGGTTCTACCGAAATTCTATTGTCCTTGATTATTTCTCTGAGTAGGAACCTCTCTGTTTGGCATCTTCCCTTTCTTCTTCTCCCATCTTAGGGGTCTTCCTCTTTCATTCACTTATCACTGAGAAACACGACATGTGGATTTTTCGATGCATTCTTTGTTCATCTTTCTTTTATCAGATGTCTGAATCACCGCACTCTTTTTCACTGGTGGTGAGTCCTCCATTGAATGTGCAATCTTCATATTCAAATTTGTAGTGTTTCCTCCCTTTTTCTTCCATATTTGTTTATGTTCATTCTTAGAGAGCGGTTGTGAGTGTGACTGAGGAGGTGACTGATACACCTTTCGTTCAGCTCCATGTGATTCCCCTGAGGCTCTAAGCCTATTCTTCTCCTTACCATTTTGTATCGCACTGTAATATGTATCTTTATACATCACAGGATTCAAGATTCTCTTTCTGGGCTCCTTTTCATTTCTCGCATTCTTCTTGCAGCAATTTCTCACCAAATTCCCTTGATTGGAACATATGAAACATCTTCTATTGAAGGCATACCTCATTTCATCATCTCTTAGCCAAGATGTTGATGCAGCTTGAGTTCTTCCCCTGACATTGAGCTCTTGAGCTTCCTGACACATATTCATGGTGTGTCCCATTCTTCCATAGTAATAGCATCTTATGAATGCTTTCCTCTGAGAGACTCTTCTCTTTGATTTCTCATGATGCTGCTTCTTATCCTCAGATTTATCAAAGTTTATATTTTCATAGCCTGAAATGTATTCCAGAGCATCTAGACAGAAGCTTGATGTGTGGCCATGAATCCCGCAGAAATAGCACATGCTATCATTTCTTCCAGTAAAAGCCCTTTTAGGTCTGTCTCCAGCACCTGCAAGGTTTTTCATATCTCTAGATATTTTCACTACACTTTTCCTATCATGCATAGGAGTGAGATCATCATATCCAATTCCAGATTTTCCCAACATGGATGGCCTTTGGAATGATACAATCCTTTCATGCTTCTCTTCTGATTTAGCATATTTGGCTTTCATTTGATCATCACCTGCCGAAGGATAATCAAATAATAAGTGCAGTGCATCCTTCAACTTGGGCTTATCTTTGGATTTATACTTCTCTATTTCCTTCTTGAATGATTCTAGCCCTTCTTCCAACTTTTGTATCTTTATATCCCTTGATTCAAGTTGGACATCAAGTTCTCCCTTGAGAAGCTTTCCTCTACTCATCTCATCTTCCAATTCACATGTCATCTTATCCACCATGTCACTCTGCTCCTTTACTTTCAATTTTTCTTGAGAAATAGAATCAAAACAACATGCATTGTCTTGTTGTAGTCTTTGATTCTTCTGAACTAGCTCAGATAGCTGTGTAGCAAGATCAACATTTCTATCTTTCAAATTCTGAACTTCATCTGACTTTTGACTCTCTTTATAATCACCAGCCTTTTGTTTTCCTTTTATTTTAGCCAGCTTTTGTAGTTCCTCAGCTTGAGAATCATTCTTCTCCTTTAGGTCAGTTTCCACATCAATAAGCCTTTGATTTAAGCCTCTTAGCTTGTTGACCTCAAACTCTAATACTTTGATCTGGATATCTTTAGATTTGACTTCTTCGGTGTTTCCAACGTCACTTGGAATAACAGGTTCTTCGATGCACTTAACTTGATTTTTTACTTTTCTATTCAAGCCATCGATCTCCCTTTTTTGTTCCTCAATCTTAAGCTTATACTCACCAACTGATTCTGAGTTCTTTGGTGCTGATAAATTGAGTTTCTCAATTTTATCCATCAACTCAGACTTCTCTTCTTCCTGCTGTTGCATATAGAGTTTGGCATCATGAACCACTTTGTTGGATTTCTTGGTTTTGGCTCTCCAAACATCTATCTCTTCAAGAGAAGCCTCTAACTCAGCTTGCATATCTATTCTTCCTTCAATTCTTTCTTCTTCATCATCACTTTGAAGTTCATGTACTTCACTCATTCCTGCATCCTGCTTGAGTGAATCAATATTTTCCCTATCAGATTCATCCAGACCTTCCTTCAGTAAGCCGTTTTTTTCTTTTAATTGAATCACACTTTTTCCATACACACTTCCACACTGAGGAATACTACCTGACTTCTTCTTCTTCTTTGATGTTTTTCCCTTTGCCATGGCACACAGATCGACTATACCAAGTCGGAGCAAACAAATCTGATAACAGCAACCTTCCCTCTCATACCAATTGTTAGGACCAATAGGGTCCTATATACCCTGAGAGGGGGGTTGAATCAGGGTATGGATATTCTTTTTCAAAATTCTTCCTACCCCACTGGATCTTGACCTCTTTATTACAAGGGTCACTTTGTTTGCACTTGTGTGTTTATTATGATCACTTATTTTCTTCTTTGTCTGATGATGATGCTTCAAATGCAATGCAGGGAGGTAAGCAGGCAGACACAAAGATTTTTACTTGGTTCACCCTCACTGGGATACGTCCAAGGAGCATACGCCGACAAGTTGCCGGTCGTACCAAATTCCACTAATCTTCACTAGCTGTGGATACAATGTTTGGGCTAGATCACTTCTAAGCCCAGGCTCACTGTCTTTACAAGTTTAGGGTCAGCTCACTGCTTTCCCAAGGGTCACTCCCTGTTTCTCTCTCTCTGGCTCACTGCCGGTGGAGAGGATCACCTACTTCCTCTTCCTAAGCTCACTGCTCTAGAAGGGAATCCACTCACAGTTTATAGACCTGTAGGTCTCTTCATTTGCATGAATGAATGCATCTTCCTCTATGTGTAGATGCTCTGTTGAAGTACAAATTTCACCCGTAGATGAATATCTCTTTGCACCGAAGGTATCGGGAAACGTACCAGCTTCCACGCAGTCCGAGAAGCACCGCTGGAACAAAACCTTACTTGGCGCGCAAGTCAATCTCGGCGTGCAAGTATCGGCGCGCTAGTCACAATGGGCGCGCAAGTCCTCCTCAGACACTTGCGCAACTCAAGCTTCTTCAACTCCAAACTTGCGCGACTCTCTTCCTTTTATGCCCAAATCAGTATTGGCACGCAAATGCTAACCGGCGTGCAACTTCTAACACTGGCGCACAACTTCAACTTCTGGCGCGCAACTTCACCTGTGCGACCACACACACCACCTGCGCGACCACCACACATGCGTGATGGGAGCTCTGATTTCTCAAAGAGTTGAACTCCGGTAGAGAATGAGGAGGGGTGGTCCAGTATTTATAGGCAATCTGACCACCCTGCGCGACGGTGCGCAAGTCACCTGCGCGACCCAGTTTCGGCGCGCAAGTCTTCTGTCCTTTTGGATACTTGCGCGACCAACTCCCAAACTTGCACGAACCTACTTCCTTTGCCATATTTTGATATTCTGATCTTGAAAAACATATGGCGCTCAAGTTTCCTATTCTCCAAGTCCTCGACACGCAAGTCCCTTTTCCAAAAACACTTTTCTTCATCTGCCGATTTTCAGGCCCAAAAATTTGGAAAACACTGGAAAACGGCACCACCTTGTATCTGTTCTTTTGTACCACCTCCAGATCATCCATTCCTTTTATCGACGTTCTTGAATCAAACATGGATCATTGACCTCAGCTCTTGAACTCGACATTCCACCATGAAATCCTCTTTGTCAACAAGTTTGTATGTCATTGTTTTTCTTTGTCAACAATCACTACTCAGATGTCCACTTTGTCAACAATCACCTCAAAAATGCTTCAATGATACCTTGAGGGATTTTTTCCCAACAGCTTATCATTAGAAATGGGAGAGCATACAAAATCATCTTCTTGTCCGCGCAGTTGTTCATCCAAGGTAGTCACTTTGTAGCAGTCCTCCTGCTTGGGTACAGATGCCTGTTTGACAGCCTTTAAAACATTGTAGGAGACTTTTTCATCCCCTACCCAGAAAATCAACTCTCCCTGGTGCACATTAATGAGTGCCTTCCCAGGGGCTAGGAAAGTTCTTCCCAATATAAGTGGTGCCTCCTGGTCCTCCTCCATGTCCAGGATAATGAATTCAGCAGGTAGGATCAATTGTACCACTTTCACCAGTACATATTCCAGTAGCCCCTTCAGATACTTAATGGATTAATCAGTATGTTGAAGGGCTACTCGGTTCGGCTTCAAATCATGGAGCCCGAGCTTTTGGAAAACTCTGAATGGCATGAGGTTGACACTTGCTCCCAAGTCGCATAAAGCTTTTCCAAATTCACAGGGTCCAATTGTACAAGGAATAGTAAAACTACCTGGATCCTGGAGCTTTGGAGGGATGGAATGTTGAACGACTACGGAGCACTCCTTTGTTAGTGAAATAACGCCCAGATCCTCCATCTTCCACTTATTGGAAAGGATGTCCATCATGAATTTGGCGTATGTAGTCATTTGTGTCAGGGCCTCCGCAAATGGGATGTTGATGTGGAGATTTCTGAACACCTCCATGAATTTACCAAATTAGTGGTCCAACTTTCTCTGCTTCATTCTTTTTGGGAAAGGCAATGCAGGCACAAATGGTTTGATGACTTCTTTTCCTTTGCCTAATTGAGCCTTTGGTGATGGATCTTCAGATGAAGAGGGATCTGAAACTGAACCTTCTTTATCAATAGAGGATGGAGGTTCAGTTGACTGGTGGGTTGGTTCCTTTTATGGCAATGCTTTTACACTATGCAAGGTGGTAGCATTGGCCTCCTCCCGCGGGTTCTTCTCAGTGTTTCCCAGTAGTGTACCGGGATGCCTCCCTAATAGTTGGTTTCCTATCTGGCCAATTTGATTCTCGAGGCTTCGAATGGAAGCCTCTTGGTTATGGAATTTCATTTTAGTAGTTGATATGAATTTATTCATTAGGTCCTCTAACCTTGAGGAGTTCTCTTACTGAGGTGGCTAGGTAGGTGGTGGAGGAGGTTGTTGCCTTTGTTGTTGCGGCTGAGGGTTCTGGTACCCTTGCTGCTGATAGGAACCCTGTTGGAACTGCTGTCTCAGAAACTGATTCGGGTACTGAGGCTGATTGTAGTCGGGCGGTCGCTGGGGTAGAGGGTTTTTCTACTGTTGACCCCAGCCTTGGTTTTTATTATCTCGCCATACCAGGTTTTGGTACTGTTGATATTGATTCGACCCTCTATTTTGAGCAACAAAGCTCACCTCGCTTGTCGAAGGGTCGGATGGAAGTCTCGGGAATTCTCCAAAATTGTGGTTGTTACCACAGTCACCGCATGCCGGATGGTTCGCCACATGAATTTGAGATGCGCCTTTGAGATTTAATGCGTCGATTTTCTTGGACACTGCATCCAACTGAGTAGCGAGCATGGTGGTAGCGTCAATACTATGCATACCTATTTTTTGAGTCCCCCGCTCAGAGTGCCACTGGAAGCTGTTGGCAGACATATCTTCCAGTAGTTCAAAAAGTTCTTCAGGAGACGTTCTCATCACCGTACCTCCAGCAGCAGCATCCACCACGGACTTGGTATTTGTTGTGAGTCCTCCGTAGAAGGTCTGGACTTGTATCCAGAGTGGGAGTCTGTGGTGTGGGAATTTTCATAGCATCTCTTTTAAACGTTCCCATGACTCGTACAACGACTCAGAGTCGTGCTGCTGGAAGTTTTGGATCTCGTTCTGTAGCATCATCGTCTTTGATGGTGGGAAGTATTTGGACAGGAATTCTTGGGATAGCTCCTCCCAGGTGAGGATGGATCTTTGTGGCAGCCCCTTGATCTAGTCTTTCGCCTTATCCCGTAGAGAAAAGGGAAATAGGCGAAGACAGATGGCATCCTCGGACACGCCATGGTAACAAAATGTGTCGCAGATCTCCAAAAAGTTGGAGAGATGGGCGTTCGGGTCCTCGCTGGGCAGGCCTCTGAATTGGACAGTCTTCTGAATCAGCTGCATGATTGCAGGCTTGATCTCGAAGTGCTAGGTCTGGACCGGAGGATGAACGATGCCCGTATCTGTTCCATGGATCGAAGGAATATCGTAATCCATAAGAGTATGTCTTGGAGGTGGCTGCTGAGGGGGTGGAGGTTGCAGATACTGCATCTCCTGAGGGGAAAAATAGGGTTTTTGGAAGAGTTGTTTCGGTTGTTCCAGTTGGTCGTACGCTGGAGGAGGTTGCCGCGGCGGTCGTTGGTAATCCCTTGGGAGGAATTCCACAAAGACTCCATGAGCCTTCTCTGGTAGACAAGCTGTGGGAGGCTACTGATCCTGGTACTAATGCTCAATCATAGCATCCACGACCGGTGCCCCCTCTTCCATGTTCTCCATGGTAGAGGATTTATGTTGGTTTGTTTCTTTTAGTGCACGTTGACAACGAAGCAGGGTCCGTTCGATTTCTGGATCAAGCAGAACATGTTCCGATGACTCGGCGCTTCTGGACCGAGTGGGGCGTCTATTCATGCACCTAAGGTCCTGCACATCCACAACAAAAATACCAGGCGTAAAAGGGAAAATAAAAGAGAAAATTGAAATGGGATTAGAACAGAATTTTTTGAGAATTTTTTATTTTTATTTTCACTTAATCAATTATTAACACAACCAAATTGTAGCACTGAAACCAAAATATTCACCAGCAACAGAACCAAAATTTGGTGACAGTCGTTGTGGCCGAAGGTATATTTTATCAGCGTCCCAAATTAATTATTACCCACTCTTAAAACTTTAGTATAGTTGAAGTGCGGGGTCGATCCACAGGGAACTTTGGCAGTGTGTTGGTTTAGTTGAGTTTATAATTAATTTAGTGAAACATGCAGAATTTAGAGTGGATTGGTTGGTTTGGATTGAGTGAAACTGTTTTATTTACTTTAAGAAAATGATTAACAATTCAAAGGAAACTTTTTAAAAGTGTTTTAACAGGAAGAAAAGTGTATTGGGGCTGTGGTGATTTAGGAGTTCTTATACGGATTTCTTATATGGTTGTGTTGTTCATGAAAATTTCAATGTTCTAGATTTCCTTGGTCCGGTTCCTCTTGTTTGGAATTGAAGAAATTGACTCCTTGGTCTGGTAGTTAGTGTTTCTCAATTCTTAATTTGGTTCAGTCCATTTATGAATCGGTGAAACCTTTTCAATGGTCATGAAATATTTCACCATTACTCTTCTTTTATATCGCTGAGAATTCTTCCCGTGGTCTGGCTCAAAATTCTCAGTAATATTTAGCAATGATTTAAGAGGAGTAAGGAGAATTAAGAAGAACGAACACAACTATCTAAATCAATACAACATAATACAATCCTTCATCGCCCACAGCCCCAACACAAGGGGTTTAGTTACACATGGAACAAATAATAGGAACAACACACTCGATACCTGATGAATTCATCGTGTAAGCTTCAAGGAGCGGTGTCGGTAGGTGGAACGGTGGAATAACGGAACCACGGTGGCTCAGGAACGGCGGCAGCAGAACTTCTTCCCTCCTCCAATGGTTTTTGAACTCCCAAATCTGAAGGCCAAGGCCTCTATTTATAGAAAAATAAAGTACACAGTGTGTATAGAAAGTACACACCATGTACTTCTGTCAACGCGCTTTGGGCTCCATTTTCTCTGCTGGTAGGTGGCCTAACACGCCGTCTTTGACTTTGAACACAGCTCCGCCTGGTAGTTGAGTGTACACGATGTGTAGCACCGCCATACATAGCGTGTAGTATAAAAATTTGGCCACCAACCCCTTCTAGAATAGCAAACACAGCATGTATAAATGGAACACGCCGTGTCTCCTTCAACGGCCACATGGGCGTGTAGACTCTTCTTGGAAAAAACCGCTTCTAGAATGTAGTACACGGCGTGTAATACCGCCTCACACAGTGTGTTGATTCTTCCTGGTGACATGGGCATGTACTCCCTCCTTCGATCCGTGTCCCTGTCTGGATGTACATGACGTGTATAAAAAGTACACGCTGTGTAGTTTTAAAATTTCCACAGACTTCCCTTGATTTGTGTATTTTAGCCAAAAAGCTCCTGAAAGTAAACAGAATCACCAAAATCAAAGAATATGTTCATGAAACAACATATATTTTCTGAAAACATGTTTTTATTTTCAATAATATATATGAAAATGTATACACAAATCAGGTGCATCAACTATTTTAAAAAAAATTCAAGGTTATGTACCTCCTTCGTTTGAACTTAGATTTTTCCCATGTGTAGCCTATCCTGAGTATTTTTCTATGTAGAATGTGATGGTGCCCTTGGTTTTAGCTTTCATGGTATGATGTGGAATGTTATGAGAATGATGCATGGCTAGGCAACACTCGATGAAGGTATTGATCTCATAGGGTCACCAGAGATTTATCAAGTTCACCCTCTAGTAGAGCTGGGTAGTGGTGTCCTTGATGACTACCGAGTTGACCCTCCAGTAGAGTTGGATAGTGGAGTCATGGATGACTACCGAGTTGACCCACCAGTAGAGTTGGGAAGTAGCATCCTCGAAGACTACCGAGTTGAACCTATAGTAGATCTAGGAAGTGGAATCCTCGGATACTACCTAGTTGTCCCTCCAGTAGAGCTGGGCAGTGGCATCCTCGATGACTACTGTGTTGACCCTCCAGTGGAGTTGGTTAGTGGTGTCCTCGATGATTATCGAGTTGATGCTCTAGTTTTAAAGACCCCAACCTCAGTATCTTGGAGTCGGTGCATTAATTTATTACATTGGTATGATTACAAGGAAGTTGTATCCCAAAGGACCTAATAGTTTAGTAGTTTTGGAAAAATAGATACAAACATATATTTTACATTACAACTTTGAAAGGAAAAACAATATATAGATTCCATTAGAAACTTCCATAACTCCTAGATTATCCCTGTAATTCATTCATAATATTTATTTTCCCATCCTGGGGAAAAATAAAAAATAAGAAATGGGTGATCTCAAATGCTCAGTAAGGGTAAGTAATACAACAAAAGTTATCATAAACATAAACATTATGCATAGTGAATAACTAAAAGCACATGCCTTTAAAATAAACTTGAACATAATATGGAAGGAATGAAATCTAAGTAAATAAAGTCATATAATTGATCATAATAGAATTAACCTTAATCATGGATATTATACTAGTCAAATATCACATGGTTTATCAATTACTAATATCATAATGATAGAATTTATAATTCTTCACATCTAAAACATATCATCAAGGCCTCGACCAAGATGTCTAAAAATACTAGGGTAAGGCCTCGGCCAAAACCCAATTCTATTGGGTATCATGAGACCTACCGATGCATCATGGGGCTATAGAGGGCTCCAACCATTATGTTCTAAGTACAATGAATTACTTTTATGAATGGGACTAAACATAAACAACATGAACATATGAAATGTAAATAAATTTCCCTACTCTATAATCATAATCACTAACAAATCTACATAGCATGGTGAATGGTATCAAGATTGTACATCCACAGTCAAACCGGTCATAAACCATTTAATAAAATATGGAAGATAACAATAAAAATATATCAATATCAATAAAGAATAAAATTCAATAGAGGTATTTAAATAGATTAAAATACTCTAATAAAATCATTGAGGAATTCTTGAGAGAAATACCCCTTTTACTTTGTAAAGAATATTTCTTTTGGAAAAATCATTTTTATTTGTCATAGTTGTTAGTATAAAACAAATAATTAACAATTATAGTTTTTCATGAAAAAATTAGTGATTTTAGAAAAATAATGGTGTCTTAAAACAGATTATGTATAATACTTGAAAATGATTAAGAAATCAAGACACTCCCTTTAATCGGGCTTGCATATCAGGAAGAATTGAAAAGGGAACCTTGAAAAAACATGTATTTCTTAAAAATAAAGATGAAATGATATGGAAACATGATTTAGGAATGTGTAAACATAATTTAGAATAATTATATAAAAAATAACGAATAATTCCATTGGTTTATAGAGGAAGGAAGCATAACCTGAATGAAAATGGAGGTTCGGGAAGAAAACCATTACCTAATGTATGAATGTGTTTTGTACTTGACCTTAACGTCCTAGATAATCAAATTAAATCCATTAATTAATTAATTAATAACCTTATCCACATTTATTTTATTTATTATAATTTTATTATGTTTACTTATAGCCTTTTTTTTGAGTTATAAGATACAATTTTATTGCTCAAGAGCGTTTGTTTCCTTGGTTTTCACGATCGGTATACTTGTATATGAGTATGGAAGTTCATGTAGAATGAGTATAATTATATAGAATTGAATTTATATGATATTAATGAACATAAATAATTTTAAATGTTTATATATATCATTTGGTTATATTTTATGAGGATGAATCATTAGATAATACATTTAGTGATAATCATTTTCATTATTACGATGATTATTGGTCATAATGAACTCATTTTGTTTTATCGTTTAGTGTTATGAAAATATGTTAACCCCAGAACATAAATTTAGTGCCCCTGGTTTGTGGTATGTAACCCTTACTTGATTATTTTCATGGTTTTAAAGTTAAGAGTGTTGAATGGGAGAGTTGGGAGAACTTGGAATGATGTTTTGAGGCAAAGGGGAAGTCGCACGGGCGGCGCACAGTTTTTCTAAACCGTGCGGCCAAACCATGCGCAGTGGGTCTTGGAGATAGTGGCTTCTGCATGAGTGGCGTATGGTTTGTCTAACCGTGTTTCCAAACCGTGTGATAAGGGTGGTCGAGGCAGTAGCTAATGCATGGTTAGCGCACGGTTTGTCAAACCGTGCGAACAAACCGTGCGGCCACTTAAACGAGATCCTATAAAGGTGGATCTCACATGTTTTTGCCTCTATATAGCTCGTTTTTTCTCCTAAGAGGCCCTAACTCAGTATATTGGTTCTCCTAAGGTCATGGAGGGTTCTTCCATTGTTCCAGAGGCGATCTAAAGGCTTCTCTTGGAAAATCGAAGCCGGATTCTTGAGGTATGTGATCGTTCTTGTTTGGTTTATTAGATCTACTTCTCTTCTTCTCTCGGTTTCTTAGATATACACCTGTTATGGGTAGATCTAAGTGTGTGGATTCCAAATATGATGATATTTGGTCTTGGTTGTGTTAGGAGAAGATATCTAAGGAGTATCCTTGGTGAATCGGCCCAGTTTTCTTGTGCGTTCTCCGTTTGTTAGGGTTTTCGTCAAAACCTTTGAGGTAGTAGGCTTCACTCTTGACTCATCTTATTAGAATTTATTATATTATCTTCAAATTGGGTTATTTGAATGAAATTGATTGTTCAAAGCATGGAGTAAATCTTCTTTGTGGTGATTTATGGTTTTGATGAAATTGTGAAATCTTGGTGAATTGTTGTGCAAAGTGATTTGGCTTCTTGAATTTAAAATGTTGATTTTAAATTATGGATTTTTTGGAATGGTAAATGGTTTGATGAAATATGGGTTTTCAATAAAAATTGGTGTTTTATTGAATTGGTTTGGTATTAAAATGGCTTGATGACATTGGTTCATTATTTGGTTTTCAATAAAAGTACGGTTTTATTGAAATGGTTTGAATTGGTTGAACACACTTGGTTTTGATGGAAATGGTTTTCAATAAAAGGTGTTTTATTGAAAGGATGTTTTTTGAATGATTGTTTTGAATGTGTGTTGTGTGTTCATGTTGCATATACGAGGATTGGTTGAAATAGGACCTTGTACTCGGTGCCAAATGTTTAATGTCACATGGGACTTTTAAGTACGAGGCTTGGTTGAAATATGACCTTGTGCTCTGTTCCAAAGGTGTAATGGAACATGGGAAACAATTACCTTGTCATGACTTGGTAGATCTACAAGAAACCGATCATGAGTATGGAACTGTCATAACGAATCATGCATGGTTGATTTCACGGGTTGTGAAATGGTTGGGTATGCCAAAAAGGGATTTTGTGAAATGGTTTTAAAGCTTTATTGGTTGTTTTTTTGGAAAAATGACTTGTTGGAAAACTGGTTTCAATTTCTCCTAGATGCTTTCGGTTATGAATGGTTTTGGAAACTTGTTTATATTTAGTTATAAACTTCTTTTGAGAAAATGTTTTATATAAACTTTTTTTATATAAATTTGGATAACTTTTCTATCCTAGTGGTGTGAGTAGGGAAGTCATTGGGAAAAACCTACTGAGTTTTACACTCACCCCTGATTTGGCATGTTGGTGCTTTTGTAGATGTCATCTTCCGGGACACAGGTAAAGGTAAACCATCTTATTGCTAGTGCTCATGGTGATGCTTTGGAGATGTGGTGGTGCTTGGTGCATGGAGCTCAGTGTAGAGCCATGGAGTGTGTCTTGGTTTGTTTTGGGTCTTTTTTTTAGTCTTTCTCTTGGTACTCTTATATTTTGTTGGTTATGTATTGATTTTTGGAACAGTGTAGTTCTCTTTTGGTAATTCATGAGTTGGTCTTTCTTTTGTTCACGCATCATATAGTGAATGTTTGGTAATGCTTGGTTGGTTTATGGGTTATTTCTTAAAGGGTAAATCGTCCCCCAACTTGTATTTGAAACCCTTCGGCATTTATTGCTAGCCTTTGGCATCCTAGGGATGTCGCTTAAGGCCTAGTAATGACTCGTTGTACTCTCAAGCCAATGAGAATTGGAGGGTCATTATAAATGGTATCAGCTTGTTCGGTCCTTTCCTAACAAGTGGTCATCGATGTTCTTGGTCTTGGAGTTGAAATTCATTCTTGTCTATTACTTTGGTTTAAATATTAGACAGGAGTAGGATTGTCGGAACTTGAAATGTATAGCATAAAAGGACGTAGCTAACCCATTTATGTTGAGCTTCAAGTTGCCAGGGTGTTGGGTACATAAGTGTTTTGGATACACTTCTAGAATGTTGAAAATCTCATTATCATGGGTTTAGCCAGTGAGAGGAGCATGACATGCATTGTAGAGGAATGAATTCCCACTAGGATTTCATATCTCATTGTGATGAATGAGTAAGGATTTTTTGCATGGTGCCAATTTTTGAAAAATGCACAAATTGTTTTCAAGTGAAAGAATTTGAAAACAGGGTATTGGGTGTATTTTGAAATTGGGTTGATTTTCAAAAAGTATGTTGAATGTTTTCAAAAATGGTTGAACATGGAAATAGGTTGTTTTTGGAATAACAATGTTGTGATAGATGATGTGATATAATTTGAATGCTAATCCATCGGTTGCTAGAGAGTGAGATTAGCGGGGTTTGTTGTTGGTTTAGAAAATGGCATCGGGTAGGCATCGTAGAGTCCAACCAGAGGTGGCCGATGAGAACGTGGTTGCACCTGAGCCCCAGGTGAACCAGTAGTTAGTCCAGAGCATAGTGTAAGCTTTCCAAGCTGTGGGAAGTGTGAATATAGTGAAATATCCAAAACATGTTGCTTATGCAGCTCAGTTTTAAAAGCAGGATCCACCCGTCTTTAGGGGTGATTTGGACCCGGAAAGGGCAGAGGCGTGACTGTCCAAAATGAACAAAATTTACGAATTCTTGGGGACGCAGGTAGAGCTAATAGTAAATCTAGCAACGTATAAGCTATAGGGTCTTGCTCTTCAGTGGTGGGAGTTGGTAGTCCAAGCGGGAATGGACTAGGGTATGACGTGGGAAGGATTTGAGGAATTGTTTAATAAACAATTCTACCCACATATGTTCAGAATTTAACACACAAATGATTTCTTCAGTCTGAAGCAAGAGCATATATCTGTGATGGAGTATGAAGCTATGTTTATGAGCTTAGTGCGGTTTGCACCCGAGGTGGCGGGTAGCATGTCGTTGAAGGAAAGGATCTTCGAAGCGGGGTTAAGGCAAGAGATCCGCTCCAAAATAGTAGTGTTGTGTATCGATGATCACACAGAGATGGTGAATCGAGCATCAGTGGCTCAGCGGGATCTGTTAGGATCTTTAGGCAGAGGAAGCATGGTGGTACCCATGGGGAATAGTGGGAGCTTCGGTTTTGAAACTACAAACTCCTCATAGTGAAAGAGAATGTCAAGCCTTTGTGTGTAGAGCATGTGCTATAACTATTGATGGAGCTGAGTTAAAATGGGACTTCTCGATGTTGGACATGGATGTCTATGAAATAATCCTAGGTATGGATTGTTTGACAATTTTTAAGGCTCACATAGACTGTTATAGGAGAACGGTTAGTTTCACGACTGAGGATGACATCAACCATCTCTTTAGAGGAGAGAGGATGGTAAAGAAAGGTGAAAAGAGCTTGTTGCCACCAATGGTGGGAACGATCTCTTACCAATTGGTAGCATTGAATTTGGCATCAATGTAAGAGATTTAGGGAAATAGTTTTCCAGCTGTTGTGGATCAATTTGCATATGTCTTTCTCAATAACTTCTCAAGGTTACCACCTCTAAGGGAAGTGGAGTTTACGATTGATATCCTTCCGGAGACCATTCCTATTTCCCTTTCATCTTATAGGATGGAACCAATGGAGTTACAGGAATTGAAAGTGTAGTTAGAGGAGCTGGAAAGCAAGGGTTTCATTCGACCAAGTACTTCTCCATGGGCAGTACCAGTGTTGTTTGTGAAGAAGGCAGATGGAACTCTTCGGCTGTGTGTTGATTATCATAAGCTTAACCAAGTTATGATAAAGAATAGATATCCACTTCCATGCATTGATGATCTGTTCGATCAATTAAGGGGATCTCAATGGTTCTCCAAGATTGAATTGTGATCAGGATATCACCAATTGCGAGTTCAGAAGGAGGATATTTCAAAGACAGCTTTCAGAAGCAGATATGTCCACTACGAATATGTTGTCATGCCTTTTGGTTTAACGAATGCACCAGCAATATTCATGGCTTTGATGAATCAGATATTTTAGCGATGTCTGGATTCTTTTGTTGTGGTGTATTGTGATGCTTTGAGAATAGGGTTGGGTTGTGTTCTCATGCAAGGAGACCATGTGATTCCTTATGGCTCAAGGCAGTTGAGAATTCATGAGAAAAATTACCCAACACATGATTTGGAGTTAGCTACAGTCGTCCATGCTTTGAAAACATGGAGACATTATCTCTTTGGTGAGAAATTTACTGTGTTTACGGATCACAAAAGCTTCAAACACATTTTCTCACAGTGAGATTTGAATCTGAGGAAAATGAGGTGTATGGAGTATCTCTAGATGTTTGACTTTGACATGATGTACACACCAGGAAATGGAATTTGGTAGCAGATGCATTGAGTAGAAATTCATATGCTCAGTTAGAAAAAGTAGATTCAAATGAATGTCAGTTGATATTAGTCTTAGCCAACATGCATGTGGAATGTGAAGACCGAGGTGATATTGTTGTTTCCTTTTCAGTTACACTTGTTCCTGATTCAGTAAAAACGATCAAAGAAGCACAAACATCTGATGCAGAATGTCTAGTTGTAAGTTTAAAACTCAATGGTGGGGAGACCATTGATGGATGGAAACTTAATTGGGGTTTAGTTTTTCATTTCGGAGATCATATGGTTGTACCTATGGTTTTTCAGGAACAAATCCTTCATGCTTATCACCATTCAAGATGGGTTGTACACCCAGGTACACAAAAGATGTATAAGGTGTTGAAGGCGCAGTTTTGGTGGAGAGGCATGAAAAGGAAGGTGGTCAAGTTCATCTCATGGTGCTTAACTTATCAGAAGGTTAAAGCTGAGCATTACAGACCAGCTGGTATGTTACAATATTTACCTATACCAGTGTGGAAATGGGAGCAGATAGCTATGGATTTCATTACAGGTCTCCCAAGAACGGTTCTGAAGCACGATTCCATATGGGTGATAGTGGATCGACTTACCAAGTCGGCTCATTTCATCCCTATTCATGAATCTAATACATTGGGGGATCTTTCCAAACTCTATATCCGAGAATTGGTAAAGAGACATGGCATACCAGTTTCAATCGTGTCAGATAGAGATCTGAGGTTCACATCTTGTTTCTGGAGATCATTATAGCAAGCCCTTGGGACTCAGTTGACTATAAGCATGGTGTATCATCCTCAGATGGATGGGAAATCCGAGCGGATGATACAAACGTTGGAAGACATGTTGTGGGATTGTGCAATGGATTTTGGTGGCTCATGGGAGGAGCATATACCCTTAGTAGAGTTCTCATATAATAACAGCTATCAAGCCTCAATACGCATGGCTCTGTTTTAAGCATTGTATGGGCATCCTTGTCGTTCTCCATTATGCTAGGTGGAAACTGGTGAAACTTCACTATTTGGGCCGAGCCTTGTCCAAGAAACAACAAAGAAGATTCAGTTGATTAGAAAGATGATGGAGACGGCTCAGAGTCGTTAGAAATCTTATGCAGATCACCGTCGAAGACCGTTGTCATTCATTATGGGTGATCATGTCTTCTTGAGGATCCCTCCAAGGCTTGGACATCGTCTTTTTGGGAAGAAGGGAAAGTTATCTCATAGATACATTGGCCCTTTTGAGATACTGGAACAGTTTGGAGAGGTGGAATATCGGTTGGAATTACCACCACAGTTTAGTTCGGTGCATAATGTGTTCCATGTATATCAGTTGAAAAAGTATCAACCCAATCCTGACCATGTGATCAGATTGGATCACATTGACCTAGATCCAGATGCTTCATTGATACAGATCCCGGTACGGATTGTGGATAGGCAAGAGAAAGTCTTGCGTGGAAAAAACATTGGTCTAGTGCAGGTTTTATAGCAGCATGGTCAGATTCAGGAAGAGACTTGGGAGCGTGTAAAGGAAATGAAAGATCAATGGCCGCAACTCTTTCAGCTGGGTGAAGGTTTTCTACTTTCCGAGGACGTAAAGATCAATGGTGGGGTGAATGTAGTACCCCCGGTTTCTTGTATGTAACCCTTACTTGATGCTTTTCATGGTTTTAAAGTTAAGAGTGTTGAATGGGAGAGTCGGGAGAACTTGGAATGATGTTTTGAGGCAAAGGGGAAGTTGCACGGGCGGTGCACGGTTTGTCTAAACCATGCGGCCAATCTGTGCGCAGTGGGTCTTGGAAGAAGTGGCTTCCGCACGGGCAACGCACGGTTTGTCTAACTGTGCGGCCAAACCATGCGAGAAGGGTGGTTGAGGCAGTAGCTAACGCATGGTTAGCGCACGGTTTGTCAAACCGTGCGAACTAACCGTGCGGCCACTTAAACGAGATCCTATAAAGGTGGATCTCACGCATTTTTGCCTCTATGTAGCTCATTTTTTCACCTAAGTGGCCCTAACTCGTGATTTTGGTTCTCCTAAGGTCAAGGAGGGTTCTCCCATCATTCCAGAGGCGATCTGAAGGCTTCTCTTGATGAATCGAAGCCGGATTCTTCAGGTATGTGATCGTTCTTGTTTGGTTTATTAGATCTACTTAGATCTACTTCTCCTCTTCTCTCGGTTTCTTAGATATACGCCCGTTATGGGTAGATCTAAGTGTGTGGATGCCAAATATGATGAGATTTGGTCTTGGTTGTGTTAGGAAAAGAGATCTAAGGAGGATCCTTGGTGAATCGACTCGGTTTTCTTGCGCGTTCTCCGTTTGTTAGGGTTTTAATCAAAACTGTTGAGGTAGGAGGCTTCACTCTCGACTCCTCTTATTAGAATTGATTGGATTAGTTTCAAATTTGGTTATTTGAATGAAATTGATTGTGCAAAGCATGGAGTAAATCTTCTTTAGTGATGATTTATGGTTTTGATGAAATTGTGAAATCTTGGTGAATTGTTGTGCAAAGTGATTTGGCTTCTTGAATTTAAAATGTGGATTTAAATTATGGATTTGCTGGAATGGTAAATGGTTTGATGAAAGATGGGTTTTCAATAAAAAGGGGTGTTTTATTGAAATGGTTTGGTATTGAAATGGCTTGATGAAATTGGTTCATTCTTTGGTTTTCAATAAAAGTGCGGTTTTATTGAAATGGTTTGAATTGGTTGAACACACTTGGTTTTGATGGAAATGGTTTTCAATAAAAGGTGTTTTATTGAAAGGATGGTTTTGGCATGATTGTTGTGAATGTGCGGTGTGTGTTCATGTTGCATATACGAGGCTTGGTTGAAATAGGACCTTGTGCTCGGTGCCAAACGTTTAATGGCACATGGGACTTTTAAGTACGAGTCTTGGTTGAAATATGACCTTGTGCTCGGTGCCAAAGGTGTAATGGCACATGGGAAACAATTACCTTGTGACGACTTGGTAGATCGACGAGAAACCACTCATGAGTATGGAAATTTCATAACGAAGAATGCATGGTTGATTTCACGGGTTGTGAAATGGTTGGGTATGCCAAAAAGGGATTTTTTTTGAAATGGTTTTAAAGCGTGATTGGTTATTTTTCTGAAAAAATGACTTGTTGGAAAACTGGTTTCAATTTCTACTGGATGCTTTCAGTTATGAATGGTTTTGGAAACTTGTTTATATTTAGTTATAAACTTCTTTTGATAAAATGTTTTATATAAACTATTTTTATATAAATTTGGTTAACTCTTCTATACTAGTGGCGTGAGTAGGGAATTCATTGGGGAAAACCTACTGAGTTTTATACTCACCCCTGGTTTGGCACGTTGGTGCTTTTGTAGATGTCGTATTCCGGGACACAGGTAAAGGTAAAGCATATTATTTCCAGTGCTTTTGGTGATTCTTGGGAGATGTAGTGGTTCTTGGTGCATGGAGCTCAGTGTGAAGTCATGGAGTGTGTCTTGGATTTTTTTGGGTCTTTTGTTTAGTATTCTGCTTGGTACTCTGATATTGTGTTTGTTATGTATTGGTTTTTGGAACAATGTATTTCTCTTTTGGTAATGCATGAGTTGGTCTTTCTTTTGTTCACGCATCATATAGTGAATGTTTAGTTATTATTGGTTGGTTTATGGGTTATTTCTTAAAGGGTAAATCGTCCCCCAACTTGTATTTGAAACTCTTCGGCATTTATTTCCAGCCTTTGGCGTCTTAGGGATGTCGCTTAAGGCCTAGTAATGACTCGTTGTACTCTCAAGCCAATGAGAATTGGCGGGTAATTACAATAAAAAAGGTTGAAATACAAATATTATAATCTGTTTTAACCATAAAAATGGTTTCATTACCAGCCTTTAATTATAAATTGAAGAACGAAAATTCATCGTCCACGAAGGTTGTAAATCGGCACCTCTCGGATGATGATTTCATTTTTAAAATAAAAGAGAGAGATGGTTGGTTTTGGGTTAGTAAATTCCATTAACATTATATAATTAAATTATATATATGATAATAGAGTTATAATTCTCATTTTTATAGAGTATTTGAGGATAGAATAATAAAATAAAAGAACTTGAAAAGAAACTAAACAGAAAAGAAAGAGGATTTTACCTCTTGAATACTCCTACTTGAGAACCTACTTAAGAAGATTGGTTTTGTTATTTTGTTAATACCAAGAGCTAATATATGTGGGAAAGAGTCTTGGGAAGAGTATTGGGAAGAATTTTTACAAGCTTCAAGGCTTAGAGTTGTGAGGAGAAGTGGTGGTGAGGGGTGGTATTTATAGTGGAGGAGAGGGGTGATTTCTCATTATTTTATTATTTTTCTCAAGATAAGAAATAGTGTTGATTCATGTGACTAAATACAGCAATATATTCATGGGAGTTAGAACCAAGGATGCTTACATCATCCAAACATCACATATGACTCAATAAATCATGTATTTATCATTTATCGTAAATTGTCGTATTTTACTATTCACAAAAAATTCAAGTATTTTAGAAAAATATAAAAAATTCACCCTAACCCTTTTTCTACATGTAGAATTAAAAAATAAACTCCATTTTATGAAGATAATTTTCCAAATATGAAAAATATAATTTTTAATTAAAACCATCAATTACTCAAAAAATACAGATTTTAAATCTATAACTGATTTTATAACACTTTCAAAAATTAACTATGGTATCATAATATTATCCTAACAGTATAAGAAAACAAAATTTTAATTTATAAATACATTTTATATGAATATAGTTTCTTTTAAATAATTTTATTAATTATAAAATTGTAATTAAATATTTATGACTTACAAAAATACCAACACTTAATTTAACAATTTTTGAAATATTCATTTACTTATACTATGATATAATTATAGAATAATTTCATTTATAATGTGCCTAAATTTTATTTATACTTTCATGGGTGATGTTACTATTCATTAGTCTAATTTACTATTTATAAGGGTCATATTACTATTCCTAAGGCCGAGTTACTATTTCATCGGTATAGGTTCCAGAACTTCTAGAAATACCTCTTATTTCATTCATTCTTCATTTATGATTTTTTATTGTGTTCTATAAGTGATTTTATGAGATCTAAACTATATTAAATAAACATAAGAATCGAAATTTCATTGATAGAGTTCTAGGTCATTACATTGTCCTCTCCTACAAAAATTTCATCCTTGAAATTTCCATATTGTCAACCCACAAAAAGATTTGGGTATTTCTTCATCATAAGATACTTAGGCTCCTATGTCGCCTCTTCAATTTTATGATTTTCCAAAGTACCTTTATGAGCCAAGTCATCTGATTCCTCAACACCAATTCTTTAATGTCTAGAATTTGGATAGGATCTTCACAGTAAGATAAGTCAGGTTTTAATTATATTCCTTTATAAGTGAGTACATGTGTTGGGTCTAGCATGTACTTATTTAACAAGGATATGTGCAACACATTATGTACTTTGGAAATACTAGGCATCATTTCCAAATGATAAACAACATCTCCAAATCTCTTCATAATTTAAAAAGGATCAATGTACCTAGGGTTCAGTTTCCTTTTCCTCCCAAATCTTATAACACCCTTCCATGGAGATATTTTCAAGAAAACGTGATATCCTGCTTGAAATTCCAAATCCTTCCTTCGATTATCTATATATATCTTTTCTTACTTTGAGATGCTTTGATTTGGGTTTGAATATTCTTTATCTTCACTATTATTTCCTCCACAAGCTCTGGGCCTAAAAGATTATTTTCCCCAACTTCATCCCAACATGTTGGTGTATGAAATCTCTTTCCATACAATGCTTCATATGGTTCCAGGAAAATATTTATCCGACATACCTTGAAAGTTGAGGTATCATGATCTCAACATGTCTTATAATGTTTGAATGGTCCTTTCAGACTGCCTGCCAATTTGAGGGTGATAATCGGTACTCAAACGAAGCTCAGTATCCAAATCTTTCTGAAAAATTTTCCATAATTTTGATGTAAATCATGGATCACAATCAGAAAAAATATAAATAGATTCTCTATGAAGTCTTACAACTTCATTAATATAGAGTCTTACAAGGCTCTCTAGTGTCAAATCATCTCTTATAGCGAGGAAATGTGCAGATTTGGAAAGTCAATCAAAAATCATCCATATTACATCATTCTTTCTTGGAGTTTTTGGTAATCCAGTGAAAAAATCCATAGTGATTTCATCCCATTTCCATGTAGGAATAGGTATAGGTTTCATGAATCCTCTAGGATGTTGTCTTTCAACCTTCACTTGTTGACAAACTAAACATTTTGATACATAATTAGTAATTTCCCGCTTCATATTATCCCACCAGAAATGTTTCTTCAGATTTTTATACATCTTAGTGCTACTAGGGTGTATAAATAAATTCAAGTTATGGGAATCATCCAATAACTCCCTTTTTAGCTCTGGTACATAGGGAACACATAGCCTCCTCCCAAATGTCAAAATTCCATCCTCACACACGAAGTCTGAAAACTTCCCATCATTCCCAGCTTTAATTTTATTTTGAATATTCTCATCATCAAACTGAGAACTTTTAATTATTTCCAATGAATATGGTTAGTCAACCAGTTGAAAAATTAATGATGTTTTTCCTTCCTTGATAATTCTAATATCCATATTTTCTAGATCCATGTACACAGGGTCCTTATCAATCCACATTTTGTTCAAAACTCCATGATCCTTCCTGCTCAATGCATCTACTACCTTATTCTCGTTCCAAGGGTGGTAGTGTATTAAACAATAAAAATCATTGAGTATCTCGAGCCATCGCTTTTTCCTTATGTTGAGTTATTTCTATGAGAAGATATATTTGAAACTCTTTTGATTTGTATATATCCAACATATTTTACCATAGAGATAGTGTCTCTATATTTTTATAGAAAATATTATAGCCGCTAACTCAAGATCATGATTTGGATAGTTTTGTTGATGATTTTTTAACTTCATTGATGCATAGTAAATTACTATATCATTCTACATAAGTACATAGTCATGTCCTCTATTTGATGCATCACTATAAATCACAAATACATCATTTCCCGATGGTAGAGTCAAGATTGAAGCATTCACTAATATCCTCTTCAATTATTCAAAACATTCTTTGCATTCTTTTTTCCAAACAAACTTAACTCCTTTACGAATAAGCTTGGTTAATGGGTTAGCTAATCGGGTGAAGTTCTGAATGAAACACTGATAATAACCTGCTAAACCAATAAAAATACATATCTTGGTTATGTTCGTTAGTGTAGGTCATTCCTAAATAGAAATTTTCTTCATAGGATATACTGAGATTCCATCCTTAGAGACAATATGGCCAATAAAAGAAACTGATTGAATCCAAAATTCACACTTGCTTAACTTTCCATATAATTCATTTCTTCTAGGAGTATTTATAACAATCTTCAATTTATTCTCATGGTATTTATCTATTTTTGAGTATATCAAGATATCATCAATAAATATCAAAAAATAGTTATCAAGATAGTCCTTGAAAACTCTATTCATTAGATCCATGAAAGAAGAGGGTGCATTAGTTAGTTCAAATGGCGTTACTGTAAACTCATAATGTCCATACCTAGTATGAAATGTTGTCTTTGGAATATATTTCTTCCTCACACATAATTGATGATATCTAGATCGAAGGTTAATCTTTAAAAAGTATTTATATCCATGAATTTTTTCAAATGAATCATCAATGTAAGGAAGGGGATACTTATTCTTTATTTTAATAACATTAATTTCTCTTTAATCAATGCATAACATCATGGATCCATATTTCTTCTTGAAAAATAGAACAAGGGTTCCCCATGGAGAAATAATATGGTGAATAAATCCCTTTTCACTCAATTCCTCTATTTTCTTATTCAAATCCACTAATTACATAGTGTTCATTCTATAGGGAATCTTTGATATAGGTCTTTAATTAGGAATTAAATCAATAGAGAACTCAACTTCCTACTCTAGAGGATGTCTAGGTAATTCCTTTGAAAATACACCAGTGTATTCTTGTATAATAGGTACATCCTTAATTTTAAGATTTATTTCCTTATCCATAGATGATTTTTTCTATTCCTCCCCAAGAATTTCATTTAGTAGAGCTATTGGGGGTGGATCTAGATGAGAATCATACGGTGATGTTTTTTCTCTAAAGATAAGGGATTCTACACCTTCCTCAAAAATCATAATTTCCTTCTTCTTGCAATATATTTTCGCATCATATTTTGAAGGCCAGTCCATACCGAGGATTATGTCAAAGTTGACCATAGGTATGATGATAAAATTATTAGATAAAGAATGTTTATATGTCATAATAGGAACTTCCTGACACATCTTTGTTGAAATGAGATTTCCCTTATGGGTTTTGAATGACAACTCCCTTTTTATGGAGAATTGGAAATATCTAATTTTTAAAGAAAACTGGGAAGATATAAAGGAATGAGATGATCTAGAATAAAATAAATATTTAGCTAAATTTGAGGATATGATTAATGTACCTTCAACCACATCATAGGAACCTTAACCTAAGCTATTGTGATCACATAACCTTGTCCTTCCCCCATGGCCTTTTTTGAGGAAAGTTTCATTGACGCTTCAGACAATAATTTTATTACTATCCCATATCTCTACAATTGTAGAATTTAACATTGTTAGCTTATTTGTTTTCTTTTCAATCTTGATTGTGATGGTCTTTCCCACCACACTTGTACCAAACTCTTTTTCCTTTTAAGAAAGAACCAGGGTGTTTCCTTCCCCAAGTATCGCATGTTAGAAAATTACCTTTTTTATTCTTGACTTTATCTATTCTTTCTTCCCCCCCCTATATTCTTCTCTTATCTTCCCTTAAAGTCACAATACTTAGAGAATTATTTCTCTGTCTTGATAGAACATGAGACTATATCCTCGTATGATGAGAAATTTTGGGAGACTATTTCCCTTTAGATGAATGGTTTTAAACCATCAAAGAATCGATCAATATTACACCTTGGATTATGTATATAGTCTGCGGCATGCCTTAATAACCTTTTAAATTTTTCATCATACTTGGAAACATTATCATCCTCCTTTTACCTCGGATTCAAGAATTATCATTCCATATCTGCTCATTGTTCACAAGAAAAATATTTTTCTAAGAAAAATTCCTTAAAATCCCTCCATTCCATATTTTTAATTACATCATCCTCATTTGTGTTTTGAATTAGTGACCACCATTGATCTGCATCTCCCGATAGATGATAAACTGCCATAAAAACCTTCTCCCTTTCATTAATTCCCAAAGCTAGAAATATCTTTTCTAAGGAACTTATTCATTACTCAGCTACAAATGGGTTTGTATTCCCATTTAATTATGGATGTTGTTTCCACATAAATTTATCTAACATTTCTCCTTCATGTTGCAGATTAGGATGCTCCATAAGAGTAAGATTATTGTTCATAACCTGAGTCAGCTGTCTCATTATAGTTATAAGTTTCTCAGCACTAGTCGCAACTCCAATACTAATATCATTATCTTCCATAGGAGTTCAATCCCTACATGGGGTATGTGTGTTGATAAAGTTTTCATTCCTTTCACTAGGTGGAATTTCTAAATAATGTAATACACTAGATTAGGTTATGAATTGTAATGTATAATATCAAACTAGAAAAATACTTAACATGAATTGATGTTTTATGCATAGCTAATATCATAATCATAAACATGGTTTCTTTGGAGACATATTTACTTTTAAATCCTTCATAATGGTTTATAAAGAAAATGTAGCTTATCCCAAGAATATACCATGGGAGTGTCAAACTAGGTGCGTAGTAAGCCCCATTTTCATGTACCAGGTTACCGTGAGTCAGGCTCGGGACACCTTGCTGGAGTTGTTACCCCTAGGTACATTTGTCCCAGAACTACATCCACTTGTTGTATCTAGACAGGGATGTATTCCTAAAAAGTTACACATAATATATACCTTACCAAAATACTAGGATTCTCTTCTATTCTTACTCTCAAAGTATATCTTAGGGTTATGTTCCGTAATCCATGTTTTCTAAATCTAGTTTCCAAGTTTTATACTAAACTTCCTTTGATACCAACTGTAAAGACCCCAACCCCAGTATCCTAGAGCCAGCGCATTACTTTATTATATTGGTATGATTACAAGGAATTTGTATCTCAAAGGACCAAATAGTTTAATAGTTTTTGAAAACTAGATACAAACATAAGTTTTACATTACAACTTTGAATGGAAAAACAATATAGAGATTCCATTGGAAACGCCCATAACTCCTAGATAGATTATCCGTGCAAGTCATTTATAATATTCAACTTCGCATCCTGGGGAAAAATAAAACATAAGAAATGGGTGAGCTCATATGATCAGTAAGGGAAAGTAATACAGTAGAAGTTATCATAAACTTAAACATTATGCATGGTGAATAACTAAGAACACATGCCTTTAAAACAAACTTGACCATAATATGACAGGAATAAAAGTTGAGTAAATAAATCCATATAATCGATCATAAGAGAATGAACCTTAATCATGGATATTATGCTAGTCAAATATAACATGGTTTATCAATTACTAATATCATAATAATGGAACGCATAATGATTGGCATCTGAAACATGTCGTTAAGGCCTTGGCCAAGACGTTTGAAAATACTAGGGTAAGGCCTCAGCCAAAACCCAATTCTGTTTTGTCTCATGAGACCTAACAATTCATCGTGGGGATATAACGGGCCCCACCCATCACTTTTTAAGTTATATTCATTCCTCATATGAATGGGGATAAACATAAACAACATAAAAAAATTAAATGTAAATAACTTTCCCAGATATGTAATCATAATCACTAACTAATCTGTGTAACATGGTGAATGGTATCAAGATAGAACATCCATAGTCAAACCTATCATAAACCATTTAATAACTTACGGTAGATGATGATAATAAGATATCAATCTCAATAAATCATAAAATTCAATTTAGGTGTTGAAATATATGAAAATAATCTGATAAATCCATTGAGGAATTCTTGAGAGAAATACCCCTTTTACTTTGCAAAGAATAGTTCTTTTGGAAAAAACATTTTTTGTCATAATTATTTATATAAAACTAGTAATGAAAAAATATAGATTTTTATGAAAAAAGTAGTGATTTTATAAAAATAATGGTTTCTTAAAAAAATATGGATAATACTTGAAAATGGGTAAGAAGCTGAGACGTTCCCTTTAATCGGACTTGCGTATCGGGAAGAATTGAAAAGGGAACCTTGAAAAAACAGGTATTTCTTATAAAATAAAGATGAAATGATCTAGAAACAAGAGTTTTTAATGTATAAATAGAATTTAAAAGTAGTATATAAAAATAATGAAGAATTATATTGGTGTATAGAGGAAGGAAGTATAAACCGAATGAAAATGGAGGTTCGAGAAGAAAACCCTTACTTTATGTCTGACTGTGTTCTGCACTTGAACTTAACATCCTGGATAATCAAATTAAATCCATTAATTAATTAATTCAGAACCTTATCCACATGTATTTGATTTATAATAATTTCATTAAGTTCATTTATGGTTTTTAATGAGTTATAAGATATAATTTTATTTCTCAAGAGCGTTCATTTCCTTGGTTTTCACGATTGGTATACTTGTATATGAGTATGAAAGTTCATGTGGAATGGGTATAATTCTCAAAAAATGAATTTATGTGATATTAATGAACATAAATAAGTGTAAATGTTTATATATAGATTTTTTATATGGTATGATAATGAATCATTAGATAAGACATTTAGTGATAGTCGTTTTCATTATTATGGCGGTTATTGGTCATAATGAACTCATTTTGTTTTATCATTTAGTATTATGTAAATATGTTACTTACATAACATAAGAAAGGTTGTAATACATATATTATAGTCGGTTTTGACCCTAAAAATGGTTTTATTACCATCCTTGAAGGAGAAATTGAAGAACGAAAATTCGTCGTCCGCGAAGGTTGTAAATCGGTACCTCTCGGACGATGATTTCATTTTTAAAATAAAAGAGAGAGAGGAAGGATTTTTTGTAAGAATATTCCATTAATATGATATAATTCCAGTATATAGATGATACTGGATTTATCATGCTCATTTTGACAGAGGAGGTGAGGATAGAATTATAAAATAAAATAACTTGAAAAGAAACTAAAAGGAAAAGGAAAAAGATTTTACCTGTCGAATACTCCCTATGAACCTCTTTAAGGGGATTGGTTTTGGTCTTTTGTTAAGAAAAAGAGATCATTGATGTGAGGGAGAGGCTTGGGGAGAGGATTGGTCAGAATTTTGACAAGATTCAAGGCATATATGTGTGAGGAGAAGTGGTGGTGAGGGGTGGTATTTGTAGTGGAGGAGAGGGATTTCTCATTATTTTATTCATTATTTTATTACTTTTATCAAGACAAGCAATAATGTTTATTCTTATGACTAAATATAGTAATATATTCATGTGAGTTTGAACCAAGGGTGCTTATATCAGACAAACATCACCTATGAATCAATAAATCGCGTATTTATAATTCATCATAAATTATCATATTGTAGTATTCACCAAAAATTCATGTATTTTAGAAAAATCCAGAAAATTCACCCTAACCATTTTTTGACATGTAAAATTTAAAAATGAACTCCATTTTATGAAAATATTTTTCTAAATATGATAAATTTAATTTTTAATTAAAACCATCATTTACTCAAAAAATATAGATTTTAAATCTATAATTGATTTTATAACACTTTCAAAAATTAACTAAGGTATAATAAAATTATCATAAAATAATAAGACAAAAAATGTTAATTTATGAATACATTTTACATGAATATTTTTTTTAAATCATTTTATTAATTATAAAATTGTAATTAATATGACTTACAAAAATACCAACACTTAATTTAACAATTTTTTAAATTTTGATTTACTTATACTATGATTAATTATATAATACTTTCATTTATAAGGTGCCTAAATTTTATTTATACTTTCATAGGTGATGTTACTATTCATTAGTTTGATTTACTATTCATAAGGGTCATATTACTATTCCTAAGGTCGAGTTAATATTTCATCGGTATAAGTTCCTTAACTTATAAAAATACCGCTTATTTCATTCATTCTTTATTTATGATATATTATTGTGCTCTACAAGTTATTTTATGTGATCTAAACTATATGAAATAAACATAAGAAGGGAAATTTCATTGATAGATCTCAGAGTTGTTACACTAGTAGAGTTGGGCAATGGCGTCCTCGATGATTACCGAGTTGACCCTTAGTAGAGCTGGGCAGTGGTGTCCTTGACGATTGCCGAGTTGACTCTCCAGTAGAGCTGGGCAGTGGCGTCCTCGACAAGTACCGAGTTCATCCTCCAGTAGAGCTGGGCAGTGGAGTCCTCGACGACTACCGAGTTGACCCTCTAGTAGAGCGGGGCAGTGGAGTCCTCGATGACTACCGAGTTGACCCTCTAGTAGAGTCTGGTAGTGTAGTCCTCGACGACTACTGAGTTGACTCTCCAGTAGAGTCGGGCAATGGCGTCCTTGACGATTACCGAGTGGTACCCTCTAGTAGAGTTGGGTAGTGGCTTCTCGACGACTATCAGAGTGGAACCCCACCTTACGTACTAGGACGCGAGTCCTCTACTTCGAGTTTGTGCCCAATCGGTTGTACAACATAGCGACGAGGCACAATTTGAATTTCACAGTTACTTCTGGGTAGATGCATGAGATGTTGGGCATCGATGATGGACTTTTGGAACTGTTGGCGACTTTTCTTATTGGGTTGAGATATGAGATGGAGGTCCCCTTACTCCCTTGTTTGGGGTTCTTTTGACTGAGCATATATATATTTTTCTATATACATACCCTTGGATTTGGTTACTCTCTTTCCATGAGAGGCAAAGACGCGTGAGGGTATGCCACATGCTTTCTGTGTCTAGCTTCTCATGGTTGGATGAGTTTACTCTCCTGGTATAGGCGGCGAAAACTCAACGTGTAGTTCACCAACTCAACGTGTTGAGCCCCTTGTGTTTGGATGAGGTTACTCTCACTCTTGGTTTGGGTTGAGATGTTCTATTTCCTGTTTAATATCTACAATGTTTTTATTCATATTGTATATCTTATTGCTCCCCCATCAACTTTTGGGGTGTCCTACTGGGTATGTATATACTCACCTCTATATGAGATTTTCTTGCATGCGTCGTGTCTTATGCAGACGACATACAGATCAATGGTGATTTTAGAGGAACTTAGAGATACCTAGTACTTTATACCGCGTATGGTGGTCGCTGCTTGTGATTCAGGAGTTGGGTTCTCTCGGAAGTTTGCTTTTCCAGTTTTGTCAAGTTGGGACATATTTTCTGGTTGGTCGTGTATTTTTCCCCTTTACTTTTCAGTTTGCATTGTCGTACTCTTGTACACCCTAGAAGTTATGCATGCTTGGTTTACTTTCTAGTTGTGTTGCATTTTTTACTCTTTCTCTCTGCACTTCAATATCGAAATGGTTGTGTGTGTGCGTACAGGTACTTGGGCAAATGCCTCCCTGAGTTAGTTATGCTTTCAGCACTGACCGCCATCCCCTGTCCTATGGAGGCGAGCTTGGGGTTGTTGCGGCTTGAGCCCCAGCTTGGGTTGGGTCGTGACACATGTAGGACAACAAACCACTTTCCACACCCATTATAGTCGAAACCAAGCTTGGAAAGAACGAAGATGATAAAATAGTTGATCCAACACTTTACTAAAAGATGATTGGAAACTTGTTGTATCTCACATCAACAAGGGAAAATATAGTTTTCCCTACATGTGTTGGCTGCCTGTTTTGAAAGTTTCCCAAAGGGGAACACCTCTCGATTGTGAAATAAATCATGATGTATAGTTAGGGCATGCATGATTACAACTTGTTGTATTGTGTAGGAAATGATCGTGATTTATATGCATATTTGGATGCAAATTTGGGTGGAGATGTTGTGGATAAAAAATCCACAGGCAAATGAGCATTTTTTTTATTAGGAACAAATGCATTGGATGACATAATAAGAAGCAAGAAAGTACATCTCTTAGCATAACGGAAGCAAAGTGCATTTCAACAATGAAAACATGTACGCAGTTGTTGTGGATGAAACAATAACCAGAAGATACTGAAGAACATGTGAAGCTGCCCATAGTGGTCCATTGTGACAACAAATGTGCGCTTGAGACGACAAAGTTCAACATTCACGAACCAATTATGTTAAGATCTGATGTCATTTTATCAAAGAAAAGGTGAAACATGGAATTATCCACCTAAAGCATGTTGGTACAAATAAACAAGTGGCATACATATTTATGCGGCCTAATTTTATATTTTTTTGCCACATCTTTTCAAGTATTCTATGATGTTTTTGTGGTTTAAATGTGCTTTGAATGGTAAATTCTCCATTGTTGATAAATCCAGGTAAGAAATGTTATTTAATGTTTAAATTGATTTAAATATTGATTTTTTTGGAACTTAATTGTTGAACAATTCTGTTTTTTAATATTTATATTTTGAGAACAGTATCACATTACTTTAATGCATCTGCTCTGGCCATACCGAATGAGGAAGGTTGAGCCGAGACGCCGATGAAGCTTTGAAGAAGAAATGTCGAACCAAGGATGTTGTACGAAGCCGGAGGGGCGATGAGATTTCCGATCCTGGATTAAGGCCGACGATGCGGGAACCTGGACAAGGCTGCTAATGAAGACTGGTGAAGAATCGTCCGAGTTTGGTTAACGAAGGTTACGGATCCGCACCCGAGAGAGTCGCAACTGCTTGATGAGTCCGAGCGTGAGCGACCGAGCGCTTGAAGAGGATGTAGATGCGGTTGATCCTGGTTGAAAATCCTCAATTCGTGGTCGCTGATCTCTGAATTCGCAAGTTAGAAATCGGGAGTTCCTTTTTTCAAGGGAAGCTTGAGGGCGATAACGAGCCGGAGTGCGCGCCAACTGTTCGACGATTTGCCTCAGTGAGGTTTCTAACGATTGATGAAAGAGGTGATTGGTTGAATGCTTGTCGATGTTGAGGCCAGGCGTGGATCGACTGGAATAATGGAGCCTCTTTGAGATGTTAGTTCGAGAAGGACAGTGTCAGCAGTATGGAGGAGATATTCGATTGGATTAGGAAGACTAGTTGGAAATTGGGAGTTCATTACAGTGGTGAATATTTTTGGGACCGGTAAGGAGCCGGTGGAATTTTGGCCATCTGTTGCAACATTGGGGGGGGGGGGGGCATGGCTTATTTTAGAGAGAGACTCGAGAGTTTCTTAGAGTGGAAGATGAAGACGGCAAAGCGGAAAATCCTCTGGACAGAGAAGACTCCTTCCTTCCTCTTTAATTTTGTCATGGATTTCTTGTGTGTTTTCACTGTAATCTTGAGCATGTGTAGCAAAACTTCTTTAGGGGAAATAGATTGAAATGGATTGATAATCTTTTACTGTTTTAGCTCGTGGTTTTTCATGATTGTATGATTTTCTTCTCTGAATCTCTTTCACTGTAATTCTTTCATTTTATTCTCCAAAGAAGAATAAACTGATGAAATTAGAAAATTACCATTTCTTTCAGGAGAGCAATAGTGTGAATGCTTCATACTCCTTTATCACTTTTCATTCCTTCTTGAGCATTTCTTCTACACTGTTTCAAGTACCGACAGGAGATGGACAGTGCATTTTTTAAGTGATCACTACGGTACTTAATTTAGAAAAGGTTGACACTTCACCTTATCCATGAAAGAATAGTCCTTTGGATTTCGGTTGGCAGATCACTATTGGGTGAAAGATAATTGAGTAAATGATGGTTTACTAAGTGACAGGGAGATGATACTAATTACTTTATTTCACAGCTTTTGCATGGTCTTGATAGATTTTGTTGCAAGAACAAAAACATTCATCAATTCAAATCAATATGGACCCCCCTATTTCACCATTTGCTCACTGTTTTTCTGTCTTTGTCTTTTTCTATGTCAAACTGCTCCTCGCATTCTTCTCACCGCTTCCATTCATTACATCACTTGCTACCTTTCACACAATTGTTGTTTTTACTTATTTTGTTTTGCAAGTTTTTTGTAGATCCAGAAATACACATCATCGTGAGATCAACCCTACTTCCACCTCACTAAGTTGGAGTAGTTTTATAAAATAATTTTTCTAGTTAACGACCCATCACATATTCACAAAACCTTTGGCCACACTGATATTTGAGAAGCATTGGTTGGGCCTCGGAGTTCAAACACCTCCCTCAACTCGAGGTTCGGAAATCCCCTCTCCCCATATGCATGCTTGTGTTGTATTGGACATTACCCACTCAGTTTATTGTCAAAGGGAGAGAAATGAAAGAGTCACATGTGAAATTCAAGAAGTCTACCTTTGAGGGGTATGCGATATGAAAGACGGGGAGATACGATCCATGATGATGAGATTTGAAGAGGTATGAGATGTGGCCAAAGAGAAGGGGAGTTTGCTGTTTGCAGGGGATCTCATTTCAGGTTGATTTCAGGTTTTATCAACAAGTGGTATGAGGTGAAGCGACAAGGCATTAGTTTCTCTTGATCTCTTATTTTCTTCACCAGGCTTTTCTAGCGTAGACTTAGGGAGACTAAAGATTAAATTCATTGTTATTGGGCATTGGTGGAGTTCGTTAGTCTTGAATTTCACTGAAGATATCTTGGATTACCAATAAATCTAAAGTGAGAGAATGTTGGAACGAAGACTATCATTGGTTGTGTTTGTTGTGCAGTGTGGATGAGTTCTCAAAAAGTGGTATCAACGATTGGTTCACAAGAGGCTCAACAGTTCTCTTGACAGATGACATTCTCTTGCTCGTACATTTTACGAATTTTTGTGGTAGTCATTGTTTTCCAAAGGATGACATCAGAAGATGGCGAGGTCCGGATCAACAAATTTGATGGAACAAACTTCAATTTCTTGAAAATGTAGATGGAAGACTATCATTTAGAAAGATTTGGAGCTTCCGTTGAAGGGTGTCAAAACGGAAGCAATGGATAAAGATATATAGAAAAAACTGGATCAAAACGAACTTGGTGTGATACGAATGTCTTTAGTCCAGAATGTGGCTTTGACCATTCGAGAGAAGAAGACCACAATGATGTTGATGGAAACCATTGTAGATATGTATGAGAAACCTACAACACTGAATAAAGTGTCCTTGATGTGGATGTTATTCAATATGAGGTTATCAAAAGGAAGACATGTGTCAGATTTGTTTAATGATTTCAACATAATCTGGAGCTAGTTGGAGTATGTGAAGGCCACATTTACAGATTATGTTTGGGTGATTCTGTTGTTATCACCCTTACCAGAATCATGGGAAGCCATGGTGACAGCTGTGAGTAGTTCAAGTGGAAAGAGTGAATTGGTGTTCACTAATGTTCAGAAATTGATTCTCATTGAGGAGCTCTGAAAGAGAGAGTTTAAAATCTTTCGGTGATGTATTGAATACAAAAGGAAGGGGACACTTGCTTCATCGAAAGAACCAAAAGCAATCAGGGAGAAAATCAAGGGAAGTGAGTAGAGGGAAGTCCTTCGGAAACAAACTTATTTTTTGACATTGTAGAAAGAAAGGACACCTCCAGAAAGATTGTCGTGGTAGGAAGGTAACCTCTGGAAGGACTATTTTCAGAGAACATAGTATAGTAGCAGAGAGTGGTCTCAACCTACTTTTGAGTGTTTCTACTCAAATGGAATCTTGGATCATAGATTCCAAAGCTTCATTCCATTCCACAGAAGAAAAAGGATGCATGTCAAAATATGTATCCAAAAATTTTGTTAGAGTGAATATTGCAAATGATGAAGCTCTAGACATTGTGGGGAAGGGAGAAGTGAAATTTCAGTTGAAGAATAACATTTTTTTATACTGAAGGAAGTTTGACATGTTCCAGGTCTCTGGAAGAACTTGATTTCAGTTGGTCAGGTAGATGAGGCATGTTTCAGAACCCGTTTTACGAAAGGAGTATAGAAGATTACTCAGGGTTCTCTTTTCATAGCTAGAGGTGTAAATGATGAGTGACTGTATCCAACGAGAAGGGCAGTGAGAGCTACACCTTTTGGAACATCATCTTCGAGAAGTTCCGAACTTTTACATAATTAGTTTGGGCACCTCAATGAGAAATGTATAAAGATTCTAGTGAAAAAAGGCATGTTGAAGATGGATCTTTTAGACTTTAGAAGATATGAGAGTTGCATGCTTGGAAATCAGCAGAGGGTGTCTTTCAATCTGTCCAGAAGAACACTGAAAATCCAAAAACTAAAGTTGGTACATACTGATATTTGAGGACCTGCCCCAGTTTATTCTCATGGAAGAGCTTGGTACTTTGTAACCATCATTGATTATTCCACACGAAAGGTATAAGTATACTTTCAAAAACATAAAAATGAAGTGTTTGGAATCTTTGTTCAATGAAAGACTATAGCGGAAAGAGAAACCAGAAGAAAGATGAAATGTATGAGATCAGACAATGGTGATGAGTTTACCGTAAGGAGTTTGTAGAATTATTGTAGGCACAGAGAGATTTGACATGAGAAGACTGTTCCACAAACACATGAAAAAAATAGTGTAGCCGAGAGAATGAATCATATCTTGATGGAGAGAACAAGAAGTATGCCACTACATTCTGGAATGCCTAAGGAGTTTTAGGCAGAAGCAATAGAAACATCAACTTACTTAATCAACAAAAGTCCATCAACACCAGTTGGACAACAGCTACCATGTGAACTGTGGTTCAAGTTTTTTTTAAAGATTCTCATCATAGTCTTCAGAAGCTTAACCTATGTGCATATGAATGAAAAATAAAGAGATAATATTGAATAAAAATATCAAGAATTTTTCTTTATAGGCTATGGTGATGAAACATTGGTTTTTGGATTTGGGATGATGAAAAGAAGAAAGTTCTCAAAAGTTAAAAATGTGATCTTCAATGAGAAGATCTTATGGAAAGATTAGAACTTGAAGGAAAAGGAATTTGAGTATAATGATTCAACTTCAATTCAAGTTGACCTGATTAGCGGTTCCAGAGGGTCAAATGTTTTGGAAAGTTCAAATGTCTCTAATTCTATCTAAAGATCACATATTCTGAAAGGATGTTCAAAGGGTTGTGCAAAAAGTTCAAATGCTCAGCCATTAGAAAACATACCCGAAAGCTCAGGAGTTGATGAAACTCATTCAGGAGTTTTAGAAGGTGAAGGTTCGGATGTTATAATTATAGAAGAAGCTAAATCACATGTTAATTTGCCATGATCTTCAAGGATAAATGAAAGGTGAAGAGTTATGAAGTTGATAATAGTTTCTTACTTTCAATGGATGCAGTAAGTCTAGAAGAAGTGGTTACTCTGGGTGATTCTAGAAAGTGAGAGTTATCAATGCAGGAGGAGTTGGATTCACTATGTGTGAATTACACCTGGTAGCTAACGAAATTACCACAAGGGAAGAAAGCACTTGAGAACAAGTGGGTATTCCGGTTGAATGAAGAAACTGATCGAATGAAGAGGTATACAACAAGGATGGTTGTGAATGGATTTCAGCAGAAATAAGTTATTGACTTCTCTAAAATATTTTCTCTAGTAGTTAAACATACTACCATGCTAACTATTTTAAGCACGGTTGCTTCTAGAAATTTGTACCTTGAACAAATGAATGTGAAGACAAATTTTCCTCACAGAGTTTTGGAGGAAGAAATTCATATGAAGCAACCAATTGGTTTCATTGAAAAATTGAATCAAGGAATGGTGTGCAAACTGAAAAGGAGTCTTTATGGTTTGAAACAAGTGAAAAGGTGTTGGAACCAAAGGTTCGATTCCTTCATGGAATAGAAATGTTTCACACAGAGTAACTCTGATCATTACTTTTACCCGAAGAAGATTAACAAAAATGACTTCATAATCTTACTCTTGTATGTGGATGATATGCTGCTGGTAGGTTTGGATATTGAGTTGATTCAGAAGTTAAAGGAGGATTTGTCTGAGAAGTTTGAGATGGACGAATGTGGTGAGGCAAAGAAGATCTTGGGCATGAGGATTGAACGTGATTGGAAAACCGAGAGCTTGGTTGAATCACAAAAGGATTACATCCCGAAGATCTTTGAGATATTCAAAATGAGTGGAAGTAAACCAATTTCAACTCTCCCGCTAGTAACTTTAAACTTTCAAATGAGCATGCACCATGAATGAAAGAATAAAAGAAGTACCTGGAAAAAATTTTATATGCTTCAGCAGCCTAAAGTTTGATGTATATTATGGTGTGTACACATCTAGATATTTCTCATGTCGTGGGAGTGGTCTGACAGTTCATGGAAAATCCATGGAAAGTTCACTGGGAAGTTTTAAAATGGATCATTCGGTATCTGAAAGGAACAAAAGGTACAACTCTTTGTTTCAGAGATGACAATCCGTTACTTGGGTTTGTAGATGCAAACTTTGGGGGTGATTCTGATTCTCAAAAGAGCACAACTGGATATGTTTTTCTTTTGGCAGAACCACAATTAGTTGGATGTCTAGGTTAAAATAAGTGATTGTATATTGATAGTATAAGCATGGTATGTGGCTGTGACCAAAGTAAGTAAGGATATGGTGTGGTTGAGGCGTTTAGTGAAAGATCTAGAATGTAGTTGGGATAGTGTTGCTCTACTATGACAGTCAGAGTGAAATTCATTTGGCTAAGAATCTCGTGTTTCATTCAAGAATTAAATACATTGATATGAAGTACCATTACATTCGAAAGATGCTAGAAGATGGAGAGTTGGAGTTACAGAAGATAACTGGGAAACCGAATCCAGCAGACATGTTCACTAAGAGTTTGGGTTTGAAAATATCGAGACAACATCAAGCTTCAATTAGGCTTGGGTGAACACAAGGAGGTGGAGAAGCATTGTATACAATTCCAGTTGATGGTGGGGTTGTGGTTTTATCTAAAACAGTTTTTTAGTGGGGGATTATTGTGAATGTGTGAAGTCTACTTCAGCTGATCAGAGTCAGTCGTTTGGAAGGAGTGGTTCTAAAAGATCCCCAGTTCATTGAAATAGTGGAAACAATGGTATTTCCTTCAATATTTTCATAAGGGGTTGTTCGAAAGTAGGTTCTTTTGATGTTTTTAGCTCTAGGTGATCCTATTATGGAAGTTCAGATGAGATTTCTAGAAGTTGGTGGATATTTAGTGTGTTTTTGAGAGGTTTCTGGTTTACTGTAAATAGCACCCTTAATGAAGATCGCTATAGGAAATCGGTAGTGGGAACAGTGGAACGGATGCACTCCTGCATTTCTCGAAGGCCATTTCAACCGGATAACCGAATGAAACTCTCTATAAATAAGAGTGTGGGGCCACCTTTGTATATGTGCAAATTTAATGCAATTACTTGATAAAATAATCTAAATGGATTATCAATCAGAAGTTGTAATATTTTCTTTCGGAGAAATGGAATGCTGCAATGTTTCTCCTATGGATGTAGGACTTACATTCCAAACCATGTAAAACCAAAGTGTTTTTTTCTCACATTTACTTTCTTTGCATGATTT
Source organism: Viscum album (assembly GCA_963277665.1). Classification (NCBI taxonomy): domain Eukaryota; kingdom Viridiplantae; phylum Streptophyta; class Magnoliopsida; order Santalales; family Viscaceae; genus Viscum; species Viscum album. The sequence goes on along the minus strand of OY728131.1, from coordinate 1,627,434,769 downwards.
TTTTGTATCTGTTGGAGTGAACATGGTCGATGTAACACCCCAAACTTCCATGGTACGCTTCTCTTGAATAATAGAACAGCATGTGTTGTACACAACCTTGAGTTCTAACACACCGCGACCAATAAAAGTACAATTATGAATAGCAATACCCACTTTTTGAAATTATATATATTTTATATTTCAAAATGGACTTCATTTTTGGATTCGGAATATCGAAATTAGCCTATGTTGAATTTTTGGTATTTTTCTGAGAACTTCCAATTTTTTATGAATAGTGAAAAATACTTAAAAACGACTTTTTTAATCAAAATAATTTATAGTGATAAATTATACGATTGAGTGGTTTTAAAGTATAATTAGAATATATTTTTACCATTTTATCCAATGGTGGTCATTAGAATTAATTTCACTTTGAAATTGGACATAAACAATTGTCAATCTTTTGATATATATTGTTTCTTAAAAACACGCTATTTGTTGTGACAACGGGAATTAATTATAAAATTAATTAATGTAACTTATATGTTTGGAATTTTGTAAAATATACATCATTTTTGAATTCAGAATATCAATTATAGATTAGGGGGAAATTTTGGCATTGTTCTGAAAAACTTCAATTTTTGATGAATAGTGAAACCACTAAGTGGTAGTTAAAAAACAGATTTTTCATTTAAATGAAACATTACCACTTCTGTGATTTGATTTTCAAAAATCCGACATACATGGTTGTCATTAGGAAGTAAAATGTGGTTCAATGGGATTAAAATAATTTTTTGATGAATAGTAACTTTTAAGTTTAATTAATCACGATTAAAGGTAATTAGTGTAATTTAAGGTAAAGATAATGTTATAATAATATGACATGACCTTGACACATATCCTACCCCTATTGGATGAGTCATCGCCGACCAAGACAATTCATGAGTCAACTTGGGGACCCCATGGAGCCACTTTGGTTGGAAAACGACATTAAAAACTTTTTATTTAATGCTAAAATTAAAATGTCACAAACATGAGTTTTTTTACTAATTTTTTTTAAATGGGGTTATAAAAGTCATATTTTTTACTATAAATATTCATTAGAAATCTAAAAAGATTTCCTACATAATGATATTTTTTTTTATAATTTTTAGACATTAAATAAATTAAATTATTTATGACACCATGATGATGCAGTGATTACCTCATTATTTAACGATTTAAATAAAATGAAAAGATAATGTAAAATCTAAGACCTACACATGTCAAAAACCTATTGTATGGGTTGATTTCGAACTCTTACCACCTTATCCTCAAAATATATAATTTTGGGACCTTTTAAATCCAAAAAGTATTTTATAATAAAGTAACCTTTTATAACTTTCCAAGAGTGCCCCTCCTCTGCTCTTATTAAAGGCCCCCACCTCTACCACCTTACCCACACCTCTCAAGCCTTTGGCTCGGCCAACCCCTGCCCATTTTTGTCTCTCCACATCCCACTATTGCTCCTAGAAGCCTCACTTTGGGCAGAAGTCTTTCCAAGGAAGCCTTTGAGCTCAAATCAAAAAGAGTTACTCGTTTTAAAGGTAGTGTCTTCTTTTATGTTCTTTTGTTTTATTTTTCTTCTCCAACCCCTAAAATCTTTTTATTCCTTTATTTTGTAACAACACCAATATCTTCAATATACTATGATGTTGTTATGATAATGATTCGAGCTACACTAACACACACCTCCGTTTAATGGTTAAAAAACATACTGTTTTCGTGGATGGCGAATTACTGCCTCACGAAACGATGATTGTTCTATCTTCTCCTACCACCTCTCATGGTGGCCATTATGATGGAACTATATTTATTTATGATATATATTATATTTATTTCCTCTCTATGCTTATGTATTTTACATTTAAAACATATCTTTATGCTTTGCATGTTGTGCAAATGTGATAATTTCATTTGAGTAAGTGCGGACTACCGCCCCCTCAAAGTGATTTGAATCGTTAATGCCATATGTGAGACGTATAAAGGATTGAGTAAGTGATATTATATATGATATTATATTGTAATTATAATATAACTTTATATCATTATGTTTCATTCCATTAAAATACGAAATAGAAATGAAAGTAGCGTTCATGCGTACGTACGACTTACCGTCTCCATGAACGGTGCATTTCATTTCTTACCTCTAAATGTTATGTAATATTATAAAGGAAAGTATATACTGGATATATATGATATCTATATCATGAATATAATTCTGGATATAATGGATATTTCACCACATGAACAACTTGTAATTATTAGAAGTTTGTTTTTGACTCAAGTACCAAAGATTGAAAAAATGACCGTTATTAACTTAAATAATTACATAATGTTCATAACATGGTAATAAGTGATATAAAAGGAATAATGAACATGTAAAAGGTTCTTAAGCAAATAGAAATTAACTCTAGTTTATTATTCAGGAGGTTAAAGAACGATCGAGTCAAGTCGGACACGAGTTAAGGGAACTTCTTAACCCAATTTACATTCTTTGGGTTAATCTCATACTTTCAAATTATGTCATGATATTATTATGTCCTATCTTGTATTTGTACTTTCTTTATATGTACTTATAGTGAATACACATAATAGATCTATTTTATTAAAAAAAATGTTCTTTGTTAGGAACTTCGTCTCAATCTCCTTTCATTGAGGCATATTTTTATTTTATACACAACTTTCTTTTATATGGTGTATAAACACCTTTGACTTTTACGTTTATTCAAAAGCAATATTTTTATACGAAACGTTTTACTAAACGACAAAAGGGAATGTTTTTTTGTCGTACGTATGCGGCGACAACGACTTCTCCGCCGCCGTGACCATTATTTGGGTTTCGGCTTCCTCTACAAGCCATAACTTTTTTTAAATGAAAAATAAATACCAAGTTTTAATTTTCTTTTATTTTGGTATTGAAAATGGTTTTGATAATGTTTTTATTATATCAATGTGTTGTATTGATATCTTGTGATTGAAATGTTCAAATGTTATGTTTCCTTTATACATATTTTTTGTAATACGATTATGTTATGGTTTATGATATGTTAAACTTGTTCATATGAGGAATGCATTGGACTTAATAAGTGACGGGTGGAGCCCGCTATAGCTCCTCGATGCATCGGTAGGTCTCATGAGACAAATTAGTGTCTTGGTACGAGGCCTTGACAAAATATTATTTGTAGTCTTGGCTTGAGGCCTTGGCTGCGTGGTTATGATAGTATGACATTATGCATTCCATCATTATGATAGTGGTTAATGATATTGCATGTGATTATTCGACCAGTAGAATAACCATGTGAATAAGTAAATGACATTATTTCATTTTAATTTTTCCATATTATGCTGAATTTCATGTTTAAAAGGATTCTGTTTAGTTATACATTGCCTTAAATGTTTATGTTTATTTATGAAAGCTTCCGCTATATTGTTATCCTTACTGAGCATCTGACCTTAGCCCTTTCAATGTTTTAATTTTTCCAGGATGTGAAGAAGTATTTTATGAATGACCTGCAGGGATAGTTGGAAGGGGATATGAGTGTGGACTATGGAGACCATGTTATTGTAGTTTTTCTCTTTATGATATAATGTAACGTTTATGAATGTATCTAGTGTTTCCAAGGCTACTAAACTAATCGGTCTTTCGAGACTTGATCTTTTGTGATCATGCCAATGTTACACAATAATGCACCGACTCTGGGTAACTGGGGTCGGGGCGTTACAGTTGGTATCAGAGTCAGTTTAGTACTAACCTTGGAAGCTAGATTTAGATACACTCTGATTAGAGCACATAGCCCAAAGATAGACTTTGAAGATTAGTATAGAAGAACTTCCTAGAATTTTGGTATTATAGAGATTTTGTGAGTTTTCCGAGCAATACATCTCTGTCTGGATACGAGCAGGTAGAGGCGGATCTGGCACAGATGTACCTAGGGGTAAAACCCGAAAACACCGCTTTGAGCTAGACTCGAACGAGAACTGGTGCACGACAACGGGCCTTGTTGCACTCTTGTTTACGACACTCCCGGGGGATATGCTTTGGATAATTCTCATTTTTTTTACAAACCATTATGAATGATTTATGAGTATATACCTCCTCAAAGAAAACATTTTTATGATTATGGATTATATCCATAAATAGTTCAATTTATGTTAAGTGTTTTACATGTATGGAATTATGTATTTTAATTCATAAACTAATCTAGTTTATGCCATTGTTTAGAAATGGCGCCTAGTGGGAGGAATGAAAACTGTATCAATACACACACTCCGTGTAGGGATTGCCCTCCTGCTCAAGATAATTATTGTGGAGCTGGAGATACAACTGGTGCTGATCAACTTATTACCATACTAGGAAAACTCACTCAGGTTATGAATAATAACCTTACTCGTATGGAGCACCCTGATCCGCAACGTGAAGGATCAATGTTAGACCGCTTCATGAGGTAGAAACCACCAACATTTAATGTGGGTACAAATATATTAGTATCTAAGAAATGGGTAAAATCCTTAGAGAAAATATTCCACGCCTTGGGGAGTAGCGAAAGGGAGAAGGTTTTCATGGCAGTTTACCGCCTCACTGGAGATGCCGATCAATGGTGGTTGCTGATCCAAAACACAAAGGAAGATGAAGAAGTATCAAGTATGGAATGGAGGGAGTTTAAAGAAATTTTCTTAGAAAAATAATTTCCACATGACCATCGAGCATATATGGAAAGGCAATTTTTGAGTTTGAGGCAGAAGGAGGATGAGAATGTCGCGCAAAGTATGAGGCTAACTTTACAAGGTTAGCGAAGCATACTGCAGATTATATACATAACCCAAGAAGTAAGATCGATCGTTTCTTTGATGGGTTAAAACCTTTTCTCCATCGAGCATTAGTAACACAATATTTCTCAACATACGAAGATATAGTCTTGTGTGCTATCAAGACAGAAAAGGAATTCTCTAAATCTTATGACAATAAAGTAAAGAAATAGAAGAAGAGAACGGTGAAACAAGAGACAGATAAAGGGAAAAAGGGAAAGAAGGATTTTCCATTATGCGATAATTGTGGGAAGAATCACCCTGGTACTTGCCTAAAAGGAATGAGAGTTTGTTATAAATGTGGAGAAAAAGGTCACCAGGCTCGTGATTGCAAGGGACAGAAAGATGCTATCAATATTGAATGCTACAATTGTAGGGAAATGGGGCATTATGCAATTGAATTTCCTAAGCATCAGGGAAACATACCTCAGAAAAGGCCAAAGGATCAAGGACAATCTTATGCTATTACTATAGTTGAAGTGGAATAATTAATGTATTGGTGCTTTTGGACTCAAGGATTATATTCTGATTATAAGGATAATGTGATATATATAAGGATTGTACTGCAGTACTTGTTGTTTCATTAAGGTTTTAATATGATTAAGGTAATCATATTTTTAGTATGTGACAATAAGAGAAACTTTACTTTGTTTGGGGAATCTGATGTTACAATTGATTTTGGAATTTAGAGACCTTTTAGAGAAAGTCTGGGTAGAGGTATTTTGGATAACTATAAAGGTTGGAATGGATTAAGTTGAACTTTGGATAGTATTGTTTAAGGTTAAAACATTTCTGAAGATTAATTTTGGAATATTATAATACTATATTTTTAGGAAAAGGACAACCTGTAGGTCGGGGGATAACCCGTCACGTCGGACAAAGCTGCAGGAATCAAACCCACAACCATAGTACGGCAAACCTTTATTACCCACCACTAGCCTACAGGAAGTCCCTAGTTATTAAAAAAAGTTTTCCTAATCTAAATGGTATGTGTAAATATTTGGAACCTTATACAATTATGATAAATAGAATATTTTTGAGTTCTATTACCTTTTAGAGTGAAAGATGGATTTGTGGTAAAAATTTATTAAAGAATGAAAGTCTACATGACAAGTATGTATATTCCCTTACGTTCTTAGTAAATCTCTTAAATAAATTCCTCAACTTTATAAAAGGTAACTTAAAACAAAAATGTTACCGGTTAACTTTTCCAACTGGGGATTCAATGACCGTTTAACTAATCACAAGTTTGTGATTTTCTTGTGGTTAACTTTCTCCTAATCCTGTTTTCTACAACTCTCCATCAGACCTTGATGGTTTGTTTTTCTTCTATATCCATATTTTCATAGAATCCTAGTATGGGCTATCTCGGGTGACCTTTGTACTTCTCTTTCTTTCTTTTAAAGTTATATTTTTATTAACCTTATTTCTGATGTGGGTTTTCCACAAAGGTATTTCCTATTTTCAACCTTTTATTTTCAAAGAAAAATTTCAAATTGCGAGGACGCAATTTCTTGAAGGAGGGGAGAATGTAACACCCCAAGCTTCCATGGTACACTTCTCTTGAATAATAGAACAACGTGTGTTGTACGCAACCTTGAGTTCTAACACACCGCGACCAATAAAAGTAGTAGTTATGAATAGTAATACCCACCTTTTGAAATTATATATATTTTATATTTTAAAATTGACTTCATTTTTGGATTCAGAATATCGAAATTAGCCTATGTTGAATTTTTAGTATTTTTCTGAGAACTTCCAATTTTTTATGAATTGTGAAAAATACTTAAAAACAACTTTTTTATTAAAAATAATTTATAGTGATAAATTATACTATTGATTGGTTTTAAAGTATAATTATAATATATTTTTACAATTTTATCCAATGGTGGTCATTAAATTAATTTCACTTTGAAATTGAACATAAAAAATTGTCAATCTTTTGATATATATTGTTTCTTAAAAACACGCTATTTGTTGTGACAACGGGAATTAATTATAAAATTAATTAATGCAACTTATATGTTTGTAATTTTGTAAAATAGACATCATTTTTGAATTCGGAATATCAATTATAGCTTAGGGGGAAATTTTGGCATTGTTCTGAAAAACTTCAATTTTTGATGAATAGTGAAACCACTAAGTGGTAGTTAAAAAACAGATTTTTCGTTTAAATGAAACATTACCACTTCTGTGATTTTATTTTCAAAAATATGACATACATGGTTGTCATTAGGAAGTAAAATGTGGTTCAATGGGATTAGAATAATTTTTTGGTGAATAGTAACTTTTAAGTTTAATTAATCGCGATTAAAGGTAATTAGTGTAATTTAAGGTAAAGATAATGTTATAATAATATGAAATGACCTTGACACATATCCTACCCCTATTGGATGAGTCATGGCCGACCGAGACAATCCATGGGTCAACTTGGGGACCCCATGGAGCCACTTTGGTAGGAAAATGACATTAAAAACTTTTTATTTAATGTTAAAATAAAAATGTCACAAACATGAGTTGTTTTACTAAAACAATTTTTAAATGGGGTTATACAAGTCATATTTTTGACTATAAATATTAATTAGAAAGATAAAAATATTTCCTAAATAATGGTATTTTTTTTATAATTTTTAGACATTAAATAAATTAAATTATTTATGACACCATGATGATGCAGCGATTACCTCATTATTTAACGATTTAAATAAAATGAAAAGATAATGTAAAATCTAAGACCTACACATGTCAAAAACCAATTTTATGGATTTATTTTGAACTCTTATCACCTTATCCTCGAAATATATAATTTTGGGACCTTTTAAATCAGAAAAACATTTTATAATAAAGTAACCTTTTATAACTTTCCAAGAGTGCCCCTCCTCTCCTCTTATAAAAGGCCCCCACCTCTACCACCTTACTCACACCTCTCTAGCCTTTGGCTCGGCCAAACCCTGCCCATTTTGTCTCTCCACATCCCACTATTTCTCCTAGAAGCCTCACTTTGGGCATACGTCTTCCCAAGAAAGCCTTTGAGCTCAAATCAAAAAGAGTTACCCGTTTTAAAGGTAGTGTCTTCTTTTATGTTCTTTTGTTTTATTTTGCTTCTCCAACCCCCTAAACTCTTTTTATTCCTTTAATTTGTAACAAAACCAGTATCTTAAATATATTAGGATGTTGTTATGATAATTATTCGAGCTACACTTACACACACCTCCGTCTAATGGTTAAAGAACATACTGTTTCCGTGGATGGTGAATTACTGCCTCACGAAACGATGATTGTTCTATCTTCTCCTACCACCTCTCATGGTGGCCATTATGATGGAACTATATTTATTTATGATATATATTATATTTATTTCCTCTCTATGCTTCTGTATTTTACATTTAAAACATATCTTTATGCTTTGCATGTTGTGCAAATGCGATAATTTCATTTGAGGAAGTGCGGACTACCGCCCCCTCAAAGTGATTTGAATCGTTAATGCCATATGTGGGATGTATAAAGGATGGAGTAAGTGATATTATATATGATATTATACTGGAATTATAATATAACTTTATATCATTATGTTTCATTCCATTAAAATATGAAATAGAAATGAAAGTAGCGTTCATGCGTACGTACGGCTTACCGTCTCCATGAACGGTGCATTTCATTTCTTACCTCTAAATGTTATGTAATATTATAAAGTCAAGTATATAATGGATATATATGATATCTACATCATGAATATAATTCTGGATATAATGGATATTTCACCACATGAACAACTTGTAATTATTAGAAGTTTATTTTTGACTCAAGTACCAAAGATCAACAAAATGTCCGTTATTAACTTAAATAATTACATAATGTTCATAACATGGTAATAAGTGATATAAAAGGAATAATGAAAATGTAAAAGGTTCTTAATCAAATAGAAATTAACTCTAGGTTATTATTCAGGAGGTTAAAGAACGATCGAGTCAAGTCGGACACGAGGTAAGAGAACTTCTTAACCCAATTTCCATTCTTTGGGTTAATCTCCTACTTTCAAATTATGTCATGATATTTTTATGTCCTATCTTGTATTTGTACTTTATTTATGTGTACTTATAGTGAATACACATAATAGATCTATTTTATTAAAAAAATGTTCTTTTTAAGGAACTTCGTCTCAATCTCCTTTCATTGATACATATTTTATTTTATACACAACTTTCTTTTATATGGTGTATAAACACCTTTGACTTTTACGTTTATTAAAAAGAAATCTTTTTATACGAAGCGTTTTACTAAACAACAAAAGGGAATGTTTTTTTATCGTATGTATGTGGCGACAACGACTTCTCCTCCGCCGTGACCATTATTTGGGTTTCGGCTTCCTCTACAATCCATAACTTTTTTTAAATGAAAAATAAATACCAAGTTTTAATTTTATTTTATTTTGGTATTGAAAATGGTTTTGATAATGTTTTTATTATATCAATGTGTTGTATTGATATCTTGTGATTGAAATGTTCAAATTTTATGTTTCCTTTATGCATGTTTTATGTGATACGATTATGTTATGGTTTATGATATGTTAAACCTGTTCATATGAGGAATGCATTGGACTTAATAAGTGACGGGTGGATCCCGCTATAGCTCCCTGATGCATCGGTAGGTCTCATGAGACAAACTAGTGTCTTGGCATGAGGCCTTGAAAAAATCTTATTTGTAGTATTGGCATGAGGCCTTGGCTACGTGGTTATGATAGTCTGTCATTATGCATTCCATCATTATGAAAGTGGTTATTGATATTGCATGTGATTATTCGACTAGTAGAATAACCATGTGAATAAGTAAATGGAATTATTTCATTTTACTTTTACCACATTATGCTGAAGTTCATGTTTAAAAGGCTTTTGTTTAGTTATACACTGCCTTAAATGTTTATGTTTATTTATGAAAGCTTCCGCTATATTGTTTTCCTTACTGAGCATCTGAGCTCACCCCTTTCAATGTTTTAATTTTTCCAGGATTTGAAGAAGTATTTTATGAATGATCTACAGGGATAGTTGGAAGGGGATATGAGTGTAGACTATGGAGACCATGTTATTGTAGTTTTTCTATTTATGATATAATGTAACATTTATGAATGTATCTAGTGTTTCCAAGGCTACTAAACTAATCGGTCTTTTGAGACTTGATCTTTTGTGATCATGACAATTTTACGCAATAATGCACCGACTCTGGGTAACTGGGGTCGGGGCATTACAGTCAAAGTTGTTTTTTGACTTAGTCTAGTGATTTGGGTGAATTATTTTCTTCCATTTTCTGCAACACCTATCATTAGAGTGTTCCTTCTGAATAGGTTTTCTCCAGTGTGATTCCAGATCGATTATTTTTAGTTGTTAACCAGAAGGATAGTGTAGAGACCCAATCAATGGATAGCATGTGGCTAATTCATAAAACAGAATTCATAAGTTTTGAACCCTTGATATTAGGGAGATCAAGGAAGAAATAAAGTAGAAGAGCGAATAACATTTTCTGGATATGTAGACATGAGAAAGTAGAGGCTACTTTGATGAATTTTGTTGAAGACCAGGATTTGAAGAATGAATAGAAACACAATAGAACACCCCCTTTATAATTTGGTCATTATCTTTTTTTATGAATCATTGTAAGTGATCATCTTGTCGCATATTCTTATATTTCTTATCTCAAATTAGTTTTTAGAGAGATAAGATGAGAGAGTGACCCTAGGATTAACAATGTTTCTTTCTTGAGCCTTGTAACATCTATAGAGAGTAGTGTTATTCTCCGGTACATCGACACACCACCGGTGTATGCTCCATGGAATAACTCTTTGTGGCGAACCAAGTAAAATTTTTGTGTCATTGCAATTACTTTCAGTATCAGGATATTGTGTGTTCTTGAGGATTGATAGGTTTGAAGTGTTCTTTCTAACTTGAGAACAAGATCTGTGAGAATATGAGAAGGATTTAATACTCTAATTTACCCCCTCTTAGAGTATATTGGGCCCGTGGTTTCAACATATGATAACTATATAAATTATTATTAATAAATTAACAATAATTCATTGACATATTGAAGTGTTTAATGAATGAATTCCACTCAAACATTATGAATTTAATTAGTTGATAATTAAGTAGATTTTGTAAAACTAAAAATAATTTTATATAGTGATATAAATTGGGATATTTTGAATTAAGAACATAAATGAGATATTGTGAGTTATTAAAGATGGAATAATAAAATTCTAATCATTTGATATCAATCAAGAAAAATGGTAAGTAAATATATCGATTTTTATAAAATGTAATGATGGAAATTAAACATTTATGACATAATATGAAATGGAATCCTTAAAATGTTAATGATTTCCTTACGGATATTATGACGTCTTGGAAAGAATTTATTAAAATTATAATGATGATGTGAGGATTATTTACTCGAGGCAGAATGAAAATTAAATTATGTCAATGATTTTAAAGGTTATGATGGTATGATTAAACACTGTTGAGAGTAAAAGGAAAGAAATCATTAAAATTATTAATGATTTATTTGGTGATATTTTGTCAACTTTAAAAGAATTAATAATTCATAATGATGAAATGATTTTTATATGATGATTTTTAATCCATGGGATGTAGGTGAATAAGTTTTTTGACATTAAAAAGAAAATTTTTAATGAATAAAGGAATTATAAAAGAAATTATTATAAGATTTATGATAATAGTAAATGGTGTAATAAAGGATGAGAATTAATTATGCAAGCAATGGTAATTATTTTAAAATATTGGACAATTTAAATTGTGTGGTTGTGGTGAAAATTCTATGGATTTAGCTTAATAATATGTATGTGTGTGTGTGTGTGTGTGTGCTTTAATAAAATAAATTAAGGTGGATTATGAGGACGAAGTAAGGGAAACTCGTAAAGGGTACATATATTGTGAATCATAAATAATAAAGAATAACAGATTTAGTAATGTTAAAGAATATTAAAAAATATGAATTACATCCTTAGGGACATTATAATTCTTTTATAGTTTAATTTTAATTCTTATGAAATCAATGGGGAATGGCGTTATAAAATTAATTAAATAATGTGGTGGAATCCTTTGAATATAAATGTAGATGAAATATGTTGATAATGGGGAATATTATAATAAAACACTGGATTGATTTTGATGAGGTGGATAATGATGATTGTATCATAATGATGTAGTGAATCTAGTAATTCAATTCCTTTTATTAAATTATTATTATCTATTGATGAGCTAATAGTGCGAAAATTTGTTAATAGGGATGCAATAATGTTATAGACTTTTATATAGAAAGATTCTTATGGACATTAGTTTGATAATTTATTTGAGTGGTATAATTTTTTTATCTACTCAACTAGCTTGACATGTGGCGTAGTCTAGTGTCCAAAAAATATTAATGATGAAATAATCCTACCATGATTCTTTTTCTACACTCACACATCGACTCGGGTTAGTGAGAAATGATGAATTTTACCCTTTTGACCCATTGTTATGGGGATAGAATGAAAAAGATCTGTATGTGTATTTACTTATACTAATATATAGTTCTAGGTAAGGGATTATTAAAAATACACAAGATTGCTATAGATGATGATTTATTTGAGTGTTTACATGTTTTGTCTCCCACATCTTTGGGATTGAGGTTGGGGCTGATGAACAATATTATTATGGATTTTCACACAATTCTCTAGGTTTGAGGTAGATTGGATATGAACTACAACTCTAGTATGAGATAGGAATAAAGGTATTCTTCTAACATCTCCAGATGGTTCATCTAGAGTGAATCATGGGGTGAGAAATATTATGAAGGGATGTGTGATGATATTATTTTCTAATATATTATTTCATTATGCGATTTCCATCCACATGTGGGGTGGATGAGTTCTAACATATGATAAGAGATATGTGTATAGTGATTCACTGTATGGTTAGAGTGTTATGACCATTACTCCTCTATGGGTGATCAAGGGTAGGATTGTATCCCAATGGGGCTTAGAGCCTGGGTATTAATACTCATCGCTAGGGGTTTGAGGTCTGAATTATAGAATTATGGGGATACTAGATTTGGTTTTGAGTGGCCGATAGTAGGACATAGTTTGCATGGGTCCTTATTATTATGATGTTTTGGATTATGAATAATCTCTCTCACACACTCTCTCACTATCTCTCTTTATGTGTGTGTATGAATATATTGTTATTTTATGAGTTTGATGAAAGTTATCTATGAATATATTGATATGAATTAATCATAAATATTGTTATGATTGATGATATTGTGTTGTGTTATTAGTTTTATCGATATTTTATTTATTGATGGCACACATAGACACTAGTGGTTTATGGGGGTTATCCCACTACTTCGAAAGACCATACTGAGCATCATTTCTCACCCCTATATGAAAAATCATGCATTTCTCACTCTTGTGTCTTTGTAAATCAGTATATGAAAATAGAGGATGATCTTAGAGGTTGGTGATAGATAGTGGATGTGGTTGTTGCTGGCTTGGAGTCTTCATTGTGACAACAACATTCTTATTATCCACATTTAGATTTACTTTTCCTTACATTTGTTTAGGATGTGTTATATATATATATATATATATAATATTTTATTCATTTCAAAATACATTTGATTATGGAGCTAGTGTTATATTTATGGTTGATGATTAATTTATACTATTGTGGATGATGCTGAATGAAAGAAGGTGACAAGTTGTATCTATAAGTAAATCCTCCCATTATTTGAATGGATTCCTTGGTGTTGGTCACTAGCCCCTGACCTATTAGAGGTAGTCTTAGAGAGTTCACTTAACAGTATTCTAGGATGTGATAATTATATCCTCTAAAACATAAATCTCGGATTTTGAAAAATTGAAGGAGGATCTAAAGGATTGAGAGAAAGTGTATGGTGGTCCCCCACTTGGTTGGATCATGAACACCCTCACCAATCTCATTTATATATTTTGGTTAATATAGTGATGTATTGATATATTGTAATTTATTTATGTTGGGTGAAAGAGTTCGTGAAATGTGGTTTTTCACTAAAATAGGAAGGTACAAAGAGAACAATGAAGAAATAATTAGTAATATGAAATGAATAGGTAAATGAAGTGAATAAAAGTTAAGAAAATAAGTATTTAAAATTCTTCAGACCACGTTGGTCCTATGTGAACCACAGTAACAACACCCCATAATCTCTTTATTATGAAAAAATAACAAGCATATAACATAGACTAGAAAGAAAGAATAAAACACATAGAACTACAGAAGTTATCTGAGGAACATTTTTGTGCATCTGTAAGTATAGTCATGAAATCAGGGAGAGGATATAGTATATATAATAATCCTTGATGAACACACAAACCCACACCCACTCACTTAGGGGACAAGAGTGAATAAAGGATTACAACACAAAATTGAAATTAGAAGTAGAAAATACATACAAATCTAGACTTGCACCAATAACCAAATGAAAATGGTGGGAATGTTGGTTAGAGATATCATAATTGAATTCCTATAAAAACAATAATCATCCTCAATAGAGCTCATAATGGTCAAGCTCTCCAATGAAACAAACCTCTAGATGAACATGCATGAGTGGAACCATTGTTAGGCTTGGTGCGTGAAGTTGTTTTCATGCTAAGAATTAAAGTTTTCATAAGGAAGTAACTTCTGAATCTTTATACTTGTATAAGATGAAAATATGGTAGTTCTCTCAGAACAAGAAGTCTGAAACCATAACAAAAGTGGTGATAATGAGTCCAGAAGTAGGTGAAAGTGTTGAAGTTGGAGGATGAGTTATAGAAACTAGCACTAATGCAGGTGATACTATAGAAATGATGAAAAGGAATTATGTGGGAGTCAATCCCGAGGATTTTGAAAAGTTTTTAAGATGTTATATAAAAGTAACTCATGGAGTTTTCTGAAATCACGCACCATTCACCAGCTGATCTATTTGAGGTGGTGGATGTATTCAAATATGTAGAAGAATGCCTGTGAATATCAAAGTCATGGGGAATACACTCCATAAAGATAGTATGTGATAAAATTAGTATTACCAAATGATAGATGATATATGTAGGTGTAAGGGACATTTGTATTGGAAATGAGGGTGGTTGATTAAGCTTAAGTTTATATTAACTTGTGATTTGGAGTTAATCATTTCCACTATAATATCTTGTTTACTCTTATAGGGACGTTTTTGTTTCTCATGGATTATAACTTTATGAAAAACCATATATTTTATACACTTTATTTCATGATTTATTACATGAAGATACAGATAACCCAATACCAAAAGATTTATAGTCCTAGTGTATTTGGATAATTAGATACATATCATGATAACTTGAAATAGTGATACAAAGAAATTATTTAAAAATCCATAACATGCCCATAAAATCCATTGATCTTCTAATATTGCACAGGATAATATAGAGACACACAAAAAATGGATGAGCTATAAATCCCAGTAAGGTAATGATAGAATCATGGCATGAAGTAAAGCAGTGAAAGTGAGTAAAGGGAAATAACATAGTGACATGAAAATGTGAGAGTCATAATCATGAATATCAAAGCATGACATAATATGATAACATCAAGGCATCCTAGGAATGTGGAAACAATATAAAATTTGACATAATAAGCATAAGTCAATGGCAAACACCAATAAATCATAACATAGTGTGCTTAAGATAGCCGGGTGATTCAATATATATGGTATCTCATGAGATAAAAACATTACTTAATGTAATGGAAAACTATATAATTTTGGGTCTACCTATCACATTCATACTATGTACATGAATTTGTGTGTCATATAGATCATATAGTATAAAAAAACCATTCATCACATTTGAACCCACAATTAAGGAGTACGGGTTAGGTACCCAATATATTTAGGATAGGTACATCTAGGTGAACACCCTTAACTGGGAATTGGGATTAGTATTCACAATAAAAAAGATTGGTATGGAAAATCATGGGATAATTCTAGTAGCATAATAGGTGTACATAAAGGTTCATATAAGTGTTTAATGAGAGTCAAAGGTGGTCTCTCATTACTTGGGAATAATAAGGATAGTAAATGGATGTGTACAAATACATTACAATATGAACAATTGGAAATAAAAAGGCTTAGTACCAAGAAAGCACTTGAATAAAAAGTAAGAGGAGGGAACCCTTACCTTGAGGGGGTTATTCTAAAAGATTAAGAGGAGCTTATTAATAGATTGGGAAAACCTTGGGAGGATTTTATAGAGGTATAGGGAGAGTAAGTTTATCCTCAATGGGGTTTTAGTGAAGAGGAATGAGCGGATGGGGGGTATTTATAGCAAAAGAGATGATAATTCTTTATTAATTTTTAGATTTAGGTTTTGGAATCTAAGTAATAAAATAATAAAAAACACATAAATTCCCATGATTTTTTCCAATGGTTTATACCAAAGAGGTTTGATTTTAAATATTTTATTAGGATATGAACCGAACTCCTTAAAATAACATCATCCGTGATGTGTGAGTCATGTTCATAAAAAAATATTTTTAAAACATTAAAATATAATATAGGTTTTGGAGGATTCATTATAGGTTTCTAAAATTAATAAAATTACTTAAAAAATAAATTATTATAAAGGATAAATCTATTGTTATTCATGGTTTCCTTTTATAGTATTTATTACATCACTTTTGGGATAATATAATGTCATAATACATACCTTATATTTATACCATAATATATTTCCCCCAAAAATAGGATTATCTCAGAAAATTATAAAAAATTTACCATTGGAAAATTGTTATATGATAATTTCAAAAATAAAATTTATTTTATTGAAATAATTTTTTAATTATGATAATTTACACTTTCAAATAAAAATCTTTATTTACTATAAAATACTAGTTTTTACGATACTAACAGCCTTTTTATCCTTATAAAAATTACATCAGACTTCATTAAATTATATTAATATTTAAATTTAAAGAAATATTATTCAATAATAATATTTCTTGAAAATATCATTTATTTTAAAATTATTGAATTTATTAAGAAGTGTGTGTTAATGGAAAGTATATATTTCCCAAAAAAATTTTGGTTTCTTCATATCAAAATGTTGTTTTTATTCAAATAACTATATAATCATGTGTATAAAGTAATAATGAAAAGGGATAAATATAATAATTATTTTATTAAAAATTAAATATAAAAATTCATACTACTAGGGTGTAAATACATAATCTCTTATTACAATAGCATACACCCTAAGGGTAAGGTGTGAAATGGTGGTATCTTCTTGAGGTGGTTCAATGAACACGGTATGGGCTATGATCTTAATAATATTGAACTTATCCCATAAACAATTTCAATTAAGATTTTGTTGTTGAATATCATTTTGAACTTGGTCAAGGGGAAAGCTCAGTGATTCCATCTCCCTAGGAAGCTTCGATAATGTGCTTCATAGGCTACAATCTTACTAGTCGAGGTTATCGCTTCTTCCATCTGTGTCAGTTAGATATTATCATAACCCTAAATATATACTAATCTTAATGGTCACTATACAATGACTATATTTTAAATTTTTATGATGCTTAATGGTCTTTTAAGTCCAACATGTTTTATTTTATAATGGTCCAAATAACCAATAAAAGATAGGTCATGTGTTTTATATAATTAATTTATTCATTTAGAATGGAATTTTATCTACAAAATTTTGGGTCATTAAATTATTCCACCCTTCATAAATTTCACCCTAAAATTTTTATTTCATACACTAAAATAAACAAGGGTATACTTTTGTTTCATCACTTATTCTGGTTTCCATGTTTCCTCCTCAAACTTTTAGTTTTCCCATAGTACTTTGCCCATATGAGTTATCTTGTTTCGTAGAACTTTTTCTCTATGATAAAATATCTTCACCCACTAATCCTCGTATGAAAGATCATTATCTAAAGGTACCACCTATGTATTCAGTACATGTGAGTGTTTTGGTATGTACTTTGTTAAAAGGGATACACAGAACACATCCTGTACTGGAGATAGGTTAGGTGGGAGAGCTAGTCGATCAACCACAACTTCTATGTGATCAAGGATATCAAAGGGGATGATATATATATAGGACTAAGATTAACCTTCTTCTCAAACCTCATGACTTTATTCCACTATGATATATTAAGGAACACATTATCTCTAACCTCAAACTCCAGGTCTTGTTGATGATTTTCTATATAGATTTTCTATAGAATTTGTGCCGATTTCATGTGGTGGTGAATGGTTTGAATCTTCTTTATTATCCCTTGGATAAAATCATGTCCCATAAGATTATACTCTCCAAATTCATCTCAACATATTAGAGTCTGATACCTCTTACCATATAGAGCCTCACAAGGTTCCATTTGAATGCTAGAATGGCAACTTTTGTTGTATGAGAACTATACCAGGAGAAGGTGATGATCCCAACATCCTTGGAAATCCATTGAACATGACCTCATAATATCCTCCAGAGTTTTAATGGTTCTCTAAAATTGAACATCTTTATAAGGGTTATAAGTTGTACTGAAACATAACTTTATATCCAATGCTTTCTAAAGGATTCTCCAGAACCTTAAGATAAACCCCAATTATCGATCAAATACAACAGAGAGTGGTACTCTATGTAGTTTTACCACTTCTCTTATGTATATTTTAGAGATTTGGTTAGGAGAGAATACATCCATGATATTAATGAAATGTGATTCCTTTGTAAGGAGATCTATTTCTACCCAAATAGAATTATGTCCATTAGATTTCCTAGGGTGTCCTATGATAAAATTCATGGTTATGTTTTCCCACTTACATATTGGTATAAGAAATAGTTGCATCATACCCTTATATTTCTATCATTCTTCCTTGACTTGTTGACAGACCAACCATCAAGATACAATTTTTTCAATCTCTCTCTTCATGTTATCCCATAAGAAGTTTTTCTTTAGATCTCTAAAAATCTTAGTTCTTCCTAGATGAATAGAGAAGGATGAGCTATGTGCATCATCTAGAATTTATCTCTTACATTATGGTGTTGATGGGACATATCTCAAGTTCCAAACCTTATAACTCCATATTTAGAAAATTTAGACTCCAGGATATTCACTACCATTTTTAGTAGATCCTTATTGTCTTTTTGGGACTCCTTGATTCTCTCATGAATGGATGGTTAAGTAGTTATTTTAGCTAGTTAGTATGAAGTTACTTTTATGATTCCCATGTAAAAACTTTTTATGTATAAGAATATTATATCCCTTTCAATCCTCATCATATATAGGGTTGTAGAATCCTTTCTACTTAGAGTATCTACCACTTTATTCTCCTTCATAGGATGGTAATTTATTGGAAATTCACAATTATTTATCTACTCAAACCACCATCATTGGAACATATTTAACTCATTTGTGTGAATATATATGTGAGGATTTTATGATTTTTATATGTGTCACACTTCTCCCCATTGAGATAACATTTACAAATCTTCAATTCAAAAATCATTATAGCCAAATCCAGATCATGGATTGGGTAGTTTTACTGATGTATCTTTAATTGGAAGGAGGCATATGCTATCAAATTTTCATTTTTCATGAGAAAAAACCCAAGAAATGTTTGTACACATCCCTATAGATCAAAAATCCTTCCCCACTAGTGGGTAATGTGAGAAAAAGTGCAATGATTAACCTCTTATTTAACTCTTTATATCTCTCCTTGTATTCATCAGCCCAGACCAACTTCAATCCCTTCTGAGTTAGCTTGCTTAGTGAGATTGAAAATCATGATAAGTTTTTCACAAATCAATGATAGTACCCAACTAATCTAAGGATGAAAGTACCCAGTCAGGATAATTATATCACTGAGAGGGGGAGGGGGTGAATTAGTGATACTTTTTCTTTTATGTTTCCTTGAAAATGAAACAACCATTGCCTCCTATTAAAGATTTCATTCCCCACTGAAAACAATTAAAAAACACATCCACAAGTAAAAAAGTATTTAAAAGGTTCACTATTTAATAAGAATGACTATTTTCTTGGTATGGTTTGGAAATGATCCAATACCACACAATTCACCAGAAAACCATACTTTTATATGGAATACAATGAGTAAGATATGCCCTTACATTCATGTAGCAATATATAAACAATCTAATAGTGTGTGTGCACCCTCTTGAACAATTAGGGTGATACAATGTTTGTGTAACAACACATGTTACTTGTAATTCCTTTTCAATTTCAACAAATGTATTCATTTCAAAACAATTCTTATTTTTCTTACCCAGAAGATGCTTCGAACTTCAATGACTTTGAGATAGAATTCAATCCGATTTCACAGTATAATCTTCTGATCAAATATTTAAATATGATTTCCCAATACGATAGATATGAATCTATCTGAATACAATGAAGACAATTTAGAATACCTTCTTACTCAATTCTAAAATCCCATTATGGGAATCCCAATCCAATTATCCATCCTGATACGATGACCATCCGAATATGATGACAAGAAGAATACAATAAATAGTTGAATACAATGATCATGAAATATGATGATCAACTGAATATGTTTCAATATTATCTCTCATTATTTCACTTCAATCCATCAAAAATTCTTCAACATAGCACAATACAAAAACTTATTTCTCTACCTTAAACTTTAGATCTTCTCTCTACTCTAATGAATAGTACTTCATCGTTATAAAATTATAAAAGTACGGTGTACTTATTTCCTTTTATAGGTGACCCAAGAGTGGTTTTGGTGGGAATATGAAATGGTTTCCCGCTCAACCAAATTCCCTTAATTTGAATGATGCCTTGTATTTTGGGTGCATTTAAGACTTCGTCAATGCTTCTCGATTATTATCAAATCATATTCACAACTTTAGTTCTCCTTCGGAATTTCTTTTCAAACACTAGTCCAATATCAATTTCCCATTCCAATTAGATCAATCCGATTTCATTATTTCGATGCTCTGTACAAATTGAATGTAAGTGTATGAAGAAATAGACAACTTTCATCATTTTCTCAAACTCTATTCCGATTCTTCAGTATGATGCCTTGTAAAAATTGAAGAATCAAAACATCTTCTTTGAAATTCAAGTTCCCCCTCTACAACACATCCATATATTTCCTTTATATCTTCTCAAATATAATTCCATTTTTTATTACGATTTGTCTCATTACGATGAAGACAAATGTAAATTAATAGATTCTTCTTCATCTCTTCTCTTGACCCACTTAAATGAAAAACAAATCAATTAAACCAATTTCAAATGGTTGACTACATTGTTGATTGAGATATGAAATTCTACTTCATATAGGCCACCACGTACTCTTATTTTTTCTTTGTATTCATCAGTTCCAATCATTTATTTCTCCGATGATCGCATACCGATTATGATGAACTGGTATTAGCAGCTTCTTCTTCAGAAACTTCCTTCTCTTATGAATATGATACCGATGACTTATCCTGAGAAAAAAACTACCTCTAGTGAATATGATAAAATACTGAATAAGATGGACCAGTTTCAATAGATTCGACTTCAGAAACTTCCTTTAATCACAGACTTGTGCTTGTATCATGACTTCCTTCATGACTTGGAATACATTGAGGACCAGCTTCTGCATCATCTAAATTACTGTGTAAAGTATTAAAACTTACCAAAACTCCCACAAACAACTTTATTTCCAACTTAGTCTGAATACTATTGTCCAAAATTCAATTGGTATAAATACGATTGGTCTGGTTATGATCAGGTTGAATACGATCTCTAGCATCTTTTCTCTTTCCATCCAGATACGATCAATTTGAATATGATTGAAAACCTCTCTTTCACTTCCCCTTTCTTTTATTAATCTTTCATCACATGTTTTCCAAATACTTGTGATTTATGAGAACTTTGAGATCAGAAAATAATCGTCACATTTAAATCATTATCATGCAGACTCTGATTCTCCTCCAACACGATCAAACCATTCAAACCGAATTCAGAGTGAATCCGATGACCATTTAATTCTAGTAAGATTCTTACTCACTATGATTGAACTTTTCAAGCATTGCAAGTCTTATTTCCTAAATACTATGGTCAGTCCGATTTAAATATAAAGTGAGTTGATTTTCCTTTCTTTTCAAGATTCCTTTCTTCTTTCTTAAACTTTATTTACTACAAAATACAACATCTGAAATCAATCACCTTCATCACTATCTAGTTCCTAACAATCTACCCTTTGGATTTTGTTTTCAACCAAGTTTCATAAATGATTGAAAATTTTATCCTTAATATATGGATTACTTATCAATAATTCTATGCCCATGTGATCTCAATAATTGTAGGAAATAAGAATTATTGACCAAAAAACTATACTTTCCAAAAGAACTGATTATGAAAATTTCCTCAACCTTTATTTTCTTAAACCTTTCTTCAATTTCTTGGAATAAACATTTTTTCCTACAACCACTTCAAAAAATAGTTAGAATAGTTCACACACTTACAATGTTGAATTCATAGCTTACCGACAACTCCCCCCTTTTACATGAATTCATAAGGATAGATTTATGAAAGAATTCATTAACCCCCTTGAAAACACTATCCAAAGGTAAGATGACATAGGGGAAAAAAACATACGCCAGCCTTGATGAGAAAGATGTTGTATGCCCATGATCAACCTCAATTTATAAAATAATTCCTTCGGTAAAGGTTTTGTGAAAATGTCAGCAACGTTTTCTAATGTAGGAACATACTCCAATTTCAATTAATTATTCTCAACATTCTCTTTGATAAAATGATATTTTATATCAATATTTTTTTAATGATAATGTTGAACTAGATTCTTGGTGAGATTGATTATACTTTAATTATCACAACCCAAGAGCAAGGGTAACTTAACTTCAACAAGTAAATATTCTAATTGAGTTTTAATCCACATAAGTTGAGTAGCGGCTTGAGTGGCAGGAACATACTCAACTTTATCCATACTGAGAGTTACTGAATTCTATTTCTTTGAGTTCCAACTAACATTGTTATTTCCCAAAAAGAACACTCCACCAGATGTGGATCTTCTATCATCAACATTTCCTGCCCAATCAGCATTTGGATACCCAAACAAATCAATAATTTTTGAGCTGTCATACCTAATTCCGAATTTTTTTTTGCCTTTTATATAAATGATAATTCTTTTTCCAGAAAGTACATGTGATTGTTTAGGAGAACTTTAAAATATTTCACATAAATTAACAACTTAAACAATATACAGTCTTGAGGAAGTTAAATACAACAGACATCCAATCAGCTTATAAAATTCTTTTTGATCAGCTTATTTCCATTCTCCATATTTTTTCAACTTTGTTCCCACTGAAATCAATGTGGAAATTGGTTTTGAGTTTTCCATTTTGAACCTCTTATGAACTTACTTAGAATACTTCTATTGAGAAATAAAAATGTGTTTCTCCCTTTGCATAATTTGTAACCCAAGAAATTATTTCATTTCCTATAGCATAGATATCTCAAATACCTTTTTAATTTATTTAGAAAATCTTTCACAACTTCTTTAATCATTCCCAGAAAAGATAATTTCATCAACATAAACAATTATGATGAGGTAATACTCTTTAATTTCTATGATATAAATATTATTATCAACTCTTCCTTTCATGAAAATATCTTCCTTAAATAAGTATCCAATTTGGAATAACATGATCTCATAGATTGTTTTATCCCATACAAGGCCTTCTTCAATCTAAATACATAACTTTCTTCTTTCCCAACAACAAAGCCATAATGTTATTCAATATAGACCTCTTCATCAAGATCACCATTCAAGAATGCAGATTTAAACCATTTGAGAGATCTTGTGACCTCATTGTGCAGTAATAGAAAGAAAAATTATGATTATTTCTAATATTACAACCGAATAAAAGGTTTCATAAAGATAAATACCTTCAATTTTTGAATACCCTTTACACATTAATCTTACTTTGTTTCATATCACTTCACCTTTTTCATTTAGTTTGTTCCGGAAAACCCATTTTGTACCAGTAATGTTTTTGTTTTTTAGATTAGGTATGTGTTCACATGTATCATTCTTTTAAATATGATCCAGCTCTTCATTCATGCCATGAAGCTATTCCAAATACTCAAAATTTTCTTTCGCATCATTCAGATCCACTTTTGAATACAAAGAAGTATGTGAAATAACATTTGTTTTTCTTCTTGTATGAACCTTCTGATGTCGATCTCCAATAATATTCTGAGATTACACTTGTTTTATCAGCCTAGGATGATATTTTTGAGTATCTTACTTATCACTAGAAATAGTTTAATATAATTCTTCTTGAGTAGGATTATAATTATTTGTATCCTTATCAGAATGGTTATCAAACCTTTATTGCTCAACTTCCTTGTATATCCGAATAATATTTTCTTCTTCAGATATTTTAATGACTTTCACATCAATTGAATCAAGAAATCTTCTTGTTTCTTTGTTGAAACCTCTGTATCCTCTTCCTTTTAGATAATATCCAAGAAAGATTCCATATTTAACTTTCTTCTCAAAATTTCCAAAGTTTCCACCTTTCTTATTTATATTGCATGGACTCCCAAAAACTCTTAAGTGATTCAAACTTGGTATTTTTACATAAAACAATTCATATGGAGTCATATGTTATCTTGGTATATAGAAAAATATATTTTGAATATACACAGTAGTACTTATGGATTTCCTCTAGTATTAATGATAAAGACTATGTTCAAGTAACATAGTTCTCCCCATTTCCTCCAAACTTATATTCTTTCTTTCAAAAACCCCATTTTGTTGGGGAGTATATGGAAAATTATATTTGTGAAAAATTCTATGCTTATTAAGATAAATATAAAATTATCC
Organism: Viscum album; assembly: GCA_963277665.1. Classification (NCBI taxonomy): domain Eukaryota; kingdom Viridiplantae; phylum Streptophyta; class Magnoliopsida; order Santalales; family Viscaceae; genus Viscum; species Viscum album. The sequence continues at coordinate 1,627,410,013 of OY728131.1, read as the reverse complement.
ACTTATGAATTCACCACCATTATTAGTTCTCAACTTCTTCACCGAATACTCACATTCCATCTCATCTTTTATTCTGAAACTTTTAAACATTTTCAAATCATCTAACTTATGTTTCATGTACAGAACAAAAGTAATGTGAGTAAAATCATAAATGAAAGTAATGAAGTACTTATTTAAATTTGTTGATTGTTTTCTCATTTCCCCAAAGATATCATAATGAATAAGTTCCAAGGGTTGTTTTGAACAAATCTCAACTTTCTTATGCACAACATTAGTAATATTTCCTTTCTAACAAATAGTTCAACACCAATATCTTCTTCTTGAAAAATAAGGAATGTCTCAGAAACTATCTCTCATTGATAATTTTCTCATGTTTATTTGACACAATTTCTCTATACTTTTATTCCACAATTGATTATCTTCCACCATACTCAAGAAATAAGATTTTTTATTTCACCAACTTGAAAAAAATTACTTTTTTACATTGGCCTCTTGTAACTATCCTTCCATCTTCTTCAGTTTTTTTAAAAAAACTCATCTTTTCTAAAGATAACTTTTTTACCTTCATGAAACAATTTTGAAACACTTAGTAAATTGTGTTTCAGCCCATAAATATATAAATCTCTATTGGATTTCAAGTTTTCTTTTCCAATGATGGTTGATCCAATAACTTTGATTCTCAAAGATTCAACATTGCAAAATGTCACTGTTCTTTATTTAAAATATTTCAAATTATTCAGAAGCTTTAAATATCCTATAATATGAGAAGAATTTCCACTGTTAATAATCCAAGGTCATTATCCTTTTGTAGCTTTCAGATCTGTTTCAACAACAAAATATTTCTCTTGTTCCTTTTATTTTTTCACCTTCAACTTATGAAAAATTTTAAGCATCTTTTGCCGTGATAGTAACAAAACAAGATATTTTTTTCAAGGTTTATATATTGTTCACATATTTCACAAATATTTTCTAAAGGTTTGAACCTATTTTTAACTTCTATACTAACCTTCTCAGGTTTCTTTATAAGAATCTTCTCATACTTCTTCTTTTTAGGGAATTGACTCCCTCTCAACCTTTGCCTTCCATAACCTATGGAATAATAGTAATGTTGTTGGTTGAAACAAAACTTGTTTTATATATTTTTAAATCCACCAAAATACCATTAGTATCCATAGAAAGAGTATTTTCCTCTAAAAAATCCATATTGACCAGAGTTGTGAATATGTTTCTCAACATCCTTATTGCCTTTATTTTCGAAGCCAACAACCTTTCTATTATCAATTAGAATCTTATTTTTCTTTTTAGACTTATCATAATTAGAAGTATTAGAAATATTTTTGGATCCAGACTATTTGGAAACATTTTTGGACTTAGGGTATTTTGTAACTTTTGAATTCTAAACTTTGTGGGTTTTGGCCACATACATAACTTTCCCAGTCTTCTTCTTTTTAGAAAAACTTCTATCTTTCTTATCAACCATTAATGGTAACTTTTGTTGACCATTATTTGGTTTATCCTTTCAATAACTCTCACCAACATCCAAGATAGAGTTTTTGAAACTTGTATTTATCTATTCATCTTTAAAAACATTTGTTGGATAAGTTAAAACTCTTCTTATTTTTCCTTCATCTTTACCTCCAGATGCTCATTATGATTCTTTTCTTCCTCAAGATATTTCTTCAGATCATTAATTTATTTCACCAGATTCACCTTCTCATTATAAAAACATTCTTGATTTCATGTTGAGGAACATTCATCTTCCAACTTTCTATTTTTCTTTTCAATATTTTTGATACCTCTCAGACATTCTTTCAACTCTTATTTCAAATGAAATTAAAGTTTAGTTTCCTCTTATTCAGGACTACTGATTCCAAATTCTTCATCATTCACTGTTGCAATAAAAGTATTCTCAATAACATACTCAATAGATTTTTCATATTCAGCATCACTGCCTTCTTCTTATTCATCTTTAGATAAGAAACTTCTTCTTTTGGATTTGAATAATGTTCTATCCTTACCCGTGGAATATAATTTTTCTTTATCTCCCTATTTCTTCCAAGATCTTCTTGGACATCTTTCTTCTTTATCACTATCTTCTTATTTTTTTTATTTTAGGACAATTAGCCTCAAAATTACCAATGGATCCACATTCAAAAAAATTCAAGGGGTGTTTCCCTTTATATTTCCTTTTACCTCTTTTCACATTTTTAGAAGACAAGGATAAAATATCATCAAAATTTTTACATACCTCATTCTCAGAATTGGATTCATCAGATTCATCTTCAATAAGCTTCTTCTTTTATTTTTCTTTCTTAATAGACATTTATCTATCATATTTTGTTTTAATTCTCATACCTTTATCCCTTATCATTTCATAAGCAATGAGAGTGCTATGCAATTCATATAGAGATAATATTTCAGGATCTCTATCTTCCAATAAAGAAACTTTTGCATCAAACTTATCAGGAAGAATTATCAAAACATTTTCAATAATTATAGAATCATCTAACTTTTTACCAAGAAATTTTATAGTGCTGACAATGTCATTCACCCTGGTAAAGAAGTCCCCAACAGATTCATATTCACCCATCTTTAAATCTTCATACTTTAATCTCCAGATTTGTAATTTTTCATTCTTCACTTTTGTATTTACTTTGTATATGTTTTTCAATTTATCCCATATACCTTTAGATGTGGAAACATGTTTCACCCTTAGGAATTCAATTTCAAATAGTGAAGATAATAAAACATTATTTCCCCTTCCATCATTCTCAATATTCTTTGTATCAACAGATGTAAGAGGAAATATATAATCAATAGGAGGAAACCCATCTGTTGGAGCTTCAAGAACATCATATCCAATAGTCATAAGATAAGAAAACATTCTATCATTCCATATATGAAAATACTTTCCATAGAAAACATGAATACCTTTACTATTCACACAATTCAAATTATCTATCAGCAAAGAATAAACAAAGCGAACCTACCCTCTGATACCAGTTGAAAGTTCCTAGTCTTGATAATTGTATCACTGTGAGGGGTAGGGGTGAATCAGTGATACCTTTTCTTTTATGTTTATATACAAATGAAACAACCTTCACATTTTATTAAAGATTTCATTCCCTACTGAAAACAATTCAAACACATAGGAATATAAGTATTTACAAGGTTCACTATTAAATAAAAATAGCTACATCATTTGTATGGTTTGTAAATGATCAAATACCAAAAAATCCACTTGATAAAAATCCTTTTATATGGAATACAAAGAGTAGGATATTCTCTTATACTCATGTAGCACTATGTAAACAATCCAATAGTGCGTGTGCACCCTCTAGCATAATTGGTTTAATACAATGTTTGTGTAACAACACATGTTTCCTGTGCTTCCTTTTCAATTTCCATAAATATATTCTTTTAAAAACAATTATTTTATTTCTTACCCAGAAGTTGGTAAGAACTTTAAGGATTTTGAGATAGAATTCAATATTATTACCCAGTCTGATCTTCTAATCTGATCTTCAAATATGGTTACCCAATACGATAAATATGACTCTGTCTGAATATGATCGAGACAATTTAGAATACCTTCTTCCTCAATCCGAAAATCCTGATCCAATTATCTAGCCCAATACAATGACCACTCAAATATGATGACAAGTAGAGTATTATAAACAACTTAATAGGATGATCATTGAATACGATGATTAGATGAATATGTTGCAATCTTGTCTCTTCTTCTTTCACTTAAATCTATCAAAACTTATTCAACACATCAAAATATAGAAACTTCTTTATCACCCTTAAACTTAGAAGATTCTCTCACTACTCTCATGAATAGTAATTCATTGTCAGAAAATTATAAAAGTACAATGTACTTATGACCTTTTATAGGTGACCCAAGAGAGGGTTTGGTAGGAATCTGAAATGGTTTCCTACTTAACCAAATTCCTCTAATTTTCATGATTTCTTGAATTTCAAGTGCATTTATAATATCTTCAACACTTCTGAATTCTTCTTGAATATTCTTCACAACTTAGGTTCTCCTTCAAACTTTGTTTTCAAACAATATTCCATTTCTGATTTCCCATTTCGATTAGGTCAACCCAATTTCTTCAATACAATGCTCTATACCAATTGAATGTAAGTGTATGAAGAAATAGTCATCATTCATCTTTTTATCAAAATCCATTCCAATTATTCATTATAATGATTTTTTCCAATTGAAAAATCAAAACATCTTCTTATAAATTCAATTTCCCCCTTGACAACACATCCATCGATCTCCATTAGCTCTTTTCAAGTTCGATTCTAATTCTGATTACGATTTTTCTCATTAAGATGAAGACAAATGTAAATAAAAAGATTATTATTTATCTCTTATCTTGAACTAATTGAATGAAAAAAATTAATTCAAACCATTTAAAATGGTTTTCTACATTGTTGATTAAGCTCTGAATTTCTTCTTCGTATAGGCCACCACATTTTTTTCTTTTTTTCTTTACATTCATTGGTTCTAATAATTTTATTCTCCGATGATCACATACTGAGTTTGATGAATTGGTATTAGAAGATTATTATTCAAAAACTTACTTATCTTCTGAATAATATACCAATGAATTCTCCCAAATAAAAAACATTTTCCTCTGGTGAATACGATGAAACACTGAATACGATGGACCAATTTCAACATATTCTACTTTAGAACCTTCCTTCAATAAAAAAGTTGTGCTTGTATGTTGACTTCCTTTATGAATTGTAATACATTGAGGACTATCTTCAGCATCATATGAATTACAATGGAAAGTATTTCAACTTCCCAAAACTCTAGCAACCAGTTTTCTTTCCAACTCAGCCTAAATACGATTGTCCTGAATTCAATTAGCTTGAATACTATTGGAATGATTATGATATCCATAATCTTTTCTATTTCTATCTAGATACAATAAATCTAAATATGATAGGTAGAATATAATTCACGCCCCCTCTATTTCATTAATCTCTCATCACAAGTTTTCCAAATAATTGTGATTTATGGGAACGCCAAGATTATAAATGCATCGTCATATTTAAATTGTAGTCATGCAGACTCTGATTCTCCTCCAATATGATAAAACCATTTAAACCAAATTTATAGTGAATATGATGACCATTTACTTCCATAAATATTCTTCCTTGATAGGATTTTCCTTTTCAAGCATTGTGAGTCTAATTTCCTGAATACGATGGTCATTCTGATTCAAATACAATGTGAGGAGATTTTCCTTTCTTCTCAAACTTCTTTTATTCTTTCTTAAATTTCATTGAAAACAAAAGACTACATATGATATCAATCACCTCCATAATCATTTTGGTCCTAACAAAGGAAACTATATATCTCTATTAAAGATGTTGTCCTGGGCCATCCTTTAATTGCCCATGTCTTTGATGGATCCATAAATATCTCTTTGTAAGTGATAAAATTCCCTAGGAATGTTACTTAATACTTCCAAAACATTCATTTAATATCATTCACATATAACTTTTCCTTTTTCAAGGTATTTAGTACAAAATTCAATTCTCCCTCATGTTCTTCCTTGACTTTAGAGTAGAGAAGAATATCATATATAAAGACTATAATAATTTTTTTGATGTAATTATTAAATACTCTATTCATTAGGTCCATGAAGATAGCTAGAGCATTAGTGATTCCAAATGGAATCATTATGAACTCATATTTCCTATTCCTTGTATGAAAATAAATCTTGGGGATATCCACCTGAATGAATGGCCCGAAGGCCTAAATTTTTATTAATTTTGGATAAACTCCCTTTTAAGGGTAAAGGGGAAAAACCAAGACATCAAGGACATATGAAAATTAACAAAATCCAAAAAATAAGAGGGTTGCAACCCAACATAGGACTATGTATAAGTACCCCTTCCCAACATCAATTTTGATAAGGCATGTCTCCACCATAGCATGGCTACTCAAAAAGCTATCCCATGCAAAAATGCATGGGCCCGGTATCAATGGAACTTCCATACCATCTCAATATTCCAAATCTAAATAACCATGCACGAAGAAAGAAACCAACTCTATCCTCATTTGGAGAAATTATAAGTAGACTAACTGGGTACCCCAATATGTAGCAATCATGAGACCATGTCACCACCAACAATGCCTGTCCTGATCAAATCTCATCTCACTCCACGAGACACCCCGCCACCACCACCACAGAGGCTCGGAAGACATTCCAAGGTAAATGAATTAAATCCATCGTCACCTAGGACTGGATGTTCCAAAATCATGCCGAGGGAACTCCACCGATAGGAGGATCCAGGTCATCCAGAACCAGAAGCGCCACTCTGGGCATGAATCATCTTCATTCAGACCACGAAAGAACCCTCATTGGGTTCCGAAGCAGACCAGTCATGATGACAAGAAAATCAACGTGCAGAGGAAGATAAGAACCAACGACGTCAAGGAAATAACCCAAAAAATGTAAGTTTCACAGTCAAACAAATGAATCCAAATAAAAAAAATCATAAACCCTACAAAAACTCATAGTAGAAGAGACAAAATTCCTCCCCATACAAATAATTGCATATCGACGCCACATACCCTAGAAACCTACCAGAACCACTCATGCACCGAAAGCACTAATATGGAACCACCCTCAGTTCTGGATGAATCGAGCCATCAGAATCATGCCAAGACATCACCGACAGAAGGGGAACAAAACAAAACATTATAGCACGCCAAGACGTCGTTATAGACATCATAGAGGAGTGATGATGAGCCGCACGCCATAGAACCGCCAAACCATCAACATCGGGAATGGGATCCGAAGAAACGAACCCTGAATCCCAGATGCACCACTCTGAAGCTAGATCACGCCCATCCCAATCTGAGGTCAGAAGAAGCCGAGCCGATCCAGGTTAGAGGGGGAAGGGGGGAGGAAGGTGAAGGGAAACCCTAACCGCCATGGGAGAGATGGAAGATGCCGCTCAGAGGCTCCCAATTGTCCTTATAGTACATAATCTTTGGGTTGTTCCTTGGGGATATCCACCTTCTTCACCTTTATTCAATAATATCATGACTGAATATCTAACTTAGATAAGAACTAGGAACCATGAAGTCAATCAAAAAAATCATCTATCCATGAAAGAGGTTAATTTTTCTTTGTCTTTATATTTTTGAGCTTATGATAATGAATGTAGTGGCACCTTAACCCATCCTTATTCTTGATGAAAAGGACCAACACATCCCATGGTGAAGATCATGGGCATATAAACCCTATGTTTAAATTCTCCTATAGTTTCTTCTTCACCACTTCAATTCCAACAATGGAAATTTTATATGGAGTCTTGGATATTGGAAAATCTCTGGGTATATGTTTGATTGAGAACTCAACCCCTTGGTTATAAGGAAGAATAGACAATTCTCTGAGAAACACATCAAAATATTCTCTTACAATGGAAATTTCATTAAGGATGATCCTTTCTTTAGTCTAAATTATTTGACCTAGATACACTTTCTCATAAGGTAATAATATCCACTCTTGAGATGATGATTCTAAAGGAGATCCATCCTTATCTTTACATTGGTATATAATAATAGGATGATTGACAATACAGAGGGTGATTTCCTTCTCATAGAAATTTATGTTGTCTCTATTTAAGGAAAGTAAATCCATACTCAAAATATAATTAAATTATACTAAAGGGAGTATCACAAGGTTCACTAAGAAATTCAGCCTGTGAATATTGATATGGGAGATGTTATATTCTTATGATGAAATAATTTACCCATTTACCATTTTCATTGATAACTTGAATTCCATGTTTTAATGTGATTTTTGGATATTTCTATTAAACTTGAAAGATATAAAAGAATTAATAAAATAATAATAAAATAATATATTTTCTATTATTAAATGAACAACTAGTGTATCTATCACCACTTCATTATCGAGATACACCCCACCAGTTGTGGTGGCATAATCTCACTCTTTCTCTTAAAGCCTTGCTTATTTTTTTCATCATTTATATATAGAAACCCCTATTTTAGTGAATTGGTTTTCATAGTGTCCTTATTCCATGTAGTTGAAACATTCAACAATAGGATAAGGGTTGATTAGATAATTCCATTCCTCCATCACATTGGTGGGTTTATCCTATTGGTATTCACTAGAAAGGTTCCCTTACACCCCCTGCCCAAAGCAGTTCATTATCTCCTTCAGGTAATTTATTGGATGCTTCTTATTACACTTTTTACAATTGGAATGTTGTAATTTATCACCACCATGATATTTATCCCTTTCTCATACAGAATTAAACTCCATTCTCCACTTCCTATTCCCTAACCCATGAGACCCTTAAGATTCACCGATCTCCATTTCCACTTTGAGAGAACATTAGAAAACTTCATCATAGATTTTAAACTTTTGAATTTCTAAGGATTTTTATTGATCTATATTTATCTCACTAAAGAAGTGGCCAACATTACTTTTAGGGTCAATGAAAAAGCTATAGGTTTATCAAACAAGTCTTGTGATGTTTGAATCATACACCTTTATAGATTTTTCATCCCTTTGTTTTAGTACAAGGAAATCCCTCTCCATTTTACACCAGAGAGTGCATGGAAAATATTGATCAATTTTTTTTCTTGAATTCTTTCCACTCCATCTCTTTAATATCTTTATCAGGAATCACATCCTTGATCAATGTTAAATATTAATAAGTTTCTCCTTCCATGCAATAAACATCCAACACAAAATTATATTTCTCATAGAATTTAAGTTCATAGAATATATTTTCAATAGAGTTGATCCATTGTTCTGTGATTAAGGGATAAGAAGATTCACTAAAATCCAGGGGCCTTTTTCACATAAAGGCCACGATTTCAACTTTCTAATTATTAAGGGGATGTGGGTGTTCCTCCTCATTAAATTTTATATTCAAAACATGATTTAATTAAGTAAGTATTATCCTGAAGTTCTTTACTTCAACTCCCATTGGATTGGGTATCTCATTTGGGAAGTCATCATATTTCCCACCACATTGGTTCTTGACTCAATTCTTCCTACTCTAGCCATTGACTAAAATAAAGGGAAAATTATGGATGAGAATTTTTAAACTGTTAAATAAATAAAATGGAAACTATGAACATTGAAGGTATAAATCATAAATGAAAAATATTCCTTAAATTATGGATTTATAGGTTTAAATTTAAGTTATATATAGTATATTTTCTAACCATAAAGTTCAAAGGAATTTTTTCCCTTCATAATGGTTTGTAAGAAGATCATAAATTTACCAAATAATATCCCCTAGGAGTTTTAAAATAGGTGTGCATTAAGGATTCTTTGTTACTTTCCTGGCGATGATCGATTTAATACTCAATCCACTCTTTTAGGGGTTATTACCCCCAGATACAACTATTTCAGAGCAACACCCACTTGTAGTATCTCGATAGAGATCTCATTTATTGAAAATGACTTCCTCTATACTTCACCATAATTTAGGGATGTTTTCCTATGTTTTGTATTATCCCTATGGTTTTCACAGAGGTTTATAATCATAATTCCCAAAAACAACTATACCTTTATCTAATACCAACTATGGAAACCCTATCCTTTATACACTTTATTTCATGTTTTTTTAAATAAAGATACACATAACACGATCAAAAAATATTGAGAGGCCTAGTGAATTTGGATAATTATATAAATATAATGATAACTAGAAATAGGGATACAATGAAATTATTTAAAACTATATAACATGCCCTTAAAATCTAATGATATTATAATACTGCACGGGATAACCTGCAGATGTACATAAGAAACGGGTGAGCGATAAATCCCAATAAGGGAATAATAAAATCATGTCATGAAGTAAAGAAATATAAGTGATCCAAGGGGAATAAAATAGTGATATAAAAGGTGATAATCATAATCATGAATATTGAGTCATGATATAAGATGATAACATCAAGGCATCATAGGAATGTGGCAACAACATAAAATATGACATTATAAGTATAATTTAAGGTTAACCACTAATACATCATAGCATATTATTATTAAGATAAATGAACATGCACTATTTATGGCATCTCATGAGATAATAACATTACTCAATTCATTGGAGGGATATATAATTTCAGGCCCACCCGTCACATTCATATTTTATACATGCATTTGTGTGTCATATAGATCATACAATATAAGAAATACTTTCATCACTTTTAATCCCATGATTAAGGATTTTAGATTAAATACATATATTATATACATCAATGAAGTATATTCACATATAGGAGAATACCCTTTAGTGAAAATGGAAATATGTATTCACAACACAATCATTTGGCATGAAAATTCATGGGATAATTTTGGCATTATAATGGATGTACATAAAGGTTCATGGAAGGGTTTAATGAGACTGAAATGTGGTATCTTGTTATATAGGAATAATAAGTACAATAAATATATGTATAAAAACAAATTTCAAAATGAACAATTGGAAATAAAAAGTCTTAGTGTAAAGAAAGTACATGAATAAAAATGAAGTGGAGAGAATCTTTTACTTTGAGGGGGGGGGGGGGGTACTTATAATAGCTTGGTAGGAGATTATTAAGATATTGGGAACACCTTGGGAGGAATTTATAGAGGGATATAGAGAGGAACTTAATGATAAATGGGTTTTTAGTGAATAGTAATGGGAGGTTGGGTGGAAATTTATTAAAACAAGATAGGGTAATTCTTTATTAATTTCTAAAATTAGGTTTTCGAGTCTAGCTTATAAAATAATCAAAACCAAAAACCATATCATGGAATTTATCCATGGTTTTTTAAAAATAGGAGTGTTTTTAAATATTTTATTATTTAAATAATTTAACTCCTTAAAATAATACCATTCATGATGTGTAAGTGAGTCATGTTCATAAATAATTATTTTTAAAACCTTAAAATGGAATATTGGTTTTGAAGGATTCATTATAAGTTTGTAAAATTAATAAAATAAATTAATAAATAAATTATTTCAAAGGGTAAATATATTTTTGATCTTTTATTCCTTTTATTCTTTTTATTACATCACTTTTGGGCAATTGTGATGTCATAATACATACTGTATTTAATTTTTACCCGCAAATTTGACTGTCTCAAAATTTTTTGAAAAATTTACCATGTTATAATTTTGATGTAATGATTTAGAAAATAATATTTATTTTACAAAAAATAATTTTATAGATATTATAAATTACAATTTTAAATTAAAATCCTTATTTATTTGAAAACACTAGTTTTTACGAGACTAATAGCTTTCAGACCCTTATTAAAATTAAATTGGACTTCATTAAATTATATTATAATTTATATTTAAATAAATATTATTTAATATAAATATTTCATGAAAATATCATTTATTTTAAAATTATTCAATCAATAAAAATGTGTGTTTTAATTTAAATTGTATATTTCCCAAAAATACAATGTTGGTTTCTTTGTATCAAAACTAGATTTTATTCAAATAATTATATAATCATGTGTACAAAGTAATAATGAAAAAGGGTAAATATAATCATTATTTTATTACAATAAAATATATAGATTCGTACTACTAGGATATAGATTTATAACCCCCTTTATACCATTTTACACCCTAAGGGTAAGGTGTGTGATGATCTTACTTTCTTGGGGTGACTCAATAAAAATATTTTGGGTGGTGATATTTATAAGCTTGAAATTATCCTATAAATAGTTTTTTTCAAGTTTTAGTTGTTGAATATTGACTTGGTCTGGGTCAAGGGAAAAGGAAAATTATTCCATCTCCCTTAAAATATTTGATAAATGGGCTATATAGGGTATGATCCTACTGGTTGAGGCCATATCTTCTTACATACATTTAAATTAGATATTATTATAAACATTAATATATTCTAATATTAATAGTCATTGTATAATGAATATATTATCAGCTATGATGATTCTTAATGGTCTTTTATGTCTGAAATTATATATTTTATAATAGTCCATAATAACCAATGAAAAATAGTGCATGTGTTTTCTATAAGAAATTTATTCATTCATAATGAAGTTTCATTTATAAAAGTTTGGTTCATTAAAAAATTCATATTAATGAAATAAATTCCTCTTGTTCCTTCATCATTTTCTTTAATTTTTTTTTCATTGCATGTTTTTTTGGGTTGTATGTTGAGAATGTATGTGGTTCTTTCAGAATATGTGTGGTTGGGCTATGTGGATGTGTTATCATGGATTCATGGTTATAGATACATAATATATAGAATTTTAATCTTATATTCCTTATCATATCCTTATTCTATACTTGATATTTTATGTTGTTTTGTTTAGAAGATATCAATTCCGAAAATTTATATCAAATCTTTTTTAGAGTTATGGAGATAAACCCAGACAATAAATTTTATAAATCACGACATAATTATTCTTTACCTTTTGTATATTCACTGGGAGTTTTTATATCTTTGGAAGATGGTGTTTGAGGATTTAAATTTGAGTATTTATAGTTTTATGAGTTGGTAATTGGATTCAGAAGATACTGGTGGAGGAATACCTATACCATAAGGATATTGATGTTCTATTGATCATGAATAATTAAGAAGCAATGGAAAAATTTAAGTGGTAAAGGTTTAATAAGAAGACCATAGATGTTGTCTAGATGATGTTGAAATGAGATGTTTCCTTCAAAATCCCTGATATATGAACAGTTACAGAATTGATGGACAAGATTGAGAGCATGTATGAGAAGAATTCTATGATTAACAATGTGTTTATGCTACAATGATTTTTTGGCATATTAATCCCAAAAATAAAGTTTGGAATCCATTCATTTAAATGAGTTTAATGTCATTAAAATTCATCTGGATATAGTTGGAGTGAGTTTTACTAAATTCACGTGGGAGTTGATTCTTCTACCATCACTTCTATAATTTTTTCATGTGATTGTGATCACTATGAGTAATTCCATTGGAATAAATGAATTGGTCTTCAAGGATATGCTTGATTTAATGTTAAATAAAGAGATATAGAAGAAATATGTTTTAGGTGTTGATATAAAATTATTTAGAATAGATGGTATGCGATTATCCACTCAAATAATTCATCAAACAAAAGGATTAAATAAAATAAATGGATGTTGGGGGAATTCGGCTAGTCCTAGTGACTTCACATGCTGGGACTACATAAATAAGGGACGCTTATGAATATATTACCCAAATAGTCATATAAACTCTAGAAAGTGTTTTTATGGATAATTTGGAAAATTTTTAGTTGAAATGTAGGGTAGAACGTTGGTTTTAAGTGTCACGAGTTTGATGGATTCATGGATTCTAGATTTCTAAGCACCATTTCATTCAACATTTAATAGTGGATATAAATGAAATTATGTGTCTAAAATCCTTATAAAGGTTAACCTTGTAGATATATAGGCTCTTTAGGCTTATAGAAAAGTGGATATGAGAATTTGGACAAAGAATGAATTTATTTTTTATTTTTATGGAATCTGGAACATATTAGGTTTACAAAGTAACCTAACTTTTATTGGTCAACATGATGATATGGGATTATATATATTTTTATAGATGGTGTTTAAAAAATAATATTGGGTTATATGGTGGTGGATTTTGGTGTGAAAAAATGTAACTTTTTTACTTGACCATGGTTACAAAAGGTATCAAGATTTCTAGAGAAAAAACCTCCTAAATAGTAAAGTTTTGGAATGTCCATATTGATCATAATGGTGAAAAAGGTTTATGAATCTTTTCTATTAAAGGGTTGTTAAAATTTGACCATGTGGAGTATGGATCATGTGAGGGTTTTATATAAGTAATTTAGTTGAAGATGTTGTTCTATTTAAATGGAAGGGAACCATACAATTTAAATCTTGAGATTATATATATGGATGAATGGTTACCTTCACCTATTCAATCCCATAGAGGTACAATGTATTACATTACCTCCATCAAAGATTCCACATGGAAGGTGTGGGTGTTTTTCCTAAAAAAATGTTTGATTCATTCTGTAAATTCATCATATCAAGATCTATGGGGAAAATAAAGAACATAATGAAGATAAAATGAATTAGGTATGATTATATAGGTTAGAATAAAGGGAGAGAGTTTCAAATGTTATATTGGATGAAAAAAATATAGATAGAGAAGAAAATTATTGGAACACATGAGAAAAATGGTATTTTAGAATGAATGAAATAGATATGGAATGAGATATCTAGGAGTATTAGGTTATGTTCTAGTTTCCCAAAGTAATTTTTTAACTGAAGTAGTTAACTATGGGGATTATATTTTGAATCAAAGTCCTTTATAAACTTTGTCATAGAAACTTCTAGAGGACCTAAGGTTTGGAATAAAGAGATACCTTACTTACCTAAAATTTTTTAAATGTAAAATTTATACTCATTTCAATTCCATGGAATGGAATAAGTTGGAAGTGAAGTCTATTAAATGATTTCTTATTGGCTATGATGATGAAAATTTTCATTTAAAACTCTAGGATGATAATCATTGTAAGGTTATTAGAGTCTTCAAAATTGTCTTTAATAATTTTTTTGTGAAAATATAAAAACCTAAATGAATATACTCTTGGGTTTCAGTATACATTAGATCAAGTTGAGGTAGGGTTTACTAGAGGCTGGGTAGTTCCAAGATTATTTGGGAATACAAAATGTGGTATCTGATAGGTGCATTCATGTTCAAAAATGAAAATAACTAATTAATTTTAAGAATTTTCAAGGTATTGTATATGGGAATTATCTGGTACAGTGGAAGATAAGGGAAGAGATTTAGAAGTAAGATATATGGAAGGATATGGACTTTAGGTGTTGACGTGGTCTACCAGGGTTAGAAAAATAGTGTAGAGGTTTTATTTTGAAATTATTATTATTTTACTTCTAATGGATATTGGGGAATCCAAAATCATTGCTGAGGTGAGGAATCTGATTGAATAGTTTTGGTGGGTTTTAATAATTATGTAAGAATTATATTCCTTGTATGTTTTGAATATATTAGAGCTAACATATATTCTGGAAGGCATGAGGGGACTTCATAACAAATGATTTTATCATATGAAGAAGGTAGTGGATGGTAGTGTCTAGAAAAAGGTGTGGATATTTGTGAGGGGGTTATAATTATCAGAAGGATTTGATTTAGGTGATATTTTCTACCATGACCCATCCCTCGGGGCCCGTGCTATGACTAACCCAAACTCTCCTTCCATAGGACAGGGGCTGACGACTAGCACCGAATGGTGTATCCCCTAAAACTGGGAAGGCATCGCCTTTATATCCTGTAAACACACACAACCAAGCACACAAAAAAATACGAACACAAGTGAACTGTATAGAAAAAAGAGTGCTGAAAGTAAGAGGGGTCAGAATACAATCCCAATAGTAAAGGTACAAGTACAACTGAAATACAACACAACTGAAGAAAGAGTAAGACAACTACTGGGTCGTCCTCTGATGTTCCTACCTAGAGGGTAGGTACAGATTGACTCCTCAACACTCCACGTCTGCCCGTCTCCTCTGAGTACCAACACGCTGCATGGTCCACCTCAGGAACCATCTAGTCCTGGTACCCTCAGCCTCGATCAGCACTGTCCATCATCTGCATCAAACACAACAACGTGCGGGCATATCTCATGCAGGGGTGAGTATAACAATACTCAATAGGGACCCTGAGACCCTAAAGGTATCACAAAATCCACAAAGGATAAACCATAAGCATGAAATAAATTTTCAACCATACTTAGGTATATGACCATATATATACATAAGTTATCAAGTAAACCCATATCAATCATGAGGAAGCACAGGGTCCAACCCATAAGCCCAAGGATCAACTGTTCCACAAAGGAAGGATTACCACGAAGGTAAGTACCACATAGGTACAGACTTAGCTCACATCAGATATAACTTAGGCACAATAGTAGAGATGATTAGATGTAACTACTAATTCATCTTACACTGTTAAGAGGTAGATCCACGAAGGATCCTAAATCATCATCAGACCCACATAGGATCGTAGTACATCGTCAGACCCACACAGGATCCTAGCACCTTGTCAGACCCACACAAGATCCTAGTACATCGTCAGACCCACACACGATCCTAGTACATCATCAATACATCGTCAGACCCACACAAGATCCTAGTACATTATCAGTACGTTGTCAGACTTACAGAATATCCTAGTACATTGTCAGTACATCATCAGACCCACACAGGATCCTAGTACATCGTCAGTATGTCATCATACCCACACAAGATCCTAGTACATCGCCAGTACATTGTCACACCCACATAGGATCCTAGTACATCTCCAGTACGTCGTCAGACCCACATAGGATCCTATTACATCATTAGTATGCCGTCAGACCCACACAAGATCCTTGTACATCTTCAGTACGTCGTCATACCCACACAAGATCTTAGTACATCGCAAGTACGTCGTCAAACACACACAGGATCCTAGTACATATCCAGTATGTCTTCAGAACCACACAAGATCCTAGTAAATCATCAGTACGTCATCAGACCCACATAGGATCCTAGTACATCGCCACAGCCAGCTATAGGGTTCCCGCACTAAGTTTTCTCATCTTCGGGAGGGTCCTCTCTTCAAGCTACTAGTCAATACTCAAAATTCCACAAAGTCTCACGAATAAGTATCCCAAAGGAGAGCCACTTAATAGGGGTCTCAACGCAATAGACAGTTCATCAAACAGATGCCCAGTTTTTAAGTTATTATCCTTTTAGTCCCGAGGGTCTGGTTGGATTCATGCTCGATCCAACCCGACCATTCCCCAACTTTATCCAAATATCTAGTGGGGTATACTGAAGTGATCCTCTTGCTCCAAGGTTTCCAGCACTGTATAATGTTCTTCAAACGGACACTCAGTTCCAGAGTTATGGCCAAAAGAGAGAAAATGGGTTGAAGTTGGTCTGGGTCCGGTCCGACCTGGTCGGACCGACCCGGCCCAACCCGACCTGGGATGAAAAAAGTTTTGGAGGTTGTACAGGGACGTACGGTTAGCGCACGGTCTGAACAAACCGTACGACCAGCCTAAGAAACCATGCACCCTTTAAAGTGGGCTCTGCACGGGCGGAACAAGGTTTGTCAGACCGTGTGGGAAAGCCGTGCGAAGCCCCTGGGTGAGATAGTGGCAACCACACGGTTGGCACATGGTTTGCCAAACCATGCGGGGTAACTGTTTAGCCACTTAAAGTTTGGGTTTTTAAGTCCCGATCCACTTGGGATTTCCCATTTCCCCTCATTCTTCCTCCCAATTATGGATCACATGGAATTTCCAGTTGCACCATCGCCTTTTTCATAGCTGGCGGTGTGCTAGCCGTCGTATCTGATTCCCACCAGTGCCATTTACCGACACCGGTCTCCGCCTTCTTCCATTGTGAGGAACACAACAAAATCTCAAGAAAAATGCAGATAAGTTAGGCCATGCTCATTTGGATCACACCCTCCACGTTTGGGTGGTAGAAAGAAGCTTAATAAAACTTTCATGAAAAACATCAAACCCTACAACCTCCGACAATGATTATTCCCAAACTCGCAAAAAGAAATCATCCGTAGATCAACTAGTTAGAGAGTTGATCCGTGTTATTTATTTATAAGGGAAGAACATGGGAATCAATAATCACACATAATTAAACCCCAACCTCAGAGGTTTGTTGACAGAGGTCGCGAGGAAGGAGACAAAGTCATTTGGGATAATGGCGTCGGCGTTCGTCGCTTCCGCAAGACGCTTCCGAAGTCAGATCGCACATCATCCTCATTCTTCAATTCTGGAGTGTGTTCTTCATTGGAGGATGAAGAATCCCACCAAGGTTCTCTCCCAATTTTCCTTTTCCAACCCTCTCCCCAATTCCACAAAAAAAATGAAAAGGCAACATAATTTTAATTAAGTAGATCAATTATGTTGTCACAATTAAAAATGATGACACATCTCATTAATTTTTATTTGGATCCAACAATTAAATGGGGAGTTGGCATAATTGATTTAGGGAAGTTGAGAGGTTTTCTCCCATTAAAGGAGTTCAGGTGGTCCCCACCACTATAATTAAATTTGGGAGGTTTAGTTATGGTGGTCCCCACATCTTAACATCCACAAGGGAATTTGAAATAGAAATAAAAATGTTAAACAATTTTTATTTTTAGTTTTCTACGAAAAAGTGAAAATCTATATTTCACCCCGACCTAATGATATCAAGGTAAAGGTCTCCTTAAGAGAATACTGACGCTGTGAGTTCAACGATGCCCTTAGATTTCAATTTCGAGCACCGGTTCAAAAGTTTCAAAAACCCGCTCGCATGTTTACTGAACGTACCTGAAAAAAAGTTCTGAAATTCATTTTGGGCACACCGGGCCTCAAAATCACGTGCCGTCAATTTTCGCGGACTTGTAAGATTCCCATAAAATTAAGGAAAAATTTACATGGATATTTCAGGTCTTTACATTCTCCCCACCTCAGGGCTTTGCATCCCCGAAATCCACAAAAAAAACTAGGAAAACAAGTGGGGGTACTGAGCAAGAATCTGAGCCTCCCACTCCCATGTTCTCTCCTAGAGGTTCCCATGCTTCCAGCGAACGCACCCCAGAGGTATAGACCACCCACAAAGGACCCACTCCTGTCGATCCTCAATCTCTATTGGAACCTCCGTAAACATCGCCCCATCGTCAGTGTCCATCTCACTATGGTCGATGATGTGAGATGGATCGTGCATGTATCTCCTTAGCTGGGATACGTGGAAGACATAGTGCACCCATTGCAACTGAGGGGGAAGTGATAGGTGGTATTCTGCCTCAACAAATCTTATGAGTACCTGAAAGGGTCCGATGAACCTTGGAGATAACTTGCCGTCTCGGCCAAATCTCCATAAACCTCATCGGGGTGAGACCCGTAGAAATACGTGGTCACCATCCTCGAACTCTAGAGGTCTCTATATACTATCGACATAAGACTTCTACCTGCTCTGTGAAGTCTTCATCCGCTCCTAGATGATCTGCACTTTCTCTATTGTATCCCGTACCATCTCTGGTCCCACGAGTGCTGACTCCCCTCGGTCAGTTCAACACAAAGGTGATTTTCAAGGTCGTCCGTACAACACCTCAAAAGGTGACATACAAATAGTGGAGTGATAGCTGTTGTTGTACGCAAAATCCACCAAAGGCAAGTGATCCTCCCAACTATGACCAAAGTCGAGGATGCAAGCACGCAACATGTCCTCGAGGGTCTGAATGATCCACTCAGTCTGGCCATCCATATGAGGATGGAAGGCGGTACTCAAATGAAGCTGCATCTCGAAAGCCTCCTACAAACCCTTATATAGCTGGGAAGTAAAAAATGTATCAAGATTGGAGACAATCGTTTAGGTTACTCCATGTAGCGGCACAATCTCCTGCACATAGAGGCATCCCAAGCTCTCTACTGAACCCTGCTCTCTGATCAGTAGGAAGTGGGCCGACTTGGTGAGTCGGTCAACAATCACTCAGATAGAATCATTAACTTTGGATGTACATGGAAGTCCTATCACGAAGTCTATGGATATCTCATCCCACTTCCACTCTGTGACATATAAAGGATGAACCAATCCTACTGGTACCTAATGCCCCTCCTTCACTTACTGACAAGTGAGGCACCGAGAGACAAACTCTGCTATTTCTTTCTTCATTTCCGGACACCAGTGCTGTTGTCAGAGATCCTAGTACATCTTCGCTACTCCTGGATGTACCGCTATAGGGGATGTGTGGAACTCCCTCAACACTTCCTCCCGAAGTGACACTGGTACCATGGTACATCCTCTGAAGAGGATGACTTGCTCCACACCTTCAGAAAATATATTAGGTGCATGTCCTTTGGATATCTGAGCACGTCATGCCTCGTAGTCAGTGTCCCCATGCTGTGCCTCCCTGACTCATTGAAGAAGTGGAGGAGTGACTTTAAGAGACTGAAGAAAAGCTACTCCATCTCGATCCACAAAGGATATATGCAAAGTGGCCATCTGCTCCATCGCCTCACCTAGCAGCTGTATACCAGATCTCCTGCTGAGTGCATCTGCTACTACATTTACCTTCCCAGAAGTATAGAATATCTCTAAGTCATAGTTCTGGAGGAACTCGAGCAAACGTCGTTGTCTCAGGTTCATGTTCTTCTACGAGAAGATATACCTGAGACTCTTGTGATCTGAGTAGACTGTAAAATGCTCACCCATCAAGTAATGTCGCCACATATTCAAGGCAAAGACCACTGAAGCTAACTCCAGGTCATGGGTAGCAAAGTTTTTCTCATTATGTCTCAGCTGTCGAGAACCATACGCGATCACTGATCGCTGCTACATCATGACACATCTAAGCCCGGTCCCTGATGCATCGAAATAGACTACGTACTCAACACCCTCCTCCGATAGCCTCAAGATGGGGGCACTAGTTAGCCTCTACCTTAGCTCCTAAAAACTCCACTGGCATCTCTCCAACCAAAAAAAGGGTTTCCCCTTCTTCGTCAATGATGATAAAGGTGCTGTAACTCTGAAAAAATATGGCACAAACCTCTGGTAGTATCCAGCCAAACCCAAGAAACTCTGTACCTCTGTCACACTCCGGGGTGGCTCCCAAGCAAGTACCGCCTCAATCTTCGATAGATCCACTGCAACTCCAGCCTATGAGATTATGTGTCCCAGAAAGTGCACCTCTCGAATCCAGAACTAGTACTTTGAGAGCTTACTATAAAGCTATTTCTCTCGAAGTGTGTCTAGAACTACCTACAAGTGATAAGCATGCTCCTCCTTTGTCACCGAGTAGATCATAATGTCATCGATGAAGACTACTAAAAAGTGATCAAGGTATGAATAAAATATCCTATTCATGAGTCCCATGAACACTACTAGGTTGTTGGTTACACCGAATGTCATAACCAAGAACTCATAATGGCCATACCGACATCTGAAATCCATCTTCTGCATATCCTCATCTCGCACTCTGAGTTGGTGATAGCCTGATCTGAGGTCTATCTTCAAGAACCACCATCCTCCCTTCAGCTGATCAAAGAGGTCATCAATCCTTGGGAGTGGGTACTTGTTCTTCATGGTCACATGGTTCAGGCACTGATAGTCAACACAAAGCCTCAATCTCCCATCTGCCTTCTTGGCAAACAAAATCAGGGTTTCCCAAGGAGAAACACTGGGCCAGATGAACCCCTTTCCATGAAAGTCCTATAACTATACCCGCAGCTCATGAAGATCTGCGGGATCCATACAATATGCTGGTGCAGATATCGGTGTCTATCTAGGGTACAATTCAATGTAAAAGTCCACCTCTCTACGAGGAGGTAGACCCAGAACATCATCAGGAAAAACATCCGCGTACTGGTCCACCACTACAGGATAACTCGGACTCTCCACATCAACCGCTCCGAGGGTAAGGCTAGCCAACTGATGAGTGATCAGATGCACTCTCCTCTGAGTAATTACATCCTGTGCTTCAAAGGCTCCCTTCTCACCGGTGAAGGTAAACCTGGTCCCATCCGTGCGGACACACCATACTTTGCACCTAATACAGTCAATCTGGGCATGGACTTTAGATAACCAGTCCATACCCAAGATGATGTCGTAAGGCCTCGACGCCTCTACTAGGAGATCCTAGACGAATCTCTCACCTCCTAGAGTAAGCTCACACTGCCGGTACCAGTGCGTAATCATCGAATCCGCTCCCGTAGGAGTATCTAGCCGTAAGGATTGAGCTGATGGCTCCATCAGAATCTCCGAGCTCTGAACAAGGGAAGTGGCAATAAAAGAATGATTGGCACCTGTGTCTATAAGTATGGTAGCTAAGGTGGAATATATACTGATCATACCTTGTATCATCTCCAGAGTGCCGTGATCGTAGGCCTCGGCTGTCTGAAGCTTAGCTCATCCCTGTCCTCCTGCTCCCTGTGGTTAGGGTGGACCACCTGGTGGTGGTGGGGGTAACATATAGAATCGTTTCCCACCACTAGCTACATGGAAAAATCCTCTACCACGTCCGCATGCTCCCTACGGACCTCCTCGATCGAACCTCTATCTCTGCCTGGGCGGTCTTTTGACCGTCTGCTGATCATCCGTACGGTGGGTCAGATAGTCACGAGCCATGTGACCCTACCTGCTGCATGCGTAACACTACCCGCTCCTCGCATGAATGGCTCTGTCTCAGGTGCCCCGCACAATCGATCTTGAGTCATGTGGTCGTCCACCTATAGGTCTGGTCCTCTTTGACCTCTTTGACATCTATCTGATGCTAGCTACAGAATAATATGCTACGTTATTTCTGGTGGTATGTCTCACTACTGGTGAATGCTCAGCAAGAAAACTCTCCACTAAGAGATCTCACTCTAACACCCCCACCTGCGTCGGGATGCTGAGTGAAATCATCGAAGCCCTGTTCTCCCACCCAAGTCCATGCTCAAATGTCCAGGCCCTAAAAAAAGGATCCCAAACTATATCAGTGGAGTAATGTGAGAGTTTGGTGAACCTCGCTGAGTAATGATCCACAATCATGCTACCCTGCTGCAGATGAAGTAGCTCCTCTATGCGCACTGCGCGAAGAGTCTCTGGGACAAAATTTGCCTGAAACAGGCTCTTGAAGACTACCCAGAGAAGTGTCACCTCGTCGTGAACTTGGAGCATCAGGCTCCACCATCTGCCTGCTGCTTCCTATAGAATACTGGCAGCAAGGATCACCATGAGATCAGCTAGTTTCCCTAACAGTCAGAAGACTCTCACTACGACCTCTAGCCAATACTTAGCCGCCTGCGGGTCCGTCTCTCCCCTGAACCTGGGTGGCCTCTGGCGCTGGAACTCGTGCAATGAGCTCAAGTGGAGTTCACCCTCTGCTGGTGGGGTTTGTGGAATTGGTGGCCCAATGGGTAATGGTACCTTTGGTTCCTCTGTTGGTGCCTCTACTGGAAGGGGGCCATGCACCGAGGCCTCATCGCTAAGTGGGATATCAGTGCGTACTATACTCGGAACCCTAGTAGGCTGTCTACATGGAGGTATCATGAAAATAAATAGGTGTTCCATGGTTAATAAGTTATACTTGGTGAGATGACTCAAAGAGATCACAAAGAAAACTCTTGAAAACACACACGCAATCAGTGTTTTCGTGCGCTAAGTTGGAAATCAGAATTCAGGGTCCTGGTGTATGGATACATCGGCCGTCGCACCAACACTGGATTCCCTAAACCGATAACCACAGTCACTACACTTAACACTATTGCTGTTAAAAAGAAGATCAGAGTCCAATGTTCTACGGCAGAACCGACTCCTCTGATACCAATTTTTCATGACCCGTCTCCCAGGGCCCATGCCGTGACTACCCCAAGCACGCCTTCCATATGCCCGGGGATGACAACAAGCACTGAAAGGAATATCCCCTAAAACCGAGAAGGCATTGAATTTATAACTTGTAAACACAC
The DNA here is from genome assembly GCA_963277665.1 of Viscum album. NCBI lineage: Eukaryota > Viridiplantae > Streptophyta > Magnoliopsida > Santalales > Viscaceae > Viscum > Viscum album. The sequence continues at coordinate 1,627,386,509 of OY728131.1, read as the reverse complement.
GCAACCAAGCACACAACAAGATATGAACACAAGTGAACTGTATATAAAAAAGAGTGCTGAAAGTAAGAGGGGCCAAAATACAAGACCAACAGTAAATGTACAAGTACAACTGAAATACAATACAACTGAAGAAAGAGTAAGACAACTACTGGGTTGTCCTCCGAGGTTCCTACCTGAAGGTTAGGTACAGATCACCTCCTCAGCACTCCATGTCTGCCCGTATCCTCTACGTACCAACACGCTATATGGTCCACCTCTAGCACCATCCAATCCTGGTACCCTCATCCTCGATCAACACTGTCCGTTGTCTGCATCAAAAACAACAAGGTGCAGGCATAGCCCGTGCACGGGTGAGTATAACAATACTCAGTAGGGACCCTAAGACCCTCAAGGTCTCACAAAATCCACAAAGGATAAACCACAATCATGAAATCAATTTTCAACCCTACTTAGGTACATGACCATACATATACCTAAGTTATCAAGTAAACCCATCTCAATCATGAGGAAGAACATGGTCCAACCCATAAGCCCAAGGCTCAACTATTCCACAAAGGAAGGAGTACCATGAAGGTAAGTACCACCTAGGTAAGAACTCATCACACATCAGGTATAACTTAGGTACAGTAGTAGAGATGATTATATGTAACTAAAAATTCATCTTACACTGTTAAGAGGTAGACCCACGAAGGATCCTAAATCATCATCAGACCCACAGAGGATCGTAGTACATCGTCAGACCCATACAGGATCCTAGTACCTCGTCAGACCCACACGGGATTTTAGTACATCGTCAAACCCACACAGATTCCTAGTACATCATCAATACGTCATCAGACCCACATAGGATCCAAGTACATCGTCAGTACGCCGTCAGACCCACATAGGATCCTAGTACATCGTCAGTATGTCGGCAGACCCACACATGATCATAGTACATCTTCATTACATCTTCATACCCACACAGGATCCTAGTACATATCTAGTACGTCATCTGACCCACACATGATCCTAGTACATCGTCAGTACGTCATCAGACCCACACATGATCCTAGTACATCGTCAGTACGTTGTCAGACCCACACATGATCCTAGTACATCGTCAGTACGTCATCAGACCCACACAAGATCCTAGAACATCGCCAATACATCATCAGACCCACAACGGACCCTAGTACATCACCGGTACGTCGTCATACCCACACAGGATCCTAGTACATCATCAGTACGTCGTCATACCCACACATGATCCTAGTACATCGCCACAACCAACTACAGGGTTCCCACACTAAGCTTTCTCATCTTTGGGAGTGTTCTCTCCTCAAGCTACTAGTCAATACTCCAACTTCCATGAAGTCCCACGAATAAGTATCCCAAAGGACCTCCACATTATAGGGGTCTCAATACAATAGACGGTGCATCAAAAAAATGCCCGATTTGTAAGTTATTAGCCTTTTAGTCCTGAGGGCCCGGTTAGATTCGTGATCGATCCAACTCGACCATTCCCCAACTTTATCCAAATCTCTAGTGGTGTATACCAAAGGAACTGTATCAATCCATGGTTTCCAGCATCGCAGATGGTTTGTCAAATGGACACTCGGTTCCAGAGCTATGGAAAAAAGAGTGGGAATGGGTTGAAGCTGGCCTGGGTCCAGTCTGACCCGGTTGAACCGACCTGGCTCTACCTGGCCTAGGCCGACAAAAGTTGTGGAGGTTGTGCAGGGGTGCACGGTTGGCGCATGGTCTGAAAAACTGTATGGCCAGCCTAGAAAACCGTGCACCCGTGATAGTGGGCTCTGCACGGGCGGTGCATGGTTTGTCAGACCGTGTGGGCAAGCCGTACGAAGTCCCTATGTGAGATAGTCTCAACCACACAACTGGCACACAGTTTTCCAAACTGTGCGGTGTAACCGTGCAACCACTTAAAGTTTGGGTTTTTAAGTCCCATGCCACTTGGGATTTCCCATTTTCCCTCATTTTTCCTTCCACTCGTGGATCACACAGGAGTTTCGGATTTCAGAGGTTGGGGGAGCTCCTTAGCTCGTTTTGGAGGCAAATCAAAGGGGTTTCTTGGTGGGTATGGTCCGGCCCGCGCTGGGCGGCCCAGCCTAGCGGCGGGGCGACCGTAGTGCGACATAGAGGCCATGGGGCAACGCGGAGGGCCGCAGGATGACGTGAGGGCCACAGTTGTACCATCGCCTTCGTCGCAGCTGGCGGTGTGCCTGCCACCATATCTGAGTCCCACTAGTTCCATTTGCTGGCACCCGTCACCGCCTTCTTCCATTGCGAGGAAGACATCAAAAATTCAAGAAAAATGTGGAGAGGTTGAGCCATGTTTGTTTGGTCAGCACCCTTTGCGTTAGGGTGGTAGCAAGAAGCTTAATAAAACTTTCATGAAGAACATCAAACCCTACAACCTCCGACAATGATTATTCCCAAACATGCAAAAAGAAATCATCCATGGATAAACTAGTTAGAGAGTTGATCCGTGTTCTTTGTTTTGAAGGGAAGAATATGGGAATCAATAATCACACATAATTAAACCCTTTCCTCAGAGGTTTGTTGACAGAGATCACAAGGAAGGAGAAGAAGTCGTTGGGGATAATGGCGTCAACATTCGTTACTTCCACAAGACGCTTCCGAAGTTGGATCACACGTCGTCCTTGTTCTTCAATTCCAGAGTGCGTTCTTCATTAGAGGATGAAGAATCCCACCATGGTTCTCTCTTAATTTTCCTTTGCCAACCCTTTCCCCAATTCCACCAAAAATGAAAATCCAACATAATTTTAATTAAGTAGATCAATTTTGTTGGCATAATTAAAAATGTTGACACATCTCATTAATTGTTATTTGGCTCTAACAATTAAATGGGGAGTTGGCATAATTGATTTAGGGAGGTTGAGAGGTTTTATCCCATTAAAGGGGTTCGGGTGGTCCCCACCACTAGAATTCAATTTGGGAGGTTTAGTTTTGGTGGTCCCCACCTCTTAACATCCACATCGGAGTTTCAAATAAAAAATAAAAATGATAAACAATTTTTATTTTTATTTTTCCATGAAAAAGTGAAAAACTATCTTTCACCCTCGACCTACTGCAGTCAAGGTAAAGGTCTCCTTAAGCGAATAGTGGTACTACGAGTTCAACGGTACCCTCAGATTTCAATTCTGGGCACTGATTCAAAAGTTACAAAAACCCTCTTGCACGTTTAGTGAACGTACCCAAAAAAAAGTTTAGAAATTCATTCCGGGCACACCGGGCCTCGAAATCACTCGCTGTCAATTTTCGCAAACTCGTAAAATTCCCATATAATTAAAAAAAATTACATGGATATTCTAGGTCTTTACATTTTTTCTCCTACTATTAAACACACAACTATTCAAATGGTACTAAAACTAGTTTCCATGGAAGGTTTTTTTCCTTAACAACTTGATGTTAAAAAAATTACTTCATTGAGATTTGGAGGAATATATATATATATATATATATATGAATTAACTATAATGTTTCATACTTGAATGGAATGAGTACCTGGTGTGAAATCTCAAGATAACTCTTTAAAGGCTCGAAAGACACCAAGACAGTGTAGTATGAGGTTTGATAACTTTATCATGGAAAATAAGTTCATGAAGAGAAATGTGGATCATTAATTTTGCCAGAATGTGTATGATGATGAGAGTTCTATCACTGTTATTATCTATGTTGATGACTTACTCGTGGATGGACCTATTATGGTGAGGCTAGAAGAGTTAAAGTGTAAATTTTTAGGAAGTTTTTAGATGAAATATCTTGGTTATACTAAGAGTATGTTAGGGATAAGGGTCATAATAGAAATGTTTTTTGGAAAAAATTTCCCTTCTCAGTCTGAGTAATCTAGAATATTCTATAAATATTTGGTATGAATGAATCAAATATTATGAGTACTCCCCAAAGCAATCACATCAAAAATTCAAAAGAGAAGGAACCATACATGGATGACAAGATTAAGCACATGGTGAAGGTTTTTAATATATCAATTATGGTAAGTGTAATGCATTACATGATTTTTATGAGTCCTAATATATACCAAATGGTTGGAATGGTTAGAATATTCATTGAAAATCTAGGGAAGGAACACCCGGAGGCTATCATGTGAATCTTTAAATATCTATAACGTTTAGTGGATCTTTCACTCTATTTATGAATACATGATCCTTTGTAAAGGTTTCAAAATATTTACTTTGGAGAAGATTCTAATTCACAGAAGAGCACCACTAGTTTTGAGTTTACTTTTAGAGGAATTTCCATGATATAAATGTCATGGATATAATTTTTAGTTGAATTATAAACCATGAAAGTAGAGTATATTGTAATTATGGATGTAGGGAAGGATTTGGTGTAATTGAAAGTTATATTGGAGGAAATTAGAAGAAGGAAAGTGGTCAGTGTGGTTTATTGTGACAACTAGAGCATGATTTAATTAGCCAATAATCCAATATTTCAATCTTGGATGAAGAAAATTAAATTGAAATACCACTTCATCCAGAAAATTATCGAGGATAAGGTGATAGATCTTTGAAAGTTTAAAGGGAAACAAAATCTTCTTGATATTCTTACTAAAGTTACAGATCAAGAAATTCTAAAGAATTGTTTCACTTAAATGGGGATTGGATTACTTAAAGGTATTATGATCTTAGATTATTTGATAGGATGGAAGAATTTAACGTAAGAAGAGAGTTATAAAAGTAAGAACTTGAGACCTAGAGAAATTAGTGACCATGCCTAGAAAATGATTCCCAAGTGGAAGATTATTAGGCTTGGTGTGAGATTCCATTTTCTATCTAAGTGATGATGTTTACAGAAAGGTGTATCATTTGGAACATTGTACTTGTATTGAATGTAAAATTAGTAGTTCTCTCAGAACAATGATTCTCTAAGCATAGTAGCAATGGTGATGTTCATACTGGGAGTATGATCAAGTGTTGAATCTAGAGGATGCAATATAGAAGCTAGAAATGATGCCTGTACTGATACAATATCGATACAAATGAATTGTGTAAGAGTAAATTAAAATTATATGTAATATTATTTAGGATGTTATGTAAAATTAACCACTAGAGTCTTCTAGAATCATGTACAGTTCACTGGGTGATCTAGTTGTGGTGGAACATTACTTTGATTGTGTGGAAGAATTTCCATGAAGATCAAATCCATGGGGAATACATTTTGTAAAGATCATATGATGGTGGAACTGGGATTACCGGATGATAACTTATATAAATTTGGGTTGTATTCATTTTCAATGGTAATTGGGGTTGTTGATTATACTTAAGATTTCATTATCCCCCGCTTTGGAGTTAATAATTTCCATTGTAATCCTTCATTTACTCTTATAGTGAAGTTATTGTTTCTTGTGGATTACAACATTTTCTAAAATATGTAAATTTTTTATATTCTTTCATCATATGATTTATATCCATTTTATTACTTATTATATTTGTATTGTACATTTTGAGTGACTTTGAGTCTTTTGGAAGTTGCATGGTCAATGTATGTTATTATGTTTTCATGGATTACTTGTTCCAAATACATCTTACATGGTGAATAAATATTCTGGAACTTTTGATATCATTGTTTTCACTTGAGGTTTAGAGGTTGGGTCATTCAAAATATACTAATTCGGGCATAACATCTATCGAGTAACCTTTATATTAAAATATATATCATTGTCTCTATTTGTTCTAATTTTAAATATTGGAAGTTGAATGCAAAGTAAAAAAGTTAAGTAAAACACCTTGGGGTAGTAATATGCACTATAATGATGGAATAATAGGCTCCCCATCATCCTTGAAAAAAATTGGGACACACTTACAGTGGAGTGGGCATGTGAGCTTCCAAATATAGGTAGTTTAAAAAAATCAAAACAACCTCAAGGCCACATAACACGACACATGAAGATGAGAGACAAGAAAAATAGACCACGTCTAATATAGAGAGTGATAAAGAATAGAAGAAAACACATTGATCTTTATCTAGGGTCATTTAGTATAATTAATAAATGAAAACATATCATCTATGAGAAATAACGGATCAAACTAATAAAACAAGTAGGGTTGAGAAGTAGTTCCAAAAAATGGGGAAGGTAAACACATGAGGCTTAGGCAGAAGGTGCAAAAACATGGATCCCACATAACAAATCCATCCAAAAATATAATTACTTTTATAATAAAATAAACTAAACATAATAAAAGAGAGTTATATAATAAATGTAGAATATACAACATGAAATAAAAAAAATAAATAGAAACAATTAATTTTATTATAAAATGCATGAAAAATATAATAAATCTCTACCTTACAAATTATAATGTAAACATGATGTTGTTTTGGAAATCATAACCTAGCCCATCCTATAAGTTGGTTCAAAAAATTTGTAATCAACAAATAAACCATAAGTACTTTAATAAATATCTCAGTCAGATTATCCCCTTTTCATATACCATAGTGGTTCTTGTTTGATAAACTAGACTACATCCAACAATTAACTAATAAACATGCTAATAAATATAATATATTCTAAGAAACTTCATTAACAGAGCTTACTGAACTATATACCTGATTCTTCACATAAAATGATGTTAATGAAATAACTAAAAGGGACCATAAATACCTATAAATTAATAAATATAGATAAAATATACTTCCTCGATAGTTAAAATGGTTATATCAAGGAATAAAAAAAACTCCACATGAAATTTGTAAGGTGGTATAAAATACACAATAATAAATCAAAATAAGTTGATAGGCGATGGGTCTCCACCTAAACCTAAATAAACCCATAAACACCATCCCAAATCACACCATTACTTCTAACTAGAATCCCCTACAAATCACATGAAAATTCAATCATAGTATCATAGAATAAATAAAACATATAGATACACCTGACTCTATTCTAAGGGCTCAAAAAAAAATCTATAAGACATAAAAACTATTTAAATCTGGGTATACCACATTTTTTGTCTATAATATCCCTATGATTATTCTTAGTGTGGTATATATTAATGTGGTTGGTATTTCAACACCTATATCATCTAAAATTCCTAAACTAACTTCCACACATCTTCTCTTTTCGAGTGTTATTCGGTCAACTCATAACAGCAATCAATTGGGGTTCAGTATTAACCCCACCAACCTCATCCTTTAGACCATGGGTATAAAGATCGCTAGACCACATAATTTAAATGACATACTCTAATGTAATATACTACCTAATATCCACCATATGGTCATTCAATTAATTAAAATAATCATCTAGTGAAATTAATAAAATGATGTCCTGGTCATTATCAAATATCTTAAAATCTATATTAGCTAAATCAAGAAAAACATTATTAAATTCAATTAAATAAACATGTAAAGAAGTACCATGATATATTTTAAATTCATAAAGCCTAATATTATTATAAAATCTATCATAAATGGATTTAGTCAAGTATAAATTCAGAAGTTTCAACCAAAAAGATTTAATGGTGGTTTCACTTGAAACTTCATTCAAGACAATATCTTCTAGAGGCAATAATAACATACAATGGTATTTTTCATGAATATATGGGTTGATATCAACAAAAGTGGTGACTATATGTCCTTTAGAGGGAATTATGGTGATAGTTTTATTCATTCCAAAAAAATAATTTTCAAGTCCATTATGGATAAGAAGAGAACACATCTTAAGTCTCAAAAAATTAAAATCATTATTTCTGTTGAAATTATCAATTTCAAACTTAATGAATAACATTATTAAACTTTATTCAAAGATTTTTTACCAATTATTTGGGGATAGAGTCTATAAAACGCAGTTCTCTACTCAACATAGGCATTGAAAAGTTTGATTTTATTAATTTTATTCCCTAAAGAAAACAAAAATAGGAAGGAAGAAACAAAATGATAAATAAATAAGTAGAAAAATGCAATGAAGTAGTGAATAACATGTAATAAAGTATAAAATACAAGTATTTTAAATGCTTCCAACCATATTGGTCCTATATTAATGAAAAGAAAAGAAGTCCAGAATCTATTTATTAAAAAAATCTAATATCAGGATTAAAAAAAATAAATTATAGAAAGAAGAAAACACACAAGATCATATAAGATATCCATATATCAAGTTCTATAGCTCTATGACTTATGATTAACTCAATATGAGGACATGGAATATACAATAATCCTAGAGGAAAATATGTACACACACATGAAACTAAAGTTAATAAAGGTTTACAACAAATAAATGAAATCATAAGTATAAAATATTTACAAATATAGGCCTACACTAATAATCTATATAAAAATGGTGGGAATGTTGATCCACAATGTTGGTGTTAAATTCTTTTAAAAGAAATCATAATCCTCCAAAAATATCACATGGGTCATGATCTTCACTAGAAAAAAACTCTAGATGAATATTCAAGAGCGACACTACTAGGTAAACCTAAAAAAGATCTCTCTCATAGACTATCTCTATTTTCTTTATAAATCCTATAATCTTAATTCAAAGTCATAAGTTAATGTGGGTTCCTTGAGGAAGGAATATGCATTTCAATGATTTCATGCCAAGCACCCCATTAGCCTCAACTAAAAAGTAGGACACACATAAAATGAATAAGGCATGGAAGCTCCCTGATGTATGTAGTTGAAGAAAATCTAAAAAAACATGAGGCCATGAAGAACAGTGTAAGAGGATGAGGGTTGAGTGATGCAGACCATGTCTAATAATAATAACATTAAATCACAACAAATAAAAGCATCAATATTCCTCTAACCTCATTCAATACAGTTAAAAAATGATCATAGATCATCCCGGTGACACCAAGAACTCCATTTTTATGTTTTATTTTGATATTTATTTTCTATTGGAGTTTATGGTGGTTGGTGGGTGAAAACCCCTATTTTTGAGGAAATAGACCCTGGAAAATGGTCAGTATATGATTTGTCTAACCGTACTACAAACCGTGCAAGGGTGATGCTTGGGGGAAAATGGGATTTTTCACAGTTTGAGCATGGTTTTTATAACTATATAAAATTCTCTAGAAACTATAGGGATTGGTTTTGGGGAGATAGTGGCTCCTGCATGGTTAACTCACATTTTATATGATAGTATATCCAAACTGTGCGGTTTTTCTATTTGATTAAAAAGTAGGTTTTGAAAATTTTACCTTGACTAATTTAACTCCCCATGAACTCATTTCTTCCCCCATGTGTGTGCATCCCTCTACCTTCATATTGGAGCTTCCCCTGATCTATTTTAATGGATTTTTTCAGATCCTTAGTGTTCAAGGTGAGGGTGATCCTTTTCTCTGTATGGGGTTTCCTTAATTCCCCTTTATCTTGACTTTTTCTTGTTCTTCTTCCATTTTCATGAAGTATGGAAACCCCAAATTGTGTTTTGGACTAATATAGAGTTTTTAATGGTGGTATAGGAATTTTTCATTGTTTTTTATGCATGTGAGTACCACTCTTACTTGATTCAAGTGAATTTCCCATGGATTTCCATTTATTATTGATTTCCCTTAGCCTTTGTTCATTAAATTTCCCTAAATTTGTGTTATTATAATTTTTTTATCATTTATTTTTATGATTATTGGATTTATTTGGAAGTTTGATGTTTTAAAGTGGTTTTTGAATGGGAGTTGACTTTTATGTACTAAATGGGTTTGTTAAAATGGATCAAAGATTATTTATGACTTTAAATGAATTTTTAATGGGTTTTCTTGAAATGGTTTTACCTTGAGGAAGTTGTTTTCTTCAAATGGGATTGTTTTACTTTGAAAAAGGTGTTATAATAAAATGGTTAAGTTGGTTTATTAAATTATCTTTTGAAATGGATTTTGTGATTCACACTTTTTGAAGTTTTGTTTTTTGAATTATATGGTACCTGTGGGATTTTTGGTGTGGGTGTGTGTATGAATTAAAAAAAGAGATTATTATACAATGGACCAAGGGACCCTTTGGGAGGAATATATAGGAAGATTTTGAAATGTGTACATGTTTATTTATAAAGCCCATGGATTTATTCCTATTCCCAGTGAAGACCTAGTGACATTCCAAACTTGTTATACATGCTTAACAAATTAAAAAAACTTTTATTAGAATATTTCACACTAGAAACTTATTGTTAGAGACCATGGGGATATTACTTATTCCCAGTTATTTTTCATATTATTTGTGAATGATGGTGGTGCCTTGGTTGATTTCCATATTTTATGCTTATTCCCATGTTCCATTATTTTTTTATATGACAGTGTTTGTGATAATTATAATATATATTCCATGTGTGGGTGTATTGAGAATTTTATTCTAGGTGAATTAATTTTTTTATTTGAGCCTTGATTACCATGTTTTTTAAAATATGATTTTTATTTGATAAAAACCAAAGGTATTTCTAAAGATTTGTTTTCAAGTGATATTATTTTAAAAAGTAAACGTCATTTTGAAAAATGAGTTTTCAAAAATGACTAATGGTTTTTATGGATAAATTCTATATATAGATTCATATTGGTATCCTACCAGGCTTTGTGCCATACAAACAACATATGACTTTTTGACATATGAAGAACTTGTTTTTTAGGACACATATAAGGGTAAGAGTCTTTTGCAGTTCAATGGACCTTCTTGATTACCAATGTCTATGGTGGGTTTGGGGTGGCAGAGACATGGTCATATAGAGATCATATTTTATGAAGTATTTTTGGGATTTTTTATTGTTGGGATTTTATGTATTATCCCTTGCAATATTTTCCATTTTTTGAGCTTTAGGTATGGATATACTAAGTATATATTGTTTATATATCATGTTATGATGATGTTGTGATATCCAATATTAGTCATATTATATTTAATCTATTTTATATTTATTTACATCAACTAGAATTTTTTATTTAGTTGGAGTGGATATTTGATTCATGGATGGGTCACACTAGATCTTCATGGGTGAAATCATTACCGAATGGTTATCTGTGATATCTTGGATCCTAGCCCATGGTGATTGAGAATGCACTTTAGGGCTTATAGTGTTCCATATCAAGTGACGAGTTAGGTTGAACCAGGATGGTTCATTACAAGATGGTATCAAAGGGATCTTGTTATTTGGGGATTAGTGATAGATAGGATATAAGACCATCACTGCTCAGGAGGTAGGTGTAGAGGAGTTCCTGGACAACTTTTCCCCACACTAAGCCTCACATTTCCATGGGTGGTTGGGAATTGTGTTTATAATTTGAACTCGTTTTTTTGTTGATATTTGATGTTTTTCATTATTAGATATGGGTTTTAGGAAGAACCCATGAGAGGCTTTGAAAAAATTTGATTTTTTTGGTTTAAATGGGGGTGGACAGCAGTAGTGAATGGTTTAGGCACACTGTTAGTAGTAATCATGAGTAACTCACTTGACTATCTCTATGATATTTCAATTCCATTTTTCATAGTTGGTGTATGGTTTTCCTAGTAGTGTGGACATACCCTGCATAGTGATTTTTTTAAAGTTTTTATGTTTTCACCTACATATTCATTTGAAAGTGTTTTTTATATTAATTATATTTGTTAAAATCCAATTATAAGGATTTATTGTGGTTTAATTAATATTTATTGATATTTAATTATGTTTGGATGAGTTTTAGGTCATGTTTTATAGACAATTCCACTTATAATGTCCTCTTCTAGGAAAGGGAGGGTGCTGCAGAGCATGTTCTGATGGAGAATCCTTTGTTTGACCCTTATTTAGTGGAGTGATTGATACATACAATCCAATATCAAGGAAAATATTATGATAGATTCTATATAAGTACAATGGAACATGATGAGGAGTTTACTAAGAAAATCCACTAGCCTTCCATGGCAGCAAAGGTAACCATGATCCTAAGGAATGGATCAAAATTATTGATCATATCTTCCACTTTCTGAAGAACCTTGAGACATTGGAAGTGGTATTATCCACTTATATGTTATAATGAACAGTAGGAAATGGTGGTACTTATTGGTGAAAATAAGTCATGGGAATCTCACCTGGGATACTTTTAAAAATAATTTTAATAAGTAGTTTTATCCAGATATATTGAAGGTGGAGAAGGATCTTGATTTTGCGATGTTAGGGAAATTTTACTATTCAGTAGTGGAATATGATACCCAATTTTCCAACTTAGTTCCCTTATTCCTTGATATCATCATGAATGACTATCTCAAAGTGAGATATTTTGTAATGGTCTTGCAGGATGTAATTAGATAAATTATTATCCTCAGTTTCCTACCAAATTATGATGAGGTAGAGGATAAATTATCTATGGTCTAGGTATATTTAGTAGGAAATAAATTCCTTCATTGGGCTTCTTTAGTTTTTGGCGGTAGATAGAGTCTATCTTTCAGTTATAAGAGGAAGTGGGTTGAACCTCATCGGGGCAGTGGTAAGGGTGATCAAAATTCATCAAGTATGGAGCCAGTGTCTTCTTATGGGAATATGTTGGTGAATTTATACCAGTTTGGGAATTTTAAAAATACTATACATGATTTTACAATGGCTCTAAGGATGTTCCACTAGGGTGTGAATCCAGATCATCTCCATCACTTCTGTAGGGATTCCATTCAAGGGAGTTGTATTGGTTCTTCATTTTCTTAGAGGTTGAAGGTGTGTTCATATTATTCTTATGGTTTGGGATCTCACCCTCAATATAAAGTGGAATATCATGTAGCTAAGAATTTCTAGGACGTGGCTGAGTTGGGAAGTCTTTTTGAAGTATTTGTGGTACATTAGGACTCCAACTTTGAGACAACCACCGTGAGAGGTATGATGTTTATTACTTCTTCTATGGATTTATCCTTTTTTTATATGGGTACCTCCCATTCATCTATATCATTAATTTTTCTTGATGATTTGGGTATGTGAGAATAGTTGATTCCATTTGATATAGATCTGCTTACCCCAGTGGGAAATAAGAAGGGGAAAAGTTTTAAGTGCATGCAATTTCATGTTTTGATTGATGATTTGAGTTTAGGTGGGAATTACTTGTGTTGTGTCTATAAATTTTAGATTTCATCATTAAAGTTGATTGGATTATTAGTTTCAAAGACCAGATTTAGTTTTATCATTGCATAGTTTAGTTTCCCTCTCAAAATGGGAGCACTCACATCTTCTAGAGTTAGTGGGATCTGAGTTTAGGGAGGGAAGGAACCATTAATTCAGATGTGGGATTGATATTGTGTTATTTTTTTGGGTTTTTATTTGAGGTGATGGAGTATGGTTCAAATTGGATGTTTTCTAGTAGTTATTAATCGGTAACCTGAGGTGTTTCTAGATGACTTTTCCGGGTTTCCTCCCTAGTGATAGGTCATGTTTACCATTGATTTTATCCCTAGGATGATCCCCATTTACTTTCCATCACACTGGATGGATTATTATAATTTAAAAGAGTTAAAGTTTTAGTTATAGGACCTTGAAAGAAAGGGATTTATTCATCTTAGTGTGTCACTATGGGTGTCTCTAATGCTCTTTGTGAAGAAGGTAGATGAGAGTATCCAAATTTTCAAAGACCATCATAAGTTAAATCAAGATATTTTCAATAATAAATACCCATTGTTTATAATTATAGATATTTTTTGTCGACTTAGAGGATCCTAGTGGTTTTTAAATATTGACATGAAGCCAAGGGATCTTCAATTGAGGGTCTGAGGAGAGGATGTTCCAAATATCACTTTTATGAGTCAGTATGGGCACTTTGAGTATATGATTATGTCATTTGTTCTTGAAAATGACCTTGTGGTCTTCATGGAATTAGTGAAACGGATCTTCCATTACTTTTTGTACTCTTTTTTAGTCATGTTATTTGATGACATCATAGTGTATTCCAAGACGAAGGAGGACCATAGAGACTATTTGAGTGTTTTTTTTGGGAAACTTAAGTGAGCATTTTCTATTATCCTAGTTATCCAAGTTATCCAAGTTCCCTTCTATATCTAAGAGATAAATTTTTTGGGTCATGTAATATCAAAGAAATGGGTTTATGTGGAACTTGATAAGATCCAAGAGTTTATGTATAATTACCCTAACATTTTACACATATTATTACATGATTTTATGTATAATTATCCATCAAATACAAACCAAGGATCATAAAGTCTAGTGTCTTTGGAATATTAAGTATATAAAAATGAAAACATGGAAATTGAATAAAACGTATTTATTATAATCATTCATAAAGATATCTTAACTTACTTTGAGCTCCTAAATCATTATAGGATAACCTAGGGAATACATTTAAAAAATGGATGATTTAAAAATCCTAGTAGGGGAATAAACATAGGAATAAATCATAGCATATGGGTTAGAAGACATAAAATTATGAAATAAAAAGGCATGGAACATGGATAAAAATATGGAATCATAACATATAAATAATAGGATCATGTGATCATGGAAACATGGGAATGTTTCAATAATATATAACATGACATAAACATGAGTCAAGGATAACTACAAATACCATATCACATGGTGGACAAAGTCCCATAAAGGAAATAGGTTTACTCCCCATCCTAACATGAGTTCTCGTGGGAATAAACATTACCCAATTCATTGGAGGGATATATGGGTGAACCCATCATAACATGTTCATGCATATGTGTTCCACATGAATAATCAAGCATAAACATAAGGGTTACCCATGGAAAGAAATGAGTATCGTAATCATGTCATAGTGAATAAAAAATGGGTGTATCATGAAAGTGTCAATGAAAGAATGTATTTAAATCATAAATGGACATTAATAAGGTAAAATATGCATATATCATGATAAATTATGTTCAAATAAAGTGAAAACATGTAAATATAATTTTTAAGAAACTTTATAAATGAGCCTCTTTAGTGAAGTTTAAGGGAAAATATTAAAGACTCTATAAAGTGGGAAAAGTTATAATTGTTTGCATAAAACTAGAAATGAAATTATATAGTTTTTCATGATAAAGAGTGTATTTAGAAAAATATTGGTGGATTAAAATAGGTTATGGAGTGTACTTGAAGATGGGTAATAAACTTGGAAGTTCCCTTTAATCGAGCATTCTTATCCGGAGGAATTGAGAAGGGGAACTTATAAAACATGTATTTCCCCATAAAAGAAAGAATAATTGAGATAGGTACATATTTTTAGAACACTTACATAGAATTTAGGAAGAGTACGTAAGAATAATTAGGAATTAAATTGGGGTAAAGATAGAAAAAGTGTAACTCGAAGGAAAAATAGAGGTTTAGAGATAATTCCTTACCTTATGTACGAAATTGTTCTGCACTTATACTTAATGTCCTGGATAATGAAATTAAATACCTTAATTTTTTAATTAATAAACTCTTATAAATGTATTTAATTTATTATAATTTTATTAGGTTCATTTATGGCTATTTTGTTTTTGACTTATAGTGTTTAATTTTGTCATTTTGAGAGTGTTTGTTTCGAGATTTTATGATCGGTTCCCTAGGGGTTTAATTATGGGAGTTCTTGGAAAATGGAAGAAAAAAATACCAAAGTGGAATGATATGATATTAATACACTTAAATAATTTTAAATTATACCATATATAATTTTTTTGTATATATGACAATGATTCATTAGATAAAATGTTAACGAAAAATGAATAGTTTATTTTGGCGGTTTTTCGATCAACACGAACCAGTTTTATTTTATTATTTAATATTATGTATATATAATATTTCCAGAACATTAAAAAAGATATAATATACATATTTAAATCTTTTTTATCCATAATAATGTTTTTATGACCAACCTTAAAGGTGGTAATGGAAAATGAAAACTCATCATCCAAGAAGGTGGTGAATAGACACCTCGCAGATGATGTTTTAAATTTTAGAATAAAATAAGAAGAGAAGGGATTTGATAATGGATATCCCATTAACATAATAACATAATAGTATATATATTATAATGGAGTTATTATGTAACTTTGGATAGGGTAGGTTAGGGAATTATAATAAAATAAAATAAATTAAAAGAGAAAGAGGGTGAGTTTTACCTCTTGAGTGTCGTCTCCCTAAGAACCTCCTTAAGGCACTTGAAAATGTTGTTTTGGTGAGACTAGTAAGACCAGAATTTGGGGAAGAGGTTTGGGAGATGAATTTATAATAATATAATAAATCTTAAATTATTAAATTATGTAAGTAGAATAGTTGGCGAGGGGTGGTATTTATAGTGGGAGGAGAGGAGTGTTTTTTATTATTTTATTCATTTGTTTGTTATTTTGGCTTAAGAATATCAATAGTGATGATTCACACGATTAAATATAGTAAATATGTAATTATAGTTAGAGATAATGGTTCTTATATCATACAAACATCATCAATGGATAAAAAATTAATTAATTTACTTATAATGTTAAATACCGTAAATTACTGTATTTTACTATTCACCAAACATTCAACTACTTCAAAAAAATCCCAAAAATACATCATAATTTTTTTTAAATATGTATAATTTAAAAATGGACTCCATTTTATGAAAATATTTTTATATATATGAGAAATTGTTTTTTATTTTAAATCACCACTTACTCAAAAAACACTAATTTTAATATTATAACTGATTTTTTGACACATAGAAAAATTAATTATGGTCTCATAAAATTATCTTATAATCATAAGAAAAAAAACATTAATTTATGAATCTGTTTTATGTAAATAAATTTCATTTAAATTATTATATTAATTATAAAATTATAAATTAACATTTACATTTCACAAAAATATCAATACTTAATTTATCATTTTTGAAATATTTATTTACTTATTAGATGATATAAATATATCATATTTCTATTTATAAGATAAATTTTTTTATATATATACTTTCATAGGTGAGGTTACTATTCTATTGACCAGATTACTATTCCTAATGGTCATATTACTATTCCAATAGTCAAGTTACTATTCCATCGATAAAAGTTACTTGATTTCTATAAATACCTATTATTTCATTCATTATTAATTTATAAAGTTTCTATTGTGTTTTCTATGTGATTTTATGTGATTTATACTATATAAAATAATTATAAGAAGGGAATTCCCATTGATAAAACCTCAGGTCATTATATTCACCCCCTTAAGAAATTTCTCCCTCAAAATTTCATTTTCCATACTATGGTGAAAACAAGTGAGGGTATTTATCCTTCATTGCTTACTCCAGTTCCCATGTTTCCTCTTCGTACTTATGGTTCCTTCATAGTACTTCGACCAGGTGAGTAGTCTTATTGTGTAGAACTTTATCTCTATGGTAGGAGATCTTCACTGGATGATACTCATAGGAGAGATCAATTTCCAACTATACCACCTCTGGATTCAGTACATGTGATGAATCTCATATGTACTTCCTCAAGAAAGATATGTGGAATACATATTGTACTTGAGACATGGTAGGTGGAAGTGCTAGTCGATAGTCCACTGCTTTGACATGATCAATAATATTGAAGAGGCCAATGTACCTGGGACTCAACATTCTTTTCTTCCCAAATCCAATGATCCTATTCCGTAGAGATATCCAGAGGAATACCTTGTCTCTAACCTTAAACTTTAGGTCCTATCAATAATTTTTTCATGGATCTTATGTTAACTTTGGGCATCCTGGATATGTTTATGAATGGTTTTCACCTCTTTTACCATTTATTTGACCATTTCATCTCCCAATAACATCCTTTCAATGAAGTCATCCTAGAACACTAGTGTTCTACATCTTTTCCCATAAAGGGTTTCATATAGATCCATTTGGATGCTTTATTGGAAATTATTATTGTAAGAGAACTTGACCAGAGGTAGATGTTGGTACTATACTCCCTTAAATTCCATATAACATGCTCTCAAAATGTCTTCTAGTGTATGAATAGTTTGCTCAGATTAGCCATTGGTTTGAGGATGATAATCTGTACTGAAATTAAACTCAGTGTTTATATCATGTTGGGAAATTTTCCAAAAATTGGAGGTAAATATTAGATCTTGATCAGATACAATAAATAGTGTCACTCTATACATCCTCACCACTTCCTTGATGTATATTCATGAAAGTTGATCAAGTAAAAAGTCCTATCAAATTATGATAAAGTGAGCTACCTTTGTAAGATGATCCATAATGACCCATATAGAATTATTTCCTATGAATGTATTTAGAAGTATAATGAAAAAGTCTATAGTGATGTCTTCCCATTTCTATGTTGGTATAGGTAGTGGTTGCATCATCCCCTTATATATTTTTTACTTCCAGCCTTCACTTGCTAACATACTAGGAACTTTGATGTATATTCAACAATCTTATACCTAATATTGTCCCACCAATAGTGATCTTGGATATATCAATACATCTTTGTGCTTTATAGGTGAATAGAGAAAGTTTAGCTATGTGCATCATTTTAAAGATATTTATTTATCTATGGATTTGATGGTACAAATAGTCACGAACTAAATTCTATGAATCCTTCCTCATCAGTTTTAAACTCTGATGATTTTCCATTTTTGATAGCTTCCACCTTTTTTGAGTTTCCTCATCATTTCTTTGAGTATCCTTTATTTTCTCTATAAGGTATGGTTGAGAAATCATTTGAGAGAGGATTGATGATGTTCCTTCCTTAATTATTCCCATGTCCATACTTTGTTGGTCTAAAAAAATTGGATCCTTCTCAATTCTCATCATTGATAAAGTATTAGGATCCTTTCTACTTAGAGAATCTGCCACTTTATTTGCTTTACCAGGATGGTAGTGGATTGAGCAGTTGTAATCCTTTATGAGATCTAACCATGTTTACTAGATCATATTAATCTTCTTCTATGAGAATATATATCTAAGGCTCTTATGATTAGTATATATCTCATACTTCTCCCCATAGAGATAATTTCCACAGATTTTAAATGCAAATATCACAACCGCCAACTCCATATAATGCATGGGATAGTTTTTTATCATGAATTTTCAACTGCCTCAAGGCATAGGGTATAAATTTTTCATTTTTCATTACTACATATCCTAATAAATTCTTTTAATTATCACTATGTACCACAAATTGTTCCTCACTTATTAGAAGTGTGAGTACTAGAACATTGATAATCCTCCTTTTCAACTCTTTAAACCAGTCTTCACAATCACTGGTCTAGACAAACTTTTCTCTCTTACGATTCAGTATGGTTAATGGGTTTTACAATCATGATAATTTCTTTACAAATTTTCAGAAATACCTATCTAGACTAAGGAAACTATGATTTTCTGTTAAAGATGTGGTCCTGAGCCACTCTTTGATTGTATTTGTCTTGGAAGGGTCTATAAATATTCCATTACTAGTAATAAAATTCCCTAATAATGATACATTCTCCATCCAAAAATCACATTTAATTTACTTTTCATAGAGTTTCTCTCTTCTAAAAGTCTTTAAAATAGTATTCAAATTCCAATCATATTCCTACTTGCTCTTGGATTATATTATAATATCATTAATAAAAACAACCAAAAATTTGTCAAGGTAATCTCTAAAGAATCTATTCATTAAGTACATGAAAATTTATGGAGAATTAGTGAGTTTGAAGGGAATCAATATTAACTCATATTTTCCATACCTTATTCAAAAGGTAGTCTTGGTAATATCTTCCTTATTTACCTTTAATTAGTGATATTCCAACCGAAGGTCCACCTTAGAGAAATACACAACCCCACATAGTTGATCAAACAAGTAATATATCCATGGAAGGGGATACTTGTTCTTTATCATGATTTTTTGACCTCATGATAATCAATGTAGAGGTATATTGATCTATCCTTCTTCTTCAAGAAGAGGGCTGGCACACCCCCTGGTGAAGAACTCAAGCATATAAAACCCTTATCTAAATTCTCTTGTAACAGATTCTTCAGTTCCTCTAACTTAATGGTGTCTCTTCTATAAGGTGTCTTTGATACAAAAATAGATATATGTATATATTAAATTGAGAACTCAACCTCTCGGTTTTGAGGAAGACTGGGAAATTTCTCAGGGAACACATAAGTGTAGTCCCTCACAATGGGCATGTCTTCGATCATGATTCTCTCATTTTTTTTCATTCATTTGAGCTAGATATGCTTTCTCATAAGGCAATAATATCCACAATTGAGATGAATATTATGAAGAATATTTATCCTCATCCTTACACTTTTATATAATTGGAGGATTCCTCAGGATGTGAAGAGTGATATACCTTTCCCAATAGTTGATGTTGGCTTTATATAAATATAGACAATCCATGCCCAATATATAACCAAACTTCAGAAAAGGAAGTATGAAAAGATTATATAGGAGGTTCAATCCACAAAAATTAACTAAGTAGGAGTTATATACTTTGGATGCAATAATTTCCTCATTTACTATTCTCATAGACAACTCAACCTCTATATTTTGAGGTGGTGTTTTAATAGTTCCGCTAAACTTTCAAGATATGAAAGAATGAATAGAACTAGAATCAAATAGTACATCTGGTATTCTTGCATGAATAACTAGTGTACCTTTTACCATATCATTATTGGGATCCACCCTAGAATTATTGAGAACATATTACCTTCCTTTTTACTTTGGTGGTTGTTGTTTATTGCCTCTGACAACCCTTGGCTTATGTCATTGGATCACATAATGCCCATGATCCTTATAGTTTAAACACTACACTATAGGATGAGTTTTGATTTTAACCTCTCATTCCTATTCCACATTAGCAAGATTATTCATATCACTTTGGCAGTTATTATCTAGGTCCCCATCTCTTCTAAATTTTAAGCATCTCCTAGTTCCCCTTAGGCAGTTTCTAGGATGATTCTCCCCACACTTTTGACACATGGGATGTTCGGTTTTCTTTCAATCATGTGATTTATCTATTGATCCTCCTATATTAAACATTGTTTTATTCTTTTTATCTTTAGGACCATGAGACCATATAATGTATCGAATATTCATTTCAACATTATGTGAAAAATGAAAAATCTCTTAATAGCTACTGAAGTCTCAAATCACCAATGATTTTTGTAGACTTTGATTTAGTTCGCTAAATAAGCGACTCAACTTGATTTCATTGCTCATGAAAAATCCAAAGCCGCATCATGAAATCATTGTAAAGTTTTCCTCATATTCCCTGATAGACTTATCTTTATTTTTCTTTAGTCCAAGGAAATATCTTTCCATCTTAATATGGAGAGTTTATGGAAAATATACATTAAAAAAATATTTTCTTGAGATCTTCCCATTCCAAAGAGTCAATTTCCTCCCTATACTCTGTGTTTTTGATCAGTGTCCACCACTGATCATCTTCCTCATGAAAATGATAAACTAGAAATATGAATTTCTCTTCTTCTGAGTATTGAACAATGAAGAATATCTTCTCAATAGAGTTAATCCATTGTTCCATGATGATGGGATCATAAGATCCACTAAATATGTGGGGCCTTTGTCACATAAAGGATTAAACCATAACTTGATCTTTATGAGGATAAGTATGGAGTTCCCCATGATTAAATTTATTATTCATAACTTTTTCCAGTTGAGCAAGTACTATCATGATATTTTGAGCTCCCGTTCCCATCATATTTGGAATTTCATTAAGGAAATTGTAACATTGCCTATCACATTGAATATTGGAACAAGTTCTATTATTTCTAGTATTTAAATAAAAAAAGAAAGTATAATCGGGGGGGGGGGGGGGGCTTGAATACTTGGATAATAAGTATATAATAAGGAAACATTGAAAATATAGGGATAAACATGTAAATGGAAAGTATATCCTATCTTGTGATTCCCTAAGTTTCCATCTAAGTAATCCATGGTGATAGAAATGTCCCTAGGTCTCTTAAAAAAGTTTTCTAGTCATAATCTCAGAAAAGATAACAAGACCATGATCTGATACCAAATATAATGATCCTAGACTTTTACACATATTACTATAAGATTTTAAGCATAATTATCCCTTAAATAAAAATCATGGATCTTAAAGTCTACTGTATTCAGAAGATTAGGTACATAAAACTAAAAAAATGGAAATAGAATAAATAATATTTATTTTAATCATCCATAAAGAGATCATATATTCCTTTTATCTCCAGCATCATCATAGGATAACTTGGGGAATACATAGACAAAATGTATGAGCTAAAAATATCAGTAAGGGAATAAAAATATAAATAAAACATAACATATGGGTTAGAAGGCATAAAATGATGAAATAAAAAGGTATAAAACATAGATAAACATATGGAATCATAACATACAGATCATGGTATAATGTAATCATGGAAACACGAGAATGTGACAACAATATATAACATGACATAAACATGAGTCAAGGCTAACTACCAAGACTATATCACTTGGTGGACAATGTCCCATAAAGGAATTGGGTTCACTCCTTGACCCAACACGAAGTCTCATGAGACTAAACATTACCCAATACATTGGAACACTATTTGGGAACACCCATAATATTTTTTTTATTTATATGTGTTCCACATGAAGAATCAAACATAAACATAAGGGTTACCCATGGAAAGAAATGGGTATTGTAATCATGTTATATAGTATAACAAATGGGCGTATCATAAAAGTGTCAATGAAATAATGGATTCAAATCATACATGGAATTTTATAAGGTAAAATAGGCACAATTCATGATAAATTATGTCAAAATGAAGGGAAAACATATAAAAAATAGTGTTTAAAAATCTTTATAAATGAGCCTCTTTAGTGCAGTTTAATCGAAAATATTAAAGAGTCTTTAAAGTAGGAAAAGATATAATTGTTTGAATAAAAAAAATTTAACTTAGATATTTTTTTCATGATAAAAATAGTTTTTTTATAAAAATATTTGTGTCTAAAATTAGGTTACGTAGTGTACTTGAAAATGGGTAAGAAACTGGGAAGTTCCCTTTAATCAGGCATGTTATCAGGAGGAATTTAGAAGGGAACCATATAAAAAATGTATTCACCCATAAAATAAAGAATAATTGGGATAGGTACATATGTTTGGAATCCAAAAAAATAATCTTTGAAGATTAAATAAGAATAATTAGAAATTACATTGGGGTAAACAGGGAGAAAGATTAAGCTGAAGAAAAAATAGAGGGTTAGAGAGAATCCCTTACTTTATGTGTGAAAGTGTTCTTAACTTGGACTTTATGAGATGGATAATCCAATTAAATCCATTAATTAGTTAATTAAAAACCTATTATACATTTATTTAATTTATTATAATTTTATTATCTTTATTTATGCCTATTTTATTGACTTCGATCGTTTAATTTCATCATCTTGGGAGTGTTCGTTTTATGATTTTATGATCGGTTCCGTTGAGTTTAATAAAGGGGGTTCTTTACGAATGGAAGAAAAATTAAAGAAGTAGAATTATATAATATTTATATACATAAATTATTTTAAATGGTCCCATATATCATTTTTTAGGATTTGAGAATGATTATTAGATAAAACATTAATGAAAAACGATTAGTTTATTTTTGATGTTTTTGGATCAACACGAACTAATTTTATTTTATTATCTAATATTATGTATATATATTTGTTAAAAACATGAAAAATATATAATATAAATGTTAAAATATTTTTTAACCATAATAATGGTTTTATGACTATCCTTGAAGGTGATAATGGAAAACGAAAACTTGAAGTCCACGAATGTAGTGAATAAACACCTCATAGACGATGTTTTCATTTTTAGAATAAAATAAGAACAAAAGTATTTTGATGATGTATATCCCATTAACAAAATATAATTGTATTATATATATTATATTGTAGTTATAATGTTACTTTGGATAGGGTATGTGAGGTAAGGATAAGAAAACAACATTAATTAAACGAGAAAGAGGGAGGGTTTTACCTCTTGAGTGTCGTCTCCTTGAGAACCTCCTTAAGGAACTTGGAAATGGTCTTTTGGTGAGACCAGAAATACCAGAATGTAGGGAAGAGGTTTAGGAGAGTAATTGGGAATAATATAATCAATATACAAGGCATAAATAGTTTGAGGAGAAGAGGTGGTGAGGGGTGGTATTTATAGTGCGAGGAGAGGAATGTTTTTGATTATTTTATTCATTTTCTTATTATTCTGGTTCAAGAATATAAATAGTGATGACTAACATGAATAAATAATGTAAAGAGATAATCATAGTTTAATATAATTGTGTTTATATCATTCATCCATCATCAATGACACAAAAATGAATACATTTAATTTTAATTTTAAATACCGTAAATTACCATATTTTACTATTCACCAAAAAATTCAAGTATTTCAGAAAAATCCTAAAAATTCACCATAACCATTTTTGGACATGAATAATTCAAAAATGGAGACCATTTTATGATCTTTTTTACATATTAGAAATTTTATTTTTAATTAAAATCATCATTTACTTCAAAAACACCGATTTTAATATTATTACTGATGTTATGACACTTTGAAAAATTAATCAAGTTCTCATAAAATTATCTTATAAAAATAAGACAAAAAAATATTAATTTATGATTATATTTTATGAAAATAAGTTTTAATTTAAATCATTATATTTATTATAAAATTGTAAATTAATGTTTACGTTTAACAAAAATATCAACACTTAATTTATCATTTTAAAAACATTTTTGTACTTATTCCATGATATAAATATATAATATTTTCATTTATAATATACATAACTTTTATTTATAATTTTATAATTTATGTTACTATTCTATTGTTCGGGTTATTATTCCTAATGGTCATATTACTATTCCAACTGTCAAGTTACTATTCAATCAGTAAAGGTTCCTTAATTTCTACAAATACCTCTTATTTCATTCATTCATAATTTATAAAGTTTGTATTGTGTTCTATATGTGATTTTATGTGATTCATACTATACGAAATATTATAAGAAGGGAATTTACATTGATAAAATTTTGGGTCATTACATTATGTATTGGGAGCAGCCCAAGAACATGTTTGATATTAGGAGTTTTTTAGGCTTGTATGGGTATTAAAAATGCTTCATTCAGGGATTATCTAGACTAGATTATACCTTTATAGAATTGAAATGGAAAGGGGTGAAGTTTTATTAGATTAATAAGTACCAATTTTATTTTGAGGAGTTGTAGGTTCTTTGACATCATATCATATCTTGATTATTCCGGGTCCTAGTAAAAGATATATAGTGTATTTTGATTCATTAGGCATGGGATGGGGGTTTTTGTAGATGTAGAAGGATCAAGTGGTGTCTTATAGATCTCGTCAACTACACTTATATGAGGAGAATTACCCCACACATGACCACAAGTTAGAAGTGGTGATGCATGAATTGGAAAATTGTCACCATTACCTCTTCAATGAATAGTTCACAGTCTATTTAAATAATATGGGGCTGAATTATATTTTCACCCAGAGGGACATGAAACACAGGTATAGAAAATAGGTGGAGTATCTTCAAACCTTTATTTTTTATATTTCTCATACAACTGGGAATGAGAATATGGTAATAAATTTGTTGAGAATAAAGTTACTAATCCAGATAGTTAAATAATTAATGGATGAGAGGATTTTTATGGTTTTATTTGCGGGTTTGATTTTGGAGGTGCTTGAGTATGGAGATCAAGTGTTATTAACCATTGTTCAGGTCACACCCTATATTGTTAATCAGTTTTAATTTGATTAGGCATTCGACCCAAGACTTTTAGTATATTAGTAGAGTCGTAAATGGTGGGGAGATCTTGGGTGATTGGTCTCATTATCTTGATGGTACCATCTTATATAGAAAGTGGATGGCTGTTCCTTTGACCTTGGGGAGGGAGGTAATGCATAAGGGGAATTATTCTAGTTGTTCCATTCACCTAAGGTATACTAGGATTTTTATACTCCAATGAGGAGTCAGTTTTGGTGGCCCATGATGAGATGATTGATTATTGATTTTGAATCCTAATGTTTTACTTTTCATAGGACCAAAGTGGATCATTAGAGAAAGATTGGGTTTCTCCAGCCTCTTACCATTCTAGCGTGGTAGTGGGATGATATCTCTATTTACATTTTTATTAGAATACTTCATAATCATATTTGGAAAGATTCCTTTTGGATGATTATAGACCAGTTAACTAAGTCATCCCATTTTATTCCCATTAGGGAGTTGATGAAGGTAGTGGATCTTGGGAACTTGTATGTCCAAGAGATCATTAAGACTCATAGTGTTACTTTAGTGACAGTTTATAACTGGGAAACACATTTTACTTGGTTATGGAAACTTCTCTAGGAGGCTATGGGAACCCATTTGAGGTTGAGCACATCATATCACCCGATGAATAATGGTCAAACAATGAGCTATCAGGAGTCTTGATGATAAGATTTTTGTATATGTGATTGAATTTAAGGGTTCATGGGAGAGGTATTTATCATTGGTAGAGTTTTCATAAAAACATAATCAATATAAATTAATTAGTATAGACACTTTTGAGGCATTATATGGGTGGCCATGTTGGTCCCCATTGTGTTGGGTTGAGCTAGGTAATCATTCATTATTGGGACTGAGCCTCATCCAGAAGATGATGGAGAAAGTGTAGTTTATAAAAAAGAGGTTATAGATAGCTCAGAGTTACAAAAAATCATATTTTGGTCATCATCGTATCCCATTGGGGTTTGAATTTGGTGATCAGGTATTTGTACGGGTATACCTTTGAATGGGACATTGTCTCTTGGAGAATTAGGGGAATTTAGCACCACATTATGTTAGACCATTTCAGGTTATAGAACATTTAAGGAAGCTGTCCTATAATTTGTACTTTCTTCCATGTATAAACTCAATTCATGATGTGTTCCACATATCATAATTGAATAATTACTATATATACCCATATCATGTGGTAAACTGGGAATATTTAGAGTTAGATCCTCACACTATCATCATGGAGAAGCCTGTTCATATCTTGGATGATCAGAATAAGGTTCTTTATGGTAATTCAATCTCGTTGGTTCTTGTACCTTAGTAGTGTGATGGAGATACACATGAAACAAGGGGGTGGGAAGATTCATTTAGAGAGAAGTGGCGTCACCTATTTTATTCTGATTAGAGTTGATGAATTTTTGGGAGAATAAAGTAGAATGGTTGGGATAATTACGAAACCTTTTGGGTTAATGGTATGTTTTATTTTGAGATTTATTTATTTATTTTATCATACTATGAGTTTTTGGGGGTTTTATGGTTAAAACATCAATTTTTTAGGAAACAGGCCCTAGCACATGGTTAGTCTACTATTTGTCTAACTGTGTAGCTAACCATGAAAGGGTGATGTTTGGGGGATAATGGGATTTTTCATAGTTTGAACATGGTTTGTATAACTATGCATAATTATTTTGAAACTATGCATATTTATTTTGGGGATATAGTGGATCCCATATGGTTGTCTCATGGTTTGTTTTACAGTGAATCCAGACCACATGGTCTGTCCAGATCATTATAAAAGTGGATTTAAACCATTTCCCCCCAAAAAATTTAACTCACCTTGGACACATTTCTTCCCCCACACATGTGAAACCCTCTCCCTTGGCATTAGAGCCCCCACATCCATTTTTTAAGATTATTCTTGGATCCTTGTTTCTCTATCTTGAGGTAGTATTGTTTTATTCTTGGGTTTTCCTTCATCCCCCATTATCTTTCCCTATTATTTGATTTTCATGGATTATATATAACATCCAACCTTTTTATCACATAAACTTTCATTACATTATACAAAATCTAGGATCTTTAAGGTTTAGTGTCTTGGAAACCAGGAACTTAATACATGACAAAAAAAATTCTTCTTAAACACTTGAAAGGATTCTACTTATGTTCATCCTAGGTTCATTTCTGCATCTCATAACCTAGGGACATACATCAAAAGAAATGGTGAGAAGAAGGCCCAGTAAGGGAAATAAGGGGAAACATTTAACATGTGAACTTGAGATACATCAATAAAGTCATGGAAAAAAAAATAAGAACTTTAAGGCATGAGAAAGAAATCATGGGGCATATCATAATAAAAATAAAGTATTTCATAACTTAAAGATGTGGCTACAAAATTTAACATAGACAATCATGAACATATCACCAATGTCCATCCCCAAGGTGTCATTTTAAATTACCAAGGTTATTCACCAAGATATCGTTAAAATTGTAATCTCTAGTGGTTACATCATTACCCAATGAATTTGAGCGCTATCAGGGCGCACCATTAAATTTGTATTTATTATCATGTGATCCACATATATCATCATCAAAAATTTCATAAATAACCCATATAGAATAAAATAAATGGGTTTCATTTCATAATCATAACGCTTTAAAAACTGCTTTTAAGACATGATCTTTATGTCATTTTAAACCCACGGAAAAAGGAAAGTGGGTTTCATGTATGTAAGTCCCAGAATTGAAATAGAAAATTTTGATATATATGTGAATACCCATATAGAAGAAAGAAATTTGAGTATTCACTTAATAAAATAAAATAATTTGAGAAAAAGAGAGAGACATTTTGAGTCAAAAATTCTGCAGCATAACGGCTATGTTATAGGGTTTTAGAAAACATTGAAAATAGAGGGGACATGGGTCACCCACTCATAAATGATCCATAACACAGTAGAGGGACAGAATATAAAGGATATAATAACATGGTAATGAAATTTTAAAGACATACCATATGAAATTAAAAACATGGAAGGAAGACAAAAATAAGATTTCTCTTATGAAAATTCGGTAGCCTAACGACGTCACTTAAAAATTCAAAAAAATGAATTGATGAGATAAAATAGGGTATATCATCATATGAACATAAAATATCAGTATTATAGATATATAGATCATACCCCAACATAATAAAAAGGAACATGAAAGACTTGACATGAAAATAGATCTTGAAAACGAGTAGGGTGAAAGAATCCCTTAAAAATTTGGCAGCCTAACGGCGCCACTTAAAACTTCAAAATACTGAATTGAAGAGATAAAATATGGTCTCTCATCATATGAACATAAAATATCAGTATGATAGATATATATATATCATACCCCAACATAATAAAAAGGAACATGAAAGACTTGGCATGAAAATAGATCTTGAAAATGAGAAGGGTGAAAGAATCCCTTAAAAATTCGGCAGCCTAACGACGCCACTTTAGCATTCTTAAAATGAAATTATGAGAGAAAGAGGGGGTATCTCATCATATGAACATTAAAATTACAATATTATGAATATAAAATAACATCCTCCAACATAGGAACATGGAGCATAAAAGATATGACCTAAAAGAGAGTACTTGGAAAGAAAGAGGGAGGTAGGATCCCTTACCTTAAAACGTAACTCTTAAAACTCAAAGGTTGGGACCTTGAGGGCTTGGGGGAACCTTGGGAGGACTTTTTGGGAGGTAAGGAGACCATAACTTCGTTGAGGAGGATTTTGTAAGTGAAATGAATGAAGGTAAGGCTTGGTATTTATAGGGAAAGTGAGGGGACAAGGCATTAATGGCCAAGGGACACCTCATTGGTGGTTTTGAAAAAACCATGGGCTTGCCCATGGTATTTTCCCATGGTATCAGCCAATTGGGACACCTCATACCTTATCTTACTATTCATAGGTCGACCATATTTATTACATACTTAATAAATCATTAATGATGTCATTAAACACCAGAAACTTAAAAACTGTATTTTCACTATTCACCGAAAATTCATCTTTCTCAGAAAAATCCCAAAATTTCACCTTAACCAAATATAAATGCTCTGATTTTAAAAGTGAAATCCATTTTATAAAAATAATTTTCCAAATATTTTTAATTTAATTTCTAAATAAATACACTATTCACTGAAAATTCATTTTTTCAGAAAAATCCCCAAAAATTACCTTAACATAATATCAATGCTCTGAGTTCAAAAATGAAATCCATTTTATAAAAATAATTATCTAAATATTTTTAATTTAATTTTTAATTAAAAAACACTATTCACTCGAAAAAACTGATACTTGACTAATAATTTCTGAAACAGTTATTTACTTATTTTATTGAATCACATTACTTAATCAAGGTGCCTATATTATATTAATACTTTATTTAAGTGAGATTACTAATCCATTTGGTTGCATTACTAATAATAAGCGTAAAATCACTATTCATAATTTACTATTCATGAAAAATAAAGTTGATCTTATTAGACTCTAAATTTCTTACTGATCATAATTGTAGAAGACCATTTTTTGAAAATCATTACACACAATTAATTATTTAAGGTTTACATAAATATTTTCAAATATCCTTTTTCTATAATTCATCAAAAATATGCATACTATATTTATCTGGACATTTGAAAATTCACAAACTTCATCGTAAGAAAAAATCACATTTTTTATTTAAATCAAAGGATTACACAAGGCAGTTACGGTCTCCTTACATAGCCCCTTATAACCCCAGCATAATACCTAAGTGTAAGGTGTGCTTAGGTGAGAGAATATGAGGGCGACTCGGCCAACATCGCACGAGTAGTAATTTCTATCAGTTTGAACTTCTCGCGAAGGCGATTCCGTTCTAGCTTCACACGATGAAGTTCGGCTTGGTTTTGGTCCAGAGCAAAGCCCAGTGGTGCTACCTCCTTCCCATGTTCTGTTAGATGGGCTTCGATTGGCCCGAAAATACTGGATAAGGCCATCAAATCTTCTTTTTATATTAATTAACCAAGATCACTTGAATTTAGAGACAATAATCACAACATTTAGTTTCCAAAGGTCATACTGACTAACGGTCATATAATAGTCAAAACCCAACAGTATCATTTTAATTATACTCATTTTATTAAATGAAAAAGTTTTGTTGAGTATGAAATAAAACAACACACAAAATTAGGAAACAAGATTTATTCAAAATTTCGGGTCGTTACATTATAGAAACCCTTCTTGTGTTTTTTTCAATATAGGGTTGTTCATTGGGGGTTTTGGATCATTTTTGTGTGTTTTAGGTGTGTGAGGAGATCAATTTCTTGATTCAAGTTGTTTTCATTAAATGTGACAAGTTTGGCTTTAGTTTCTAGTAGGTGTCTCTATTTTAGGATTCTTTCCCATGGATTTCAAATAATTCATGATTTCCCATGGGTTTTGTTCATTAAATACCCCCTAATTTGTGTTATTATTAATGGTTTATCTATGATTTTTATGATTCTTGGATTTAGTTTGAAATTTTATGATTTAAAGTTTATTTTCACAAGGAGTTATCTTTGATGCACTCTATGTGTTTGCTAAAGTGGCTCAAACAGACTTTATAAATTTTAATAGATTTTAAAGGGGTTTTTTAAAAGGTTTTAACATGGGGAATTATTTTTATTTAAATCATCATGTTTTACTTTGAGGAAGTTTTTATATTAAAATTCAATTGTTTTTTAATAAAATTGTATTTTGAAATGGATTTAGTGATTAACACTTGTTGATGTTATGTGTTTAGTATTTAGTGGATCATGGGGGACCCTGGATGTGGATATGTTTATGACTTAGACAAAGAGAGTGGTATACAAGGTACTGAGGGATCCTTTGGGAAGAATTTTTAGGGAGCTTCTAAAATGTGTCCATGTGGACCAAGAGTGCCCAGGGAATTATTATTGGGTCTGAGGAAGACCAAAAGAGCTTCCAAACTTTTTATACTTTCTTAGCCAACTAGAAAAATATTGTGTTAGACTAAGTCACACTATAACCTTAGGGTTAGAACCCATGGTGCATATTACTTAAGCCCAATTAATTTTTATATTCTTTTTTCATGTTAAAGGTGGATTGGTTGACTGAAATAGATTATTCTCATGTTCCATTATTTGGCTATATAATGGTTTTTATGTTAATGATCATGTTGATTACATGTGTGGGTTCATTGATCATGTTCTGATGGGTAGATTTGTGTTTTTATTTGATCCTTGTTTCCCATGATTTTGAAAATATGGTTTCTTTTTAGTAAAACCAAAGGTATTTCTAATGAGTTAATTAAAGTGATCTTGTTTTTTAAAAGTGAAATTGGTTTTGAAAAAAAGTTTTCAAACCAGACTTATTTGTTTTAATGGTTAATAACATTACATAAATTAATGCTAGTATCCTAATGGGATTTTTACTTCACACCCTATATATTATTTCTGGTTTATGCAGACCTTGATTTGTAGGACACATGTAAGATCAAGGGCACCTTACAGTTTGGGGGCCCTTCTTGATTACCAACATCTATGATGGTTTTGGAATGGTGGAGACATGTTATCATTTAGATTATCTCTTTTGGAGAAGTTTTTTGATTCTGTATCATTGTTATGTTATATATTAACACTTTTGGTATTTTCTTATTTTGAGCATTGACCATGGATATCAGGTGTATCTATTATTTATATATTGTGTTATGGTGATGTGGTGATATCTATTCTTGGTCATACTACATTTACTCCATTGTATATTAATTAACATCTGATGTGGTTGCTTATTTGTTTAATGGTGTCATCCAATTCATGGATGGGTCATGTTGTATTTTCAAGGGAAAAACAATTCCCAAATGGTTATCTAGGATGACCTGGTGCTTGTTGCTATCCCATGGTGATTGGGAACACACTTCAATCCTTGTGGAATATTGGATCAAGTGATGGGTTGGTTCAACTAGTTCAAGTTCTTTATAATCATTGAGAAATAATAGATCACACTGTATCACACAAAAAATTTAGAATACTATTCCTGATAGATTTCTTAAAACGCAACACCGTGATTTAAATGAACTATGAAATACCATTAAAATATTTTTATTTAATGTGTCAGTTATCGCATAACTATTAGACCGGTGGGTATGAATATTATTTAACACATTATTAAAAATTATTTATAAAGGTTTTATATAATTAATTTATTAATAATAACTAACTACTAATTTTTTAGTAAATTCATTATATACTTCAAAAAAATGTTTTCTTCAAAAAGGTTTTTTCCGTTTTGTGTGCAAAAATTATAATTAATTTCAGTAATTTTTATAAAATTTATTTTAGGAAATAAATATCATTTTTTAAATAATCATATCAAAATTATTTTAGGGTGTACTTTTGGGAATTTTCTAAAAAATTTAATTTTTGCATGAATAATGAAAATACCAATTTTTAAAGAAAACTTTATTTTGTTTTCTAGTATTTTAAAAGATTTATTTTTATTTTTATTGGATTTAAAATTCAGTTAGTTTCTTTATGTAAAAAATATTCCAATTTATACGTTTTTGATGAACATTATACTTTATCTTTCTATAAAAATACTCTTACACTTAAAATGAATTTTTCATCATGCTTTGCAGGATTATTATAAAATAAATTTCAACCAATTATAGAGATTGAATTTGGTAAAATGGGTTCTATATTTTTAATTTTATTAATTAATATTATTAAATAATATCAACTTAATTTTTTTAGAATGAATAGTAATAACTGTAAAAAATTGTCGCCATGGTAAAAGGCTAAATCAGGTTAACTTAGGTTAAAACTAAGTGATAAGACCACCATTTCTATAATTAATTCTTAATTTATGAAGGTATTTTGACCCTTATCACCTTATTATTGAGATATAATTTTCTACGAGACATTTGTTTATGAAAACTACCTATATAATATTTAAGTAAAAAAATTATAAAATGTTACTCACTTTCTTTTAATTTATTTTATATGTTCTCATAAGGATAAGAATATGTTATAAATGAATATAAAATTTTATTTTAAACATTATTAGTTTATTTTAATGATATTAATTTTTTAAATTTTTATTAATGGTAAAATCACCTTAAAATATTACATGATGTTGGAACAATGCTTGTGTAAGCAGTAGAAAAATCCAAGTAAATGATTTTAAAAACATAAAAAGTAATATTTTTTGGATTACATATAGTGTCACAAAAATTTTATGTATAATAATAATATATAATTTATTGATAAAGATATTATATTCAAATTCATTTGTAATATTTATGTCATTAAAGACATATTAAATTAATTGTGTAAAAAATGACACTAATGACATTTTATGAAAAATAATATATTATTTAATTATTTAGAAATTATAAGAACATAAAAAGGGATAAATTAGGATGATAAATGGACTAAAATGTCATATATTACCTATTTAAGATCCAATTTTTACCTTATATGTAAAATTACAATAATTGAATATTGAAAATTCGTTACTGTTGTTAAGGTAAAAATGTTTAACGAAGGGGTTAAATCAAAAGATAAAGGTTAAAATGACATGAAAACTTGTTTAAATCTCATTTTATGATTTTACTTAATCATTTACCATATCAAAATAGAATATGAGTCATTTTTAAGACATTTTTCTAATAAAGTGACTTAATAATATTCTATAACATTGAAAAGTTACAAGTGTTCCACTCACCTCAATTATAAAAGAACATACCTCCATTCTATTATTTAAAACAATTTGATCAAAATATATCAACAAAAACCTGAAAAATTATATTATAAACTTATATATATAGTAATTATAGGTTCTTATATTCTTATAAAACCATTCCAAGTGTCCTAAGTAAGGGATCTAAATGAAGTCTACTGAAGAAGAGGTAATCATCCTACCCAACCTCTTTCAATTTATTTATTCTTATACATTCTATAAATACATGATAATAATCATAAAATAATATCTTATGTATCCTATATATACTGTAATGTTATTATTATTATTTTACCACCATTATTCACCCTCTTTTCTATCAAATGTGATATGAAAGTATCGCTCATGTGTATGTGTGGCGTACCACCTCCAAGTTGCGATACAATTAATTTTCAATCACCTTATTTTATGTATTTTTATTATGATAGGTTTAATATATATATATATATATATATATTTATGATATAATTATTCTTATATAATTATAATATCATATCTACCTTCTCGTCTTTCCATCAATTGGAAAGTGACAACGTTGTTCGTGTGTACATGTGCATTACCAACTCCAGGAAGTGATGTGATTTGTTTTTTCCTTTACAATTTACAATGTATGGTAATAAGGATATATTTAATGAATATATATGATATATATTATATAATAATTATTTTTTAAAGATTAATTATTTTTTACCTTTCTTTTTTCCCACCATCTGAAAAGTGAAAACAACATGCATGCATATATAAGGCCTGCCATCTCAAAAAACAATGTAATTCATTTTTCTATATCCACATTTTAAGAATTATTATAAAAATGTCTCTAATAAATAAATATTATATTTATAACATTAATATAATTATATATATGATGAAATAATAAAAACTGGAACATCATGATGAAACATACTTGAGAAAACTAGACAGTTAACACTAAAAACAATGATAATAATGAAATATTGTTGAAGAACGAGTAATAATATGTTATAAGTGGATCATATATGATATTATAAATATGAATATGATTCTATTACAAATTAATAACCAGTTTAAAATCATTATATAAGATGTTAAATCTTATTGAAGAAAGTGGTAGCGTGTGGTAAGAAGTTTCTTAACTCAATTTCCTTTTATTGGGTTATACTTCTACATCATTGACTATGTTATTCCATGAATATGTGTGAAATTACCTCTAATTTTATTATTTTTTATTTAAAATTGTTTTATATGGATTTAATTATGTTAAAAATAATCACTTCATTGATTAATTCTCACATCAATGATATGATCTTTATAAAGGATTTTTGTCTCACTTTTATTTCTATGAGACACATTACATATTCACTGCTTATTTATTTTATGTAGTGTATATACTAACTATGAATGAATTTCATAATTATTAACTTGAAAATTATATTGATTTAAAAATCCATATAAATTTATCTATTTTAATAGGTTTTGAATCGAATATCACTAAAGTGGTAAGGGAATATTTAATTATCTCATCATTATTTAGGATTGTTTATTTTTAAATCCCCATTAGAGAAATTATATGATATTTATAGATTAAACCCAATATATTTTATTATCTTATGGTTATTCATTTAATTTTCAATCAATGTTACCATTTTCTCTCTTTGGTACTTAAAATTATCAAGAAAATGTATTTAAGGAAAACATAATTTATTTTCTATTTGGTCAGAAAACAATTCCTTTTATGTATATATCTTATTTAAAATGTTTTTAAGAATTTTTTTTCTAATATACAATGATTTTATGATCATTTTTACACATTTTTTAATTTCTATAATAATGTTTCAAAGAAATATTCTTTTCATATTTTGAATAAGGTAATTTTTACTTTTTACTGAAAATGTAAAAAGAATATTTATTTTACCATACTCTGAATGAACAGAGATTCCCACCCCCATGAATACTCAATGTTTTGAATATTACTTTATAATTTTCCATGTTTCATTTTGACAAAAAATTTACTTAATATTTTGTAAATATTTGATTTTTAAATAATCTATTTTAAAATTAAAAGTGTATTTTCCTCAAGAAATATTCCAATTATAATTAAAAATTATTTTCATCTATGAAAAAATCCTTTAAAAAACATATGATTTTATGGTGAAATAATCTAATGATACCATCCAACATATTTCTATGGATGATTTATGATTATTTTGACTAGGGAAAGTATTGAAATTCTATATGCTAGTTCTTCTAATATAGAAAATTATTGATTTTTAAGGTTTGTTGATTATATTGTATTGTTTACTCATATGATAAATTCATTGGACTTATTATGTGATGGTCAGATCCCATAATTACGGTCGGAATATCCCGAAGGCCTTCATTTTATTATTTTGATAATCCACATTTCAATGGGTGAGGTGAAACCCTTACAGGGACCGAAGGCTCAAAGACAATTACATGACCCGTAGGTCTTAGAGGGAATCACCTAGACAAGACAACCTGAAACTGCTCCTCCCTAGTATATGTCATGATATCAGCACTCCACCTTTGTAGGGATAGTCGGCTAGCTGTCATATGCAAAGCTGCATAGGCCCAGTAATAATGGAAAAGCCATACCCTCTCATTCTTCCAATTCTAGTTAATTATGCTATAGTGAATATGCCTGCCCTGAATCCTCATCTGAATCCTTTGTCCCTTGTAGTCTAACTTTTACATCTGCATTCATGTGGCCCGAAGGCCTTGGGGTGGCCCTAAGGCCTTAAGGTGACCCAAATTCCTTGATAATTAACCGACTCGAAGGCCTTGGGTGGCCTGAAAGCCTTGTAGGACCCGAGGACCAAACCGGTGGCCCAATGACCCAGATGGATAAATAGTTCCAGTTGCTATATTACTGAACAATACCTACTACAGTGCCTGCTAAATTTCCTGCTACTGTTCCTACTACAGTTCCTATTATAGTGCCTATTATAGTACTGCTACAGTACTGCTATAGTACTACTATAGTACTGCTATAGTGCCTAGAAAATATGCCTCCACCCATATTTGATCTTAGGCCTCTTGGGTGCACTTACCAAGTCCTCACCAACTAGGCTGAGGCTCATGTGTGGATCCCATAATTACAGAAACCCTTGATGCATCAGTCAGTGCCATGAGACAAAACAGGATGTGTATTTTGGAAAAGTCCTTGGCCATTTTTTTAAGATGTCTTGGAATGGGTCCTCAATGGTAAGTTTAAGATGTCTGACATTATGAATTCCATCATTATGAAATCAGTTATTAATTTCCATGTGATTATTTAAATAATTATTATGTTCATTTATATGTTTTAGGATCATGAAATTATTTATACAATATTATTTAATCATCATTTGGTTCTTCCAAATTATTTTTCATAGTCAATTTATTGATTAAATATTATGAATTTTCAGTTATTTACCTTTACATATTGATTATTCCTTATTTAATAAAGATAGATTTCATTATACATAACCATTATTGATATCCTTAGCACACCCCTTTCTTATTTTTCCTTCCCCAGGATGAGAGGAAGTGTACTATGAATGATATGCAAGGATATAATATAGAGAATAATGATTTTCTCAATGAAAATACAATTTTGTATTTTATGTTTTAAAATTTATTGTTAGATTCAAGTATGTTTATAGTTTACCAAGACAAATAAACTATTTAGTTCTTTCTAATGCGATCCCTTGTATATAGTTCCAATGTAATAAAGTAACTACCAACAATGGGCTCCTAGGGTTGGGTTTATTTATAGTTGATATTAGATAATGTTCAGTAGAAACCACAGTAAATAGATTTAGGCCAACATATATATTAGGGAACATAAACATATGACAAACTTTGAGGATAAGTATAAGTATATAATTACATCTTAAAGTTTTGGTAAGATAAAGATTATGTGATTTTCTTAGAAACACAACCCTTTCTATATACTATATGTGGACATGGTTTTGGCATAGATGTATCTAGTGGTAATAAACCTGAAAAGAGTTGGTAAAATATATCTTGATCATCATTATAGTGCATGGTGAGTATTTTCTTACTACACACCTAGTTTGAAACTCTTAAAGGATATGATTGGGTTAAATCATATATTATTTATGAACTATTATGAAGAATTTAAATAGATGATGACCATGAATGGCCTAAGTTAATCCTAAGGCATCCTAGATTGAAAAAGTGTCATTATTTAGACATCCTATAAATGATTTTCATGATTATTTTGTTTTCCACTATGATTATTGTTACTTATAATATGTTTTTTGGTTTCATTAAATGACTAGAACTAGAAGGAACCTTGTTAATACTGAATGTTATGGAAAATGGAATGATTTTACTCACGATACACCAAATGAAATGGTAGATAGAAGGTGAAACATTTTGATTAAGTTTAATCATATACTTCATTATATAATTAAAAATCTATACTTTGGTGATTTTTCAAACACACATAATCATATAAAAATGTATCTTCATGAATACCATAGAGGGAAGAAGATTCATCTTCCAACATATAGAGAATTTTGGAAGAATCACCCAAGGAAATGTCTTATAAGATTGAGAAGATGTTTTGGGTGTAGAAAAGAAGCACATAGAGCAAGTAATTGTTGAGAAAAAATGAAACATTTGATGAAGGGATATGAATTTCATCCTAAGGTACCATTTATAGTTCAATTTATTATGTGTGGGGAACATGAGTATTATTCGATACATTCCCTAATCTAAGCCTTTACTCCAAGAACAAGGAAGGACCTATGCTATGCCAATCATAGTGAAAGGATTAAAGTATCTATGTATTGATATTTTATAATTACATTGTAAAAGTGTTATACTAATGATATTATGGTTATAAAAATCATACAACATATAATGATTGTTCAAGAATAGTTTTTTACTTAGGGATTTGAAAACATATTCTGAATGGTACTAATAACCAAGAAAAGTGATTTAGTGGTAAGGTTACATTTTTTTAGAACAAATAATTAAGGGAAAGATAACCCTTAATATGAGTGTTATGTGGAGTTGGGATAAATAGATGATTGAAATTGATGAAGTAAATGTGATATTATTGGTAACATTGAAATTGGATAGTGATTTGATGAAAAACTAATTCAGGTCATCTTTGATGAAGTTTTTTTTGAAATAAGAATAATGATTATGTTAAATTTTAAGCACATATTTTTTCATTGAGGTTTTATGGTGATCCAAGTTATTAGTATGTTTTAATAGAATATATGATCAACTTATTTACATGTTTGTTATGTGACATTAGGAGCTACTTTATGTTGTATATAGGTGAATTTTTGACAAATTTGTTTTTCCAGATTTTTGGTTTTTAAATTTTTCCAGACATATTTTTGAGGATTCTTATGGTTAAATATTTATAGAATGTATTAAGTTGATATTTTAGGGTCATTATTGAGGTTTTATAGATTAATGTATAATATTTATCTATATTGGATAACTTGTGTTAAAAATTTTGGTTTTGTTAAATATTTAGAGGAAGAAATAATGAATTTTTATTATTTTATATATCTTATGATCCATAAATGTTTATTTTAGTGCTTTAAGAAAGAAAAATTCATCTAGAATATTAATATTTTGGAATAAGAGATGAAGTGAAAATTCATCAAAGCACAACCAAATGATGAAATTGTGATTATGAAATGGAAAGAAATAAAGTAAGTAAATTTTATCATATTCTATATCTTGATAGTAAAAAAATACCTCAACATTAGGAAAAAGATCTTGAAATTAAAATTCTAACATTTCACCTTCATTTTTAATAAATTTATATTCTTTTTACCCCTCACTGATGTATGATTTTTTGGTCGTTAAATTTTTCATGACCACGTTCTTTGTCACTCTCTATTTTCCCTTGAATGGTAGTTTTCTACTTTATGTATATAATTTAACTTCCCAACAATGTTCTCCTTATATGGTAACTAAATTATGTGTTATTTTAGGTAACCTTTATACTTCCCACTTTCTCTTTTTAATAGATATTTCATTATGCTTCTTTATGATGTGGGTTTTCAATAAAAGGTATTTTTAAATATTTTACCTTTAATGGTTGAGATAAAATTTTTCGGGAAAAATTTATTTAATGGGGGTATAATGAAACACCCTTAAAACTTTTAATATCATGTCAGATATCTTTCCTTACATACAATAATGAAATTTTAGCGAACCATGATATTCTATTAAAATATTTATTTTTAATGTGACAGTTATCGCCAAGCCGTCGGATTGAAGGATTTGAATAGTTTTATCCAAATAATGAGAAATATTTATAATAGTTTTATATAATTTATTTATTAATAGTAAATAAGTATTCAATTTTTAATAAAGTCATTTTGTACTTCAAAAATACGTTTTATTAAAAAAATGGTTTTTATTCCCTTTTGTGAGTAGACATTATGAATAATTTTTTAAATTTTTATTAATAATATTATAGGAAAAAATATATTTTTTAAATAATCATATAAAAATTATCTTAGGGTGAATTTTTGGGAATTAAAAAAAAGTTATTTTTTGGGTGAATAGTTAAAACACAAATTTTATAGAAAAAATTATTTTATTTTATAGTATTTTCAAATATTAATTTTGATTTATATTGTTATTAAAATTAAATTAAATTATTTATGTGAATAATAATTAAATTTATAACTTTTGGATCAACATTATACTTTCTTGGTATAAAAATTCCTTTACACTTAAAAAGAATTTTGTAAGAAAAATGTTTTTCCTTGTGCTTTAGAGGATTACTATAAAGAGAGTTTATGAAACTTATAGAGATTGATTTTTTTAAAATACATTACACATTTTATAAAATCAAAATTAATATTTTTTAATAAGGTTAACTTAATTTTTGGTAATGAATAGTAAAAACAAAAAAATTTGTGCTAAAATGGTAAATCAAATTAACCTAGGTTAAAAATAAGTCACAAGTACACCATTTTCATCTTAATTATTATTTTATGAAGATATTATGACCCTTATCACCTTATTCTAGTGATTTAATTTTTTATGGGACATTTTTCATGATACTTTCCTATATAATATTTTAAGTAAATAAAATTTCAAAATGTCATTATCTTGCTTTTAATTTATTTTATAAGTTCACATAGGGATTATAATAAGTTATGAATGTATATAATAGTTTATTTTTAACAATAATAATTTATTTTTATGATTTTAGTTTAATTTTAATTTTTATTAATATTATTATTACCTTAATATCTTACACAATGTCGACATAGTGCTTGTGCAAGTAGTAGAAAAATAAAAGTAAATGATTTTAAAAACATAAAAGTAATATTTTTAGATTAATTATGGTATAATATGAATTTAATGGTTAAAAATAATTTATATTTTATGGTTAAAGATTATTTATTCTAATTAATTTGTTATGTTGATGTATTTAAAGTCAAATTAATTGAATAATGTCAAAAATTACAATACTGATATTTTAGGAAAAATAATATTTTAGTAAATTATTTAAAAATTATAAAAAAAATAAAATTAGAAAATTAGGATGTTAAATGGTCTAAAATTTAATCATTTATCCATTTATGAGGAAATTTTTACCTTATAAGTAAAATTATGACCCTTTAAGATTGAAAAAACCGTTACCCTGGTTAAGGTAAAAATGGTTAACAAAGGGGTTAAACCAA
This sequence comes from Viscum album, assembly GCA_963277665.1. NCBI lineage: Eukaryota > Viridiplantae > Streptophyta > Magnoliopsida > Santalales > Viscaceae > Viscum > Viscum album. The sequence goes on along the minus strand of OY728131.1, from coordinate 1,627,344,381 downwards.
AAAATAAGTTATTAACATGACCTAAACACTTTCTTAAACCTAATTGGTTGATTTTATTTCAATATTAACCCTTTAAACTTATATTATGAGTCATTTTAGAGCCATTTATCCAAGATATTGAGTTAATAATATTTAAAAACTTTTAAAAATTACAAGTTTTCTACTCGCATTAATTATAAATGGATACCTATCCCTTCTCTTACTTACAATAATTTGAGAAATATAGATAAAAAACTACCCAATTATCTTATAAACCTATTAATCCATGAACTATCAGTAATTATATTCTTAAAATACTATTCCAAGGGTCCTTAAAAGGGTTATAAAGGAAGTCTACCGAAGAAGAGGTAATCATCCTACCAAACCTCTTTCAATTTAATTTTTATGTAACTCCTATAAATATATGGTATTAATAATAAAATATTTTTTTTCTTAATATACATAAATTCTATTATTATTTTGGATCCACCATTATTCACCCTATTTTTTATCACATGGGAAGTGAAAGTATCACTAGTGCGTACGTGCAGACTACCGCCTCCACGCAACAATGAAATTCATTTTCCATAAAATTATTTCAAATATGGTTATTGGGAGGATTTTAATGTTTTTATATTATATTCATGATATAATTATGTTTCTATAATTATAATATCATATCATACTTCTTACCTTTCCAACTATTAGAAAATGATAATATCGCTCATGCGTACGTGTGGACTACCACCTCCATGAAATGATGTGATTTTTTTTCATTTTAAATTTATGTGGATAGTAATAAGGATATATTTAATGTATATATATAATATATATGAGATAAAAACTATTATGCGAAGGTGAATTATTATCTACCCTTCTTTCGTTCCATCAGTCAAAAAGTGAAAGCAATGTTCATGCATACGTACGACCTACCATTTCAATGAATGATGTAATTCATTTTTATATATATACCATTAAATAATTATTATAAAAATGTATCTAATGAATAAATATTTTATTTATAAAATTAATTTCATCATGAAGATTATGAAACTATAAAAATCATAACATCTTCAATGAAGCATTCATGAGAAAACTGGGTTGTTAGCACCGAGAACAATGATAATAATAAAATATTATTAAAGAATGAGTGATAAGATGTTACAAGTGGATCATATATGAAATTATAAATATTAATATAATTCATTTATAAATTAATAACAAGTTAATAACCATTATTACATGATTATGTGTAAAATGGTCTATGATTTTATTATATTATATTTCCAATTTTTTTATTATATTTACATTTTTTACATATAATCACTTCAATGATTAATTATCACTTAAAAAATATGATGTTTGTAAGGGATTTTCATCTCATATGTATTTCTGCGTGGCACAATCCATATTCACCCATTTTTTATTTTATATGGTGTATACACTTCCCATGAATTTATTTTATTATTATTCACATGAAAATTATTGGGATTTTCAAATCCATATAACTTTTTCTCTTTCATGAGGTTTTTATTTGAAAGTCACCAAAGTGGTAAGTGTTTATTTCGCGATCTCATCATTATTCAGTATTTTTCATGTTTAAGTCTCTATTAGGGGAATTATGTGATATTTATATCTTAAAACCAATATATTTTATTTTCATAAGTTTATTCATTTAAATTTCAAGTAATAGTTCCACATTACTCTCTTTGGTACTTTAAATGACTAGGAAAATGTTTTTATGAAAAAAAGACTTTATTTCCTCTTTGGTCAGAAACCTTTTCCCTCAATGTCTATATTTTATTTAAAATATTTTAAAGAATTTTTTTAATATTATACTCTTATTTTTGAATTCATTTTTACCCATGTTTGACTTTATATACTAATGTTTCAAAGTAATATTCTTTTAATTTTCTGAACAAGGTAATTTTGAATTTTTATTGAAAATGTGAATGGAATATTTGTTTCAATGTGCTTGGTATAAAATAATATTCCTTCTATAATGACCCCTAAATGTATTGAATATTCCATTAAATTTTTTTATGGTTCATTCTAGCAAAAAAAATTCCTTAATTTTTTTGGAAATATTTGTATTTTAAATAAGCGATTTCAAAATGAAAGGGGTATTTTCCTCAAGAAATATTCCAATGATATTTTAAAAATATTTTCATCTATATCAATATCCTTTGAAAAATATTATTCTTTTCTAAGGATATAGTATAATGATACCATCCAATATATTTCTCTGTATGGTTTATGATCATTTTCGCTGGAGAAAGTGTTGACATTTCATATTATTGTTATTCCAATAGGGATAGTTGTTGATTGTTAAAGAATGTTGATTAAGTTGTACTATTTATTAATATGATGCAAACATTAGACATATTATGTGATAAGTGGGGCCCAAAATTATATATCCTCTCGATTCATTGGTAGGTCTCATGAGACAGAATAATTTGGTTATTTTGTCCAATGCCTTACCTATTTATGTAAGATGTATTTTCATGAGGCCTCAATGATAAGTTTAATTTGTACAAAATTATGCATTCCATAATTATGAAATTATTTATTGATATAAATGTGATTATTTGAATATTTATGATATCCATGGATTAGTTCCAAGCTAATGTGATATTTATATAAAATTATTTTATCATCATTTACTCCTACCATATTATTCTTAATGCTCAAGTTATTGATTAAATGAAATTTGTCTTCATTTTTTTACCTTGCCATATTGATTATGACTTATTTACTTAAGATAGCTCCCATTTTAAATTATCCTTACTAAGCATCTGATTTAACCCTTTTCTTATGGTTCATTTCCCCAGGATTCTAGGAAGTATACTATGAATGATATGTAAGTATATTCTAGAGAGAATAATGATGTTATAAATAATAATACTATGTTTTATTTTATGTTTTCAAATGCAATATGAGATTCAAGTATGAATCTATTTTACCAAGAGTACTAAACTATTCAGTCCTTGGTGATGTGATCCCTTGTTTCTAGTTCTAATGTAGTAAAGTTACAATTTAATCTAGGCTACTAGGGTTGGGGTTCTTTACACACACCAATAAAACAGATAAGGCTGAGAAGCAGGGCTATAAAATAAGGAAGAAAAATTCACAAGATATAGGTCGAAGGACCAATAAGTATGATCCCATATAACAAAGACACCCATAATATAAATATATTCATAATAAAAAAACCAAACATAATTAATGAAAATAATACACATAATGTGGAATAAAACCACATTACAAAAAAAAACTAAAGAGAAACAATTTATTTGTTGACAATCGTGTTGAATGAAAGGGAGGTGGACTGATCATTCAGGAAAGGATTTATCACCACTGTAGTTTCATATTCGATAAAATTTTCCCCTTTTATAACTTTTTCTATGATGGGTTTTTAGTCAAAAAAGAACCCCCATTGATTTTAGTGGTCGTTGTTGATAATTGAAATAGAGATAGAGGGAGGGAAATAAATGGAGAGGGAAGGTGTTGGTGCAACCCAATCCATGTAGAGGTAGTAATGTGGAAAATTTTAGATATTTGCGGTGGCTATAATGGCTAGATTAAGGGGGGTTGACTAGTCAGGTGGGTTGACTTCCTCACATTGGTAGTGTGGGATCATCGACAGTGCACAGAGGCATCAAATTATATACGAGGTCTCGATGGAATACTAGCGTTGTTTTTTATCAGTTGAAGATCACAAAGGATATGAAATAGTGACTGTTTCTCTATATGGGTAACAATGTATGACATAGAGGTTTGACAGAAAAGGAAGAGTGAGAGTAGTTAAGGATATGAAATAGTGACCAGTGGGTGTTACAAATTTTATTTTGAGGTTGATGAGAGAAAAGAAAAAAATAGTCATATTCATTGTGGTAGAGTGTTCAACAGTAACCTAGTTTTATAAGCATCAAATCATTTGATCCTCTTTCCACAATAGTTTGAAATCATTTCATGCTATTTTTATTTATTTTTCCATTTTGTGTTTATTTCATTTTATATTTTTATAATTTTATTTAATGAAATATATTATTTATGTTATATTATTTTTAAAATATTGTTTTTTTATATTTTTATAATTTTAATTAATAAAATATATTATTTATGTTATATTTTATTAATATTTAAGTTGAAATATAATTTATTTATTTATTTTAATAATTATAATACATTTCGCACTTTTGTAGAGATATAACATGAAATGAATTCACATTTTTGATGATATGATTATATTTTATTTAATAATTTTGTAATTTTATTTCATGAAAGTTAGTATTGTTATTATATTTTATTTTGATCAAACTTGAAATGAAATCAATTTATCTTTGACAATAATGTGAATATGTTATTTTTGTTGAATTGTCGTTTCTTTATTATTGTGAATCTCATTGGTTTGTATTCATTATTCATTATTTTCTAGTTATTGAAAATATCATTTTTACCATTTGGAAAGTACATATTTTTTGTTTTTTAAAATATTATGATAAAAATGTTGTGACCTAGTTTTTCCCCAATCAATACTTAATTCAATTTTTAGGTTTCCATTTCACGGGACATCCCCTAGAGTAAAATAGCAAATTCACCTTTGTATATAACCTCAATTTTTTATGGTTCCATTGATCCTGAGGTGTGGTGTTAACCGTTGGGTTTATTCGGTTAAAAATTGATGGAATTAAAGAGACTAAAAAATAATATAATAAGTATAAAATAATATTTTTTTCTATGTTAAATTAATATAATTAATCAATTTCCACACTTAATTGGCTAAACTTGATGACTTTGATGCGTACTTAAATAATAGTGCCCAAAGGGTAAAACCCATATTATGGATGCAACATCAGTATCACATTTTCCATCAGTGGATTCATTTTGATAGGAGCTAATCTTTCCCATGAATGTGTAGGTGATGATTAAAACTAATACATTATAATTATTATATTATTTTTAAGACTCTTTAATGCCCATAATTCTCTGCCATCTCAACCCAATGGTAAAAACCACACCATAGGATCAAAAGAACTATTAAAAAATGTTTCTATGGTTTTATATAGGGGTAAATTTACTATTTTACATCTAGGTAGGTACCATAACTTGGAAACCTCAAAATTAATTTATGTCTTGGCCAGGGAAACCCCAATTCACTATAATTATGATCCTTGAAAATAATGAATTTTATATAAAACTATTCATGATATAATAATATAATAAATGAAATAAGTTTGTAAAATGGAAATACAATATAAAAATATATGATAAGTTATATTAAAACTTTAAATTTATATTTATATGTGATTAGTGTTAAGTAAAATAAACATATACACATTTATGTATATATTTGACTTTTATAATTTTTGAAAAGATGACTTGTTTAAATTTATCAAATAATTAAAATTTTAGTTATTAAATGATTTTTAAAATTTATTTAGAAAATTTAAATATAAAAATAAATTTAATTACTTCAATAATTATGTATTTTTATGTGTAAAATATTTTACAATAGAAAATATCATCATCTCTTTCTCTCTATCTCATAACCCAGTGTATGGACCTCATGCCCACTTTGGGTTCGATATCTACACTACTATGATGTGCTAGCTATAATAGTGTCTTCCTCTTCATGTGTTTTCTATACCTTAATATGGTTCACATATGACTACGTATCTATTACTAATATGTACTTCATTTGTGATGTTGACACCTCAATATGTTGTGCTACTATTTCCACCTTGTACTATTAAGTAGATGACTCTCCAACATACTGCGTAGATGACTACCCAATATAAGACATGGATCCATACATAAATAAGTATTATTTACTTTTAGGGACATATGAAGACGATTATAACAAAATATACACATTTATAAAGTCATCAAAGGTAATATCCATTGAGCACTATAGAAACTATGATAGTATAGATGGGTCCCACACCTCCTAAGCTCGAAGGATTTCAATATTTGGATGTGTCTGATGTGGTGATGGTATATAGGATGCATGAGTAAACTTATATGGTTCAGGATCCTCTCTTTTTAGTGAAAGAGACTCTCTCGACCATCCTCGTCTCTATCCCCATCAATTTTTTCAAGCTAGTGGTGGCGATGGCGGTGCATCATCCTCAATGGGCTTAATAGGCACATCAACATCCCCAAATTCCTCAATGGAAACATGTGGATTGGGATATATTTGTGGATCCTCATTATATAAACTTTCATATATATAACAAAGAGGAAATTTGAGAGCTATCAATTCTATATGAAATATAACTCTATATAAAACTTACACCTCCTAATAATCAGAGATTTGTATAACCCACTCCGAACCCTCTAATTGAAAATTAAATTACATGAATGTTAATAGAATATATGATATGAGAAGATATAATGAAATTTAATAAACATACAAACTCATGGAGTCCTATCCCATGGAATTTAAGGTACATAATATTGTGTAACTTGTACCAATACACATAATTTCCCTAATCAAATATCTGGAGTCATGTTTTAGGATATGCATACTAAAAGATATTGTACTAGGAATTCACACCCCAAAAAATTTTAAATTATTTTATTTTATTATTTATTGGATTCGGTTAGCCTCATCAAGGCGCGGGTTGAGCAATAGTCTATTTTTTTTCATTTAATAATTTTGGTTTGTGTCGGACCGGGGTGCGGGCATCACACAGTTAGTGGTGACCGTGCGGTCGACGCAGCTGCCCGCTCAAATGTATAACATTTAAAATAAATAATGTTTTATGTAAATAAAATAAGTAAAATGTTTAAATCGTAATAATAATAATATTATTATTTTGTAGATAATAATAATATTATTAATAAAGTGTTATTGTTATTATTGTTATTATTATCAAAATTGTAATTGATATTGTTATAATTAATAATGAAAAGAATATTTTATGTTTATAATAATAAAAAGGGTGTCTTAAATAAAGTTTTATTAATTATTAAGAATATTATAAATGTGGTTAATATTTAAAATCAAATCAATAAAAAATTATGATTATGATTATTATTATTTTTAGTGTTATTATAATTACTATTAAGGTTATTTTTAGAATAAATTTATTATTATTATTATCTTTAAGGAAATTAATGATGTTGTTATGAATATATAATTATTAATATTATTATAAAAATCATCATTAAAATTAAAATTAAAATTATTATTATTAAAATGATAATGATGATGATGATGATCATTATTATTAAAATGATGATGATTATGATGATGATGATTATTATTATTAGTATTATTAGTATCATTATTATTATAAAGATAAGAAAGGAACCCTAGATCTATCAGGGTGCACCCCCCTTACCCATTGCGTGACGGCACCAAGTCCCGCCACCCCTCTTCTCCCTAATGGCACGCAGCGCACCCTCCCTACGTGTCTGATCTGGCCACCAGCTCCAGATGGATCTTCTTCCCGATGCCCCATGATTTTCCTCCCTTCCCCAGAACTGAGCCCCCCTTCCCCTACTACTGTTCGATGTGTATTACAACTCCTCCCCCTTGTAAAAAAACACCAGCTCGATCAGAACCCCCATCCCCCTTTGCTCTAGCCGGCGCGACCTGACCCCGGCAACCTCCCCCGTCTAACATGACCAGACCCTGACATCCTTCTTTTCTGGAGTAAACCCCCTGCTCATGACCCCCTTTCTCTAGTTCATTTTTCATTTCCTTTTTGGGTGTTTTCTTCCAATTAGCAAAATTCTAATTCCTAGGGTTGTGTTCGTGCATTTTTCATGTTGCCTAGGGCATGTGATTGGTCTGTGGGGTGTTTTTCCTCCTTCGGTTAAGGTTCTGTCACGTCCGCACTTAGTTTGAGGTATGTGTTTCCAAGTTTTTATTCCCTAATGCTTTCCTTGGATTTTTGGAATTTTAAATAAATTTATCAAGTTGATTCACACCTCTATGTCTCCCTTATTTAAATTATTATATCATTTTTTAATTTATTTTTTTTAAATAGGTTTTAAATGAGTTTTAGTGTAAATTGCCTAGTTTTATGATACTTAGGAAGATTGTTTGAATTTCCTTTATTACTTTAAGGAGTAATTAGGACTTTATTAAATGTATATCCATTATTATGTTTGAATGAAATTTTTTACTAATGAACTTGGTTTAGTTGTGTTATTTCTTAGTTATTATATTAAAACACTTTTGTAAGGGTTTAATGGATTCAATGTTTTTGGTTGGTGTTCTTTCAAAATAATGTGGGGAAGTGGTGATTTTATGGGAAAATATTTTAAATATTTCCTTGGTGTACTTTTGATTTCAAAAGAGGATTTTGGGTGTGTATGGCTTGATATTGGTATAGCATGCTAAACATGTTAAAATGTGATGGAAAGGGTTTAATGGGTTTTAAAGGGATTGTTTTATATTCTATAAATAAGGTGGGTGGCCAGTTATGGTTTTAAGGTAATTGGTGTTTTGTGGACATAACATCTAAGTGTCTCTTTGGGTGTTTGGTGTGACATTAGATGTTGGCACATCCATGGGTGCACTAGGTTCACACATGGATGTGTCATCAAATTAAGGTAGTGTTTTAAATTGGATTTTCCTTGGAAATTTGGTTTTCTTAATGGTTCCTACTTTTAAGATGAGGTTAGGTATTTTGTGTGGGTTCTAAAAATTAATTTAAAGGTGTTCATAAAGTTTGAACCATTTACCCTTAAATCATAATTTGGAGTGAATTAAAAGAGTAAAGGCCTTTTGGATCTTGGTTTGGGTTTTGGTGAATGTTTTCTTAAAATATCCTTTGGATTTTTAAATTAAAAAATGGTATTGGTAAGATGTATTGGGTAAATTTTTTAAGATATGTTGAGTCAAAGGACAATTTAGAACTTTTAACCTAAGGGTACAGTTTGTACTAACATTTAAAGGGGATTTAGTTTTGGTGAAAGTAAATGCTCGATTGGAAACTTTGAGTGTTTTATAAAATGGTTTAGATGTTTAATGGTATGGTGGCCCAGTTGGCACCTTCGTGTGATTTGAAATCTATGTATATAAATATGGGGCACCATTATAGTAGGGATATCCCTTAGGGGTTATCATATATTAGTGTCCATGTTTGGGGTAAGCAGGTGCGGTGAGGGTGGTTAAGATGAGTCACGAGTGCGAGGGACTCCTACTTACACAACATTACTATGACCACCATGGGTTTTTCAACATCTTTTAGTTGATCGAGTGAAGTTTTCTTTCCAACCCTAATTAGATGGTTTGGTACCCATTGGTAGATATAGATAGGCTAGATGGGGAGTGCTGCTGGTTTTGTTGCGAGGGAGATCTGTTTGTTATAGACTATGGGGCTTCACTATACACAGACAGGTGGATCCGAACTGAGTACATCCACGGGTCTTATAGGGATGTTTAGGATTTACTGTGTTTATTACTTATATTTATTTTTAACTATCTATTAAACTATTTTTTTCCAACTTGTACTATTTACCTGCTACCTTTTTAGAACAACCTTGGTCTTTCTGCCTTGTTTTTTTTATAAAATGGAAAATGGTTTTGGAAATGGTATGTAGCACGTGTTGGATTTTCAAATGGGAAAAGTATCTTTCTTATTTTAAAATGTAAAAATTCTACTTTTTTTAATTTTATTTCAAACTAGTATCATTGTATTGTTTTGGGAAATGGAATAATTAGATTCAGTGGTTTATCTTTAGATTTCCATCTAAGAATCTCGGTACTCATGCATATCTTATCTTTTTAGATCCAGGACTAGTTTCTATTTTGATTTTTCAGGTTACACCGAGTAGGTTTGGTTTAGTGGTTTGAGGTGACCAAGAGGTCATATGGAGGTATGTTTGGTCGCGTGACTTATTTTATTTCTACGACTAGTGTTTATCTGTTTTGTTTAGCTGATATTTGTTTATTTGTCTTTTATGGGACAAATCATTCCCTCACATAAAATTTTATACCCAACACTAGTTTTAATCCCAAGGAGATTGGGAACGCCCCTCGAGACATGTTTTGGACAGGCTCTGGTTCCCACTTTAGGGTCAAACTGGGATGGTTCATGAACAAATTTTATCAGAGGAGGTTCTTGTTATTTGAGGTGTCTGGTAGAAGAAGATTAAGACTGTCAGGACTCAGGACGTAGGTGCCGGAAGAGTATCTCGACCTCTTTCTCACACTAATCCTCGAGTTACCAGGGGTAGTCCGGGAGTTGAGTCTTTTGTTTTGGGTTGTTTTGGATTGAGTGATGACAATAGAAGAAAATTAGGTTATGTTGTATCCTCAAATGGTGTTGTGACCCATGTGGAGTCCAAGTTACCTATTCAATGTCCTCTTAGTGTTGTTCCTTACTTGGGGCATGGATCACCACCATGTAACCGGGTTATGCATGGGCATTAGTTACTCATTCCGGTGGGTTTTTATCGGTTGTATTTCATTTTGATCTTGGTCAGTGTGAGTGTGTAATAAAAATGAAAGTGGTTTTGAAATGAAAAAAAGGTTTCTTTCAAATCGTTTTGAAATCTGTGAAGTGAGTTTTTTTAAAAAAGAAAGTGTTTTGATTTTGAAAGTTTGGTATGTGTTTGGATTTGATGAGTAAAGGATATTTTTGAACCTTGTCACTCCTTATAAAGGGTAACATGTGCATGGGTATGTACAGAGAGTGTGTGGGTGTACTTTTACATGGATGATGTAAGGCAGATTGCATGAATGCACATGTGATGGCTTATAATGTGATATAGGTGAGTTTTAAAATTTAAAGGGGAATGGTGGGTTTGAAAAGGGAAATGAAATTTTGGGAATTGAATTTGGTTTAAAAATAGGGTTCTAGTATTTTAAAAGTGGTTTAAAAATGTGGTGATTTTGAAAATTAATATGGAATGGGAATTTAGAAAGGGTGTTTTTGGTTGTGCTTGAGTTTGTTTGGCTTTTGAGCCAGTTTTGTTTGATCTTGGGGTATTTATTTTGATTATGTTATGGGATTGATGCTAGTTTCAGTTGTGTTTTTTGTGTTTTTTGGAGTATGTTGCCCATAAAGGTCACTAATATTTCTAGCGAGTCATTCACAGTTTCCAGTTCCTCTTGGGTGTTTCTTGTACATTGGGGAGTTTGAGGTATGTTAGATGTAGTGGAGTGGTTTGATAGGAACAAAGCATGTCTTCAGGTGTTTGGGAACTCCCAAGGGTGTTAAAGTTCATGCCTTCTTGGGTTTGATGAGGGTCCAGTTCTAGACTAATAAAGACAGGATGTCTTATCTTTATTAGAGTTTGGGGTGTAGTTAGTGGGGGTTTTCTCTTGCAGTGGTTCCCCATATTTAAAGGAGTGCATGCCGGAGAAATCAGTCTCTAAGAAGCTATCATCATTGGTGCCAGCTCCTGGTTTTTCAGACTATTCTCTTGTGTTTCACCTGTATGGATAGTTCGGGTATTCTAAGCTGTCATGTTGTATCCCTTTGAAAACATAACACCATTGTGGTCATTTGAATCATCAGAAGGAATAAGGAGTTGGGGACCGGAGAATGAAAATGCATGACTGTGAGGCAGAAGATGATATAGCCGTTAGGGCCCCAGCCACAGGTCTCAAGGTGAAACTCGCACATAGTTAGAAGTTGGAGAGGGTGTGTGGAACCTCGGTCCAAATCATGTTCTCATCTTTGGGATGGAAATATACAAAGTTTTCTTATTCTATTCATATCATCGTCGCAATCTCATCCTTATTGTGGTGGTGTGATGATCTCATTCTACCACAACCCAAGCGGCCTTATATGCTCTTAGTGTAGTTTCTAAATCATTTGTATTCCTTGAAGGGTGTTGGGACCATGAATAAACGGAACCATTCTAATTTTGAGTTTGGTCTCATCTGTGTTTGTTATGGGATGTTTGGTTTCATGAAAATAATGGGTGGTGTTTCTGGGCCCTTTTTTATTTCGAGCGCCTTTTCATGGGTTTTTCTCTATTGTGTACTAGTTTTGTAGAGGATTCCTCCATCCCAGTGTCCTGGTGTGCTGAGTTATTTTGTATCACGCTTCCCATTTAAGTCCTAGGTGCATTGTTGAATCCTTGTAGAGTAGTTGAGTATGTTTGGTTTGGGAGTTCTTGCGTAGCCCCCCCCCAAAGGTGGTTTTCTCGAATTTTAAGGCCTCCGTATTGGTGAATTCTTGTACTGGGGAGAACCCTCTAGTGTTATCCCCTCATTATTCTACTACAGTCTCTTCATGAATTGGTTGGGTGTTATGTGTGTTGGGAATGGTCACCCCGAGGCTCTCGGTTTCCATTAGTCTTGTCTGTGCATGGACTCGAGTTGTGTTAACTACTGGCTTGGTGACTTTCTGGGGGCATAAAGTTTTGTGGTGAGGAGAATTGTCACACCCCGACCCTTAATAAATTATTTTATTTTATCATTTCTTGGTTTTAGTTATCCTTTTCAAAGTGCAGGATGAACGTTGGTCTAAATTTTTTGTCGTTTAATAATTTTGGTGGGTGTCAGAACTGTGCACAAACATCGCACGGTTGGCGATGACCACATGGTAGGCCCAGGTGCTCACACAAATGTATAATGTTTAAAATAAATAATGTTTTATTAAAATTGAATAAGATAAATGTTTAAATAACAATAATAATAATTTTATTATTTAGATAATAATATTATTATTAATAAAGTGTTATTATTATTATTTTTATTATTATCAAAATTGTAATTGATATTGTTATAATTAACAATGAAATGAATATTTTGTGTTTATAAAAATAACAAGGGTGTCTTAATTAATGTTTTATTAATTATTAAGAATATTATTAATGTTGTTAATATTTAAAATCAAATGAATAAAAAATTAGGATTATAATTATTATTATTTTCAGTGTTATTATTATTATTAAGGTTATTTTTAGAATCAATTTATTATTATTATTATCATTAAGGAAATTAATGATGTCGTTAGGAATATATAATTATTAATATTATTATAAATACCATCATTATTTATTATTATTATTATTATTATTATTATTATTATTATTATTAAAATGATGATGATGATGATGATTATTAAAATGATGTTGATGATAATGATTATTATTAGTATTATTGGTATCATTATTATTATGAAGATAAAAAAGGAACCCTTGATCTATCCAGGCACACCCCCCTTATCCGCTGCATGACAGTGCCGATCCCCCCTCTTCTCCCTCACAGCGCACAACGCACCCTCCCTGCACATCCGGTCCTACCACCCAGCTCTAACCGGAGCTTTTTCCCAGTGCCCCTACTCCTCCTCCCTTCACCAGCGCCGAGCCCCCTTCCCCTGCTCCTATGAGAGTTGCTGCAAAATTCCACCCCTTGTGAAAGCACACCAGCTCATCTAGAACCCACCTCCCCATTTTCTCCAACCAGCCCCACCCGACCCTGACAACCTCCCCTAACTGACATGACTCGACCCCGAAAGCCTCCCTTTCTAGTGTAAACCCTCTGGTCGTGACCCCCTTGCTTTGGTTTTTTTTCATTTCCTTTTTATTTGTTTTCTTCAAATTAGAAAAACTCTAATTCCTCAAGTCATGTTCGTTCATTTTTCATGTAGCCTAGGGTATGAAATTGGTCCATGGGGAGTTTTTCATCCTTTTTTAAGGTTCTATCGCATCCGCACTTAGTTTGAGGTAGGAGTTTTCAAGTTTTTATTCCCTTAGGATCTCCTTTGATGCTTGGAATTTTAAATAAATTTATCAAGTTGATTCACACCTCTTTGGAACCCTTGTTTAAATTATTATAGTATTTTGGAATTGATTTTGTTATTTTTAAAATAGATTTTAAATGATTTTTAGTGTAAATTTCCTAGTTTTATGATACCTAGGAAGATTGTTTAAATTTTCTTTGTTCCTTTAAGTAGGAATTGGGACTTTATGAAATTTATAGCCATTATTATGTTTCAATGATGTTTTTTATCAATTAACTTGGTTTAATTGTGTTATGTCTTGGTTATTGTGTTAAAACACTTTGGTAAGGGCTTAATGGATTCAATATTTTTGGTTGGCGTTCCTTTACAATAATGTGGGGAAGTTGTGATTTTATGGGAAAGGCTTTTAAATGTTTCCTTAGAGAGCATTTTATTTTAAAAGATGATTTCGGGTGAGTATGGTTTGATGTTGGAATATCATGCTAACGTGTTAAAATGTGTTAGAAAGGGTTGAATGGGTTTTAAAGGGACTGTGTTATGTTCTATAAATAAGGTGGGTGGCCTGATATGGTTTTAAGGTAATTGGTTTTTTGTGTAAATAGAATCTAAGTGTCTCTTTGGGTGTTTGGTGTGACATTAGATGTTGTCACATCCATGGGTGTACTAGGTGCATGCATGGGTTTGTCATCGAATGAAGGTGGTGTTTTAAATTGGTGTTTCCTTGGAATTTTGGTTTTATAAATGGTTCCTACTTTCAAGATGAGGCTGGGCCTTTTATATGGGTTCTAAAATTGTCTTTAAAGGTGTTTCTCATGTTTGGCCCATTTGTTCTTAAATCATAATTTGGCATGAGTTAAAAGAGTAAAGGCCGTTTGGCTCTTGGTTTGGGTTTTGGTAAATGATTGCTTAAGGGATTGTTTGGATTTGTAAATTTAAAAGTGGTATTGGTAATATGTTTTGGGTAAATGTATTTAGAAATGTTGATTCAAAGGACTATTTATCACTTTTAACCTAAGGGTACTGTTTGTACTAACATTTAAAGGGGATTATGTTTTGTAAAAAGAGTATGCTCGGTTGGAAAATTTGAGCGTTTTATGAAATAGTTTAGATATTTAATGGTATGGAGGACCGATTGGAACCTTTGTGTGATTTTAAATCTAGGTATATAAACATGTGGCACCTTTATAGGTGGGATATATCTTAGGGGTTATTGTATATTGGTGTCTGTGTTTGGTGCTGGAAAGTGCGGTGACAGCGGGTAAGATGAGTCACACGTGTGAGGGCCTCCTACTTACATAACATTATTACTACCACCACGGGTTCCTAGGAATATTTTAGTTGTTCGAGTGATGGTTTCTTATCAACCCTGATTATATGGGTTGGTACCCACTGATAGATATAGAGAGTCTAGATGGGGAGTACCGTTGGTTTTTTTGTGAGGGCGATCAGTTGGTTATAGACTATGGGGCTTCACTATACGCTGACAGGTGGTTACGAACCGAGTACATTCAGGGGTCTTCTAGGGATGTTTAGGATTTCCTGTGGTTATTAATTATATTGCTTATTCACTTTCTATTGTACTATTTTTTTCTAACTTTTAAAATTTACCTGATTCCTTTTTAGCACAACCTTGGTATTTCTGTCTTGGTTTTGTTTATAAAATGGAAAATGGTTTTGGAAATAATATATAGCGTGCATTGGATTTTCAAATGAGAAAAGTATGTTTCTTGTTTTAAAATGTGAAAAATATAATTTTATAATTGTATTTCAAACTAGTGTCATTAGAAAACTTTGGGAAATGGAATACTTGGATTTAGTGGTTTATCTTTGGATTTCTTACTAAGCATCTCAGTGTTCACGCCTATCTTATATTTTCAGATGCAGTTCTAGTTTCTATTATGATTTTCCAGGTTACACTGAGCATGCTTAGTTTAGTGGTTAGAGGTGACCAAGAGGTCACATAGAGGTATATTTGGTCATGTTAGTTATTTTATTTCTGTAGTTAGTGTTTATATATTTTTTTAGCATATATTTTTTATTTGTATTTTATGGAAAAAATATTTCCCTCACGTATACTTTGATGCCTGAAACTATTTTCCTTTCCGGGGAGATCAAAAACGCCCTTTGGGATATGTTGCAGACTGTCTCAGGTGCCCACTTCAGGGTTGACCCAGGTTGGTTCGTGAAATGAGAGCTAGCAAGTCTATATGAAATACAACTCTATAGAAAACTTACACCTCCTAATAATTAGATATTTATACCACCCACTCTGAACCCTCTAATTGAAAATAAAATTACATTAAAGTTAATAGAATATATGATATAAGAAGATATAAATAAAGGTAATAAACATGCAAACTCATGGAGGCCTATACTATGGAATGTAAGGTACATAATATTATGGAACATTTACCAATACACATAATCTCCCTAATCAAATAAATGGAGTCATGTTTTAGTATATGCATACTAAAAGATATTTACAAGGAATTTAAATCCCAACACTAAATTTAATGAGCATGATAACATGTCCAATCTACCATCTTCCTACCTATGATTATAATACTATGAAATATAGAAACCTATCATGATACAATGGGGACATACTTCAAGAACCCAAAATATGGAATAACTTGATATTTATGGTACCAATCAACAATATAGTAGTTGATGAGTGAAACCACTACTTAATAGTTTCCAACCATTTCTATACAATATAGTGGATGCGATTCCAAGAAAACTATAGTATATAGGATCTACTATACCCATATTGAAACCCAGAAAAGTATTTATAAACTATAAAAACAATTTCAATAACCTATTATTATAATATATTATAAAATTAATAACAAAATTAATTTTATATAAACAAAATTAATGTTTAACTTACATCATATAGATATAGAGAGTCAAAAATCTATTGAAAATTATATATACTATTCCTCAACATATGTACATAACACTAAGCTTGAATCAACTTATTAAAAAAAGTAATATATAGAATGTATCAAAATGTTATAAATAAATTAATAAAACAATTCAAAATAATTATGAAAACATACCATCATCCTCAAGGAAAATCCTATAAAATATGCCAAGGAAGTGGTGTGATAACTCTAGGAGTGATGCATAGAAACTATTCCCATACCCACATCTATAGTAGAACAACTCATCATGTAATCTGGTTCTACTATGCTCATTATACTATAAATTTGAATCTATACATATATGTTAATACAGATAATCCCCAACTATAAGTATAATTCTTATCTAAATACTCAAGTAATGGTAAATACATCATGTGTACTATGGTGGTAGAGTATTTAACACAAAAAAGACTATTATTAGATACATAATATTTACATTTGTGTGTCAAATAAGAGTGAACTAATTCATATCATTAGGAATCACTAAAAACTACTCATCTTTCTAGATCATTCTCAATAGAACACCTTTAAAGACACACAGTTTATCAACAACTTCAACGCCCAGAAAATGATGTACATAAACAAACCAGTATCCTAATATCACACTTACAACTACCTAACCATGGTTTGGTAGATCCATCATGTATTTTATTTCCTATAAAGTTATGGTCATCTCCCCCATAGGAATATGAAACGTGTATGTCTCTAGTATCCACCTCTCAACCAATGTAGCAATCAAATGATGACCGATGAACTTTCAATCACACATGGGGACTTCAAAAAATCCATCACATAGGAGGTATGAAACAATGGATGTCAAAGGTGTATAATGGATGTAAAAATGTTCTCTATATACATTAATAAACCGAATAGGTTTCTACTCCAAAACATCATGTGAGTTATAACACTACTGGGATGATAATAGAGCCTCATTGATCCGAAGTTATTACATTTGTATGATTTTTTATAATATATTAAAGTAGTTAAAAATATTTAATTTTAATTACATATTATATTTTGACTAAAAAATCAAGTCATTCACATCATAATATGAATGAATAATCAATAGTAAAATTACATAAATTCATTATTTCTAAAAAAATTTATTCATTTCATGAAAATACATTTATATTTATAGCTATAATACATAAATTACATGAATTTTCTATTATTTCCCTATATATTTAGGGAAACATGTGTATCTATGACCTTCCTAGATATATAAACCACAAATCAATGTGGTTTTCTATTCACTGGGCCAATCCATATCATTCTGAATATGGTTCATCTTCAGCCTCCCTATTGGTTGTAGTATACTCATGTTTGGAAGAAGTGTTGGTGAATCTACAGGTCGAATAGTGTTATGAAATTCACCAACAATTATCCATAAATTACTATAGTATTCATAAATACTCTATAGTAGATATAATAAATCAATGAATTACTCCCAATAAAAGAATATATAATAACACACTACGATCACATGTTCACAATGATACTATAATGCTCATAAGTTATCATAGTCACTGTAATGATGCTCTAATAAAAATATAATCACATGAAAAATGGTAGTACTCAAATAATCATGGCACTCAGTGACCTCAAATCCACACCCATCATAGTCAAATTAACAAATATGAAATATTATAGACTTATATATATAATCCTATCAAACTCACATTGGAAATGGTTCTCGTATCACATCCCTTTGTTCATACCCTCTTCGACATGCCTTCCTCTTTTTACAAAATATTTTTCTATGATAAAACTCAATAAGAGTCATACTGGTCACCATAAATATTCATAGTGTACTTTTATCATACAACCCATTACTTTTTGTGAGAAATATCCCAACTAAAAGGCTATTTAATTCTCTCCACCACCAAAACTTCGCAAATTTATTAACATACTCTAATCATTTAAACTGTAATTGTTGAAATGAATTCAACATCAATTTCCATGTGATCCTATAATTGTCTTGGGTTCACACATGTGTATAGATTATGTATATAGATGATCTAATAATGGAAATTGTTATCAAGTATAGCTCATAAACTAAATTAACAATCTGAATCAAACATGTAACACTAAATCATATAAAAATCTATCTTTGATTAATCTATGAAATAACTATAATATCACTCATTATAATATCATTTTATCATAATATTTATCCCTTATTTTCTATCAAACTCTCCCCCAATATATAAATACTTTCATCTAGAACTCTATTTATTCCATCAATAATTCTTGGAAATTCTATACTGGGAGTAGTGATTGAAAAACAAAATTTGATAATAATGTCATACCTTCATTAAAATATGGTTCCAATGGTGAAGTTTGATTTAAAGGTCAGTGTGATATCATAGTGTTGTGCTAAAAACTCTCTTCAACATTTTCCATTTATTCTGCATCCTAATTATTCTATTCTTGTTTTAAATTTTCATTATCTTTTAAAATTTTCCACCATAAAATATAAATAATGTGGAGGAATGTCCTTCTAAAATCCAATCATTCTTTGAGAGGCCACAACATAATTATATGACATTGTATCATGATGATACTATGGACAAACTTCCTGTAGATGAAACATCTTGAAGAAAAAATATAGTGACATAAAAATATAAAATTTGATTTTTAGATTGGTTCTTAACCTAAGACAATATATGTCTATACTCCTCATCATCAGTAATTAGACTTTTGATATGATACAAACTATCATTATACTTTAAATTTATACATATAATCGACTGTATCACTTGGTTAACCATATTTTTAACTGTCGATGAATTTTTAACTGAATGACTTCCAAAGTTATAGAATCCATAAACATTAAAAATAATTCTTATTGTCTACTATTACTAACTCCTTGTTTATATCAATTATTTTACCATTACAATGAACACATGTAGACATATTTTTATCCATAATACAACATAATATTAGATTTATTAGTTATATATAATCAAGTAAATATAATATGATTTGTAAATATTTTAAAATTTTATTTTAATTTTGGGTATTTTAATTAACAATATTTAAAGGTATTAATCAATGCAAATCTAGTGAAGTAAACACAAGACACACTGTTGGTCTTAGAGTAAATTCTCTATATCACCACAAATAGGTATAAAGTGAATCCCCAATATCTAGAGTTCTCATAATAAATATATCTAAATAAAACCATAATTAATGTAATGTATTAGTATTAATACTTTATTAAAATATATTTTAATATGTCATTACTAGAAATAAAATTAAACATATAATTAAATATTAAACATTCAAACTGTTAACATTCTTGATAATTAAAAAATTATATTAATACTGATAATAATTAAACATGTAACTTAATAAAATTCCAAAATTTAAAACATTATACCGACGTGAAAATTATTAATATTTCTAATAATTAAACATAAAATTAATAATATTCCTAATAAAAAACTATCACACTAAAAATTACAACATTATACTAATAGTTAAATAAGAAATTTTATTAAACATGAAATTTTATATTATTTCTAATAATTAAAACATGAAACTAAATATTTTAAAAAATTAATAATTAAATAAAAAATTATGTTAACAAATAAATAATATCTTTATTTTCCGATGCCAAGGAGAACATCTAGTGTGATTATGCACTTTTTCCTTCCCTTATTATCATGGAGTGGCTTTGTTTTATGAATTGTTCATGCCTCCTCCAAGGTGGCTAGTTGGTTTCCCCACATTCCATCTTTCCAATGATGGATAACCTCTACCACAATGGATGTTGATGTTGGTTCCTTAACTGAAGTAGGATGATTGCATGTTAGTTCCTCTTTCCATGGATTCCTCTTTAGAGCTTATTTCATATTCTAGGTCTCCCTCATAGATTTGAGTAATGTTAATGAAACTCATTACTAGTTCTATCTTGAGGTGGATTCCGATTAATTATTCTATATATGCCTCAACAGGTCAGCAACCTACGGTTGGAGTTGATGGTGACATTGGACACATCTGGACATCAGTAGATGTTGGGTGTGTTGGGCACCTACAAAGTCTTAAACATTTGAAGTTGATGAAATATTATACATGAGGAATCTTAGGTGTAGAATCCAAGGTATCCCATGTCTAACAAGAAGTTATTTTTTCTATGGGAGTAATATTTTAAAGTCTTTTTACATTAGGCAACCCATATTCATTTCATGAGGTAAAGAGTCTCAATCCTCTGGTGGGGGTACATGTATTACATCTTACAGGGACATGGTCATAGGTTTAACATATTATGGAGATAGATTTCTCACATATTTAATGTCTCGTGGGGACATGTTGGTCGTAGATTTAATATATTATGGAGAAAGGGTGGTCACTTTTTTGTTGTCTCTTAGAGATAGGTTGGTCACAAATTTAACATATTGTAGAGATAGGTTGGTCACAAAATTACTGTATCATGTAGATAGTTTGGTCATAGATTTAACATCTTTTGGATATATTTTGGTCACATATTTAATGTCTTGTGGAGACATGTTGGATGGTGGGGTTTCAATGTGTTCCCATGAGGAATATGATCACAATTTAAGGGTGTTTCCTCCTAGTGGAGAGACAAAAACATTTTTAGCCGTGTTGAGGGATTGGGATTATACCACAGGGAGGTATCCCATATATTACAGGATTGAACCTCATGGTAGGTGTCCTCTATACCCTATTCAGAGATAGGGATCAAATCACACATAGTTTGAGTGTACAGTTTAAGGTCGTATGATAGGACCAATCAATGCAGTTTATCATCTTGTGGTAAGAAATCTAGTTTCATGGATGGAGTTACCAAAAGGTATAATATAGGGCTTACACATGGAAGTTTCCCAGGTGTTGGGGTTTTATCTCTAGTAGGGGAGGAGGTGTCATCCCATGATGACCATACTTAGGGAATCTTATATTCTTTATACAGGGTAAGAGGTGTGGTGTTATCCTATGCCAGTTATACATGGGGAATCCTGTGTTCACCGCACAAGGTAGGGTTATATTTTTGCATCATGTATTGAGGATGTTGTTGTTTAGTTTAACTTTCCATGACTATGATGTTGGTATATGAATTTTAACATCTTTTAGCTCATACATTGTATGGGTATAAACCTAGGGAGACCCTTTCTAGGTAAGAGAGGAGGATAAGACACTAGTTCTCCTAGCAGGGAAAGGTGGAAAGTTTACCTTGATGATTCCACCTTTGGGGATTACACATCTATAGAACAAGCACATATGGGTGGTTCATGGCATAAACACTGCTGTTTTGAAGTGGTAAATGGGGATCCCAACATTAGTTTTCATATAATTAAGATAAATAATACAAATTCTTAGGGGGAAGAGGTGATGAAACCACTAAAGTTATTCTTATGAAAAAAAGGCCAAACATGAGGATAGATGATACGAGATGTGTAAGTGATTAAGGGGTGGGTGGACTTGAATGTTATTGTGTGTAATTATATATTTTTTTTATCAAAATTAGGGATGTGTGTACCATAGTCTCTATCACAAGAATATGAAAAGGGTATTGAGAGAATAGTTGTGTGCAACATATAGAGTTTTATGAAACATGGGGTTGTGTTAAGGGAACTTAACTTGTATGAACCCACATATCCTTTAATTGAAGTTATGAGAGGATGTCTCAAACACAAGATAAGGAAAATTGGGTTCATGTGAGTTTATTCACAAAATTTCACTACCTTTGGTAATCCATGGATGACTAGAGTTTTTTGATGTTGTAAAATACGGGGTTGTGTGAGTGAGAGTGAATGTTTTGAATTATAGAGGTCTTCATCCAAATAGGGGGGGGGGGGGTGATTATATATATATATATAGATGAAATGGGATATTTTATGTGTGTTAATATCCCTATTTTATGAAAAGTTATTATGCACCCTCCATGACTTTTTTGTCAGGGTAGGGTTGTGTAAGAAAATGGTTCAACGACACCTTTCTCAGACAATTGTTTTTCATGAAAAAAATTAGTGTTTCATAAATGGGTCTATAGTTGCATGACACTATATTTTTATAATTTTAGATCTTTTAAATTTATTATGATTCTTGGTTTCTTCAACATCGCCTTTTGTATAAATTCCACTTGCACATGAGGTCTAAGAGTTGCATGCAATTCCTCTAATATGTGTGTGCTTTCTACCTTGGCTCCAAAATGGTCCCTTAGACTAGGATGTCTTTATTTTGGAAAAAACCACCTTTTGGGAGTTGAGATGAATTTTTAGCACCTAAAAATTACCTTTATAATTATATATGATGGGGAACTAGAAGGTTGAGTTCTGAAAAAAATGTTGACGTTTAGGGTAGTTTTCCACTGTAGCGTGCAAATTTTGATATGGGTCAAGAAAACCTATTGAGTATATATAAAACCTAAGGTAAAATACCTATAAATTGTGGAATAGGGGTTTTTTATGGTCACAATACTTCTTTGTGTGATAATCCATCTCTCATATTCAGAACATGAACCATTTACATGAACTCCCAGGGATTAGCCACATCATTCGTGCAAGTCATATTTATACAACAAGTTTTCATTAATATGCCGCCATTTTGAAAAAGTATTCTAAAGATGAATGAAATTAACCCATTTTCATGAAACAATAACTAGTTTCATGATTCAAACTTAGTAAATCCTCATAAAACTTATAAATGGATGATTGATCTGATCAAGTTCCCACTACCACTACTACTACTACAAAGAGCGCAAAAATGGCTGGAAACTCTAAAATTATTTAAACCAGGAGGGTAATTTTTTTGAAAAAGGAGATGTTAGGAATATTGGTATATTCCTAGAAGGAATACCCACTAAGTAATATGATGAATCAATAAAAATTCAGGCTGTTGGATGATGTGGCTATCCCAGCCATATAAGTGAACACACTAATGTTTTGGTTTTCTCATCATGTTGAGCTCAACTATTGGAACATTACTACAACTAGTCACCTATTCAGAGAATGTAAAACTACTTTATTTTATACCTTGATTGGGAGAAAAAGGATAGTGATAGGGGAACAAATAGTAGATGAATAATTCGCTACCCACTACATGAGGATCATCCAAACAAGCACACAAAACAACCTCATGGGTAGGTATGAAGATTTGGATCTGCTTGTTGGGGTAAACTTCACCAAATTTTTTGAATGGATTTACTGGGTATGATTCTCATGTGAAGAATATGGGGCCAAAATGTGACATATCGTTTTATATGCAGTATTGTGGATGTACCAGTTCCACATTTATCTCCATCAAGAGATGCTACCAGAGATCCTCAATAGGTGATCACCATACACAAAATCTTTCCACCTTCAACATATGGAGGTGGGAATTAGATTTTTGAATCTGTATCATATTGGTGGAATCCCTCTGATAGGGTTTAAATATGATGAATTTCTCCCAGTTCTCAATGCTTGGGGGCGGGGGCATATAAAATTCTAGTAACAAAAAAGATTCTTATGGAATAGCTGACCTGAGTAATAGATCAACAACCCCATTTCCATAAATAAATCCCTTTAAATACATGGTTGGGAATGTTCTTAAGTGTTATAATTTAGAAAATTTTAGGGAAATCGAAGCATCTCTTGGGTGTGAGACACATGAGGAAGTCAGAGTATTACTAGATTACATTGAAGTATGGTCACTATCATGAGGGGGGATATAGTGTGAAGAAATGACACCCATATGTATGATAAAAATCGTTCCTAGATTCCTTACTGAGTGTTTGTCTACTACCATTCAGAAACACATGCATGGGCCTATGAACGGGGACATCAGCGTTGTTAGTGATCTTAGCCATAGAGAACTGAGTCAACCTAGGTGGCCCTATGCTAGCCAGGATCTACAACTAGTATGGGAACATCGTGAGGGGGGACATAACCAGATGAATATGCGACCCATTCCAATTTCTCTATGGATATATTTTGGGAGGGGGGTGGGTATGAGTTCTCAAATTCCATCATCCCCTTAAATTCTAGAATTTGGTCATCACTCCTCAAAATTTACAGGGTTCATCCAATGACTATTAGCGAAGTTGGGGTGGAGAATATAATTAAAAACACCTTAAATTTCGACTTGATTACATTTAAAACTCTAACCAGTATTATGGGTGATGATATTTTATAGACATTGGAGCATAGAGAGTGTTTGTAGGCCTTTTTTGGGGTTTTGGTCACATGGATTGACAAAAACACCTACTGTAAACTATGCACCGCATCCCAATTTTCTCATAAATTCGTCTTTATTCAATAAACAATGATTCCAGTGTATATAGGGGTCCATGAGGAGAGGTACCCCCATATATTTTTTCAGCTGTAGTGGATGTTCATAGTTGAGGGTGCTAGGGATCTCATTAGCCAACTTCCAAACAATATTGATATAGACCTTATGTAGAATAATGATGTCCACTGGGGAGTGGAATACTTGGTAGAAATATTGATTCAGCGAGTAAGGAAGGTGACACAATTAAACGATCCATAGGATAAGTAGGGAAGTAGGTGGGATACCCTTCAAAGTGTGCACTAGGTGTCAAGTGATCAAGCTAGAGTGATAATGGGAGATCAGGGTTTGGTTGTACCTCTACCTCATGGAGGAGAGACAATCCCTTAGAAGTAGTTATAGGAGAAATAAAAGAGCTCCTTAAAAGGGATGATCTATTATGGTGATGCCCTTGGGATGAAATTGAACTATTTGGTGTAGCCAAATGATGATTCCTCCTTCTCTGAACATTGGAATGCATTGGAGATGTTTCGGGTATCCCAGATGGTAGAGTAGCTATAAAGGAGGCTAAACCATAAGCGGAAGGTGATTCAAGAGGTGTGAATTGAAAGGGTCATGGATCGAGTGATATTTCAGGATAGTTTTGGCTATCTAGTTGACATGGATGCCTTCATGCACTGATGTGGGGAGGGTAACACCACTACCCCTAGGTACAAGTGATGTTCAGTGTGGGGCTCGAGGAGATGATCTCTTCTGATCTGCCATCCCATATTACGCCAACCCCCTATTACAACATGTATAGATCTATTGATAGAGAATGTTAGAGCTCTAATGATGACTATGAAATTTCCCAAGAGAGTGGGGATGTCAAAACTAAGGAAGAATACTTTATCTAACTCTTATTTACTGAGGAAATTTTCTTTAATTGAACATTTCAAATTTCTTTTTCATTATATACTCTAACCTATAATATTGAAATATGTATGAACCAACCTAGGAGATCTAAGGGACCTATATCAAGGATGAATAGAGATCCTGAATATGAAGTAGGGATCCCATCTTAGAGTCTACTCTTGAGGACCTGATAAGAGAAGCGCCCATAGAGGGGACTGAAGGGGAGGCTTGAGATTCTCCAGCCTTCCTAATCATATATGGGGGGGGGGGGGGATCACCTTGATATCCTAGTAGTAGTTTTCCAGGTTTATGGGGATGGAATCCCGAGATGATTAATCCTTGAGATATATACACCTTCCCAAGGTAAAGGTCCAAATCCCATCTATCATAGTTGTTTTGGAGCTTTGATAATTTTTCAAAATTTCCACATTGAACCATTTTATTTCCTCATACAAATTTTATGAGTACAATGACAAGGATCCCTAGGGAAGCTGTTGAGGTTCCAACCAGTTCTAAAGGGACTCCAGTAGTGGAATTCCAATTTGAGGCCCTAGATGTGGATATCACTCAAGCCCCCATATCATGTTAGTCTCATTTTTTTCACAAGTTATATCCACCATGTTTATTTACATGAGTTTAACTAACCACAATTCCTTTTTTTGAAATATATCTTAAGGTACTTCATCCCTAGTAATTCGAAAAGGATGAGGGATCCATGGTACTTGTTCCAATAGCTGAGCCAACTCATTGGGAGCCATCTATTTTAAGTGATCCGACCTCGATCACATTAGAGTATCCCATTTTAAATATGTATATGAATATGTGGTAGGTGATGATCAAGGATATTGGGGATGCTTCCATTAGTGAAAAGTCATAAAAAGACAACCCTCCTCTCAGCATTGATCTTAGACCATCATAAAGGCTCCCAGAGGAGGACCCTATTACTACAGTTCTTGAAAATTTCCCCATGTAGGAGCCTTCAACACCTAAGGATCTGGAAGACTCCAGGTCAAATGTCACTAAAGGAAACCACGTTTTATAGAGAATGGAATTGAGAAATATGTATACTTTCATCACCTACACCATTGGGGAAGTTATAGTGAGCTAGATGGGGTCCCTCCAACACTGGTTGTTGAACCTTGGCACCAGAGGGTTGGATGCTCAAGCTCTTCATGCACTGTCCCATGACTATCTTATTGGATGAGAATGCAAAAAATAGCATGATTTTCATGGTTCTTGGTACAATTAGAAATATAAAGGTACAAAGGCACTCTAGGAATCTGAAAAAGAACTCGCTCTACTTGAGGATTATGTAGAGAAGGAAGTGGTGGATCATTCTAGGTAAAAATTGGTCTTAGACGCTACTCAAGAAAGGTGTGACAAGCTAGAGTAATATATTATTTAGGATGATCCCTAAATATCACTCCCCTTACCCTTTTTCATCATTTTTCATGCCATAATGATGGAGAGGTTATAACTTGTAAATATTCCCTCTCATTATTACTCATTTTCTATTAAGTAATAGAATTTTAGTTCCTATCCATTTTCCATGAACCTCAATCATATTAACAAGATAATAAAATATAAGTATCTAAGACCAAATGAGTCATGTAGAGTGTTAGAAAAAAATACATACAAAAGAATGGTCATTTATATGAGAGTTCCAGCTAAGGAATGAAGGGTTGGGGCCAGAATAATTCATTATCCATTTGTAGTGTTCTGATAAGAAAAACCTTAGATGGTGAGTGAAACCCTGCATAACTGACTTGCTGCCCCAATGTGAAAATGCAAACGAGCAAGGTAACCTAAGGGGTGTTGGATTTCACCTGAAAAAGGGAGAATATGGAATACATTAATTGATAAATCCAATACTTTGAACATAAGGAGTGTGATAGGATGATAGAAGATGACTGATGGATTTTTTTTGTAATAAATATTCCACTATCGTACCTCCAAGGATGAGGATAAACAATTGAGGGATGACTATTGAACATGTTAGAAATAAGGCACCTATCAAATTATCAATGATATTACTCAAAGTAATGTTTCTAGGGAACTATTAGGGGGCCCATCTAGATATGGAAGACAATGAAGATCCAAATCAAGGAATACAAAACACATAAAAGTTAATCAAGGTAATTTTTGGATAGATTTCAATACACTTGGGATTATTCCGCTACAGTTATAAACACAATTAGTGGAAATATTAGTCTAAGAAACTTTTAGAGTAAACTTACAAGGGGAACAATGACTTGGTTTCCAAGTGATGGTCAAAGAACTCAATTAGCGTGGTAGGTGACCAACACTGAAGGAAACAAATTTCCTCTCAGGTGAGGGAAAAAGATAATTAACATTTCTACATCATGAAAAGTGGATAGAATGTTTCTAGTTCAATTTATTATGGTAAGGATGTTGAATATGTAGGTTAATATCAAATTGTGAGGAAATGTGGTTACTTCACTTTAGGGTTACATATATTTAACCACCCTTCAATATAACTTAGAATAATATATTGAGGATGTTTGTAGAACAATTTATCATCTTGTGGAAAAAACATGTGTAGAATAGTTTTGCATCTTGTGACTAGGATATGTGAACCGACGTGAATGAAGGTTGGGTTTAAGGGTTTTCCCGAAATTTTTCATCAACCAATGGGTCAATCGAGCAAAAACATAATTTTTCTAAGGTATAGTGATGAGTCATGTTGTATTTGTGCCTCCTGTATTTGTACCCTCATTTTTCCCAAGTTGTGAGGGTACCTTAGTGGGTGAATGTATATATTTCACTTAGGTTTCCCCTATAGGTTATCAACATAATAGAATTTTTTTCCTTTTTCTTAATAAAATTTAAGGTTATTCTAGTAATAATGAATAGATATACATTTAATAGGAATATTCATGGGTGAATTCATATAGTTAAATTGCATGATGTTTAAACAGGGGCTCCTAGTTTAAGGTCGTATATTTTGAATCATATGGAGGATAGTGAACCAATTTTCAGCCAATTAATGATAAATATATTGTAAATTAATGGATAATAGCTGAATGAAAAAAACGGACTTACCTAATGGGAGTTCTTGCAACTAGTCCGAAGACAGGAGGTTTGGATGTGACTATGTATGCCACTAATATGGGCATCAAGCCACACATAGCACTTAA
Organism: Viscum album; assembly: GCA_963277665.1. NCBI lineage: Eukaryota > Viridiplantae > Streptophyta > Magnoliopsida > Santalales > Viscaceae > Viscum > Viscum album. Next base: position 1,627,315,533 of record OY728131.1, on the reverse strand, counting down.
ATTTGGTGCGGTAGAAGAACAACATTGGAATGGGGTAGTCCTCTCAAGTGAGGATGTGGTAAAATGAGGTGGAATTATTTTTCCTATATTCTTGAAGAGAGGTAAGATGGTTAGAGACTGGGGGCCACAAGGGGTCATTTTTTCATAGATTAAGGTTATAATTCTTGGAACATGGATGTTACTAGTTTAAGTTTGTAGAGATCAGAATAAGGGGGAGTAAAATATTTAAGGTCATTATGATTAGAAAAATTCTTTGGTGTCATAAAAATCATTCTATGGAATGAAAAAGTGATAACCTGAAATTAATAAAGAGATAAAGAGGCCTGATGCTAAAAAAAATTCAAGAAAAAAAAAAAAACTATTTAAGGTTGTGATGCATGGACTAAATGGGAGAGGATTCTTGTTTATGGTCATGGATCTTGGAATATGGGTTTGATTTTTTTTTTTAAGGTCATGAGGCTTATACTTAAGAGGGAGGGAATATCAAATAAGTTTGTGTGGCATGAATGAGAAATAACCAGACATAAAGAGAGGGCTAGGGAGGCTCGATTCCATATGAAACATCCCTGAGGAATTCTGAAAATAGTTTATGGTCATGATTCATGAACCTATGAACATACTTTAAGGTCGTAGTGCTCGAACCATATGGGGGATGCAAAATTCAATTGAGGGAATGCTTGTGTGTATCAACTATGCTTGGGGAAGACTCCACCACAAATCCTAATCCCACATGATATATTCTTGATATGAGAAATAAATAGCAGTAGGAGGTATCCCCCTAATAAAAATGAGAGTGTGAGAAGAGGTGAGAGAAGCTAACTTGGGGTAGCTCTAAATATTCTTACTTTCTTGGTCATCGTGCTCAAGAATATGGATAAATAACATGATGGGTGTTGAAGTTACACCAGAACAAAGGGAGGTGGAAGGGAAGGAAAATTTTTCTTCCAGAGATCTAGAACACGGATGACCAATAGGTGGGGGATGACTATTGAACATGTTCACAATAGAGGTCTCACAATCGAATTGGTTAAGTATGGGGAAAACAAATAAAAGACCAATCATTGACCATATTAAAAACACGTGGTCTGTCATATATTATCATGAATCCTTCAAGGCATGTACCTAGGATGGTAAGTGATCTAGGGTGGATGGGAATCATTTTTGTTAGGGGTCTAGTTTAAAATGATAGAGTGAAAAATATTCAAATTGGAGAATCTAGAGGTGGAAGTGTAAATGTGGTATGTTCTAGGGAAGTTAAACACTTTGGGAGAAACTCCACCCTGTGCTCAATCATTCTAGATGAGAATATCATTAGACAAGGATTGAGAATGTTTCCAAGTGGTAAGGCCCCAGAATAGGTTCTAGGTTGATCTAGGAATAGGATATGAGATATGGTAATCTCTACATATCCCATGGGAGTGGAAATCAAGCCGCACTTAGTTCTGGAAGAGATTCCATACACAGGTCTGACCCATATGTAGGGTGGTGAAATTTCTTCCTTATGGATGTGTATAGAATGAGTGGTCCAAACATCACTATTTATCTTATTGTGGTAAGAATCAAGACATATGTAGTTCTAGTAAAAAAGTTTAGTGTGGTGAGATACCATCACTAAGAGAGGATGTCCTCTCAAGAAGGAGTAGCAATGCCATGTTGTTTTATGTCATGAAAAATGTATGTTAACCATGTTGTTTAACATCTTATAGAAAGGATGTTGGAATGGATCATCTCACATTTTTCATATGACGTATCTCATTTTTATCACACAGGTTAATTTTATAGTTTAATGTCATGTGATGAGGTTGTTTTCTACTTAGGATGAAATATGGTTTGATTGGTGGTCAACACATGGAATCTACCCAGGTGTTGTGAGGGAAGTAATGGTGTGATTGTGGCTTACACATGGAAGTTTCACAGGTGCTATAAGGGGAACCAATGTTGAGTGTATTATATTATGCCTACATCATGAGGCATCTCATCTAATTTCATGAGGAATAGTGTTTTCATCATATAGGGAATACCATGTTCATTACATGGGGTAAATTCACAATTTTACATCACGCGTTGTTGATGTGAAGGGCATTGAACTAGTATAATGGGCTAATTATCCTATGCATACACCCTAAGGCGGAGTTTGATATTAATGGGGACATATGTGGGATTTAACACTAGGGATTACATTTGTTTCCTCCTCATCTCGCTTCACGAGGGAATCTTGGACCGAAGATTGGCCAGATGATATACCGGGTCCTCTGGACCTTCTAATGGGTCGAGGAATATGATTTATGCTATTTTGAGGATGTATAATAATCATTACAAGAGAAATATTATGTTTGACACACAAGTTATATTGTTCTTGGGATTAGAGGAATCCTATTATTTACACATAGGTTATAATATAGTTTAACATCATTTATCTTGGATGATGTATTCCAATTTTTCATCATGGAAGACCTATGTTGAGGTCCAAGAAACCTCACTCATTAAAAGCTATGAACCTAACACAAACATAGGTCACAGGGGTTGAATGTTAACAAAGGTGACCATACTGTGGGGAGAGAATTTGTGTATGGACTTTAAGACAAAGGTTCTAGGAATCTATATACATCCTAGGGAAATGGGAATCAAGCCACATGTATTCCTGAAATGGGGCATGGTAGAAGACCAATGATGGAAGGTAATCTTTCTCTCTAGAGAAGGCTCAAAGTTAATTTCAAATTTTTGATCATCTAATATTTTTCATATGATGCATACCATGTTTATCACATGGGGTAATTCCATAGTTTAACATCATGTATTGAGGATATTTGTTTTTTTATCATCTCATATTTTTTATATGTTGCATACCATGTTTATCACATGACATAAGGATAGAGTTTAACATCATTTATCGAGGACGTTTGTTTTTAATAACCTCATATCTTTTATATGGGGAATATAATTTTTTTCACATGGGGTAAGGCTACAATTTAATATCATGTGATGAGGAAATTTATTTTTAATCATTTCATATTTTTCATATTAGTAATCCCATGTTTATCACATGAGGTACATATATACTTTAACATCATGTACTGAGGATGTTTGTTTTTGATCATCTCATATTTTTCATTTGAGGCATCTTGTGTTTATCCCATATGTTAAGGCTATAGTTTAACAATATGTTTTATATATCATATTTTTCATATGAGGCATCTCATGTTTATCACATGGGGTAAGGCTATAGTTTAACATCATCTGTTGAGGATTTTGGGATTTTTAGTTTAAATTTATATAGCTTTAACTATGGGTTTCATGTGAAATACCACTTGAGGAACTTGGTGTTGGTGGGATGTGTGATACACTCCCCATCCATGGTGATCAATGAGTATTCACCATAAGAGTAGACTTTACGAATTGCATGATTTCCTTCCTATTTAGGTTTTTATTGGATTCTCATGCCATTCGGTTCTGATTTCTCTCTAGGTTATGCAAGGCCTACCATTTTTTTATTCGAGAGCTTCCAATTTAGACAATTTGAATTTTTCTCTCTCATCTGTCATCTACAGATCAAATAAGGATGTTCATAGTGATGGAAACTAGAACTATATAGGTAAAACTTCCTTCGTCCCATACACCATGGAATATGTGGTCACCTTGGTAGAATTTCAAGTCATGATTTTATTTTCCTAGAGGGAATTTGGGAGATTATCCGACCAAATCTTCTTATTCGGGCCTAAAACTTTCTACAAGATGTTATAAAGGGTTTTTTTTGAATGCCTTAATCTTCCCATTATCCTATTCATGATAGAGGGAAGTGCGGTTAGACCAGATGTTCTTCTTGACATACAACATTTTTAGTTTGGTGGATCAAAATTTGGTGTCTGTATCTGTGATAATGGTGCAAGGAACCTTGAATAGATAGATGTTTTAGGAATTCAAAAACTCTATCAATGAATGGTTCTTGTGATATTTGAGGGGGATGGCCTCTACCAACTTTAAAAATAATCATGTTCCAGTAATAATGAACCTATATTTCTGAGCTCTAGCTGGAGGGTATGGACCTATGAAATCAAGTCCCCATATGAAAACGAGACATGATTACTTGGTGGCATGAAGAAGATCCAGTGGTTGATACATGATGTTGACATAGATCTAGAATTAATGAAAACCTTTGGGGAATTTGATGAAGTCATGGACCACGATGGGACATAAGTTACCCAACCTATGAATCTAGATGGATAGATTCAATACCACTTGATGGGATCCACATGACCTGACATGGAACTCTTACATGACTTGGGGAATCTCCTTTCTAGGGATTAAATAGAGGAGGATTCCATCCAATATGCACCTATAGAGGGTTTTCTCAAGGATGGGACCATCACTATGGATAAATTACACCACGTTTTTGTGGATTATCTCATGTTAATCTTAGTCTAGTAGTATAGTTACACATTGGAGATACTCGATGAAGGGAGTTATTCAATTGGGTACTTCTTTAATCACTGGGGAACTTGATGGATGACAGAGAAAATTTTTGCGCATATTTTTAATACAATAATACTGAATTTTTTATTTTTTTAAATGATAAAACCCATGTATTTAAATGTTTTATTAAAATAATGGGAAATTTGGATTATATAATAAAAATGAGCTAAATTGTGAAAAATGCTTAATTCTAGATTTTTGATAGTTTTTTACGTCAAGTGTATTTTGGTCATTTCTTTAATAATATAATTCCAAACTGAGTTCTTATTTTTTGTTAGAATATTTATTTTATTTAATTTATTTTTGTCTTCTGGACCGTGGGCTTAATTGATCATCTAGAAGACGTAAAAAATCAATGAATTTGAATATTTTTCCGGGCAGACAGCGTGGACCCCACCACCATAACAGACATCCATCTCGGCCTACATGCCTCCAATTGAATTTATTCCACCTGGTATGGAACTAATAAACATATTAGAAACCATAAAATAAATTTTATGGAGTTTTTAAGTCATTAAAGTTGCCATTGGAGGTTATACTTTTAGAGGAAGTTTCTTGGAACCTTCGTCCAGAAAAAAACCTCCAATTAAAAAATCACAATTCCTACAAAAAGTGTCCAAATGATCTGAAATTGTTAGGGCGAACGGAAAATACATTTATGAACAACTTTAGTGAAAGTTTCCACGCGTTATTTTGCCAATTAATGGGTCAAAACGTGACAACTTGTGGAGGAAAGAAATATGCCTATAAATGGAGAGGATCTCCTACCTCTCAAATCATTCCAATCCTTACCAACACCATCTGAGGCACCAAGGAGAGGTGGCTAGAAGACATTTAGGAATTTTATTACTTTTTTTTCTTTTTATTTTTAGTTTTAATTTCCATTTCAATGCATTAATATTTTTTTATAATAAAGTGTTCCCCTTTCTTCTTCCACCCCTTTTCTCTTCCAACTCTAATTCTCATTATCTATCTTCCATATTTCCATCGTGATCTCTATGCACTTTGCTATGGAAATATACTATCTCGAGACTTGGACCCGGGGGAGTTTTCATAGTGTTCTTCATTATTTTGATTCAATTAAAAATGTTTTTATTCTATTTGTGGTGGAGGTGGGAATATTTCACGGGTGTAGAGGTCTTCCACCACGACACTTTTTCGAAATCCATTCCTGTACATTGATTAATTATTTTTCACTCCCTTCTCTTAGGAAAACCATTCATATGGTGGAGTTGGGGTCGGCATAAGGGGTGAAATGGAATACAGTGGAGCTGGGTCTTTTTGGGATAACATTCTCAGTTGAGGTGTTATCCTAGTTGACTATTAGAGGAGGTGCGGTTTGGTGTGCCAGAGGCATGCTAAAATCACACAGTCTTGAGATCAAAGAAAAGTAATTCATCAATAAGGTTTCATAAAATGAATTATCAAATTTAATTTAAATAATAAATAAACAATGAACGAATCTGTTTTATCCAACCCTAGGACCAAGACCTTTCTTCCCTAATTTCATTATGTCTGCATCTGCATCTATATTTAAATTTAAATTTCTCATTTCATTATTTTAATTTCAATATTTTCCAAAACCCTTACAACCATTTTTTTCAATAAATATCAAAAAAACCCAAAAATAATTATAATAGGTGAATTATAATTAGTGATTGAACCAACTACGATGCTCCTCAAGTGAGACGACCTTGGTCAGCCTCTGTGCTGCACTAGGAAAACATAGAAATTTTCTTTTGCCATGCCCCACAATAGGATTGCATCAAAACTGACACCGTTGTTGGGGATATAAGTAATTATTTCGATCACTTTTTCAAAATTCACATTTTTTTTAAATATTTTACTTTTTTTCATTCTGAAAAATCTATTTTTTTTGTATGATGTATTCAAATTCACATTTTTTTGCATGGGAAGATTACTCACAGGTGAAATATCATGAACCAGAAATTGATTATCATGATCTAAATGACTGGGTTGAATGGATTAATAATAATTTGTATGATTTGGGGAGGAAAATGGAATGGGAATTTGAATATGTTAGTGGAAGGATGGAGCAACCCAACCATGAACCAAAAAAAGAAGCTAAGGTACTGGTGGATGAAATTTCACCACTCACCATTAAAGAACCAGAGGAGATAAATTTCAAGGTACCTGAAGAATTATTCATCCTAAATCAACCAATTATACCCGATATATATGAAAAGGAGGATAACTCACTTGTTGAGCCACATGTGGGTGATCAACATGAATTGGATGAATTCTGGAATAAATGTGAGGAACTGCTTGATCTCTCCAAGCCTTGTAAAGAAGAAGAGCTAGCACTGTTGAAAGAAGACACCACCCAATTGGTGTAATTTGAAGTCATGATGGATGAGCCTGACTACCTACCCCCATAAAATGATAATAATCTCCAAGAGGCACTTTACACTGAGGAAAATATTCAAGATGAACCTAATCGGGGAGATGATACAATCTTGAACTCAAACTCATTTGATTTTATTAAAACTAATTTGAGTATAACTCCCAACTATTTTGAATTTTCAGAATCAGCTGACACTTATTATGCCCTGAAGGATGACAAGGAAAAATAAGATTCACCTATTTAGGAACACTTGAAGCTCCCTAAATACATTGAACATTTATTAGAGGGAGTAAAATAAGAGAAATAGAACGTTTCACAAGTAGCAACGAAGGTGGAGGAGGCTCCATACTTCATCCTACCCCCACCATTCAAGTTGTACCAAATTACGAAGGGGGACTATTTGGTGTACTCTATCCATGGAGTCCTCCTCAAAAAGAAAAAATATGTGGATGATGAGAAATTCCACACGTGGTGGTTCAAATCAAAGATGATTCATCTACCCTCTGATTTTGGATAATAGCTGTTACTACCCTCTGGAGGCAATAAAAATTCAGATCCCACTTAGGGGATCATACCAAGATTTATCTTTAAATGTTTCTTATATTTTAAATTCTTTTTTTAGATTAGTCCAGCATACGACCTACTCCTCCTAATCTTTTTGAGGTTTAATGACATGATCCTCGTTCTTAAGTGAGTAATTCTCTTTTGTAGGTTCATATATGGGAAAAGGAAACATTAAATAGAGGAAGAGGAATAAAGATTTATTTCAAAAGGGAGTTCTTTTTTAATTTCTAATCTTTTAAACTCGCATTTTTTGGTCCAAAACATGTTTTTAGATTTAAAGATAAAATTGCATGTCCACACTTGAATTATTGCTTTACATAACTTATATAGGAGACATGAGTTTCTTAGGAACCCTGTGATGTCATGTTTTATATTTCAATGTTAATGAGATTGAATGAGTAAAATGGAAAATTGAATGTTTAAAGTGAAACATAAATATTGAAATGATGACTCATGATTTAAGGGAATTAGTTGATTTATGTAAATTCAATTTCCATAACATTTTTCATACTTTGAATTTATGAAATTCATGTGAATTGATTTTTTATTATTAATATTTACATGAGTGATTTTACAATATAATATGTCTCATTCCTAAGAGGATTTCTAGACCAAGTACTTCCTATTTATTCTTGAGCATATTTCTTAAGTGATCATGGGACATGTCACTGACCAGAACTTGCATTTGAACTTGTCAAAGATATGACTATACAAAATCACATATAAGATGATTGAGACATTTTTGAAAATACATTATATTTAATTACCACCTTTAAATCAATCATTATTTTATCTCACAGAGACCATGAATGACCTTTATAGGGATGATCCATGTTTCAAGACATTTTTATCCATTCCTACCCTACTCTTGGTATTTTCATGATATTTTAAAAATGAAGTGTGGGGGTGAAGGGAATCATGGAGGAAGGGATGTTATAAATTGTAAGGAAAACATGTGGGGGTGATATTGTGGGAATTGTAAAAAGTGTGGAATAATTCATTGTACTTCATTGTTTTCCCCTCTTGAATTTTAAAAAAAATAAAAAAATGACAAAAAGAACCAAAAAATGAGAAAAATGGGTTGTGATTTTGGAAAACCAAAAATCACCATTTTTTAGACCGACAATCCTCTTATTATATGTGGTTAGGTGACGGATATGAGGTTTGATCTAATCATAACTTTTGAAAAAAGGAAAAAAATTAAAAAAAATCAAGAGGGTGAATTAATAATTCATTATACTTTACTTTCATCATGACCTTACTTTGAGTTTTGGGGTAAGCAGGTATTGATACTTTGAAGAGGATAATTTCATTACACTTTTAGATATCATGCATTGTACATAAGAGATAAACCTCCTCCTTGAGCCTTAATTTTTTAAAACATATTTCCTACAAACCTTAAGCCTCAGAGTTATTTGAACCTTTATTGAAAAGTCCTCATGATTTTATGTGCCTTTTGTCTTTACAAAGTGGAGAAAGTAGTTATTTTACAAGATTATAGATAAGGTGCATGTTCTCATGATATGAGAATAACTCTAATTGAATTGTATCATGAGAGATGAGAGTTAATATTCAAAGGTGAGGTAAATCATGATGTGGCATGTTTAATAATAATTAATTGAAAAGATTGAATGAATGAAAGAATAAGTTCCATCATTTTTCAATGGGGAAAAGTAAAATATATTAATTAATTGTTTCTTTAAAGATTGGGAAATTAAATTTATATTTTATGTGGATTTTTGAAAACTTGATTCGAAATTGAAAATTGTTTGATTTTATTACTTTGGATTTTGAATATAGGTAATATTGGTGTCCTTTGAATTCCATGGTGAGATTTTATGCTTGAGGGAAAGCATGTTTTAAGTGTGGGGGTATTTGATAGAGAAAATGTATGTGCATATTTTTCATATAATAATAATAATTAATTGTTTATGTTTTTAAATGACAAAACCCATTTATATAAATGATTTATTAAAATAATGGGCAATTTGGATTTTACAAAAAAATGAGCTAAATTGTGAAAAGTGCTTAATTCTGGATTTTTGACATATTTTTATGTCAAGTGTATTTTGGTCATTTCCTGAAAAATATATGTAAGAACCCAGATATTCTTTTAAGGAATGTTTTTCTTTTTCTGGGGTTTTGATGAAAAGAGGAGTTTCTGGAAATTTTTGAAGTACACGCCGTGTACTCGGTTACCGCAGGTAGCCATGTGCTGGCCGTGTAACGGCTGTGCACATGGCCATGTGTGGTGACCTGGAGGCCACCTAAATTGGGGCTCTATATGGTCAAGTACACGCCATGTACCTCAAAAATACATTCCATGTACTTTTTTATCATTAAACGTATCGGGGTAGTGTCTGATGGACAGAAAAACCTCAAACTCAACCTAGTTTTCCCGAGAGAATCTGTACAGCTGCGATTCTTCCCCAATCCCCCGATCGAGCATCTATTATCTGAATCGACCACTTTCGATTGCGTTGGGATCTCCTCAGTAAACTCTTCCTTCTTCTAGAGCATCGCTTCCCGATTCCTCTTTTTTCAATAGTTATCCTCAGTTGAGCATTTTTAGCATTTTTGTAGATCTACGGTGTTCTTGGGCAATTCAAGGCTTGAGGTTCACGTATAGAAATCCTAAAACACCGAGGTAGGTGGTTTTTTCCTTTATGTAGAAATTCTTTGAGTTATATGTGCAAAATTACCCAATACCCTTGAATGGGGTATTGTGTGTTTACCGTTTTAGCTCTGTTAATTGCCTGCTATTCTTGTATGCTAGAATAAAGGTTAATTGAATGTGAATAGGGCAAATTGCTATGATTTAGAAGTGTTTTCCCATGCATGTTTGTTTACAACCGTTTGGTCCTGCTTATCCTATTAGGATGCCTTGTTTTTCAACATGCCTAGTACTGTAGGATGGAGTGTTTGTTTATCTGACATGTTGTTATGTTATAGACTATTAAACAAGTAGTTCTTGAGTTTTACTTTGACAATATTACATTTCTATGCTCGTTTGACTTACACAGGTCCATGAGAACCTGGTGTAGTATACCATAAGAAGAATAGACGTAAGGGATTCTCTAAAGTGTCTGTTTTACTTTTATGATGTGAGACCATAGGGGGAATTGACGTAAGTTCTTCTTCAGAGTGTCTTTAGTTCCTAGATATGGGCCATAGGGGGAATGTGATGTATGTTCTTCCCTAGAGATCCTTTTTGTTACCGATACGAGACAATAGGGGTAATTGACGACGAGTGTTTCCCCAGAGAGTCTATACTTAATATGAACCAGAGGGGTTAGACTGTGTGAACTTCCCAGAGGGTTTCTTGTGTTGTTTTGGTTGAACCAGAGGGGTTAGGCTGAGATTACTTACCAAAGGGTTTCCTGTTTTTTTAGTTGCTTACTTGATATGTGGAATTGAATGCTTTGAACTGTAGGAATGTTTACTACTGAGTACTTCCCTGTTTACTACTTCTTTTTTACTTATTGCATGCCATATATATTCATTGACTGTTAGGCACATAAATTTTGGTGGTTTCCTACTGGTATTAGTCTCACACCCTGTTTGGGTCATGCTTTTGGGTCCAAACAGATTATATTGCTGCAGTTATAGATAAGGGAAAGCACCCTTCTACTTCAGGTACTTGACTACTGTGGAGATGGAGAGCATGGGACCAAGATGAGGCTTGCGATGCTGAGAAGTTTTATCTTCTTTCTTTTGTACTTTGGTTTATTATTGTATTTTCGTAATGTGACATGTTTGGATTTTTTTCCTAGACACATGTATCATGCATCATTTATATGTGGGCTTGTGTTGTTTCTTACTTTCAGTCTTCCGCTGTATACTGCTGTATGGTGTTATTACTACTTCCGATACTATATATCTATTTTGTTTCCACTGTGTTACTCTGATAATGAGGATATAGTTTCCCCACTATCACACCCAAGGCCCTCACTGCTAGTCGGAAGCCTCTGGCGTTTGGGGAAATGCATTTGAGGCCATGTGACCAACCTGGTACGGGGCGCCTCTGGGTGGCTTTCGGAACCGGAACATTACAAAGTGGTATCAGAGCGTTTATTTCTTCATGACTTAATATTTGGAGTCTATAGCCTAGTGTAGGACGGAATATGTACTTGTTAATAAGCTGTAACACCCCAAGATTTCATAGTGTGTTATTTCTTCAAAATAATTCAATAACTTGCACTACACGCAACACCGAGTTCAAGCGCACCATGACTTACCAAACAAGCCATTCAAAAAAAGGTTATGAATAGTATTAACTAAATTTTAAACTTTATATAATCCTTATAATTTTAGAATCCATATTATGAGTTTCTTAGACATAATGTAAGAACAAATTCATCTTCAGTATTGTAGTTTTACCAACTTTTAATAGTAAACCCTTTTTAAATAAAATATTTTAAACTTTTTGACTACATGGGGACATCAAAAAATTTAAAATAAAACATCCCAAGCTTCCACGGTACGCTTTCCTTTGAATAAAACAGTAGCGTGTGTTGTACGCAACTTCGAGTTTTAACACACACCACAACCGATCAAACTAGCCGTTATGAATAGTAATACTTAATTTTTTGAAATTATATATATTTTATATTTCAAAATGGACTTCATTTTTGGATTCGGAATATCAAATTTAGCCTAAGGTGAAATTTTGGTACTTTTCGGATAACTTTCATATTTTGATGAATAGTAAAAATTACTAAATTTTAATTAAAAACAACTTTTTTAATCAAAATAATTAATAGTGATAAATTATGAATTTGAGTGGTTTTAAAGTATATTTAGAATATATTTTTACCATTTAATATAATTTTGGTCATTGGACATAATTTTACAATTAAACCGAACATAAACAAGTGTCAATCTTTTGATAGTTATTATCTCTTAAAAACACGCTTTTTGTTTTGACAGCGGGAATTAATTTTAAATTAATTTCTGCCACTTCTGTGTTTTGAATTTAGAAAAATGGATTCCATATTTGGAATCAGGATGTTCAAATTGTGTAAATAGGTAACTTTTATTTTTAGACATTTTGAATAATTACTGCGGTAAATATTTTATTTACCATGGTTAAGGGTAAATCCGGTAAATAAGGGTTAAAAAATAATATTATAATAATACTAAATTACCCTAAAACGTGTCTTAACCCTATTGGTTGATACATGGTCGACCATGGGCATCTTTGGGTCAATTTTGGGACCCCATTGATCCACTTGTAAGTGATAATGACACTTTATATTAATAAAGTTAAAATAAAAATAAAAATGGCATAAGCTTACATCTTTTAGAAGAACAATTTTTACATAGGGTTATACATGTTGGATTTTCGATTATAAATATTCATTAGAAAGATAAAAAGATTTCCTACATAATGATATTTTATTTATAATTTTTAGACATCAAATAATTTAAATTATTAATGACACAATAATGATGCAATGTTTACCTCATTAATAAATCATTTAAATAAATAAGATTATAATGATTAAAATATTATCTAAAACCTGTCCAATTCTTATTGGTTGATTTTATTTAGAATATTAGTCATCTTATCTTCGACCTCAATGATTTTTGGACCATTATAAACCGAATATAATTATATTATAAAGTAATACTTTCACTCTTTCCTAAAGAGCCCCTCCTCTCCCTTATAAAAGGAGACCACTTCTACTCATTCCTCACTCCTCTCAAGCCACTTGGCTCGTCCAAACTCTGCCCAACTAAGCTCCCCACATCCCTCTCCTCCTCCTTGAAGCTTCCCCTTAGGCAGAAAGCATTTCAAGAAGTCCTTTGGTTCCAACCAAAGTGAGTTACCTAAATTAAAGGTAACAATTTCTCTTAAAGTATTTTCATTTATTTTGCTTCTCCAACCCCCAAAATCTTTTTATTTCCCTTCTTTTGTAACAACAACAGTATCCTCAATATACTAGGATGTTGTTATAAGAAGGATTCAAACTACACATTCACACAACTCCATCTAATGGATGATGAACATAATGTTTCTGTGGATGGCAAACTAACGCCTCACGAAACGATGATTGTTCAAATACATCTTACCGCCTCTCATGGTGGCCATTAGGATGGCACTGTAATTAAATATGATATTAATGATATATATTTTATATATAAGCTTCTGTAATTCCATTTTATTTCATACCATTATTCGTTTCATGTTGTATATACATACGATAATATCATTTGAGGAAGTGCGGACTACCGCCCCCTTAAAATGATATGACTCGTTCATACCACACATGGAACGTATAAAGGATGGTGTAAATGAACTTAAGTAACATATATAAAATATTATATTATACTGGAATAGTAATATACCTATGTATAATTTGGATTCGATTCTTTTAAAATAAAAATTAAATGGAAGTAGCGTTCGTGCGTACGTACGGACTACCGTCTCCACGAACGCGATGAGATTCATTCTCCATCGTATCCATTCAAGTATAATTATCATTTGATGATTTAAAAATGATGTTTAAGAACTTGATACCATTCTGGATATGAATAATATACATCCCATTAATAACGAATATGTCTCACATAACAAATAATATAAAGTAAAATGAACCCGTTAACACCCGAAATGACGATAATTCTAAAATATTATTAACAAATCAATGATAAAAGATCATATATGATATCATATTAAAGTAAATGATTCTTTTATTATTCAGTAACAATTATTTCACCATTATACAGGAGGTAAACCTACCATCGACCAAGGAAAAAGTACAATGTAAGGGTTTTCTTATCTCACTTTTAATTCCGTGAGAATTCCATTGATCACCACTTAATTATTGCATGTGGTGTATGTGTACTGCCCATGATCGTATTCATTGTGTAATATACTTTAATTTATGGGTATTTACATCATCATGGTATGATACTTCTTTCATGGGTGTATGTTTCGTAAGTTACCTAATCGATAAGGGAATTTGAGATTTCAATTTCCACTCATTTGGCTTTACACATATTTCATTGATTATATTACCCCAAGATTATGTGTGGAATCACTATTCATTTGATTATGTCATAATTTCCACTCCCCTTCCTGTGGATAGAAGTTTGATACACATAATCACTCCATTGGTAATTCTCAAGTCATTGATATGAATTTGATAAGAGTGATTTTAACTCATTCTCCATTTGTTGAGTTAAACATCCAATTCGTTGGTATTGTTTTTACAAGAATATGTGTGAATGTCCTTTGATTGTTTTACACTGAATATCCAATCATATTTAGTGTATTTATATTTGTCACACATAATTATGTCATTGATTTATCCTTAACCTAAGGATACAACCTTTTTGAGAAATTTCATCTCAATTTACATTCCATTGAGACTTCTTTGATGATATACACCAAATCACTTCTATGTGGTGTATATAATGTACTTTGACATAGTATATCATGAATTACTTTATTCTCATGATATTACAATGTTTTGATTACCTCAATTATTTGTATTCAAGTGTCTCTCTTTTGGTTAGAAACTCTAACCAAAATACCATTTTAAAATGTTTTAAAGAATTATTCTTCTAAATCATGCTCATTAATGTCCATATTTTAAAAATGGTTTTAAGGATTTATTTATATGGACATTAAAGTTTTAAAATTAAAACTCCTTTTAAAAGTTCCAAAGTGGTATGGGACACTTTGATTCAAAAATATACTTTTAAACGGCTTCTTGACAAATAGTGTGACTTTTAAATGTTTTCAAGAAAAGGGGGATATTTCTCTCAAATAGTTTTGATGATTATTTTCATCTATGTCAACATCCTTCATTATTATTGATTGAGGTTAATGTGATACAATACAATCTTCCATATTGTATCGAATGAATTATGTTTGACTGTGGATGTGCTATTTTTATACCATTCATGGTTTGTGGTGAAAGTATTGACATTTCGTATGCTAGTTTAATACGAATGTTTACGTTATGTTTATACCTTTTCATATGGGAATGCATTGGACTTAATAAGTGACGGGTGGAGCCCGCTATAGCTCCTCGATGCATCGGTAGGTCTCATGAGACAAACTAGTGTCTTGGCACAAAGCCTTGGCAAAATCTTATTTGTAGTCTTGGCACAAGGCCTTGGCTATGTGGTTATGATAGTCTGGCATTATGCATTCCATCATTATGAAAGTGGTTATTGATATTGCATGTGATCATTTGAATAGTAGAATATCCATGTGAGTAAGTAAATGGCATTATTTCATTTTACCTTTGCCATTTTATGCTGAAGTTCAAGTTTAAAAGGCTTTTGTTTTAGTTATAAATTGCCTTAAGTGTTTATGCTTATTTATGAAAGCTTCTGCTAAAATGTTATCCTTACTGAGCATCCGAGCTCACCCCTTTCAATGTTTTATTTTTTTCCAGGATTATGAAGAAGTAATTTATGAATGACCTGCAGGGATAGTATGAGGGGATATGAAGACAAGATGTTTTTTTTATGATATAATGTAAAAATTTATGGATGTATCTAGTTATTCCAAGGCTACTAAACTAATCGGTCTTTCGAGACTTGATCTTTCTCATGATCATGCCAATGTTATGTAATTAATGCACCGACTCTGGGTAGCTGGGGTCGGGACGTTACATAAGCTGTGCCCGGGAGTATCTAACCCGTGTATAAGGAAAATCCAATCTACCTCGTTTACTGCAATTTTTCTAGTTTTTTAATTTTAAAGTTGACTTGATTTTCACCATTGGGTGATTTATATGTTTTGTGTTGTTATTGTTGATGTTATTGAGATTCTATTTCTATTGAAACTCGATGAAATTAGGGTATTCCATCTCATGCATCATATAGGAAGTTCCTAGAAATCACATGTCATGCATTCTTGCCATGCCATTTAGGGTGCATTAGCGATTTCATGTTGTTGTGATAGATGTTGTGCTAGATATGCATGTTGTTGTGATAGATGCCTTGATAGAATACCTGATTTTGACAGGGTATTGATTTGTGTAAGGTTTGTTTGAATGAACACCAAACATTGGTTCATGAGGTGTTATAGGCCCTCATGGACTGGAAATTTGGCAGATCATTACCTTGTTTTCCTTGTTATAACTTGTATAAGATTACAATCTTTGATTCATGGGGAGTATGGTCCCTCACTGATCGGATTTTGGTACTTTAATGTTCGTTTCAGTGTTTTTCTAGGTTTTGGAGATGTTTCTTAAGGATTACTGTCTGAAAAAACCCAGAATACACGACATGTAATGATGAATACATGCCATGTATTCTTCTATTCTATAAGAAACTTTTTTTCTTATGTACACTCCATGTACTGTATGTACACACTGTGTAGTATCTAACCGTGTTACTAACTGTGTGGGAAAAAACACGGGGATGAGAAATCTTGGTAGAACATGCTGTGTGCCGGGTGTACACACCGTGTGGGGTAGACCATGTGTCTACCCGTGTGACTAATGACACAGATGGATGAAATCTTAAGTTATACACGCCATGTCATGTTGAACATGTTGTGTAGTGTGAGTAGTGTATCCGGCTATGTCACTAACAACATGGGTCAGTGAAGCTTTCCCAGAACACACCGTTTCTGGCAAGAGCATGCCATGTAGTTCTATTTTGTGAGAACCTTTTGGTTTAGCCATGTATAATAACTCAGGCATGGAAAGAAAATTCAAGTACATGCTGTGTGTTAGGACAACATGTTGTGTATGGGGTGTTACACAGTCAGTTTTGGCAGGAGAACACGCCCATGTGAAAGGATTCAGGGAACACGTCGCGTAGTTGTTATACTCACTGTGTATCCATGTTTTGAAAAACTTGAATGCCTTATATCTTCTATTTCTATCTTGTAATTCTAAGTCTATACCCTGTTAATATTGATCTAAGGTGTTCACTTGACCTTGTAGAGTCATGCCACTGAGACGTCCTCCGGTTGTCCGCTAGTTACTGGGCAGTGACCAGACACTGGACATGGCTGACCAGGGACTACCTGCAGATCCTCCAGTTGTGAAAGTTTTGGAAGAAGCCATCATTATAAACACAGGTGCCAACACATAGTTCCGAGAGGGCTTCATGAGGTTCATGCAGACCTTCCAGAGAGTACCGCATCCTGCCCCTTCTATGGAAGAATTGATGCGGGTTTTTCAGCAGCAGTATCCTCCCACCTTCACAGGGGAAGGAGGACCTCAATCTGCAGAGTCATGGTTAGAAGCCATGCTGTTTATCTTCGATCACCTGGAGACGCCTCTAGAGATGAGGGTCAATATTTCTACATATATTCTTCGAGATTCCTCCAAGATATGGTGGGATGTGATCTCACAGGCGGGACGTCAGCAGGTTATGGATTGGGATGATTTCCAGCATTCCTTCTACGACTACTTTAACCAGGAGACTTTGAGGGGCGATCGATCCCGAGAGTTCATGAGTCTGGAGTAGGGTAATCTTTCTGTTATGGATTATTCTTCTTTCTTCACAGTGTTGTAGTGCTTCACGCCTATTCCAGGATGTGATGAGTTATTTCTGGCAAGGAAGTTTGAGGATGGTCTCAGGCACGACATCCAATCATGGGTGAACATCTTCAGGATGACTTCTATCACTTCTATAGTCAACCAAGTTCAGATCACAGAGAAAAATCTGAGGGATTCTGGAGTTGTGACCAAGGGAGGCTCGACATCTAGAGTTAGTATCCCTCCTACTGATAGAATGAAGAGTCACAGGGGGTCTTCTCGCGGTGATCCAAGGAGGCGAGTCACTTCTTCTAGTAGCCAGGTGGTGTGCTACCAGTGCAGGAAGAGTGGGCATATGAGGCCAAATTTCCCGAGAGACCTAGTTGAGTGCCGATATTGTGGTAATATGGGTCATCTTTAGCGTTTCTGTCAGTTATTTTCACCGACAACTGGTGACAGGGGTTCTTCTACGACTCCTTGTTCGGGAGATGCACCACTAGTTTCTCATCAGTCTAGGAACTAGAGTTATTCCGGTCATTTAGGCCAAGGTGGAGGTCATGGACATGGTATCCAGTCACTAGGATTTCAGTGACAACATGGTGGATCATCACAGAGTGGTCAAGCAAGGTCACATGACCGCGGTACAGGCCATACTTTTGCAGTGGAGCAGACCCAGCAGGAGCAGGATCTTGGAACCTCTACAGTTCGAGGTACAATACTAGATGCTCAGTTTTAGCTTCTGCTCTTTTTTGATATAGGGGCTTCCCATAGATTTATATTAGTTGCTTTTTTGGAGATCCTTAGGCTCTATATCTTTTCTTTTTCGGATAGCTTGATGCTAGATACACCATTGGGGATAAGAACGGCTAGTGTACGACAGTGAAAGGAGTGGCCTCTAGAGGTTGGTGAGTGTCACTTATTATGGGACCTTTATGTCCAAGAGATGATAGGCTATGATTCCATTCTCAAAATGGACTGGTTAGTTCCCTTTCTAGCAGTAGTCGATTGCTATCGCCGTAGGGTTATTTTCACGTCACTAGATGGCAGATTGTTTCTTCACAAGGGCGAGTGGGATGTCCTGGAGAGCAGAGCGGGACCCGAGCATCATGGGTTGGGAGGAGTTATATCCCATATTACTAGTTTATATATAGATGACCAGGGGAATTCACATATGGACTTTCCTCCAGTGGTGGATTTTTTCAGGGACGTTTTTCTAGAGGACCTTTCAGGTTTACCTCTAGAGTGAGAGGTGGAATTTTCTATTGAGCATGTTCCAGGAGTGGAATCAGTGTCCATTCCTCCTTATAGGATGGCTATACTAGAGTTGTAGGAGCTCAAGAATTAGTTAGAGGAGTTGTAGGCAAAGGGTTTCATCTAACCCAATACTTCTCCTTGGGGTTCTCCTATCCTGTTTGTGAAAAAGGCAAAAGGTACCCTCCGAATTTTTGTGTATTATCGAAAGTTGAACCAGTTGACGGTCAAGAACTGATATCCCTTACCAAGGATTCATGATCTATTTGATTAGCTTCGAGGAGCTCGAGTTTTCTCAAATATTTACTTGAGGTTCAAATACCATTAGTTGCACGTTAGGCCATCGGATGTACCTCTTATAACATTTCGATGCAGGTATGGTCTATAGGAGTATGTGGTTATGCCTTTTGGTCTCACAAAAACACCTGCAGTTTTCATGAAACTAATGAATTGAGTGTTCCATCCATACTTGGATTATTTCATGGTAGTCTTCATGGATGATATCTTGGTGTACTCTCACACTCAACACGACCATTCTACCCATCTTGAGATCATTTTGAGTACACTGAGAGAGCATCAGTTATATGCTAAGCTCTTAAAATGCCACTTTTGGATGGACCAGATTCACTTCTTGGGCCATGTTATCTCAGAGACAGGAGAATCAATAGACCCAAAGAAAGTGAGAGCAGTAGTTTCCAGGGAGTATCCGAAGAATGTCTTCAAGTTATAGAGTTTTCTAGGGCTGGCTAGTTACTACAGATGTTTTATATAGGAATTTTCATGCTTAGAAACACCACTAACGAGACTAACTAAGAAGGGTACAAAGTACTTTTGGTCAGACCCTTGCGAGTCATCCTTTCAGGAGATGAAAGAGAGGTTGACTACAACACTGATACTAGTATTTCCAACATTGGGAAAGTGCTATACTGTTTACTGTGATGTTTTAGGTATCGGTCTGGGATCTGTGATTATATAGGGAGGATTAGTTGCATATGAGTCTCGGTAGTTGAGGCCATATAGGAGGAATTACCTGACGCACGATCTTGAGTTGGATGCAGTTGTTCATGCTTTACGCTGTTGGAGACACTATCTTCTGGGGGAGCATTTTGTGGTTTTCATCGACCACAAGATCCTCAAGTATATATTCACTCAACATGACCTGAATTTGAGATAGTGAAGGTGGGTTGAGTACCTTCAGTCCTTTGACTTTATGCTTTTCTATATACCTGGGAAAGGCAATGTAGTAGCTGATGCACTGAGCAAGAGAACTCAGATACAAGCAGTTCAGGAGTCCAGTAGTGAGTGGCATGTTATGGCTCTGTTCTCTGAGATGTATTTGGAGGTGCACAATAGACAAGGGCATAAATTTATTTCTTCTATAGCTATTACCTTTACTCTTCTTGATCGTGTGCGAATGAGGAAGCTATCAGATTCAGAAGGCCTAGTCTTACAGGAGAGTGTGTCAGGAGAGGACCCTATTCCTGGATGGACAATAGGCGAGGATGATATCTTGCATTTTCATGGGAGCGTATGGGTGTACGCAGACATACACATGGAGTTGATGTGATATTTTCATTCCTCAGTTTGGGTAGTTCATCCTGGTGTCATGAAGATGTATCATGATCTACACCGTCTGTATTCGTGGATAGGTATGAAGAGCGATGTTGTAGGGTTTGTCATGAGATGTTCCACCTATCAGTAGGTGAAGGTGAGACATCAGCGACCATAAAGGATTTTGAAGTAGTTAAACATTATATAATAGAAGTGTAATGACATCAGGATGGATTTCGTTACAGGATTTCCAAAGTTTCCTTGAGGGAATGATGTAGTATGGGTTTTCATTGACTGACTCACGAAGGTTTCTCACTTCTTGTAGATCAAAGAGACCTTCAGTGTTGATGATATGGGAAGGTTGTACATCCGAGATATTGTACATTTTCACGGAGTTCCACAATCCATTGTTTCAAATAGGGACACATGTTTTACTTCTCAGGTCTTCCAGGGGCTACAGAAGGCTTTGGGAACACATTTAATTTTGAGTACAGATTACCATCCTCAGATAGATGGCCAGTCCGAGTATACAATTCAGGTTCTTGAGGACATGCTTTGAGCGTGAATCTTGAATTTTGGAGGTTATTAGGAGAAAAACATACCTCTTGTGGAGTTTTCCTACAATAATAGTTTTCAAGAAACTATTCAAATGACACCTTATGAAGCTTTTTATGGTAGGCCATGCCGATCACCCTTATGCTGGCTGGAGGTAGGAGAGACAACTATGTTGGGACCTCATCTTGTCTAGGAGACCACAGAGCAGATAGAGTTGATTTGGAAGAGGACGGATAATGCACAGTTACGACAGAAGTCTTATGATGATCAACTGAGATGACCTCTGGAGTTCGAGGTCCGAGATCAGGTGTTCCTTAATGTCACACCGAGGTTGGGACACAAGAGGATTAGAAGGCAGGGTAAGATTTCACTAAGATACGTTGAGCCATTTGAAGTGTTGTAGAGAGTTGGTCTTGTTTCCTATCAGTTTCAGTTGCCTCAGAGGTACTAGGCAATGCACGACGTCTTCCACGTTTCTCAGCTTCAATGTTACTTCTCAGACCCATCTCATGCTTTTCAACCTGAGGAAGTTGAGCTAGATGCAGATGCATCTTTTGAGGAGCATCCTATCCTGATTGTTGATCGAAGTAAAAAGGTTCTCCATGGCCAGTATGTTCCTCTGGTATGAGTGCTATGGCAGCAAAGGTGAGTACAGGATGAGACTTGGGAGAGGGAGTCCGATGTATGATCATAGTGGCTGGAGCTGTTCGAGGATTCTTCTTCTATGCTGCCTTGATAAGGAAATTTGGGGTTGAATTTCTTTAAAGGGGAAAGTTTGTAAGAACCCAGATCTTATTTTCAGGTATGTTTTCCTTTTTATGGGGTTTCTGAGGAAAATAGAAGTTTCTGGAAATTTTTTAAGTACACACCGTGTACTTTATGAGTACACGCCGTGTACTTTATGAGTACACGCCGTGTACTTTATGAGTACACACCGTATACTCGGTTACCATAGGTAGTTGTGTGTTGGTCGTGTAACAGCTGTGCAAATGGCCGTGTGTGGTAACCTAGAGGCCGCCTAAAGTGGGGATCAGTAAGGGAAAGTACACGCTATCTACCTCAAAAGTGCACACCATGTAATTTCTCTCTTTTTTCATTAAACATACCGGGGTCGCGTCTGACGGACAGAAAAACCTCATTCTCAACCTAGTTTTCCCAAGAGCATCCGTACAACCGTGATTCTTCCCTGATCCCACGATCGAGCATCCATTCTCTGAATCGGCCACCGTTGATTGCGTTGGGATCGCCTCGATAAGCTCTTCCTTATTCTAGAGCTTCGATTCCTGATTCCTCTTCTTTTAATAGTTATCCTCAATTGAGCGTTTTTATAATTTTTATAGATCTACGGTGTTCTTGGGAGATTAAAGGATTGAGGTTCACATATAGAGATCCTACAACACCAAGGTAGGTGGTTTGTGCCTTTCTGTATAAATTCTTTGAGTTATATGTGCAAAAGTGCCCAATACCCTTGAACGAGGTATTGCATGTTTATAGTTTTAGCTTTGTTAATTTCCTTCTATGATTGTATGCTAGAATAGAGGTTAATTGAATGTTAATAGGTTAAATTTCTATGCTATGGAAATTTTTTCCCATTCATGTTTGTTTATGACCGTTTGGTCCTGCTTAGCCTGTTAGGATACCTTGTTTTTCATCATGCTTAGTACTGTAGGATAGAGTGTTTGTTTATCTGACATACTATTATGCTGTAGACTGTTATCCAAGTAGTTCTTGAGGTTTACTTTGGCCATATTGCATTGCTGTGATCGTTTGACTTACACAGGGCCGTGAGAACCTGGTGTAGTAGACCATAGGAAGAATGGAAGTAAGGGATTCTCCAGAGTGTCTGTTTTTTTACTTTTACGATGTGATACCGTAGGGGGAATTGATGTAAGTGCTTTCTCAGAGTGTCTATAGTTCCTCGACACGGGCCATAGGGGGAATGTGACGTAAGTTCTTCCCCAGAGAACCTTTTTTTTACCAATACTAGACTATAGGGGGAATTGACGGCGAGTGCTTCCTCAGAGAGTCTATACTTAAGCTGAACCAGAGGGGTTAGACTATGTGAACATCCCAGAGGGTTTCTTGTGTTGTTTTGGTTGAACCATATGGGTTAGGTTAAGAGTAATTCCCAGATGGTTTCCTATTTTTTTATCTTCTTACTTGATATGTGGAATTGAAAGCTTTGAACCTTAGCAATGTTTACTGCTGAGTACTTCCTTGTTTACTGCTTATTTTTACTTATTGCCTGCCATATATATTCACTGACTGTTAGGAATAGATATTTTGGTGGTTTCCTACTGGGTTTAGTCTCACACCCTATTTGGGTCATGATTTTGGGCCCAAACAGATTATATTTTTGCAGGTATAGATAAGGGAAATCACCCTTCTACTTCAGGTACATGACTACCGTGGAGCTGGAGATCATGGGACCAAGTTGAGGCTTGTGATGCTAAGGAGTTTTATCTAATTTCTTTTGTACTTTGGTTTAGTACTGTATTTCAGCATTGTGACATATTTGGATATTTTTATAGACACATGTATCATGCATCATTTATATGTGTGCTCATGTTGTTTCTTACTTTCAGTCTTCCGCTGTATATTGCTATATGGTGTTATTACTAATTTAGCTACTATATATCTATTTTGACTCGATTGTGTTACTCTGCCAATGAGGGCATAGTTCCCCACTATCACACCCAAAGCCCTCACTGCTAGTCAGTATCCTCTAGAATTTGGGGAAATGCGTTTGAGGCCATGTGACCAACCGGGTACGGGGCGCCTCTGGGCGGCTTCCGGAACCGAGACGTTACAATATAATTTAAAATTAAGTTATTATTATTTTTTCAAATCCTTATTTTATTTCCTTAATTTTTATATTCTGGACCATGGGATGAATTGATCATCTAGAGGCTGTAAAAAATCAATGAAGTTTAATATTTTTCCGGGTGGACTGCATGGACACCACCACCATAACAGACATCAATCTCATCCTACATGCCTTCAATTGATCTTATTTGACCTAGGATAACACAAGTACACATAGGAGCGCCCATAAAATAAATTTTAGGGAGTTTTGAAGTCATTAAGGTTTCTCTTGGAGGTTATAAATTTATAGGAAGCTTCATGGAACCTTCATCGAGAAAAAAAATCCAATTAAAAAATCATAACTCCAACAACCTATGGCCAAATGAGTTTAAATTTGGAGGGTGAACGGAAAAACAATTTATGAACAAATTTTATGATGGATTCCTTGAATTATTCATACAATTAATGGGTAAACAATGTGACAACTTGTGGAGGACATAAATCTTTCTATAAAAGGAGTGGAGCTCCTACCTCTCAAATCATTCCAATCATTCCCAACACCATATGGGGAATCTAGGAGAGGAGGCCAAGATCCATTTATTAATTTTATTTCATTATTTTATTTTTATTTTTAGTTTTAATTTTCATTTTAATTCATTAATCTTTTTTATATTAAAGCGTTCCTCTTTCTTCTTCCACCCCTTTTCTCTTCCAACTCTAATTCTCATTCTCTCTCTTACATCTGTCCGTCTTGATCTCTATGCACTTCACTATGACAAGTGACTAACTCAAGGATTAGACCCAGGGGAGTTTTCATGGTGTTATTAATTATTTTGATTCAATTAAAATTTTTTTTATTCTATTTGTGGTGGAGGTGGGATTATTTCACGGGTTTGGCGGTCTTCCACCAAGGCACTGTTTCCAAATCTATTCCTTTACATTGATTAATTTATTTTCCCTCCCATATCTTAGGAAAACCCTTCATATTATGGATTTGGGGTCACTGTAATTGATGAAATGGAATATGGTGGAGTTGGGTCGTTTTGGGATAACATTCTCAGTTGAGGTGTTATCCTAGTTGACTATTGGAGGAGGTGTGGTTTGGTATGCCAGAGGTATGCTAAAATCACACACTCTTTAAATAAAAGGAAATTAATTCATCAATGAGGTTTCATAAAATGAATTATCAAATTGAGTTTAAACAATAAATAAATAATTAATGAACCTATGTTATCAAAACCTATGACCAAGACCATTCTTCCCTAATTTAATTATATATGCATCTGCATCTATATTTAAATTTAGTGTTTTCGTTTCATTATTTTAATTTCAGTATTTTAGAAAACCCTTAAAACCATTGTTTTCAATAAATATCAAACCCCCCAAAAATAATTATAATAGGTGAATTAGAATTATTTATTGAACCAACTACGACGCTCCTCAAGTGAGACGACCCTGGTCAGCCTCTGTGTTTCACTATAAAAACATAGAAATTTGCTTTTTCCATGACCCACAACATGCGTGCATCAATGGACTTTCCATAGAAGAGACAACTTATAATGGATTTACCTATTGGTATTCATTATAAGAGGTAACAAGGGTAATGCACCTTTTAAGTTCCATATAAATGATCTAGTCATCTTGGTTAGGATCTGAAAAATATGCATACAAGCATACCAAAGAATCATATTGGAAATTCTATGATCAGGGAACATGAGTAACCTCTGGCTGAAAGGGGAAATAGGACATTAATTATTAATTCTTTTATATAAGTGGAATGAGTTCCTATTTCATAATGAAATAATCACTAATTATCTTCTTAATGAGTAGATCAGAGTCTCCCTTAATATACAGGTGTGGGAAATCAATATTGAGGTCCAACTCGAGGCCAATGATAAGAGTTTAGTACTCAACCTTGTTGTCGGTGTAGCCTTACAACAACAAGAATTAGTATGGAAAGATAGATTGTGTGGGAGTGATGGAGATAATCCCAAGGCCCACCCTATTGAGTTTGGGGGTTATTGAGTCTTATACTGATTGGGATATGGGAAGAACTATTAATATGGATATTTTAACACAATACAATATGATCCATAGAGAGGATAACATCATTTGGAAAATCAACATCTAGGGGTAGTTTCTCAAGGGCCTAATGCATGACCATGAAATCTTCCAAAGATTGTCCCTTGATATTTTTATGGAAAAAAACCTTCTTTCAATATGCTACATGATTACTGACCATCATTTAAACCATCATGTTAACATGGGATGTATGAGGATTTAATTTAGTGGATCAACATAGGATACCAAATGTATCTTTTGGTGCTTCAAGTAGTGCAAAAAAAATTTAACTAAAAAGTACAGGGGAAAAAAACTATTCTCAATTGGATAATTTCTGGCCTCTGTGTTGAGGAGAATGTGGCTAAGGTAATATTGGTTATTTTATATTCCATAATTATTTTTCTAAGACAAAAGGTTGACGAGGGACCATTTTAGGAAAGTTACATAAAGGAATAGAGGCTTCCCTGGGATGGGTGTAATTGGTACCTTATGTCACAATATATACATTTTTATATCCTTGAATATGGCTTGAAAGTCTTCATCCCACTTGTAAATGGTGACTTTTTTCATAATCCTAGAGAAGGGATTAAACTAATTATCCAAATTCATAATGAATTAGTGGATATAGTACAAGTTTATTTTAATTACTTGCAACTACTGAAGGTTGTGTGAAGTAGGAATATTTCTAATGTCTTTGAACTTATTTGGGTTGATCTCAATGACATTGTACCTAAAAATAAAGATGAGAAAATTTCCAGAAGTAACCCAAAATGAAATATTAAATGGTTTTATTATTAGTTGGTGGGGTTGGATTAAGTTGAACATTTTATAAAGGTCCTTGGGTTGTTCCTAATGTTTTTGGTATTTAATCAAATAATATTCCACATATCATTCCACTAAGGTATCAAGGATCAGTTTTATGATGTGTTACATGTCATGTTGATAGGTATCTCCATCATTCTTCAAACCTATTGGAATCACACAATATCAAAATGTTCTGGGGTGCTATGAAATTAGTGGACTCACAATCCATAGGGTCCATTTGGATTTTTTTATACCCTAAATAACCATTCCTAAAAGAGAAGACTTAGAATATAGTCTCTACATGAATTAATAGATATTTTATCAGAAGGGAAAAATCAACCTTCAGAAAGTTCTAGTTGAGGTCCTAGAAGTCAACAAAAACTCTAATTTTTCCATTCCTTTCATGACTGGGACAATGTTGGATAGAAAAATGAGATACTAAACCTCCTTGATGACGTTATACTTGATTATCTTGTTATATTCAGCCTCAAAAATGGAACCATGGGAAGGATACATCTTCTTAGGAGGTTGTTTGAACCCACAATGGCTTGATGGGAGGATAAGGTAATGAAAAACTACTCAGGGATCAAACCCTAACATCTCCTTGTATCTCTAGGTATATACATCACAATGTTGTTTCGAGAAATCCTCATGTTATTATTGTTCATCCAAATACATAACTATACTGATTAGTTTTGTTCTCAGACCTTATTCAATGATAAGATTTACTTGGTTTAGCTTGTTTATGGTGCTAGATAATCCTTATTCAAATATGGGGGGGGGGGGTGTTTTCCAAATCTTGTTAATCATCTAATACATGAGAGCCGAGACTAGTAGGTGACTCCACTAGAGCTATAGATTTGAAAATAGTACTATCATCTGCTCTGGTAGAACAGAAGTCCTCAATGAGGGGTTCTAGTTTTGTGGATATCATGGTAATGAAATTTGATGAGCCAATCCTATATATTTTTTAGCTATGAGACCAACCTTTAATATCAAAACAATATTTTTGAGTAGACTTCCACTATGTCAATCATTCCTTGTGGAACATGTGGAGGTGTCATGGATCAATAGACATGGGGAAGATCCCATGTTATCCTATAGGAGTCATGCTTTCTAGTAATGGCTCGTCCTGTCGTGTGTAGGTGCAAGAGGAAATCTATGAGAACTCATTCTTGGAGAAAATGAAGTATATTACCAGGTTAGGGTTCATGGGATCTATCTAGTGGATCAGTAGAATGATTATATCTATCAGATCTGTATAAGGATCCACTGAAGTGGATTTCAGAACATTATGGGTGAAGATATGCTCAACCCCATCAGTCTAAATCTATTTTACCTCCCTTTTATAATACTCATCATCTAGATAATAGGATTCATTGGATTTTAAGGTAGAATCATCACCTTCGACTACCCTAACTCAACCATTGAGGGATTATTTGAGGCATCAGTGGTATGATGAAGGGACCACTACATGAAGATGGAACCAAGGACATTCTAGAAGGGAATTATAGCCCATATCCTAGGAGTAAACCATAAACATGATTCCTTATTCTAATCCTATAGATTGGTTATTCAACTGAATCATTCCTTGTGGTGTCTAAATTCTATTATCATACCTCTAAATTTTCAGTTCAGAGGGAGTCATATCATATTCTATTATCCTTAACTTTTGTAGCATTTGGGTTGGAATGAGGTTGATCCCAGAGAAAGTATCCATCAAGAAATGATGTATTTCCATGCAATTAAACTGGAATATAGCATACAATGGGAAAATGTACCCCTATATGGCTACACTCCCCATCTTTTTTGGAGAAAGAAATAATAACTTGGAATCATTACACTTCTACACCCTCTTTATGGTGGGACTTAAGGGAGACTACCTTTGTCTCAAACTATATAGGGCTCTTCAAGGCCTCAATAAGGGGATAATGTATCTCTTTTGATAGGTGGAGTGTTTTGATGATCGAGGGTCTTACTAGAATGCTAGTGAGGTTCTTCAATACTTCACATTTCTAGACCAGAGACATGATTCTTCCTACTTGGTTTCACTCTCTAACATGTAGAAAAGTAGGTTCCATCAACTGAGGAATTGAGTCCTAGATTTTAATGGTTGTATTCCAATATTTACTAGACAACTGAGGATGAGAACTACAAAGTTTAGGTTTGGATATGGGCAGTTTTGGATGACCATAATACCCCTATGGTTGAGTCACATGATCAATCAATACATTCAACTATTGGGGAACACCTGATAGAGCATCCTGAGATGATTGTTCCTACTGGGATCTATGAGAGGCCAGCTATTTAGTATCATTTTCATGAACAATATCTTTTAAAGTAATGAATAAGATTTCCTACCTGTTATCTTGGTGCTTAACTCGACTTCAATGTCATTAGTTAGAGGTATATAAAGGAATAATATGATTTTTCTCACCATTAAGTACTATGAAATGATCTAATAGCCTAATAAAGTTCATAGAAGCACATTTCTATTCTTAATTAGTGGAATATTTTGGGATTAGAAGAATTCTAGGGGCCTCTAAAAATTTAGAATCCATGAAGTAACTATTGCTACAGACTTACATTAGCACCGATGGGGGACTCTTATTATCCTAGCATCACCGATGCCTGTTTTTTGAGACTTGGAAGGATGTGATACAGATGAGGTTTCCAAAGAAAATGGGGTATCCGAAAGGGGTTCTAATTTTTTGAAGTGAGTGCATATAATGTAAGTCTGTAGAAATAGTTTGGGGGGGGGGGGACAGGGTCCCACCTAAAATTATCTCACCCTGGGCATTTCTCAAAGATGAGATTGGTAGAGAGCCTCTTGTATCCCACTATACTATAGAGATGATTATCCAAATTGGTATCTGACTCAGCTTTCATCATGGCCCCATATGGGCTAATGATTTTGGCCACTCCTTTACCCTTGTTAGGATTCTTGTGTGTAGGCAGAA
Organism: Viscum album; assembly: GCA_963277665.1. Taxonomy (NCBI): domain Eukaryota; kingdom Viridiplantae; phylum Streptophyta; class Magnoliopsida; order Santalales; family Viscaceae; genus Viscum; species Viscum album. The sequence goes on along the minus strand of OY728131.1, from coordinate 1,627,285,690 downwards.
GTACCTCCTCGAGGGGACTCCCGAGACCCATCGTCTGCCACTATTGGAGAGAGTGGAAACCCACTTGAGGGTCTTCCAAATACTATGGCTCCCATTGGGTTATGTGTTCTCCATCATGTCCCACATCATTAGTCTGATTTATCTTATTATCCATGGTATTGATTCTAGAAACTTTCAAAGTAACAGTGGTTGGAGGAAAGTTTTCATCATTGATGGGCTAGATGACTTGATGATATCTATTTTACATTGTAAGGAGACTGAAGTGTAGGTAATATTACTACCCACATGACTTGATTTTCATTTAGGTATATGCCTCATGCATGATTCATCAGAGCATAGTGAGGCTCCTAACATTGGTCCAATAAAATTTCTAACGGTATCCCTAGGAATTAGAGCACTGATCCTCCGATAGTGCTGCAATATTAACCGTTTGTAAATTCTAATGGATGGATTCAAGATTATCAAGGATACCTAGGTAAACTAGTAGGTTATACTTGAGGTTATTGAGTATTTTCTAGATTTTTTTCAGAGACAAGAGGCTTGAACCTTAATGAGATAGTCTAATACAACAATGCATAGGGTTCTAGGTGGCTAAAACATAATCAGAAATTGCTCAGTGGCCAACATTTCCCAAAACAATCCCATTTCTCATTATCAAATTCTATTTCTGGATCTCCCCAAGCTCCAATCAACATTGTTTAGGAGGTTGTGGTTGGTAGTGATAAGGACCTACTCTGCTACTGGCTCTCTGGTAGAGGAAGTGATACACAATCCAACCACCCCAAGAACATTGGGGTGTCTTCTATATATGGGGACATCTTTATGACCATATCCACGTTGGATGGGGTGTTCATAGCTTCTTGATCGTTAGGAGAAACAATATCCTCCCGTGGACCAGTGGAGTGCTTTCCATCGTCTGAGGTCACCAATATTGATCTTGATGTTTATCCCACTTCTAAAGTAGATGTGGAGAGGATGAAGGCCGACGGTGGTAGGGATAGATGAAAATAAATCCTCTAGAAGGAGAAAATTACATCCTCTACATGAATATATCTATATAGGGATTTGGGTATCTTATAGACCTTAAATTTTGGGATGGAAAGCTTTAGTAATTGGCCTTATGCCCCCAATTCTAGTTTTGGGGGTAGGGTTACATCAAATTATTTGTTTTTACCTATTAATTAGATAAGTTGATGGTGACATGATGATTTCCTCATTAATACATTAGGTGGAACAATATTTATTTTGAGATCTATCCCCTGAGGGTCATATGGATTCCTTCCATACATACTGTGACTGGTGCCATGAGTACGACCTCTATAGAGCTCATTCTCCCTCCATCCCTTGGACGAATATTCAGGGCATTAAAAATATCTATCATGGAAAATACATTCATTTTGATTAGAAGTTTTCTGAAGAGGACCTCTACAATATGATTATTTATCATGGAGTGGCCCATGATTGTTTTTAGTGGCACCCATGAGGGGGAGAGTCAACCCAGGTTTCCTAGTGGGTGGATGGGGTCTTGATCCAAATCAGGCAGAGACGACCCCTCGTGCGGTGATCACAAGGTCGGGATGTGGTGAAATAATGATAATAAGGGCAATTGGAGATGATGGAGAGGCATACTTCTAGGTAGGGTTTGTGACGTACCCACAGAGTTGACATAGAGAGATCTAGTTTAGGGATAGTAGAGTAGGGATGGGGTTGGATTTCTCGATGGCTTGTATCATCATTTGGCATTATCTTCATGGCTAGGTAGGATACCTCTTGGGAAGCTCACAAGTGTTTGTAGCCATAAGCATGGTTTGCACATAACCTACCTCATCAGTGTAGGGGAGCGAGATGCCATATAGTTTTTGAAAAAAGGATCTAGAAATGGTTCATCATGGTGACCAGGGGGGTTCCCCCCTGCATGGCCCTTGGAGGTAGCAATGAAAGTAGGGTGTGGAGGCTGCAAGGTCCTAACAGGACATATCCCTGATAGGGATGATCCCCTCATATTCATGTCATTGGATGAGGGCATTGATGAACCTATGATGGATGAATTTATAAGGAGATACAAGGTGAGGGTGTTCGTTATCTATAGAAGTTGTGTCCACTGTAGTAGGAGAGTAGTTGAGCGGGATTTCCAAACCACTAATCCTTCTACCCCCACACCTATTGGTGGTGGTATTATGAAAACCTTCAATATCCCGATTCCTGTATTATGCATGAATTCAATCATTAGTACAGGTATGATAAAAGTGATTCCCAATGTGTCCAATATTTTCCAATATTTCCCATATAGTTCCAAGATGGAGGAAGGATCCATAATTTCTCATATCAAAGATTCCAAATGTCACTAATTTTTCCCCAGTTATAGGAGAATAATTTCATGTTGGGCCCACCATTTTGGTTTAGTGAGGCCTAATGATAAATTCCTGGATCTGGTGATATCCAAATCTGGTGGTGTCTAATGTTACTGATAAACTCATAGTTGAAGGACATGAGTTTCATATGAGGTCACCATTTTATTTTCTGATGCTTTTGGCTATTGGAGTGCACATCAGGTTTGTTGATACAATTCTTTTCATTCCTTTCCTCTCATGGAGTGGTTTAATTCCAATAATGAGTTATTCCTCCTCCAGGGTGGCTTATTGGTTTCCTTAAATTCCCTTTTTCTAAAGTCATGTGACCTCTACCACTGTGGATAGTGATGTTGGGTCCTTGATCGAAATGGGATGATGGGATGTTGGTTCCTCCTTATATGTATTATAACTTAGATATCATTTCATAGTATGGGCCTTCCTAATAGGTTTGACTCATGTTCATAAAACTCATATGCAGTTCCATATCATGGTGGATTCCAGTTAATTAGACTTCTTTTTTCTCAATAGGGTAGAAATCTATAGTCATATATGATGGTGATGTTGAGAACAATTGGAAATTGGTGGATGTTGGGTGTGTTGGGAACCTATAAGGTTTTATTCTTTCAAAGTTGAGGGAATCTCATACATGATAAATCTTATATATAGAACCTAATGCATCCCATGCATGAAATGAGGATATTTTCACCAGGGGAATAATACTTTCAGTGATTTTTACCTCAGACATCCCATGTTCACTGTATGAGGTACATATTCTCTATCATATTGTGGGGTCATAGGTTTAACATATTACAGGGACAAGATCACAGGTTTAACATATTATAGAGAAATATTGGTCATAAATTTAATGTATAATAGAGGTTAGTTGGTCACAGATTTAAAAACTTGTTGAGATAGGATGGTCATAGATTTAACATCTCATGGAGATAGGTTGTCCAAAAATTAAATTTTTTATGGAGACAGGTTGGTCACAAATTTAATATCTTGTGGATACTAATTTTGTCACAAATTTAACATATTGTGGTGATAGTTTGGTCACATATTTAATTTATTGTGGAGATAGTCTGGATGGTGAGATTTTAGTGTGTTCCCATAGGGAATATGATCACACTTTAGGGGTGTTTCTTCCTAGGGGGAGACAGAAAAATTTATGGTGGTGTTATGGGATCAGTTTTGTACCTTAGGGAGGTATCCCAAATATGTCGGGATTAAACCTTAAGGAAGGAATCCTACATACCCTCTTAATATATATTGATCAAATCACACATAGTTTAAGTGCCTATTTTATGGTTTTATGACATTACCAATCCATGTAGTTTATCTTCATGCAGTAAGGATGCTTGTGTCATAGAAGGAGAAAAACAAGGGATATTGTGGGGATTATGCATGGAAGATAACATAATATTGGGATTTAATCCCTAGTGGGGTAGGATATTTCATCCCATGATGATTATAATTGGGTCATCCTATGTTCATCACATTGGGTAGGATATGTGGTGTCATCCCATGCTAGTCATACATGATGTATCCTATGTTCACCACATAGGGTGGGGTTATAAGTTAACAGCATTTATTGAGGAAATTATTGTGTATTTTAGTATCAAACTATTAGGATCTTGGGATATTCAATTTAATATCTTGTAGCTCATATATTGGATGGGCCTACAAAAAGAGAGACTCTTTCTAGGTAGGAGATGATGATAAGGAACTTGTTTTTTAGTAGGAAAAGTCGGTATATACCTTTGATAATGAAATATTCAGGGATTATACATATACAACACATGCACATCAGGGTGGTGAATGATGTAAAAAATTCCATGGTGAAGTGGAAAATAGGTATCCTGAAGTTAGGATGTCTATTCCTAGGAGAAAGAGTCATTAGGGTGCCTATGCTTAGGAGAAATAGGTGATATAACTAACTAGATTGTTCTTATATAAAAAAGACTAGACACGAGGGTAGATGATATAGGTTGTGCAGGTGTTCAAGGAATGAGTGGACCTAGAGGTTTTTGTGTGAAATTTTATAGTTTTTTTTTCACAAGTATTTTTTCGCAAAAAAATAGTCTATATCACAAAAATATTAAAAGGGTATTGAGGTCATAGTTTCACGCAACATCTGGAGTTGCACGAAACTTATGGTTGCATGAAGGGAACTTATCTTGCATAAAACCATGTAAAATTTAAGTGTAGTTGCATGAGTACATATAAAACATGATCCGGGGCACATTGGGGCTCATGTGAGGTGATTAATGCAAGTTCACTACCTTTGAGAATCCATGAATGTCTAGAGTTGTGACATGTATTGAAATATGGGGTTGTGCTAGCGATATCCCACATTTCAACTTCCAGTGGTCCTCCTCCAAATGGGGGGGGGGTGAAGGAGTGATGCTCTATTTATAGTTGAAATTTGTAGCTTCAGGTGTGAAACTCTAATTTTTTCATTAAAAGTGGTTGCACACTATCTATTACATTTCCGGTGGGGTAGGGTCACATATGGAAGTAGTTAAACATTTCCCTTATCACACAAATATTTAGAGAACTAATCCTTAGTGCTACATGAATAGGTTGAGTATTTCATAGAACATCCTCTTCATCATTTGGGATCTTCTATAATTCCTGTGAAACCTGGTTTCTTTGATTTTACCTTTTGAGCATAAGCTATTTGCATGCAGAGTCAGAGAGTGGTGTTAAATGCCTCGCAGTTATAGGCAATTTTTCCCTTGGATTTGGAATGGTATCTTAAGACAGGATGTGTATTTATTATAGAGAAAACCTACCTTATGATAGTTGAGATTATTTTTGGTGCCTATAATCTTAAAAAAAATAAATACCCCAAAATGTTGAAGATCAGAAAATATGAATCACAACAGGTTAACCGTGAATTTTTTTTGTCTATTTAAGAGATAATTGTAGAGGTTGAAGTGAAAAAAATTTATGTGGAGGGGGGGGGTCCATTTTACAAGAATCTTCTGGGGTATAACTAAGTGATTTGATTCTCTATATTATGGATTTATGTGAATAGAATTAAATAGTATGACACACTTTATTTGACTGTAAAATGAAGATCACAAACTCATTTGACGCTCTCCATTTTGGTTGCTAGAGCATCAAACCACTTGACACTATTAACCACCATAGACAGGGAATAAAATGGATTGATTCACTTTACAAGAGTTTTTAGAGTGTCATTTTCTGCTTTTGGAATCCACATCGGTAAATAAATATATCGTGAATCCACAAAAATTTTAAAAAAATAAAAAACCCAAATAAGATTTTTTTTCCAGTCTGATTCATTGTGAGCAACATGAATGTGGATGGTGACATGCATATAACATTTTATTTCATGAACATGGACATAATTATTCATGTTACACTATGTTAGGGAACACCATGGACAAAGTTATAAAAATGTATCCATCAAACCATATAACAAAGTTGGCGATCTACACCCAAAATCATCTCCTAATACGTGGATCATTATATAAATAATGTTATTTGATAGTTTACTTATGAAAATATTAATACACATACATGAAGTAGTATATACCATTAAGTTTCAAGTTTTTTATTATGTATTTTTTTAAAATAAAATAAAATTATAAGAATGAGTTTAGGTTAAAACTATTTTAAAAAATGGGTCACAATGCATTTGAAACATTAACATCTTGGTCAAAAAATTAACATAATGTGTTAAAGCCCTTAATGCATTCTGAAATGAGTAAAACAAAAATGTTAATTGATTTTATAGTTTTTAATATATATGTATTTATATATTTTTTATTTTTATAAATACATAATTTAGGATAATTATTAAATTATTTGTTTTAATTGGTTATTAATTAGAATTAATTAAAATTAATAATTAATAATTAGTAATAAATAATAATAATTACTAATAAATAACATTAATAAAATTTATTTAACAATAATAAAAAATAAAGTTAAATTTTTTCCATATTTACATTATATTTATGTTTACAATATAATACACATAATAATTATTAGCATAATTATTATAGTTATTAACATAAATAAAACATAAATATAATGTAAATATTATTGACATTTAACCTATATATTAATTTATTAACCAAAATATATTGTTAATAATAGTTATTATTAACATAAATATAATAGAAATAATAGTTTTTAGTGTAGATATAATGTTAATGTAATGATTGTAAAAAATATATAACATAAATATAATATAAATGTAATGTAAATATTTCATAAATTTAACATAAATAGTAGTTACTAATAATGTAAAAAAGTGGTTATTAATAATCTAAATATAATATAAATAATAGTTATTAATATATATATATAATGTAAAGATAACATAAATATAATATTATTAAACTTCATATAAAATAAATACAATGTAAATATAAGATAAATATAATGTAAATATAATGTTTTTAAGGTAAATATAATATAAATAATAGTTATTAATAACATAAGTTACAATAAATTTTATCCATAAATTATTGGTCATTATTTAAGTCTTTAATAACTTCAAAACACATGAGATCCCTCTTCTTTTTATTCTATTAATCTCATAACTCTAAATCCCATGTTCAATTGATTGTTCAAGGGTTACCACTATGATTTAAATAGATAAATATGAAACATAGTGGAAATCATGGAACTAGGAAAACTTTTTAAAAGAATAAGATAAATTAAAATGATAAATATAGAGGAATGAAGAGAATAGTGGTTGTCCAACTATCCACCTGTATGCTTTTTATGGAAATGTTTCTTATATATGAAGTGACCTTTATTTCCCAAATGGTCTTTCCTTTATAGTTTCTCATTCCATAAGATTTTCTGAAATTTGCAGGAATATAAAATTTAGTTTTTTATGTCTCTTCTAGTCTCAAATATTTACTTCGATGACTTTGAGTTCTACATGGATATTTAGAATGAAGATATATTAGTAATGATTAATAAAATCACAAGATTTTATTTGGTGTATGATAATTTTTTGATGGTTTTGGTCCTAATCTAAGTTTATCCATTTTTATTGACTAGACTCTCTATGTATCTTATAAATAATTCATTCCCTAAAACTATAAATAATGGATAAGAATTGCATGCAGGGGAGAATAATAAAATCTTAAATGAGAAAGAAAGATTAATGTAGTAAATAGTTATCATCCCTATGTATCCCTATATGAGGATGAAATCAATGGGTTAGTGTATGAAATAAAATGATGATATATGAAATAAATGGAATGGGTGTAATGTATTAAGGTGACTATAAAGGGAAAATACTCCAAAGCCCCCAGGTCCAGACCCTTATGATAAGTGGAATCAATGAGTGAAACTGATATGTGAGTGATAAAAAGGGAAGGTAGAAGAATGTAAAATATCTTCTTTAAAAAAATAATAATATCAAAATGTGAAATTAAACTTGTATATTACTTAAAACATTTCTTGTATTGTCAATAATAACAACCAACTTGTATGGAAACCATATGCAATAAGACACTAGATTTTATGATAAAAAAGATAAGACTTAAAGAAACTCAATTTCATATTTTTATGATAACATGAGTTTTCACTAAAATATGTATATGATTAAAATTTTGATGATGAAAAATATTATCTATTGTCTTTTTTCCATCTTACCACTTCAGTTCCTTCAGGATGTGCTTTCTACTAACAAGACGTGTGAGATATTATTTTGGTGGTATTTCATTGTGATGGGATCTATAAAATTTATAAGATAATAATAGAATGGAAGTATAATAATATAGGTATGGTGTGTAATATATTAATACAATTTAAAAGAAACCATTTAATAAAGCCTCATAATACTAGAAAGTGTTATATTGTTGAAATCATGTCAATATTGTTAACTATGTGATCTATCCTATTACAAAAATACTTTTATTATTATGAAATTTTCTAAATTTTTGATGACTATAAAAGTATATATTATATTTATCTCCTAGTACTAAATGATGGGACAAAAATCATAATGTTTTCCTAATCTATAAGAAATTACTTTATAATATTCAGTGGTGGAGGTTTGTAGGTTTCATGTTTAACTATGTTAATTCCCCCCACTATGATTTTTTATCATGGGATCTTAATCAGGATTTAATTGAATATAGAATATGAAAATAATGATGAAATGGATCTGTGTTGGATTTTTTTGGAATTCTTCTTGATTTATTATGTGAAATTCTTATCCTTGAACTGTAAAAATGGATAAGCATTTCTTACAGAAGATAATTAGGGAAGTTAAAATGTAAAAGTTAGTGGAATGAAGTTAATGGTAGTTTTCCCTATGTCCACACAATGTAATATGAAATCTATGATAATGAATATTCAATCAAATGATGATATAAGAAATTATTATTATTATTTTATTTATAAATATAACAAGATAAACCATTTTCTGAAATATCAACATTTGATTAGTTATTTTATATTTACATTATATATATCTTAATAACTATTTTTTATGTTATATTTATATTTTTAATAACTATTTTTTACATAATAAATAACTATTATTTAAATTATAATTAAGTTAATAACATAATATTTAGGTTTTATTTACATTATATAAAATTATATTTATGTTATATCGAATTTAATAAATATTATTTTTGTTATACTTACATCATTAATATAAATTTAATATAATGTAAATAATTACATATTACGTAATGTTAATTATTATTGATTATGGTTAACTAAACTTTATAATGTTTATTTATTACTAATTATTATTAATTTTTACTATGTAATATTTTTTATTTCTAATTAATAACCAATTAAAATTAATTATTTATCAAATATCATTAATTATTTATAAATTTACATCTATTTATTTATTAAAAACTTCAAGGACCCTCATGCATTTCATCGAATCCCAATGTGTTAGCGGATTTAATGAATTTTGATACCATTTTTAAAAAAATAGTTTTAATATAAACACATTTCTATAATTTTGAGGGAGGATTTATCAGGCCTTTTATGAAAAAAATCTAGGATCACACTATGGTAATGAATATATATTGGAAATAATAATCATGATAGGAATATGAATATGGTACAATGTGGTAGTTAGGCGGTACATCATGGAAATATATAAGAATCTCTAGTTGGGAAACATAAAAGAGCACTGAGTGTGTTGGCACCATTCATTCAACCATCTATCCACCTATAATTATAATGTGGGATGGAGGGATGACCTTACACATGATGATCAATAATGTGGAATCAGTTGGATGACATGGCATGACTTGGAAGGTTGTTTGGTGGGTTCCTACATAATGATCTCTGGGTGGGATGTTTGAAAGAGTGATGAGTGTGTTGGAACCTATAAATATACCCTCCTACACATAATTATGATATGGGTTGGTTGGTTCCCTTATTTCTTTTTAAGGGTCATCACAAACTCCAGATGGATGATACATTACTATTGTTGCTGGAAGGTGGGGAAACATGACCAAAGACTAGTTACTTGGCATGGTGTAGGCTACTTTTTTGGGTGTTCAGGCTATCTCCTATAAAGGGCCATTAGGAAAAAATCAGTTCGGCCTTCAGTCAATATATAACTTGGGCCTTCGGGTTACTCCATGTAATTAAATAAGTTTAGTGGGTACTTTTTATTTCTTATGTGTAGGGATAAGGCTTGACCCAATAGGGTTCTTGGGTGTGTGCGTTGTTTGTGGTTCATAACCCCTTCTACCTAAAAAAGAATAAAAATAGAGGAGAATATGTGATAAATGAACAACCAATATTTATATTTAAAATAATAACTAAAATATTTCAAAATCAAATACATGTTTATATCATGATTCAGTTCAAATGTGATATCTAATTTTATCAACATATACTGTCTAATGATAATCAATTCCTTGATATAGTGAAAGAATAAAAATAGTGAAGAACATCTGAGAATATTATAACAAATGAAAAGAGTGATTTGAAATTGATCAAAATGAAGAATAAAAAATCCAAAAAATGCAATGCATAAAATGTCACACAATTTCAATACCACAAGTGAATGATGTAAAAACCGATAAATAAAATTACATTAATTTGAGAAGAAATATAAAAATATTGTATCCCTTATCTAACGAGACCACTCCATCCTCAAGATAACATCAAAATACCATCTCCAACCTAATAATATAAATATGAAAAAAATATAAAGCATAAGAGAGAAAATAAATATACTCACTAAGTTCCTCACTATGTTTTCATATGAGAAGAGTATTGAAATTAATCATTGAATGAAATACAAAAAATATTTCACAAACAAGTTACAAAAATCATCTACACCAATAAATCACATCAAACATTAATTTACTATAAATACAAAAAATACATAAAATATCCTTCCTCAAATTCATATTTATATTCCATGCCCATAAACTTCCCAACAACCTCCCTTTCAACATCACAACATCTAAAACTCTACGATGGAGTGTTAATAACCACAATAACAATCCATCATTGTGTCCCTAACATTAATAGAAAAATATTACTTTCACCCTAGTAATAAGTAATTATCCACCATATAAAATAACTACACATATATAACCATAAAAAGTACACTATGATATGACTAAAACAATGAAAACCCTAATTATCAACATCATTACCAAACTATTAACCACTCAATCCATAAATCATCATAATTTAAACTAGTAACCAAAAATCAATTCTAATTTTCATTTTAGATAAATGGTGAATCTATTTTATAATCCCTTTAAAATCATAAAAAATAAACTTCAATCAACAATAAAGTGTATAACATACTCATATCTTGTGTGTCTCACCATTAATTACAAATAGTATCATTTTTTCCACATCTTAGAGTCAATGAATATAACAACCATAATAATAATATTCTTTCATTATCAATCTAAAACACAAAACATTTGAGAATCAATAATATCATAATAAATTTATCATCATAGTACCATTATTATTATCAATTTCAAATAAAATTCATTCATAATCATTTCAACATAATAAATAAACAGAAACATAAAATTTTAATATTTAACAACCTCTTTCTATATGTTATTGTATGGGAAGCATCTTAGAATACCTGAATAATACCAGAGCTAGGTCAACAATTCACCTCATAAAAACCTCCCTATATATCAAGGGGTATCATCTAGTGGAAAGGGTCAAATATATACAACAGGGAGACTATACCCAAAGTACCACAAAAATCTAATTACAGTAAATAACTGAAAACAAAAAAAATATCAAGGAAAACATTTGGAGTTATAAAAAATATATAACTATAACAATAACATTACATATGTTGAATTAAATTAAAACACATGTTTAAATTATATATCTATCATAAAAAACATTATTCCCTTCCACAAGTCAATCATATAAAAGGTAAAAAATAAGAATAAACTAAAAATAATGTTGTTCATAACATTTCTAAAAGGGTTATCATCCTCACCAAAAAACCAATTTCAGTATCTTTAATACCACCTAGATCTATCATTTATAATCTGGCCCTTTAATTGACCTATATATCTTATATAAAGGTTTCATATCCACTACAAAACATGTATAGTGGATGAAGACGATTCTTTGAAGGAAACCAAAAATGAGAACAAAAAACAAATCATTTTGTATATATATGAATTTAAGAAAAATATAATATACAATGTCTTAATAATCAATATGAAACAAATAATTCATGATTTTATTTGATAACCATTCTACCATGATGGTTTACTCTATGTCCTTAAACTAATATCGATGAAACATCTCAGATGTAAAAAAAATTCATACTCTGATGGTGTTTTGATCTCCAAACTAGTCCAAAATATAATATATTAGTATATATATTTCATAGAAGAGGCATAATATAGTTATTACATTTGTAATAAAACACTATAGGCTTCATGCCTCATTTTCTATCCTATAACATTTGAATAACCATTTTGAAGTGAATTTAAATCATGGGAAGGGTATATCATAGCCAATAACTCAAAAAATAAATCATATCATAGGGTATGATAATAATGACGCTTAGTTACAAGTATACATATCAATGGGAAGTAACCAAATCAATGAAACCTCAAGAGACACCCACATCACCTAACATCTAAGATTAAACGGAGAGAACAGTAGATGTGCACTATCATACCACAATTATATCCCCAACAGCTAACATTTTTTTTGGATAAGCAATAGTAACCCAACTATAATTCACCCCACACATAGCTCTAAACTATACACCAACACATCCATCACATCCCACAAACAATGTTAAACCTATAACTTTTCTAAAAAACACACCACTCCAAACACCATATACACCAATCCTGTCCATATAAGAAACGATCATCTTTCTCATAGATCATCTCTCAGATGACTACCCAACCCATAAACCATAACTTTATATTCTAAAAATTTTAATCTGAATATGAATAATTTGATTAATTATATAACTCATCTTAATCTTGGTAGGTTATCCCATTTAGTCATGAAGGTATTATGAATTTTCACACCTCTCATCATTGTCCACCAATGTGAGATTCCATCCCATAATCCTCCTTTGTACATATAACACACCTAATCCCATAAGAACAACAATTAATTGAGTATCAAAATAATAGTCCATTTCATGAAAACTAATATATTGGGTTAAATAAAACCACAATCCATTCGTGGGACCAATCCCTTATCCCAAACTCAGCCTTATATGGCCTCTCAAAATTCAAAAATATTATACATGCCAACCCCCACTAAAGTGACTCACAAGGTCATAGGACCATGAAAATCCCTTATATAAACCATACCTTGTATAAATTACAATTAAAAAATCATTTATCACACAACTTACCCCTAGATGAACAACCCTTACACCATTACAAGAGGCTAACATAAGTCATCATGCTTAATATAACCTTAATACACCTATTGAAATTCATTACTATTATCAACTCAAGGATCACAAGGAGGCACAATAATCAAGAAATTATATGATCATCCCATTATGAATGGTATATTCACTTCATTCATAATATATTCTACCTATTCAACATAACCAATAGTTTCATATTGGTCCCACATGAGTCACATCAACATGATTTCCCATAACCATATACTATAATACATATACAACAAATATAAATGCATGGATTGATATTTTAGAGAACACTTACATCTTCATCAAAGTTATCCCCTCAATACATGTTCTTCCAACTCTATTTGAGTCCACATAGATATCTCTAAAGAATAATATCCTTTATATCATGTCATAATCCCTAATAAAATTAAGTATAACATTAATAATTAATTTCTCATAATTAATCAACAAGGAATAATCCAGCAGAGCTGATCCAACAATAAAGTGATGTCAAAAACACCACCAAAAAAATTTTGATGGTCCATGGTGTGATCATAATACCTATAAATATAAAATAACCCTCATTTACACTTTACCATTAATCAATTTTGATCTATATTAATGAAATTATTATGAAAACTCATTGAGAGATTTAACTCCATCAAAATATTGAACAGACATGTGTGTAAATCACTATCAAGCCACCTTTATCCACTATAAGGAAAATCGACATCATCTCAATTATATTTCAGTATATCACAGTGAAAATTAAAAAATATATATGGTTATGGTAATCTAAAATCAATAATTATATGATAGAAGAGACATTAATGAATAAGGATGGAGATCCTTACCTCAACTATGTGAAAAAAACACTCACAAACCATCTAGGATCGAGTAAGAAGAGAAGAGAGAGGAGATGGAATGATGGTTAACATCCCTTTATTAAGCCGAACCAAAAGAGACAACCATGTGGGGGTATTTTAATAGAAAAACAAAATAAAATACCAAAAGGATTTTTTTTAAAATGATTTAGGACATAGGAAGCCTGATAACCCTCACCAAACTCCAATTGAGACTACTGGGGTCCTAGTGGACAACCAATGGGCTCCTAGTGGGATCTGTTATAGCCTATAAACTCTCATCCACATACAATAAACTCAATATCTCTATAAAAAACCTTTCAAAAATGTATTTACACATAAAAAATTATAATCTTTTAAAAAAATTTGGTACCACTTTCCACTCATCAAAATCTTAAAAATTTAATTTCACCTAGATCCAAATCCTCAAAGATCTTATGTTATTCTGATTCCACTATTACATAAAAACACGGGTCATTAAAAAATTCCCCTATATATGAATTTCCTTTTTTGAAAAAAATCAATGTGCATATCACATAAACCACACAATCCACAAAGACCAAATTCCAATTTCACGCCTCATATGTTCCATCGGTATGAGCATATCTGCATATCACATGATCTAAAAGAAATATCTTTTATTCAATATCCTCCATCCCCACCCTTTCAAATGCACTAGTTATTCCCTATATAACATGTATGGATTTAAATCCATCCCAATAATCCCAATTACATACAAAATTTCCATTTAAAACTCCATTGTACATACTTCCTTTGAAATATTCTTAACCCTTGCACAATGGTACCAACCGACTCTGCCTTCTTAACCGATGATGTACTTACCCTAGTTACATCCATTTAAACACATTCATTGAATTTGGGATCAAATGATCAATATCATTGATGTCCATAAAGTTGTTACTCACTTAGAACAATGCACCTATGTTTTCAAATCATTTTTATTCTATAGGAAAAGAGCATTTAGCGATGGTTTTCAAAGCCACCACTATATGGTTCATTATTATTTTTTAATGGTGATTTTAGATAACTATCAAAAATTCAATAAACTTAATTAAAAATTAATTCAATATAGTGCTGGTTAAAACTGTCGATAAATCTGTTTTTTTAAAATAATTTATTTAATTGTAATGGTGGTTTATTGAAAACCACCACCAAATTCATGATAATAAATAATTAATTAACATTCTAATTACTTATTAGTAATTTATAATTTGTAATTGATTAGTAATTATTATTTAATAATAACAAGTTAATATTTATAATAATATATAATTTGTTATGTATAACTTTAATTAATTTTTATTTGTTATTTATTAATTAATAATTATTTATAATTATTAGTTCATGATTATTTTAAAACTAAATAAACTATAAACTATAAATTAAATAATAAATAATAAATATTTATTAATTACTGATTATTAATTATTAATTATTTAATATTTGTATATTTAAATGTAAACAAATAGACACACACACACACACACAGACAAACATACACACATACATACACACATACATACATACAGACAGACACACACACACACACAGACATACAAACAGACACACACACACACACAGACATACAGACACACACACACAAACACACACACACACACACAGACAGACAGACAGACACATACAGACACACACACAGACATACATACACACAGACATACATACATACAGACACATACAGACACATACAGACACACACACAGACACACACACAGACATACATACATACATACATACATACATACATACATACATACATACATACATACATACATACATACATACATACATACATACATACATACATACATACATACATACATACATACATACATACATACATACATACATAAATACATACATACATACATACATACATACATACATACATACATACATACATACATACATACATACATACATACATACATACATACATACATACATACATACATACATACATACATACATACATACATACATACATACATACATACATACATACATACAGACACACACACACACATACAATCACACACACACACACACATACATACACACGCACACACACACACAAACAAACAAACAAACATACATACATTTGATTCATGTGTTCATCTATGCTTCACGACCTATCAAAGCGAAGCATATAAAAAAATATGATAATATAGTATACCAATTTTGTAATAATTTGTAATAAAAAATTTATTAGTGTTATAAGAGAATTTTAAAATAAAACTTCAACTTCAATGGATATAACTCTTGATATGGGTGTTTTTTAGGATTTATGGCATGTTCAATCCAAGAATTAAAAACCTATACTATATTTAGTATAAAAAAACCTATACCTCATTTTTTATTGGTAAAAAGGGGCCCTGAAGGCCTCAAAAACTGTGTTCTAAGTTAAAGTTCCCTTATTTTTAATCTTTCAATGGTATTTCTGCTTAAATTAAGAGGTTCTTATTATCCTTTTTTGGGTAGTGTATGAATTTATTCCCTTGGTTTATGTTCCTATTTATATGATTGTTTTGAAATTGTATTTTTCTGCCTTCTTTTTCAAATTTATTTTTCTGATATGTATTACGTGACAAGGATTTACTTGTCTAAGTTAATCCCATATAATTATCTCTTTACAATTCTAAGGTTTAAATTTGGATGGAATTCATGGTTAAACCTTAGTGATCATGGACATTTATTACGGTGGGAAGTTCAATGTTAAGAATTATTCATGTGTGTACATACTTATAGATATTTATATTTTTGTACACACACACACACACACATATATATCAAATTAATGATATTTATTTATATATTTATATGTATTTATTATATATATATATATGTGTGTGTATATATATTTATAATTATATATATATATAATACATATTGATGGCCCGAAATCCGATGCTCACAATGGTTAGAAAACACAACTGAATACAATATAAATTTCCTAAAGGAGATGAATTGAAGGACCGAGTGAGTAGCTAGTATCATGCAATTTCACTGGTATTTATGTACAACTACCCCTATTTGTAGTCATCTAACCTTATTACCAATATGAAAGTTGCATCTCATCCTACCATGAATCATTACATCACATTGCTCTGCAAAAAACATGGTAGGTCACCCCTCCATCCCACTATAGAGATCCATGCAGGAAGAGGTTCATGTGAAAGGTATTAGTACACCCATATCACTTTTGAACCACCTACCCTAGCAATGCTCACATGGTGCCTCACTGCAACACTTTTCTATTGCACTGCATCATCAGACTGATCCCACCATGTAGATAGTTACATGTTGGTCCACTCCATCACTAAACCACCATGAAATTACTAATGATTTTTTTTAAAAGAATCATGAAATGATTAATGACACTAATGTATATAATGGATTTAAAAATCCATCATTTATCATTTGAAAATGTCTTAAACCACTAATATAATCCAAAAAAACAACTGTTAAGTGACATTTTTAGCATAGTGGGTTCTGGATTTTTATCCACCCCGTGGAGAAATATATATCATGTAAAACCTAATTTCTTTATTTCCATTGTTGTACCCTTTATATAGTCACTAAAATTTTGAAAAACTTGAGTCATAATTGGACCATTCACCAAAATATACACCCCATCATCCATCACATGTATTGAATTTTTCTACCCAACATTAATCAATTTTGAAATCTAGTATCTTTTTAGAAACCATATGTAAATCATCTACATTCCTTTTGGTATCTTAATAATAAATATAGTTATAATCTTCTCAGTGATTTTACATCAGTCATCGATGTCTTGTTACAATACCATCCACACTAGGTCCATACCATTAAGCCATTAATATATAACTAACCACCAAAGGATTTGATATATAACCACAATATTGATACCATCACATTGTAATATTAATATATGATCTAATTTCACATCCCATAACCCCCCCTCAATATAGTCTGTTAACCCCAACCCATGTGCACTGTTTCATGGTCCTGGGACATCATATTTCTCTACTTTACCACTATTTATCACAAAAACATTATTCATCACCACCTATGAATTCCTATAGACACAAAAAACAGAACATCCATCAATATTTACTAAATCATAAATAAAAATTTTCTTCAATTTTAGTATAAACTCAAGAATTTGGTTCATACCTAAAATTAATAACCCTTATTTTTTATCACTCATATTTTGAAAATAACTAATTTTTTACCATGAAATTTCCCAATATAAGTCTTAAAAATCATCACAGATGTCCCAAACTACCATAGTAAGATATTCTTACACTATACATTCCTACTTAATGATCCTCCATAACATTAAATTACTACCTTTACAATTCAAAATAGACTATGAAACAACCATATCTTACATAAAATTAATATGTTTTACAATGAATTATAAATTGTAAAATAATTTTGAGAACTATTTATTTCTTTGAGGATTATATAGGATAGCTCTAGAATTTGTAACTACACTAATCATCATCACTAATCCCTTGTAGAACTCAAAATAAATAACTTCTAAGGTTCAAAACATCTTCATTTTAAAGGTTATTTTTTCTAAAGCAACACCCATTTGTGAGATTCTCTTTTACTCAACTAACATATCATGCGAAATATGATCTTTAGAATTTCTATACAATAAATAGATACCATCCCGATGCTCATAACCTGATTATACATCCATAACACATCTTTCAAATATTTACCACTCCAGCACATTCACTATCAAACATGACTCCAAGGGCCATTCAATACTATTACATATTAGTACAAATATAATGTTTTGATAAGGATTTCATTATATGAACATATCTATCCATGATATGCTCACTAACACATATCACCCCATTTGAAAATGAAGCACACTAATTCCCATACCACATATTTTTTCTAAATATTTATAAATAAAAAATCCATGTTATTTGGCTTCATTGTTTATTCAAGTTCAAAATCTCTTCTAAAGCCTCATCATCATCAATACATTTTATATTACACCCTTATATATCTCTTTAATATGAAATGGTGTTTTGTGTAAATAGTCTCACTTGATGTATCTCACATCTCATTTTATATACCCTAAATGTTATACAACTATATAATCTCTTATCCCCAAGGTAAAAGTGATCAAAAAATTTCTATTACCACAAAAATTTGTTACCATTCTCTAAATTTCACACATCACATGAATACAACCTCATTTTCCTCCATGGATTGTGAGAAAAAACTATCCTATACCAAATCAGAATCATTGGGTCTCATACATAATTTATTACATGATTCGATATAACCCCATGACCACACCCTTCCCATGATACTATTATTTTCATTATAAAAAAACTAGGATCACATGTCTAATCAATTAGGGACATGCTACAACTAATCCTACCCATCACATACCTCATTTATAACCTATAAAATACTACATGTGTTAGAATTACCATATGAACCTAAGGAATACAAAATAGAATACATGACCCACTATAGGTATTATAATACATAAAAAAATCCCATTCCCATATCAATTCATATTAAAAAAATTCCAATCATACCTGACCCATTATAGACTTTTACTCACTAAATGTGAATATAGAAATCTCTATCAAGTGTTAATATCCTAGAGAACCCTCCAAATAGGGCTTAGATAATTAACATACACCCAATAAGTTATTCTAAAAAAACAAAATAATTTATTGATGAATTATCATTGACAAAACTGATCCTTTTAAAATCTTTTTTGAAATCCTTTTTAAAATTATTACCTAAAAAACATGTATGAAAATATTATTATTTCAGTTACACATAGTTATGTACATGTCATGTGGAATTATGTGATAAGTATGATATATGAATCTAAACCCTCATTAAAAATTAAGAAAAAATTAAAAAAAACATAAAACTAATAACTACAATATCATATCTCAAAAAATATCAAATTTTACTAAAAAAAATAAAACAAATTCAATTTCACAACCATGGTAAATTGTACTTCCATGAACAAGTATTTGTGAGGAAGAATTTTAGAGTCCATCCCATCTTATAACAAGTATTTTATACATATAATAATCCCTAAAATTATAAAAAATTGAAATAAAATCTCTGATACAACTTTTAATGACCCCAACCTTGAATACCCAAACAAAACCTGACCCAATTCTCCATAATGCCTTAGGATAACCTCTTGTATGCTAGAAAATTACATCTAGTTTTATGGGTTTAATCAATATAATGGGGTATTGTACCCTCCGTACCATAACCATTTTATTATCATAAAAATATAAACACATAAAACATTCTTTGAGGAAAATATAGAATTATAAAAAAAATTATAACTATAAAAAATATCACACATATTGAATCAAAATTAAAATCATATTAAAAACACACAAAATCGTATAATAAAATATTTTATTGAGTGAGTCAATCATATATTTGGATGAATATGATAAAAACAATATAAAAATTATGCAACACCATTTTTATAAAGGTCCTAAATTTCACTTTGGATAAAATTAAAATCTATTCAAAGATACAAATCTCAATCCCCTTTTATCCTTCTATTTCCTAGAAATTATTCCCAAAGAAAAGGGTTTCAAATCCACCGAGGTGGATTCAAAAAGTGGGAGTAAAAAACAATGTTACACACTACCAACATACACCTAAAATATTTCTAAAAATTTATACTTAAGTAATTTCACAATACAATATTAAAATCCACAACACTTAATATGAAATACAGAATTCAAGTTATAGTAAACCAATAAATAAACCACTAAGATTGACCTTACATACTTTTTATAATTCCAATTAAATACATCAACCATACCAAAACTCATAATGTGATAGCACCCTAGTATCCTAACAAGTAAAACCAACCATATATTAGAATTTGAATTTCAAGAGAGGTGAAACATAGCCAGTACCTTAGGAATAAACTATACATTAGGGATCACAGATCATTATTGGTCCCTTAAAATCTAATCAACCATAGGAAAGTAAATCCAAGTCATGGTAATAGAGAAACATATCCCATACATCTAGAATAAAACATTCCATGAGGTACCATGATAATATACCCTTTTTCATGCATCATCAATATTATTGGGAAGATCCCAAACTGTGAGTGATTCAAGAATCACCCTCCACTCCTAGAATCCGATTCTCCTTGAGAAAGAACAATTGGTGAGAATCGTGACATCATTGTTAGGACTCAATAATTCAACAAACATTGAGAGAAGCAAGAAAAACCTACTATAATCAAACCAATCCTAGAACATAGTTATAGACTAACACACCCCTCAATTATCACAAACCACATCCATCCTATACCTTATAAAATAGACATCCAATTATATAAATTATGTATATCAAACATATCTATATATGAAAACACTCATCCTAAACAAAAATAATCTCTCATATGATCACCCACTTGAAAGTCCATGACTCTCTATTTTCACCCCTCAACATTCAATTCAAATACAATGAATAATTATATAAACCATCCTATTCTTGGTGGTTCAAATCATTTAGTCATAGAGGAACTACTCTATTTATGTGACAATCATTATTCACTACTAATGTGTGGTTCCATACCATAGGGATTCTTCGTACACTTATAATGACTTATCCCCTTAGTCAAACCATTCATTTTCATTAACATTATAGTTTAATCTAATAGTATTAATCTATTATATTGAATCACTTTATATTCTAAACATGGGATTATTTCCTAAACTTAATGTCGACCAAAAATGAACTCTCACAATTCAACCATTTTACAATATACAATAACACCTAAGACGATGCCCAAGGTCCTAATATCATGATGAAAAAATTATATAAAATACATCTTGTAGGATGAAACATCAGTAAATCTCTGATCATATAACACGACCCAAGCATAACACCACTTTCACTACCACAAGAGGCCAGCTAAAGTCCTTGTGATTAACTTAGTCATCATACACACATGGGTGTTGTTTTCCAATAAATCACTTACATTTCCTAAGTAGACATGATCGCCATGTTATTCCATGATCATCAAATTATGAAATAAACAAGCAATTTTTCCTTGATATGTTCTACCTATTTAACATGATAACTTTTATCATTTCAGTTCCAACTCAAGTCACCTGAACTTAATTTTCCATGTCCATATACCTCATTACTAAAAAAATTCACATAACAACATTTTTTAATAATATAGGTACCACCACATCTTCCTTAGTATAAACCCCTCGATCCACATTCATTTATCTTTATTTGATCATATATTTCTCCACCTTAAGAAAAATCACAATTTGATAAAACATTGCTAAAACTATAACCAATATAATGTAGATGGTATATGGAATGCTCCTAATACTATTATATAAAAACCCCTATGATTCACTACATAAATTTTCAATGTTTTTCTAAATTAAAAAAACCATAAATAAAACATGCTGAACAATTTACCTCTATTGAAATGGTAATAAATCATGTGTGTTCATCACTACCAAGACTCCTCTTACAACCACATGGTAAAACCAAATAATTTTAGTAATATTTCATCATAATATTTAAAAATAAAATATAAATACATAATTAATATAATCTAATATAATATGAAATATGATAGAAGGAAAAATGTTTTTTACATCAATGACATGAAGAAAAACTCTTGATCTATGTTTCATGTTAGAATTTATCCAATCATCCATTGAAAACCTCAATTCTCAACAATATTATATCCCAGGATAGACAATATATTCCAAACCCAAATGGTGAACTCAAAACTAGTTTATATTATTATAAATGTACCGTTTCACAATTTTAGTTCTAATAATAAAAAATTTCCCATAAAAAAATATGAAAGAATAAAGTTTTTAGTTCTCTACACCTACATTGTATTTGATGTTGAAAAAGATAAGTAGTTTGAATATTTATACTCATTATGAGTAGGTAATAAACATGGTAAACCATTTTTATTACAAATTATATGAAGAATTTATTTTTAATTAAATTTTCATGGTTTTATTCATGTTTTTTTCTTAAAAATAATCGCTTGGTATGGGTGTGAGAATAAGAAAATTTCTGATATTTTTTTTATTTAAAAAATTAAAATCATACCATGTATCATTACTCTATGATTTGGGAATAGTTATTACTATATAAAACATAAGGATAACATGGAAACTAAATGTTATAGAATATATGACATGTATGGGATGCATTAGGCATAGGTGGAATAATTTAGGTTTGGATAACATTAAAAAATGTAATTTGTGTAGCTTTAAACTAGGCCTTCGAACATGATTATTTTAAATAATAAATTTAAATTTTAACAAATATAATTATAGTTTTATAATTGTATATTTTAATGAAATTAAATCATATTTATTAGGATTAACAATCATATATTTTATTATATTTCATATTGAATAATTTAGCACCATGTTAATTTGACTATCAATTATTTATTATTTTACCATTTACTCTATATAATTACATTTTTTATACTTTTCAACATACAACATATTAGGTAGCATTAGAACCTGTATAAATCACTAGACATATTCTAAACCACCATACACTATAAAACCACTAAAAAAACACCACAAAAAATTAATTAAATTAATATTAATTCCATATTAATAAAATTTATCAACATAATTACTAAATCAATTTTAACTGAAAAAAATTTTAAAGACGTTTTATAATTTGAAATTATTAATTTAAAAATAAAAAGTTGACTTAATTTTTTAAAAATTAATTTATTATTATTTTTTTATAAATAAAACATTATATTTTATTTTATAAATTTTTAATGTTTCAGAAATAATTTTATTTAATTATGGTAATAATTTAAAATGTAAAAATTTATTATATTTTAATAAATATGTTTTTTTCTATTAATATTTTAATTTAATAATATAAAAGTTTTGTTACTATAGAAATTATAATGAACATTAAAAATTACATATTAATGTCCCAAAGTCCCAATCTCATGATATCCCGATGGCTCAATATCATGATAACCCTAAGGCCCAAATGATTATGTCTTGAAGGCCCCTAAGGAGATGAATCAAAGGCTATAGTGAGGAGCCTTCATCATTCTATTTCACTTATCTTTACATCATACCCCCTATTAGTAGTTATCTCATCGTGTTTCCAAATTGAAAGTCATGTCTCCCACTCACCATGAATCATTGAATCGTACTAGCCTTTAACACACCATGGAAGGGAACCCCTCTATCCCAACATGTATATCCATATAGAAATAGGGTTGAATGATAGGTATCATCATAACCATCTCTCCACCAATTCACCAACCCTAGAAATGCCTGCATGGTGCCCCACTATATTTTCTACCTTCCATGTTGCATCGTCAGACTATTCCCATGATGTAGATAGTCATATGAAAGGTAACCCATTTTCCATAAAAAATGCCATGAAATTATGCATGATTTTTTAAAATATTGAAGAAATGATTCATGACATCATAATATATTATGGTTTTGAAAAACAATTATGAATCATTTCATATTGGTTTAAAAAACTGCTAAAAGACAGAAAAAACCATTCTTAAGTGAATTTTTGAGCTTTGTGGTAGCTTAATTATTATTCAAACATATGGGAAATATCTATTATATAATCCCTAATTTCCTCATGTCCATCACCAGACCTGTTCTACAGTTACAAAAATTTCTAAAAGAAAGAGTTCTACTAAGTTATTTCACCGAAATATACATCCCATCAGCCATCACATTCATTGAAT
Source organism: Viscum album (assembly GCA_963277665.1). NCBI lineage: Eukaryota > Viridiplantae > Streptophyta > Magnoliopsida > Santalales > Viscaceae > Viscum > Viscum album. The sequence continues at coordinate 1,627,260,799 of OY728131.1, read as the reverse complement.
CTATATACCAAAAATTAATCAATATTGGTATTTTGTATCTTTTTAGAAACCAAATATAACCCATGCACTATAATTTTGGTATTTTAAGAACAAAATCTAGTGAATATATTACTGAGGATTTTTTCTAGTTGTCCATGACTTTTTACAATTCAACCCACACTGGGGACATACCATTAATCCATTTATAGAAAATTTCCCACCGTCTAATTTCACACATCATCATCTCATTGACACAATCACACCTAAATTTTTATATAAGCTTTAATTTCACCTCCCACAATTATAAGGACCCGGCCTTCTTACATACATAATCTAGAATTTATTCAAGAAAACACTTCCTCTTACATTGAGGATCTTTCATGTTTAGATCTATATAGAATTGGGACATAATACATTCATAGAATTACAAATTGTTATAGAGTGGATACCATAAAAATAGTTTCCATTTTTTTTCAATATTTAAAACATTAAAACTTAAAACATGATTCCTTGACAATTCTTCAAAAATTGACATGGCTTCCTTCTTTGTCTTACACATCCATTAACCTGGGAAAATCTTTTAAAACTTGGGATGATCACAAAAAATCAATAAGGGATATAAAAAGAATGAAAGAACACATTTTTCCATGAATACTTGTAACGTATGAAATCATTTCCAAAAGACATACTTATCACCTGTATATATATATATATACTTACTTTGTGAAACATGAGATTTACACAAGATACACACAAAACTTGAGAACATAAATATAATTATAAATGTATCTTGGGGCATTAATTACATAATCTTGTAACCCTCTCGGCTACCTTATAATTTGTAACCCACACGGCTACCTTACTATTTGTGTAACCATCACAATTACACTTGAAGTAACCATACATCTGACCTCCAACTTACACATACCCAATGCATTGGAGGGAGATATAGGTCCCAACCTTCATCATAAACAATTCCCTTGCACTAAAACATAATCATACAACATGAATAATAGCATAAAAAAATTACTTTTGAACTTTGTAAAATAGAATTTTAAAAGATGATTTTAACAGGAAAGTCTATTATAAATATCATATAATTGAAGTGAAAATTAACAGAGTGGATAGAATATGTATAAACACTGTAAATACACATAATTAAACATAATATAGGAAAAACCCATCACATAATCAATTTTAATACCAACTATATAACTAAGTAGAAGGTTAACCCAAAGAATGGAAATCGGGTTAAGAATTCCCTTACAAACATCATATAATTGAAGTGTGACTTAATAGAGTGAATGGAATATGTATATATACTGTAAATACATATAACTCATGATAATATAAAATTTTTTCATCAAACAAACAATTTTAATACCACATAAATAATAAATTAGAAGGTTAACCCAAAGAATGGAAATCGGGTTAAGAATTCCCTTACCTTGGGTTTGTCTTACTTCAAACTTGTTTAAACTTCCTCTTTATATCTTATCCTTGAGATCCTTCTTAAGGGATTCAGTTTTGGTATTTTGGTGATACCATTAGCTCTAGGATGTGGGGAAAAGGCTTGGGAGTAGTATTGGGCAGAACTTAGGCATGGCTCAAGGCTTGAGAGGTGTGGGAAGAAGAGGGGAGTGAGGGTGGTATTTATAGTGGAGGAGAGGGGATATTTTTCATTATTTTAATAATTATTATAATATTTTTTCCCAAGATCATGAATAGTATTAGTTCATGTGATGTCAAATAGTAATAATGGCATGTGATTTCGAACCAAGTGGCCTTGAATCACTTATGATGTCATAAATAGTGAATAATTTGATTATACGGTATTTTATCGTATTTCACTATTCATTAAAAATTAAAGAATTTCAGAAAAATCCCAAAAATTTACCCTAACCATTTTTCAATGTGTATAATTCAAAAATGAAGTCCATTTTTTGAAAATAATTTTCTAAATATTATTAATTTAATTTAAAAAAAAAATCATACATAATTCAAAAATTAACAATTCTAATTCTATAACTACTTCTATATCACAAAGAAAAATTAACCAAGATGCTGTTATATTAAATACTTAAGAAAATAAAATAATAATAAAATTTTCTATTCATTAGGGTCATATTACTATTCCTAAAGGTGTGTTACTATTCAAAAAAAACAAGTTGGTTTCGTCGGACTCCAAATAACTTACTGAACACGATTGTAGATGACAGTTTCTTGAAATTCAAAACATAGAAGTGAAAAAATTATGTTTTAAAGGCTAGTTATAAATATATACTTAAAAAAAGTTCCATAAATTTTTATTTATTTTTAGAAAAACTTTAGGTGTTACTTTATCCTCACCTTCTTGAATCTGCGTCCTCATAATTTTATTTACTTATTAAAAAACTGAAGGTACTTTTCCCTCATAACATTTTCAGACTCCCATGTTGCTTATTCAGCCATGTGGTTTCTCCACAAAACCTTTACATGGTAGATTACCTTATTCTGTAATACTTGTTCCCTTCGATTAAGAATCTGAACTGGTTTATCTTTATAAGAAAGGTTATCTTCCAGCTGAATTACTTTTGGGCTCAAGACATGTGATGAATCTGACACATAATTTCTCAACATCTAAACATGAAAAACATTGTGTACCTGAAACAAATGTGGAGGCAAAGCTACACAGTATGAAACTGTTCCAACATTCTCTAAGATTTCAAAAGGACCAATGAACCGTAGACTTAGCTTTCCTTTCTTACGAAAATGCATCACACTTTTCCATGGAGAGATTTTAAGGGTAACATGGTCACCTAACATGAAGATAAGTCTTTCCTTCTATTATCTGCATAACTTTTATGCCTTCTCTGAGCTGTCCTCATGTGTTGCTAAATCATCATCACTTTATCAGCCAATTCTTCTACTAATTCTAGCCCCATCAACTTTCTTTCACCAACTTCATCCCAAAACGTTAGAGTCTGACATCGCTTTCTATACAAATCCTCAAAAGGTTCCATTTGTATACTGAAATGAAAATTGTTATTATAAGAAAATTCAACTAAAGAAAGATGTTGATCCCAACTTCCATGGTAGTCCATTGAACAAGTTTGAAGCATATCTTCCAAAGTCTGAATCATTCATTCTGACTTCCCATCTGATTGAGGATGAAAAGATGTACTGAAATTTAAATATGTTCTCAATGAATTATGAAGTACCTTCCAAAAGTTATAAGTGAACCTGGGATCCCGGTAAGATACAATAGAAAGAGTAACTATATTTAACCTGAAAATATTCTTGAGGTACAATCGAGAAAGCTGATCCAAATACATTGTATCTCAAATAGAGGGAAAATGTGCAGATTTTGTTAGCTGATCCACAATAACCCAAATTTCATTGTTACCTCGAGATGTATTAGGTAGTCCCACCACAAAGTCCATTGATACATTCCCCCACTTCCACTCTAGCACTGACAAAGCCTGAAGCATCCCATTCAATAAATGTCACTCTGCTTTAACATACTGACATGTCAAACATTTCATGGTAAAATCAACAATATTCCTTTTCATTCCATCCCATCAATAATACTCTTGAAGGTCTCTATACATCTTAGTACTTCCAAGATGAACTAAAAATAGAGAACTATACGCTTCACACAAAAAATCTTTCTTCAACCGAGAATCACTAGGCACACACAAATTTTTTCCAAATATCAAAACACAATCTTTATCAAGATTAAATTATGGAAACTTACCCATTTTAACCAATTATACCTTTTTCTATAGCTCATGGTCTTCCTTCTGTGCTCTCTTAATTCTACCTGACAATGAAGACTGCACTGAAACCTAAAACAAAATAGATGTATTTCCTGTACCAACAACTTCTAACCCAAAATTCATCAAATCATTAATCAAGGGATAATGTTCCAAACATAACATGGTTAATGATGCATGACGTTTCTGACTTAAGGAATCTTCCATTTTGTTTGCCTTTTTAGGATGGTAATTGATCATGCAATCATAATCCTTTTTCAGTTCAAGCCATATTCTCTTCCTCATGTTTAATTCCTTCTGAGTGAATATTTACTTCAAAATTTTATGGTCAGTATATATTTGACATTTGGTTCTGTATAAATGATGCCTCCAATTTTTCAACGAAAAAACCATAACTTCCAATTCCAAACCACGTGTGGGATAATTTAACTCATTATGTTTTAGTTGTCTTGAAGAATAAGAAATTACCTGATCATTCTGCATCAAAACAGAACCAAGTCCCTTCAAAGAAGAATCAATGAATATGACAAACTCACCATTACGGGAAGCTAAGGCCAAAACTGGAGCATTCACCAATCTATTCTTCAGTTCCTAAAAACAAACATAAAATTATTTTTCCCAAACAAATTTAACCCCTTTCCGTTTTAACTTAGTTATCGGGCTAGATAACCATGCAAAGTTCTTAACAAACCGTTAGTAATAACCTTCTAACCAAAGAAAACTATGAATCTTTGTAACATTTGTGAATCTTGTACATTCATAAAACACCTTTATTTTGGAAGGATAAACTATTATTCCATCCTTATTTACAATGTACCCAAGAAAATAAATCTGATGCAACCAAAAATCACACATGCTGAATTTTTCATACAGTTTCTTTTATTTTAAGGTTTTTAAAACAACCCTTAGATGTTTTCATGCTCCTTTTTATTTTTAGAGAATACCAGAATGTCATCAATAAATATAACCAAAAACTTATCCAAGAACTCATGAAATAATATATTCATAAGATTCATGAATACATTATGTTAATTAGTTAATCCAAACTATATAAAAAAATTCATAATGCCCATATCTAGTAAGAAAGGATGTTTTTGGGATGTCACCCTCCTTCACCTTCAGTTGATGGTATCCTAATCTCAATTCATTCTTGGAAAAGTACTGAGCTCCCTGGAGCTGATCAAACAAGTCATCGATATGAGGAAAAGGATACTTGTTTTTAACAGTGATGTTATTCAAAGCTCTATAATCAATGCAAAGACTCATGGAACCATATTTCTTTTTAACAAAAAAATATGAGCTCCCCATGGTGAAGTGCTAGGGTGAATGAAGCCTTTATCAAGAAAATCCTACAACTAATTTTTTAATTCAAGAAGTTAAATTGGAGCCATACGAAATGGGGGTTTTGAAATTGTCTTAGCATCAGGAACTAAGTAAATTGTGAATTTGACTTCTTTATCATATATGACACCAGATAACTCATCGGAAAAAACATCAAGGTATTCATTTACCACTGACACATCATTAATCTGAATAGTTCCCCTGTTTTCAACAATATGAGCAAGATCACTTTAATTTACATCTAAAAATAGTTTCTCAGATTCCTAATATATTATCAATTGTATGGGTTCGTTCTTGTATACAAACAGAAACTATTTCTGAAAAACAACTTCTTTAGCTCTACAATCAATCTTTGCATGAGAAACAGAAAGCCAATCCATTCCCAGAATAACATCAAACTTGAATAAGGGTAAACCAAAAAGGTTTATAGGTAAAGTCTTTCCACATACCACAATAGAAATATTATTATAATTCCTCTATGCAATAATATTTCCCCCGGTGTTTTAAAAACATGTTCAGGTCTCATTTGTTGAGGTGATATTTCCAATTTACCAGAAAATTTCTCAGAGATGAAGGAATGTGTAGACTCCGTATCAAAAAAATAACTTTATAAAAATCTGAGTTAACAAAAAAATTACCTAATAAAACTTCATTGGATGGACTGACATCTGCTGATGTATTCATAAATGATCTCACTATACATTTCTTCTTGTAGTCTGGCTTCTTTGCATCATTCAGATCTCTCTTTAGGCAGACATTTAAATAATGAACCATCTCACCACATTTAAAACACTTTACAATTTGCTTATCAAGATTAGTATTTGGATCATATTCATTTTTATCTTGGGCCATAAGTCCAAACTTACCACATTTAAAACACTTCCAAGTTTTGCTAAGACATTTCACAGGGTTTTTCTTGCCACACTTTTCACAAAATGGAAACTGGACTTTCTTACCATCTGATTTCTTTGGATGATTCTTACCCATCGCTTGACATCTATACCTCTTATTCTTATTATTTAAAAAATGCACATGATCATCAGAAAACTCCATCTCTACTCTCTCAGTACACCAGACAAGTTTCTTATAACTTTTGGATTCACGGGAGGCCAACAACCTTCGATTACTTGGCTTCAGTCCTGAGTAAAAGTGGTTGATTTTGCTATCATGATCCAGAATAATATTTGGAGCATACCTCGCTAGTCGAGTGAAGTTTTCTTCATACACAACCACTAAATTTTCCTACTTCTATTTCAATTAAAGGAATCGCTTCTCCATCCTAAGCTGCACCACCTTAAGAAAATATTTTTCAAGGAAAGGACTTTTAAATTCATCCCACTCTATGGCATAAAAATCCTCTCTACCCTTGATATTACTTACCATTGACCACCACTGATCAGCTTCTCCTTAAAAACAGAAAGACCTACCTTTTGATTTTTTGAACATCCCATAACATTAAATATCTTTTCAAGGGCTTTGATCCATCCTTCACATGCTACTGGGTCAGAAGATCCACTGAAAGCAGGAAGGTGTTGTCTCATAAAATGTTCCACTATTGTCATGTTCCGTTGTGGAACCTCTGGTTGTTCTCTTGAATGGATTCCACCACCATTTATTTCCTACGTTAGCTGAGCTATTACTGTCACAAACTGCTCGGTTCCAATCCCTACCATTCCAGGCTGTAGATCTGGAAGGATGTCATTCTGTCGGTGCCTCTCCACTTTAGCATCCCTGTTCCTTCTGCAGACAACCATTCTGAAAAAACATATCTTAGATGAAGCAACATGGTAATATTTAAATGCTATAACATTTCAAATTAAACATAGATTAAAAATCATTTATGGTATTCTATTAACATCACCATAATCCCTAAAGTTTTCTAAACCATTCTCTGATACCAACTATAAGGAACCGACCTTCTTATATACATAATCATGAATTTATTCAAGAAAAAACTTCCTTTTACATTGAGTATCTTTTCATGTTTATAGATTTAGAGAATTGGGACATAATAAATTCATAGTATTACACATTTTTATAGAGTGGATACCAAAAAAATAGTTTCCATTTTTTTCAATATTTAAAACATTAAAACTTAAAACATGATTCCTTGAAAATTATTCAACAATCATCTTGGATTCCTTTTTTGTATTGCACATCCATTAACCTATGAAAATAATTTAAAACTTGGGATGAGCAAAAAAAATCAATAAGGAATTTAAAAAGAAGGAAAGAACACATTTGTCCATGAATACTTGTAACGTATGAAATCATTTCCAAAAGACATACTTATCACCTGTATATATATACTTACTTTGTAAAACATGAGATTTACAAAAGATCCACACAAAACATGAGAACATAAATATAATCATAAATTTATCTTGGGTCATTACTTACATAATCTTGTAACCCTTTCGGCTACCTTATAATTCGCAACCCTCACGACTACCTTACTATTTGTGTAACCATCGTAGTTACACTTGGAGTAACCATATGACTGACCTCCAACTTACACATACCCAATGCATTTAAGGGAGATATAGGTCCCAACATTCATCATAAACAACTCCCAAGAACTAAAACAAAATCATACAACATGAATAATAGCATAAAAACATTACTTTTGAACTTTGTAAAACAGAATTCTAAAAGTATTTTAAAAGGAAAGTTTATTATAAATATCATATGATTGATGTGAAACTTAATAGAGTGGATGTAATATTTATAAACACTATAAATACACATAATTCAATATAATATAGGCAAAACAAATAACACAATCCATTTTAATACCAACTAAATAATGAAGTAGAAGGTTATCCCAAAGAATGGAAATTAGGTTAATAATTCCCTTACAAACATCATATACTTAAAGTGAGACTTAATAGAGTGAATGTAATATGTATATATAGTGTAAATACACATAACTCATGATAATATAAAAAAAATTTATCAAACAAAATTTTTTTAATCCCAAATAAATAATGAATTATAATCTTAACCCAAAGAATGGAAATCGGGTTAAGAATTCCCTTACCTTAGGGTTTGTCTTACTTCAAACTTGTTTAAACTTTCTCTTGATCTATTTTCCTTGAGATCCTTTTTAAGGGATTCGGTTTTGGTCTTTTAGTGAGACCATCATCTCTAGGATGTGGGGAAGAGCCTTGGGAGGATTATTGGGCAGAACATAGGCTTGGCTCAAGGCTTGAGAGGTGTGGGAAGAAGAGGGTAGTGAGGGTGGTATTTATAGTGGAGGAGAGGGAGTATTTTTCATTATTTTAATCATTATTATAATATTTTTGCCCAAGATTATGAATAGTCTTAGATCATGTGACCTAAAATAGTAATAATGGAATGTGAGTTCGAACCAAGTGGCCTTGCATCACTTATGATGTCATAAATAGTGAATTTTACTGATAATTTGATTATACAGTATTTTATCGTATTTCACTATTCATCGAAAATTAAAGAATTTCAGAAAAATACAAAAACATTAACCTAACCATTTTTTGACATGTAGAATTCAAAAATGAAGTGAATTTTTTGAAAATAAATTTCTAAATACTATTAATTTAATTTTTAAATAAAAGCACACTTAATTCAAAAATTTACAATTCTAATTATATAACTACTTATATATAACAAAAAAAATTAACCAAGATGTTATTATATTAAATCCTTAAGAAAATAAAATATTAATAAAATTTACTATTACTTAGGGTCATATTACTATTCATATTACTATTCATAAATGTATGTTACTATTCACAAAAAACAAGTTGGTTTCATTGGACTGCAAATAACTTATTGAACACAATTGTAGATGATAGTTTCTTGAAATTCAAAACATAGAAGTGGAAAAATTATGTTTTAAATGCTAGTTATAAATATCTACTTAAAACAAAGTTCCATACATTTATATTTATTTTTATAAAAACATGGGGTGTTACAACAATCCCCCTTGAAGTATCCTATTAAACCCAATCCATGAGGTCTGCTTTAGGGTCTCATGACATCATGGTGCTCCACGCTACCACTATGCATCACAATAGAACATTGGTCATCACTAACCATGAATTATTATAGACATATCACATAACACATCCATTAATATTTAATAAAACATAATTTTTTTTATTTAATTTCTCAATCAACTCAAGAATTTGATTCATGCCTAAAATATATAATCCCCAGTTGTTATCAATCACCTTTATCACATAACCCACATCCGACCTTCTACTTTTCAATTATTTGTCTTAAAAAACATCATTAATCACCAAAACTATCGTGGTAAAGATATCCCTAAACCATCCATTCATACTTAATGTTATTATGTAGCATGAAATTCATAATTTACCAATTCAAAATAGCTCATGAAACAAAACCAAACTCTCTAATGATGAATTAGAAATTTTTAGAAAATAATTGAGCATTGTCTGTTCGTTTGAGGATAAGGTAGGAAAACACTATAATTTTCAACTACTCTAATCATCATCACTTCTCTCATAGTGAACTCAAAATCAATAATCTTGATGGTGAAAAACATATTCACCATAAAGGGAAGTTTTTATATGTTAACACCCATTTGTGATGTTCTCTTATCCCCTCCTTACATATAATGAGAAACATCCTCTTTGACATTTCTCTATAACAAAAGGATTCCTACCCAATGTTCATATCCCAATTATCCATCCATAACTCTTCGTTCAAGTATTTACCACTAAAGAACATTCTTTATCCAACATGACTCCAAGGGCCATTCAATGCTCTTACACATGGATACCAATATAAGGTTCTCAAAAGGCTTTTATCCTAAGAACATATCTATATATGATATGCTCACTAATTCATCTCACCTTATATGAAAATTAATAAATATAATTAACATACAACAAAATGTTTTCCCACATACCTATAAGTCTAAAATTTATGTAATGAGACTTCATTGACTATTCAAATTCAAAATCTCTTTCAAAGCCTCATCATCATCAATACCTTTTACTTTACTCCCATCCACATATCTATTATATATAATGGTATTTTGTATGAATAGTGTCACATGGTTTATCTTGAATTGTATCATATCATATACCTTTCACTTTCTACAATTGTAGACTCCATTATCTCCAAATTAAACGTGATACAACACTTTTTATTATCAAAATAATTTGTAACCATTCTCTAAATTTCACACATCACATTAATACACCATAATTTTACTCAATGTAATGTGAGAAAAAACTATCTTATACTAAATCCAAATATTTGGGTCTCATCTATATGTGAGCACACAAATATCTATAACCCCATTGTCACAACTATCCCATGTTACTATGAGTTTCATTATACAAAAACTAGGCACACATGTCTAATCAATTGGTCTTGGATTGAACCGATCCTACCCATAAAAAATTAATCTATATCCTATAAAATACTATGAGTGTTATCATTATCATATGAACACAAGTCACCCCACAAAAAAAATACTCTAACTAAACTAGGAATTTAATCCATCCAAGAATACCATTCCCATATCAACTCATATGCCAAAAATTCCAATCCTACCCAACCCATTATGGAGTTTTCATCAGACAATATGGGCATACAAAAATCACCACCAAGTGTTAATATTATATAGAACCCTCTCAATAAGTTTTAGTTAATTAATATACCCCTGATACGTTATTCTAGAAAACTCAAAATAATTTATTATTGAGTTGTCATTAATGAAAATATTTATTTAAATACCCTTTTTAAAAAATAATTTTTAAAAAATTATTACCTGAAAAACATTTATTAAAATACTATTTTTTTCAGCCACATAAATTTATGTGCATGACATTTGGACCTATGTGATATGTATGACATTTTACTTCACAACCTCTTTCCAAACTAGGCCAAAAGTTAAAAAATTAATGAATAACAACAATATTATTGATTAAAAAATATCAAATATTACTATAAAAATCAAAAGTTGTAATTTAACAACCATGGTAACTTGTACTTCTACTATCTGGTGTTTGTGAGGTAGAATTATAGTGTCCATATCATGTTCTAAAAAGTCTTATCTACATATATAAATCATTAAAATCCTAAAATAATTAAAATAAAATCTACGATACACTTTTTAATGACACCATTGCAGTATACCTAAACAATACATGATCTAATTTTCTATGATTACTTTGTAGAACCTCCCTGTATGCTATAGACTAGTATCTAGTTTTCAAGGATTAATCAATATAATGGAGAGACTATATTCATTGTACCAAAACCATTTAATTATCATAAAAAACTAAATAAAACGTCCATCATGGAAAAATATATATTTTTAAAAAATTATAACCATAGAAATAACAACACACATGTTGTGTTAAAATTAAAATTTCATTAAAAACATAAAAAATTATATAATAAAAGATTTTACTCTCTGCATAAATCATATACATAAAAGAATATGAGAAAAAAAATACAACAGTTATGAAAGAACATTATTATAAAAGTCATCAGTTTTAACTTGGATTCAATTCATATTCTTTCAATTATACCTACCTCCATCCCCTTTCACCCTTACCTTTTATATACCACCATCCCAAACAAAAGGGATTCACATCAATTGAGGTGTATGCAAAGATTGAGAGTAAAAAACAAAATTATACACGACTGAATGACCCCAAAAATATATCAATAATTTTATACTTGATTTAATGCACAATATAATATAAAAATACATAATAATTAATATGAAATATAGTATTTTATATATAGTATTCTCACTAGGAAACCATAAATATCTAACCTACCTACTTTGGATAATGCTGATGAAATATATCATCCATACCAAAACTCATAATGTGAGAACACCCTAGTGTCATAATAACTAAATATATATATATATTAAAATTTTAATTATAGTATAGGTAAAACATATCCAATATATTGGGGATAAACTACCTAGTAGGGATCAACAATCCCCATCAATCCCTTAATATCTAATCAACCATATGGGTGTACATCCAAATCATGGTAATAGAGAAATATATTCAATCCCTCTATATTAAACCACAACATGGAGTAAAATGAGTGTAGAAACACTTAAAGACCAATAAAAGATAACTTGGAGTAGGAGGGATTAATTATAAATACTATTTTTCTATTTATTTTGAAATAACCTTCGCTACTTGTTAGGATGTAGTGATGATTTTAAAACACACCCAAACACACACCCACAAAAATGAAGACAACAAATTTACAAGTTTCACAAATAAAAGTGAGAAGGCTATTCCTTGGTGTGATATGGATTCCTCCAGGATCACACTACCCAGTAGAATCATCCTATGAGTACAACGTGCAGGGTATGACCTTGAAACTCACATTTTAACATATCATGACCATGCTTTGGAATATCCCACACATAAGTGAATCCCACAATTTAAAATTATAAGTGTTTTGGTAAAAAAAATATTTAAAAAATATAGACTACCTTTATGTTTTTGAGTGTGTTAAAATTTTACACATTCACTCTACTCACATTACATGAAACTCGAAATAATTCTCTATTAAACATGTACAAGAACAAGTTTCTTCTTTAAATTTTATGCACAGTTCACACACACAAGCTCTTAAATATTATTATTACTTTATTTTAATTTAGATAATAACAGTATATTAATTTTATTTCACATATCAAGAAATTTATTTTCTTTTATCTATTCACACTCTTCTTTCTTCACAAAAAAACACACTTGAAATATGAAAATTAGTCCTTTCATCAACAAGAAATTCAGATGATTTGAATTTGAATTTCAAATTAAAATTCCCTTCATTAATCACAAACCTTGTATAATCTACCATGTTAATATTTACTATTATATTATAATTTGTAGTTATAGTAAACTAAGATAACCACCAAAATTCAAATATGATTCCATGTCAAACTGGTCAGAAAAATTGGCTAGAAATCTCCTTGTATGGGATATCCTCCTCCACTATAATGTGATGTAGTAGTTCACAATAATTATTTTTTAATGATAAAAAAACATTTGGGTGTAGGATAATTATTGTGGTGTGTAGGTATTTAATTTTATAGATTGATAAAAAACCATTCCATACTTCTCTACAGTGTGATCCATGAACTATAGCATGGTCTTCCACATTTTCTGTAGGTTGCAGTGTGGAATGTGAACTGTGGTGTCAAGGACCCAAATTATAGAGGGACACATGAAATTAATCTTTTTAAGAATTGAATCATGGAATTTCATTTTAGCTTGGAAACCTCTAACTGAGCCTCCCATTTTTCATGGTCACTCACTCTATGTCGCGAGGTCATGTAGACCATTTTTCATTCCACTATCAAATTCAGAACCTCCATAGTGTGGACACCACTACTACAACACAGTCTAACATGACATCAGATGGCTATAACATGGAAATAAATTAAACCAAGGCACCTATGAATTTATAGGGCCACCAAAAATAAACTCATTCATTTTTGTGGAATTATTTTTGGATTAGTTCATAAAAAAAATATCAAATCGATTTCAATGAAGTAGTAACAAGATTTTTAGTTTGAGGCTTCTTCTTTCCACTAAAATCCTCATTTTATACTACCATGATATCTAATTTTTTTGAAAAAGATTAATAATCATTTAAATTATTCTCTAAGATTCTTAAACTCATAAGAAATGATATTTTGAACCCGATTTATGTATTGAAAATAAAATAAAATACAATGAATCATATCCTCTCCAACCTATTTTACAAACTTCTCATAAAAACATCTCAATAGATCTTGGTATAAAAAATATCCCCTTTGGATTTTTTTGTTTACCAAGGAACATAAATCACTAAAAACTCTAAATAATTATCAAAAGATAACAATTCAATAATTTTAATCATATGTGAGTAAACTAAATATAGGAAAAAATAACATTGAATAAAAAATACCATGTTTTCTATAACGTAGAAATGATCTATAAACATAAAACACAAACATATCAACCTATCATGATGATGTGATAACAATTTAAAACAAATAAATCATATCATAAATAGCACTTCGTCATCTATATTAACATCAACATCAGATCAATTATTCTTTAAAAATATCACTTTTATGCACTTAAAAAACAATTAGAATAGTTCAAACACATGCCCAAAACGAAAACCACAAATTTTCCATTTTAATAACTATCTAAAAAATATATGATACCCCTTAAGATAAATAAATATCAATGGATACTCACCTATAAATATTATTCAGACTAAAAAATCAAGTTTATAAATTTAAATAAATATTTAAGTTTTCATTTTATCCCCCTTTGAAGAAAATATCCAATGGAAAAAAGAGATAGGGGATAGAACAACCATACCTTATCCTTGAGAAGTATGTGGTTGAATTCACAAAAATCAAACTCAGATTTTGAAATTATTCCTTTGGAAATGTCTTGGTGAACACATCATGAATTTTTTCCATTATAGGAAAAAAACCTTTAAATCATTTCTCTCCCTATGTTCCTTGATGAAATGATATTTTATATCAATGTTATCAATTATTTAATGCTGGAAGTAATTATTTTCTAAATTTATATCACTTTGATTATCACATCCCATGAGTATTGTAAACTTCACCTCAAACTTCAAATCTTATAACTATATATTTATCCATATTAACCGAGTCATGGCATGAGTTTCAACCACATATTCTATTAAATCATTTCTTAAGGTCACATAAAATTTCTTATTAGAGTTCCAACAAACACATCTACCTCCAAAATATAAAACTCCACTAAATGTTGACCTCATATCACTAACACAACCTTCACGATATATATATATATATATATATATATATATATATAACCAGATTAATTAAGCTTCCCTTTACTATCATATTTCAATCAAAAATTTACTAAGCCTCTAATGAATATGAGAATCCTCATTCCAAAAATCAAATGACTCAATTTTTGTGAACTTTGATACTTGTCACAATGTGTAACAACATATACAATATCCCACCATGAAGATATGATGTATAAAAAACTTCCAATCAGCATTAAAAACTTCTTATGATCAAATTATTTTCCCTGATCATCTTTGGATAACTTATTTCCCATCAAAATTGGTGTGGAAATACTCTTCAAATATTCCATTACAAAACTTTTCAATATTTCCTTATCATACTTATCTTGATAAAGGAAAATATTCCAATTAGTTTGAGATATTTTTTATCCAAGAAAGTAATTCATCTCTCTAATCATATACATTTCATATAAATCTTCCATCTCCATAGAAAACATCTCACACATTTCTTCATTATTTCCATAGAATATGATGTTATATACATAAAAAATAATAATAAGAGACACCTATTGGTCATTTTTTATTTTTATATTTCCTTAAAATCTTACTTTTCTAATATTCAACTTCTTTAAATAGGTATCCATATTTTAATTCCAATCTCTTAGAGCTTTTTTCAACCCATATATATCATTATTTAACCTATAAACATAATTCTCATATTTAAAAATCCCAAAACCATAGGGTTTCACAATATATACCTCATATTAAAATTTAGAAATTATTAATAAAAATATGGCATCCATTTGGAATATGTTGTATAGTAATTGTGTAAAAATATAAAAAAAGGTTCTAATGGTTTCAAGCCTTCTAAATAAGAAAAGATTATCATAAAATTATAGCCATTAAAACTCTGAATAGCCTTTGTACACAAGATTTTATTTGTTTCTCACCACTTATAATTTTTAATTAAATTTGTTTCAGAATACCCTCTTTGTCCCAATGAAATTATTTTCTTTATTCTTGGGTACCAAATCCCAAGTTTCATTTTTCTCTATCTGATCCAGGTCTTCATTCATTACATTAATCCATTCTTGGTGCTTCTTTGATTATTCAAAATAGCTAGGTTTAAATTGAGAGTAATATGAGGTATGAGTTGTAGTCCTCATGGTTATATTAGTTTTCAATTAATATATATTACCCCAAATAATGTTTTAAACCTAAACTTTCCTTCTTAGCCTTGGATGAGATTGTTGATATTTATCCTCATCACTTGAAATGGCTGAATCTTATTCACCAACCTGTACATATTAAATAATTTTATCTATTTCTAAACATTATTCAAGATGTTTAACAAAAATAATAACATCATCACTTATAGATATTTATTTATCATGTGAAAATTACTATTTTGATTGATAGTTTTTTTTCACATCTATGGAATAATGGATATTTCAACATTATTTTTTAATGAATGGACAAACTAGTCCATTTGGAGGATATCCAAGAAAAATACCATCAGTACCTCAATTTTAAAACATTCTAGTATTCTCACCTTTCATCTTCATAACACAAGGTATTCGAAAAACATAAGGATATTTAAAACTTGGATATTTTTAAAGTATATCACATATGATTACATATATGAATTCTTACTATGAAAACACTAGTTTTGGACATGAATTGATATACCCATAGCTTGTATAAAAATTTTTTAGGACGAAGCTAATAATGAAGAATATATTTTATAGGCATTTTATTTTGTTTTCAAGGAAGTTTGATAAGAATGGAAATCAGTTCACTTTGTATAAGTGACTGAGGGAAGTTAGGGAAGTTAAAATACTTTACATGGTAAACCAAATGATGATTTTCTGATTTGTATTTCAAAAATTACATAATTATTTTGGAGAACTTTTGATTAAATCTTTATGAAGGAAAGGGAGAGAAAATATACTGTCAATTAGTATGGTTGATTATGCCGAAGCAGGTGTCTAAGGTTGAGCTGCTTTCCAGTGTTTTCCAAATTTTTGGGGTCCAAAATTTGGAGTTTGATGAGCATTGTGAAAAGTGTATTTACTTGAATATCTCATAGAAATATGGAAAAGATATTAATTTAATGAATATGGGATTCATGAAATAGATTTCACAAAGACATGAAGAATGTTGACGGTGTTCTCTGTGAGTACGACAAGCTTCGAGAATGGAATAGGAAAAGAGAATTGTGGGTGAGAATTGTAGTGGTGAAGGTAAAGAGAATTGTGGAAGTGAAAAGTAAGAAGGGTAACCACGATGGAGAAAAGTATTTGAAGAAATTATATGTGGTTATGATAAGCATTGAGATCCAAAAAAATAGCTATAGATCTTCGTGATATAGAGAGAATTTCGGCAGAAATTATGGAGCTCTACGATTTGGTGATGACATGATGATGAGGTGGATGGAAGGTTCTAAAGTCGGTGAGACACACCTATAAATAGGTATAGACCCCCTTGAGAAGATTAGAAAGACACAAAAAGAATTTTAGAACTATTAAATTGCACAGAAGGTTCACAGAGGAAGTGATATTTGCGAAGGCAATAAGCTCTGCGAATGGAAGCATCTTTGTAACAAGACATTGAGATTTGAGAAAGAAGTGAACTTAAGACTGACTTATGCTCCACGAAATAGTCAGATCTATGAACTAGTGAGCTCTGCGAACTAGTGAGATCTGTGAACTAGAGTGATCTTTGAAGTTTGGAGCTTCGCGAAGGGGATGTGGGAAGGAGCTCTGCGAGTTGAATATTTGACTACCCAATTTAAGTGGGGATTCCTTTCTAAGTGAATCAATAAATGACAGGGGTATAAGACTAAGTATCATTGTGAAGTCTAAGAAGTCCCTACCAGATTTTGGGTAGGAAAGAGAGGAATTATTTTAAGTGATTCGATCTTTGAAAGTTTCAAAAGTATAATAGAAACATCGATTCACCCTATTTTTGCTAAGAGGGTGCACACGTTCTTGTAGATTGTTTTCCAAGTGTTACATGAGTGTGAGGGTATATCCTACTCATTGTATGCAACATAAAATGATTTTTTTCTTGTGTATTGTGTGGTACTATATTGTTTTTGTACCATACCAAAGATTTAGCTACTGTTGTTGACTAGTGACCCTTATAAATCTTATGTTCCAATGTATGTGTGTTTTGATTGTGTTTAGTAGGGAAAGAAATCTTTAACATGAGGTGAAATTTGTTTCAAAAATAAGGAAACATAAAAGAAAAATATATCACTGATTCTCCCCTCCCCCTCTGAGTGATACTTGGATCCTGACTGGGCAACTTAAAAATTAATGTGATATATCTTGCTCAGAAAAAATTGTTCGAGGAATCTCTACCAATTTAGATTCTTTTATTCATTCACACATTTTTTGAGGTGTTCATAGTGAAATAAGTTTTTTTGATTCCATAATTCTCTAGATAATCTTATAACATCACATTAGTAAACTCAGTTCCATTTCTTATTCAAATTCTCTTGATAGAAAACCAAAAATATTGTTATATAATTATTCAAATACATTTAAATAGTTTTAAGGCCTAGACTTATTCTTCAAAAATATAATACAAGTAACATGAGTAAATTCATCAATAAAATTAATAAAGCAATTATCTATAGTAGTTTATTTCTTCCTCATGTTCCTACAAACATCTGAATGAATGAGCTCCAAGGATTGGGTGGATTAAATCTTTACCTTCTTGTGTAATGAAATAATAATATTATCTGTTTAGAATGCTGATCAAATATAATGCGTTTCTATTCTTATCAAAGTAACATCACAGAAATTATATCCTCAAGTGATAAAATTCATCTTTATTTTTCCAAGATGTCCATGTTTTTTATTCCACAATTAACTTTATTATATTATACCTGTATATCTTGAGTTTACATCATCATACAATTGAAAAAAATGTCCCCTCATTCCATGTCCTATCATCACCACATTTACATATTCAAGGTTCTTGAAAAAAACACATATTTTCCAAAAAAGATTTTATTTTCTTTATTACAAAGTTATTAATTAGTTAACAAATCATGTTTCAATTCATTAACATATAAAGTGTTTTTATTTTTGAGATATTATTTTCCAATGAATTCTAAACCAAATACTTTGGTCTTGATTGGTAAAATATTTCCAAAAATCATTAAGAATTGATTTATATTTTAAAAACATTCAAGAGTTTTAAATTTCATGTCATGTCAGATGCACATCCTCTTTTAAGATCCATGGATTTTCCCCTTTGGATTCTTTAAGTTCTACTTCCACAATTAAAGACTTATTTTTTTATTTTTTTATTTTTCTTTTGAGGATTTTAAGTACTAATAATAATATATTTTGGGTTATTAAAATGATAAGTAAAATATCTCCATGATGATAAGGATGATCAAAACATCCACATAATTCTTCAAGTAAATAAAATTGGTTATTTGATTTCTTTCTAGAGTTCATAAATAGTTTTTGAACTTATTTCTTCACAGATGAATGAATCCCCTCAACCCTTGCCTATAATTTATTCTAGTATAATTATGATGTTGGTAATTGAACAAAAAATATTCAATGTATTCCCAAATCCCCCAAAATACCAAAAATTACCACAGAAATAATATTAACCTTTGAAAGTAACAAGTTGTCCATATTTTTTCAACCATATTTCACCCTTCTAAGAGCCACTAATTTTAAATCCATTTTATGAAATATAATTTTGGTGAAATCCCAAATCCTATAAATTCACATAAATATTGTTTTAATCATTTGTAGACAACCTAGTTTTAACATATTTTTCACTCATGTTGTTGTTCCAAGAATTTCCATATTTTGACATCAGTCGACTTATCAACTACCTTATTCTTCATGAATTTATACTTATCCACTGATTTTTCACCAATATTTTTAGAATTATTATCATCATTATGGAATTATTTCTATTTTTATTTTTGATATTCACACTTCTTAGAATATTCTAAAACTTATAAAATAGAATTTCGAACATTGGATTTTAACTTCTTAAAATACTTTATTATTCTGATCAAGTTTTTTTGTAAATGATCAAACTCAATTTCATTCACCTTCATTATTTATTCCAACTTGATGTTAATATTGTTGGGTCTGTAAAAATGTATCCAATGATAGACCAAATGATGAAAAAATTGATCCAGGATTGTATTTAATTTTATAGTATTTTATTTGACTGGTCACTTAGCCCATATAGATTTACAGATCAAAAGTTATTTTAGTTTGAATTTAGACTGCCAGAAATGATCGGAAAGGTTGATTCTAGAAAAAAGTACAAAATTTCACAATTTTTTCCACTGAACTCTAAAATTCATGAGTGGAAGTAACCACCGGTTCATGAATGTATGGTTTGTGTAATTATATTTTATAGAATTCTAGTTTGGGGAAGTCTGGTTCACAGAATTCACCTTTATGGAATTCTAGTTCATAGAAATCCTTATCCATGTGAAGATTTTACGATTACCTTCACATAGCATAAATATAATTCACAGATGTCCTTGGACCCATATAATTCTTAATATTTTTCAAAGGCCTCTATCTTTCATGAAACCATACCCCTCATCTTTTCTGATTCTATAAATACCCCCTCATGCCCAAATCTGGGGGAGGAGACACTGAGTTGTGACACTGCACTCTCAATTTGTGAAAATAAAAATAGTTTTTTGAGTTAGAATAACTCGTTAGACTATGGGTAATATTTTATGAATCCCCTCATTCAATCCCTTTCATATATGGGTTAGTGGTTGATTATTTTTTGAAAAACTTATATATATTAAGAACACTATTCGTGTAAGATGGACATGACTTAAAATAATCCAAAGTTTCATGAAATATGGTTTTCTATATACATTTAGATCCCTCCTTTTACTGAACATAATTTTGTAAAAGCTGAGAACCTTTACAAAACCCCTAGCTTTCACAAAAATTCTACCTTAATACCCACTGGTCTACAACATAGCGGCTATTCCCCTACTTCTCCACTTAGTAATAGTTTCGTGCTATAGTCTCATGCCTCTATCCTAGTCCCTTAAATTCCATTGGTGACCCCATGAAAAATGTAAAATTGTACTATAAGATTTTTGATTCGGGATGAGGAAATTTTTGGTTGTGGCTTATAGGACTCCAACGCGCACCACATTTAATACCATGAGTCGAGATACTCCTCTATAAACCCTAAAATACCTTGACTCTACCTATTATTCTTGGTCCCTTTTCCATGCCATGAGTGGAGATTATCCTCTTGGATTCCCTGAGTACCTTGAGTTGAAATACTCCCAAAGAAACTCTTGAAACCCCTTCCCTTGAATCATATGCTAGGTTGAACAAGAAAGGGACACACTTGTGTAACTCACACACCAGCCATTGCTAGGAATATTACTCTTACTTTTCCTTACTACATGTAATTAAACTACAACATAACCTACATGAAAATAATAATATTCCTATTTTTACACACACGAGATGCCTTATGCATCAAGTGTAAGTTGCCTCATGCCCAGATCATGAGATGACCCCCACATGACTTTAAACTGTAGTATAACCTATGTGATGATAATAGGATGCTTCCTATAAAAATCATGAGATTCTTTATGTATAAAGTGTAATATGCCTCATGAAATGGTTATGAGATGACCACTAAATAGCCACCATGGGCCTCCATCTTAGGTGCAATCCCCAACTATATCCTTTAACCCATTAGAAATCCAAGATTCCCTCATGACCCGACATGAGCAAGATGAACGAGAATACGTAGAGTGAAATCCCCACATGTATCCATGCTACTCCAAAGTATACCGCATGGGAATCCTCTTTAGGTATAAGCCCTAATTATATTCCCGTACCCATAAGTGGGTTTATATGCCCTATCGACCCAACATTAGGAATAAAGGATGGGTAGATAAATGCATAAGCCCTATACACCACATCCTATCACATGACGATAAACTATAGCCCTAACATATACAAATAATATGGTTTTACCTCTTAACCTAACATAATGAATATAGGATGGATAGATCAATGCATAATCCTTTCACACCACTTCCTCTCACATGACGTTAAATTATAACCTTTCCCTATGAAATGATCATGGGATGACCTGTGAGATAAGTGAGGGATGGATCATGTGAGAAGCACAAGATTCCTCAACTGAAATTCATGAGAAGATATACCATCACCTAGGTAGTTCCCACACGTAATCCCCATTCACATCATCAATAATCCTAGCAGTGCTCGGTCATCTCCAATACGTAAGCCCCATCCACATCATCGTTTCTCCTAGCAGTGCTCAGAAATCTCCAACACATATGCCCCATTCATATCAACACTGCACCTAGAAGTTCTTGATAATATTCCACATGAAATACCCATCAAAATCATCACTACTCCTATAATCACTAAGGTATATCCCATGCATAACTTCCATTCACATCATCACTACTCCTAGAAGTGCTCAGGAAACACCCACATTTAATCCCCAACCACATCACCACTATTCCTAGTAGCACTCAGGAAGATCCCATGTGTAGGCTCAAACCATATCATCACTTCTCCTTACAGTTTATGAGTAACTTCTATGTGTAATACTTACACTATCCCTTATTTATATTAATTCCACATCATGAGTGTCCTTACTGCATGATGTTAAACTATATAGATCAGTCATATCACACGACCTTAAACTGTGGCATTAAACTACATGGGATTTAATCCTTATCTCTTAAATAGGGTATGTAGAACACAACCTTGAGGTTCAATATCTACATCATCTAGTTTGAAACTATCCCCCTTGGGGGTACACACACCACCATTCAAAGTGTGAAATTTTCCCACATGTGGACACACTTCACCATTTGTCTCCAAAAGATATTAAACCAGTGAGCTAATATGTCTCCACAAGATATTAAACTTGTGACCTGATCCATATCCAGAAGACATTACACTTGTGATCTGATTCTTCTCCACAATACATTAAACTTGTGACCTGATCCATCTCTATAAGAATTTAAACTCATGCCCTGATCAAGAATCCCTAACCCATACAATAAATGTGGGATTCCTGAGGTAAAAATCCAAAGAATAATTGCTCCCCTGGAATAAATTACCTAATGAATAATACAAGATGCCTTGGGATCCATGCATAAGATTCCACACATATTATATGCCTATGAATTAAAAAGGATAAGTCTTCATATGTTCCTAACAAACTGATCATCCAGATATTCCTAGAAATGGTCAATGTTACCATCAACTCCAATCGAAGGCTACAACCCTATTAAGATAGAAGAATATTAATTAATTAGCATCCACCTTGAGGTGGAACCAAGAATTAGTTTAATGAAAATGACTCAAATCTATGAGGGATACCCGGACTAGGATATGAGCTCCAAGGAGGAATCCATGGAAGGAAAAACCAACACCCCATCATCCCTTTTCGATCGAGGATCCAATATCACCTAAAATAGTGGTGGAGGTCACATATCTTTAGAAAGAGGGAATGTGCGGAAAGAAGTACGTATCACTGCAAGATGTGTACCATAACTTTTAAAGTGTGAGAAACAATGATTCATCTCATTATCAAGAATCTTATTGAACCCTTTAACTACTTCAAGCATCATTTAGTTTTCTTCTACAAAGATAGATTCATTTATGTTAAAGAATTTATTATCTTTATTTAATTTTTTGATCCCTATCTTGTATTAAGAAATATTTGAGGAAAATTATTTTAATTTCATCTTCCGAATGAATTCCATAACATTATATTCATCACCTTAACTTTAATAACTATATTCATCACATGAAATATTTTCATCATTCACTTTAGCAATGATTATTTTTTCCGCATCTTCAATACTCGATGAAAACACATATTCATCTTCATTACCAATGTCTATAACTTATTTAGAGAATAATATTCTACTATGAAATATATGGAAATTATTACCCTTAACATTGTTAAAAACTATTGGATTGTTTTGTATCTTCTTTGATAATCTTCTAGGCATAACATCTTCGTATTCACTATATTTATTGGTTTTGGATTTTGGAAAATTTGAATATTAGTTCATAATAGATCAAAAAAAGAAATATTTTATGGGAATATTTTTATTTTAATTTAACTTCCCTATACTCTTGTTTCTTGAGATAAGATACATAACTTGATAAAAATTATCTTCCAAATATACACTTAAAACTAAAAAACAATATTTTTCTTTAAAACTGACTTTCTTCTTCAACTTGTCTTACATTATTTCTTAAAAATAAATTTCTTTTTCATCCTTCATCTTATTCTTGATAACACTATCTTTACTCATTTCATAAGATATTAAAATACTATACAAAAATTGTTGAGGAATATCACTTGGATTCTTTTTTCCAAATATAAACTTTAAAATAGAAATTATCTTATAGGATATGTAAAATATTTTAAACAATATCAATATCATCCAACTTCTAACCATAACCTATGATTGTCCTCACAACTTTATTTACTATTTTTAAGAAACTTTCAATACTTTCATCATCATGTATCTGGATATCTTAATACCTATGTCTTGAAAATTTCAATTTAGATCACATAACATTTGTGTTTCCTTCAAAGATATATTTTTCATTTTTTAGTCCTTTGAGTTTCAAAAATTCACTTTTCAATAGTGATGATAAAATAACACTATTTTCATGACCATTATTTTCTAAATTCCTATTATATTTTTCTATTATGAATGAACCTTCTTCATGGGGAACAAACACCTCAATTGTAACTTCAGAAACAACATATCTAATAGATAGAAATTATGAAATCATTATATCTTTCCATATGTGATATATTTTTCTATCAAATTCAGGAATACCATTTCCATTAATTGAATTCAAATTATCCAATGTAGATAATAAAAATCAGTTACCTCCTATTCAAATCAAGAGAGAGAGAGAGAGAGATAGAGACTTGAAATACCAAATAATTTTAATATCTAATCACAAATGAAAAAAAAAATTATGATACCACTTGTAGAACCACTACAGGATCAATGAAAGATCACAGGGGGTGAATAAATATTTAATAATGTTTTTATATTTCATAAAAAAACCTTCACCTCCTATTACAATGTAGTGATTATTAATTCTAGACACCTAAACACACACCATCATAAAGGAATAAAACATATTTATATAGTTCACCTCTCAATGTGAGAAGTCTATTTCTTGTTGTGATATGGATTCTTTTAGGATCACACTACCCACAAGAATCATCATGTGAGTATAAGGAGTTGGGTATAGCCTTGAAAGTCATTTTTTATGTCTATTGACTAGTTTTTAGGGTGGTTTATAAGTGGCAAAATTACATAATCCAAATGAGAAAACCCATGTTCAAAACTGAAAGGGAGAATTTTTATGTTACTATAGTAGTTACTATAGCATCATAACTATTCACCCAATTTGGACCTATGGTCTAATAATTTGGGGCTTCGATCCACATGGTGTTCATACTACTATATTCCATAAATCCATAATGAATTCATGCCACCTCAGGCCTATAGGCTATGTAATTTTGGACCACAAGGCCTTTGATCCATGAAGTAGTCAGGACAGACCACATATGAGCAGACCCTACAAGATGAATCAAAAAAATTAATTACCACCAGTGCATATCTTACCATATTAGGAATAAATAGAGTGAATGGAAACCATAGAATTTTTACTAATAACCATGTACATATTCATGAGTAAATGATAGTAGACCATCTTTTTGAGGTGGGGAGATGGGGTCCATCAATGAAGTAGATGTTAGGGAGGGGTAGTTCTAGTGTAGTCGGGTCTTTGGTCTTTCAGGTCATGAACTGGTCCTTGTGCCTATAGAACTACATGTCATGTATGGGATCCATATTAACCTAGTGAAAAATGTAATTATCCAAAAATAAATAAAAGTATAATGCCTTTATTATATTCCACCCAAAAGGTCTCCCAACTATACTTTAGTGCATCCCACATAAACCTGCATCCCACAATTTACATTGATATATGTTTGGGTGACAACATAAAATTATTCAACCAAAATAGACATCTTTTATGTTTTTGAGCGTGTTTAATTCTTCCACTTAAACACTACTTTCACTATATGAAACTAATGTAAATTATCCTTAAAAATTCTACAAGAAAAAGTTGCTTCTTCACTTTGTATGCACAATGCATACGCACAGATGCATAGATCTTCTTATTCCTTTATTTTACTTTGGATAATCATAGTATATTAAATGCATTTCACATATCCAAAACATCCTATTTTTTTATCTCTACAGACACTTATTTATTAAAAAAACCCAATTAAAATCAATACAACAATAACCTCTTTAATAAGAAATTTAGATGATTTGAACATGAATTTAAAATTAAAATCCCCTTATTTAATCATAATCCTCACATTATCTATAATTATAATCATGTACATTAAATTCTAATTAGTAGTTAGAATAGAACATAATGACTTCAAAAAATAAAATCTGAAGCCTCGTCAAACTATGTAGAAAAACTATGCATAAATTCACTTCTACGGTGCAGGTTTCTCTATTATAGTAGGAGGCTGTAGTTAAAAACAAATATTTTTTATCTATTAGAACACATTTTGGTGTATGATACCTAATATGTTGTGGAGATATATAATTTTACAATTCTATCAAAAACTAATCCATCTTCCTCTGTGGTGTGATCCATGAACTATGACATGGTCTTCCACATTTTCTCCTGAATACGAAATAAAATATGAGTTATGTTTTAGATGTCTCAAATTCTCCAAGAACACCCAAAATCCAAATTTATAAGAATTGTGATGTGAAATTTTAGTATAGTGTCTACACCATTGACTAAGACTCCTGTATGGAGTGGTAACATAATCTAGTGTGTGAGGTTCTATAGATCATTTTCAATCCATTATTAAATTTATCATCTCCATGTTGGGGAAACCACTCATGCGACATAATAAAAATTGATTTTTTATTGCTATAGTGTTCAAATAAATAATGGTATAGGCACCTCTATATTTTTAAGTCCATTAAAATTCACCTAGTCACCTTTACATTGTATTTTCTGATTTATAAAGAAAGAAATATTCTCTAATAAAATTTTAAAATGTAGTAACAAGATATATAGTGTGGGACTCCTTCCTTCAAATTCTTGCCTCATGAAATCATTCAATGATATCTAAACATTTTGAACTAGCTTAAGAATCATCTGAATTAGTCTCTATATTTCTTCACCACAAAAAAAATCAATTTTTAATTTGATTTATGTTTTGAAAATAAAAATCAATACAATGAATTATATCCACTCTAATATCTCACACCAATATCTCAATACCTGTTGGTCATAATAATGATAATAGCCTTCAAGTCACCTGTCATTCATATTAATGAGAATAAACCACACTATTGGTGCCTCGAGACTCACCCTCATCCCTTAGAATCTAATTATTAATGGTAAAGAACAATAAGAAATAACCATGGAATCTAATTCTGGTCCAAAACATTGGACACCCATCAAAAGAATAAATAACAAGCCATATAATTAAACCACTCCAAGCCTCCAGTTATAAACTAAACCCCCATGCTTTCAAAAACCACATCCATACTATCCCTTGGATAATAAAAAACTAATTATTATCATTATGTATATTGAGACCCTCTATCTACAACATCACTCATACCGATCTCAATTCATCTCTCACATGATCACCTAGTTGAAAATCCATGGCTCGATATTCCCATATCCAACTATCAATTCAAATAAGTTGAATAATCATCTAAACGATCATATTCTTGGTAGTTCAGATCATTTATTCATAGAGGACCAATTGGATTTATATTGTACTCATTATTCAATACCAATGTGTGGTTCCATATTATAGTTATCCTTTATTCACTTACCATACATGATCCACTTAGGTAAACAATTTATCAGGAAATAACATTATATTCTACTTTAATAGGAACACTCTATTCAGGTGAATCACAGCATAGTCTAACTATGAGATCATTCCCTAGGAATACAATCAACCATACAAGTCCTCTCACAATTCATCCATGCTACCCTATCACATAACACCTAATATGATGCATAATGTACTGATATCATCAAATAAACCTTATATAATCTATACATTGTATAGTAAAAGATGACCAAATCAAATATCACATTACCTGACCCAAGCATAACACCCCTTTCACAACCCTAAGAGGCCAACCAAAGACCCTATGATTAACTTTTTCCTCATAAAAATAATGATGCTCTTTTCCTATAACACACCTATAAATCACAAGGATACATGATCACCAAGTTATTCTATGATCATCACATGGAAAAATAAGTATTAACTTTAGTCCTGGTAGGTTATACCTATTTAACATACTCACTTGTATCATTTTATCTCCAACTCGAGTCACATAAACTTGATTCTCTATCCTCATATACTAAATTACTCAATGAACACACATAACCACATATCATGATAATTTAGGGACCGCCTTTCTCTTCCTTGGTACAAACCTCTCAAGACACATTCATTTATATCCATCTAAGCCTACATTGATATACTATAATAAAAACTAAAATGTAATGTAACGATGTTAAAAATGTAACCAATGGCATGAAAAAGGTCCATGGAATTATCTAGATAATATTATATAAAAAATAATGTTGAGTCAATAAGGTTTTCCTTATGACTTTTCCATTATTTCTTGTTTTGAAAATCACAAACACCTTATACTTAAGCAAATATTATTTTTACCCCCATAAAGAAAATTTACTTCTTTAAGGAAATTTAACTTAACCTAGATTTTCTTATACATATAAATATTATTCTTAAATTCAAAAACCGGATTCATAACCAAATTTCCGGAGCCATATAATGAAAAGATTTGGAGCATTCTGTTTTTAGGATCGGAATTCTGGATGTGATCTGTAATGTAGTTCTAATCTGAATTGTGGACTTCGATCTCTGAAGAAGTTCGACTCCGAACTCTGAAGAAGTTTGACTCCGAACTCTTAAGCAGTTCGACTCCGAACTCTGAAGAAGTTCGACTCCGAACTCTTAAGAAGTTGGACTCCGAACTCTGATGAAGTTCGACTCTGAACTCTTAAGTAGTTCGACTCCAAACTCTGAAGAAGTTCGACTCCGAACTCTTAAGCAGTTCGACTCTGAACTCTGAAGAAGTTCGACTCCGAACTCTTAAGCAGTTCGACTCCGAACTCTGAAGAAGTTCGACTCCGAACTCTGAAGAAGTTTGACTCCGAACTCTGAAGAAGTTCGACTCCGAACTCTGAAGAAGTTCGACTCCGAACTTTTAATAAGTTCGACTCTGAACTCTTAAGAAGTCCGACTCTAAACTTTTAAGCAGTTCGAATCCGAACTCTTAAGAAGTTTGACTCCGAACTCTATAGGTTCAGAATCTGATCTCTGGTGAAACCAGACTCCGAATTCCTATAAAACAGAATCCGAACATTTCTTAACATAGACTCCAAAATTCTTTTTGGTTAGAATCCAAACTTTTCACTAGCTTACACTCCGAAATATTGATTAGCTTTTACTTACATATGCTTCATTTCAAAACGATTTCGTACATTCAATTATACATAGTTTGTTATAAAATGATGTCGTCTATTCTGTTTCTAATTAACCGTTGGTTGAGTTACATGTGTACATGTCCCTCCGAATTTCAGGGAAAATATGACTGTTGGAAGAGGGAGTCGACCGTTGGAAATTTTACTATAAATAAGAGCTCATTTGAAAGAGCTCAAGACAGAAATGAATAAGTTGATTGATCTAGAGAACACATGCTGTTAAGGTGATTTCTATAGAGAGAAGCTTTTCATGCCTTGTGCATACTGAACTGCTCGTTCATATTGCTTTGTGTGACTCTGGATGTTGGTGATTACATTCGAGGACTTCCGGGGATAGGAAGACAGAGGTGACGACTACCTTGAAGTTCAAGGGCTTCCTTGCTGAGGAAGACAGAGGTTCCAACTACCTTTAAGTTGAGGGCTTGCGGGGATAGCAAGACAGTGATTCTGATCTTTGTATCGAGGGCTTACCCTGGTGTGTGTAAGACAGACTTGATTGAAATTATAAATCAAGGGACCTTTATCCAAGTTTGTTGGATACCCTTCTATTTGGGTTAAAAGATTCATATCTTGTTACTTGTAGTTTTACTACTTGTTTTTCTGCTGCATATTGTATTGTAAGGAAAGTATAACCTTCTTGTATTTCCTTACACTTTTACACTGATTAGTTTAAGATTCTATACACTTTAAGGTAGAATCTTATATTGTAAAACTCGGTTCCAATTCTCTATTTGATAATCAGAGGTGTTGTGAATTTGCTTAGTTTAACTTTGTTAAACCTAGATTTTCCTTGTCTAAGGAAAACATAGTTATCCATAACTAACTTTAAAGGTTCCAAAGGAATTTTTAAAGTGTACAATTCACCCCCCTCTTGTATATTGAGCATCTACATTGTTATTTCAATCCTACAATTGGTATCAGAGGAGGTCTCTGAAATACTCATACTCACATATATGTTTTTCTTTCTCTTTTGTCATTCTAAACCTTGTCATTCTGAACTTTGTCATTCCGAACTTTGTCATTCCGAACTTTGTCTTTCCGAACTTTGTCATTCTGAACTTTTTCATTCCAAACTTTTTCTACTAACTAGTTTGGTTGCCCAAGTTGTTTTAGTATGGAAGGAATCAATGTTGGCTCTATAGACAATATAAATACTACAAGACCACCGATCTTTGATGGTAATGACTATGAATACTCGACAGATCGAATGAAGACTTTTGTCATCATCACTGGAGTGGACAATTTTTCTATGCTTACTGGTGATTATAAAATTCCTTATAAGGAAGATAGAACTTTTACTAACCAGGAAAAGCAAGAGTATCAACTCAATTATAAGGTATGCAATACTTTACTATGTTCAATGACTAGAAATATATATATATCCAAATTTCTTCTTGTGAAGCAGCTAATTGTATCTTGAAGAAGTTAGAAGTTACACACTTTGGCAATTCCAAAGTAATTGAAACTAGGAGAGATATTCTTAGAGCTGAGTACCATGTATTCAATTTTCCGTATGGTGAACCAATCTGCAAAGTTCAATAGAGATTTATGACTATAGTCAACAGCTTACAGTCTATGGGAGAAAAAGGGTTATATGATGAAGCCCTTGTAGATAAGATAATTGATATCATGCCCAATGAGTGGGAATCAAAGAGAACAGCCATAGATGAGAACAGGAAGGTCACTCAAATTTCTCTTGATGAGCTATTCGGAACTCTTCTCCAACACGAAACCAGAATGAAGAGAGATGCTGACAACATCAAAAAGAAGAATGGGAATGGTACGGTTGCTTTTAAAACTACATCAAATAATATGAAATCTAAGACTCCTGAGAGAGTAACCAGATCTAAGACTAAGAAGGTGGTTGTTAGTCAGATTCTAGTGAAATTGAAATCTCAGAAAATGAGTTAGCAAATCTTGCTCAAAGGATGAATAAGATAGCTGTCCAGAGAAACTTCCAATCCAAGTATAAGAAAAAGGAAAGGAAAGAAATGAAGGATGAAGAAGTTACTTGTTACAAATGCAAGAGAGCTAGACATATTAGACCAGATTGCCCTCTACTCAAAAATAAAGAAAGGAAAGAAAGGAATTCTGAAAGGAGCAGGAAAAAGTATTACAAAACCAAAGCTAAGAAAGTTCTAAAAGAAAATAACACCTGGAGTGCTAGTGGTGGTGACTCTTCAGATGAATCTTCTGATTATGAATCTTCAGGAAAGAATAATCTTGGTCTTATAGCCAGATTACCTATTGACAATCATTGTTTTATGGCTAAGGTACGAAATTCGGAATCATTGACCAATGTATCTTTAAAACCTAATGATAGTAAGTATTATAATTCCTCAGATGAAGAATCATATTCTGATGAAGAAAATACTTCACCTACCTATGAAGAAGTTTCTAGGTTTTCTGAACTTCTTGAGATTGAGAAATCTAAACTCAATAAGAAACTTGATAAGGAAAACTCTAGGAATTCTATTCTTACTAAAGAGATATCATATCTTTCTAAATATCTTGATAAGAAAAATGCTGATTTTATAAGTATTTTAAAAAATCTTGATGAAGTAAATTCTGAGAGGAACAAACTTTCTAAAGAGTTAGAAAAAGTAATTTCTAAGAAAAGTGTTTTCAAGCCTAGCTCTAGTTCTAAATCTAATGATTTTGAAGATAAAAACTTGGTTATAAAACTCAAGTCTGAAATCTTTTCCTTACAGAAGTGTTTATCAAACTTTACCCATGGTAAGGAAAATTTTGATAAAATGTATTCTCAAATACGACCTTTAAGAAACAGATCTGGATTTGGTTATACCCATACAAAACCAATTTTTAGTAACAACTACTTTGTTCAACAAAGTGCCCCATTTTGTATCAAGTGTCAATGTGGTGGTCACTGGGAAAAGAATTGTTCTTTAAATAAAACCCAATCTCTAGGTTTTCATAAAGCCTATTTTTCTAAGAAAATGTGGGTTCCTAAAATTTTGTTGTCTGGAAATTCCGGATCCAAGCAAGTTTGGATTCTGAAAGTCTAATTCTTTTCTTGTTTTCAGGAAGATAGAGGAAGTACCAATAACAATAGATGGTACATGGACAGTGGATGTTCCCAGCACATGACTGGTAACAAAAGCTATTTTGAAAAGATTATCAAAACGAAAGGAGGAAAGGTAACTTTCGGAGATAATGCACAGGGAGAAATTTTTGGTATTGGTAATATTGTTCTTCTAGGTAAAACTTTTATTTCAAATGTTTTATTTGTTAAGGGTCTTAAGAACAACCTCATTAGCATAAGTCAGTTATGTAATGAAGGGTACCTTGTGAATTTTAGGAATGATAAGTGCTTAGTACACAATTCCAAGGAAGAATTTATTCTATCAGCCAATAGGCAAGATAATGTTTATACTTTGAACTTAGAAGACCTAAGGAGACAAGATTTACCTTGCCTAAGTGTAATGGAAGATCATTCTTGGCTATGGAATAGAAGACTAGGACACTATAACCTTAGAAACTTATGTAAAATCTCTAAGAAGAAACTATTTAAGGATCTACCGGAGCTTAGATTTGATTCTTCTAAAGTTTTTGATCCTTGTCAATATGGAAAGAAACATAAATCTAGTTTTAAATCAATTGGTTAAGTCTCAATGACTGATGCATTACAATTAGTGCACATGGATCTTTTTGGTCCAACACAAACTGGAAGTATTGGAGGAAAATACTATGTGTTTGTTCTAGTTGATGATTACACTAGATTTACTTGGGTCTATTTTCTAGAAAAAAAGTCTAAAGCTTTTTCTTATTTCAAAAGTTTTAGAGCACAAGTTAAAAATGAGAAAAACCTTCCACTAAAAACTATTCATAGTGATCATGGAGGAGAATTTCAAAATTCTGATTTTGAAACTTTTTGTAGTAGGAAAGGTATTACTCACAATTTTTCAGCATAGAGAACTCCTCAACAAAATGGTGTAGTTGAGAGAAGTAATAGAATTCTTCAAGAGATAACTAGAACCATGTTGAGTGAATATTCTATAGCTAGACATTTCTAGGCTGAAGCTGTAAGTACTTCTTGTTATACTATAAATCGAGTTTTGATTAGACCTTTTCTTAATAAAACTCCTTATGAGTTATGGAATGGTTGAAAACCAAGACTATCCTACTTCAAGGTTTTTCGTTGCAAAGTATTAATTCTGAATACTAAATATAACTTACATAAATTAGCACCAAAATATGATGAAGGAATTTTCTTAGGTTATTCCACAACTACTAAGGCTTATAGAGTTTTTAATAAATACACTTGTACTATTGAAGAAACAATGCATGCAAAATTTGATGAGTCTGGTCCTTTTTTTAAACTATCCCAACCTACATCCTCAGATGTGTTTTCAAAAACTGATTGTCAACCCCTGATAGAAGATCCTTCTGATAAGGAAAATATTCCAGAGATACTTCTGAAATATTTACCCCAGAAGACTTTCTACCCTATGTTGATGAACATGTTTTACAAAACCCAAATCAAGTGTTTCTTAAGAATCATCCTAGTGATAGTATCATTCATGATGTAAATCAACCTGTAAGGACTAGAAATTCCTTAAGAAATGAAATAGAACATCTAGCATTTCTTTCCCAATTAGAACCAAAAAGCACTGATGAAGCTTTATGTGATGATGATTGGATCAAAGCCATGCAAGATGAACTAAATGAATTTGAGAGGAATAAAGTCTGGACCTTGGTTGAAAGACCTAAGGAAACTTCTATTATTGGAGTAAAATGGGTTTTCAGGAACAAATGTGATGAAAATGGAGTCATAGTAAGAAATAAAGCTAGACTCATTGCTAAAGGCTATAATCAGCAAGAGGGAATAGACTATGAATAAACCTATATTCCAGTAGCTATAATTGAATCTATTCGCATTCTACTTGCCTTTGCAGCATTCTTTAATTTTAAACTTTTTCAAATGGATGTGAAATGTGCTTTTCTTAACAGTTATGTTCAAGAGGAAGTTTTTGTTGAACAACCTCCTGTTTTTGAAGATACAAATCATCCTGATCATGTTTTTAGACTTACCAAAGCTTTGTATGGTCTTAAACAAGCCCCACGAGCATGGTATGATAGACTCACAAGATTTTTGCTTCAAAATAAATATGTTAAGGGAAATGCAGATCCAACCCTTTTTATAAAGAAAGATAAGAAAAATATTTTGATTGTTCAGATTTATGTTGATGACATCATATTTGGTTCAACTCAGCAATCTTTAACTGATTCTTTTGCAAGTCTAATGAAGTCTGAGTTTGAAATGAGTATGATGGGTGAGTTAACTTTTTTCCATGGTTTTCAAATTTCTCAAAAACCAGAAGGAACTTATATATCTCAACATATGTATATTAAAGATCTTCTCAAAAAGTATGGTTATGACAACACGAAGAGTATAAGTACTCCTATTGGTACCTCAAACTCCTTAGATCTTGATGAATCTGAGAAATCAGTAGATCAAACGTCTTTTAGAGGTATGATAGGAAGTCTACTTTTCTTAACAACTAGTCGACCAAACTTAATGTTTTCTGTATGCTTATGTGCAAGATATCAATCTAATCCTAAGGAATCTCACTTAAAGGCGGTGAAAATAATTTTTCTCTACCTAAAGGGAACCATGGATCTAGGATTATTTTATACTTTTGGAAATGATTTTGTTCTAAAAATATTTTCTGATGCTAACTTTGGTGGATGTAGAATGTATAGAAAAATTACATCCGGAACTTGTCATTTCTTAGGAGATTCATTAGTTTCTTGGTCCTTCAAAAAGAAACATTCTATAGCACTTTCCACTGCTGAAGCTGAATATGTAGCAGCTGGAAGTTGTTGTGCTCAAGTGTTGTGGATGCAACACACACTCACAGACTATGGCCTGAGTTTTACTAAGACTCAAATATTGTGTGATAACAAAAGTGCTATTTCCCTAAGTAATAACCCTGCACATCACTCTCATGCAAAGCACATAGATATTAGGCATCACTTTCTTAGGGATCACACACTTAAAGGAGATATTATTCTTCAGTTTATCGGAACGCAAGATCAAATTGCTAATATTTTCATAAAATCATTACCCTCCGATATATTTGAATATATTAAACAAAATTTGGGAATGATAACTGTAAGGTAATCATTCTTCATTAAATTCTTGTTGAACAATTCTTTTAACAGTAATAAACTCCTATTTATAGGGGGAGTACATTTGATTGTTAATGTAACAATTTTTTTTTAAAAAAACCTTTCGGAACTAAACTTTCAGAATGGAAGTTTTCGTACTGAAAAATTCCGGAATAGAAATTTCGTACTGATAATTTTCGGAATGGAGATTTTCGGACTGGGGTTTTCCTAACGAGGTTTTCATACTGGAACTTTCGTAATGAAGTTTTTTCCTTCAAGAAGAATATTACCAATTTCGAACAATATTTCTTGTCAATCCGTAAGTTATGACTTTCTTACTTATAGTTTTGTAATCAAATTTTTCTTACTGGTATTTTCCTTGTTTTTAAAAGTTTGGATTCTGGTTTTTCCTCAAATCTGAATGTTTTCTTTAAAAACCTCAAAAGATCAGAGTCAAATTTTTTCCTTGAGGAATTATTCTCAACCGTCAGATATGATCAAAGTGTTTTCAATCGCTAGATGGATTTTGGAAGACCAACTGTCAAATTCTTTTCCTATATAAAGGGGACCCCGAGACTCGTCCCACATCGGCCTTTCAATATTTTGCGTCTTGAATCTCTGCTGATCCCCTTATGGCCGGTTTTGAACCTTGTGA
The DNA here is from genome assembly GCA_963277665.1 of Viscum album. Classification (NCBI taxonomy): domain Eukaryota; kingdom Viridiplantae; phylum Streptophyta; class Magnoliopsida; order Santalales; family Viscaceae; genus Viscum; species Viscum album. Next base: position 1,627,224,485 of record OY728131.1, on the reverse strand, counting down.
AGCCGATCCGAATCTTACAGTTTACTTCACTCCGAATGTCTGTTGAAGCAAATTCTCAAGATATGTAAACTGTGAAACCTATCTCAAAGTGGTTAGTTTTCAGGGAAAGGTTAGTTCACCCGGATTTTTATAAGCTTGATTCTCTTATTTCAAAGAATATTAGACTGAATGGGTGGGAATATGTCTGCATAGCTACGTCAGATAAATAGGATCCGGTTTATACTGATTTGTTGATAGAGTTTTATGAGTCTGTTTCCTTCATGGTGGAAGATGGAAGAGAGAGGTTTTCTTTCAAGTCTTATGGGAAGGCTTATAAACTTTCTTACACTAAGGCCACGAACCTGGTTGGTCTATCATATGAAGGAGAGGCTGAATTCTTCTCTCGTAAAATTCCGAATGTGCAAGGGAGTTTCAATAAGGAGAAGGCACTGAAGTGTCTTGGGATTAAGGATGGTTCAACAATTAAAATTTCTCGCCTCACTCTGAACAATATAATTCTTCAACTATGGGTGCAAGGTTTTCTGGTTTCGAGAAGAGGAGACAAAAACAATCTGAATAAGAGTGATATCTATGTCTTAGATTACTTGGTAAATCTAAGAAAGATAAATCTGATGAGGCATGTCTTGGTTACGATCAAGAATATCAAAGAAGGGAATTTGAGAGCTCAGATTATCATGTTTCCTGCCTTATTATCTAAGTTGATTGTCTGATGCTTAGAATCCTTCAAATTTTCCTGAAAATCAAAGATCCGGAATTGCAAGCTCATGCTAGTCAGTGATGATACTCTTAAGAGGATGAAGATGTGATTTTCCAGTGAGTCCAGATAATTTTACCCCCTATCTGTGGAGGAGTTTGAAGCAGCTGAAAAAGAGACACAATCTCTGGAACCAACAAAAAAGAAAAGGAATAAGAGAAAATCTAAGGAAGTGGTTGCTGATGAAGAGATTCCCCAGGCTAAGGAAACTCAATATACTCCCCCCAAGCCGAAGAAGCAGAAAACATATATGGATGAAGTAGCGGCCAAGTGGAGGGAAGATAAAGAAATGAGGAAGGAAGGGGATCCTCAATTTGGACTGGACCCTGCCGAGGCTAAAGAATTAAAGGAAAAATCTGCTGAGGAGCTAGAGAGACAAGAGAAGGAAAAGAAATTGAGAAAGAAGATGTCTGAAGCTAAACTAGTGCAATCTTTGCTAAAAGATACAGAGTTGGCTTCCGAAAGGCTTCCAGTTCTGGAAACTTTCGGTGTTGAACCTTCTTTACCAAAAACTCCAGCAAAAAACTATGTCACTCTGGAAAAGGACAAGGGTAAAGAACTAGTAGTAGAAGATGAGAATGAAGTTACTAAAGAATTAGAGGAAGAGGAAGAAGAAGAAGAAGAAGAGGAGAGTGAAGATCTGGATACCTTGATCAAGAAAGTACAAGACTACAAAGATAAGGCTGAATCCACAAAGATAGTTACCACAGTCAAGGGAGATGAGGAAGCTAGCAAGAAACATCAAGAAGAAGAAGAATAAAATGTGTTGTATGATGAAGAATAATCCTATGAGAGGAATTTTTTTGAGTAAGGTCAAGAAAGACAGAAACCAGATGAAGATCAGATCGTTCAAGTTTCTGAATCCGAGGAAGTATCCCTTAATAAGGAAACTGTTCTGAGAGTTGATAAAGGGAAGAAAACTCTCATGGAGACACCTATTAAAGATTTAATCAGAAGAAAAGAGGTTGGTGGTACCTCTAGAAGGAAGCTGATGCCAGTTGAAGAAGAGGAATCTCAAAAAGAAGTTTCTGATTTGGAATCATCATCCCACGGGCATGATTTTGTGGTTCAATCTCTGAGAAAGTTGGTGGACACAATTCCAATTCTTCCAACAATAGATTCTAGATGCCAGTTGCTGTAACAATCTATGAATCAGAAATAAGATTATTTATCCATGGTAATGGATAAGTTTGTGAAGTTAGAAGCTGAACAGAAAGGTTTTCTGATCGATTATGACGTGTATAGGAAGTCCTGTAGTAAATTAACCAAGTGTTATAAGAGAGTTGATGAAGATTTAGTTCACTTTGAGAATTTTCAGGCTGAAGTTCAAAATGCTTTGGAAATAGAGGATAAAAAGGTTAATGAGATTTCTAAGAAGTTGACCCAGGAGCAAAATTTCCGGAATCAACAGGTCAGGGATCTGAATGGGAAGCTTAACTTAGTATCTCAAAATTGGAAAACTGAAAGAGATTTCCGGATTGAGTTTCAGCAGAAGATAGAAAATCAAGATGAGTTGTTGAAGTTGCAAAAAGAAGCCTTGGAGGCTTAGGAAGAGGCTTCAAAAGCTCCAGAATAAAAGGTAAAAGCCTTGGAGAGGCAACGAGAGGAAGATCAAGGAGACTTGAAGAAACTCAAAGCCTTGTTGAAGTAGCTCATTCTGAAGGAAAAGGAAGACAAATGAACCCACTTTGATCTTTTGTTGTAGTTGTCTTTCCTTGTATTTTTTCCAACTCTAATGAAATGGTTATCTGGTTGGTTTGTATCTTGTTATATACTAAAGTTTCAGGTAGCATACGTTGTTTTCCATTCCCTTCAATTCTTTTTGAAAATTACAAAGGGGGATAAGGAAAAAAACTATTCCTAAGGAGGAGAAAGGAAAAATTTCTAAGAGAAATATCCTTAAAGAAAGGGGGAGTTTCCCACTACTAATTTTTTTTCATTCTTAAAATAATGAAAACTCTACTCTGGAAACCCAGAATACAATCTTTAGAGTTTCAATGCCTAAGGGGGAGTTAGTTTTATTCACTTTTATCTATGAACAAATGGAGATAAGTTTTAATTTTCAAAGTCTAATGAAAATTTTCAAAATCCTTATATGATTTTTTGAAAGGATGTCTGTGCTTTCCAAAAAGGGGGAGATTTTTGAGTCAATAAGGTTTTCCTTATGACTTTTCCATTCCTTCTTATTTTGAAAATCACAAACACCTTATACTTAAGAAAATATTATTTTTACCCCCATAATGAAAATTTACTTCTTTAAGTAAATTTACCTTAACCTATATTTTCTTATACATAGAAATATTATTCTTAAATTCAAAAACCTGATTCATAACCAAATTTCCGGAGCCATATAATGAAAAGATTTAGAGCATTCTGTTTTTAGGATCCGAATTCTGGATGTGATCTGTAATGTAGTTCTAATCCGAATTGTGGACTTCGACCTCTGAAGAAGTTCGTCTCCGAACTCTGAAGAATTTCGACTCCAAACTCTTAAGCAGTTCGACTCCAAACTCTGAAGAAGTTAGACTCCGAACTCTTAAGGAGTTAAACTCCGAACTCTGAAGAAGTTCAACTCCGAACTCTTAAGCAGTTCGACTCTGAACTTTGAAGAAGTTCAACTCATAACTCTTAAGCAGTTCGACTCCGAACTCTGAAGAAGTTCGACTCTGAACTCTTAAGCAGTTCGACTCCGAACACTGAAGAAGTTCGACTCTGAACTCTGAAGAAGTTTGACTCCGAACTCTGAAGAAGTTTGACTCCGAACTCTAAAGAAGTTTGACTCCGAACTCTGAAGAAGTTCAACTCCGAACTCTGAAGAATTTCGACTCTGAACTTTTAAGAAGTTCGACTCCGAACTCTTAAGAAGTTCGACTCCGAACATTTAAGCAGTTCGACTTCGAAATCTTAAGAATTTTGACTCCGAACTCTACAGGTTCAGAATCCGATCTCTGGTGAAACTAGACTCCGAATTCCTATAAAACAGAATCCGAACATTTCTTAACATAGACTCCGAACTTCTTTTTGGTTAGACTCTGAACTTTTGACTAGCTTACACTCCGAAATATTGATTAGATTTTACTGACATAGGCTTCATTTCAAAATGATGTCGTACATTCAGTTATACATAGTTTGTTATAAAACGATGTCGTCTATTCTGTTTCTATTTAACCGTTGGTTGAGTTACATGTGTACAGGTCCCTCCGAATTTCATGGAAAATATGACCATTGGAAGAGGGAGCACACCATTGGAAATTTTCCTATAAATAGGAGCTAATTTGAAAGAGCTCAAGACAGAAATGAATAAGTTGATCGATCTAGAGAACACATGCTGTTAAGGTGATTTCTAGAGAGAGAATATTTTCATTCCTTTTGCGTACTGAACCGCTCGTTCAGATTGCTTTGCGTGACTTCGGATGTTGGTGATTACATTCGAGGACTTCCAGGGATAGGAATACAGAGGTGCCTACTACCTTGAAGATCGAGGGCTTCCTTGCTGAGGAAGACAGAGGTTCCAACTACCTTGAAGTTGAAGGCTTGCGAGGATAGCAAGATAGAGATTCTGATCTTTGTATCGAGGGCTTACCCTGGTGTGGGTAAGACAGAATTATTTGAAAGTATAAATCAAGGGACCTTTATCCAAGGTTGTTCGATACCCTTCTCTTTGGGTTAAAAGATTCATATCTTGTTACTTGTAGTTTTACTACTTGTTTTTCCACTGCATATTGTATTTTAAGGAAAGTATAACCTTCTTTTATTTTCTTACACTTGTACTCTGATTAGTTTAAGATTCTATATGCTTTAAGGTAGAATCTTATATTTTAAACCCCGGTTCCAATTCTCTAGTTGATAATCAGAGGTGTTGTGAATTTTCTTAGTTTAACTTTGTCAAACCTAGATTTTCCTTGTCTAAGGAAAACATAGTTATTCATAACTAACTTTAAAGGTTCCAAAGGAATTTTTAAAGTGTACAATTCACCCCCCTCTTGTATATTGAGCATCTACATTGTTATTTCGATCCTACAAATACTTATGATTCACTACATAAATTGTTAGTGTTCAACTAAATTTAAAAAACCCTAAAGAAAATACATTGAATAAATTACCTTTATTAAAATGGTAAAAAATCATGTGTTTTCATCACTACCGAGCCTTCTCTTACCACCACATAGTAAAACCAAATAATTTCAATAAGATTTCATCACAATCCTTTGAAATATAACATAAATACCAAATTAAGATAATATGATATTATATGTAATATGGGATAAGGAAAAAATATTCCTTCACCTCAATGTCATGAATAATATCTCTTGAACCATGTTTCTAGTTATAATATATCAAAACATCCATCAATAACATAAATTCTCACCAATCATGTATCACAAGATAAACACCATATTCCAAATTGGAATGGTGCCCTTAAAATTATTATTTTTATCATAAAACATAGAATTTCATACTTTAAATTCCAATAATAAAAAATTAATCATAAATAAAGTGTAAAATCATAAATTTTGTAGTTCTCTACTTGTTAAATATTTTTTTCTATAATTGATGAGAAATGTATGTGGAATATTTATCCTCATAAAGAGTTTGAAATACATATATGATACCAATTTTATTCTAAAAATAGGAAGGATTTATTTTTTAATAAATTTGTTTTTTTCTCATGTACTTTATTGATAATGAGGTTTTGGTTTGGGTGTGAGAAAAATAAAATATTATGAAATTTTTATTTTTTATTTAAATAAGGAAAAGGTCTACCATGTCTCATTACTCTTTAATGTAGAATTGGATATTAATATATAAAATATAATAATCCCATTGACCCTGATGGTTGGATAATGGATGGTGTGTAAGGGATTCATTAGTCACAAGTTAGAGAATTTAGGCTTAATTAATATTTAAATTTTTTATTTTTTTCAATTCAAATCAAGAATCTGAACATGATTCTATTAACTAATCATTTTAAATTTTAACTAATATAATTTTAGTTTTCTAAATATTAATTTCAAATAAATTAAATCATATTTTGAGGATTAATGATCATGTAATTTATTATATTTCATATTTAACAATCTTATAACATGTTAATTAAATTATTTAATTAATTATTATTCTACCACTTACTATAACAACACCAATTTTTTAGTTTGATACTTTGAATATTTTTATATATATCTTAGGATTGTTCCTCAGGGTTGGTACTGTGTTTTGGGTGTTAAAAAACCTCAAGATTAATGTGTTAAATACATTATTATATTTTAAAGTGTGTTCATGTGCATAAAAACATTTATATAATTAATGGGTTCCCATTGATCGAGACCTCATATGGGAAATAAAAGGTTGTGGTTGTTTCTGGAACACAGGGTTTACCCTAGGTATAATGTTAAGTCAATCGGTGATGGGAACATGGTTGAGGCGGGGTGCTCAGGGTCATCTCCAGTGTTCTGGAGGGGGGAGGCCCTTCAATTTGGCAATTCCGTAAGTTTTTTTACAGGTGTTGATTTGGTTATGGTGAGTTCTTGTTTGATTGGAAGTGAAATTGGTGGTATTGTGGTGGTGCTATTGAAGTGGTTGGCTGTGAATCTGCTGGCTACCTACTGTTTTATTGTTGTTGGAGGTGAAATGGATGTATGTTGGGGAATCCAGACTTTCTACATGGTTGTACTTCATATGAGTATAGAATAGGTCATCTCCATCATGTATGGCTTTTCAGATTTGGATGATTGAGTGGGTATGGCGTAGCCATCGGTACCGGGCCCGTGTGTATTTGCACGGTACAACTTTCTGATCAGACATACTTTGGTGGAGGTATACCTTAATGTTATTAATGCTGGATATGGTCACTTTCTTGTAGTCTTGTCCGGGGTTACAACCCCTTATTTTTCTAATCTTGGTTGAGTCCTTATGTCTCTGATGTCTTTGTTTACCCCTTTACCCTTAAAAGGGGCTTATCCAAAATTAATAAAAATATCAGCCTTTAGGCCATTCAGTCAGTAATTCATTTAATTGCGTGAAACCCAATTCACTATCTCTATATATATTTCATTATGCGGAAACTATAGGATTGTCTGTATAACCCTAGGAAATTAGAGAGGATGAGGAGGACATCTCCATTGGCGTTGATGACCCGAGAATGTAGATCGATGACAATGATCAAGGAGAATCATGATATGAACAATAAAAACCATGGGATCTCCACCTTATTCAGTATTTGATTCTTTATTTATTATAAATCAATCCTTTCTTAATATAGGGTTTTTTTTGGTTTTCCACCTTTCAAATTAATTTCCAAGCATGGATTCATATCTATTTATTATTTTTCTGTGAATTTATATTCTTTACATGAGCCTAGTTAAATAGAATTATTGAACCTATTTGTTTATATATTCCATATCAATGTTTTCACCAATTATTTCTACAATTCATAGTTATAATACAGGATCATAGTGTCCAAAGATGATATTAGCTTAATATTGTGCATTTCTCACCACTTTTCTTAACCTTATTCATCATTGGCCCATGGGATCAGGATTCAACATTTTTAGAATCAATTAGAATATTATAGAACCCCTATATTAATGTAAGACATCTGATAATCATAGATATTGGTGTTTTGAAGATGTATCGATGGAGATTTCAGGTTCTGGGTGATGTATTTGAGGATCAGAACCTTAAACGACAATAAATGGCACAGAGGTTACTGGTTGGATAACCAGAATCCCATTTTACAGCCACAAAAGGTTAGGATACCATGATTAGTGGTAGAATACTTTGTATTATACTATTTAGGGTGATCAAAATGGAAGATAAACTAAAGGGAATCATGGATCCAACATCCATGTGAAGACCAGAGTTAATTTCTATGAAATCTATGATTACACATCATGTCTCTTATAAGAACACATGTTTTGTATCACAGGTTCTCATAGAAGCTAGGGTTTCAAACCTAGTTAAATATGAAATTTTGTATGGTGGGACAAAAAACCATGTTATCCTACCCATGTAGCTAAGCTGTGTTCCAAAGGAACACACTTAGTACCCTAAGTAAGTATAAACTCCATTCTTTATAGGGACATGTCATGTGGTTTCACATAGATAGTTGATCCACGTTCCATGAGTACATGCTTAGGAACAATCGTGAATTAATACACTATGTGACCCTATATACATGATGTGTAGAGCCACAAGGATGGATAATCCATGTCTAAGGAAAAAAACTCCCTAGTGTCCAAGTGAAGCCACATGCTGTGTGACCCTATGTACACAATACTTATTTTTTCTAGAAAATTATACCATATGTATCAATTACTTCAAGACCTAAATTTGGTCTCACAAGTAGTCTATCCTAAGTTATTTTCCTCTTAGGAAATTATGGTAACATTCATTTATGAATGAGATATGAAATGAGGTGTCACGAGTGAGATGTTTCTTCTAGTGATGCTTGGCTGATGACAACGATCAAGTTTGATCATCAGTGAGATATCAAGGTTGGTACTCCCCTATCACACTAGGGAACATGTCCCCCATACTCTCCATATAGGTAGGTATGGTACTCCCCCATACTAAAAAGGTTTAAGGTCATTTATCTATGGAGTGGTACTCCCCCATCATCAAACTCAAATGGGTAGTGGGTCCTCCACTAGAGTTAGTACTCTCTTGGCTATCGAGCATAATGGTGAGGTAAAATCCCTCCACTATAATTCTTTTGAGGATACATGGGGTTATTGGAATCAGATATAGAACTTTGGGAGGTGGTGGATGACTCATAAATCTTATTTAACTATAGATATGGAGACCACATTTCTTCCTCAACTTCTTTTTTGGGTATATCTGTTATTGGGTTCTATAATCCTATTACCTAATGGGTTGAGTCAACTATCTTAAACCTTTTATTCTGACTTGGGTTTTGATGAATCCTACTAGGTATGTACATAATCTCCCATGTATGGTCTATTATTCCATGTGTTGTGTCTTATAAAAACCACATACATATTTTTAGTTACTTTTGTAGACCTAGTATTGGAGGAGAATAGTGGTACTCGAAGGTGTTGAGCATGTTTAGTGGTTATCCATGGAGATTGTGAGTTGGAATCTCTATAGTTTTCTAATTTTGTATTAGTTTCCATGTTGGGACCCTATTTATTATTGGTCATGTATTTTCCCCCATTATATATTTTTTATTACAATTATGCACTCCTATGTTTTTCCTAGAGGTTATTAAATGTATTATTTATAATTTGGATATTTTAGTTTGTTCATATATCTATGTAATGTTTGATGGTGATGGTTGTGTGCATGAATATAGGTAATTTAGGACAAGGCCTCAAATTTTAGTGTTATACATAAATAGTTCTTATCACCATCCCCTGACCTATTGCAGGTAAGCTTGCAGTGCTACACTCATCTTACTATCATTCCATGAAGTGTCCCGGTGTGTCAGGTCATGGCAGCATGGAATAAAATGTGATTTGTAATCAATTCAGTGTTTGAAGTTGGATATTTTATGAGGATTGGTTTGGAAACTTAGGGAAATGTTGTCAGAGTGTATGATGTTTAAATATTAGACTAGGGAACGTAGTGTTGTGAGACAAATAACATATACATACACTAGGACTCTGAATACCTACTTGACTACTCGATATGATGAGGAATCAGTTGCTGAGAAACCAATGGTACATGCGACATATAGGATTGAGTGCACTGACTTCCATGTCTTTCTTGAGTCATATCCCAATATATTCTCATATTATCATGGTATGGCTTGTTAATTTCTAGTATTCCTCAAAAAATATATCCAAATGGGATATTGTTATAGGGTTTTGATGATGAACAGTTGAGAGATGCGTACTCATTTAAATGACATATTCGGGTGGTGTTCCCTCTAGGTGAGCATAGAGTAGTGATTCCACCTGAAAAGTAGTGTATGGATCAATCTATAGTGGTTTAGGCGGATGATTGAATATGTGATGGGTAGAAGATAACTTCAACATGTTAGGAAAATGATTCCCAAAGGCTTAGTGCATTAAATGAGTTCTATAAATAGAGACCACTCAGGTTTCATGGTAAACCAGACCCTCATGTAGATGTGGATTAGATCAAGAAAGTTTTCCATGTTTTCCATCTTGTTCAGACCCCACCTGAATAGATTGTTGTCCTTACAACCAGTATTATTCATGGGGTAATAATGTGCTATTGGGGCCTAATAACTCATAGCTATGATGAGATGATTCTATCAAGGATAAATTTTCCGATTTTGTTCTATGACGATTATTACCAATCAAGATTTTACTATATGGGGATACACGAGTTTCTTGAGTTGCAACATGGTGATATATTAATTATTGAGTATTTATCAAGGTTTAACTACCTCATGCACTACTCTGTTGACATGGTGTTGGATGGATACTTCTAGGCATTGAATTTTGAGAAAGGTCATCATAGATACCTTCATACTAGCCTTGCATCCTTATGAATTCCCACATATACTGAAGTACTGGAGTGGGATTTAGTTATAGAGAACTTTCTAGCGGAGGGATTCCTGGTGGAAGGAGCTAGGAGTGGACATCATGGAGCTGTGTTATCTACATTATTTATAGAGAATTAGTTATTAGTTTCTTAGAATATGGGGAATACTAATTACCAAACTCAAACACATGGATATGTAGAATAGGGTTCAAAAAGAGGGTCTGGTCAGCTTGGAGAGGGTCGATGCTATGTTTTTGTGGGGTGAGGTCACATGGCTTATGATTTCCTGACCCACTGTGCTATGGATGGTGGAGAGTCAAAGAATAAAACTCCATGATTGACGAATATTTGTGACAAGGGATCTCCAAATAATGGTTATGGAATCCTCTAAAGAGGATGTTTAGATAGAGGATCAGGTAGAGCTTCATAGGGAGGAGTTATAAGTGGAATAAAATGCTACGACCTCCTCCCAACATCACCACCTAGTAGACCATGCTCGGATCAGAGGGATGATAGTTAAGGTCATGGGATGTTTCAGTCCATGTATGGATATGATCAAGCTTCTCATGAGATAATTAGAGGTATGATCTGTGTCTTCTCTAATTTATCTCTAGTACTTATATAAATAGGTTTGAGTCATTCCTTTATATTCATATCCCTTTTGTAGGAGCTAGATATTCTAGTAGTGTATTTGGACCTTCAACATTATCTAGAGATTCCTATAGTGAGCAGTTATTCTATATCACACCTCTTCCAGTAGTGTGAGTTGGTGTTTAGTGGATAAAGTTTTTCATGGTACCTATTGTTCATCATAATGAAACCTTATAAATCACTATTGGGTATAGACTGGTTGACTACAATTCATTCTTAGATATAGTTTCATCACAAGAGAGGTATATTCCTTCATAAGATTGGATGATATTCTCGTTCGAGGGTGTGATAAATCTTATGGTCAAGAAAGTGGGGCTTGCGAGTATGAAGCCACAACGTATCACCTATTAGTTGGTTAGTTTAGCCTTTAGTGCAGTGGTATCTTTAGGAATATCGTTTCTAATGGTAGTGGAGGATTATATGGATGTATTTCCTTAGAGTGATTTGAGACTATCTTCGAGGTGGTGGATGAATTCTATATCAACTTGCACCCTAGGACCGAATTGATATATTCAATGGAATATCATATAGGTTTTAATAATCCCTAGTAGAAAAGGGTATAGTTGGATTAACTTCAATAGAAAGGTTTTATCAGACGTAATGTGTCACCATGAGTGTCACCCGTATTGTTTGTGTAAAAGAAAGATGTGAATTTTTGGATTTTCATTGATTACCATCACCTAAACTAAGTTATTATCATGAACAAGTACCCCTTTTTAAGGGTGATGACCTTTTCAAACCATTAAATAGTGTGATTTATTTTTCAAAGATCGATGTCATGTGTGGATACCATCAGTTAAGGGTTTCTAAGGATGATATTCTGAAGATGAAATCCTGATGTTGCTATGGGCACTATGAGTTTCTAGTGATGCCTTTTTGCACAACTAATTCCCCCTCTATGTTTATAGATTTTATAAACAAGATATTCCAGCCATACTTAGAACAGTTTAGGTTTTATTTATCAATGAAATTCTATTATACTCTATATCATAAAAGGATCATGTAGATAATTTGAGGATGGTCCAAGATATACTTTAACACCAGCTTTACGGTATGCTCTCAAAGTGTCACTTTTGGATTACAAAGGAAAAATTTATAGTTAATGTCATCTTTGATAATGGGGTATCTATGGATTCAGTGAGGATTGATGTAGTGATTTCTTGGGAACCATCCAAGAGTGTGTCAGAGGTGTAGAGTATTGTTAGTTTTTAAGGGTACTGTTAGTGGTTCATTGTAGAATATTCTAATATTTTCACCCCTTCGACTGAATTAATGTAGAAATGGTAGAAATTTTACTAGATTGACCAGTTTTAAAGATCCTTTGAGGAATTGAGGATGATTTTGAATGGAAATCCTATGTTGATAATACTAGAGGAGATCATTGAGTATGTGGTATTTTATGATGCCTCTGGAGCTAGTCTCGGTTGTGTTTTGATACAAAGGCAGGCCATGATCACTTATGGGTCATTGAAGTTGAGAATTTATGATTAGAATTATGTGACCCACAACCTAGAGTTGGCAGTGGTAGTATTTTACTTTAATATGTGGAGGAATTATAGTTTGGGTGAAAAATTCATTATTTACTCATACCATCATTGTATTAGGTACACACTCACCCAAAAAGATATCAACTTGAAATAGAGGCTTTGGTTGAAGTCTTTTAAAGACTATGAATTTGGGATAGTCTATAATTTAGGGGAGGGAAAAGTAGTGTTAGATTACCTTAGTAGTAAATACCATTCTCTTTTGGTGGAAGTGGTGGTATATTAGTTAGCCTCATTGCAGCTGAACCTAGTAGAGGAGATAGGTGAAACTTATCTTCATTCAATGGAAGTGTCTCCACCACTTATTTAGTGTGTGTGAGAATATCAATTGGGGGTTGTTGAATATGAGGTTTTTTTGGGACCATATGTCCTTAGAAGATTCACTAGATGTATTTTCTGAAGGTGGGGATAACATCATCCTTTCTCATGGATGGATGGTAGTTTCAGTCTGATTACGTGAGGATGCATTGAAGGAGTTTCATACCTTCACCTTGGATGTGCATCTGGGTGATGAAAATATTTTTAAATAACATTAGAGGAAATTTTGGTGGGTTGGAATGAGGTGGATAATTTTCATGTTTGCTTCTTAGTGTCTCACATGTTAGTAGGTAAACTCTAAACATTAGGTTCAAGAAAGTTTGAATCAACCTCGTAATAATCTGAAATGGAACTATTATGGAATATCTATAGATTTTTTTATAGTTATTCAATATAAAGTGAGAGAAAAAAAAATTCTATTTTGATTATTTTTGACTAACTTACCAAGTCATCAGACTTTATTTCCATTAGGGAGTAGATTTTTGTTGAGAGTTTGGGGAGATTGTACATGGGAGAGATCATCCGACCTCATGGGGTAACCACGATGATCATCTATGACCATAAATATCGGTACATGTCATGATTGTGCAGGGGTTTGCATGAGGATTTTTGGGATATGGTTAGGGATGAGAGAAATTTTTCACCACCAATAATATTTTTAAACTCAGAAGAGAATCCTGGTGTTAGAGTATATACTAAGATCCTCTGTGTTGGACTTCAACCAAAGATGGGTGGATACTTTCAATTGGTATAGTTTTCATATAATAATAACTATCACTCTACAATTGAAATGGAAACTTTCAAGGCACAATATAATAAAACCTATATGTCACCTTTGTGCTGGACCGATATTAGAGAGACATATCTTTTTGGGCCAGTATTAGTTTAGGTTTTGATAGAGAAGGTTCAAGTGATCCATGAGCATATGAGGATAGATCAAATCTAAAATAAATCTTAATTAGAATAAAATCACATGCATTTATAGTTAAATAATCAAGACGATGTTTTACTTAGGGTATCCCCATGATGAGGATTATAGATATTTGGTTACGGAAATTAGAAATATATAAGGTTCATCAGGCCATTCAAGATCCCATAGAGGGTTTGTGAGGTATCTTACCTCTTGGACTTTCTCCCATAGTTGAACTGATTGAATGACATATTCCATATGTCACAACTAAGGAGATACATGCATTATCAATCACACATCATGTAACTCCCCGACCCCAATTACCCAGAGTCGGTGGATTATTACATAACATTGGCATGATCACAAATGATCAAGTCTCGAAAGACCGATTAGTTTAGTAGCCATGGAAACACTAGATACATTCATAAGTCTTACATTACATGATAAAGTGAAAAACTACAACAAAATAGTCTCCATAGTCCACACTCATATCCCCTTAGACTATCCCTGCAGGCCAGTCATAAAATAATTCTTCACATCCGGGAAAAAATAAAACATAGAAAGGGGTAAGCTCAAATACTCAGTAAGGATAACAATATAGCAGAAACTTTCATAAATAAGCATAAAAATTTAAGGCAATGTATAACTAAAAAAATCTTTTTAAACTTGAACTTCATAATAATATGGAAAAAATAAAATGAAATAATTCCATTTACTTATTCACATGGACATTCTACTAGTCGAATAATCACATGCAATATCAATAACCACTTTCATAATGATGGAATGCATAATTCCAGACTATCATAACCACATAGTCAAGGCCTTGTTCTAAGACTATAAATAAGATTTTGTCAAGGAATTTTTCCAAGACACTAGTTTGTCTCATGAGACCTACCAATGCATCGAGGAGCTATAGCAGGCTCCACCCGTCACTTACTAAGTCCAATTCATTCCTCATATGAACATGTTTAAACATAACATAAACATTCGTATTAAAACTAGAATAAAAAATGTCAATAATTTATGCATAAAACATAAATGGTATAAAAATAACACATCCATAGTCAAACATATCACAAAACCTTCAATATAATATGGAAGTTTTGTATCAAAATAAATCAACTTCAAAAAAGCTTAAAATCCATCAAAGGATGTTGACATAGGTGAAATCGAAAATATTTGAGAGAAATATCTCCTTTTTGAAATCATTTATAAGTCACATAATTATAAAATAAAACATTTAATTTTAAAATATTCTTATAATCTTGTAAGGTAAGATTCGAAGATTTTATAACGGCGGAAAATAGCCGCACCCACTGTATAAGTTAAAAAGACATTCTTACCTTAATTTTGTCAAAAAGGTTAAAAAGGACCATATTTGGAAAATGAAGGAAATATTACTTTATAAACATATTATAAAAATTCAAACAAGGGTATAAATTACTTTAACCCATAGTATATAAAATAGTAAGAATGTTTTGAAATACATTTTTAAGAAACATGGATGTGGATGATAAAGAGTTCCAAATAGATAATTACATATAAACAACCTCGGATAATGAAGAGATTGTGAAATTAACCCTTACCTTGTACTTTTACTTGGTCGAGGGTAGGTTAACCTACTGTATAATGGTGAAATAAATGTTATTAAATTTTACAAGAATCATATACATTAATATGATATCATATATGATCTTTTAACATTTCTTTGTTAATAATATCTCAGTATTATTGTTTTTTCGGGTGTTAACAGATTCATTTTCCTTTATATGATTTGTTACATAAGTAATGTTTTTTATGGATATGATTTATCTTATTACATAATTATATTAAGTCTTTAAACATTATTTTTAATCATCTAATTAAAATTAGTCTTGAATGGATACAATGGGAAATTAATCTCATCGTTATGTGGAGACGGTAATCCGTACGTACGCATGAGCGACAGTATCATTATTTTGATACTAAAATAATATATAATTGGATGGTATATCATATATAAAGAATCATTAACATGTTATATTTATTATTTACATCAATTACTCATCATTATTATACCCATCCAAATAATAATGTATTGAATAACAATTACAGCACGATGTGGAGAGGGTAAGTCGTACGCACACACGTATGGTGACATCTTATTCAATGGATGGATAGAATAATGAATTTTTTGTACCATATTTATAATAACATCACAGTATATAGAAGATACTGGAGTTATTATTTTATAATGTAAACAACAAAGAAAAAGAAAGTGGAAGAAGAAAGGAACTTGAAAGATGTGATGAAATATTTACCTCTTCTTCGGGTTCTATCTTTTGATTTGATCAAAAGGGATCCTTAGGATGTCTTTATTAATAAAGTAAGGCCTATAGAATGAAGGGAGGACAGTTTAGAGTGTATTTGGGAAGAGTTTGGCTGATCCAAATGGCTTTGAAGGTGAGAATTAGAGAGAAGGGGGAGTGCCCTTTTATAAGAGGGGTAAGGGGCACCTTAGGAAAAGCTAGAAATATTATTTTATAATAAAATAATTTTCGGTTTCTAATGGATCCAAAATGGATTATTTAAAGGATAAGGTGATTATGGGACGAACACCACTCAAAAAATAGGTTTTAGATAGGTTTGGGCCACTATATTAACTTTATCTTTTAGATTTAACTCTTAGTTAAATAGTTTGACATTTACCATGTCTCTTTGTATTTTTATATTATATGGCTAATAAACATACTATATACTTCCAAGAGAACCCCAAGTGGTTAATTAATGATAAAAGTATCATTATATAAGTCCTTTGGCCGAACCATAGATTTTTAGGAATAGAATATCAATTAATAATATAATATTTGTTTTAAAAACTATTTTATGTCAATTATGACACTATTTGGTATTTTGTTTTTTCTAAATTAATAACAACATTTTTAATTCGAAAAAAATTCAAATAACCAACCCTAATATGTCATATTAACCTATAAAATTAGTTTAATTCAGAAAAAGTCTCAAATTAAATTTATTTGGATATTTATAATATCAATTATTTTAATATTTCATTGGTTAGGTAATTATTTCATCATCATTGTGTCATAAATAAATTAAATTATTTAATGTCTAAAAAATATAAATGAAATAAAATTATGTAGGAAATATTTTTAGCTTTATAAGGAATATTTATAGTCAAATTTATCTTATGTGTAACCCCATATTAATAATGTTTTAGTTATTAAACTTTGATTTTAACTCTTTTAACTATTCTTTGAATTAAATAATAATAAATGTCCTAATCTAATCCAAGTGGACCAAAGAGGTTAATATTTTATTAATAAGGTTGTTTTTGGTCAAATTATACTAATCCAATAGAATTAGTACATGTGTTAGGGTAATAATAACATCATTTTTACCCTTAATTACCCTATTTACTTTTAACCGTGGCAAATAAAAGTAAAGGATACTATTCACCAAAAATTATTTTTATTTTATTGAACCACATTTTACACCTTGATATTAATCATCTTTCCCGGATTTTCAAAATTTTACTCACAAAAGTGGTAAAATTAAGTTTTATGTGAATTTTAAAATTCTCCTAGGAGGTGGGTAAAAGACGGTGAAAAGTTCAATAAAATTTTTATATATCTAAAATTATTATAAACCGACTCCAATGAATTCCATTGAACTTATATAGGTATTATGTATCTATTTTGACCAAAAATAAATTTAAATAAAATAAATAATTATTTAAATAAAAATTCATTTTTAAACTATAACTCATTGTTTTTTCACTATTAATCAAAAATTGAAAGTTTTCAGAAAAATACAAAAAATTCACCCTAGGCTAATTTCAATATTATGAATCCAAAAATGAATTCCATTTTGAAGGATAAAATTTATAAAATTTCAAAAAGTGGGTATTACTATTCATAATGGCTAGTTTGATTGGTTGTGGTGTGTTGGAACTCGAAGTTGCGTACAACACACACTACTGTATTATTCAAAGAGAAGCATACCGTGGAAGCTTGGGGTGTTACATTCTCCCCTCCTTCAAATAATTTCATCCTCGAAATTTCTAGAATATTAATAAAAAGACTCGGGTGTTTCTTCATCATAAGTTCCTCGGGTTCCCACGTTGCCTCTTCCATCTTATGGTTTCTCCATAGAACTTTTACCAGACGAGTCATCCGGTTTCTCAGCACTTGTTTTATTGTACCAAGAATCTTGAAAGGCTCTTCGCAATAAGACAGATCGGGTTCTAGTTATAATTCCTCATAGGTGAGTACATGCGTTGGATCAGGCATGTATATTCTCAACAGTGATACGTAGAACACATCGTGAAATTTAGAGAGACTTTGCGACATTGGCAAATGGTAAGCTACAACCCCAATTCGTTCTAGAATTTCGAAAGGTCCGATGTACCTGGTACTCAATTTACCCTTCTTACCGAAACATATAACACTCTTTCATAGAGATACCTTCAAGAAAACATTATCTCCTACCTAAAATTCCAAACCCTTCCATCAGTTATCAGTATAGCTCTTCTACCTACTTTGAGTTTCTTTGATGTGGGTTTGGATTACCTTCACCTTTTCCATTGTTTCCTCAAAAAGTTCTAGGCCTACAAGTTTTCTTTCACCAACATCATCCCAACAAGTTGGTGTGCGACATATCTTTCCATATAACACTTCATATGGCGACATTTTAATACTTGAATGGAAGCTATTATTATAGTAAAATTCTACCAAAGGTAAATATTGATCCCACATACCTTGAATTTCAAGTGAGAATGATCTCAACATCTCTTCTAAGGTTTGAATATTCCGTTCTGATTTTCCATCTGTTTGGGGGTGGTCGGCAGTGCTCAAATGAAGCTCAGTATCCAGGGATTTCTAAATACTTTTCCAGAATCTTAAAGTAAAATGGGGATGACGATCAGAAACAATCGATAGTGGTACTCCATGAAGTCTTACAACATCATTAATATATAGTCTTTCTAAACGTTGAAGTGGTAGATCTTCTCTTATAGAAAGAAAATGTGTTGACTTGGTAAAACGATCAACAATGACCCCTATTGAATCATTCCTTCTTGGAGTCTTTGGTAGTCCCATGACAAAGTCCATCGTAATATTATCCCCTTTCCACTCTGGTATGGGAAGAGGTTACATGACTCCTCCATGATGTTGCCTTCTATATTTCACTTGTTGACAAACCATGCATCTTGACACAAAATCAACAATCTCCCTCTTCATGTTGTCCCACAAAAAATGATCCTTCAAATCTCTATACATTTTGGTGCTCCCAGGGTGTATATAGAAATTGGAACTATGAGCATCATCCAAAAATTCTCTTTTTAGATCATGTATATTGGGAACACAAAGTCTCTTCCTATATTTCAAAATTCTATCTTCATACACAAAGTCACTCAATATCCCATCATTAACAGCTTTAATCTTCTTTTGAAACTCTTCATCATCGGTCTAAGAACTCTTTATCCTTTCTAGTAAAGATGGTTTGGAATCCATTTGAAAAAGTATTGATGTTTCACCTTCTATAGTGATTCCCATATCCATCTTTACTAGATCCATGAAAATAGGATCCCTTTAAACTCTCATCTTGTTCAAAACTCCATGATCATTTATACTCAAATAATCTTCCACCTTATTTTCCTTCCTCGGGTGGTAATGTATTGTGCAATCATAATCCTTGAGTAGTTCAAGCCATCTCCTTTGCCTCATGTTGAGTTCTTTCTGTGAGAAAATATACTTCAAACTATTGCGATCAGTATAAATATCACATTTTTCACCATAAAGATAGTGTCTCCAAATCTTCAAAGAAAAGATTACAGTTTCTAACTTAAGATCATGAGTAGGATATTTTTTATCATGAATTTTCAGCTATCGTGATGCATAGAAAATAACCCTGTCATTCTGCATAAGGACACAACCAAGTCCTTTCTTCGATGCATCACTATAAATAACAAACCCATCATTACCCAATGGTAGAGTCAATATAGGAGCATTGACTAATCTTTTATTTAGTTCTTAAAATAATTATTCACACACTTTTTTACAAACAAATTTATCCCCTTTCCGTGTGAGCTTTGTTAATGGGTTAGCCAACCGGGAAAAATTCTGGACGAAATGTTGATAATAACCAGCTAAACCAATAAAACCGCGTACCTCAATTATACTCGTAGGTTTTGGCCATTCTTGGATTTCTCTTTTCTTAGAAGGATCAATGAAAATTACATCTTTAGAGACAATATGGACAAGAAAAGAAATATCCTGAATCCAGAATTCACACTTTCTAAACTTCCCATATAATTTATGTCTTCTAAGAGTCTTCAGGATAATGAGAAAGTGATTTTCATGATCTTCATAGATTTTGGATAATACCAAGATATCATCAATAAATACAACTACAAAGTCATCAAGATATTCCCTGAAAACTCTATTCATTAGATCCATGAAGACAGAGGGTGAATTTGCTAATCCAAAAGGCATTACTGTAAACTCATAATGCCTGTACATGGTTCGAAATGCTATTTTCGGAATGTCCTCCTTCTTCACACACAACTGATTATATCCATATCAAAGGTCAATATTTGAAAAGTATTGATCTCCATGATTTTGTTTGAATAAATCATCAATGCGAGGCAGGGTATACTAGTTATTTATTGTTATAGCATTGATCTCCCTGTAGTCAATGCACAACCTCATAGATCCATCTTTCTTCTTAACAAAAAGGAAATGGTCTACCCATGGAGAAACAATAGGGAGAATAAATCCCTTATTACTTAATTCCTCTATTTGTTTATTTAGTTCCACTAATTCCACAGTGGCCATTCTATAAGGGGTATTTGATATGGTCATTGAACCAGGAATTAAATCAATGGAAAACTAAACTTCTCATTCTAGAGGATGTCCAGGTAAATCTTCGGGAAACACATCAACATATTATTTCACAATAGGTACATCCTCTATTTGAATATTCCTTTCCTCACCCATAGTCATTTAATTATCTTCCTCCCCAACAATTGAATTTAGTTGAGCTACTTGGCGTGGATCTAGATAAGAATTAGGTGGTGACGTTTCTGCTCTAATGATAAGGTACTCCTTATCATCATCAAAAATTGTAACCTCCTTCTTCTTAAAATAAATATTCACATCATGGTCCGGAAGCCAATCCATACCAAAGATTATATCAAATTTAATCATGGGTATGATGATGATATCAGCAGATAAAGAACATTTATATTCCCTAACAGGGACTGATTCTCAAAACATTGCTACAATGATACTTCCCTTAGGAGTCTTGACTGACAACTCCCTTATTAAATCGAATTGGAAATATCTAATTTTCTTAGAAAACTTGGAAGATATGAAACAATGAGATGATCCAGAATCAAATAAAGCATTTTCTAAACATGAGGAAACCATTAAATTACCTTCCGCCACGTCTTTCGGAGCTTTAACCTTAACATTAGTAATAGAATAAGCTTGGCCTTAATCCCTTTGCATTTTTTAGGTAAATTCCACTGATTCTTAGGAAATTCATTTTCATAATGCCCCCTTTCTCTACAATTGTAGCATTCAACATCGATAGCCACTTTCTTCGCCTTGCAATCACGAGCTTGGTGGCCTTTTTCACCACACTTATAACAGACTCACATTCCCTTAAAGCAAGTACATGGGTGTTTCTTTCCACATTTACTACATGATGTATATTCAACTTTTCCCTTCTTCCCTTTATTTCCATTTCTATAGTGATTAGCAGATCTCTTCTTCTCTTCCTTTTCTTTAAATTCGTAAGACTTAGAGAATTATTTTTCTATCTTGATAGCACATGAGACAATATATTCATATGATGAGAAGGATTGTGAGAATAATTCTCAATGGATAAATGGTTTTAACCCATCAAAGAAATGATCAATCTTACTTCTTGGGTTAGGTATATAATCTAAAACATGCCTCGCTAACCTTGTAAAGTTAGCCTCATACTTTGCGAAATTCTCATCCTACGTTTTCCTCAGACTCAGAAATTGATTTCCATATCCACTCGATGGTCACGAGGAAAGTATTTTTCTAATAAAATATCTTTAAACTCCCTCCATTCCATATTTGATACTTCATCATCTTCCATTGTGTTCTGAATAAATGACCACCATTGATCAACATCTCCAGTGCGGTGGTAAACTGCCATGATAACTTTTTCCCTTTCACTACTCCCCAAGGCATGGAATATTTTCTCTAAGGAATTTATCCATTTCTCAGCTACTAATGTATTTTCACTCCCATTGAATGTTGGTGGTTGTTGCCTCATGAAGCAGTCTAACATTGATCCTGCATGCTGGGGATCAAGGTGCTCCATACGGGTAAGGTTATTATTCATAACCTGTGTGAGTTGTCCCAATATAGTAATAAGATGATCAACACCAGTTGTATCACTAGCTCCACTATAATTATCTTGAGCAGGAGGTAAATCCATACATGGAGTGCGTGCATTGATACAGTTTCCATTCCTTCCACTAGGCGCCATTTCTAAACAATGACATAAACTAGATCAGTTTATGAATCGAAATACATAATTCCAAACTTGTAAAACACTTAACATAAATTGAACAGTTTATGGATATAATCCATAATCATTAAAAAATGTTTTCTTTGAGGAAGTATATACTCATAAACCCTTCATAATGGTTTTTAAAGAAAATGATAATTATCCTAAGAATATCCCCCGGGAGTTTCGTAACCAAGAGTCTAGCAAGGCCTGTTGTCGTGCACTAGTTCCCATTTGAGTGTAGCTCAAAGCGGTGTTTTCGGGTTTTACCCCTAGGTACATCTATGCCAGAGCCGCCTCTACCTGTTCATATCCAGACAGGGATGTTTTGGTTAGAAAACTCACAAAATCTCTACAATACTTAAATTTTAAGAAGTTCTTCTATACTAATCCTCAAAGCCTATCTTAGGGATATGTGATCTAATTAGAGTTTATCAAAATCTAGCTTCCATGGTTTGTACTAAAATTCCTCTGATACCAACTATAACGCCCCGACCCCAGTTACCCAGAGTCGGTGCATTATTATATAACATTCAGATGATCACAAAAGATCAAGTCCTGAAAGTCCGATTAGTTTAGTGGCCTTGGAACCACTAGATACATTCATAGGTCTTACATTACATGATATAGTGAAAAAATAAAACAACATAGTATCCATAGTCCACATTCATATCCCCTCATACTATCCCTACAGGTCAGTCATAAAATACTTTTTCACATCCTGGGAAAAAGAAAACATAGAAAGGGGTGAGCTCAGATACTTAGTAAGGATAACAATATAGCGGAAACTTTCATAAATAAGCATAAATATTTAAGGCAATGTATAACTAAAAAAAATACTTTTGAATTTTAACTTCATCATAATATGGAAACAAATAAAATTAAATAATTCCATTTACTTATTCACATGGATATTCTACTAGTCAAATAATCACATGCAATATCAATAACCACTTTCACAATGATGGAATGCATAATGTCAGACTATCATAACCACAAAGTCAAGGCCTTGTGCCAAGACTATAAGTAAGATTTTTTCAAGGCCTTGTTCCAAGACACTGGTTTGTCTCATGAGACCTATCGATGCATCGATGAGCTATAGAGGTATCCACCCATCAATTACTAAGTCCAATGCATTTCTCATATGAACATGTTTAAACATAACATAAACATTCGTATTAAAAATAGCATACGAAATGTCAATAATTTATCCATAAAACATGAATGGTATAAAAAAAACAAATCCATAGTCAAACATATTACAAAACCTTCAATACAATATGGAATTTTTGTATCATAATAAATCAACTTCAAATAAGATTAAATCCATCAATGGATGTTGACATAGGTGAAATCAAAACTATTTGAGAGAAATATCTCTTTTTTAAAATCAATTAAAAGTCACATAATTATAAAATTAAACATTTAATTTTAAAAAATTCTTATAAGATTTTAAGGGAATCTTCAACGATTTTATAACGGCAGAAAATAGTCGCACCCGCCGTATAAGTTAAAAAAGACATTCTTACCTTAATTTTTTCAAAAAGGTTAAAAAGGACCATGTTTGAAAAAAGATGGAAAGATTACTTTATAAAAATCTTATAAAAAGTAAAAAAGGGTATAAATTACTTTAACCCATATTCTATAAAATATTAAGAATGTTTTGAAATACAATTTTATGAAACATTGATGTGGATGATAAAAAGGTCCGAGTAGATAATTACATATAAACAACCTCAGATAATGAAGAGATTGTGAAATTAACCCTTACCTTGTAATTTTACTTGGTCGAGGGTAGGTTAAAAATCTATATAATGGTGAAATAATTTTTATTAAATTATACAAGAATCATATACATTAATATGATATCATATATGATCTTTTAACATTTCTTTGTTAATAATATCTTAGTATTATAGTTGTTTCGGGTGTTAACAGATTCGTTCTCCTTTATATGATTTTTTACGTAAGTAATTTTTGTTATGGATAGGATGTATATTATTCATATTAATAATGATATTAAGTCTTTAAACATTATTTTTAATCATCTAATGAAAATTAGTCTTGAATGGATACGATGTGGAATGAATCTCATCGCTATATGGAGACGGTAATCCGTACGTACGCACAAGCGACAATATCATTCTTTTGATATTAAAATAATATATAATTGGATGGAATATCATATATACAGAATCATTATCATGTTATATTTTTTATTTAAATCAATTACACATCATTATCATACCCATCCAAATAATAATGTATTGAATAACAATTACACCATGATGTGGAGACGGTAAGCCGTACGTACGCACGTATGGTGACATGTTATTCAAAGGATGGATAGAATAATGAATTGGTTGTACCATATTTATAATAACATCACAGTATATATAAGATACTAGAGTTATTATTTTATAATGGAATCAACAAAGAAAAAGGAAGTGGAAGAAGGAAGGAACTTGAAAGAGGTGATGAAATATTTACATCTTATCCGGGTTCTTCCTTTTGATTTGATCAAAATGGCTCCTTAGGTTGGCTTTCTGACTAAAGTAAGGCCTCTAAAATTAAGGGAGGACAGTGTATAGGGTATTTGGGCAGATTTTGGCCAAGCCAAATGGCTTTGAAGTTGTTAATTAGAGAGAAGGTGAAGTTCCCTTTTATAAGAGGGGTGAGGGTCACCTTAGGAAAAGCTAGAAATATTACTTTATAATAAAATCATTTTCGGTTTCTAATGGATAAAAAATGGATTATTTAAATTATAAGGTGGTTATGGGTCAAACACCACTCAAACAATAGGTTTTATAAAGGTTTGGGTCACTATATTAACTTTATCTTTTAGATTTAACTCTTAGTTAAATATTTTGACATTTACCATGTCTCTTTGTATTTTTATATTATATGGTTAAAAATATTACTATAGAATTATAAGAGAACCTTAAATGGTTCATTAATTATACACCTATCATTATATAATCCTTTTGGCCAAACATTAGATTTTTAGGAATAGAATATCAATTAATAATATAATATTTGTTTTAAAAACTCTTTTATGTCAATTTTGACACTATTTGGTATTTTGTTTTTGCTAAATTTATAACAGAATTATTACTAGAAAAAAAACTCATCTAACCAACCCTAAGATGTCATATTAACCTATAAAATTATTGAAATTCATAAAAAGTCTCAAATAACATTTATTTGGATCAATTATCTTAATATTTCATTAATTAGGTAATTACTGTATCATCATTGTGTCATAAATAAAGTAATTATTTAAGGTCTAAAAAATATAAATAAAATACCATTATGTAGGAAATATTTTTATATTTCTAATGAATATTTATATTTGAATTTATCTTATGTATAACCCTATATTAATAATGTTTTAGTTATTAAACATTGATTTTAACTCTTTTAACTCTTCTTTGTATTAAAGAATAATAAATGTCCTAATCTAATCCAAGTGGACCAAAGAGGTTAATATTTTATTCCTAATATTGTTTTTAGTTTAATTATACTTATAAAATAGAATTAGGACATGTTTTAGGGTAATAATAATATCATTTTTACCCTTAATTACCCTATTTTATTTTAACCGTGGTAAATAAAAGTAAAAAGTTACTATTCACCAAATAATTATTTTTATCTTATTAAACCAAAATTTACTCATTTATATTAACCATGTTTATCTGATTTTCAAAATTCAACTCACATAAGTGGTAAAATTATGTTTTATGTAAATTTTCAAATTCTCCTAGGAGGTGGGTAAAAGACTATAAAGAGTTCAATAAAATTTTTATATATCTAAAATTATTATAAACTGAATCCAATGAATTTAATTGAAATGATATAAGTATTATGTATCTATTTTGACCTAAAATAAATTTAATTAAAATAAATAATTATTTAAATAAAAATTTGGTTTTAAACTATAACTCAGTGTTTTTTAACTATTCATCAAAAATTGAAAGTTTTCAGAAAAATACCAAAAATTCACCCTAGGATTATTTAGATATTAAAAATCCAAAAATTAAGTCCATTTTGAAAGATAAAATTTATAAAATTTCAAAATGTGGGTATTAATATTCATAACGTCTAGTTTGATTGGTTGTGGTGTGTTGGAACTCGAAGTTGCGTACAACACATGCTACTGTATTATTCAAATAGAAGCATACCATGGAAGCTTGGGATGTTAAATTCTTCCCTCCTTCAAATTATTTCATCCTGAAATTTATAGCATATTACTACATAAAAAGACTTGGGTAGTTCTTCATTATAAGTTCCTCGGGTTCCCATGTTGTCTCTTCCATCTTATGGTTTCTCTATAGAACTTTTACCATACGAGTCATTCGGTTTCTTAGCACTTGTTCTCTTGTATCAAGAATCTTGAAAGGATCTTCGCAATAAGACAGATTAGGTTCCAGTTCTAATTCCTCATAGGTGAGTACATGCATTGGGTCAGGCATGTATTTTCTCAACAGTGATACGTGGAACACATCATGAACTTTAGAGAGACTTGGCGGCATTACCAAACGGTAAGCTAGAGCCCCAATTAGTTCTAGAATTTCGAAAGGTCCGATGTACCTGGGAATCAATTTACCCTTCTTACCAAAATGTATAACACCCTTCCACGGAGATACCTTCAAGAAAACATGATCTCCTACCTGAAATTCCAAATCCTTCCTCCGGTTATCGGAATAGCTCTTCTGCCTACTTTAAGCTGCTTTGATGTGGGTTTGGATTACCTTCAACTTTTCCATTGTTTACTCAACAAGTTCTGGGCCTACAAGTTTTCTTTCACCAACATCATCCCAACAAGTTGGTGTGCGAAATCTCTTTCCATATAACGCTTCATATGGTTCCATCTGAATACCTGAATGGAAGCTATTATTATATAAAAATTCTACCAAAGGTAAATATTGATCCCACATAACTTGAAAGTTAAGTGATCATGATATCAACTTGTCTTATAAGGTTTGAATAGTCTGTTCTGATTGTCCATCAGTTTGGGGGTGGTAGGCAGTGCTCAAACGAAGCTCAGTATCTAAGGCTTTCTAAAGACTTTTCCAGAATCTTGAAGTAAAATGGGGATCACGATTAGAAATAATCGATAGTGGTACTCCATGATGTCTTAAAACTTCATTAATATATAGTCTTGATAAACTTTACAATGGTAGATATTCTCTTATAGCAATAAAATGTACTGACTTGGTAAAACGATAAAAAATTACCCATATTGCATCATTCCTTCTAGGATTCTTTGGTAGTCCCATGACAAAGTCCATCATAATATTATCCCATTTCCACTCTGGTATGGGAAGAGGTTACATGACTCCTCCAGGCTGTTGCCTTCCAGCTTTCTCTTGTTGACAAACCATACATATTGACACAAAATCAACAATCCCCCTCTTCATGTTGTCCCCCAAAAAATTTTCCTTCAAATACCTATACATTTTGGTGCTCCCAGGGTGTATAGAGAAATTGGAACTATGAGCATCATCCAACAATTCTCTTTTTAGAACAGGTATATTGGGAACACAAATTCTCTTCCCAAATTTCAAAATTCCTTCTTCATACACAAAGTCACTCAATCTCCCATCATTCATAGCTTTAATCTTCTTTGGAAACTATTTATCAACGGTCTGAGAACTCTTTATCCTTTATAGTAAATATGGTTTGGAAATCATTTGAAAAAGTAGTGATGTTTCACCTTCCATGGTGATTCCCATATCCATCTTTACTAGATCCATGAAAATAAGATCCATTTCAACTCTCATCTTGTTCAAAACTCCATGATCCTTTATACTCAAAGCATCTGCCACCTTATTTGCCTTCCCCGGGTGGTAGTGTATCGTGAAATAATAATCCTTGAGTAGTTAAATCCATCTACTTTTCCTCATGTTGAGTTCTTTCTGTGAGAAAATATATTTCAAACTCTTGTGATCAGTATAAATATCACATTTTTCACCATAGAGATAGTGTCTCCAAATATTCAAAGCAAAGATTACAGCTGCTAACTCAAGATCATGAGTAGGATAGTTTTGCTCATGAATTTTGAGCAGTCGTGATGCATAGGCAATAACCCTATCATCCTATATAAGGACAAAACCAAGTCCTTTCTTTGATGCAACACTATAAATAACAAACCCATCATTCCCCGATGATAGAGTTAATATAGGAGTATTGACTAATATTCTATTTAGTTCTTCAAAATATTCTTCACACACTTTTTTCCAAAAAAAATTAACCCCTTTTTGTGTGAGATTTGTTAATGGGTTAGCCAACCAGGCCAAATTCTGGACGAAACATCGATAATAACGTGCTAAACCAATAAAATTGCATACCTCAGTTATACTCGTAGGTGATGGTCATTCTTAGATTGCTCTTGTCTTAGAAGGATCTACAAAAATTACATCCTTAGAGACAATATTGACAAGAAAAGAAATATATTGAAGCCAAAATTCATACTTTCTAAACTTCCCATATAATTCATGCTTTCTAAGAGTCTTCAGGATAATGTGCAAGTGATTTTCATGATCTTCATAGCTTTTGGAGCATACGAAGATATCATTAATAAATACCACTAAAAAGTCACCAATATATTCCTTGAAAACTCTATTCATTATATCCATGAAGACATAGGGTGTATTAGTCTATACAAAAGGCATTACTATAAACTCGTAATGCCCGTACCTGGTTCGAAATGCTGTTTTCAGAATGTCTTCCTTCTTCACACACAACTGATGATATCCAGATCAAAGTTCAATCATTGAAAATTATTGAGCTCCATGAATTTGGTTGAATAAATCATCAATGCGAGGTAGGGGATACTTGTTATTTATTGTTATAGCATTGATCTCCCTATAGTCAATGCCCAACCTCATAGATCCATATTTCTTCTAAAAAAAGGACAAGGGCTCCCCATGGAGAAACACTAGGGATAATAAATCCCTTATTGCTCAATTCCTCTAGTTGTTTCTTTAGTTACACTAATTCCACAGTGGCCATTCTATAAGGGGTCTTCGATATGGGCCTTGAACCAGGAATAAATCAATGGAAAACTCATTTTCTCATTCTGGAGGATGTCCAGGTAAATCTTCTGGAAACACATCAACATATTCTTTCACAATAGTTACATCCTCTATTTGAATATTTCTTTCCTCACCCACAGTCATTTCATTCTCTTCCTCCCCAATAATTGAATTTAGTTGAGCTACTAGGGGTGGATCTAGATAAGAATTAGGTGGTGACATTTCTTCTCTAAAGATAAGGTACTCCTTATCATCATCAAAAAATTTAACCTCCTTCTTCTTACAATAATTTTTTGCATCATGGTCTGAAATCCAACCCATATCGTGGATTATATCAAATTCAATCATGGGTATGACGATGAGATCAGAAGATAAAGAACATTTATATGCCCTAATGTAGAAATATTAACAAAACTTTGTTGCAATGATAATTCCCTTAGGAGTTTTGACTGACAAATCCCTTATTAAATCAAATTGGAAATATATAATTTTCTTAGAAAGCTGGGAAGATATTAAACAATGTGATGATCCATAATCAAATAAAGCATTTTCTAAACTTGAGGAAACCATTAAATTACATGCCACCACGTCTTTCGGAGCTTCAACCTCAACATTAGTGATAGCATAATATTGGCCTTGATCCCTTGGTCTTTTTGGAGGTAAATTCCCCTGATGCTTAGGACCTTTATTTTCATAATTCCCACTTTCACTACAATTGTAGAATTCAACATTTAAAACCTCTTTCTTCCCCTTACAATCATGAGATTGGTAGCCTTTTTCCCCACACTTGTAATAGACTCCCATCCCCTTCAGGTAAGTACCGGGGTGTTTCTTCCCACATTTACTATAGGATGGATATTCAACTTTTCCCTTCTTCCCTTTATTTCCATTTCCCGAGTGATCATCAGATCTGTTCTTCCCTTGCTTTTCTTTAAAGTCGTAAGAATTAGAGAATTCTTTTTCTATCTTGATAGCAGATGAGACAATATCTTCATATGATGAGAAGGATTGTGATACTAATGCTCGACGGAGAACAAATTTTAACCCATCAAATAAACGATCAATATTACTTCTTGGGTTACGTATATAATCTACAACATGCCTCACTAACCTTGAAAAGTTATCCTCATACTTTGCGACATTCTCATCCTCCTTTTTCCTTAGACTCAGAAATTGCCTTTCCATATCTGCACGATGGTCACGAGGAATGTATTTTTCAAAGAAAATATCTTTAAACTCCCTCCATTCAATATTTGATACCTCACCATCTTCCTTTGTGTTTTGAATCAATGACCACCATTGATCAGCATCTCTAGTGAGACGGTAAACTACCATGATAACTTTTTCCCCTTCACTACTCCCCAAGGCCTAGAATATTTTCTTTAAGGGATTTATCCATTGCTCAGCTACAAATGGATTTGTACTCCCATTGAATATTGGTGGTTTTTTCCTCATGAAGCGGTCTAACATTGATCCTCCATGCTGTGGATTAGGGTGCTCCATATAGGTAAGGTTATTATTCATGACCTGTGTGAGTTGTCCCAGTATAGTGACAAGCTGATCAACACTAGTTGTATCACCAGATCCACTATAATTATCTTGAGTAGGAGGGAAATCCCTACATGGAGTGCGTGCATTGATACGGTTTCCATTCCTTCCGCTAGGTGCCATTTATAAACAACTGAATAAACTAGATCAGTTTACGAATTGAAATACATAATTACAAACTTGTAAAACACTTAACATAAATTGAACAGTTTTTGGATATAATCTATAATCATAATTTTTTTTTCTTTGAGGTAGTATATACTTATAAACCCTTAATAATGGTTTGTAAAGAAACTAAGAATTATCCTAAGCATATTCCCCAGGAGTGTTGTAACCAAGAGTGCGGAAAGGCCCGTTGTCGTGCACCAGTTATCGTTTGAGTCTAGCTCAAAGCGGTGTTTTCAGGTTTTACCCCTAGGTGCATCTGTGCCAGAGCCACCTCTACCAGCTCGTATCCAGACATGGATGTATTGCTTGGAAAACTCAAAAAATCTCTACAATACCAAAATTCTAGGAAGTTCTTCTATACTAATCCAAAAAATTTATCTTAGGGCTACGTGATCTAATTAGAGTTTATCTAAATCTAGCTTCTAAGGTTTGTACTAAACTTACTCTGATACCAACTGTAATGCCCTGACCCCAGTTACCCAGAGTCGGTGCATTATTACATAACATTATCATGATCACAAAATATCAAGTCTCGAAAGACCGATTAGTTTAGTAGCCTTGGAAAGACTAGATACATTCATAAGTATTACATTACATGATAAAGTGAAAAACTACAAGAACATAATATCCATCGTCCAAAATCATATCCCCTTAGACTATCCCTGCAGGTCAGTCATAAAATACTTCTTCACATCCTGGGAAAAACAAAACATAGAAAGGGGTGAGCTCAGATGCTCAGTAAGGATAACAATATAACATAAACTTTCATAAATAAGCCAAAACATTTAAGGCAATGTATAACTAAAACAAAAGACTTTTAAACTTGAACTTCAGCATAATATGGAAAAAATAAAATGAAATAATTCCATTTACTTATTCACATGCATATTCTACTATTCAAATAATCACATGCAATATCAATAACCACTTTCATAATGATCAAATACGTAATTCCTGACTATCATAACCACATAGTCAAGGTCTTGTTCCAAGACTACAAATAAGATTTTGTCAAGGCCTTGTTTCAAGACACCAGTTTGTCTCATGAGACCTACCGATGCATTTAGGAGCTATAGTGGGCTCCACCCATCACTTACTAAGTCCAATGCATTCCCCATATGACCAGGTTTAAACATAACATAAACATTCGTATTAAAACTAGCATAAAAAATTTCAATACTTTATCCATAAATCATTAATTGTATAAAAATAACACATCCACGGTCAAACATATCACAAAACCTTCAATATAATATTGAAGTTTTTTATCATAATAAATCAACTTCAAATAAGATTAAAATCCATTAAAGGATGTTGACATAGGTGAAATCAAAACTATTTGAGAGAAATATCTATTTTTTGAAATCATTTAAAAGTCACATAATTAAAAAATAAAACATTAACTTTGAAAATATTTTTATAAGTTTGTAAGGGAAGCTTCAGCGATTTTATAAGGGTGGAAAATAGCCGCACTCGCCGTGTAAGTTGAAAAAGACATTCTTACCTTAATTTTGTCAAAAAGGTTAAAAAAGACCTTGTTTGGAAAACGATAGAAATATTCCTTTATAAACATCTTATAAAAAGATAAAAAAGGGTATAAATGAATTTAAACCATAGTCTATAAAATAATAAGAATTTATTGAAATACATTTTTAAGAAACCTGTATGTGGATGATAAAGAGGTCCCAGTAGATAATTACATATAAACAACCTCAGATAATGAAGAGATTGTGAAATTAACCCTTACCTTGTAATTTTCCTCGGTCGAGGGTAGGTTAACCAACTTTATAATGGTGAAATAATTGTTATTAAATTATACATGAATCATATACATTAATATGATATCATATATGATCTTTTAACAATGCTTTTTTAATAATATCTTAGTATTATCGTTGTTTGGGGTGTTAACTGATTCATTTTCCTTTATATGATTTGTTACATAAGTAATGTTTGTTATGGATAGAATGTATCTTATTAATATTCAGAATGATATTAAGTATTTAAACATTTTTTTAATCATCTAATGGAAATTAGTCTTGAATGGATACGATGGGGAATGAATCTCATCGCTATGTGGAGATGGTAATCCGTACGTACGCACATGTGAAAATATCATTATTTTGATATTAAAATAATATATAATTGGATGGTATATCATATATACAGAATCATTATCATGTTATATTTATTATTTACATAAATCACATATCATTATTATTCCCATCCAAATAATAATGTATTGAATAATAATTACACTACGACGTGGAGACGGTAAGCCGTACGTACGCACGTATAGTGACATGTTATTCAAAGGATGGATAGAATAATGATTTTTTTGTACCATATTTATAATAACATAATAGTATATATAAAATAATGGATTTATTATTTTAAAATGGAAACAACAAAGAAAAAGGAAGTGGAAGAAGAAAGAAACTTGAAAGAGGTGATGAAATATTTACCTCTTCTTCGGGTTCTTCTTTTCGATTTGATCAAAAGGGCTCCTTATAATGGATTTATGACTAAAGGATGGACTCTAAGATGAAGGGAGGACAGTTAAAAGGGTATTTGGGCAGAGTTTGTCCGAGCCAAATGGATTTGAAGGTGTGAATTAAAGAGAAGGGGGAGTGCCCTTTTATAAGAGGGGTCAGGGGCACCTTAGGAAAAGCTAGAAATATTATTTTATAATAAAACCATTTTTGGTTTCTAATGGATAAAAAATGGATTATTTAAAGTCTAAGGTGGGGATGGGTCACAAAACACTCAACCAATAGGTTTTAGACAAGTTTGGGTCACTATATTAACTTTATCTTTTAGATTTAACTCTTAGTTAAATAGTTTGATATTTACCATGTCTATTTGTATTTTTATATTATATGGTTAATAAACGTATTATATACTTCAAAGCGAACCCCAAGTGGTTCATTAATTATACAAATATAATTATATAAGTCCTTTGGCTGAAACTTAGATTTATATGAATATAATATCAATTAATAATATAATATTTATTTTAAAAACTCTTTTATGTCAATTTTGGCACTATTTGGTATTTTGTTTTTTCTAAATTCCTAACGGTATTATTATTTCAAAAAATAATTCATCAAACCAACCCTAATATGTCATATTAACCTAGAAAATTAGTGTAATTCATAAAAAGTCTCAAATTAAATTTATTTGGATATTTATAATATAAATTATTTTTATATTTTTCATTGATTAAGTAATTAATGCATCATCATTGTATCATAAATAAATTAAATTATTTAATGTCTAAAAAATATAAATAAAATACCATTATTTAGGAAATATTTTTATATTTCTAATTAATATTTACTAGAAAATTTATCTTATGTGTAACCCTATATTAATAATGTTTTAGTTATTAAACATTGATTTTAACTCTTTTAACTCTTCTTTGAATTAAATAATAATAAATTTCCTAATCTAATCCAAGTGGACCAAAGAGGTTCATATTTTATTCCTAAGGTTGATTTTGGTCTAATTATACTTATCCAATATAATTAAGATATGTGTTAGGGTAATAATAATATCATTTTTAACCTTAATTACCCTATTTACTTTTAACCGTGGTAAATAAAAATAAAAAGTTATTATTCACCAAAAATTATTTTTATCTTATGGAACCAAATTTTAGTCTTTGATATTAACCAAGTCTCTCGTATTTTCTAAATTCAAAACACAGAAGTGGTAAAATTAATTTTTATGTGAATTTTCAAATTTTTCTAGGAGGTGGGTAAAATACGGTGAAAAGTTCAATAAAATTTTTATATATCTAAAATTATTATAAACCGACTCCAATTAATTACATTGAACTTATATAGGTATTATGTATCTATTTTTACCTAAAATAAATTTAAATAAAATAAATAATTATTTAAATAAAAATTCCGTTTTAAACTATAACTCAATGTTTTTCACTATTCATAAAAAAGTGAATGTTTTCCAAAAAATATTAAAAATTCACCCGAGCCTAATTTTGATATTCTAAATCCAAAAATGATGTCCATTTTGAAAGGTAAAATTTATAAAATTTCAAAAAGTGGGTATTACTATTCATAATGGCTAGTTTGATTGGTTGTGGTGTGTTAGAACTCGAAGTTGCGGTCAACACACGCTACTATATTATTCAAAGAGAAGCGTTCCATGGAATCTTGGGATGTTATACATAATTTACTAGGGAATGATTTAAATCGAGGGTAAAGCCACCATCTTAGAGTACCTAGTGGCGATTATGGTCTGATAGGAGAGGATCCTGAATGGAAAGACCATTCCTCTGGTTCAAGTGATTTGGAAGTATGGAAACATATTAGAGAGATCATGTGAGCATGAGATCCATATGTGAGACCAATATCCCCACCTTTTTGTATAGATTATTCTTTTCATGGAAAAATCCTTGAAGGAGGTGTGAATTTAAGAACTCTCCTTTGAATATTTCTATATTTATCTTTATATTTTTCCTCAATGTTGGAATTATGTTTTGGGTGTCATAGGACCCCAAAATAAATATATTAAAAATATTAGAATATATTAAATCACCCACATGAAATTTTTATAATAAATGGATTTTCCATTGATTGAGACCTTAAATACGAAATCCAGAACTATGGTTGTTTCCGGAATGTGGAATTTATTATAGAAACTACAAAATTTTGGTTTGTGATGGGAGTATAGTTGAGGGTAACCATTGGAAGGTGTGTTAAGAAATTAAATAATTTATTCAATGGTCTAAAACACAATCCCATTTATATATATATATATATATATCATTATGATGAATCACTGGGTTTAGTTCTATAACCCTGGGAGATTTTAGAGGAGGGGGAGGAGAGATATATTTGTGTGGATGAACTAGGAATGAATATTGCTGTCAAAACTCAAGGAGAATCATGAGAAATATGGATTCATATATACTTATTATTTTTGTATGATTCTAATTTCTTCACATGATCCCAATTAAATATAATTCTTGAACCTATTTGTATATATCATTTACATCATTTTATTTACCCTTGATTTCTATAACTCATGGTCATTGGATCTAGTTACATTGTATAATGATGACCCTAACTCTATCCTATGAATTTCTACCCATTTTTCTTTACATTATTCATCATTGGCCCATGGGGTCATGATTTGACATTTCCAGGATAGATTCGAGTGTGATCAAACCCTCGAATTCATGGTGGATGTTTTATCATCATAGATATTGATGTTTTTTTGATAGATTGAGGCGGATTTTGGGTTACAGGTGATGGATTCAAGGATTAGGATTCTTAATTGTGGCGAATGGAGTGACCGTCACTGATAAGGAAACTAGAATCCTGTTTTCTGGCCACCTGAGCTTGGGAAATGATGATATAAGGAAAAACCTTTAAGATTTATCCATTAAAGATGATTTAAATGGTGGAGGAACTAGTGGGAATAATGGATTCAGTGTTCACATTAATCCCAGATTTAATTTATATGAAATTCTTGAATATACACCCTTTATCCTAGAAGAACACACACTGTGTATCACGAGTTCTCACAAAAACCAGTGTTACAACTTGAGTCAAATATCAAACACTATGTTTTCAGGACCACGTGGTATGTGATACTACCCAAGCTAAAAATCCATGTTCTGAAGTTATACACTGAAGACCCCAGGTATGTATACACTATGTGTCTCCATAGGGACATGCCATGAAGATGGATATGGATAACCAATCAATGTGATGTGAGTACACGCCCAAGACCCCAAGTGAATTTACATGCGATATAAACCTATTTAAATGTTTTTAGTGCCACATGGAAAGACTAGTTATTTCCAGGGAAGGAAACCCCCTTGTGTCTAGGTGAATCCATACAATATGTGACCCTATATCAAAATTGTGTACTTTTCTAGAAACTTATACCTTATTTATATCTTTATTTGGGACTCAGATTTGGTCCCATGAGTATCAAATATAGAGTATTTTTATATGTATGATGCAATGGATGCTTTCATTTTGGAAATATAAATACAAAAAAGGTGTTATGACGGAGATGATTCTTCCAGAGATGCTTGATTGATGGTAGTGATTGGGTATGAAAATAATAGAGATACTAGGGTCAGTAATTCAATATCACACTAAGAAATAGTCCCCCTTTCTCTTCATGTAGGTAAGTTTGGCACTCCACCACTCTACAGAGGGAACATATCCTCTATCTATAGAGTAGTACTCTCCCATATATGAGAACCATTGGGGAGTGGGTCCACCACTGATGTTTTTTCTTCCCCTATTGTGGAGCACAAAGGTGAGGTGTTGGACCTCCACTCTAATTCTTGTATATATTTGTGATGTTCTTGGAATTAGATATGGACCTTTGGGAGTTTTATACTAGCTCATTATACTTAACTTGATATGGAGATGGAGATCCAATTTTTTTTTCCTTACTTGGGTTTCTTTTGAGAATATCTTTTATTGGATTATCTTACCCCCTTGCCTAATGGGTTGATCTGACTTTCATATTCTTATACTTGACCCTTGTTTTTTAGGGGGCCCTATTGGGTATGTATATACTCACCCTAGTATGGTCTATGCCAAAACATGTTGTGTCTTATATAGAAGACATTTATATTGGAAGTGACATTGGTGGACCAGGTATTGGAGGACCAGAGTGGAACCTAAAGGTGCTGACCATGTTTAGTGGCTGACCTTATAGATCATGAGTTGTGCACTCTCTATTTTTCCCTTTTCCCTTGGGTTTCTAGTTTGGGACGACATTTTTGGTAGGGCATGTATTTTCCCCTTTTATGTATTTTATATTACACTTATTCACATTTGTGATTTTCCTATAGGTTGTTGCATGCATTATTTATACTTAGAATGTTTCTATTTATACCAAAATTTCTACACTATTCCATGGAGCTGGTTGTGTGTGTGCATATTGTAACTTTATGCTAAGGCCTCCAATTTTATTTTTATGCCTACTAAGTGCTTATTTACAGCCCCTGGCTTATTGGAGACAGTTTTGGGGTGTCATACTCAGTTTACTGTTGGCTTGGGTGGGGTCCTGGTGGGTCGGTTCATGAAATTTACTCTCTCTAATTACCTATTTCTAAACCACTCAACAAAAACTTTTATGGTAGAGTGAGAACCCATAAAAATCACAAAAAAACATTCCAAACCCTATTACACCATAAAAATACTAAATAATGAAAAAAATAATTAAATTAAGAATTTATTTGTAAAACTAAAGTTCATTAACACAATTATTAAATCCATTATAATTTATAAAAAATATTAACTACCTTTTATAATTTAAATTTATTTAATTGAAAATTAAAAGTTGATATAATTGTTTAGAACATAATTTTTTTGAAATATTTTTAATAATTAAAACATTATATTTTAGTTTACAAATTTGTATTGTTTTAGAAATAATTTTATTTAATTATGGTAATAATTTAATTTCTACTAATTCACTAACTTGTTAACAAAAACTTGTTTTGTCTATTAATATTTCACTTTAATTTTAAAAAATTATTTATACTATAAAAACTATTATAAAATTTTAAAATTATTACCAATTATATGATTTGGTAAACATTATAATAAGTAATAAAAAATTATAAGCATTTAGGATAATAATAATAATAATAATAATAATTTTTAAAAAATAAATTACTAATAAAATTATAAATTAAATTAAATATTAGTAGCTGATCAATTATAAATTTTTTATATCCTTTTTTACCGTATTATTTTGTTTTTTATTTTTTTTTCAATTTAATTTCATTTACATTATATTCAATAGAATATTCATAATATTGAAATATATAAAACCACCACTACCCTAAATTAATGATTCAATTAATTCATCTCCATTTATAGAAGCCTCATCCAGTATTTATGTATTTTTTAGACCAGTTTGGATCTGTTTCCAAGAGGAAAATCATATGATGATGGTTATATACAACATTTTAATCATGTACTAATTTATAAGGATTTTTCTTCAATTATCATCTTATTTTGGTAATTTAATTTTTCACATTTTACTGTTATAATAATTCTCTAAAATTTGTGGATACCAAGATTTAACCAAAGTCAAGAAATTCCTTGACAGAAAGGGTTGGGATACATTCTTACCATATTAAAGACATATATATAGTTAGTTATACTAAGTTATAGCATGAGTTATAGGTTTGTATTGCCTAACTAGATGCGACTAAGACTGAGAAATTCCTCATGGTTAATTCTGTTATATTCTTGATCTTTTCCCAAGTGGGATCTTCTCCATGTGGCCTTTGACATGAATTTTTGAGATACATCATTCTTGAGATTTTTTATACTTTCACTTTCATCCTATGTTATTTTAAAACTAACATAATAATACTATCATTATGTGTTACTGAACATGGGAGGCACATCATTTGATAAATATATTGGGGTTTTACATTCATGATGACTATTTTCCTAAACCAAGACCAAATGACATGATAAATCTTAGGAACAAAACAAGGTATCAAGCTCACCTCCAAGCACACTAGAGTCCATTGACTAGTAGAAATTTCCATATTCATATCATGGGGAGGTTATGTCTGTAATAAAATACCACATTAATTAGAATAAAAATCATCTATAAAAAATAACATCAGGGTACACAGATGTCATAATTTTATAAATCAAACTATAATAATTTTTAAACTACCATGGAGTATCATATGTAACCTATAACATGTTAGACAATCCATACATCAAAATGATCATCATTTTTAAGTTGGTCATATACATGTTAGTATAAAAAATAAAAAAATTATTCATGTATGCTCTAATATAAAAATATTATTTAGTCTTCCATAAGTATTTAATTCAGGTCTTTATCAAGATTCTACATCTCAATCACCTATCATTGGGCCTTTAACTTTCCCCAATCATGAACTATGAAGTTTGTGTATACATTTGGATTTGAATGTATGGTGTGAGTAAAAAAATCAATAGGAATCCCCATAAAGACACTATGAAATTCAATATTGTATATATGATTATGAATGTATAGTCTAATATGAAATTTAGTAACACTCATAACACAAAAACATATAAATACAACATGATTTGGAGGATATTGGTAGAACACACATATCAATTTATTATCAACCTAAAACACAATTAAATTTTTCAAAAGACATGTGTTCATAATATATGATGAGTAGTATTAATATTGTAATTTTTAGTAACATATAACCAACAGTAGTCATAGTAAAAATATATAGAGTGAGGGTATGACATATCGAACTAGTCCATTATCCTTTAAAACATCCACACCAAGGGTTCACAAGTAAATAGCCACCCCCAGTTCATAATAATAATCAACACTATGAACTTATAAAAGTTTTTATCAGTCCTCCTAACTTATAAAAAAATAAAATTGTAAGTTTCATTTATATATAACCTCCCCCCATTTATAAAAACAATCCATACCAAGGGTGTATGTTAACTTTTATTAATCCCCTTAGATTAATTATCAATCCACACTACATCATATCTGAATCTAGTATAAACAATAATAATTACATGGAATCGTACCAACCTACTCAATATTTCTCATAAAATAAAAATTTCATATTATATTTCATTTATCCTAACATAATCTAATAGAGTTTGGACATCCTAGGTATTATTATATATTTTTATAAATTATATCTTGAGATATATGTTAATTATTTTCATTCAATTTATTATTTTTATGAGACATTTCATTAATTATGATCCTTTACTGTGTCGAATAGTTTCATTCAATAATTAAAAGGTGAATTTTTTGTGTAATTTTTGATCTAAAATTGGTAGTTTAACTTGAGGATCAAGTTTAGTTAGAATATTGATTATTTATTATTGATAGAAGTTACGCAAGGTTTTACCAAGGTTCCAGGGTTAAGTTCATGGTTATGAATAACATAAAATAAAAATATACAATGTTATTTTAAAAAATATATAAATAAATGATTATATATATATTTTATGGACACCATACATTTTTCTCATATATTATTGGTTTGAGGATGAGGATGATATATAGTAAGTGATGTTATTTTAGAGACTATGCAACCTAATTGTGTACTCATATAAAAGTTACACATGTTCTATTTTAAAACATATGAAATATATATATAACCATTTTAACTCTTACTTAACCATTAATACATATCTTAGATATAATTGAGAGATAACTTTATGATTCCTCAATATTTATTGATGAATTTATTCAAGGAACTGAGAGGATCAATTATTAGGTCAATGATAAAATAAATCCATTGATATATTTATCAGTATTTCATGGATGTTATCTTTTTCCTCTATTTATATCAATAATTAATCATAAAAACAAATTAGATGAATGGATTTTTGGATTTATTGTTCATTAATAGGGAATTTAGTATTTAATGTTGTTGAGATAAATGAATGTTCTTACATGGGGGATTTGAATCTTGATGTGCCAGGGGATTCTAACATTACATCATTGAGTGATATAAGTTTGAATAGTATTTCTTATATGATAGTGTGAAATTAATATATTTATAAATAACTAATAATATATAAAATTTAAAATTGAAAATATGTTTGAGAATATATATTTTAAGAGAAACCTTAATATAAAAATTATATTACTTTATAAATTAAGTATTTTCTTAATATGATTAATGTGACTAATATGGTGAATTAATAATATGGAAAGAAGTACCTAATAGTGTGATTTTATTGTGTGATTTTTTTAAATTTATTTAAATTTATTTTATAAAAAATTAATGAATTAAATATAAAATCATGATAGAGATAATTTTTTATGGGTATGGGGATATGAGGTTTGAAATCATTAATCATGATTTTTTAATAAATTGATTCTATGTAAAACATATTTTCATTATGTTTTCTGGTTAAAATTATAACATTTTTTAATTTTTTAATAATTATATTTTGGATCCTAAGTGACGATTTGATGTAGATATATAGGAATGTGATTTTTGATGACATGACCCAACAAACTAAGACCACACTTGGGTCGATGGTAAGACTAAGATTACACCCCAAGACCACCTAAAATAGACCAAGGGTGGATTACTATCCCAAAGGATTAAAATAAATCTGAGGGATTATACAATATCAACCTAAAACATACATGTATCTTTTATATAAAATAAAATATAATAACACCCCCATATAGATATATATAAATTATAATTTGTGCATGATACATGAATGATAATTACAATTATGAGAAGTAAAAATAATTAAAGGGGAAGTATATATGCATAAGAAAACATATATCAAGTAAAATTGTCTCTAGGTATGGGATAAAACCTTATATCTACATGGTATCCTAGAATAGACCCCACTTATAACTATAACCACCATGAACCATCATTTTCAACAGTGTAAGAGCTCCTCTAACTCCACTAGCTCCATGTATTCCAATGTCACCTTTGAGCTGTGAAACATCTATATAGAAAAAATATGTGTGGGAAAAAATCGCATATAGGGGAAGGTAAAAGATACCCAATATGACTCCTTGATAAAAAAGTAATGATAAACCAATAATTCATATCAAATAAAAGACTAGGGAGTAACATAAGGTTTCCTAAAGGAAACCAAATATTATTTAATATTAATAAAATCACAGGAAAATAAAGAAACAAATATTTATAGATTATTTATATGAAGGATTTTATCACATAAGTAACTGATAATTCCTATGGTAGTGTAAGTCCTATAATACGAAAGTTAAATAGTTTTACTATAAGACATAACTAAAAGGATACCAAAAATTAAAAAAAGATACTTGTATCACAGGGGCTTCTACATGATGATATATCATAAGTCCCAAGGATTTGGATCTACTAGAATTAAATAACATCCATGATACCTCTCTCTGGAACTGTAGTGGGGGACTACGCCTCATCGATGTATGTGTGTATTGACTAAGTGAGTACCTGACCCATGTGGAGGACTGCTCCCATACATATAGGGGTACACTAAATCCACTTATGAAGGACCACAAGTTGACATACAAGGGAGTAATCAGTCTACTAATGGTGGACCTTTCCCAAAAAACATGTATAATTAATTGAAATCCATCATTATATATGTGACCATACCATACCATGTATATGTTTTTAGGGGATTACAAAAAGACTAATACATAAAGGATCACACCTCGACATATTAGAGAGTACGAACTACAACTATTCTCAAAATGTCTAAAATACCATCTATCATCTCTATAATAGAGATACGACTCTTAAAATAACCAATAAATAATGTGAATATCATCCAATGACCAAGGAAAATTAACTATTGTGCTCTATGTGATAAAATAATCAGAATAAACTACTCATATATACCAGACTATCATCTAGGTGAAAAATCATGAAGAATACGATAATTGGACCATTACACAATGTATCCAATGGGGTAAATTGTGTGTAGGGATCTTAGTAAAGGATTATCATGTACTTATATAGCTAAAATCATATGAAATACATATACAGGATGTGACCAGTAGGGTTAAGGGTACACGATATAATCCAACACATGTTGAAGGAAGTCCAAGTTATCATTACATAGACCACATGATGTGAGTAATGGTAAATACAAGATGTGTAGTATTTGTACACAGTCTCTCTATGAAATAGTCAATATACGAGAGGATACATGCTCTTTGTGTGTACAATACATACACATCAAGACACCTATCATGATGTACCTAACATTTATAATGGTTTTACTTATTTTGTGGGTTCCATCTTGCTGTATTTTTTATATGTGGTTATATGCCAAAGTAACCAATTTTAGGATGCATGATGTGTGTCCTAATATAACATGAAATGTAACATTTAAAATTACATTTACACCATGTCTGAGACATGCAACAAGTCATTTTACATGAGTTTGATAGATACATGTCATGTGGAATTAAATACCGCATAAAATTATAGATGGAGAAGTACACAACATGTTACTTAAGATTATATTCCATGTAGTCTCAAAATACATATAATCTCAAAAGCATCATCTTCATGTAGTGGATTATTCGGTCACCTATATTACTAGCTACACCTCTACTTCTAGTCAAAATTATCAGCCTATAAGACTTCAACATACTTCTCTTAGTTAATATATAACCTTTAGTTGTCATCCAACATTTCTCTGAAGTGCACCCAGAATCCACCGCGTCATTGATGGTATGCACCCGAACTCGAGAACTCCTTGGTTTTCCTTCATTGTAACATCATGGAATCACTATTAAACTAGAAAATTAATAACAACAAAATAATCAAGATAGTGGTGGTTGGAGGAATACCTAAACATCCAAGTATGGGCTCATGTATAAGTTCATTGAAGAACTTGAGTATGAGGCAAAATTATAATTTTGTATTCATAGAGGAAATGTTTCTAAATGGGTTATGATTATTTGAAATATGATTTATTCCATAAATAAATAAATTTAAAAATAATAATTTTATCAACTATAATTATTATTTTAAATAATAATCACTAAGAATAATCAAAATTTGATAAATAATTAATGGAAAATTTCTCAAATAAAATTTCATGAGAATATAGAGGCTTTATCCCCACACTTGAGCAATGATAGAAATATAATATTTAATCCAATAAATGATACTGTTTGAAGGAAAAATATAATTGAGGGAAAAATATTATTTTTGACATACATTGAGAAAATAATACAATTTAATTATTTAATCCAATTACCTCTAAAAATGTCATTATTTCCATGAAATACAAATCCTCAAATAATCAGAGTCTCATAAAAAAATATTTGGGACAAGTTGAACATATTTTTTTCATGTTTTATGTGAGAAAAATATAATTTATTTATTAATTATCATTATTATAAATTTTAGATATTAATTATTTATCGCATATAAACATGTTTATCATAGGAAATATTATTTCATGAATAAAATTTTTTAA
Organism: Viscum album; assembly: GCA_963277665.1. NCBI lineage: Eukaryota > Viridiplantae > Streptophyta > Magnoliopsida > Santalales > Viscaceae > Viscum > Viscum album. The sequence continues at coordinate 1,627,179,555 of OY728131.1, read as the reverse complement.
AAAGAATAATAGTTTTCTTATAATACAACTAAAAATTGTTTTCATAGAAAGATAATAAATTATATTTTTACCATTTAGAATTTTCATGTTTTTCTTTTGAAAAATAATCATTGACTAAATTACCATAGAATATTTTATAATTAATAATATTTAAAATCCATTATAATTTTTATCCATTTCGTCAACATAGAAGTTTTAAGTGATTAAATCAAAAGTGGAAGGAGATCAAATCACACTAAATAAATGAGGCCAATAAAATAACAATAATCACTACCACAATGGTGTGTTAATGATTTTTTTTATCACATCATGTTTCTTGATCTTTTTTATCACCACCACCGTAAAGAATGTTAATAATGTTGAATAACTTGTTATTCCTTGTGCAAGAGGAGAGAGAGATAGAGGGAAGAATGAAATCCTCTAAAACATTCCACCCATGATAAAAAAAATGGGGGGGATATTGATATTCCAAATGGGGAATAATTTTGTTAGAGTGAATTTTTTTTACTCTATATAAATTGTCTATATAAAAACATACCTGTAGTGAAATTTGAAAGTTCTCTTATAAATTCCCGGATTTTCCATTTTATAGTGGAAAAGTTATGATAAAAAACCAGGGGTTATATAATCTCCCATGCCACATTGTCATAATATTTCACCACTTAGCTATATCATGTAACATGTCACTAACTAATCATTTCACATTATAAATAAAAATAAAATAAAATTTTAGTTAATTTTTTTAAAAAATACACTATCTTGGATTTCAAATACTTTCCATGAAAATTATACACCACATAGAAAAATATCCCCATTCTAAACATAACAGCAATACAAGGATTTTGATTCAAGATTCTATTTAGGGGTTATGAAATGTTTTCACTTATAAGATTATTATTTATTTATTTACTAAATATTAAATATTTTAAAAAATTAAACTTTTTTTATAATCCCACTAAAAGTTTGTAATGAACTCGAATTTTATCAATTAAATTTCCCTTCTAATTATATAAATGTCTCATATTTAGTAATATGGTATTATATAAAGCACACATACCATATGATAAAACCCAATTTTTTTTTTATTATATTGAATTAAAAATTACATTTAGAGTATAAATATTCTAATTATAATGAAAAAATTACAACGGGATATGAAATAAGAGATTAGATAACTATACTATGAAAATTAGGTTATGCTCTATCCCCTAGAATGGTCACACTCTCTAACCAAAATATAGAAAAAATAGAATATTAGTAATGTAACATCCATTTTGAAAATGAAAATATAAATAAAATTGAGATACAATATATTTTAATGAATAATGAATTAAATATTTGTAATTTATAGAAGTAAAGTAAACTATATGACCATTACAAATCTTACTATTGGAATACTAATCTTACCAATGGAATAATAATACGACCATTTGTAATAGTAAACTAACTGTTAGAATAATATTCTTAGCTATGTAATTGTAAAATAATATTTAGTTTTCTTATTAAATTAAAATATAAAAAATTTATATCATGATACAAATAAATAAGTGTTTCAAAAAAGAAAAAAAAAATAAATGTTTTTAATTGTCTAAAACATATATATTTAATTTATATTTTTATGATAAATATAAAAAATATAAAGAAAAGTATATTTTCATAAAATATGTTTTACAAAATAATATGATGTTTTAATTTAATGATAATATACTTTTATGAGACCATAATAATTTTTTAAAATTCCTTATAATTGATCATAATATTAAAATTGGGGTTTTCCAAATAAATGAGTATTTTATTTTAAAAATTAATTTTCTTATATTTAGAAAATTCTTTTCATAAAATGAATTACATTTTTGGAATATCCACATTGAAAAATGGTTAGGTTTATTTTTTAATTTTCTAAAATAGTTTATTTTTGGGGAATAGTGAAACATGAAAAAATATGATATTTTACATTATAAGTAAAATACATGGTTAATTTCATAAAGGGTGATGTAAGAAACAATTATATTTTCCACACATGTACCAATTACTATATTTATCTATAAGATTCATCACCATTTATAGTCTTGGGAAATAATAATAAACTAATTGATATTATATTAAAAAAATACCCTATCTTATCCTTATAAATACAACCTTCACCTCCCCTTGTTGTCACAAATTATAACTACCTTAACTTAAAAAATATATAAAAAATTATCTACCCATATATCCCCCACTTCCATTGAATCCCTAGTCTCATTAAATTACTAATTAAAGGTTCTTTAAGGGGAATTCTAAGAGACGACATCCAAAGAGGTAATATTCTTAAACAAACTATCTTCTATTTATTTCTTATTCTACCATGTCATAACTAATTATTCTATGATAGTATGATAACATCAGTATTTTTAATATACTTAAATGTTAGTGTATTTATGAAATATAACGTATAAAAATTCCTCTCTTATTTTATATTAAAAATGAAATCATTGTCCATAATACGGTTGGTTCTCCACCTCTATCACGATGTGTTCTGTTTTCCATTACCACATTCATGGTCAGGTGAAATAAACTTATAATGGTTAAAAATAACCTAATTTTTTTATATTATATAATGAATATATATCCACAATGTTAAAATAAATGCAATAAGTTCATCAAGGTTGGAAAACCTACATAAATTAATTAAGAGTATAAAAATTATACTCTATTAGTCTTGATTATTTATTAATAATATTAGGTAATAAGAACTTTTTAGACTATTGAAAACACATTAAATCCATTAAATTGTAATTTTTAGTTATATAACCATTTCATAAATAACTCTTAAAATCAACCACAACTAATGCAACCTTGTTTGCATGACATTATCGACTATGGGATTGTATTAAAAGAAATGATATCTTAATTAAATGACTCTAGAATAACATAAAATCATGATAATAAATCAAATATATTTATAAAAGGTTCTCAATAATGTATTTAATAAATTTAATTTTATTATTCATGAGGTAATGTAACATCCTATTACCAACTTTTAGGTATTTTTATCCTTTATCATTGACCCCATATCATTTTGGTGTTTTCCATGGTTTTTTGAAAATTTTGGAGCTTTTTATAGGGGACTGCATCATAGATAATAAGGGAAGTGGTAGGGAGTGAGAGTGGCTATGATGCAGAAAATATTATTGAGGCTTAGTTCATTTTGATTCCTCTTCAAATCTTGATATGTCTATGACATATGGAGTTGGTTATGACATGAAGATTGTGATTGATTTTTTGAGGCCACTGCCATTTTGGGCACCACTACAGCATAAAAGGATGATTGCGGCATAGGGGATGTTTTTGGTACCTCTTTTAATTTTACAGTGGCTAAAACATGATTTATGGGATGCATCATATCCTTACCCTAAGAAAATAGGATATGGGTATATATAACACCATTGATCCCAGAGTAAATTGGATCAAGGGTGGCTGTAGCGTAGCCTCATGCACTATGATGTGGTTTACATATTTTACTACCTTTCAGAATTGTGGTAACAAGGGGTTATGATATAATATTTTTGTATTACAATGTTTAAAATCTTGATAGATCCTATTTAACTCCAAAATCCCACTATTCATACCTAATACTACCCTTTAGATTCTGGGAGCTCTATTGAGGAATTTTGGGTCTACTATCCTTTTCTCTTGGTGGATCGAAGTTCCAATCAAAGTGAAGACCCTATTATAGTATGTTATTCTCCTCTTGGACTTCAATATCTCTTATTATCTTAATTCTTCTTTCCTAGAGGTTATAGAATCCTTGTGATTTGTTGGATCATGTATTTTTTATGTGTAATTTTAGATCTAGGATATCTTTTGACTTCTATAATGATTTATATAACTTGATTAAATGACCATCATTAGAAGAAAAAAATCTCAAAAATCATTGTGGTTAGATTCCAAAAATTTCAAGTAGGTGTTTCTATTATTTTACATCCTGTTATAATTAATCACTTATTTAGAATTAATAGACTTGTATTTCATCTTCTTAGTATACATTCTATGTACACCGAATTTTAATTTCATCATGAATGCCTATTTTATCCTCTTCTCGATGAATTAAATAGTATTTGGATATATTCCTACATGATATTGAATATTATCATATTTTTATAAATTTATTAATTCCATGTTTATTTGGATTTAATTTCAATGAGTTTTTAAGGTTGTTTTGGGGAAAGTTAGGGATTAGTATTGAGTTTTGTTTTCAAAAGTGAAATGAAATAATTTGAAATGAAATGAGTTTAATGATTTAGTTATTCAATATAGTCTGAAACACATGAATATGTGAAATTAACAAGATCCATATTTGAATGATTTTCTCCTTATTTTAGAATTGTCATCCTTGGGTGATTTTAAATGAGTGAATTTTTCACATGGAAAAGGGTGTAAGCCCATGTTTTAAAATGAATTTAACACTTTTATATTATTAAACTTCCTTTTAAAGCCTTTTGGATTATATTTAATGAAATTATTTTTTTAAGACCCATTTGGAATATTGATAATGACTTATGAAAGGAAGTGGGGATGATTACCCCTTTTGAATATTGATTTGATGAAATGGGTTTGAATTGAATTTGAGGATTCTTGATTTCCCGATTGGAACATTATGATAATTCTATTTTATGTTAATCCCTTGATATGATTTAAATTATTCTTGTAATTTCCATTGTTTGGTGTTGAAACGTGTATTATTCACTTGAGGGAGTTCTTAGGTGAGTGAGATGTGAATTTTGATTAACTGAAATATAGAGGGCTTGGGACCATGTTAATACTGATGAGGATCCCCATTGTGATCAACGTGACTTTATTGACTCAATCACTTCCATTTAATTTTAATATAAACCTAGGTAGTTAGATGAGATGACCTGAATTTATTATTTACTATAAGACTCACACCCCATCTAGTGGATACGTAGGGAACTTGATTAGTTTGGGCTACAAACATGTGGACAAGAATGCATTTGTATTTGGATATGGTTTACTTGAGACTTGTGAGACTATATTCAAGACTAATGACTAGTAAAGATGACTTATTGGTTATATTTAAAATGGTGGACACACTATCATATATTGGTTATACCCATGACATTTTTATACTTGATACACAATACCTGACAACAATAATTATCACTATGTAGAACTGTATTTACCCTTCTTGATTGATTACTTCACTTGATTGATATTTTTATTAATATGATTCACTATTAATATACTTTATTGACTCTTGTAAATATTTTGATACTAGAGGCATGTTTATAATTTTCTTTATTAATCTAACTTTATCTTTGGAAATAGTTTTCAAATATTTTCAATAAAAGGTTTTGTTTTGAAATTATGAAATGTCATATTTTCAAACTTTTGTTTGATAAGTTATTCTGAAATGTTTAAACATCTATTTTAAAACTAGATCTATTGTAAAATGCATCTGAAGGATTTATTTTCATATATAAAAATGTAATCTTGAACGTTCCTTATTTGTGATTCTCTTTTAGCATAAATAAATTAACTTATAAATTAATTGCATAGGCCTTTTCTAAAATCCTTTTGGGATTTTTAGCTCAAACCCTTCTTATATTATTTTGTGTTTACAGACTTTATGCTATTATAGTATGTTCTCATGCTATCATCAACATTATTTATGGATTCGAGATTGGTTGAATGAGGGAAGGTGAATTGAGTAATGTTATGTAGTTATGGACCACCAAGATATGGGTTTTTGGTCGTTTTACTTTGATTTCTCTTTTTGTATCATCTTATTTTACATTAGGTTGTTGTATTGGGATATTTATCTGATGATGTTTCCATCATGTACATTTATTTTTGTTATCTTTTTCTGTGGAAAAAAATCATTCGCAAAGGCTGATTTTGGATGCCCAGGTGCTTTTTACCATCTTATAGAGATTGGTAATGCTCCTTTGTTCATTAAATAATCAACTTGGATAGTAGTTAACATGGTATTCAAGGTTGGTTCTTTACATACTAAGTGAATATAAATAGTGAATCTGGACCTGAGATATGATAACTTCTGAACCACCCTCCTTTATTTTAGCTCATGGAATTTCCCTCTTAAACTCACTTCATGACACTATTATTATCATTTATTGATTTAATATTCTATATATATGTGTCTCTAAAATATATACCTATCTATTATTACATTTATTTTTTTGGGTATATACACATTTTCAATATTTATTTTTCAATTTAATTTGTTAAGAAAACCCTGATTAAAGGGAATTTCTCTGTTTCATACCCAATTTCAAGTACTAATCCATAAAGCGTTTTAAACCATTTTTTGTTTCTAAAATTTATCAATTTATTATGTAAAACCTTTTTATTTCATTTTTGGTTCTATAGAAATTATTATGACCTTACGAACATTAATGATTAATTAACCTCTTCCCTAAAACCCCATATAAGAGGTATATTTCAAAAAGTTACTTCTCCACTCCCATTCAAGATTATCTATAATGCCTCATACATCGTGGTTTGTGTTATCATATATTAGTGGGTGGAAATTGTGACCATGTTATTACCTATTATTTGTGGATATTGAATTTAGGTGAGTTAAATTATAGACTATTAAAAAAATGTTTCTTTGTAGTCATATTTTAATTATATAAATTTTTTTATTATTTATTAACCATTAAAGAAGTTTTTCACACTTACCATGTTTATTTGAAGTTCCTCTTGATGAAACCTAATAATAATTGAAGATATATATGATGTATATTACTAATTTAGTAGTTTGACATTAAGATACATGTCAAGAAGTGTTTAGAGAAGTTCAGGGATAACCACATTTACCAGATCACTCACACCTTAACACATAATACCCCTGATCATGTTAACTTTGGGAAACTTTTCTTGATGTATATATCTATGCCATCAAGGGTAAAAATTATTGGTATACTAATTTTCCAAAATCAGAATTTTATTTTAAAATTATTTTAAACCAAATGAAACGACAATGTAAAAAATGAAATGGTGCAACTAAATTTTATGTGTGGGTTGATCCCTAACTATGGTATATTTTTAGAAACCAAATCCTTAGGAGGTGTATTCCTAATCATTTTTTTGAGTCCATTTTCATTTATATCATACACCTACTTATGATGAAAACATTATCCCAAAAATTAAATGTAATAAAGTCTTATATTCAGGATTATATTAGCATATATTTACCATGATTCCCATATATTTTGAAATTCTTGTGAAATTTTACAATTAAATAATAATATTTCAAAGAGTTATGAGATTCCTTGGTAGAAAATATCATTATATGAGTTTTTCCAAGTATATGGAATTGATTTCATGATTATATTTTCTAGTCCATTTGGGAACTTTTACATTCATGGTGTTTTTGATTATTTTAGAAAATAGTTAGAGTCAAAGACCACCAGGTATAAAAATTTTAATATTATAGTGGATTTTTTTAACATTTATTTTTATAAATTTTATCTAACTAAAGGTAGCCATTGGTGAAGAAGGGTCACAATACTATAACAAAACTTTTTATTTCTCTCTTTAAAAGTATTATGTGATGCATAAACCATCAAAACTATACAACACCTAAATATATGGATAAATATAAGTATCAATTCATGATTTGAAAAAAATATGATATAAAACAATGAAACTAAATAAGAATTATTTAAGAAAGCATATAGATGATTCCTTCTAGGATAATAGGATAGAATTCAAGACTTATATTAGCACATCCCTATAGCAGATCATTTTTTTAAAGAATGTTATCTTTTAGTAGAGGATAAGAGTCAATCATAATAGAAGAGAAAGAAATAAAATATATAAGTTTCCCATGTATAAGATCAATGGTGGTTACAACCTCAAGTCCGTGAGGATATATGACTATCACCATATGAGAACTCAAGGATCTTTAAAGAAAGATAAAAATAATTCCATGATAATATGATCAGAAAAATAAAATTTTATGTGGGATCCAAATTTATTCTCTATGTTTTATGGATGAAGATGATTTAATTTACCTAATATTCTAAATAGTTAAATCCCTTTTTTACATCTCATGTTTATTATCATGGTTTTTGGTCATAGTTCAAAACTCAAAAGGGGGTTGAATTGAGATTCTAATTTAAAATTTATATTTAAAACTAATTTAAAAAACCCTCAAATAGAATATCCTAGTTAACAAAAATGTAGGTATACATAATCTAATGCTTTTAAATAAATTCTAAGTGGTTTGATCAAAACTTAGTTAAAACTATTTTAAAAGAGATTTATCTTTTGGAAATATTTTAATCACACAAAATATAATATATGACATATAAATGTTAACTATAAATGTTCTTATTTTAAAACCACATTTTAGAAAATAATGAGTAAAAAATTAATTACAAATAAAATTAGTGAAAATATTTTGAAAAATAGAGTAATAAAAGAAATAAGAACTCATAGTATAATTTAAACAATAGTTTCAGTTCCAAAATTTAAAATAACATGCTCCACTTGAAAATCAGTTTTTTCTATGCACTTTTATTAAATCCTAATAAACTTGATCTATAACCTACATTGGTTTTTACATATACAACTTCATATAGGTAGTCCATGCTACAATTAGCCTCTTCCACATTTATTCATGTGATAACTGGTGTAAAATAAATATTTAATATGTATATAGTACTATTAAATAGAAAAAATTAAAATGTGCTAAAAATATATACAATATAAGACAAACACAACTCAAAAGTAATCTAAAATAGAGAGAGTGAAAAGATATGAAGAGTATTTTTTTAAAGAAGCTCAATCTTGTTAGCTTTAGTTGATCAATTGTCTTTAAATATATCCTAGAATTTTTTTGAAGATATATTTTACAAACAAGTAAAATAATAGGGTATCATTGAAGCACATAGTGAATTTTTCATTCTAATCAGTATTTCAGTAGTAGTATCACTCATTTATTTTTACACAAGTGGCTCAAATTTTTAAAAGTAAATCCTTCCCAAATTATTATATTTATAATATTCATAAAATTATCCCTGTTGTAATTGTTTTTACCTGGTATCCTTAAACTCTATGATATCTCAGTAAATGGTTCAAAATATAGCCATTAGAATTTTAAAATTTATTACTAGTTGAATTATTCATGATAACTTGATCTTTAATTATCCATGGTAACTTTTTCTTATATTCCCTTGAGCTTTTACTCACTTCACCTTGTAGTAACTTAAGATTTCATCCACTTCACCTTGTAGTCACATGAACTTATAGTCACTTTTAATTGTTACAGGACACATTCTTATGGAATGGTCACTTTCTCTCTAGAAGAGGACACTAAAGTCATTATGTGGTCACTTAAGTTTTTCATGTGGTAAGTATAACTATAATCCTAATTTTTAATATTCCTTAATGGTTGTTTGAAGTCTTACTATGGTAGGTTGAATACTTCATGTGCTCGATTTAGTATATATGTGGTTAGTTCAAGAATTATAGAATTTTTTCTCATCTGACACACAATTACTTTTTTTCTTGTAGTCATATGAAATTCAATGTTAATTCACTTATATACGATCTCTTTTCCTTCATAATTAGTTTAAAATTATCATATTGTTGGTTGATGTGTTCACTTTAAAAAAAATCCAATTTTCATATTTTATGAGAATTTTATTTACTAACATAAAACCTAAAATTCATTAATAACATTAGAAACATGATTTGTGAGAATTAAAATAAAGAGTGTATGGGATATGAAAATATTTTACCCCTTTTCTATTTTCAAAAATCATGGGAGATTGTATAAAAATAATTGAAATAACCTTTCACCTAGTTTTGGGATTATCACAAAGTATTTCAGTGGTATAAGGAAATTTTATATTAGACACATAGACACTTAAAAATATAAAATGAATAAATACTAATTTTTTTTAGATAAATGGTAATAGATGATGGAAAAAAGATTCATTTATAATTTTAAAATGGTTATATAAATCCCATATCATACAGTCTAATCCAAATCAGAATCAGAGAAAACATCTTGGATTTAAGAAGGGAGAATATGATCTTTCCCTTTGTCTATAGAGGATGAGGTTGGAGGTGTTATTTTTTGTGATGATATGGGAGAAGGTAATTCAATAAAAAAACACATATAAATAGGGTGAATATGTAAACTACTTTTATAAGAGACAAAACAAAAGGTTTGGTTGAATAAGTGGCAAAGGTAGGTGATAAAAAAATAGGTTGGAAAGAAGGATATAGAATGGTAGTATCGACTGTATAGTTAGTAGGTCTCCAGATATTTGATGAATTACTTCATTATTTGGGATCTATTCTCCACAGCCTAAAATCATTCCTATTTTCTTTCTAAAAAGTATTCTAGAACTAGAGTGATAATATTCAATATATTCACATGATTTTCAAAGTGCTAATCCCAAGAACGCATTCTAATATCCTTTGATAAGGATTGAAATATGGTATTTTGACCTGAGTTGGTAAAAAATAATACTAAGATAAAACTCAATAGACCATAGAATTATGCCTTTATCTCTTGTTTCTTGCTTCACATATCATCTAAACTCTTTCAATTTTTTTGCATCATGTTTTTCAAATATCTCAAACAAAATTTTTCTAGTCTTATGAAATTAATCCAATATTACCTTCAACTCATCTCTTTTGAGTTTTCTTGATAGATATTCATTAATATAATTTTTACATTATATTAGGATGTGTAACTGAAGAAGCTACAAGAGAAGTATAAGATTATGTAAGTAAGAACCAGGTTTTTTCTATGAAATACTTTGCAATATTCTTGATAATATTCCAGGACAGCGCCTTCAGACGGCGTGCGATTCCGAGCCCCGGAGTGGCCGGAATTAAATTTTCAGTGCGTTCACACTGGAAACGCAAAATAAATGCAATAACTCATAAAAGGAGTTCCGGATCAGGGATCCGAGTGTACGGATGGGTCCGGAACGGGGTTTTTACCCTAGTAATGACATAAAACTTGTCGGCGCGGGATGTTTGGACCCCTCGCCCGCTTTCAAAATGTTAAACAGATAAATAAATTAATTAATTTATTCGTTTAATGGTGAAACTCGAGTATCTTTTAAACAGTGGCTCGGACTGGAAAATCGAGGGCACCGTTGAGCTCGGAGAGTGTCGTTTACCCTAGGAGGGGTATAAGTTTCGCGGGCGCAGGCCATTCGTGAAAAATGGCCCCAGGGGCGTTTTCGTAATTTGGCGGCCTCGGGCGCTAAGTTTAGTAACGTTTGAATGGGGTCTCAGAATAAAATTCCGAGACCGTCGTTGCACTCAGAGTGTGGTTCTTAGTCTAGGGGAGGCTAAATCCCGACCCCGTCGGGAGTTCGGGTTCGGGACTGTCGGGCGGGCGTTTAAGTGATTTATACTTAAACACCCCCCTTCCTTCTTCTTCTTCTTCTTCACCCTCTCCCCTTCCCTCCTCCATTCCAGCGAGCTCCGGCGAGGCGAGATCCGGCGAGCCAACTCCGGCGAGGTAACGGTGCGGGGCGGATCGCGCGGGAAGCGTCGAGTGAAGCCCCACGAGGTAGGTGGTGTTGTTTGAGTTTTAAATCCCGATCCCCCTTTGAAACCCAATTTTAGCATCGGTTCGTCATTTAATCTTCGAAAAAATTCCATGGACGCGTTGTACGCATTTTACTCTTCCCGTCGCTTCTTTCGGAATTGAAATCGGAGGTCGGAGTCATCCGTAATCGCTCGCCGAAGTTTGCGGGAAATTCGGGTTTTCTGGGTGTTTCTGGCGGGTTCCGACGGCGGCAGGGGCTGCGGCTGGTGGCGGCGCCCTCCGGCGGTGGCGGCTGGCGGCGGTACCTTCAGCGGGAGCGGCGGTCGTGGCTTCGGAAGGCCGCGACGGCGTTTGGAGCGGCGACGGCAGGCCGGTGGCGCCGGCAGGGCGCCGACGAGAGGGAGCGAGGGGCCGCGCGGCTCACGGCCCCGTGCGGCAGACCGCGACCCACGATAAGCGGGTCGCTGTTAGAATCACGACCGGCCAGTTGGCCGGTCGGTGGAGAACCCGCGCGGCGCGCGGGTGTCAAAGGGAGGCGGGCCGCGGAGCAGCGGCCCGCCGCTCGGCTGGACCGGGCCCAGCGGCTGGCCGCGGTCCAGCGGGCCGGCCGGAGTGGGGCGGACCAGCCGGCCCGGGCCGGTCCGGCCCAAGGGGGGCTTTTTTCCCCTCAGACTTCGGACGCCCGTATTTCGGGCTACGGGCGTCCGTTTTTCGCGCCGTCGGTGGCAGCGCGGAGCTTGCGTCGAGGCGAAGCTTTTGAGATGGTTTCGGGAAATTTTTAATTCCCAAAACAAGGGGCCGCTGAGGCGCGACACATCCTTAAGTGGACGGGCGTTTTTTCCGAGATTCTTGTTTTGGACGGCGCGGACGCGTCCGGCATCCTTTTTTAGCGCCGTCAGCGGCGTTGTGACCCTGGCACTGAGGCGGAGGTTTCCAGTGCGGTTCCAGGCGTTGAGGCCGGAGTTGAGGCGTAGGCCCCGCGGGCCGACTCTTGAGCTGCGTGCGGCGCTTCACTACTTTTCCATCGGACGTCCGTTCGGGGCGTGCGAGTAGTCGTTTCTGGATGTTTTTCCGAGGGGATTGCAATGGTGCAATTCGCCTGCTCAAATTCGGCACGATGGTGCGGGCCCCGCAAGGGCCGTTTCGGGAGTTGACGGTGATTTCCACATTTATCACCGGGCGACCATTTTGGACAAGTTAATAGTCCATTTCGTGTCCTTTTTCGAGAGGATCGCGACGGTGCTATCCGTTCGTTGAGTTTCAGGACCGGGATGTGGGTCCCACATGGCACCGCTCGTGTGCGGTGCACCGGGATGCATCTTTTTCTCCGGATATTCGTTGCACTCAAGTGAATAGTGCTTTCGACGTGTTTTTCTGAGAGCATTGCGATGGCGTAGTCCGCCCGACCTCTTTCGGAGATGTTGTGTGGGTCCCACCCGACCGGGCTACGGTGAATAGTACCTTTTTCACCGGTTGGCCGTTTTGGGTGATTGAGTAGTCAATCCCGTGTGCTTTTCTGAGGGGAACGTCGTGGTGTGCTCCGTTTATTCTGTTTCGGGATTCTGGGGTGGTCCCCATGCGGGTTGGTCACAGTGAATAGTACCTTTTCCACCTGTTGACCGTTTTGGGTGAGTGAGTAGTCGAACTCGCATGTTTTTCCGCAAGGATTACAACGGTGTGATCCGTTTGCCCGTACGGAGCCTCTTGCGCGATCTTTAGAAATGTGGAAGCATGAAAGGTGCTCCAGTGGTGGTTCGCCCTACTTTGCTTGTAGCGGACCTTTGGAGAGTGATCACGTGCACTCCCGTGTGAGAGATGTAAATGCTTGAGGTGACGTGGTTGGCCGTGCATGGGCCTTTGAGGTGGAGTTGTTATGTCACGCCTTTGCGCTGGCGTTGGGTGTCATGAGCACGATATCCTTTGGGCTGGAACGAGGTATACTCCGGGAGTATACGGGAGCACTTGGAGGTACGTGTGGTTTGTACCTGAGGATGTTGGTGCGCTTAGTTGGGGTTGACTAGGGGCCACACGTCGTGTGGGCCCCAAGTGCGTGCTGTGTCCTGCTTGACGTACTTTGGCCTCTCGCGACGTAGAGGGTCCCTCTCTGTGTTTGTTTGACCAGCAGGGTGGAGTTTTTCCCCTGGCTCTGTGCTCATTGGTTGACCAGCAGGGTTGAGTGGTCTCCCCCTGGTTTTGCTCTCGATGGTTTGGCCGGTAGCGGGGCCAGAGGCACCTAGTGATGGAACAGGTGCTGAACCCCTTTGGGTGAGTTGTACTGAAGTTGTGTGGTCATGTGATGCCCACTCCGTGTTCAGTTGGCCAGTGTTGTACCCTCTAGTGGATGTCGCCAGAGCAGTTCTGAGTTTTACCCTCCAGCGGGGCTGGGCAGTGGGTTACTTATCGGATTCTAGTGTCTACCCTCCGGCAGAGACTGGGCAGTGGGTCACCTGACACTTTTAGGGTCTACCCTCCAGCAGAGACTGGGCAGTGGGTCGCCCGACGCACTTAGGGTCTACCCTCCAGCAGAGACTGGGCAGTGGGTCACCCGACGACCTCTTAGGGCCTACCCTCCAGCAGGCCTGGGCAGTGGGTCGCCCATCGTCCAGTTCCAGGTCTACCCTCCAGCAAGGCTGGGCAGTGGGTTGCCTGTCGACTTATTCCAGGTCTACCCTCCAGCGGGGCTGGGCAGTGGGTCGCCTGATGATGTAATTTGGTTTACCCTCCAGCAGGGCTGGGCAGTGGGTCGCCTGATGATGTGTTAGGGTTTACCCTCCAGTAGGGCTGGGCAGTGGGTCACCCGATATCTGATTATGGTCTACCCTCCAGCGGGGCTGGGCAGTGGGTCGCCTGTTGATGTAATTAGGGTTTACCCTCCAGTAGGGCTGGGCAGTGGGTCACCCGATATCTGATTATGGTTTACCCTCCAGCGGGGATGGGAAGTGGGTCACAAGATGATGTGTTATGGTTTACCCTCCAGTAGGGCTGGGCAGCGGGTCACCCGACATTTTGGTTATGAATTACCCTCCAGCGGGGCTGGGCAGTGGGACACCAGTTGGCATTCCAGACTCAGTCCTCTCGACTAGGCTAGTCTGCGGCTTTCCTCCGTGAACACCGGAGTAGGACCCTGGGTTGTACGGGTCGGTGTTGGAACGACTTTGGCTTTGAGGAGACCTCTCGACTGCAGGGCAGTGACGAGGTGTGGTTTGACTTTCCCTAGGACTCTCAAGTACGATGGGCGCTTTCCCCACTGAGACGCGTTCTTGCGACGCGATCTAAAACCGTGTGGGCGAGTCAGTGCCGCCCAAAGCAGATAGTATCGAGGTGCGGTGATTGAGCCCCTTGGCTTGCGGTTCAGGGCAGACATGAGGGATGCGGGGCGACAATGATGGTGTTTACTTTTGGGACTGTCGACTAATCTTTCTTGGGATGAGCTATGGGATGGAGATCCCCTTACGAGTTTCTTCGGGCTTCTTGACAGAGCATACATATGTATATACCTTGTTTCCGACACCCACTTCTTGGGTTTGGCTACTCTCCTTCCAGGGGAGGCGAAGACGCGCGGGGTATGTCACGTGCTTTCCATGTCTAGCTTCTCACGGTTGGACGAGTCTACTCTCCTACTATAGGTAGCAAATACTCAATGAGAAGTTCATCTTCTCAACGTTTCCAGCTCCTTGTGTCTGGATGAGTCTACCTTCTTTCCTCTTGTTGGGTTGAGCTGGACTCTTTACTGCACCCTCGGTTGTACTCCTCTACTTTTCTGTTCGCTCTACCGCTCACCCTTCGGTACCTCCTTTGTTTCTCCCTCGAGCCTTCGGGGTATCCTACTGAGTATTTTTATACTCACCCCTGCTTGGGCTTTGCCCACACTTGGTGTTCCCTTGCAGACGACGAACAGGTGGAGCGTGACTTCAGTGGAGCGTAGGATCTTGGGAGCTTGGACTGTGTGTGGTGGTCGTGGCTGTGTTCTAGGTGGGAGACCCATCAGCAGTTTCTTTTGTTTACCTATTGCCAGGTTGTGGCACTTTTTGGTTGGGCGCGTGTTTGCCCCTTTTCTTTTCAGTTTGTACTTTGTACTTGTAGAGGTCGATGCACTTTGTGGTATTTATATAGCAGTTGCCCTTTCCTTTTCTTTGCTTGTCTTTACTTTTACTCTATACCGTTGCATTGAGTTTGTTGCGTGTGTGTGTACAGGTACTTAGGCAAAGGCCTCCCCGAGTTATTGTTCCGTCGGCGCTGGTCGCCAGCCCCTGGCCTATGGAGGCGGGCTTGGGGTAGTCGCGGCTCGAGCCCGGGTAGGGTCGGGTTGTGACAATGTATAAGTCTGAAAGATAGCATTCATAAGCCTCTAGTACTACTATATCATCATGTCTCAGAGGTATTATTTTAAGGCTCCATATTAATCTCTTAAGATATCAATCTCATTTTTCATAAGATCTTTTTTAAGATGAAGAATCAGATGAAAATGGGATATAACAAGAGTGACTTCATGAATATTTCCTCTTCTTTTATGGGTTTAACAAAATTAAAAAATCTAATGAAATGTTCATTTAATACACCCATAAAATTAGATTTAAAATCATTGAGTTCCTCCTTAGTCACAGCATATAAAAGAGAAAGATGAGGGATATGTATAGATGTATCAGGAATAGATTTCCAACTATTTAACTCACATTTAAACATAATAGTTTTTGGAATCAACAATTAATCTTATGGTTCTAAATTAGCTTCCTCCTCAACATCATCATAATTATTTGTATAAGTAGATCGAAGAGGGTATGTAAAATTAAAATCAACCAGTTCCTAAAAACATTAATTCCAGTAGGTCCAAACATCTTTTCAATAACTTAGCCCAATATTGATTTGGGAGGGGATAATTAAAATATGTCCTAAATATTTTTATAAGAAATTAGGGACCCCTCATGAAATTTATGAGAAGAAGAGGTGGAAGGTCCACCATGTCTAGGTGGACTACATCCATGATCATCACTATCATCAGATTCCTTCCCATGATGAGTTTCTCCTCTTCTAATTGGATTAGGTTTAACACCACAAGAT
The DNA here is from genome assembly GCA_963277665.1 of Viscum album. NCBI lineage: Eukaryota > Viridiplantae > Streptophyta > Magnoliopsida > Santalales > Viscaceae > Viscum > Viscum album. The sequence goes on along the minus strand of OY728131.1, from coordinate 1,627,162,949 downwards.
TCAATAGTATGTTTTTTTTAAATAAATTCAATATCTTGTGTTGTAAGCTACACAAAGATAATCTTGCGCTGTACACAACACCATCTTAGCTTTCGCTATACGCAACACCAAGTTCGAGCGTGCCATGACCTATCAAACTAGCCATTTAAAAAGTGGTTATGAATAGTATTAACCATGTTTTTAATTTTTATATATATCAAATATAATTTTAACATTAATCTTATCTGTTTCTTATATATAATTTAATGGCAAATTCAATTTTTCTGATAAAAGAAGTATTTAAAAAAAGTAGTTTTTCATCCATTTAATGGAGAACCATTTTTAAATTAAATATTTGAAACTTTTATAAGTTAAATTTGACAGAATGAAATTATTATTTAGACTATGGACATAAAAATTTAGTTTGGGTACTTTTTTTCTATTTTTCTGATAAAATCCATATTTTAATGAATAGTGGAAAATACTGCATTTTAATACAAAACTGTCTGTTCATCTAATATATATAGAGTTATATAATCCTTTTAATTGGTTTTAAAATATAATTGGATTATTTTTTTATAATTTAATCTAATATTGGTCATTTTATGTAATTTCACATTGAAATTGGACATAAACACATGTCAATCTTTTGAGAATTTTTACTTCTTAAAAACCCACTTTCTGGTTTTGAAAACGGGAATTAGTTTTAAATTAATTTCTTCCAATTAAATGTTTTGAAATTTCAATAATGGATTACATATTTTGAATTAAAAGTTCCAAATTTTTTAAATATGTAACTTTTATTTTTGGACATTATGAATACTAACTTCAGTAATTATTTTTATTTACCATGGTTAAAGGGTAAATCAGGTAAATAAGGGTAAAAAATAATAATATAATAATATAAAACTACCCAAACACATCTTCTAATCCTATTTTAGTTATATTACCAACCATGAGCATACTTATGTCGACTTTATGACCCCATAGAGCCACTTGGGTGTGATTGGTAATGTTTAATTTAAAGAAGAAGGAAATATAACATAAACATGTATCCCCTAACTAAATTTTTTTTAATTTGGTTTATATAAATGATATCTTAAACTATAAATAGTCATTATAAAGATAAAAATATTTCCTACATCCTTTTATTTTATTTATAATTTTTAGACATTAAATAAATAAATTTATTTTTGACACAATGATGATGTAGTGATTACCTTATCAATGAATGATTGAAATAAATGATATTATAATTATTAAAATAAATGTAATTTGATTGTTTTGATTCCATACATAATTTTTTTGGATAAAATTGACATATTAGGTGTGATTTAATGCTTTTTTAAAGGAATCAAGTTGTTATGACTTTAACAAAAATAAATTACTATATAGTATCAAAATTGACATAAATGAATTTTTAAAACAAAAACTATTATATTAAATGATATAATAGTTATAAAAATCTATTTTTTGACCAAATTACTTATAGAGTGTTAAAAATTTCATTAATGATCCACTTTAGGTTCTATTGTAATTTTATAGTAACTATATTAACCATATAGTATAAAATACGAGAAGACATCATAAGAGTTAATTATTAACTAAGGGTTAAATCCAAATGATAAGGTTAAACTCATGATCTAAACTTCTATAAAACCTATTGGTTAAGGGGATTTAGACCCATAATCATATTATACTCTAAATAAATCACTTTTTATCCATTAGAATCCGAAAATAATTTTATAATAATTTAGTATTTCAAGACTTTCTTAACGTGTCCCTCACCTCTCCTATAAAAGGGCACTTATCCTTCTCTTTAATTCACACCTAAAAGCCTATTTTATTAGCCAAAACCTAAAATAAACTCCTCAAAACTTCCCTAATTTCATCTTATAGGCCCCCCTTTGGTAATAAATACGACATAAGGAGACTTTTTTGAAAATCCAAAGGAGACACCTGAAGAAGAGGTAATCGTTTTATCCCTTCTTTCAAAGTTTGTTTCTTCTTCTACTTCCTCTTCCTAAGTTGTTACCATACTAAAATAATAAATCCAGAATATAATATATTATGATATGTTTTTATGATTATGGTACAACATTATTCTTCATTTTACCCATCCTATGAAAAACAATATCACTATGCGTGCGTACGTATGACTTACCATCTCCATGTCGTGGTGTAAAATGTTTTTCATCTATACTTTATTTTGAAAGGTATAATGATGAATATAAATAACTTAAATAATGAATATGACATGATTATGATTATTTAAAATTAATATACCATCCATTTACACTCTATTTAACCATTAAAGGAATGATATCATCTCTCATAAGTAAGTATGACTTTCCGTCTCCATGATGCGATGATACTCATCTTCAACGTTCACCATCTGAGAATGATTATAAAAATATATATATTATGAATAATTATAAAATATATGAAATAATAAGTCTAATGCAATTATATATATATGTATATATATTTCATTCACTTACTTCCATTCAATACGATAAGAAAATGGAAACAATGTTCATGCGCACGTATGACCTACCGTCTCCAAGAATGGTGTATTCCATTTCATATATCTATCTATTATATATATTTATATTCTAAATATATATGAGATATAAATAATATTATACATTATATAACTAATTAAATCATGATCTAGGTAATATTATCAAGAATAACAAGTCAAAACACATACGAGAAACAAAGCGATTATTACCCGAAATGTTACATTAACTTCGAATAGTTAATAAACAGGTAATATAAAGTCATAAAAGAATCATATATGATATCATAAATATTATTATGGTTCTGGTAAAAGTTAATAATATGTTCAAAACAATTATACAGGAGTTTCAGACACGTAATGAGAATACCAAACCTAAGGTAGGGGTTAATTTCGAAATCTCATTATTATCCATGATTGTTTATGCATAAGTGTTTATTGGGACATATTTATCATAAATTTCAATGTTTCTTAAAAATTCATTCAAAATGAATATTTTTAAGGTCTTATGTAATGTAATGTTTAAATAAATCATCATTATAAATGTTTTAAATATTTTTACTTCTAAACCATTCTCATTAATGTCCATGTTTTCAATATGGGTTTAACGATTTATTTAATTAGACATAATTGTTTTAAAATGTTACTTAATTTTAAAAGTTTCAAAGTGATATGGAAAAAACTGAATAAAAAATGTATTTTAAATGTCTCCTTTTATAAATTTTGTGAATGTTAATGCTTGCAAAGTAAAAAAGGGATATTTCTCTAAAAGAGTTTTAGTGATCTTATTATATTATTTTCATCTATGTCAACATCCTTTGTTGGGTTTTATACTTAATTGAGATTGATATATTATAATAAAATCTTCCATATTTTATTGAAGTGTTTATGATAAGTTTTAATGTAGATGTGATATTTTAATACCATTCATGGTTTATGATTAATGTATTAACATTTCGTATGATTGTTTTAATACAAGTGTTTAGGTTATGTTTCACCCTTTTCATATGAGGAATGAATTGGACTTAGTAAGTGATAGGCGAGGGCCGATATAGCCCCTCGATGCATCAATAGGTCTCATGAGACAAACTAGTGTCTTGGCACAAGGCCTTGACAGAACATTTTTGCATGGTTTTGGAACGAGGCCTTGACGTAGTGGTTAAGATGTCTGGAATTATGAATTCTCTAATTATGAGATTAGTTATTAATTTTACATGTGACTATTCAACTAGTAGAATATCAATCTGAATGTTTAAATGGAATTAATTGATTTATTATTTCCATATAATTCTCAATATAATGTTTTAAAAGGATTGTGTTTTAGTTTTGTACCTTTCCTTAATAGTTTATGCTTATTTTTGATAGCTTCAGCTATATTGTTTATCCTTATTGAGCATCTAGGCACACCCCTTTCTTATTTTTTATTTTCCTAGGATGTCAATAAGTGTTTTATTATTGATATGTAGGGTTAATCTATGGGAATAATGGAATTATAAAATTATTATCTATTCTATGTTTTAGGTCAGAAATTGTAATGTAGAGTTTATGAATGTAATATATTTTCCAAGATTACTAAACTGATCAGTACTTAGGTATTTGATTCATTGTAATCATACTAATTTATTAAAATAATGAATTATCTCCAGGCTTCTGGGGTTAGATAATTACATTAGGATTAAATTCAATGACATGGACCAAAGTACAAGATTTATCATTAATGTCTCTACTTCTTTATAATTCGTCTGAGACACTATCATCACACACTATATCTTCAAACAAATTATCCAATGACACATCAGTATCATCAAGATCCACATCTCTCAATTATTCTTCATGAGAGGGTAGAATTATAGGAGAATCATGAGTTATAAAGAATACAATATGATATATATTCTGATAATCTTCATGGGATCCCTTTTCTTCTTAACTAACATCAATAGTTTCAGTTTATTCTTCTTAAAATTATAATTAAACTTCATTTTTAACAAATGAATACTCGACCACCTCACCAGGTTCTAAACCAAGATCACCTTTTTTCCTCAGTATTATAATACCCTTAACAATATTAAACTTCATAGAGATATTCTAATTATATTCTACCCATTCTTTCTTTAATGGGTTCTAGGTAAAAACTAAAAGGTGAGACAATTCTTTCCTCTCTATCAGGAAATAATCCATTTAAATCTAGTAGGGCTGAGTTAAACATAGGATAAAGCAATGAGGTGAATATAGAGAAGGTTTTTCACAACTCTTCTATGTGTATCATGATATACCTTGATTGCATTATCTGATTTCCATTTTTCATAAGATAAAATGAAAAAATCCTCATACCTTAATATGCTAAATTTACTTCTCATGTGACTAATAATATGCTGGATAAACTTCAAAAATAATCTAAATTCTTTATCCAATTATATAAAATCTGGTCTTCAGGGAGTTCTATTTCTAGTTAGTTTCTTGAGGGAACTCAAAAGCCGAAATGATCATGATCAATAAGATAATAAATTTTATAGTCCACATACTATACCATATTTGAGATATTCAAAATTTTAGTCCAAATCTTTGAAGAGAATACCTAAATTTCTCCATTTATGACCATTCAAATGATATCTGATGAATCACCAGTATTGAACTCTATTTTCACATAGAACTACTTAACTAGATAAGGATAAAATGTAATATAATTTTCCTTAAACCAATCACTAATAATTTATTTTTTATTGATTTTCAAACCAAGAACTTTCTTAATTGTATCCATTCAACATCCACTTCAGATTTTTCATATACAGGTTAATCTAGAAGATGAGGGTTGCAAGGCTTGTCTATACTACTTGAGATAGATTGATTTTCCATTGATTTATTTGAAGGAGGATAATTGAAATGAGATAAAAACTCAAGATCAGTTTTCATTAAAAATATTCTTCTACTACAATTAGAGACTCTGGAGTCCTAAGTTCAGTTTCTAGTGGATAAAGGGTTTTGAAAGGACATATTTGAAAGTGAAAAAATTTATGGATTCAAAAGAGCATGAGAGAGAGAGAGATACATGTATCGATTTGGATTCCAAATCAATTTCCTTTAATAATTTATGGAATAGAATAATAAAATAAAAAAAAAATGAAATGAAATTCCATAATAAAAACATATTTAAAATTTTAATAGAAATGGAAGGTTATCTAACCAAAACATCATGCTTGTAGTAACTTAAATATGTCATGGTTAATATACATACTGTATAACATGCCTTATGGTAACTTAGAGGGCTCATGGTTGGTTGACTAAACACATGATCAATTTCTAATAATTAATTAAATGAATGTATGAACAAATTTTCACGGTTGGTTAACTGATAATACAAACTTTCTTTACAATTACTTATCAACAGAGAAATAAAATTATCATATTAAACTCAAAAAATATAAATAAAAATTAATAGAAATGTTTAACTTTTATAACAAAAATAGTAAATAATTAATATTTTAGCAACATGAATTAAACAAATACAATGGGTAAGAACAAAAATTAAAATTTTAGGAGAAATTAATCATTCATAACCCATTTTTAATATAATTAAATATTTAAATTTTAAAAATATTTGTAAAGATATTAAAAATGATGTTTAGTTCCAATGAAATCCAGATTAATATCACCTGTTAAAATTGGTCACTAAAAAATTTATTGCTTATATCATTATTCATAGTACTTGAATGAGAGACAATATTCTTTAAATGGTAATAACACTTTCATTATCACAATTCATAGGGACATTTATGAATTGATATCCACAGTCTAGTAATTTTTGTTTTATCCATATAATTTTTTCACAACAACTCCTTGAAACTATGTATTTAGCTTTGGTAGTAGACAATGAAACAAAATCCCACTTTTTTACTTCACTAAGAAACTAGATACTTTCAAAAAATATTAAATGTTCTATATGTTCTCTTTCCATCAAGCTTAAAACCACCCAAATTAGCATCAGAATAACCAAATAATTCAATTTCATGGACTTTAGTGCTGAATAGTCCCAAATTGGTTATATTCATGATACATTTTAAAATACTTTTAATAACATTTAAATGAGATTATATTGGATTTTATTAAATGCAGGAACACGTACATACATTAAAAATAATATAAATATAGTAGGAAATTATGTATTATAAACTCCCAATCACACCTCTATAATTACATTGGTTATCTAATTTTACATCTTCATCCAGATCTATCTTAGAACTTGCACTCATATAAGTATCACTGATTTTGGGGATATATATACATAAATATTTTAAAATTTCCTTTGTGTATTTATGATGATTTAAGGTAATTCAATATTTTTTATAATTTTTTTAAATAATAATGAAAAATTTCTCACATATTAAACTCCTTTCAAATTCATTTTATATCATTTTATAAATTTAAATACACAAGGAGTTTTTGGATGATCTTAAAATTATACCATAAATATATATTTCAACAACTAAAATATATATTTATTTTTTAATAAAAATAGTAGGAGCAGATATACCTTTTAAAAAACCATTCACATTCAATAACGGATGAGATTATAATACCAAGATCTAGGTGAAATATTTAAACCATACAATGCTTTAAAAAGATTAAAAACATGTTTTAGGAAATGAGGATTTTTAAATCTATAAGGTTTCTTAAAAAACCTCATCAAGAAGATTTCCATTATTAAATGAACTCTTGAAATCCATTTGATATTATTTGAAGTTAATATGCATTATATATGAAAGTAGTATTCTAATGGATTCAGGTCTAGATACTGGTTAAAAAATTTCTTCATAATAAATATATTCATCTTTATTATAATCTTGTGAAACTAATATAGTTTTGATTCTTACTCTTATTCCAGATTCTCTAACATTCTTTCTATATCCCACATGGTGTAAATACTCATATAGTATTTAGGTCTATCAACCAATCCCAGACTTTATTTCTTTTAAATTGATTAAATTATTCTTTCATATCTATCACCCAGTTATCATCATTGATTGATTCATGATGTTCTTAGATTCAAGTTGAGACAAAAGGATTGATGTTTAACTACGTTTCTTATTGATTCTCACGTTTTAGTATCTTTATCTAGGCCTCCAAAAACAATATATAGTGGATGGTTTTTAAGATTTATAATGGTTCTACGGAATTCCATATCTAGTTCTTCTATTTATTCTTCTATGTTATGAAGGTATTGATGGAATATTTTAGGAGGTTTATCAAGTACATCACCATCAAGGTTAGAGTCTTCAATGATATTATTGATATTCAAATTTGACATACCATCCTCAAGAATTTCTATAACTGGTTCGGGTTCATGTGGATCTGTCTCATCAAAAGTGACATGTATATATGCTTCAATAAATTTCAATTTTTTATTAAATACTATATATTCTTTGATAGTAGTTGAATAAAAAAGAAAAATCCTTCATATATTTTAGGTATAAACTTGTACAAATTATCTTTTTTTTATGAATGAAGAATTTTCATCCAAAAAGTCTGAAGTAATTTAATTTGTGTTTTACAATATTTTATAACTCATATTGTTTATCTTTCGTGATAAGTATAATAAGAACTCTATTAATTACATTATAAGCTATGTCATTATTTTCAACCAAAAAATAGATAGGTAAGTCATATTCACTGATCATAGTTCGTGCAATTTATTGAATATTCCTATTTATCCTTTCTACAACCCCATTTTACAGTGTTTTAAGTGAAAAGAAATTGTAGTATTGTCATATTTTGTGTAAATAGATTCAAAATATTTATTCTAAAACTCTCAACCATGATCACTTCCCAAGTTTTTGATGGTGATTCCACTATGATTCTCTATTGATTTTTAATATTTAAAAAAAAGAAGAAGATTCGCTTTTTTGAGAAATGAAAACCACCCACATATATCTTGAATAACCATAAATAATTAAATATTCATGGTTATTTCCAAATAAAATAGAAACTCTATATATTCTAAAGAAATTCTTATGAAAAAACTATAGTGGTTGAGAGGTAGAAACCTCTTTCTTTTATTTGAAAGATATTTTGTGTTGCTTTCCCTTATGACAATTATTACACACTTTTCATTTAATAAATTATAGTTTGGTTAGATCTCTTACTAAAATATTTTTATTTATCTCTTTAAGTTAGTATATATTATAGTGTCCTAGTATCCTATCCCATAAAATATATTATCTATTAAAAACAGTAAAATAAAAAACATCTTGAGAAAAAAAAGAATCTAAGTTAACAATATAATCAATATCATTTCTCAAAGTTATAAGTATAAAATAAGGTTTGGAATCATAAATTACAAAATAATTGTTTCCAAACATAACATGAACACCATAATCACACAATTGGAAAATACTAAGTATATTATAGTTTAAAACATTAACAAATATTACTTTATAAATAAGAAATGATTCATAGTAACCGATTATTACAAGTTTAATAATAATTCCTTTTTCATTATCATCAAATGTGATATATCCACTATCTACTTTTATAATATTATTGAATATTTAATAGTTACCAACCACCATTTTTGAATATCCACTATCTAGATTCTATAGGTGTTTAATAGAGTTTTTAAAATATAAAACCTAAAACAACCAAACAAGAAATGACTTTGGTACCCAAATTTTCTTGGTCAAGAAATGATAAAAAATGAAGCTTTAGAATCCTAATTTATTTAATTAGAATAATTATAATATGATCTATATATATATAGAAATTAATTTTAGTTTTAAAAGTTTTATAATTATTTCCAAAACTAGAAGTTTCCTTAAACATAGTGACTAAGGTGTTTTTCTTTGAACTTGGAATATTTTTTATACAATTTATCTTTTTTCAGAAATCCATACACAATTATTTATTTGGATATTAAATATATTTTTAACCCAATATAACATTAAAGGTTGTGTATTTTCAATAAAGTGTTTTTATTTCTTTTTTGAATGTTTCATTTACTAGTTTTAGATCTTTATTTCTTTTAATAGATTGAATTTTTTTTTCATTTTATACAATAAGATCATTGTTATAAACATAACATAAAAAATTTATATTTTTTAATATTTTAATATTTATATTTTAATTCATTAATTTTATATTCCATTATAACTAAATATTATTATAATTATTCATTTAACATTTTAGATTCATTATATATATGATTTGAAGAAACAGATGGTACCTATAAAGAAGTAGCCATAAAGCATAGGTTTTCTTTTCATCTTCAACTTATTATATTGTTTTTGAATCACCGGATTTGTCTTCAGATACATTCCAAGTAGAGTTTATTTCTTTTTTAAGTATTTTATCTATATATTCAAACTTCTTCTTATACTTAGTGTTTGGAAAAATAATCTTTTATATGTCCTTTCCTCTTACATTCATAGTATGTAATATCATTAGAGGAGTCATCCCTTTTCCAATATTTCATTCAGTTTCATATTTTATCATGCTTTCCTTTAAAATTTTACCTATGTAAAAATTTATTCTTTTTACAAAACTTCTAAAATATTCTATATAGCTGATCCATTTCCTCGTCACTATTGGTATTAGATTTTCTTATACTTGTACTGTCAGGTTTGACAATTTTTTTTTGATTTTTTAGTATAATAAATTTAATGAAAAAATTACCTTTTGGTTCATCTTATTCATTGTTCACTTTTGGTTATTCTAAATACATAAAAATCTTGCTAATTATGTATTTTTATGGTAGTTTACTGATGTCACATGACTCTCAAATTTATACTAAAATGACTCCATAAATTTGGTAGACATCTCGTGATCCCTATTACTTGAGCATTATCATCTGTCATTTTTTCAAGTGTAATCACAGTGTTTAAGATTTCATTTAACTGTAGATACATTTTAGATATATATTCATTAGGATTTATTTTGAAAGTATCATACTTAATAGTATATGTATTTAATCTCATTTTCATAACCTTAGATATGACTTCATGAGACATGAAAGAAGTATCTAATATTTGCTAAATAGTATCACAAGAAGACATCCTATTAAGATCATCCTCTCAAAAATAATAAAATAAAGATTTCATGTATTTGAAATTATAATTATAATAAACTTTAGTTGGTTTATCACATTATTTTATATCAGTTTCAGATATTTTATATTGATCTTCAATAAATCCACAGATGTCAAAACATATGCTCTAAAAATGAATTTTCATTTTTATTTTCTATTTAACACTATATTGAATATTAAAATAAGGAGGTATATTTATAGAATATCTTTGATACTTAGCATCCATGATTATAAAGTAAAGAAAAATACAAATTTAAAAAATCTTGTTAAGAACATGATAAAGGTGAAAGGTAAGTGAGGAGAAAGAAAAATTTCTCTCATACCAAATGTTAGTCCCGGTAGACATCTCAAAGGGGGGGTGAATTGAGATTACAATTTAAAATTTTTGTTTAAAATAAATTTAAGAAACCTCAAATAAAACATCCTAGTTAAAAAATAAAGTAGGTATAAGAAATACGATTCTTTTGAATATTTTTTCAATGGGTTGATCAAAACCTAGTTAAAACTATTTTGAAATAGATTTAGCATTTGAAAAATATTTTAATCAAACTAAATAGAATATATCACCTATAAATTTTAACTTTTATAGATCATATTTGAAAGAAACACTTTAGATAAAAATGAGTGTTAAATTGACAAAAAATAAAATCTATAAAAAATGATTCAAAATCAGAGAAAACAATTAAATAAGAACTCACATATGAATTTAAAAAAGTGGGCCAGTTCCAAGGTATAACTTAATCTTCTACACTTTATTGTCACCTAGTTCTAATAATTTAGAATAAATATGAATATAAATGGTCCACATATTTTATTGTGGTTTATAGATACAACTACACACATGTCATTCCATACTATAACCAACCTATTACATAGTTATTCATCGAATAACATTTATAAAATAAATAAGGAAATAATATCTAGTATTTTTCAATATAGAGTAATAAATTTTGTCAAAAAATATATAAGAGGTCACATAAGTCCTTCACACTGTAATAAAACATGGCCAGATGATGTAGTTAATTAACACAATCACTTACTCTCTACATGTGGTCACTTAAGTTCTTAAAAGTGTCACTTAAGTTCCTCTATTAGTAGGTAAAACACTTAGACAAATTTTTAATTGTCTGGATGGACATCTTAATTCTTTATGATATAGTTTAAATACTTAATGTATTTGGTTAAATATACATGTGGTTAGTTAAATACATATATTAAATTTTATCATCTAACACACCATTAATTTTTTATGAGTTCACTTAAACATTAACATGTAGTAACTTATATACTATCACCTGGTCTTCATGGATAGTTTAACTTATTCATACGGTAGGTTTATGTGGTCACATCATGACTTATCCATTTTTCAATTTTTTCCTAAAAAAATTTAACTATCATAAAACATATAATTCATTAATAACATAAAAAACATGATTTTTGAGCATTAAAATAAATATTTTTTAGAATAATAAAATAATGGTGTAATAGATATCACACAAGAGTACACATAAAGTATATTTGCAGTCAATTAGTAGTGATTTATGTAATAGTTTTGGGGATTCACCACACATGTTGTTGATGTCATCACACTCTATGACCTTATTATTACTTCATATCATTAGGTTTTCCCATACACTCACTGTTATGCTATGTTTCATAATTTAAATTCTAAATTTCCTGTGCCTATTTCCATTCACTAGTTTCAATTAGAAGAAAATTTAACATTTTATGTTTTCAATATGGGAAATTGTTTTAGATAACTTCTTTTGGATTTTTTATATTTTTATAGTAAAAAAATGAAAAAGAAAAAAATATCATATCATGTTATTTTATTATTACTTATATGGAAATTATCAAAAATGAATGTTTGATATTTCAAATATTAGTGGTAATATGTGATGTATGATAAATATTTTTTAAATAATACTTTAATTGAGTATAAATTTTAAAATTTTAAATGACATTATCAATTTTATATTAATAAAATATTTGATATTTTTAGAAAATTCATTTTTATATTTTTTATGGAAAACAATTTCATTTAATATCTCTTAAAAACTTCACAAAAAATAATGAATTATGATTTTTTTATCCTTAATTGAAGGAATAATCAAGTGGAGTTTGTTTATCTAGTTGATAATAATGTTTCTTCCAAACATTCAATTATCATCCAATCAATTTCATAACTATTCCAGATTAACCTATGTGTGTGTAACTGATATCTGAATATTTTGTCCCATATAAATAAAATTAAAAATAAATAAAAAAAATATAAAAAAAGAAAAAATAGGAAATTTATAAAAGATATAATATAGATTGATATCTAATTTTAGATCTGAAGGCTTGAATTTAGTGTGTACTTAAGTGATAAGGTTTTGAAATTTTATTGTAAAGGACGATAATGGGTTTAGTGTAAAGGAATTTTGTAAGCATAAAAATTTTAATTGACCCAAATATAATAAAAAAAATGAAGAAATAAAAACATTAAATGAGTATTACATAGAACCACATGGGTAATTTATGTCCTAATAGACTCATAAATTATTTCACAATGTATTGTGTTATAAATATTGTTAGATTTGGTTTTGATACAATTTTTGAGGAAATAAATTACAAATTTATTGAGATTAAATCATTAATCTAATTCTCCATTTTTATATTAATCTCATGGATTTAAAAGTATAAACATGAATGTTTGATCACCATAAATGAAACGTAACTTTTCACAGGTGTGAAAAGTGGTATGTTTGGGAAAGTTTATATATTAAATTTTAATGATTATTTTATTGATATTAAATCATATAATTTCCTATTTTTTATTTAAATAATTTTATTTTATGAAAACTTAGAAATAGATCCTTTATTGGAAACATCATAAAAATTATAATGTTGAACCTTAAAAATGAACTATAATAAAATTTCTATAAAAATTTATTTTAGAATTAATTTGACATAAAATATATCAATAGAATTTCTTAGTCATTTGTTTAAAATTTCTATTTATACAATTATTGGTGGATCCTATGTTTGATAGGAAAAAATGGACTAGGAATTAAAATATTAACTAGAAAAATCAAGAGTGGAATAACCTCATTATACAGGCTATAATTTCTTCATCGAGGCTATGACTACGCAAAATTTTTTACATCTATTAAAGTAATCAATTTTTTGAAATGCACTAAGCTAGATATAATTTTAGTTCATTTAGGAAGTATGTCAACAAGGGGGTGGAAGTGGGGTGAGAATATTGAGGTTGAATTCTTTATTTACCCTTGTTTTCATTTGAATGACTACCCCCATACACACTATTTATTTATTTATTTTAACTCTCAGAGGGTATCAGACATGGAAGATAGGATTTTTAGAAAAATTGAGTGGATTTTTCTACTTTTATAATATTTTATATAATAGAGGCTTATAGGTAATTATCTCCTAAAATATTATCTCATATTCCTCTTCCATATTTTGTTATTCTGTATTTATAAATTTAATTTATCTTAATATTCAAATAAATTTTTTTGTTTCCTAGATCCTTCTTGTATTATACTTATTAGGGTTATAATATAATAGTGTGGGTGAGGTTGGGTTTTCACATTCTAAATGTTTTCTTATGAACATATTTTCCACGATGAAAACTCCTCCCATAAAAGGGTAGTTCTCTTTATAATTGATCTAATTATAACATCATTCATTAAATTATTTTTAATATATATTTTACCAATATATTTCATCAAAATATGGTTTATGAATTTTTTTGGGGTCTAAATAATTAAATGATTCACCATTTTCAAGTGATGTAGATCTTAATAATTTATGAGAGAAATACCTAAATCATAAAATAAAATAAACATGGTATATATTTAAAGGGTAAAAATGTATTATATAAAATCAATTTATTTATATTTCAAGGGTGGAGATGCTACCACAATTTTCCACTGACAATAATTATTATTTGGGACCAAAATCACGGTATAGTGCTTTTATTGGATGTTATAGAGTAAACCTAAGACTCATATCTTCCTATATTTTGTCTCAAGTTAATTTATACTAGGCTTGGGGTTAAAAAATTATGGTATCACAATTTAATTTATTGAGAGAGAAAGGATAATTATGAATAAATAATGAAGGAGAATATTTTATGCATTATTCATTTTCATATAGTTATTTCAAATAATTTTTTTCTTTATTGCTTAATTTTTGTTTAATCTATCAAAAAATCATTCAATTATTTTTCACTTTTATTTATTTTCATTATTTTTTCAAAACTATTTAATGTTTTTGATTCACATACTCCTAAATAAACAAACATAGTTTATAAATCATGCAAAAATTTATAAAAAACAAGTATAATTTCAGAGTATGTATAGTACATCTCATTGAATTGGCATAATTTCTAAGGAGGTAAGATTTTTATTCAAAATATTGTTGGTGAATTTTTTTATATTATTTATGCAATTTTTACTATTCCCACTCATCATTCTTCACCATTTTACAATTTATCTATTTATAACAATAATTAAAAATTATTTTTATAATATTATCATCCACTCTTCTTATATCATTTTTTCACTAGTCGAGGACACGACCCAAACCTAAATCCAAGATTCAATTAGATCCTATGGTTGAATTAAATATTATATATCAAATTAATTAATATTAATATTTAATAAGTGATAAATTCAACTATTTTATTCATTCTATCATTTTGAAAGTAGTGATTTAGGTAACTCTTCTAGAACAAACTCTAAATATCATTAAATGGAATAAAATAATAATCTGAATGAATGATGTAACACCTTTTCTCGAGGCCACTCGACAGTGCTTAGTCCAATGAAACTACATAGCTATAAATGTGCCTCCTTATATATTCATGAGGCTGAAGACTAGTAGTGGGGCCCTAAAACATGCATTGAAGATACTATTCCCTCGATATAATTAAAATAAATAAAAATAATTGACTAAAAAACACACATCCATAAACCTCATAGTATAAAAAATAAAAAATAACATAACATCACTATATCAAAATTATGCTATGATAAAAAATTACACCGATTACCCACTAGACCGATCCCATATAGAAGATAAATGAAAATACCAAAAATATGCACATCAACTCTACTTCCACCATATGACATCATCTTAATCTATGATTCCCATCAAGACACTCTAGAGAAATTCCATAAGAAGTTGTACTAAAATTAAAATAAAACACAACTTTGAAACACACACCAAATTTCCTGTGTAGTTGTGAGCATATAACTCATTAGGTGTCACAAAAACCCCTAATACAAGTCATAATATACATTTTTATGATTGATTAAATGATAATACATAAATAAAAATTATCACTAAGACATCATGTTCTAACTAGGATTCTATGAAACTTGATAAGGTATACACACCCTCCAGGTCATGGGGTACTAACTAGGTCACCCCAACACATGGAATTACCTGCTTCGATGCCATTCTAGAATATAATCATTAACTCACCTCATGCTAATTTCTAGCACACATTTTAAAAATCAAGGTAAGGTGTAGTTCAAAACTATACCAACTAATCAATGTAACCTGTTATTGACATG
The DNA here is from genome assembly GCA_963277665.1 of Viscum album. Taxonomy (NCBI): domain Eukaryota; kingdom Viridiplantae; phylum Streptophyta; class Magnoliopsida; order Santalales; family Viscaceae; genus Viscum; species Viscum album. Next base: position 1,627,146,790 of record OY728131.1, on the reverse strand, counting down.
TGTCTATATCTTAACCCCTTTCTTATTACCTAAGACAGGGTCTATTGGTCATTTCTCATGTCATGTCATTACCCAACCCTTCTATTAGGGTGGTCCACTGCCATGACCCAAGCCACTCTTGGAAAGGTCCTTAATCCTTTGTCAACCCATGCCTTCTCACTAAATATATGGTCAAACAAATCTTGTCACCCAAGGATTATGCCCCTTTCATAACCACTACCTCACAACTCATGGTATGACCCAACTACATGAATCACATCAAAAAATGTCCCAGCCCCTAGGAAGTCCTTAACCAAATCCTATAATATAAAGGTTCACCAAATGAAATAAGAATACACATGAAAGGTCTAATAACACGAACAACCTTTTTCACTCAAGGTAAGGTTAAGCCTCAGGATCCTCTCCCCCTATGAAGTCTTCCACCTCACACAACATGTGTAACAAAATTAGGATCACAACTCATAACAAAACTCACAAAAATATCCTATGGAGCTGGTCACTCAAGTCCTAGACTCTCATCACAACATGTACTGACTCACCTATCATGACACCCATAGGGTCATTATGACCCTTCTTAGCCTTTTTTCATCTTTACCATTAGGCATCCATCACCCTTCAACGAAAAACCTTCTTAGAGGATTAGACTGAACCATACCCCATTAGTTCAGTCTATATCTTTGTAAAAGTCCCTCTTTATTCCTAGTCCCACTACCCAAGTATTTTTCCATGATATCAAATTATTCCCAACCATTTCCTTTATAGGAAAGGTCCAATTCCGTGCTAAAACATACTTAGTATCGAAATGAAAAGTCTTAAAAAACTCCCATTACCATCACCTGGCTCTCATCACACATATACTAAAGATTATCCCTCAGCATGTTATCTAGAGTAAACCCAAAACTATAAAATAAATCAAGTCTTAGAGGATATACCTTACTCAACTCACTCAAAAAGACTTTTTGTCTTCCTCAAGTGGGAGTTCCAAGTCACTAGTGAGATGTACCACCATCTCGCTAGACATCACTCAGCCCCAAGACTCTAATTTCTACCCACTATCCCTAGGAACCTAACCTAGGATATCATCCATATAGTATCACATTACTTTACCTAGTTAAATTATCTCTCTATCTCAATCAAATACCCTCTCTTTGGTGATAGTCACCAGGTGATCCAAATTTACCCAAGGTATTAAAGGGAAGTTGGTATCATCATAGGAGGCTCAAAGAATATATATCATTTTACTAAATGAATCTACTAGTATTTATACCCCATTATTATACCCATACAACTATTTCTACATATACCCTAATAAATAGACATGCATACAAAATTTTATCATTGGGGATTCCTACTTGGATCCAAAAGTTAACCCCTTAAAGAGATCCATTAAGCCTTGTATAAGCCCATTGAATATCTTCCACACCCTTGGGAACCTTTATCATGAAAAACTATATCTATAATTAACTATAAAAATTTATAAAAAATTATTTTTTAATTAAAAAATATAAAATAATCACATAATAACTCACTAGGCATCATGCACTCACCAAAACTTCAAGCAACAGGGTGCAATCCACTGTCAAAACACAAACAAACATAATCCAAAAGAAATAAACAAACATTATGCTTGATTAAAAGTAAAATTTTTCCAATTTAGGAATACCATGATGAAAAACCATATGAAAATAAACCTTCATCAAAATTTTACACAACGACATGAAAACTTCATCTTGGATCTTCCTCTATGAAATCTAAGAAAAAAACCAACAATAGAGATGATTTCCATTATGCTATGGTGGAAATTTTCAAGAAACCCTAACTGAAATCGAATGAAAATTAGTGTATATGAAGGAAACCATGAATGGAAGATAGGGGGAATCACACATGAAATCAACTCAATTAACCCTTCCCTATAATAGGGGATCAAAGGGGAGGGAGGATAGAGAATGATTTGTCTAAACGACCCTCTCCATTCATGTTAAGATGACCAAGAATATAGGGTGTGTCCCCCCTTTTATTCTTTTTAAAAACCCAAGTCACCTTTCATGGAATGAAACAATTTTCACACCATGAACCATATAGATAGGTGGAAGTATCCATCTACCCTAGATACATTAATAACATTACTAATATTCCATAAGTGTAATTAGATGCTGCTACTTGTTTTTCTATAGCCCGACCACCCATCCCTTCTATAAAACTCTTCTAAACACCATGGACTCCACGTAATCCCTAAACCCCATCCAAAAATACATTTTATATACATTAAAACTCTCTAAATCCCATTTGGTTTCACAATTATAAAATTAACCACTCACCATATCAAAATTCAAACATTCTCCAAAATGTAATGGCCCAAAAATCCATGGGAGATTACCATAGAACCATTCAAAAGTTGGATATACTTAAATTTAATTATAAACTAATATTCATTAAAAATGAAACTGTGAAATCAACCATGAATACCAAATTTAATTTCATACACCATCATCTAATATTCTATGTCCTCTCTAGGGAGTATCCAATCAAAAATTTAAAAGAATTTAATGTCGTTTTCTTAAACATGAAAAAAAACCATAATATTTATACAAATAAAATTAGCGGAGTTGGATTTCTCACTTAAGTTGTTTATTATTTACAACCTAATGATTTAACATGTTTTAATGATTTGAAAATTCTTTTATTAATTATTTTTTCCACCATAAAGTAAACAAATCAATTCAAAAAGAGATCTTTGGTGTCATGAAAGCATATGGAGAGTATCTTTATGATAATTATTCATTATTCAAGAATTTTTGTTTGAAATATTCACATCACTATATAAAAGGGAAAATTATCTTTTAGTGCTTTTATTATGACCTCACAATAATAGAGATGAGTATGGTAAATTCCATAATGAAATATTCCATGGTCAATAAAACCTTAATGAATGGTTAATAATTGATTAATATAATGGAACAAAATTCCAAAAAATATGGTTATCATGGAACACCCACAAAAATAGGTGCCTTCAGGTAAGTACCCCAACCATAGATAATCTTTTATTTGATAATTAGTTAGATAAGTTGACTATTATGGTGTGGTAGATTATTTTAGTTTAAAATACATAAAAGTACACTCTAATGAAGGTTGTGGTGTTTTTACTGCCCAAGATCACCACATTATTTATTTTCTATATCTTCAAGAGATAAAAGAGTGTATTGTATTATTCCATGGGAGACTATATCAATAGTTGAAATAATCACCTCAACCAAAGTATGAATGATTCTCTCTAACATACAATCATGATTGGAGGGATCACCCTAATCTGGGTTATGAAAATAGAAAAAACAAAGGCCATATTTTCAATATAATTTACAAACCTATCTACCTCCTCTTTACTAATAATAATTCCAAAAAAGTTTTGACACTAAGAAATCATTATGATATCATACACATGGGAAACCCTAATGTAAGTTAAATTTTAACACTGATGATATTTGGATACAACTTATTGTTGATCATAAAAATGAGGTGAATAGAAAACTCATAGAAGTTGAGGAGATAAATTCCTAAACGATCTAGATAATAATAACCCTATATGATATGTTTAGTAAAATATTAAAGAAACATCATTACTAATATTCTAAAAACCATAAGGATAATTTCAAATATTTCATGTGAACGAGTAGGTAGAAAAATATCAAGTTAAATGTTTTGAGTATACCAAAAAATATTAACCCATTCAACTAAGATCTGACCATCTTTTTTAGCTGATGAATAATAAAGGAAAAAATAAGGGAAAACAACATCCTGATGAAGTAACCCCTAGAAAATATTCCTTTTTTAATAAATTATTATAAAATAAAATATGGATTGGGAGGTAATATAAACAATAAGTTTTGGACACATTAATTGGAGTATAGATCAATATATGTCTTTGTGGGGCCATTAAATAAAATCTAATGATATGTTAAATTCTTAAAAACATTATACTAATAGAAAAGGTACAAATATAAAATATTATACACAATAATGTTTTTCTAATATATCCCATTTAATCATAAGTTTTAATGATTAAAAAAGATTTAAATTTTTTTTCTAATGAATTTTACCAATGTGTGTTGAAAATTATATTATAGTTCTAAATATTAGTTTAAAGTAGTTTCTATTAGATGTAATGTTTTTTTAATGTCTCAAAGCCTTGAAATTAGTATAAATTCAGAGATGAATGGTAATTTTCTGATTTTTTACATGTTTAGAAGTCTTATGATTAGATAAAGTCTTATATTAAATCCTTAATATTAGATTGAGAATTAAATTGAAGTATGATGATCATAAAGTATTATGATGATGATTTATGACCAAACATAAGTTTCATGATGAATTCTATGGAAAAACCTTACACTAATTATTTTGAGTATGTGATGTTAAGGGATATTTAATATAAAATGGAGGGGATATATGAAATCTCTTGGAATATTTTTTATCATGTTATAGTTACTTTCACTCAACTATAGTGGTCCCTAAGAAAAGGACCTACATAGTGAAAATCCCCAAGCTCACTAAGAGAATGTTGGTGGAGTAGACTATGGGATCATTGTGCCTCGAATAAATATAAATTTCCATTATCTTCTCATTATATTTTTCTTTAATTTTTTTACTATATATTTTAAAAAATAATGGTATAAATTCATTCAGGTTTTAAATAAGATAATAAATTTGTGGAAATTTTTTAAAGAACTCAATTAAACCTCATCTTGATTATTTTTTGAAAGGATTGTCTAGTCCATAATTGGTATTAGAGAAAGTTAATTTTTGTTCTCAAAATTTATCATTTGAAGTATAAATATCATTTCTAAGGTTTCAACAATGGAATTCAAGAATCACTAGATGTCTATGGGAAGACCTTCCCATAGACATTAGATAAAACTATGGATTATATAAGGCCAAAATGATTATTTACATGATGAATCTTGGTGTGTAAGTCGATATAAAGTTAGTGAAACACTAAAAATTACTATAGTAGAACTCAAGTTATGGTATACTACTCATGAAATATAATATTATTTGAATTTAAATTAATGAATCTTATCATTTTAATATTATGAAATAATGAAATAAAATGGGTATCCTAATGTCCCACAATAAATGAAATATGGTAAACTATCACAGCTTCATTTGAAGATACTGAAAATGTTAGAAAGATAATGTATAATACTTCTAAACTCATGTTGAGATATTTAGAATGATATATTGTGAAATCACAAGACAAATGAGTCATAAAATTATTGAAATTAACAATTCTGTTACTAATTTGGGAACACTTATTCAAAATGATATCAAGCACTAAATGTTATTAGTATTTTAAATTTTATATAGAGTGGAATATCTATTTCCAATAGAAAATATACACATGTTAGTGATCTAAAATTAAAATACCCGATTATAACTCTCATAATGTATAAGATAGAGATATAGGAAAATGTTTATGATAAAATCTGAAAAAGAAATATAATAATTCAGAGAAAATATATACTTCAAAGGATAGTTTAAAAATAAAAGAATAATTTTTATCTAACTCATACTATTAAAAATATTTATGTTTCATAGAATCCAACTGATAAATTGATCATTTTCCAAGAAAATTAGATAATTTTTATAACAATATAATTGGATTAAATAATTATTCCAACAAGTATAATAATTTGATGGAAATAATATGTATGTAACATGATATTAATGTAAAAATATTAGGAATATCAAGAATGATTTTCCAAAGTTGAAAGATAATAAAAATTCTAAAAATATGTTAAAAGGAAAATATGATCCTAAGAAGAAATAAAATTAAGTTAGTAATGATACTTGTATTTCTTATAAATACTCCAATAATAACTCATATTTACATTTAGATGAAACAAATAAAATCAAAAATTAAATATGTGATTCATGGATTATAAAAACTAGGTATAACTTATTTTTTATTATTATCCAAAATCCGAACCTGTCTCTGAAATTTGATTATATATTGGATTAAATGAATATTTCTCAATGATGGAATAAAAATATGAATCTCTTATAAATAAGAATAAATCAATTGAAAAATCCCTTGATATAATCAGCGTTGAAAAATAATATTTATCTAATAAAATTTTAGAATTGAAATATAATATAGGGAAGTATTATTCGAGTAATTCTAACCATGATAGTAAGATGATGGAATTAATGGATCAATTCAAATATTTAATTTTTTTACTATTAAACTAGGGAGCTTATCTCGATCAAATCTTTTGAAATAATACATCAAATAAATCTAAACAAGGCACATGTAATATGGGAGAAAAATACATGTTGTATAAGAATTATTTTGTGTCTATTTTTCAAAATAGAAACATGTCAATGATTATTATATTTTTCATTATGGTAAAAACGTTTATTTTTGTAGTTATTATTTTCTATGATTACATTAATTTTTGTTCTAAGAAATTTTTTATTTCTAGAAAGTCATATATATTTAATTCTTAAATTTATGGATATTCGAGAAAGTATAGAGGGATTTGGGTTCCCAAATAATTTATAGGTAACACTGTTAGAGCCAATATAATTTGGGTACCAAAAAATATTCTTGTTTTGTTTTTTATATGGAAATATACACAAGAAAAAATATACAAAATGGTTTATGGATAGTGGTTGTTCAAGTCATTTGAGTGATGATTTTTTTACTTCCATTCACTATTTAAAATTTATGGAGGTTATGCCACATTTGTTAATAATACTAATGGAATGATTATTAGAGTTAGAACTATTGGAGATCCAAAATTAGTCCTAATCAATAGGGTACTTTATGTTAAATGAGTAAATAAAAACATAATAATTATCTATCATCTTAATAATTATTTATTACATAATTTTTTTAATAATTCCTCTTTTTATTCTCAAAGATAAATTGTTTAATTTTAAAGCACTGAGAACTAAAAAAGTTTACACTCATGATCTCCACAATTAATATATAAATATAATGTGATTTTTTTTTTATTTTAAAATAAATTAAACTTGGTTTTCACATAGATGTCTTGGAAATTTTAATTCATATTCTTCAAGAAAATAATCCAAATGGATTCTTTAGATAACATGAGACTTTAATCTATTATTTTAATTCATCTGAATCTCTTATTGATGATAAACAAGTTGATGACATGAAACATGATCATGAAAAATCAGTAAAAAAAGAATCAAATCTAAAGAACCTAAAAGTGTGATTACATGACATCATAGAACCCTATAAAAACAAACCATAGAATGTATTATAAGAATCTTAAATGAGGGAGTTATGGATAGAAGAAGTGTTGAAAACCTTGTTTAATTTTATATTTCATATCCCAGATAGAACCTAAAAATATTAAATAATGCATTAGTAATGAGAGTTGGGTAGTTTCCATGCATGAGAAATTTAAACCTTTTAAGATAAAAAATATTTGAGATTTAGGGGATAGACCCTCTTATTATCCTTTTATAGGAAATAAATGGGTATTTAGAAATTAGATGGATGATCTTTGTGTAACCACTAGAATAAGTCTAAACTAGTTTCTAAAGGTTATAACTAAGAAGAAGGAATATACTGTAAAGATAACTTTCCCCATATTTCTTGGTTATAATCCATTAGGATCATCTTAGAATATACATATCATATAGATTTTAAATTATCTTAGATTCAATTACAACCTACCATTTAAATTATTTTTTAATGGAGTAAGTTTATGTGGAACAACCTCAGAGTTTTAAAGAGCCTCATTTTCTCAATTATAATTTCAAACTTACAATAGATTTGTATGATCTAAAACAAGTACATAGTGCCTAGTATAACAGGTTAAGTTCATTTATTTTATAATTTTTTTTATGGTGGATATGGAAGACCACAATTTTATAAGAAAACCTCTTAAAAAGACATTTTACTTGTACAAATTTATGTCGATGATGATATTTTAGGTTAAAAAACCAAAAAATGTGTTGTTATTTTTAAAAACTAATGAAAAAATAATTATAAATGAGAATTATGGGTGATTTAAATATATTTATAGGTTTTTATATATACCAATATTTTTTCTAATTTTTTACTTTAATTTAAATATATTTATAAATTACATAAAATATTTGGAATTACAAGTATAAAGACTAGTTTAACTCATATGAGTTCAAATATTAAGCTTGTTTTGGATGAATTTGGGAAAATAATTGACAAAATTCTATATAGAGGAATAACTAAGAGATTTATTTATCTAACCTTATTTAGATCAAAAATTATGTTTTTAGTTTTTATTTGGGATAGATTTCAATCAAACTCAAATGAGTCAAAATTAATAATATCTAAAAGAATTATAATATTTTTAAAATGAACAATTTATTTTTCCTCACTTTTTTCTAAAAATTTATGATTTTGATTTAATATATTATTAATACTCCAACTTTGGAGGTTTTATATTAGATAGGAGGTGTATATTTGTAACATTCCACATTCTTGGGATTTTTAGTTTCACAGTCTAGTAAGAATAAATATTCTCTTTCATTATTAACTTCTAAATTGAAGTTCATTATATTTAGTAGTTTATGTAGAAACATGCTATATATGAAAACCACCATGGAGTGTTTTGGATTTAATTTTTTCTATATTTAAATCAATTTGATAAAAAATCTTCTATCAACATTTCAAAAAAATACAATAAAATGTTCTTGAACCAATCAAATTGACCCCAATCATATTTTAATTAGGTATTTCTCCCAAATAGGTGATATATACTCGATTTTTTTAATAAAATACATCCCATATAAATATTTAAAAATCATTTAAAATTTGATATATTTTATTTTATTAAAATAAAACTAAGAGTGTTTGAGTTTAAGTGAACTTATTCTGATTCTATTAAGAAATTCAACTTATTTTCTTGTTAGCCATTTTTATGTCTTATATTCAATTTTATTTATTATTTGAACTCATTTTGTTTTTTTATTTATTATTACTTTTAAAAATATTGAATTTCATGTCTCTAAAAGTTATATTAGTGCATTTTTTTGTAATACTTTAGAATTCAAACTGTCCCTTGGATCAAACCCAATCATTCTCATACCTCAAAGCTTAATATATCTCATTCACCCCAATATGAACCCTAAGACCTTACCTTCTCAGCCTCATTAATCCGTTGTGTGAATGGTAAAATCAATTAGTGATGATGATGGAGAAATGAGAATTTCAATGAATGATGGGCCAAATGTAAAGGATCAACTAGTGCTACTTGAATGAGTTATTGATCTTTCTTGGCCACATCCAGTGATTCTCATTATAAAGAGTCATCATTTTTAAAAATTGGGAGTGTATTTTTGATGATCAGAATAAAGGATCTTTGTTCAAAAAATAATTAAATGATTTTTATGAAAATTATTAGTTTCACTTTTCTCAAAATTGTGATGTTGTTTAGTAGAAAGTAAATGTAAATGGGTTCACCACTTAATATGAAGATATAGGAAAATTTACATATTTCCACATGAAGGTAAGTATCTCTTCAAATACTCTATGATATTTGATGATGTAATTAGTCCTTAAATCCTTATGGAAACCATGTTTTTGAATCCTACTATAGAGAAGAAATATCAAAAGTACTTAAAGCCTGGCCATAGGTTATCTTCAAAATCTATTCAGTCTAACATAGCTGAGAGAATCAGACAATTCAATAAATTATATTTCCTTGATATCAATTTGATATATATTTTTGAATGATATTTAATTAAACCTTAATAGGTTTGTAATTCACTATATTCATCATTTTATTGAACCTAATAAAGGGATTAATTTTTAAACTTATGGAATATTATTAACTTTGATCATCCGGAAGAAATATGTTGACTTAACTGACGTTGAAATGACTAAATTTAAAAGGCATCACTCATTGTCTAATTACTTTTTAAAGAACATGAAATTAATTTTAGGTTTCTCTTGTAATATATTGATTGTCAAGAAAAATGCTGAGAAGTACGATGAAGTTTATTTGGAAGAGGATACCCTTGCTAATTCTAAGGTGAAAAAACATGGTCAATAAATTACATAGAATGAAACACCATTTTAAGGGGAGTCTTCTAAAACAATTAGAGAATCATATAATGTTGGTATTGATGTTGAAATTACTTAAGTCATTGGTTACAATGATACCTTTCCTATATATAACGAAAATTTTAATGTAGATAACCAAGAACCTATAATTGGAGTCAGCTACGAGATAATTCTTGAAGAAAGTGTGAAATTAATAATTTTGGTTAACACACATCCTATATATGACACTGAAGTTGAAGATAATATTGAGGACATAATTAGTGAGAATTATTAATCCTCTAATGTTATAAAATTAAATATTGTCCTATTTGAGAATTTTCATTCAGAAGATAACAAATAAATAAGTGAGGATTTTTCTTCAGGTGGGGAAACTTAGAAGTTTACATCTATTGGAACCAAAAATCTGGATGGTACATAACCATTAAATTAGAATTAGATTAATTATAAGTTTGAATATCATGTAAAAAATATTGCAACTGAAGTCTATAGTGAATTCAAAATTTCTAAATTTCAAATGAATGTTCTCAAGGATGAGATAAGATCATACCAGGGTGAGTTTTAGAGATAATGGTTGAATTGAATCTCCAATATTGATTTCTATAACATGATTTTATTAATGGATGCTTAAAAAAATTATTAATAACCTTAAAAATATTTATATAAGTGATTCCTGAAATGTTTTTTAAGAATTAAGATCTTTAAAATACCATTTTAATTATTTGAAAGATTTTTCTACCTCTAAAGAATATATTCATACACTAAAAAGCACGATGGTATCTCACTTTGAATTCCTTAAAATTTTTCATTATCAACCAAATAATATCTCTATGTTTGATCTTAATGAGTTAACTTGGCTAGTGAAAGCTCAATATAAAATACCAAAATAATCTTCCACCTATTCAATCAAATATTTAAAATGAATTAATTAAATAAAATTCGTATATTATAGTTCAGGCTGAAATCATTTCTTCTGATGTCATTATAGTAAGTGAAAGGGTTAAATATTTACAATATAATATGATCTCTATAGATAACCTATAATTGTTTACTTAATATATTATTTTTGAGATAAATGAACATATATCAAAGAAAAAAAACACTATCTTGTCATTAAAAGGATGGGAATCTACCTTGAATGAAAACATTGGATTTTTGACCAAAAATATAAATAAGATCAAGGAGACTCTAGACACTCTAATGATTCCAATGGATGAACCAATATTTGATATGTAACTTATTAAGAGTTTTTACATTTTAATAGATTACTCCAAGAGAACAAAATTGGTTGTTTCTCAGGAGCAACCATCTAGCTCTCTACTAGTCTTTTTACACTCATCTAGATGCTTTGAAGAAGAAACTAGAAGATTATTTATAACAAGAAGATTTACAGAGTTTAACTAAAAGGGTGACTCAATTAAATATGAGGAAGGGGTTTATGATCTTGTTGAAATTATTTTTTCAAGATATTATTTAGAGGCTAAAAACTCAATCTAGATCTATGTGATCACATTTTTCTTATTGATCCATCCAAGAAGAATCCATGTTGGATTCTGTTAAAAAATGGTCAGAACTGCTATAGAAGATTCTTCTGAATCTGATCGAAGAGAAGATGATCTTCCACTCTCCACCCATATAAAAACCAAATATTCCATTTCTCAAATGGCTATTTCAGCATACTTTCTTATCTTCTTCAAAATATTGATATAATTTCATATTGATATTAGTAAAAAGGTCAACTATTTGGATGAAATTATTAAAATATTCTTTGTAAACCATGAACTCAATATTTTGAAAATAAAAACAAGTTATAACATAAAAAATTAACAATTATAGATTACTTATTGATTAATCCTTGGATGATATTTAAGAGAAATATATATGGTTGGAAAAGCAACATTTTAACTATTTAATGTTCTTTCTATGGGTGAGATACCACCCAAAATATATCTATCTTCTTGAAAATGTTATAAGAGTGTTTTTGTCTTCTTGAGTTATACGTGGAGCCTAAATACTAGGACACTTACCTTACTAAGAGAAAATTGGATTCAATCTTTAGATCAACTCCGCAACACCCTAATCATGTGTACTATAAAGTTACATAGGTTGATAAGAATATAATTAAATGAATTTTAAATCAAATTTTATCAGTTAAGACGTGGATAAGCAGAGATATAACTAACCTTTAATTCATTCGATATAAATTTATCCATGTCAATCCTAATCAAAATGTGTTCAAGGAATGACCTGTTAATCTTGATGCCACACCTTATCCTACTTCCCAATAAGAACCTTTATCCTATCCCCATACCAATCTAATTTAATGATGTGTATTTTTTATGTGGATGTTGTGGTTTTTTTATATTTATAATATTTCTATATATTCAATGTAATTTAGTGGATTATTATTTTCCTTATATTCTTAATATTCATTTTTTTATTTTTTTTATTTTTTTATTTCATTTTTTCTCTACTCTATGCCTAATTATAATTATTTTTAATAATATATAATTATAGTTCTTCCATTATGTGTTCAATATTAAATATAATACCTCTATTAATTTAACATTCTATTTGATCTCACGCAATGGGGAAAATAAAACATAATAAACAATTTTTTTTATTCAAACATACTTTGTAATACTTTGGTTTGGAATTTTTTTTTTGAAAAAATATATAAAAGCATATTTTTTTAAGGTTTATGGATTTTGTGATCATCAAAAGGGGTTATTGTTGAAAAAACTATTATTTTTCTTATATATCCCATTTTATCCTTTGTTTTAATGATGAAAAATATGTCAATTTTGTTTCCAATGAATTTTCATGAAGTCTGAAGATGAAGCTTTATAAGGATCTAAATAAATTTTTATGTTGCTTCTACTAGAGTTAAAGTTTGTGTCTATGTTGTGAATCCATATGATCAATAAAAATTCCAAGATATATTTTAGTTTTTTTATTTCCCCAAGTAAATAATACCAAGTCTCAAATTCAAGACTTACTATCAGATAAAAAATTATGTTGAAGTCTAGAGCTCATAAAGTCTTACAATGATGACTTATGACCAGAAAAAATTATCATGATAAAGATATATGGTAAATCCTTATACTCATTGTTCTGAGTATGTGAACACTAATGAAAATTACTTTAAAACTAATATCCTAGTGCAAATATCTTGGAATATTTTATAATAAGTTTTAGTTTCTTAAAATAAAATTTCTAGGTCCACAGAAAAATGTTTTGAATAGTGAAAAACATTAAGTTCTATGAGAGAGTGTTGGTATAGTGGACTGGGCGATCATTTTGTGCTAAACCACTATAAATTTCGAGTGTCTTATCATTTTATTTTCCATTAATTTTAAACTAAATATAAATTTATGTAAAGTGTTAAATTTTTTTGTTTTAAAGAGACTCTTTATTTTGGGATATTTTTTTTTAAAAACTCATTTCAAACCCCTCTTGAGTATTTTTAAAATGCCTGTCATGCCAAATTAAATTAGTGTATAAATATTGGAAATAATTTTTAAACCTATATTAACACAAAGAATAAATTACAATGATGAGTTAGGATCTTGGAATGTTCTCTATTCCTTACACCATGGGGGAGTTTCACTTTTATGATTATCTATATGATTCAAGTGATTTATTCAATGAAATTTCTCACTCAATTTTTTATTACATAAATATTATAGAGTTTAGTATAATGTAGTTTTTGGTACAATTTTTAAATAGATTCATGTAATATACATTGAGATTACCTGATGATGCACTTGTCTGGGTAGAAGGAATAATAATTATTATATGATTTTATATTATTAGCATGTAGGATGATTTTTTATTCCCATGATCACATTATCATAGTTATAATCTTACGTAAAACATCCAAAATAGTCGTAATTGATAACTAGTGTATTATTTTTACAGATTTTTTGGATGAAATGTTGAAATTTATTATTTTGAACTCAATAAAGTACACCTCAAAATAACATCCAACTTTTTTTCTTCATTTTTGAACCATTTTGTAAAAAATCCTTTTTTTATTACTCCATGCTTAGAGATATTATGATAATTTGGTATGGTACGATGTCTTAGATATTTAAACACCCATTTTTTAAGAGAAAACATATATTGATTCTAATTTTTATGTGGTTTAATATTTTTATTCTGAGCATATTATTTCTAATTATAAAATATTTATCATATATTTTGGAGGATTTATGGATTATTATATAATTATGATGATATATATTCTGATCTTGATGTTTCTCATCATCATATTATATATTTATTTAAAGATAAGTACATGGAAAAATACAAATAGAGAGGTAACTAGTATAATGATTAAAACATAGAAAGATTAAGGGGGGTCTGAAATGATGTAGCCTAAGAGCGTCTCCTCTAATCAAGTTCACTGCCTTAGGAGAATGGTGATACTCGCTATCATAAAGATCAATGTTAGACACCAGATTGGGAGAAGAGTAAAGATAGTCAGCCACCTTTTTTCCTTCTTTCTAGGTATGTAGAACCTCTATTTGATTTCACATGATCCTCTTACATCTTCATGAGATAGAGGTATCATCTACCCAATATCTGATTCTCAGTGAGTTATCTCCATTCAAGTTGTACCTAAGATAACTAATTTCAAAGTTATTCAAAATGAGGGAAAAGAGTTAGTTTTTTTTTATTTTGAAAAATATTTGGTGATTGTGTATTTATTATCAGAACCAAAATCAACCCACTCTAAAGGATCACTTCCATATACTATTCATTCAATAAATTTTCGTGGTACCTTCTGGTAAGAAGAATTTTTATTTATTTGATGAGTTATATAGTTATATTTAAGTTTCCATTAAATCAATTGGATAGAAGAAGTTAATATTAACCTTCCCATTCGATACAGTCACTTACAAAATAATTCAACTAGAGGTTGTGATTTGGATTTAATGTCAATTATTATTGTCAATTAATTAATAAAATGGATGTATTTAATAGAGGAAGGGCTTGGAAATAATAACTAACCCATTAGTGAATAATTCATTGAAATTATTATCACTCAATAATATATATTATAATCACATATATGTTGATGATGTATTGAATCCTATATAATTTCTATATAAAGTTTCAATAGAGGAGGCATCGATGAGTGTGGTGGAATATCAAGAATTTAAAGGTGATAGACATGGTGTATTATATCTATTCTAGTTTCTTAAGGTGTTTAATGAAAATTTCTATAAAAATTTACCTTTATAGAAGAATAGACGTGTTTCATTTATGGAAACAACTAGTGCTTCAATAATAGTGATAATTCCCCAATCCAGTCTCTCATGAGATTAAAAGGAGGATACATCAGAATAAATCAAGAGTAGGTTAAATAGTTGTACTATGGAATATATGGTCATGAAAAAAGTGGTTCTATGTAAGAATATTCTATATTTTATGTAATATTAACTATAGAGGATCTTGGTAGGCCACATCAAAGAATTAAAAAAACACATTAGAAGGGAACTCACATAATAACAATTTTCGTTGTTTGAGAGCTATGTAATATTAAATGAAAATTTTTGTGTAAGGTGAAACCAATGATAATTCATGCGTGTTTCACCAAGAATCTTAATATCCTTCCATATTGAAACTATATAATATTATTATATGTTGAATAGGGGCTTACAAGATAAATTCATACTGTAGTGAAAATTTGGAGGAAATACGTGTAGACCTAGAATGAGTTGAATTGAAAGGAATCACGCCAAAGTATAAAAATAACATTAGAAATAGTGTATAGTTGAAAATTATTGAGACATAAAATAAAATTTTCACCATATAGAATTGGTAATTGGGTAAAATAAGAAATCTAGTCAGTTGAGGAAAAAAATATTTTCATCATGGAAAAATTTATCATGTCATAATTTGTTTGAGATTCAAATAAATTTAAGAAGATTATATTGAGATTATTAAAATATTTAATATGTGATATTGAGTGTATTTTTTAAATCTAGCTATTATATAAATAACATTTTGCAATTGAGGTGTTTATGTCACATTATAGAACAAGTTAAGGAATATCACATCGTTATGAAGAGTATCATGATGTGGTCAAGAATATTTCAAAAATATATCGAATATATTTGTTAATTTAAAAGGGAAATATTTATCTTGTAATTTGGGAAGTTTAATTGAATTAATTGGATAAATTTTATCACATATAATTATTTTTAAAAATTGGCATGATCATGGAGGATTAGAGGAAGATAAATGATAATAACCACTAAGTCAAGGGTTAGAGGATTTAATTTATAATAAAATCTACTCACATCAGTTATGAAAAGTGTATAGAATTGATCATACTTCTATATATTATTTCAAGAATAATAATAATAGTGGATATCTATAGAAAATAGAGTTACAATGTTCACATCCATTTAATTTTAAGGATAAAGCCTCAAATAAGAGTTGATATTTCTATTTCCATATTCAAATATTTATGATTTTGAGAAATATGATAATTACAATGCTTTATTATCTTTATATGTTGGATTTTATCAATACCATAAAGATATATTATAATATATAAAGCCATCCTTTCACATTGAGGAGTTTCAATCACACATATTTTAAGAGGAAGAGTGACCTCAAGTGAATAATGATTATTATATAAAGTATAGATATGATAATAAAATGGAAATCAATACATTATAGAAATATGGAATAAAACTTCATTTATAAAAACTATTTAAGATACTCTAATTTCTATAAATTTAATTTTGTTTCATTGAAGAAATGTGTGTGGGGGATGAAGAGGGAGTGGACCTTGGATCAGTATTGTGACATGGATAAACGTTGTGAGGCTTGTGTACTTTTTAAGGAGTGACAATGACAAATAAATATTATATTTATATACTAGTACTTGATAGTGGATTCTGATACATTGAAACACCACTATGTTTATGCTCCCAAAATTAACCCTTACCGGTGAACTAAGAAATATACTTATATGCATTTATTTAAAATTCTTAAAAACTTTTTTTATATTTAGTGTGATTAGTGTTGTGAAAAAGTGATGTGGAATTTTTTCATTCTAATAAGGGAACAAGATCTATATAAGGGGACATAGAAAAGGAAATGATTTATTTGGTTTTAAAAATTATTCACCACCCCCTAAGGGTGATTGCTTTAAATTTTTTTTTAAATGTGGTATTAGAGCTTAAAAGTTCTAATTTGAGGTTAAATATCTAATTTATTTATTGGATTTTCTATATATATAGAAACAATAATGAGGTCTCTTGTTTTTAATAACACAATGTATTATGGGTGTAAGAAATAGATGATTATTATTTTTATATTCTTTTTTATAAATACCATGGAATATATAATTTAATATATTGATTTGACAAATAATAGTGAAAGAATTAGTGATGAAAATATTGGGATGGTATCTCAGAAAAATGAGATATAAATGAACATATATCACTATTCTACTAATTTCATTATGTTTAAAACTATGAAAGTTACTTATATAATTATTTTATAAATAATTTTGGTCCATATATACTTAATAAAATATTGTAAATATAGTTATTATGAGAAACTAGTGAACAAATCTAGAGAGGGCTGCCTTATATTAAAGGGAAAAGAAAAAAAAGTGCATGAAGAAGACTCCTCAGAAGTATTGCACTCTAATTAAGGTGAAATTGTTTATTTTTTTGTTAAATGTTATTATAATAATGTTTTAGAAGACACATAAAAAGTAGAGATTTGTATTTTCCCTTAAATATTGATAGAGGTATGGATTCCAATGATGACATGAGAAATACATCATGCTACAAATATGAAGGTCATTCATGTAGTCATAGAAATTATATCCAATCCTCATAAGAAAAATTTGATCAATAGGAAATTATACATGGAGTGGAATATGTGTTTGATGAACACCTATCGTAGGGTGTGGAAAAATAAAATTTATTTTCCTAATGCAGCATAGTAGCTGACCAGGGTCATCTATCTTGAGGAGCATTTCAGTAGGTTTAATCACTTATTCTAGTTCACCTAATATAATTATTTTTTTGTTTTTATATTATTTTCTAAAATGATGGTTTTGGTTTTGAAAAATAGTGTGCAATTAGAATAATGATATGAAAACATTAAATATAAATTTAGATGCATATGCAGATAGAATGAAATTACGAAAGAAAGGTCTTGGTCCTAGGGTTGGATTACATGGGTTCATTCATCATTTAATTTTTTATTTAAATTAATTTTGATAATTAATTTATTGAAACCTAGTTAATGAATTAATCTCCATTGGTTTATTGAGTGTGTGATTTTATCATGTGTCCGGCATACCAAACCACACATCCTCCAGTAATCAAGTAGGGTAACACCACAACTGAGAATATTATTCCTGCAAGACCCGGCTCCAACATATGTCATTTCATCCCTTATTAAAACCCCAACTCCACTGTATGAAGGTTTTTCCTATGATAAGGGAGGGAAAATTAATTAATCAATGGAAATAAATGGATTTGGAAACAGTGTCGTTGTGGACGACTGCCACACCCGTGCAATATTCTCGCATCCACCACAAATAAAATAAAAACATTTTTAATTGAAGTGTAATAATAAATAACACCATGAAACCTCCCCCGGGTCCAAGCCTCAAGTTAGTCACTTGAAATTGAAAAGTGCATAGAGATCACGATGGAAAGATAGAAGAGTGAAAATGAGATAGAGAATGGAAGAGAAAAGGCATGAAAGAAGAAAGGGGAACACTTTAATATAAAAAATATGAATGCATTACATGAGAAAATAAAAATAAAATAAAAATAAAACAAACAAATAAAAAAATCTAAATGGCCATTGGCATCCTCTCTTTGGTTCCCGATATGGTGTTGGGATGGGAATGAATGATTTGAGAGGTAGAAGCTCTTCTCCTTTTATAGGTAGATTTCTATCCTCTGAATGTTGACACGTTTTTTTCATAATAATTGTCCTATTAACACCTGTACCCCTTCATAAAAGTTGTTTATAACTGTATTAGTCATTCAACCTCTAAATTTCACATCATTTTGGCACCAGATTTATGTGTTATGATATTTTCATTGGAGGTTTCTTTTTCTGGATTAAGGTTCCAGGAAGATTCCTCTAAAAGTATAACCTACAATGGTAACCTTAATGACTTTAAAACTCCATAAAATTAATTTTCAATCCAAATATATGTGTCCTAGTGCTATCCTAGGTGTAATCACTTAAATTGGAGGTGTGTAGGCTGAGATGGACGTCTGTTACTATGGTGGGGTCCACGCTATCCGCCCAAAAAAATATTCAACTTCATTTATTTTTTAGGCATTTAGATGCTTGAATCCAACCCTAGTCCGGAAGACAAAGTTTAATTAAATAAAATAGGGATTACAAAAAAATTATAATCACAAAATTTGGAAGATATATTTTATGAGAAATGAAAAAATACCCCTGTGATAACAATCTGTTAAAATTGCAGAATTAGGCTATTTTTTCATTTATGCTCAGAATAATCCAAAAACCTAAATATGTGACAATTTCCCATTAAGTAAAATTATGGTGGGTTTATAAACATTGAATTAATTTATAACATATATGGAAATATGAGCTTCATAAATTCCCCCATACTTTAACCGTGCTTGTACTCAATCATAGAATCTCAACATGGAATTCAGAGGACACTAATGTTACCAATATTCAAATTCAAAAGTAATAAAATTCAATAATTTTCAATGACAAATCAAACATTAAATATCCACATAAAATATAAATTTAATTTTCTAACTTTAAATGAAATAATCAAATCATGAATTTTAATTTTCCCTATTTAAGAATGGTGAAACTTCTCCTTTTATTCATTCATGCTCTTTAATTAATTATTTTTAAACATGCCAAGTCATGATTTACCTCACCTTTGAATTTTGACTCTCATGTCTCATGATATAATTAAAGTATAGTTATGCTCATATTATGAGAACATTAAACTTATCTATAAGCTTGTAAAAGAAATACTTTCTCTACTTTTTAAAGACAAAAGGTACATAAAATCATGAGGACTTTTTAATAAAGGTTCAAACAACTCTGAGGTTTAATGTTGGAAGGATTTGATGTTTTAAAAATTAAGGCTCAAGGAGGTGGTTATCTCTTAGGTACAATTCATGTTATCAAAAAATGTAATTAAATTCTCCCCTTCAAAGTAGCAACACCCACTTCCCCCAAAACTCAAAGTAAGTTCATGATCAAAGTTAAGCATAATGAATGATTAATACACCCTCTTGATTTTTTTAATTTTTTTAATTTTTTCTTTTTTTTTCAAAAGTTATCATTAGATCAAACATCATATCCATCATTTAACCACATACAATTTGAAGATCACCGGTCTATAAAATTGTGATTTTTGATTCTCCCAAATCACAACCCATTTTTCTCATTTTTTGGTTCTTTTTATCATTTTTTTATTTTATTTTTAAATTAAGGAGGGTAAAACAATGAAGTACAACGAATGATTCAAAAAATATTTAAAATTCCCACAATAGAACCCCCAAACATTTTCCTTACAATGTATATCATCCCTTCCATCATGATTCCCTTCACCCACACACTTCATTTTTAAAATATAATGTAAATATCAAGAGTAGGGTAAGAATGGATAAAAATAGCTTAAAATATGGATCATCCTTATAAAGGTAATTAATGGTCTCTATGGAATAAAATAAGGATTGGTGTAAATGTGGTCTTTAAGGATAAGTTATTTTCAAAAGATTCATTAATCATTTAATATGTGTTTTTGTACAGTCATAGATTTTAAAAGATCAAATACAATTTCTAGCAGGTGACATGTCCCAAGATCACTCAAGAAATATGATAAAGAATAAATAGCAAGTAATTAGTCTATAAATATTATCAGGAATGAGACATATGATGTTGGAAAATCACTGAATGCATCATTTATAATAACAAATAAATTCACATAAATTTCATAAATTAAAATTATGAAAAATTATAGGGAAATTTCATTTACATAAATCAACTAATTACCTTAAATCACGAGTCATCATTTCAATATCAATGATTCACTTTAATCATTCAATTTTCCATCTTACTCATTCAATCTCATTAATATTGAAATATAAATCATAGCATCGAATGATTCCTAAGAAACTCATGTCTCCTAGATAATTCAAGTAAAGTAATAATTCCAGTGCAGACATTCAATTTTATCTTTAAAGCTCAAAAAAAGTTTTGAACCAAAAAATATTAGGATTTTAGGAATTAAAAGTGAACTCACTTTTTAAATAAAGCTTCAGTTCTGTTCCTCTATTTAAGGATTCCTTTTTCATATTTATGAACCTAAAAAAGAGAATTACTTACTTAAGAACATGGATCATGTCATTAAACCTAAAAAAGATATGGAAGAGTAGGCCATATGATAGAATAATATAAGAAAGGATTTTAAAATATAAAAATCATGTAAAGATAAATCTTGGTATAATCCCCCAAGTGGGACCTCGATTTTTACTACCTCTAAAGGGTAGTACCAGCTGTTATCCAAAAATCAGAGGGTGGATGAAGATTCTTTGTTTTTAACCGACATATGTGGTTTTTTCCAACATCCACATATGTGTTCTTATTTATGAGGATTCCATGGATAGAGTACACCAAATCCTCCTCCTTATCAATGTGGTAAAACTATAATGGCGAGGGTAGGATGAAGTATGGAGCCTTCTCTTTATTCATTGCTAATTGTGTAACATCCCCCTCTCCTTCCAGTGGTTGCTTTAGATGTGAAGTAGTATGTGTCTCTGGTTACTCAAGAAGATCCATTGTTATAACTTCATGGGATTCCTCTAGTAGATGTTCAATGTCTTCAGGGAGCTCCAGGTGTGACTCAATTGGTGTATCTTCTTTTTCATCCTCCAGGGCATAATAAGAGTCATCCAATTCTGAATATAAAAAACTATTAGTGGTGATAATCAAATTAGTTTCAATAAAATCAAATGAGGTTGAGTTCAAGATAGTATTATCTCCGTGAGTAGGTTCATCTTGAATATTTTTCATGGTGTAAAGTGCCTCGTGAAGATGATTATCACTGGATAGAGTTATGTAGTCGCACTCCTCCATCTTCACTTCGAATTCCACCACTTGGGTGGTGTCTTCTTTCAGTGGTGTTGGCTCTTATTATTTTCAAGTCTTGGAGAGATCATAAAGTTCCTCATGTTCATTCTAAAATTAATCCAAATTCTATTGATCTCCCACATGTGGATCAATAGGTAAGTCATCTTATTTTTCATCTAACTCAGGTATAATTGGTTTAGTGAGGATGAATGATTCTTTAGGTACCTCAACATTTACCTCCTCCGGTTCTTCAATGATGAGTGGTGAAATCTCTTCCACCACTACCTCAGCTTATTTTTCTAGTTTAGGGTCGGGTCTCTTCATCACTGCATGAACATAGTCAAATTCCCATTCCATTTTCCTACCCAAATAATCTAGGTTATTTCTCATCCTTTCAATCCGATCATTTAGATCGTGATAATAAAATTCTGGTTCTTGATATCTTACCTACGAGTAATCTTCTTATGCATAGAAATTTTAGTTTGAAGACATCATGGGAAAAAAATTAGATTTTTTTAATGAAAAAAAATATATTTACAAAAATTGGAAATTATAATAAGTGATTGATGTAACTGCTTAGCTCCTCGGAAACAGTGCTATTTTTGTTTCACACATGTTGTGGGTCATGGAAAAATAAAACTTATTTTCCTAATGTAGCACAATGGATGACCATGGTCATCTCACTTGAGGAGCATTGTAGTTGGTTCAATCACTTATTCTAGTCCACATATTCTAATTTTTTTGGTTTTTTAATATTTACTGAAAACAATTTATTTAATGTTTTGAAAAATAGTTTGCAATCAGAATAATGAAATTAAAACATTAAATATAATTGCAGATGCAGATACAGATAGAATGAAATTATGAAAGAAAGGTCTTGGTCATAGGGTTGGATTACCCATGTTTATTCATCATTTTATTTGTTATTTAAATTATATTTGATAATTTAGTTAGTGAAACATCATTAATTAATTATTCTCTATTTATTTATTGAGTGTGTGAATTTAGCATGCGTCCGGCACACCAAAATACACCTCCTCCAGTAATCAAGTAGGGTAACACCTCTACCGAGAATGTTATTCCTACAAGACCCAGCTCCACTATATTCCATTTCATCCCTTATGGAAACCCCAACTCCACCGTATTATGTTTTTTCCAATGAGAAGGGAGGGAAATGAATGAATCGATATAAAGAAATGGATTTGGAAACTGTGTCATGATGGGTGATCGCCGCACCCGTGCAATATTCCCGCCTCCACCACAAATAGAATAATTTTTTTTTGAATTGAAGTGAAATAATAAAGAACACTGTGAAACCTCCCCCAGGGTCCAAGCCTCAAGTTAGTCACTTTCCATTGTGAAGTCCATAGATATCACAATGGGAGGATGGAAGAGAGAGAATGAGATTGAGAATAAAAGAGAAAAGGGGTGGAAGAAGAAAGGGGAACACTTTAATATAAACAATATGAATGAATTACATGAAAAAAGAAAACTAAAATAAAAATAAAATAAATAAAGGAAAAAAATCTAAATGGCCCTTGGCCCCCTATCCATGGTGCCCCAGATGGTGTTGGGATGGTAAGGAATGATTTGAGAGGTAAGATCTCCTTTAATTTTATAGGTAGATTTATATTCTCCAAATCATGGAAAGTTTTTGGAACATTAATTGGTCAATTCACACCTATACCCCTTCATGAAGGTTGTTCATAACTGTGTTGTCTGTTCACCCTCCAACGTTTATCTCATTTTGGAACCAGATGTATGCATTATGATTTTTTCATTGGAGGTTTCTTTTTCAGGATGAAGGTTCGAGGTAGCTTCCTATAGAAGTATAACCTAAAATGGAAACCTTAATGACTTCACAACTATATAAAATTAATTTTAGAGACTCAAATATGTGTTCACATCCTATCACAGGTAGAATCACTTAAATTTGAGGTGTTTAGGCCAAGATGGAAATCCGTTACTGTGGTGGGCTCCATGCTGTCCGCCCGAAAAAATCATTAAAATCATTGATTTTTAGACCATTAGATGCTTGAATCAGCCCTTGGTTAAAAAGAAAAAGTTGAAAAAAATAAAATAAGGATTCCAAAAAAAATCGAATCACAAAAATTTGGAAATATAGTTTTTGGGAAATGACAAAAATACCCCAGTGATAACAATCTATTAAAATTGCTGAATTAGTCCATTTTTACATTTATGCTCAAAATGACAAAAAAAACATAAATATGTGACAATTTAACAATAAATAAAATTATGGTGTGTTCATAAACATTTAATTATAGTATAAAATATGTGAAAAAATGAGCTTCATCAGTGTTCAATTCTTATTTTGTGTGTATAACAATAATGATGAAATAATATGTGACCATGAATGAAGAAATTATTAAAATGGTTTGAATTATTAATAGATAAAGTGAAATACTCAAAGTAATTTTACATGGGTTTCTAAAAAAATTAAAATAGGGAATGAATTAAAATTTATTATTATCCCTCTCAAAACCCAACTTGAAGAGGCGATAATTTCCAAAAAATCTATCTCAATCAAGGTTGGAGAATATGAATTCTCAAATAAAGGAGAAAAATTAGAAGAACACGAAACATGAAATAAAGTTTAAATACTTAAACAGGATGAAGAAGATACCTCCAACGGCAGTCTTAACCTTTTTGTAGAGAATATTTAAGGATTTGAAATTAGTGAAAAAATGAAATGTTCATAATAAATTTAGAAGAGAAGACACTCGATATAAGGATTCTACAAAGTGATTTTATTATATAATCTTAGGGCACACTCTGATTGTGTTTATAGAGGCTCAAGTGGTAAGAGGTCAAAGAAAATCCACTAAAAATTTATCTCAACCAAGCCATTACTGTATGCGGCATGTTTTTAATGGGTGATTTTTTATATATCCTATGTATATACACGTGGGAAAAAATCAGTAATAAAAAAGTTAATAGTTTCATAATAAAATCCCCCATTCATATGATAAATTAAAATAATGATTACATCAAATGAAAATATATTATGTTTTTGAATAGATTTAACTATTTGGTGGAAAATAATGATGTTTCTCAATATAGGGCACACCAAGAACAAAAATGTTTTACTAATAGTATCCCTCATGGAGAGAATAAAATCTAACATGGAAGATAAATAGATAATTTTATTTAACAATGAAAAGGATAGATGATCATGTGAATAAAGTTCCACAATAGATAAAAAATATCATAGTGGCTATACTAGTTATCAAATAGGAGAACTATGATTCATGCCTAAGTGGTTTCACTAATTCAACCACAAGGTAAGATGTGATGTTTTGTAAAAGGGCTATCATATAGTAGAGGAAACATGAAAAAGGATAAAAAATGATGCATCAATGGAAGAAACATGTATTAGTGGGATTGATATCCCAATATAGTTTAATCCAAAACTAAATAATATAGAAAAATCTAAATAAAAAATCTAAAGTGATGTTGGTAGAAGTGATGTCATATAATGGATAGCTTCTATAAAAGGTGAGTTAGATGAAAATTGATGGTTACCCCTCACCCTATGAGTTTAATTTTTTTAACTATTTATTGTATGTTATGTATATTTAAGGTAAATATATGATCCATGGGGTTTGATTATGATAAAATAGGTGGTCAATGTTATTTTAATTTTTAATTGGTATTAGTCCTAAAAAATTTGTTCAAATGGTATCAAGGCCATATATGAATCAATAAGTGGTTTTAAGAAACCAATTTATATGTCAAAGATGGATTCAAAATTTCATGTCGTTATAAATGTGTATAAATTATATAGATCTTGATCTAAAGATAAATAATCATCAAATCCTTGTTTGAAATATCTTCTAGTATAAATTTAATTTTCCTGATTAGAAAGAGACCTCATGCTATATTTTAAGTCATACCATACCACCAAGAATGATGATAAAAATTAAGAAGAGAAATAATTATTCTTATTAAATTATTATTGAATTATTTTTAGTTAACACAATAGTATCATATTATTTCTTTAGGATAATAAAATTTTTTAAAAATAATGTTTTGTCACAAAAAGTGGTATTTACTATGCTTAATATTTTCCAAATATATAGTGTTAAGAGTCTAAGAAATTAATGGAGAATCTATGGGGATAATTTCATGGGTTAATAGTTATACATGGGAAAGAAGAATCCCAATTAATAAATGAAAATGTTGGATATCAAGTGGTATAAAAATTTTATCATAACAATCGTTTATAAATGATGATTTATTTTGTATGAATCATTCACTCTATGCTTTATTGTTTATTGAAAAACATTATTGTATTAGTGTTGTTAATATCATAAGGATAATTCTTATAATAAATAAAGAGATCAAGATACATTTATTTATTTAAGTAAATGTGTGAAATGGAAAGCATTGAAATTGTTGACATAGAATCTAGATTACATTGAGTTATCACTCATAAGGATTAGAGGATTTTTAAATGACTCAAAACCAAGGGTTATATTCAATCACTTAAATCATTGAGGAAATGTAGTTGAGGCTATAATTGGTTTTTAGATTGAAAAATAAATAAAATAGAATATTACAATATGTGGTTGTGGAAAAGGATAATATTTTGAAGGTTATAAATATATAAAAATTCTCAAAAGTTGTAGGTGGTTTTCAAATAGAGCCTTGATGTATATGAAAAAGAGGGATCCCAATCTCTCTAAATATAGTTTTTTTACTTGTATTTTTTTTAAAAGTTGTGTATGTAGTGTACTAACATAAAAAATAAAATATAAGGGGTTTTTTTAGAAAAGGGGTGATGAAGTTTAGAATACACCACTATCAAATTTAGTGATGAATGGTGAAAATGAAAAGGAAAATCTATAATTATAAGGCTGTTCAATTTTATTATAAAATTTGTGGAAGAATTAGAATCATTAATCCATATATGTTTTTGGAATAAACAGAGTTACATGATAGAGCTAAATATATGTTTGATTTGAAAGTAAAAAACAAAGTGGGATATTGTTGTAGCTGTATATTTTGAGTTCTAATTTTTATCAGTTACTATTTTCAATTTATGGATATAATGGATGAAATTAAGATAATAAAAGTTTATAAATCATCGTTAATCCAATGGTGAGTAATGAAATAAAAAAATGACTTGGATGACTATGGATGATCACAAAATATCTAATGAGGAAGTATTGAAGTCTATATGGTAGCTCGGTTGAACTGTGATATAAGAAACACATTGATATCCTTATATATAAAGGTCACGAAATAAGGAGAAAAAGGCATAGAGTATAATAAATTTCAAGAATTTTACAGTGAAATAATAAGAAAAATATATATACTCTATTCATATGAGAAGTTTCGAGAAGTAATATCTTTCAAGAAGTCATTTTTAGAATAATGGTGATGTATTGGGAAAGAAAAAATCTCACACCCTAAAAATAGTGGCCACAACATAAATTAGTATCGTGTGAGATAAAAAAATACATTTTAGAATAAATTAAAAGTTAGTTGAATGGGGTTTTCATGCCATATTTTGTCACACCGTAATAGGAGTCATGTAAGAATAATCCTACTACTACATAAAATTAAATTTGCAGGAGTTTAAGAGGAAAATATAAAGAATGGATTGATCACATATTAAGGGATATAACATTAAAAATAACATGTAATGTTTGTAAGTTATGTGAGATTAAATAGTATGGGATAGTTATGGTTAAACCAAGGATAATTATGGTATGTTGTGTTATGAAACTAAAGACCATGCTATAGTTTATGATATAAAATATTAATATATGTTGAATATAGGATTTCATGATGAAGTCATGTCATAATGAGATTCTATAAGAAATATGCTATATAATAGAATATAATGAATTTGAAAAGTCATTCCACAATATGAGAATAATTCTATGACTAGAATAGAGTTAAGAAGAATGGCATAGAAATATATTATTTATGCTATAGAGAATGTTTATTTAGAAGAAATTCCTAAATACTGTTAGCTAAGGAAGATAGTATTTTCAGTATGGAAAATTATATCACGTTTCCACCATTTTTATATTTAAAGATATTTTAGATGATCATGATGATATCCTCAAGAAATTTAAAATGATATATTGAGCGTATTTTGTATATTTGGATATCAACTAAGGCGCACATTATAGTTGAAGAGTTCATGCAACAATATAGATATAGTTATGGAAAATCACATCATAGTGGAGAGTATCACTCCATGATAAATAAAATTTATAGATTATCTTAAAGATTTTTATTTGAATTTAAAAGGGAACCATTAATCTTGGAATTTGGGAAGTTGACTCGACATAATTGGATGAATTTGACAATATTTAATTATATGGGTCACCTATTAAGATCATGGAGGATTAGTAGAACATAATTTATCCCAAATATATAATCAAGGGTTGTAGAATTGAATATTTTATAAAAATGAATCAAATTTGTTTTGGAAAGAGAATATAATTTATCATATTTTCATATATGGTTTCAAGAAGAATAAGAAGAGTGGAGATCTATAGATAATGTGGTTCCATTGATTATATCCATTAATTTTAAATGAATATGAATCAAAGGGGAACAAATATTTATATTTCCCTATCCATTCATCGAATAAGGACTAAATATAGTGTAGAATTCATTGACTTAACCATTCACATTGTGGAGAAAATATCTTCTATTTTTGAAGAGGAAGAGTGAAACGAAGTGGATCTTAAAGTACTATAAAATATAGATATGATGATTTAAGAGGAATAAACATATTTTTTTTGGTATAGAAGAAACCTTAAAGTATAAAAACTATGATGATACCCTCATGTATATAGATTGACTTTTACTTCATTGAAGTAGTGTGCAAAGGATAAGAAGAGAGTGTGACCCTTAAATCATCAATAAGTATTTCCTCAACCTTTTAATGGTATTTCACCTTGGTATAGAGTGACTAAGATCTAAAATCTAATATCCACTAAGTAATGTATGATATTGGATTTTATTATACTAAAAAATCACTATATATATGAACCTCTGATTATCCATTTTTGGAAAACCGATTAAAACCATTATGTGATGGTGTTTTAAATTTTTTAATATTCAATGTGATCAGCAATAAGAGAAACTGACATTGAATGTGATCCTTCTAATGAGGTAATAATTTATGTATAGGAAAGGGAAATTTTAATTTAAAAATTTTTATTTGGTGTTCCCATGATTCACAACTCCTAACATTGTGATTACTTTGTTTGATTATAACACCAAAGGATACCATTTGGACTATGTGATTCCACAATTACATTCTATATATGGGGTTTTATTATCCTTTTTTGAATCTATTGAGATACACTTATAGGTATTCATGGATTATTTAACTTTATATTGTTCTTTATTTGATGATTGTATATCATGTTTTGATAAAATGTTTCATAATTTAATTGAGAAAAATAATGATCTAAATTCTAAAAAATGTAATTTATTAGTAAAACATGGAATTATCATAGGGAATGATTTTTCGAAACATGGAATAGAGTTTCTAAGATCCAAGGAAAAAATTATTTAACCCTTTTAATATCCTACATGTGCATGTGATGTTAGATCATTCCTTGGACACATAGGTTTTTATCAGTGTTTCATTAAAAATTTATATAATATTTATTTAGAATTTCTATATAACTTAAAAATATTTTGATCATGTGTTTTAATATTTTTATATGGTTATTTTGATGATATAATAAAAATTATAAATACCCCATTGATTATTCAACCACCTCAATCAATCTCTTTTTCAAAATTTTTTGTGACACTTCAAACTTCAAAGTTAAAGATGTATTATCTTAAAGGGTGGATGAGAATCCCCATGTGATTTTATATTATTTGCAAGAAATAGTATTAAACATAGTCAATTTGTATTACAATAGAAAATTATTTTATTTCAATCATATTTTCTCTAGATTTTTTTTCATATTTATTAATCTATAATGTAGATATTTTCAATGACCATGCTACTTTTTCATACATATTTAAGAATCTAGGTATGGATCCAATATATAATCAATCTATTTTACTACTTAAAGAGTTTATATTGAGATAAAGTAGTATGTTTCATAGAACTTTATCACCAACTACATGAGCTGGAATACTCTCATGTCATTCCATGATACCCCAGATCAGGTACCATTTCAATAAACATTTCTTGATAATCCTATATACACCCTATTAGTTACTCATCCTTTTATACTAATTTAATGAATTTAATGGGTTACTATAAAAATATTATAAAAATTAAGAAATAAAATTTTATAAAATTTAAGAGTGAGTCTAAGTTTTATATGTGGGATGATTCTAACCATTATAACATTTGTAGTGACCATATCATCAAAAGGTATGTTTTTAATCATGTTTATGAGTCTCTTTTAAATTTTTTTCATATTTATTATTATGGAAAATTGAGTATCCAAAGTATAGATTGGAATACATAGATTCTGGATTATCATATCCTAGCTTATTCAATGTTACCAATCTATTTTTTAAATATTGTGTATGATTCCAACATACATATATATTTATTGGAGACATAAGATACCTCAACAACATCTATTGCTCTATGAGAATTTTAAGGTATGGGGAATTGATTATATAAGATTATTTCCAATTTAGTTTATCTTCATGAACATTATTTTTTTTATATGTTATAAAAATTATGGAGGCCAAGGAAATTATGATTTAATTTTCTCATATAACAGTGGATATTTTTAATATATATTTCTCAAAGGAATTATATTCTATTTGAGATCATCAGTGACCATGGGTTACACTTTATCAATAAAAATTTGGATTCCTTCAATCAAATGTATAGGGTGATACACAAAACGTCAACATCATATCACCCCTAAGCATGTGCATAGAAAGAAGTATTTATTTTAGAGCTAAATAAATATTATTGACACCATTCAACTAAATAGTAAGGATATAAGAAAAAACTTAGATGAATCAATTTGTTTATAAAGGATAATATTCAAGAATCCCATAGGCATATCCCTATATCAGATCATTTTTGTAAATTTAAGTTATCTTTTTATGGAGGTTCATCACTAAGAATATTTGGCGATTGGGAAATAAAACACCGATTTAGACCAATGGGGAGATCAAAGAAGGCTATAAATTCAAGTTCTTGAGAAATTTTGGATGAAATTTTATGAAAAAATTATCTATAAATAAATATAAATATAATTTGATGATATGATGATCTAACAAATGGAGTTTCATGTGATATCTAAAGGCCTTATCCCAAATGAAGGAATATATCTAATGCCCTGTAGGTTTTTTTCTAAATTATTAGGACCTTATATTGTATATTATTTTAAATTTTTTATGTATTAGAGATCAAAAAATATTCCATTTTAAGGATATTTACTATCAATGAGAAATAATTTAACTAATAAATCAATGGTTTCCCCACCCATTATATTGATGTCATCACTCTATAGGAACCCTTCATCACATGATCAAATTATGTTGTACCATTACCCAATAATTTTATATTATTTATACCAATTTAAGTTATGAATTTCATGTGCATATAACCTTTTAATAAGGTTACATTGAATAAAATGTAAGATTTAATGTGTGCAGAGGGTAAAATATTTTGGGTATCTTTTTTAGAACAATTTTTTGATTTTTTCATATTTTTTTTAAAAAATATATAAAAATAAATAAAAATACCATGTCCCATACACCTTACCTTATTAGAAATTATTGAAATTGTATGTTTAATTTTTAAATCTCATTATTATCATGTGAATCAGGAGAGTATTTTTTACTAATGGATGAATTTAGTAAATATGGAAGATTATCAATGATATGATAGATTGTATCATTGTTTGATTTTTTGAAACTATTAATTATTATATTTTAATTGTAAATTTATTGATTTAATATATCCATAAAAATTTATATGTAATAAATACTTATAATTCTTCAATACTAAATTAAACAAACAATCATGTTATGATATTTTTAGTAGGATTAAAATTTTGGTATTTCTATACATTAATTTCTTATATGATCAGTTTCATAACTATATATAATTAACCTACAGTTTTTTTTCTATTTTCGAACTATTGTATTCTATATAAAAAATAAAAAAACACAAAATATATAAATAAATAAAAAGTGGAGTGAAGAAATGTATATCATATGAGGGTATTTAGGTTGAATCAATAGGTTTTACTATAGGAAATGTATAAGGGAGTGGGTTTGGAAATATGATTAAAAAGGATGAGAAAATGTTTAGTGGGAAAGTTTAAGGTTAAAATAAAATTTTTATATGTCCTAAATAAATTAATAAAGGTTGGGGAGAGATTCTGGAAATGGTTTTCATAAGAACACATGAAAAAATATTGGCATATTGTTTTGATAACTTGTTTCACTCTGTTTAGTTTTATAAATATTACTAGATCTTATTTTGATATAATTTATGAAGGAATTAATTTTAAATTTATTATGATTAACTTCTTAATATGTTTATTTATTCTATTATATTTATATCTTGGATTGAGAAATTTAAACATATATATCTTATTATCATAAATGAAATGCGACTTTTCCAAGGGGTAAAAAAGTGTAAGTTTCAATGATTTTACAAAAAACGTTTTTATTTACTTTTTATTGATAAAAAATGATTTAATTTAAACAAATTGAGATAAATATGATAATTTAATTTTAATTACTCATTTCTATACAGTTTTGGTGAAAAATAAAGGAAACTTGATATTTTTTGTCTGGAAGTAGATGTAATTTTCTTAATTAGGTTCAAGATAAGAATTTTTAGAGTTATAACATGTTAGGGAGTTGTTTTTACTTGTGATTTTTTGTTTAGGAGATGTATAATGTGATTAAGTGAGTGTTAGAGTAGGGTCGGGGTGACCCTATCATAAATTTTGTTTATAGGTGGATTGAAATTTCTATAAAGGGATTTTCATAGAAAGATGATTAGAGGTATCACTATTATAGGTTTTAATGTGAATTAATTTGTTTTACTACGTCTCGATGAGTCACACCATGGACTAGGTATCATGTTAAGTAAAATCCTTATGTACGAGGACCATGTTGGGGTGAAGGTGTGTCATGCTATGATGATTACCAATATGTATTGATTTTGAAATCCCTATAAAATTCATTTTCTTACTTTTTATAGGGTTCAATAAATGTTGTGGTGGAGGGAATCCCATTATAATTAAGGAACTCACATATTCAACCCATATGTTTTGAGTTTGTGAAATTTAGTATGTTTGGTTGGTCACATAATGGTAGAGGGAATCACATAAATGAGGTGTCCCTTACACATCATCAATAATTTCTTATATATTTAATTTTTTATATATTATACCCTTACATTTATTACATTTCAAAATTTCATAAAGAGGTATGGACATGTCATGAACTATGGGTCATTCCATGAAGCTTGGGAGGGAGAAAATTATGATAATGGTGTTGAATCATAATGAAAGGATGTGAAGGTTTTTTATTCCATGATCGGGGAAAGAAATGTCATGAAGTCCTAGGAATATGGTTTTAGTTTTATATAGAGGTATGTTTTTATGCTATGACACCAAGGGTTACACCATGAAGAGGGTTATAGTGAGATGTGTTGTGTCACTAGGATGAGTTCCCATCTATAGAGCATAATTATTTTTAAATATGTTGAGATGTGAAATGTAGGGCCCCATCATAACATGCACATAGGTAGTTAACTTAGTTTCTTGGGTTTGTGGTTAGGGGAGTTTTTCCATGCCATGACCTAAAGGGCTATATTATGAGGGCCTTCTAGAAAAGGATTCACACCATCAATCATAGTGGTCATGCTGTAATGGTGGATTTTATATTTTAGTTTAAAAACATTATTACGATGGTCCATTGTTAATCAAAAATTAAAACTTCTTTAGTATTCTTCATTTTCAATATATCTGAATGAGGTGAAGTCATGATCTTATTCCATTTATCCTCTCCCTTCCAATTTTCACATCTGTAGAGAATGTAGGTAGTTTAATTTTTCATTGATGGTAATATTTCATATTTACACCTTGGTTCTTCTCTTTATTATCCACTTATTTATTGTGATTTGGGTTATGGTTTGATGCCAATTCCAAAAAATCATACAAGAATGAAGACCAGTATAATGAGACTTTGGTTCATATTAGCTAAAGGGGATTCCAAGAGAATCAATAACTTAAGTTATATTCCATTTATCTTGATTTATGGCATTTCCTGAGTTATATATGGATTTATATCATTTTGGGTGAAATTGATGGATGTTCTGAAATTAGAATTTTTGGATTTTGTATGCAACAAGTATGGGTGTATGCTGAGGGTGATTCACACCCCTTTTATCAAGGATCATGTCCTAAGAGACCACCAGGTGTGTTATTCTTTGATTATTCAAAAATATTTTTTTATGTAATATATATGAGTTGATGTATAAATTCATTATAATTTTGTATAGGTAATATTGATGGTTGTTAATGTATTTAGGGCCTCATGTTTATGGGAGATGGCTGGTTGGTCTTGGATGATCATAGGATATGGTGGATGTTCTTCACTAAGGGAATAACTCTAAATGAGGTAGGTGGTCCCTATATATCTCCCTTAGTTATATGTATAGTTCTATTTGGATTTTGATATACAATCTCACTACTTGTATAAAATCAATCATGAATATAAGATGATTTTTTCTTTTTTAACTCCATATGAAAGAATGAAATTGTCTTAGGCTATGATGGGCCATTGAACACTAGCTTAATGCTATAGTCACTGATGGATTATATGTTGACTATGTATGGGATATTTTTAATAAAAGTAATCTATAAGGTTTAAACAAAATCAGTGAAACATAATGTACCTTGAAATATTTTTCCTTAATTACTAGTGAGTATGGGAGTGTGATGGATTAAATATAGATGAAATAGGTCCTATGTTAAAATATTTATATAGTTTGGGTGTAATAGGACTGAACTAGACTGATTATTGTGGTAAGAGGGTTGTTATAATATTGTGTTTCATTTGTTTTTAGTTAGGGAATGTTGAATATAGGCTTATATTGAGAGACAATTTTCCCATTTAATGGTGAAATTTGACCCTAGTGTTAATAATGATATAAAATAACCCATGTGGGTTGTCTAGACATTGATATTATATAGGGGACCTGAGTGGGTGACCTAGTTTTGTGTTTTATCTGAATAGAATTAGAACTATGTTGAGAAAAAGGTTCTATCTTAGATTGAATGTTGTGGTTAGACTAGGTTTTGTTCTTAGGAGGATAAAGTAGGTAGTGTTTATCAGGTCAATGTGAGTGGAAAACCTATGAGATCTATTATTATGACAAATGATGGTATATATGGTGTTTTATTTTACGCTTGGTGAGATATGATGGTATATGAGGTGAGTGATTATCCCCTGATGAATGATGATGGAATACTAGGTGGGAACTTATCCCCTTAAAGATTTACAATGATGATTATGAGGATGAAAAATTATGATATATGAGGTTAGAACTTATCCCTTAGAAAATTTATGATGGTCTATGATGGTATACTAGTTATAATCTTATCCTTCCAATGATATATGATGGAAAATGAGGTGGAAACTTATTCTACGGATATATATATAATGGTATACCGATGGTATATTATTAATTTTATGATGTATAATGTTATAATGAGTGTTATATTATTATACCTAATGATAAATAATGGTATAAGTTGTGGGAGATTATCCCTCCAATGAGATATAATGGTATACAATGTGGACACATATACCCTCGATGATAGACGATGACATACAGGGTGGGAGATTATCCTCTCTAGGATTATTGATGATGATGATGACAATGATAGATGATGTTATATGTGGTTAGATATTATCCTATCAATTCCTTATGACAATGGTGATGATACATAGTGGTATCTAAGGTGAGAGCTTATCAAATCATTGGTTGGGTTATATGACATGTTTACAGAGACCTAGCACTTGATAAAGTAGGTGTAGTCACACTTGGGTGAGTTAGATTATGCCCAAAGTTGTGATAAATAATATGTTTATAACTATTTAATTGTTTATTATGAGAATATCACTTGATTCTTGAATTTTATATACTTGATGTATTTGGGGAATTATTGGTGGTTTCCTACTATGTAATACTCCCACCTTACTTGGGATGCCTTGACACATTGTTACCAAATCATACCTCATGATCATAGGTATTGGCATGGAGGAGGACTGGTGTTGGTTCATCTAGATGGTCTGGGTAGAGTCTAAATATGGGACCAACTATATAATTTGGGCCATATTATAGTTTTTTCAATTTTTTGTATCTTGGTTTTGGTTTTATATGATCTTCCCATGGGATATCTTATTGATGTTTTCATAACCCATGTGATATTTTGATAGTTTATATTATTAAATCTTGTCATGTGTTATTTATGTTAGCTGTATTTGACTGTTGTGTTTCTTTTATTCTATTATATTTTAGGATGACTTATTGTATGCTATTTTTTTTATTTTTTTCTACTCTGATATGAGGGTATAGTC
Source organism: Viscum album (assembly GCA_963277665.1). NCBI lineage: Eukaryota > Viridiplantae > Streptophyta > Magnoliopsida > Santalales > Viscaceae > Viscum > Viscum album. The sequence continues at coordinate 1,627,109,994 of OY728131.1, read as the reverse complement.
TCTCTATGATATCACAATATACCATTACTGTTATTCAATGTCCTCTAGAATATTTGGAGGCATGACTAAGGTCACAAGGTTCTCAAATTTTGTTACTTTAGAGTGATCTAGGTCAGGACATTTTAAAGTGGTATCAAAACATTGATTCCTTGTCTTGCTATTTGAAAAATTGTATACTAGATATTATAATTGTCATAACAACAGGTGGTTACCATGTTTGGGCCTAGCTATCTCCTGCATGAGTTGAAGTCTAAGTTACCTAGTTGTAAGGATTTTCTATTTTGGGGTTTTTATGTTATAGTTTAGTTTTTTTCTTACTAAGAATGGTATTTTGAATTTATTGATTTCTAGTTTTCCCTTAGACCTATGTGGAAAGAGGCATGAGTCCATGCATCATATCAGGAATATAGGTCTATATAGTATGTATAGATTTATTTTTGTGATCGGAAACTTGTTCAAAAAGAAAATAGGTTTTAATTATTTAAATTTTCAACAATAAGTTATTCATTTTTTTCCAAAATATCATATTTGTAGAGTTCTACTTAACTGAGACACATTCATATTATTTTCCTAATACAAATCAATAAAGTGTGGCATCATTTATATGAATGTGGAGTGACCTTGGGCCTCAAGGGAATAATCGGATATGCAGATTCTTAGTGAGGTTCAATACACTAAAGTAGAGGAGTTTACCCATGAGTTTCTTGATGGTATCTAAGGTCGGAGTGTATATGTTCCCATTTCATTTATATCTTGTGTGAGGTATGGTTATGGGATAGATGGAATTTTCTAGATATATTGAGATGTGATTTAGAATATTGGAGAGTAAGGTGTTATAATTGAGTATAAAAACACTTTCTTATTACTACTATAAATGATATGTTATGTGATAAGGTTTCCCAAAAGATTGGATATTCTTGGAATATGATTACCTTCAGTGATAGGAATCATGTGAAGATTGTTTTTGTTTTAGATTTATGAAAAAAAATATGTTACTAAGTATGTGATATATGAATTGAGATGATTTTTGTAGTGTAGATGTGAGAAAATGGGTAATACTTGTATTGTGATGGGTTTGAATTTCTTGAGAGGTATGTTTAGATAGTTAATTAAGAATTCAATCCTAGAGTTTATGAGTTGAACATGTGAGTGATATGTGGATAACTAGTTACTTAGGAACATAATCTCAGTGGTTATGGGATATAATTTTGATATGGCATGATTCAAATTTCACGGTAGGGTAGCACTAGAGTGTATTCTTTATTAGGTATGATTTGTTTTGATAATGGGGATCCCTAAAAACCATTATGATGTCAGTTTAGTGGATAAACTCTAAACGTGGGTTATGAGAGTGAAATTTTTAATAAACTACATAGTAGGTTGATTGGTGTAACCTAATATTGTCCAGAGGGAGGTGAGATTGGTATTATATCTAATCACGATTAGTCTTAGATGATTTATGGTATATGTTAATGAGTGAATTTCTGGAAATACATGAGATATGGAGATGGTGTCACGTTAGTTACATGTACTTATAGGTGAGATTATAATAACATATGAAAATATGTATTAGTGTCTCGTTACACCTTCCTAGTGTGTGAATAATCCATTTTGGGATGTATATTTTCGTCACCTTGAGAAGATTTTGGGGAAGGACCATGAGAGGTTCCAATTTTTTATGATGGATTCCAAGACTCCTTAGTCCCAAAACTACATAGATTTAGATTGTGGATTATTTGGGGGATTAGTGGATGGTTATGAGTGGATAATGATCATATTTCAGATGATGGTATAGTGGTGTGGGACACCTTATTACATTAGCGTATGATAAATTTAATAATGACCTATAAAGGATGATGTATTGGTGTATGACCAGTGCTTGAGAATGAGTCTCTATAGTATAGTTTTTGTAACACCCAGAGATTTTATGAGAAATATTTTTTTATTTGTTATGTTATACACAAAGGAATCTTTCACTGCACACAACACTAGCTTGTCTTGCATTACACGCAATCACGACCTTCCTCAATTGCGTGTGTAGTACGCAATACCGAGTTTCACTAAACAACGATATATTATTATAATATTATAAACTAGCCATTATTAATAGTATTAACTGAATTTTTAATTTTATAACATTATAATTCATCTTACACATTTTCTAGAATGCGGTATGAAAACAAAATCAGTTTTTCGGATAAAAGAAGTATTTTTCAAAAAATGCAGTTTTACCGCCTTTTGATGGTGCACCCATTTTAAATATAGTTTTTGACATGTTTATAAATTTAATTTGACAAAATAAAATTCTTCTTTGGAATCAGGATATAAAAATTTACTTTGGATAAAATTTTCATATTATTCTGGTAACTTTCATATTTTGATGAATAGTAAAAACACGTTATATTTTAATTAGAAAAAACTTTTTTAATCGCAAAAATTTATATGGTTAAATTATAATATTAAATGGTTTTATAGTATAAATATAATATATTTTTACCATTTAATATAATGTATGTCATTAGAATTAATTTTACATTGAATTCATAGGTAAAAACATTTCCATCTTTGGAAATGTTTTAACTTTTAAAACCCATTTTCTTAACAACGAGATTAATTTTAAATTAATTAATGCAACTTCTGTGTTTTGAATTTTGAAAAATGGATTCCATATTTGTAATCAGTGGGTCCAAATTATGTTAATAGGTTACTTTTATTTTTTTTGAATAGATATATGGTAATTTTTTATTTACTGCGGTTAAAAGTAGATAAGGTAATTCAAGATTAAAATAATATTATAATAATTAAAAATTACCTTGACACTTGTCCTAACCTTATTGGATGAGTAGTGGCCGACCATGGGCATCCTTGGGTCGATTTTGGGACCCCATTGAGCCACTTGGTAGTGATAATGACAATTTGGATTAATTAATTTAATGTAAAGACAAAATTGATATTAACAAAAATCTTTTAGTAATTAATTTTTATAAGGGGTTATATAAATTATATTTTATACTATAAATATTAATTGGAAAGATAAAAAATATTTCCTACATGATGAATTTTTTTTTTATAATTTTTAGACACTAAATAAATTAAATTATTTATGACACAATAATGATGGAGTATTTACCTCATTAATAAATGATTTAAATAAATAAGATTATAATGATTAAAATATTTTCCAAAACATGTCCAATTCTAATTGGATGATTTTATTTCGACCATTAGTCATTTTATCTTCATATTTAATGATTTTTGGACCTTTTGAAACTGAAGATAAGTTTATAATAAAATAATATTTTCACACTTTCCAAAGGTTCCCCTCTCCACCCTTATAAAAGGGAACCTCCTCCCTCTCCTCCTCACACCACTTTGAGCCTTCAAGCTTGGAAAAACCCTGCCAATTTATCTTCTTCACTTCCTATAGGTCTTGGTCTACTTCAAAGACCAATCTTAGTTCCCTAAGAGGAGATTTCATAGAGGCGTATCGAAGAAGAGGTAATATCCATTACCAATTATTTCAAATTTATTTCTTCTTCTACTTCTTCTTCTTTAGTTGTTTCATTATGAAGTAATAACATCAGTATCACTCATATACTGATATTTTATTATAAATATTAAACAACCATATTTCACCTTCTATCTATCCTACGGAAAATGAAATAATCGCGCGTGCGTACGTACGGAATACCGTCTCCACGCCGTGGTGTAATCTTTTTTCCACCACCACCTTACTTGGATATGTATAATGGTGTAAAGAATAACTATATATTATTATTGTAAAGTGATATTGATTCTGAAATAGTATAAATACACTTCAATACAATTCCATGATCATGGGAACGATATCATCGCTCGTGCGTACGTACGGCCTACCGTCTCCACGATGTGATGCAACTCGTTCTACATGATCTTCATTGCATAATGATTATATAAATGAATTGAATGAATAAATATGATATATATTACACTAATACCATTCTGTAAATGAGGTATCTATAACCTAAAAATAATAATAAGAATTTATTCGAATAAACACAAATAAGAACATAAAGCAATAAACACCCGAATAACAAGTAGCAATGAAATATTACTAATAAGAAGCTAATAATATGGCCATATATGATATCATAACAATAAATATGATACTGGAATAAGTCAATGACATTATTTAAATCATTATACAAGAGGTTCAGACACGTACAAATCATATCGTACCTAAGGTAAGGGAAAATCTCATAATCTCATTTTTATCCGAGATTGTTTATACTTTGGTATTTATTGGGGTTTATTTTATCATCCACATCCATGTTTCATCAATATGTAATATTATTTATGTCCTACTACAATTTTTTAAATCCAATTTTACCCTTCGGTGAGTTTTTAGTAAAATATATGGAAGGAATCTTTTGTCGTTTTTCGTACAAGGTAGTTTTTGACTTTTCTGGCCAAAGTACGAGAAGAATGTTTTTTTAACTTATACGACATGAATGGATTTTTAGAAAATGATTCCTTCACAAGTTTTCAAGTTTATTTTTAATAAAATTCTTTTAGTTTAAAATTGTATGACATGTTAATAAAGGAAAATTGTTTTTGAAGTAGAAACGATATTTTCCTCAAGAATGGAGTTCAAGTGTTTTATCAAAATTATTTTCCATATAAGATAAAATAGGGTTCCGTTTCTATCCCAATTTTTACATTGATTTGATTGTTTTATGATGGAATTAATTTTATGATGTCCTTTGTTTCTTATATGGATTATGTTATGATGGCATGATGTTTAAGAATCCCATTTTTATTACATGGGTTATGCTATGATGTATGATTTACGATTTTGTGGCACACATAAGAATGGTTTCATTATGAGAAGGGTGGGACCTATATCTCCCTCCAATGAATTGGGTAAAGATTTATATCTCATGAGATAGACATGGCTGGAACGGAAAGTTAAACCGGTTCAGTGATACAGGACTGGAACGAGGAGTGAACTCGGTTCAGTAATGGACTTTGTCCTCTATAATGGTCTTGGCAATGAGCCTTGACTAATATGAAATGATTTTCTATTATTATGTGTGTATGAACCAAAGTTTCATGTTTTAAGTTATGATTATTTTGGATTACTTTTCATTACAATGATTTATCCCATGACATGATATTATGACCTCTTTTGCAGGTTAGTATTTTCAAAATGTTATGTTCTTATGAATATGATATGACTGATATTTCTTTTGTTTACCCTTACTGAGCATTTGAGCACACCCTTTTGTATGTTTTCTTTTCCCCAGGCCAGGAAGAAGGATATTAAGTAGGATATGCCAAAAAGGGACTACAGATATGATGAAATAGACGAGAGACAATGTAGTTGATTTTATGAACCATTTGTTTATGTTTCCCAGTTTCTAAAGACATTGTACCTATACGGTCCTTTCATGGTTTTGTTATATGTTGTAATAAGTATGCTTCAACTCTGAAGTAATAACAATGTATGTAAAGTATGGTTCGTTATAGTTTTGGAATGGTAAAGGGGCCATGAGATTGAGATATGTTTAGATAGTCAACTCATATGAGAGATGAGTTGGTAAATTTTATAAAATATGTAATTCAGTAATGTAACTAGTATATTGTATGAAATTTTGAGGGGACAAGTGTTTCAGTGTAGTGGATAAAGAGTCAAGAGAGTGAACTAACTATGAGTTATGATCCAACTTGATTGTGAGTTTATTGTGAGAAAAGGTGGGGGATATAGGTAGATGGAACATGAGAGTCATGTGAAGGTAAGAATGTTCGCAGACACTGATCTAGATCCTTCAAGATTGGGTGTACGGTAGAATACTATTAGTAGATTGAGACATTGTTTCATGATCAACAATAATATAATTGAAACCTAGAGTGCGACATATGATATGGACCTGTTTAATAAAAATGTGAGAGGATCGTTAGTGTCTGTGTTTCAATGATAGTTGTTACCAGGAAGGATAATTCTCATGGATTGATGATAAGAAATTTTATATGGTGGAGATCATTCCATAGATTATCTAATATCTTGGTTTTCATTATGATAAATTTTTTATGAATGTCATGAGTAACATGTTAGTGGACCCAAAAATATGTGGTTGTGATTTTGCGATGGTGATTTGATGAAAGTGGCTAGGTTATGTGTGGTAAATGGAAAATTTCAAAATATAGAATTTGGTTGATGAGAATCAGATTGAGTTAGTATGTTCAGATAAAGACAAATTCTAAATATAGGATGGTGGTTAGGTGGAATGAATATGGGTGGATTTTGGAAAATATTTTGGTAGAGTTATAAGGCTCATAGAATGTTATAGATCCTGGGAAGCATGTTGTTCTGTGAATTGAAGTAAGGCCTCATGTTATGGATAAATTACTTGAAGTAGAATTGTGAGTTATGATGAAAATGGTTAGGTGATGCCCAAGAGTGTAGAATCAATAGGTTGGGAATTACATAATTCTATTAGGAGTAGGGAACTATTATGAAGTTGGTGAAAATAATTAGTTCTTTCATGTGTGTTCTGGTGGGGTTTGGATTAGTGGAGGTAGTTCTAGTGAAGGGTTGTGAAGACCACAACCATTGAGAGATATGTGATTGAGTCCATGAATTAGGGTTTAGTGAATTGGATGGTTCATTTAATAATCACTCGGTGACCTATCAGGGGATAAAAAGTTTATGGGGGGGAGTCTAATAATGGGTTGGGTAAAAACAAGGTAAATTTTAATTATTGGCCTTGGAGTGGGGAATATTTTGGAAACTATATTTGAGATTGTAATTTTTGAGAGTTGAAACATGTTGAGGAGGAGTTTATTTTTATGTTTTTAGTAGCTCAAGATATTTCTTAGGTAATTTGGTGAGAGTCTAAGTAGTGCCATGATGATCAAGTTATAGATTTCTGTAATAGGTGATTAGAAATTTTTATTGAGGGGATATCATGTTGTGATGAGTATCAATCATGTTTTGATGAGTTCCTCTATGAATGAATTTATTTTCCTAATATAGGATGATTCATTTTGTGGCCTAGTGCATCTCACCATATAAAATATTTATAAATATGGATCACTCCATGATGAAGGGAAATCACATAATGATGATGAACATTAAATATCTATTTATAAATCCTTATGAAATTATTTTTCATATATTCAAAGGGGTATGAGGATCACGTTTTGGGGAAGGGAGTCATTCCATGATGATGTACCTTATATAATGAATCCTTATGTTTTTCCTTTTTAAAGTTTGGAAAAGGAGGTTGGGCACACCATGGTGGTGACCCTAATGTATCATCAATAATTTCTTAAATATTAAAAAACCTTATGTATTAAAACATTATGTATTAATCCCTTATGTATATACATTTCTGAAACTCCATGATATGGTATGGTCACACCTAACCTATGGGATACTTCTTGAGGGTTGGAGAGGGAGAATAGAAGAGAAAGGGTGTTATTCCACGAATCTTAGACAGTAAGGCACTTTGCATTGTAAAATGTGGAAGGATATTGCTTGAAGTCCCAACTCGTGAGGGTTTTGGTTATTCTTGGAGGAATGGAATTCCACTATGTGATGTGACCCAAACATTACATATATAAATATTAGATCAATTTAGATGAATATTCAACACATCACATAATAATTAACACCCTTGAACCATATAGGTTTAATGATTTTGAATAATAGACACATAATCATGTTATTTAGTGAAATATATTCAAAATCCCCCAAAATATTCTTCTCACAAAGTAAATTTATTATGCATACCCTACTTAAAAACATTCTTTATTACTTGTGTAAATCAAACATAAGAAAGGGAATTCTTAGATGCTCTATTAGGGTAAAAATGGGAGATAAAAGTCAATGATCATATGGAAGAATATCATGAGAATACGGGTATGAGAACATAAGTTCAATATTTGAAAATAATATAGAGAAATTAATAGATCATAATCATGGAATACTGATTTGGAAGTTTATAAGACACGAATAATAAGACAATTAAAATGGTGATCCATGAGAGTTTGTCATAAGTTTAAGAACCTGACATATGAAAGTGGCATAATCATGATCATAGAAATAATTTTTGAAGGCTATCTACCAATATATTAATCTAATATTGGGCTTGGGATAACCTCCTATGTACCGTATTTGGGATTGGGATAACATACTATATACCATTTGAGCTCATAAACATTAAACATTCACTAATTAATTATAGGTATAAAATAGACCCACCTATCACATAGTCACAACCCATTTATTTTTATTCCACAAGATCATGAAAACATTTCTCATTCATTTATAGCTTAACCTATGGAAAATAAAAATAGTTTTAACAAGATATCATCATCATAATAGTTAACTATATGTATAAATAATAAACATGGAATCATTTTATCATATCCCAATTAAATAATAAATAACATAAATGTATTTTTTTCATATGATAAAATACATTTAAAATATAATAATAACATTTCATGAGGAAAATAAAATTTTTAATTTTGAAAACACTAATTTAAAATAGAAAAATTATTGAAATATACGGGAAATAATTTTGTTTGAAAACAAACATGGAATATTTTAAAGGATTATTTAAATAAAAAATGAGTAAAGATAATGGTAAAATTTGTGAGTGCAGTATACATTAAAATAAATATTCCATTTAAACCTTTGATAAAAGTACCTCTTTCGAAAAATGATAAGGAGATTCATTTTGAAGCATTTTATAAAAATTAAAACAAGATGAAAAATAAATTAAATAAATAATTTTATAAAATTTATAGAAATATTGAAAACATTTAAAAGAAAATATCGAAATGGAAGAAAATGATTCCCTATCGAAGAGAGAAATAAAGTTAGCCTTCTTTAAAATATTATTTTTGAATTTTGATTACTTAAAGAGATAAAAATTAAAGCAAAACATTTAATATCTAGAAATAACTATAGGATAAAAATAAATGATATTTACGAGACATATATATTGTAATTTCATCCTAAAAAATTAAGACATAAACAGTCCTGACCAACAACGTGTTTGTAACATGAAACCTTTATTACTTTGTTAACTTTTAAGTCCTTTGTACCATGAAATAAATAGCTTCAAATAAATATATAAATAACATTAACATAATAATATTATTGATATTACATATAAAAGGGGTAGTATATACACCTTATAAAATAATTTATGTGTATAACAAAACATATGTCCCAAAAAATACAATTTGAGATGATAAACCCTTACCACTTTGGTAACATTCAAATCAAAACCCATTAGATGAAATAATTTTAATTTTAGGTTAAAATACCACTAATCAAAAAGGATAAAATATATATATTTTCAAGTGGTTAGTATATACACCTAATAAACATAAAATAGTGAATAACATCAAACATGTCCCAATAAAACCATATTGAGATGAAGAATCCTAACCTTATGTATGAATAGATTCGTAAGAAATTTGACCTCATAAAAATAAATTTTTATTTACTATAATTATATAAAATAACTATTTAAATACTATAAATATATTATATGACCCAATTATAACTTTTTAACACCATTTTATTAATAATTCTTTATTAAAATCATCGTTTCTGGGTTTGGACTATTTCATTTTCCATTAATGTTTCATTTTGGAAGATTTGGTTCTTAAATCATAATCGTGGTTATATCATGTATATAATTTTAATAATTACATAAATATAATATATATTAATTTCATAAATATTTTTGAACATACGTAAATGAAAATATAGAAAAATAAATTACACTGTTCATAGAGATGATAGTATGTACGTACGCATGAATATTGTTTCCATTTTGAAGAAAAAAAGGAAAGGAAGATAAATAATACTGTATAATTCAAAAATCATAATTAATTCATAAATACCATATATATTTATTAAATTCATCATTATTTCCATCCATTATAGGTGGTGATGGAAAATAAATCATGTCGCTACGTGGAGACAATAGTCCACACGTACACACACATGATAGTTTCATTTATCATTTGATGGAAAGGATGAGGAAAATGGTTGTTACATCTACATAATGAAATTTAAATATTTTTAAGTTATTTAATTCATTATTTTTTAATGGGAACTATATATTTTTAGGATGTAGAAGAAGAAATAAACCTTGAAAAAGTTAGGTAAAACAGTTACCCCTTCTTTGAGAGACCTCCTTTGTATTTAACATTAATCCTTATTATAACGGTATTAGGGAAATAAAAATAGATAAATAAATAAGTAAAGTAATCTATGTATATATTATTGTAGGTAACATATTATATATAAATCCCAAACATTGTGAATAAGGGAGGAGAGGAGGTTCCCCATTAAAAGTGAGGAGAGAACACACTTAGAAGTACATAAAAGTTTTAAATATAATTAATTTCTTTCTTAAGTAAAATTATTAATAATGGATATTTATTATATATAAGAATATAAGACAAAAATATAATCATTGAATAAAAATTTTATAAATTTTTGTTTCAATTTAAAACTTATCTTTGGTTTAACCCCTTCATAAAATCTTTTTAACCTTAACAATGGTAACACATTTTTTAGTATTTAGGGGTTAAAAATTTACTTCTATGGTGTTAAGTGGATAAAAATGGTACATGTATAAAATTTTAGACTATTATACATTCCATATTTCATCTTGAACATTTTTTGATATTTTAAAATTATTTTATAAAATATTATTTAACATAAAATACCGTTAATTTCGTTTTGCAGACTTTTCAATTATTTTGACTTAAAATTCATCATGATAAAAAAATATACTTTGAATATAAAATATTATAAAAACATAATACATTATTATTGAACATATAATTCTTGTAACACTAAAATTCATCAAAAAAACATTTCATTTAATTTTTTTGAAATCGTTTACTAGATTTTCCTTCCATTTGCACAAGCATAAAGATAGCATTGCATAACAATTTTTCATAGTTATACCATCAAAAAAAAATTTCCATCATTAAAATAATTTATTTATTTTCAAAAGAAAGTTTTAGATTAATTTATAATTTCCTTTTATCCATATAAAAACATATAAGAGAGATTAAAATCAATAAAGTGACATTTCATATGTATCCTTTTCTTAAAATAATATAAATGTTATAATCAAAGTAATGTGTCCATAAATTTAAATAAATTCATATATAGGATGCATTTTATTGAAAAAAAATTATCTAATTCGAGAGATACAAATGTTTTCAAGATTTTAAAGCCTCGTCCCATAGTTTTAACCCAGTTTTACCTATTTTACTCTTACTGTGGTTAGAACATTTTTACCAATGTTACGTTTCATAAAAAAAGAGAACTATTTATAAACTTTTTTCCAAATGATTATAAATGAGAAATAAATTTTCCAGGATTCAATTTATATAAGTGGAAGAAAATTAATTTTAATTTAAATTCATAATACATAATAAAAAACAATACTTAAAAAAATCTAGATTTTAATCCAAAATCAAATATAATTTTGATTATTATGTGATTATGTATAATTAAAGGAGAATTATATTACATTAAAACCAAATAAATAAAATAATTGAAATTTTAAATTAATTAATTTAATGAAAATAAGTAATAAATTAAAAAAGTGCTTTTTTACAATTTACCCATGAATTATTTTTTTTAGAAAATCCCAAAAATGCATCATAAGATAAACTGAAATGTTTATTTAAAAAAAATATTAATTTACTAAAATAAAATTTCTATAAATGGTTTAAATTAATTATAATTTATACTCACAAAATGAATTAAAAACAATTTTGAATAAAAAATATATATAATATGCATTTACTGAATTTTGAGTGCTTATTTATTATAAATTAATCAATACATTTTCATTTTATAGAACCATTAAACATATTTTTTCATAATTTAATTAATAATATTTATACCTTCCAATTTAGTGGATATGTTATTATAGTCAAATTTAAATAATGATATTTTTTATAGCCCATCATAATTCGGTTTAAGCTTAGTGTTTCATGTTAAGTAAACTATTAAGAATAACATTATTTTAAACTAAATTTTTTGGGAGTAACACCATGAAAACTAGGGTTGAACCATTTTGTGGTTTTAGTGAGATGTGTGGTTTCATAAGGACAAGGGACATTATGTAGAGCCTAGTGACTGGGATGTTATTGTGCTATAAAGGGAAGGGTCATGCTATGATGTGACCATAGGTAGTGAAGTCAGTTTCATTGGTTCCGGATAGGATAGTTGTTATAATTCATGAGGTAAATGACTATGTTTCGGGGGTTTTTTAGAATAGGCACCAATCCATGATCCATATGGGTCATGCTGTGATGGATTAGTTTCTAGTGTTTTTTTTAAACTAAGTGAAAGATAGTCTTATGTTATTTTAAAATTGGAAACCCCATTAGGATTATTATTTTTCAGGATTTATGAACAATTTAATGACAATAAACATTTCCATTAATATTGTCCCTTTCAAAGTCATTGATCCAAAGTGGTTGGAGGGAAGATTCTTTATCCTTGAAGGTAAGCTCTTCTCCTTCTTCCTCAGTTATTTTAATTGTTAACCACTAATTTTTTTTTTATGATTCAAGTTAGGATTTGTTCCCCATTCTATCAGAATTTGGAAAAATAAATCTTGTTATTATAAAGATATTATTAATATTGGATAAATTATACCTTTGGAGAACCAACACACAAGGTGATGTTCTGTTTCTCTTGTGGTATGTTTATGCATTACATTCTATGGATTTCATCAGTTTGTGAAAAATTGACATCTTAGTAAAAAAATGAAATTGGGTGTTTTTATGCTAGATATAACACCACAATATTTAATATTATTAATATTACATAAAATATCTTATTATACAAAAAAATCTTAAACAAACCATGATTAATAATAGAAATACTATTATTTAAATATGACTATAATAAATTAGTCATTGGATTGGAGGGAATGAATAGAAGTAACCAAATTATAATATATATGTTGATAGGTTTTACTAATAAATAATTATTTATTATTTTATAGGAATTATATACTTAATTTTTAATGATAACAATTAAATAATATATGGCTAATAAAAGTTAAAATTTTAAAGGGCTATTTTTATAAAAGGGGTTTTACTGTGTATTTTTTATTTTTATTTAGAAGTTAAATTTCTAAATTTTATAAATTTATTTTTATAATAGGAATTAATATGTATTTTAACCATATAAAAATTATTCTAAGGAGATTTTTTTATTTTTCATATATAGTTGATTGTTTTTTGAATGGTGAAAATTATAGATTTTACTAATACTAACACATTATGACATTATCAGGTCATAATAATGTCTTTAAAGTTGGTGAAATTTTTTAATAGGAAATATAAATTTAATAATTAATATAATAAATTCAAAAATATAATTTTTGAACTTATAAATATATTTTTGACATTTTAGAAATCTATGCAATGTTTTTATTCAAATAAAATATATTTTTGGTTATTTTATTTAAATAAAGTATTCAAAAGGTTACTTTTGATTTCTGTTTGGTTTTAATTTCAAATAAGTACCATTTTATTTAAATTAATACAATTAATTCCATGGTAAAAAAACATTATAGTTTTTTTTTGTGAACTTATTTTTAGGCTTAAAAATGAAATTTTCTGAAAAATGTTTTTTATTTCGTTTTGAAAACTTATGTTAAATGAATATTTTTTACAAATTATATAAATATAATATTAGAAAATGGATTCCATATTTCTGATTAGAATATTATAATTTGGTAATGAGTTCAATTTCATTTTTTTGTCATAATTTAATGTAACGATGGTAAAAAAATTATCACCACGGTTAAGGGTAAAATGGGTTAAAAGGGTTAAAATAAAGGAATAAGGCTTCAAAATAACAAAAAAATTAAATATTATTTATTGATTATATTTTTAACTAAAACATTTCAAAGTTAAAAATATAAAAATTCATAGACAGTTTATGTGAGTAAGACATATATTATGTAATAATGTTTCAAGTATTTACAATTTTTCTACACATCTCACTTATAAAAGGGAACTTTCTTTAAATCTATCATAACCATTATTATATAATAACATTAGTATAAAAATATACTTAAATTTTACTAGTTTTTTGTTTTGATCTTTTTTATTCTCCTTTTCCATCTAGTGATAAATGAAAGCATCACATATGCGTACATATAAACTATAGTCTCCATGAAGTGATGTGTATCATTTTTCTAATTTAGATCACATAGATGGTTATATATATTTATTTGATGGATAATAATAATAATATATCTCTTATATAATGGATTAAGAGCGTAATAATTTTACAAATCTAAAGGTTGGAGTTTTATGAATCTCTTTGAACAAACACTCCTCAACTAACTCTAGCATTTCAAACATCCAGGTATATTTCCCAAACCCAACTGCAAATTTAGAAATAAATTCATCAATTAAATTAACATTCATAAAAATGTTAGACACCCTAAGTAAATGTTATTATATGATAATATTTAGTCCTCCCATGATGCATCCGACCTCCAAGAGGGACAGGAAGCACTAAGGTATTTGAGATGTTGTAACATCCCGACCTAGGTGCGACACACCGGTGCCCCAAGACGATTGGTAACATGATCCCAAGTATTACCCACTCTATGAAAGAGTATTTGATAAAACACTATTTTATTGAATATTTTATTGATAATAAATGATATAATTTCCTCACATTGTGTTAAATATGTTTATTTATAAAATATTTGGGATTTGATCATTCATTTGAAAATTTGGTGAAAATTCCAGTTTTACCCTTAATAGTGCACTGTATTATTTCGAAGATAAATATTTTTATATTTATTATTTGAATTTGAAATTTTGTAACAGTGTTCCTAACTTAATTATCTACAACTTTTATTCAGGACACTAAAGCTAACGAGTTAATTTGTTTGTTGAAATTGGGCCATGAAGTCAAAGTTGGGCTGGGCTCGCCAGAATGGAGAAGGTTCTGTATTTGGGCCATATCCTCTACATACGGGCTTGGATTGAGCCCAAATGTTGGGGAAAGCTTGGGGACAAGATGTGGCACAAATCATCCTTCTGGAAGGCCGGTCAATTCACGCGTTTTGGAGGTCAAATGGGCGGTTCAAGTTTCATTAAAATATTTGGCCGAGATTTTGCATTCACACTTGAAACCACTTTAAACCTAGCCTCCCCTCCACTCTATAAATTAGTGATTTTCTCATTTGGAGAGGCTGGTTCGTGCATTGGGAGATTGGAGGCAGAGGAGAATTGGTTTCAACCAAATTCTACAACCATTGTAAGATAGGTAGCTCTTGAAGCAAGGATCCTCTCATCGAAGCCTCCTTCTCTCCTTCATGTTGTAATTGTTTTGTTTGTGTAATAAACTTCTTTGTTCTTCTTTTATTTCTTCTCTTTTCCTCTGTTTTATTTAAATTTATTCTTCTATTAATCTTCCTCTTGGGGCTGGAATTCTTGAGTAGAAGCGATATTGGGTTATACCCATTATAAACCCTTGCACATGCAAAACGCTTCTACGATGATTACGCCACCCATGGAAGAGTAATTTTTAGTGATCGATCTATCTTCTACCCTCTTCATTTAATTATTTTGAATCATTGAGCCTACTGTAATTCACTTAATATGATCCATGAATTATGTTTTTAAATTTTAAGAAACTAAGCAAGCAATTGAACAATTAATACAAAAACACGCGAGGTCGAGATTTTGTGTAAATTGTGAGAGTGCGAGCTTAATCGGTAATACAAGACCACTTGGGATAAATTTGTAGAGTTCAAATATAATCCCTAAACACAACTCATCCTCATTTCCAGAATGGATTTGTGCTCTAATTAACCACTGACCATAATCTAACCTTAGAACAACAATCAAAGCAGGGTTCTGCGATTGCATGTTCCGAAGCTAGCCTAGGGTTTAAGTAATTCCATCTTTGTGGTTAAGTTAACTCTTGTAGGGTTCGAGGGTTAACAAATTAGAGGATCATAATTAAGTGGATATTCATCTAAATGATAATGATTAATATGTAAATGAAGAGGTAGAGTTAGATCGATTACGCCTTTTAAAATATTTTCTAAAAAAAACATCTTCTTGTTGTGTTATTTTAATCGGAATTCATTTCAAAACTAAAAACAAAAAAAATAAAATCTTCTTCCAGCAAACTTCTTCTAGATTCATAAACTATAAACAACCCCCATCCTTTTCTAGTAGTGTTTTTATTCTTTTTTATTTTATTTTTAGAATACCTCTAATAAGATGTTTTAATTCACTTCCTCCTTTGAGAGACGACCTTGGTTAGCCCCCTATGCTACACCAAGTAAACTAAACATTAGCTTCATAGAGTGTTGTGCTTGGAGTTTTATCCAACGTAACTCACTTTTGAAGTTCTTTTGAGAGCGCGTGCGACAACGCTCTTTCAAATTGGCGTCGTTGCCGGGGAGGCAAGTAATTATTTCAACCAACTAGAGGTATTTATTTTATTTTACATTTTATTATTTTCCTCTCTTCTTTCTTCCTTCTTTACCCAATCTGATTTTTCATCCTCTTCTTTTATTTTTTCCTACTTCTTTGTGGACCATCAACTCAAACTTCTCATTTTTATTTTACTATGGTCCACCTTCTTTCTTTTCATTTTTATTTGATCTATGACACGAACTAATCCCGAAGATCTCTTAGATCTTGACCCTGAGATTGAACGTAGCCTTAGGGCACGAATCAGACATTCTCAGTCTACGGGAAGTTTCAACATTCAACCAGTTGGAGAATTACTCCAATATCAGAACATTGAAATTGGAAGCAATTCAAATTCAAACATAAAAGAGGAACCAATGGCTGATAATAATGGAAATGAACTTAATAGAACCATTCGAGAATTGGCTGCACCTGATATTAACTATCAACCAAATTGTATTGCATGCCCAAATCTCGAATCGGACTTTGAACTAAAATCAGGGTTAATTCACTTACTTCCAAAGTTTCATGGCCTCTCTGGTGAGGATCCGAATAAACATTTGAAAGAATTTAATGTGGTTTGCTCAACCCTAAAACCTAAAAATGTCTCTGAAGATCAAATCAAACTAAGAGCATTCCCATTCTCACTTGATGGAGCTGCAAAAGATTGGATGTATTATTTACAACCTGAAGATGTAACTTGTTGGAACGATTTGAAACGACTTTTCTTGCAGAGATTTTTTCCAGCATCGAGGACCACTTCCATTCGTAAGGAGATCTCGGGGATCAAGCAAGCACAAGGGGAGTCCATGTATGAGTATTGGGAGCGATTCAAGAAGTTGTGTGCAAGCTGTCCACATCACCAAATCAGTGAGCAACTCCTTATTCAGTACTTCTATGAAGGACTCACAGCTATGGAGAGAAGCATGGTGGATGCCGCAGCTGGAGGGGAATTGGTGGACAAGACACCAATAGCCGCACGTGCATTGATTGACAAGATGGCCCAAAACTCCCAACAATTTGGCGATAGAGGTACACTACATGTCAGGGGAGTACATCAGGTAAGTCCTTATTCTCTTGAGAGTCATTTGATTGATACCAAGTTAGAATAATTGACAACTATGGTAAGGCAGATTGCTTTGGCACAAAAGACATCTTTACCTCCTCCTTCAAGGCCTTGTGGTATTTGCACTGAGACAAGCCACCCAACTGACTGTTGCCCACAACTCCAAGAAACAGAAGATTGTGCAGCAGTGTTCCCTGGGAGACCATATCAGCAGCAGCAACAACAACCATATCCCCAGAAGAAGTTCGATTCAACATTCAACCAAGGGTGGAAAGATCATCTGGACATGAGGTATGGCTCTGGACAACAACAAAGGCCCCCCTTTCAACAAAACTTCCAGCAGCCTCCACCTTACCAACAGGGTTTCCAACAACCCCAAAGGAGATTTGAAGCTCAAACATCAACAAGTCAGCAACAAGGGAATCTCCAACCCAAGGTAGACTCTAACACTGATGATCTTTTGAAACAAATTGTTCTTAATCAACAGAATGAGCTGAAAAGTCAAGGTTCGGAGCTGAGGGAGTTGAAGACTCAAATGAGCCAGATTGCCACCGCCCTCCATGAACTTGTAAGTAAGAATTCTGGAAATCTACCTTCCCAACCCACTCCAAATCCAAAGGGGAATGTTAGTGCCATAACATTGAGAAGTGGGAAGCAAATGAACGATACAGCTGTACCTACCATTCCACCGGGATTCACCTCAACTTCAGAGAAGCCACATTCCATACCAACTGATGAACAATCCAAGGAGAAAGATAAAGGTAAGAAAAAGATTGATGATGTTCCTCCTAAACCACTTCCTTTTCCAAACAGGGTTGTTCAAACCAAGAAGATGGCTGAAGAAGCAATGCAAAAGGAGGTTTTGGACACATTCAAGCGTGTGGAGATCAACATTCCTCTACTCGAAGCCATTAAGCAAATCCCAAGGTATGCCAAATTCTTAAAAGAACTTTGTACCAATCGAAGAGGGCTCAAGGGAAATGAGAGGATCAACCTTGGAAGGAATGTCTCAGCACTCATTACACCAACTCTAGCAATGCCAACAAAGTGCAAGGATCCCGGGACATTCACCATCCCATGCACCATAGGGGAGTTTCACTTCTCTGATGCTCTTTGTGATTTAGGAGCTTCAATAAATGTGATGCCTCACTCTGTTTTCTCTTTATTGCAGATTGGTGAGCTCAAGCCTACAAGGGTAGTGGTGCAGCTAGCGAATAGAGCTACAGCATATCTGGCTGGTGTCCTTGAAGATGTGTTGGTAAAGGTAAAGGACATGATCTTCCCTGCTGATTTCTATGTACTAAACATGGAAGATGACCAGGTAAGTTCTCATGCCCCTATCATTCTTGGTAGACCCTTCCTCAAAACTGCTAAGACCATTATCAATGTTCATGAGGGTACTCTTTCCATGGAATTCGGGGATGAAATCGTGAGGTTTAAAATCCTGGATTCTATGAAGTACCCACCAGAGGAACACTCAGCATTCTTTCTCTCTCATTCTGAGTCTCCATGTGATAGTCCCTCTATTTTTGATTCCCAATCTCTTGGGGACTATTCACTTCTTAATGAAATAATGAGTATTGGGTCCAACTTGATGTCTCATTCTACTTCATCCCCTTTAATTCATGATCTTTCTGATCTTGGGATTGGTTCATTTGTCCAATCATATTCGAATTCTGAGCATGTATACTCTGATTATGATATGGCTGCTAATTTTTCTGATGGATTTGATGCATTGTTCTCTCATTCAGATGATATGTATGATTGTGCACAGATGTCTATGCCACTCATGCTTCCATCCATTCAGCAGCCACCATCACTGGAACTAAAGCCATTGCCACCAAATCTCAAATACTCATACTTGTTAAGTGGTGAAAAATTACCTGTTATCATTGCTAACAATATCTCTTTTGAACATGAAGAAAAACTTTTGAATCTTTTGAGGGAGAACATCAGGGCAATCGGGTGGACCTTGGCTGACATATCAGGTATTAGCCCCTCTATTTGCATGTATAGGATTCTTTTGGAAGATGGAGCTAAACCGGTGAGGCAACCACAAAGAAGACTCAATCCAACCCTTCTGGAGGTTGTTAAAAAAGAGGTTGAAAAATTGCTCGAGGCAGGTATAATCTATCCCATTTCAGATTCTCAGTGGGTAAGTCCTATTCAGGTTGTGCCTAAGAAAAGTGGTGTTACTGTTGTTAAAAATGAGAAAGATGAGTTAGTTCCAATGAGGGTACAAAACAGTTGGCGCGTGTGTATTGATTATAGGAAACTAAATCATTCCACTCGCAAAGATCATTTCCCCCTCCCATTTATTGATCAGATGCTTGAGAGACTAGCTGGGAAGACACACTATTGTTTCTTGGATGGATTTTCTGGATATTTTCAGGTTCCTATAGCTCCGGAGGATCAATAGAAGACTACATTCACCTGTCCCTTTGGGACATTTGCCTATCAGAGGATGCCATTTGGACTTTGCAATGCCCCAGGTACCTTCCAGAGATGCATGGTGAGTATTTTTTCTGATTTTTTTGAGACCTGCATGGAGGTATTTATGGATGATTTTACAGTGTATGGATCTTCATTTGATGAATGTCTAAGTAGTTTGGAAAATGTGTTGAATCGTTGTATTGAGAAGAATCTAGTCCTGAACTTTGGAAAGTGTCATTTCATGGTAGAGCATGGCATTGTCTTAGGGCATGTAGTGTCAAAACATGGGATAGAGGTTGATAGATCTAAGGTAGACATCATTTCATCCTTACCCTACCCTTCATGTGTGCGTGATGTTCGATCATTCCTTGGACATGCTGGATTTTATCGACGCTTCATCAGATATTTTAGTAAGATCGCTCTACCCTTATCTCGATTGCTTCAAAAAGATATTGACTTCAATTTTGATGATTCATGCAGGGTATCATTTGATGAGCTAACGAAGTGTCTGACCACTCCACCGATCATACAGCCCCCACGGTGGGAGATTCCTTTTGAGCTTATGTGTGACGCCTCCAACTTCGCGGTTGGAGCTGTCTTATCTCAGAGGGTGGAGGGACGTTCACATGTGATTGCCTATGCATCGAGGACACTAGATTCAGCCCAATCAAACTACACCACAACAGAAAAGGAGTTTCTTGCTGTTATATTTGCTTTAGATAAATTTCGTTCATATTTATTGGGCTCTAAAGTAGTTGTTTTTTCTGACCATGCAGCTTTGAGGTACCTCCTAAAGAAGCCAGATGCAAAGCCACGACTGATCCGTTGGATGCTACTTCTTCAAGAGTTTGACCTTGAGATAAAAGACAAGAAGGGGTCAGAGAATTTGGTGGCAGACCACATGAGTAGGCTTACTCACACACTAGAGGGTGACACCTTGGATCAGGTACCACTTCGGGACACTTTCCCTGATGAGCATCTCTATACCATCTCAGGTACGCATCCTTGGTATGCTGATTTAGTTAACTACCTTGTTGCTTCTGAAATCCCTGCAAATTTAAAGAAACATCAGGTTCAAAAATTAAAAAGTGAGTCTAGGTTTTATGTGTGGGATGATCCTTACCTCTGGCGCATGTGTAGTGACCAAGTCATTAGGAGGTGTGTTCCTGATCATGAGTTTGAGTCTGTTTTGCATTTCTGTCATACACTTGCTTGTGGTGGACACTTTGGACCCCAACGGACAGCTAGGAAGGTTTTAGACTCTGGATTATATTGGCCTAGCTTGTTCCATGATGCCCATTTGTTTTGTAAGTCATGCTCTCGTTGCCAACACACTGGGAACATTTCTAAGAGACATGAGATGCCCCAACAACCCATACTATTTTGTGAGATTTTTTATGTATGGGGCATCGACTTTATGGGTCCTTTTCCTAGTTCATTAGGATTTTTGTATATTTTGGTTGCTGTTGATTATGTGAGTCAATGGGTGGAGGCCAAGGCCACCAGGACTGACGATTCTCATGTTGTTGTGGACTTTGTCAAAGCACAGATTTTTTGCAGGTTTGGAGTACCAAAGGCCATCATCAGTGACCAAGGGACACACTTTTGCAATAGGAATTTTTCTTCCCTCCTTCGAAAGTATGGGGTGACACACAAAACATCAACACCATACCACCCCCAAACAAATGGCCAGGCTGAGGTTTCAAATCGTGAGTTGAAACAAATCTTGGAGAAAACCGTGCAGCCAAATAGGAAGGATTGGAGCAAGCGCTTGGATGATGCATTGTGGGCTTATAGGACAGCATACAAGACCCCCATTGGTATGTCCCCATTTCGGATTGTTTTTGGGAAAGCGTGTCATCTCCCCGTGGAAGTCGAGCATCGGGCATATTGGGCTATAAAGAAATGTAACATGGATTTGGCCCAAGCTGGAATTCAAAGGAAGTTGCAAATTCAAGAGCTTGAGGAGATTCGCCTGTCATCATATGAGAACTCAAGGCTCTACAAGGAAAGATCAAAAGCAGCTCATGACAAAATGATCCAACAAAGGGAGTTTCATATTGGAGAGAAAGTCCTTCTCTATAGTTCACGACTGAAGTTGATGCTTGGTAAGTTGCGTTCCAGATGGTTAGGTCCTTATATTGTGTCTAATGTTTTTCCTTATGGTGCAGTGGAGATCACACAAGAGGACACTGGAAGGAGCTTTACAGTCAATGGGCAACGTTGGAAGAGATACATTGAGGGACATCCTACTGATGCAGTGGATTTTATCACACTGCATGACCCCATCATCACTTGATCACATCAGGTTGTTCCTAACCCTTTCACTTTTATATTATTTGTCCTATTTAAAAATTCTGCATTTCATGTGCATATATCATCTCACGGGTTCACATTGAGGACAATGCAATATTTTAAGTGTGGGGGAGGGAACCTTTCAGTTTAGTAATTTCAATTGTTTTCCTGTTAAAAAAAACCAAAAAACAAAAATTGTGTGTTTTTCAAAATTTGTGTGTTTATTTTACAATTTTCTGTGTGTTTTTGAAACTTTTGAGCTGAAATGATTCTCATCACCATTTTTAAATCCATATCAATAAGTGAAACAATTTACCCCTTGAAACTAAGCTTAAATGAATGCTGAAATGACTTTGTTTCAAGTTCAAATATTTAGTAATTTCATGCAAAGTACGCTGAATTTTGAATCCCATGCCAATCTCACTGTCTTTATATTTGAAATCACTTTCCTGTGAGGCTTCTAAACCATTATTTTCATATTCTTTACATTCACCTCACTTCTTGAGAGAGCCAAACCATACTTGATTTAACCAGAATTTGATCTATTCCTGTCAAAACTTGAGGGTTTGAGGTACTTGTGTTTAAATGATTGAGGCATTTGTTTGGTATTAAAACCCCTATTTCAAATAATCCTTTTTTATAATGGCCTACCTTGAATATTTAATCCTTGTAGCCCTTAGAAGCCATGCACAGCCTGTTAGGTTAAGCCACATTACAAGCCAATTTTCCCTATCCAACCAACTCTTGAAGTGAAATTGCATAATCTAGTTGAGCTTAAGTGTGGGGGAAGCTGTCTTGTGTTGTGCCACCACATTATGTGATACTTTGGGTGGAAAATTAAATTCTGAAGAGATGTGTTTGCTGCTAAAGAAAGTAATTATATTGAAAGCTGTGCCTTTTCTGGAGCTTTCATGACAAGTGAAGCTGTGCCTTTTCTGGAGCTTCTAATTGAGGTGGAAAGCTGTGCCCATCTGGAGCTTTCAAGAAAATCATGTTTTAGAAGATTGACATTTTTTATGCTGAAATGATGAATGGTGTAAACCTTTCATGACTTTTCATGATGATGGAGCTGAATTGATACTATGGGGATTGAAGAGAAGACCATATTTAAGTGAAAATTAGATTAATGCAATTTTGCTTTAAAAGAGTCAAGCCCTCCTCATTCAGCCTCAGAGTTTTTCACATCTTAATCCTACCAACCGAAAGCCACAGAACAACCCTGAAAAGTCCTCATGATAAACATATGTCCTTGACTCACATCGGGTAGCAATGTAGGAATCTATCAAGCCTATGGTGACCCTTGTATGAGTTTGGATGAGAAAGACATTGCAAAAAAATTGATATTTGAGTGATGAGAGAAAATTCAAGCGAGGTAAGTGTTTTGTGCATGGGTGGATAAATGAAGTGGAAATATATTGAATGATATAAATGGAGAACCTGAAATAAGGTTTTTTATGAGGCATGATATCTTTTTTTTATTCTTGGTGTGAAATTGATTGATCTTAAAGATATGTGTTTTAAAATTGGTTTTGATTTGATATTGATGTTTACTTGATATGAGGTTTTGCCCAGGTGTGCAAAAGGGTAAGTGTGGGGGAGTTGATAAAACACTATTTTATTGAATATTTTATTGATAATAAATGATATAATTTCCTCACATTGTGTTAAATATGTTTATTTATAAAATATTTGGGATTTGATCATTCATTTGAAAATTTGGTGAAAATTCCAGTTTTACCCTTAATAGTGCACTGTATTATTTCGAAGATAAATATTTTTATATTTATTATTTGAATTTGAAATTTTGTAACAGTGTTCCTAACTTAATTATCTACAACTTTTATTCAGGACACTAAAGCTAAAGAGTTAATTTGGTTGTTGAAATTGGGCCATGAAGTCAAAGTTGGGCTGGGCTCGCCAGAATGGAGAAGGTTCTGTATTTGGGCCATATCCTCTACATACGGGCTTGGATTGAGCCCAAATTTTGAGGAAAGCTCGGGGACATGATGTGGCACAAATCATCCTTCTGGAAGGCCGGTCAATTCACGCGTTTTGGAGGTCAAATGGGCGGTGCAAGTTTCATTAAAATATTTGGCCGAGATTTTGCATTCACACTTGAAACCACTTTAAACCTAGCCTCCCCTCCACTCTATAAATTAGTGATTTTCTCTTTGGAGAGGCTGGTTCGTGCATTGGGAGATTGGAGGCAGAGGAGAATTGGTTTCAACCAAATTCTACAACCATTGTAAGAGAGGTAGCTCTTGAAGCAAGGATCCTCTCATCGAAGCCTCCTTCTCTCCTTTATGTTGTAATTGTTTTGTTTGTGTAATAAACTTCTTTGTTCTTCTTTTATTTCTTCTCTTTTCCTCTTTTTTATTTAAATTTATTCTTATATTAATCTTCCTCTTGGGGCTGGAATTCTTGAGTAGAAGCGATATTGGGTTATACCCATTATAAACCCTTGCACATGCAAAACGCTTCTACGATGATTACGCCACCCATGGAAGAGTAATTTTTAGTGATCGATCTATCTTCTACCCTCTTCATTTAATTATTTTGAATCATTGAGCCTACTGTAATTCACTTAATATGATCCATGAATTATGTTTTTAAATTTTAAGAAACTAAGCAAGCAATTGAACAATTAATACAAAAACACGCGAGGTCGAGATTTTGTGTAAATTGTGAGAGTGCGAGCTTAATCGGTAATACAAGACCACTTGGGATAAATTTGTAGAGTTCAAATATAATCCCTAAACACAACTCATCCTCATTTCCAGAATGGATTTGTGCTCTAATTAACCACTGACCATAAGCTAACCTTAGAACAACAATCAAAGCAGGGTTCTGCGATTGCATGTTCCGAAGCTAGCCTAGGGTTTAAGTAATTCCATCTTTGTGGTTAAGTTAACTCTTGTAGGGTTCGAGGGTTAACAAATTAGAGGATCATAATTAAGTGGATATTCATCTAAATGATAATGATTAATATGTAAATGAAGAGGTAGAGTTAGATCGATTACGCCTTTTAAAATATTTTCTAAAAAAAACATCTTCTTGTTGTGTTATTTTAATCGGAATTCATTTCAAAACTAAAAACAAAAAAAATACAATCTTCTTCCAGCAAACTTCTTCTAGATTCATAAACTATAAACAACCCCCATCCTTTTCTAGTAGTGTTTTTATTCTCTTTTATTTTATTTTTAGAATACCTCTAATAAGATGTTTTAATTCACCTCCTCCTTTGAGAGACGACCTTGGTTAGCCCCCTATGCTACACCAAGTAAACTAAACATTAGCTTCATAGAGTGTTGTGCTTGGAGTTTTATCCAACGTAACTCACTTTTGAAGTTCTTTTGAGAGCGCGTGCGACAATGCTCTTTCAGTATTAAAACTAGAAATTAAGGTAATATATGTATATATATATATATCATGTGGATACTATACCCACTTTATCAAAGTAATACAATAACGAAAAATAAATAAATAACAACCAATGATAATTATAGATAACCAGAATAATTTCATAACTATTACAAGACAGTATCACATGATGAACCAAAATGGGGAAAAATATCCATACCAAAATAGTAGGTATTTTATGGAATCTCACCATTTTATTGCATAACTTTTCATTACATGGTATGAAACAATGGGTATTTTCAAGTTTAGTTTCTTGGAAAAAAGGTACACAATACATGAAAACATAAAACATTGTTATAAAACCACATAAAATAAATCTTCATGGGTTAAATATCGGTTAATTTTAGTACATATAATATCTTAGGGACCCACATAAAAGGAAATGGGTGATCATCAAGCATGGTAATGTAAATATCAAGAGAGACATATAGAATGTGATCTTGAGACATATCAATAAGAACATGAGGCATAAAGATAATGAATGATAAAGAGACATAACATAATAATAAGAAAATGAATAATAACATAGAAATGTGGCTTAAACATTTAAATGAGACATTAATTATCATATCACCAAAGTTTCATCATTAATGTGTTATAAATAAAAATTACCAAGTTTATTTACCAAGGTATCGTAAAACATGTCATATCTAGAGATTAAATTCATTACCCATTGCATTAGAGTGATATCAGGGAATACCATTAATATATATTAATTTAATGTTATCCACATAAATCATAATAAATCATTTCATTAATAACCTATGGAGAATAAAGAATGAGTTTCTTATAAAAATTCTTGGCATAAAAAAGAGCTTAAAGACACGATCATAACGACATTTTTAACCCATGACATAAATGTGAGTTTCTTTTATGTAAATCCCCAAATAAAAAATTGATGTTTACATTTTTTTAATTAAAATTGAAAATAAAATAGTTTTAGGTATTAAAGTAAAATGGAAAGGATAGTTTCTCATGTAAAAGAGACAAATTTGAGAAGTAAATTCGACAACATGATGGGTATAAAACATGGTATTAGAAAAGGGTAAAAAAGGATGGGAAAAGGATATACCATTAATAAAAATACTCTTATTACAATAATTGAATAAAAAAATTATAAAAAATAACATATTTTAGAAATTTGAAGGCATACCCCATTAAAAGGGAACTTTAATGGAAAAGAGAAGTGAAGATTTCCCTTTCCTTGAAGAGTTGTTCCAAAAACATGAGGATGGAACCTTGAGGGTTGAGTTCACCTTTTCGGGACTCATTTTAAGGGAAAATAACCAAAAATACATGAACTATAGATTTTGAGTTATTGGAAATTGAGAAATGGGTGGGTATTTATAGCAGAAGTGGGGGATTTGTTTAATAATTTATAAATATAGGTCTTGGGAATCTGGGATGTAGAAAACGAAAAACCATTGTATCACCCATGGTTTTTTCTCATGATTATGGAAATTTGGGTCAAATTTTACGATAATGTAATCCTAAAAAACTATAAACCATTATTTAATATATAATTTTTTCATGGAAAGGTAAAGATTCCCCAAAGTAATTTTTTAGAAATAAAAATTCTATTTTTAAACTTTTGAAAGTAAATTATTGTTTGAAAAATTTATTAAAATATATTTAAATAACCAATATTAATAAAATAATATATTTTAAGTCATTTATTGTGTTTAATTAATTATTAAATAATTATGAAATGATTATGATGTAATAAAATACACTAAATCCTTACAACTGTATTTTTTACTATTTACAAAAAAATAACGTACTTTAGAAAATTCACATAAATTAATACTAACCTAATTTCAAAATGATGATTTTGAAAATGATGTTTATTTTATTCAAAAAATTCTCTAAATATTCTAATTTTAAATTTTAAATATAAAAATCCATATTTATTGAAAAAATATTAGTTTTTAAGACAATCAAATTTATAACACATATAAAACATTTCCTAGGCCATTATAAAATTATTTTTTCATTTATTATTCAAATAAAAGTGTTTTGAAATAAAACGTAATTAAAAAATAATTCTATTCATTCTACCTTAGTTTGTTATAAAATTTTTATATATTTTCTAGAAAAATATAATTATGTTTTATTTTCATCTAAAAATCAATTTATCAAATTCATCTTAATTAATCATATATTTTATTAAGAAAAATTATTATTAAAATAAATTGATGGAATACAAATTTTATTTATAAAAAGTAAATTAAACTTTAATTAACTAAGGCCTGGACACATAACCCGTTATTACACATGCATACATGCTAAGAGTAAGGTGTGTGATGATGGTAGTTCTATGGGGTACCTTAGCTAACATCGACTGGGTGATAATTTCCAATAACATGAACTTATCCCATAAGAAATTTCATTAAATCTTCAATTATTGAATCCTGGCTTGGGCTTGGTCATGGGAGAATCCCATTGATGGTACCTCCCTCCCATTTTTGGACAAATGGGCTTCAAACAACATGAATCTACTAGTTGAGGCAATTGATTCTCCTTTATTAATCAATTATCCTTTGTCATTACTACTTATAAAAACAAATTATAACCATAAAATTATCAACCAAGGGTATAGTTTCCAACAATCATATTGACCAATGGTCATACAATAGTGGAATCCAAAAGGTAACATATCCCTTTATACCCTATAAAGACTACTTAATTATTTCACTCAAAATTCAATACAAATCAACTTAATTTTATATTTTCATTTTCATAAGATGCTGATTAGTTAACTAATATTTTTCTATTGATGTAGAATTTTCTGTGGGAGTAATTATTCTAGTAGATTGGGGTGATCCTTATTTCCCCTTTTAAGATTTTCTTTTTTATATTTTATTTATAGTTGTAATGATTGTAATTTTAATTTGTTTCATAGCTGAATAATGTAGTGGTCATTATCATAGATATACAATTTTGTTGGTTTCTTTTTATTTTTTATGTGTATGATGTAAAAAGAATTTATTTAGGAATCAAATACCATTTAGAAATTCTAGGTCATTACATTCTTCCCCCCTTAATAAATATTATCTCATTTTCTCAATTTTGAAAAGTTGAGGGTACTTCTATCTCATTATCTCTTATGGTTCCCATGTTACTTATTCGTATTTATGGTTCCTTCTAAACACTTTGACAAGGTGGGTAGTATTGTTTCATAGAACATTTTATCTACTATCCATGATCTCCATCAGCTTCTCCTCATAATAGAGGTCATGTTACAGTTGTACCACCTCCAAATTATGTACATATTAGGGATCATGTATATAATTCCTCAAGAGAGATACATGGAATACATCATGATCCTGATCAAGATTTGGCGGGATCACTAGCCGACATTCCACTACTCCTATGTGACCATGGATATAATAAGGACCAATGTACCTATAGACAAACTTTACTTTCTTTAAAACAATCATGAATCCCTTCTGTGGTGATATCTGGAGGAAAAAAATTTTCTTCGACATAAAACTCCAAGTCCCTTCGATGGTTGTCAGCATAGATCTTCTCCCAAATCTAAACTTCCTTTTTTTGTTGTTGGATGACATAAAACTTTTATGTCATATATTTCACATGATAAACCTTAGATCATGATAAAAAATGATATAAAATGGCACCCCATTCAACCTTAGCACTTTCTTTACATTAATCTTGAAAATTTATTCAAGGGATACATATTCCAGAATAGCGATAAAATGGCCAGTCATGGTGAGTCAGTACACTATAAACCATATCACATTATTTCCATGGGATTTTCTTGGGAGAATAGTGATGGAGTACATAGTGATATTATCCCACTTCAATATTGGTATGGGTAGTGGTTTTAATACCCCTTTAAGAATTTGTCACTCTTCTTTCACTTACTGACACAATAATAACTTTGTAGTGTAGTTGGAAATCTCCCATTTCATATTATACCACCAATAATGATAAAGAATCTCCCTATAAATTTTAGTGCTTCCAAGATATATAGAGAATATAGAGATATGAGCTTCATCCATCAGTTCCTTCTTTATCTTCAGGATAGATGTGACACACATCCTTATACAAAATTCAGTTTACCTTCTCCAATAGTGATGGTTGAGAAATCATTTAGGATAGGGTTTAACATGTCCATTCCCTTAAAATTATAATGTCCAATTTTAATGGGTATTCAATCAAAGGATCTCCTTGAATACTAACCATTTCCTACACAATAAGGTATTTTCTACTTAATTCATTTGTAACTTTGTTGGATCATTTAGGGTGATAATGAATTGAATAGTCATAATCTTTAAGAAGTTCCAACTGTATCCTTTGTCTTGTGTTCAATTCCTTTTGAATGAAAATATACATCAAACTTTTTTGGTCTGTGTATATATCACATTTCTCCCCATTAAGATAGTGCATCCATATTTTCAGAGAAAAAATAACCGCATCTTGCACCAATTCATTCATAGGATAATTCTTCTCACGAGTTTTTAACTGTCTAGATGCATAAGCAATCACTTTTTAATTTTTCATGAGTACACACCCAATCA
The DNA here is from genome assembly GCA_963277665.1 of Viscum album. Lineage (NCBI taxonomy): Eukaryota > Viridiplantae > Streptophyta > Magnoliopsida > Santalales > Viscaceae > Viscum > Viscum album. The sequence continues at coordinate 1,627,079,739 of OY728131.1, read as the reverse complement.
CTTTAATATATGTATATCTACAAATAATTAATCCTTATTCAAAAGACCATAGAGTTAACATAGTTGAATCAACCAATATCTTATTCAGTTCTTGGAAAATTTATTCACACATGTTTGTCTATATTAACTTATCCCCTTTTCGATTAAACATGGTTAGTGGATTATAAATTCATGATGTTTTTTTCTGCAAACCTTCTATAATATTCTAATAAACCAAAGAAACTAAAAATATTAGTTTATAATATAAGATGAGTCCACTCATCTACAAACTTTTTCTTTATAGGGTTAACTAATATTCCATCATTGGTAATAATGTGCCCAAATAATGAAACTTTTTGTAACCAAAATTAAAATTTTATGAATTTTCTAAAAATATTATTCTTCCTCATGTTTTTAAAATAACCCTTAAATGATCCTCATGCTCCTCACAACTTGTGGAATATATTATAATATAATCAATAAACACTACCATGATTTTATCAATGCAGTCTTTAAAGACTCTATTCATAAAATCCATAAATATAGTAGGATAATTAGTCAATCTGAATGGAATAACATAAAAATCATAATACCCATATCTTATTTGGAAGGTATTCTTTGGAATATATTCATTATTCACTCTTAATTGATGAAACCCATATCAAAGTTAAATCATGGAAAAATATTGAACCCCAATAAGTTGGTCAAATAAATCATCAATCCTTGGAATAGGGTACTTTTACTTCACTGTGATCCCATTAAGTTCTCTATAATCAATTCAGAGCCTTATTGATCCATCCTTCCTATTCACAAAGAGAACATGTTATCCCCAAGAAGACACACTTGGTCAGATGAATCCCTTTTCCAAAAGATCTTGAAGTTGTTTCTTTAATTCCTATAAGTCCTTATTTTCCATTCTATATGAGGTCTCTGATATCAGCTTAGATCGAGGTATGAGTTCAACGGATAACTCTTCCTCAACTTCTGGGGGAGGTCCATGTAACTCTTTAGGAAACACATCAATGTATTCCTGAATGATGAGGACATTCTCTATATTTAAACTTTCATTTCTTTCTCCCTCTTCCCTAATCATCTCTAAAAACAGGGATATGGGAGGTACCTCTAGACAAATATTGGGTAATTCCTCCATGAGTCTTGAATAAATAATCTACTTCTAGAAATTCAAGGATACATTCTATATTCTATACAAAATTGGGTGAAATAAAGGAACGAATAGAACCAGAACCAAACAAATTAATTTCTAAATTTGAGATCACAACAACTGTACCTACCACCACATTGTTTAGAGCCTATACTTCAGCCGCCGTGATAGAAAATAACTGAACTTTCTCAATAGGCCTATGATAAGTTTGATGGAGGTTCCTCTATAATATCTTATGATTTGGATATTGATTGGGAAAGTTCCCCCAGCTGTCCACACTTAAATCATTGAACATATGGATCAACATCCAATAACTTCCATTTATCATTAGTTTTGATAAGTTTAGGCTTCACCTCACCATGAAAAGTTTGAGATATATGATCATCCCTTCAACACTTGTATCACTTTACACTCCCATGAAATTAGTTCCTTGAATGATTCTTCACATATTTATTGCACATAGATATTTTCATTTTCTTTCCTCCTCTTCCATTATCAAAGTTCCTCCCTATGTTTTTCTACATTGATCCCTTATTTTAATTTGATCTATGTGACCATTGCATCTCTATGAACTCTAGTTCAACCTTCATAGCAATCCACACTATCTCCTCATAGATTTCATAGTTTTGTTTTGATAGATTCCTCCATAGATGAGATGTTAATCCAAAGAATAATTTATCAACCATACCCTTAGGATCCATAAAAAAGTTATAGGTGTATCAAAATATTCTTATAAAGTTTATCTCATAGTATATCACTGATTCATTTTCCTTCTACTGCAGTTCAAGGAACTCCTTCTAAATTTTTTATCACATCAAACTAGGGAAATATTTTTTAAAGGGATTCCACTTAAATCCTCACAATCTAGAGCATCAATATCCTTCTTGGATTATTGTTTATAATTAGATTCCACTACTAATCAAATTCTCCTTCTAAGCAGTATACTACTAGAGTTACTTTCTCTTTCCTTGAAAAATTAAGTATAGAAAAGATATTTTCTATAGAGCTTATCCATTTTTCAAAAATAAGTGGGGTCGTAGATCCAATAAAAGAACGTGTTTGTTGATACATAAAGGACTCAACTTAAAGTTTTTCCCATCATGGTGAATCTGATCTGTTGACTTGATTCATTTTATTATTCATAAATTGAGTTATTTGATTCATTATCCTCATGAAGTTTTTCAATGGAGATTCCATCAGAACACATTCAGTGCATTGTCCGTTGCACTCATCATTTAATTGGTTCCTCTTATTTACCTATATGTTTCTAAAATAAGAAAAACATAGTGAGAAACATGTTACTTTTATGAATCTTATACTTCTAAAGGTATTTTGTGACTTAAAACATCATGCCTAAATATGTTATTATTCTCTTCTAATTACAATTAAATTTTCTATATATCCTTCATAATGGATCATAAATATCCTATGATTAACCAAAAATATCCCCCAGAAGTATCAAAATAGGACTACAACGACTCCAGTTATCATTCAATGGTTCCTATTCCATGTTAACATAAAGAGGTGTTTTGGGTGTTAACCCTGGGTATATATGTGCCAGAGAAACATCTATTTGGTCGTATCTAGATAAGGATTTATTTTCTTAGAAAACACTTAATTAATTTTTCAACAAAATAACAGGATATTTTCCTATATTTAGACTTATCCTTAGAGTTCTTCCCAAAATTTTCAATTCATAATTTCCATAAATAACCAAACCGTCCTTTGATACCAACAATTTAAGACCACATTTTTATTACATAACTTTTCATTAAACGTTCAAAAATAGAGGATCTTTTAAAGTTTTGTTTCTTGGAAAAAAGTTACATAATAAACGAAAAAGTAAAACATTATTAAAAAAAACTTTAGATACATCTTATTTGGTTGACTCTAGGTTACTTTTACTACATCTCATATCCTAGGGACACACATAAAAGGAAAGAGGTGAGCATAATTCCCAATAAAGGAATAAAAAAGAGAGACATATAACATGTGATCTTGAGAAATATCAATAAGAAAACGAGGCATAACAATAAGGCACAATAAAGATAAATAACATAATAATAAGATCATGAATCATTACCTGGAAATGGGGACACATCATTTAAATGATACATTAATAATCATATCACTAAAGTTTATCACCAATGCGTTATAAATTTAAATTACCAAGGTTATTCACCAAGATATCAGAAAACATATCATATATAAGGAAAAACCACTATATATATTAATTTCATGTGATCCACTTATATAATAATAAGTAATTTCACTAATAACATGTGTAGAATAAAGAACATAATTCTTAAAAAAAACTTGTCATACAAAAGAGCTTAAATACATGTTCAAAACTTCATTATTAACCCATGAAAAGAAATATGAGTTTAATATATGTAAATCTTCAAATAAAAAAGTTATGTTTTTATAATTTTGAATGAACATTTAAAATAAAATTAGTATGGGTATTCAAATAAAAAGGAAAACATAATTTCTCATGTAAAAGCGAGAAATTTGAGAAGTAAATTCGGCGTCATGAAAGATATAAAACTTGGTTTTAGAAAAGGGTAAAATGAGAGGATAAAATGGTATCCCATTCATAAAATACTATTAATATAGTAATTTTATAATATAAATTAGACCAAATAATGTATTTGGGAAATTATAATACAAATGTAAAGGGAACTTGAATTGAAAAAAGAAGCGAATATTTCCCTTACCTTGAAGATTTGTTCCTAAAACTTGAGGATGGAACCTTGGGGGATTGAGGAAAAATTTAGAGGAATAATTGGGAGGAAAAAACCATAAATTATTAGATGATATATTTGGATTGAATGTAAATAGATTAATGGGTGGGTATTTATACCAAAAGTGGGGGATTTGTTTAATAATTTCTAAATATAGGTTATGGAAATCTAGGTTATGGAAAACGAAAAACCATTCACTTATCCATGGGTTTTTATCATGGTTTTGGACATTTGGGTCCCATTTCATGATAATTTAATCCTAAATAAATGAACACCATTATTTAAAACATCTTTTCTTATGAAAAGTTAAATATTCCATAAAGTAATGTTTTTAAAAATAAAAATTTCCATTTTAGAATTGGGAAAGTAAATTCTAGTTTTAAAAATTGATTCAACTATATTAAAATTCTTAATATTAATAAAATAAAATATGTTATGTCATGTATTGTGTTTAATTAATTATTACATCAACATGAAATGAGTATGATGTCATAAAATATACTGAAACCCTAAAACTATTTTTTTACTATTCACAAAAAAATAATGTATTTTAGAAAATTATTATAAATTCACCTTATGTTAAATTAGACATTCTTATTTATAAAATGATGTTTATTTTATTAGATAAATTCTCTAAATATGATAAATTTAAATTTTAAATATAAAAAAAATTATTTAAAAATAATAGTTTTTAAGACACCTTAAAATTTACGATAGTGATAAAAAAAATTCATAGGACATTATAAAATTATTTTATAATTTATTATTTAAATAAAAGTGTTTTAGAAGAATATTTAATAAATAAATATAATTCAAAATACAATTTTTTATTATAAAAATAGTACATATTTTCAATAAAAATAAAATTATATTTTATTTGTGTCCAAAAATAAATTTATCAAATTCATCTCAATTAAACATACATTATTTTAAGAAAAACAATTCTTAAAAAGAATTTATAGAACAATAATTTTATTTATAAAAAGGAAATTACACTTCAAGTAACTATATCTTGGAAACATAACCCCGTATTACATCCATATACCACTAAAGAGTTAGGTGTGTGATGATGGTGGTTTCGTGGGGTTCCACAACTAACATCTACTGAGTGGTAATATTCACAAACTTGAACTTCCACCATATTCAAATTTTTTCAAGATTCAATTGTATGAGTCTGCCATGGGCATAATAAAGGGAGAACCCCAGTGATGATACCTCCCTCCCATGTTCATATAAATGGGATTCAAATGGAAAGACTCTATTGGTTGATACCTTTGGTTCTCCATTATGTATCAATTATCCTTGATCATCTATACTTATAAACAATACTTATAATAGAAAAATTATCAAATTAGTGTATAGTTTCCAATGGTCATATAATGGTAGAATCCCAACAGTCACATATCCCATTATTTCATATAAATACCACTTCATTCTTTCCCTCAAAATTCAATAAAAATCCACTTAAGTGTTATATTTTCATTTCCATAATAGATTTATTGGTTTATTAATTTTTTTTTTATTGATACAGGTTATTTGTGGGAGTGATGAATCTAGTAGATCGGGGAAATCATTATTTTACCATTTTATCTTTTCTAATTTATATTTTATGTTCATTTGTGATGTTTTTCATTTTAATTGGTTTCATAGATGACTAATGCAATGATCACTATTAAATATATTATTTTTTTGGTATCTATTTATTTATTATATGTATGATGTAACAAACATTTATTTAGGAATAAAATATCATTTATAATGTTTGGGTCATTACATATTTCATTTCATATAAGTGTCAAGTTTAAAATGAAAAACCAAAATAAAAACACTGAAAACTCCTAAGAGGGTTTCGACGTCACATTTAGTTCCCTCATCCATGCTCCATCCCAACTCAACCATCTATCATAAGGATCTTTCCCTTATAATTCCCTGTAAACAATAAGTCTATTTAGGTAATGATATATAAGCTCGAGTAGGGTGTGAGTAAAAATCAGTAGGCCACCACCAATAATGTCTAAAAAAGTATCCAGTTTATAATAGTGTTTGCAGTTGTGAAAGTAGTAAAGTATAATAAAAAAAATTTAAGCAGTTATAACATTTTATTATTCTTTAATTAAACACATAAATTTCTTGGGTTCATTTTGAAACCCTAACCATCAATACCTTCTTCAGGCCATGCCGGAGTATAAACCATATCACTTAGAGAATCAAAATTCATTATATCCTAGTCTTTTATCAATTATTTATTTCTAATTTTATATCATTGGTAAATGGATATTCAGTCTAATGTTAATATTTTGGATCTAGAACATCATGTCTATCACTCCATGGGTATTTGGAGCATCAATACTTGTCCCACACCCAATGGGTATTTAGATAATCAGTCCCTATCTCATATAATAAAATTCACATCCATGAAATTGGGAATAAAACATCAATTGTAGAACACCATGTCTATTTGGAGAATCAGTCCCTATCCCACACCCCATTTATCAATCAATCATGCATATATCAAATATATCTCATTAATTAAGGTCAATCATCATTAAAATTATTATCAAATATTATCATCATGGCATACCATTTCAATTTATCATAACAATCATAGTTCTTCTTTTAAATCACATGTAATAATATGAACAATTCACTATTAAACCATTTATCAACATTTAATAATAATATCCTATAACCCTTTACATTTAATCCAACAAACCCATTAATTCTAATTAATAGTCAATTCCATAATCCCATTAATTGACCAAATTCATAAATTCTATATCCCACTAATTCCATAACCCCATTATTACACAAATTTCATAATTAAATTAATTAATTTATCTAATTAATTATTCCAATTAACGATTAAATTTTTAAACATGGAAATTTAAATTCAAAAATTACATAAACACAATTACAATTCATGACTAGTGGAATTGATATTTTGACCACCTACCTCAAGTTCATCGATGAGAGTTATCCAAATGGAAATCCCCGAATTGAAGTGGAATGATTGAATTCACAATGGGGTATAAGATCTGAAAGAAAATCCTATGATCAAGATCAAATAGATTAATATACATGAAAACCTAGATCTAAACCATCGCCAAAAGAGTATAAAACTTTCATATTTATTTAGAAAGAGGGACTAGGGAGAGAGAATCAATCTGGGATGAAATAACATACTATATGAGAGACATTACTTCAATCAGATCTTTGATTTTACAAGAACAAGGTTTTTGGAGCCTTGGAACCCTCATGGGAGATTCAAAATTCAAAGGAATAAATTTAGGTCTGAGTAGGGTCAATTATAGATTAATACTGGTGGTTTTGAGAAATTTTTTATAGTTTTTTAGGGGACTAAAATTTTGCATGCAAGATTTCCTATACAGGGAACATGATTTTTCAAAATGTGCACCTGAACCATGTATTCTTATTGTTGGGTTTCATGTTTACTCCTTGATGGGTTCAAATTTTTAAAACCTATATGCCAATTGTGAAAACACCCTCTATTTTAGGGTTATGGTTTACTGGGAAGGGTGCATGGTTTGGGCTAACATTGAGCCAACCATACACTTCCCAAAACCCCTAAAAACATCCAAAATTATCCAAAATTTATCCAAGACAATACTCAACAAAAATATTATAAAACAAGGGTAAAATAGTACCTATAAATGAGAATGAGATATCTACAGAAAAAGTTGGGATCTTACAATCTCCCCACCTTATAATAGCTCATCCTCAAGCTGTACTCCTATTCATTTCTAAGATTCAAAGTGAAAATTATTTGGCCACTGATCACACATATCCACTTCTCTCTCTTATGTTTCCTCTTAAACAAGGCCATGTTGACATAATACTTGAACTATTAGCATACTATTTCCTAGAAAAACTTTCTCATTATGATCCATAATACATTTCAGATGCTCTTCAAAGGATGCATTGTTATCAAGATCAACATCATCAATATCGATCACATGAGAATGGTAAGGGTGATGCCGCCAAACATATGACACAAAGAAGACATTGTGCATAGCACTGTACCTATGTGGAAGAGCTAATTGGTACACCACTTGCCCGATTATCCCTACAATCTTGAAAGGCCCAACTAAACTGGGTTCCAAATTTCCCTGCCTCCACATCCTATGGTGAAAAAATATAGGTGACTCCTGAAGGAACACACGATCACCAAATATAAACTCAAGGGGTCATCTATGTCTATTAGCATGTGACTTTTTCCTTACTGTGAGTTGTATCCATATATTTATAAATCAACTAAACCTACTATGATGTCTCCTGCACAAGACTTCGACCTAATAACTTTGAATCACCTGCCTCTATCCAACATAGAGGTGATCTACAAGGACTAATATGTAGAGCCTCATATGGTTCCATATGAATAGTCTCTAGATAACAATTTTTTATAGGAAAACATAGCATGTTATAGTTTCTTCTCCTAATACCCATCTAAATATAGAATTCATACTCATAGAATATCCTCTAAAACATGTATAGTATGCTATCATTTCCCATATTTTTATGGGTGGAAATTCATACTTAGGAATAACTTTGTACCCAACACTTTCTCAAATACCTTCTAGAAGCATGAAGTAAAACACAAGTCACTATCAAAAACTATACTACATATCAATAAATTCATATCGAACATCTCTCAAACATACATGTCTTCAAACTGATCCACCAAGAAAGTATCCTGAATAGGAAAGAAATTTGCTATTTTCATTAGTCTATCTTAAATCTCCAAATAACATCATTAATCCATGGAATCCATGGAACACCTACCACAAAATCAGTGGTAACATTTTCCAATTTTAATTTAGGAATGGGAGATTTTTTAGTAAACCACCAGATCATTGATTCTCGGCATTTACCTATTGATAGGTGTATCATCATGTCACGAACCCTAGAATATCATTTTTCACTCCGAACCACCAAAAATGTCGATGTAGGTCATGGTAAAATTTAGTAAAGCCTAGATTCATTGACTACTTTGAGGAGATAAATTCACACATTAGATCCGCCCTCATAAGCATAGGAATAATAACTTGGTTCCTGATATTGATGTCCTCATCCTCATTTATAGACCAATATGAAGGTGACCCCCACCTTCAAGGTTTTCCCTCAAGGAAAAACACATATAGATACTCATAGAACCTCTCCCATATTCAGATCAAGAGTGTGGATTCAACTAATACTAATATAAGGGACATATAATCCTATCCCTCTTAAACCAAAACATTCATCTATATATGTAAGTTATCATACTCCACTTAGAACTAGAATCTTGAACTGTCTAAGTCTCTGTTTTCCATCTCAAAGATTAAACAACATTTTTTCATATCCCAGGTATATATGATAGATCAAAATAATACAACTTCATATTCTCAATGCTTCTTAGATTTTAAACATTCAAATCCCTTTATAAAAATATATACATCAAGATATTTTGGTTGGTATACATAGTAAACTTTTATCCCGAAAAATAATTCATCCAACACATGAAAGAATAAACCAATTCCACTAACATGAGGTTGTGAATAGGATAATGCCATTCATGTGGCCTCAAATTATATGACCCATACACTAAAACTAGATCTACCTACATAAAAAATTCTCCATGTATGATACCAAATGCATCAAAAAACACCATATACTCCTCCCCCATCTCGAGTAGGATCAAGATCAGTGCAGTGTTCAAAAACCTCTTTAACAATTAGAATGGATTATCACATGATACAGACCATTAACACTTAACTAACTTCTTTTTGAAGCTTCAATGTGATTCTTCCAAGTGAAGAAAGTCCTGGATGAACCTTTGATAGAATCTCACTAAACCCAGAAAGCTACAAATATTAAAAATAGTTTTAGGATACTCCCGTGAAACCACTGCTTGAACCTTCTATGGGTCCAATGACACAACTTTCATCAAGATTATGTGGCCCAAGAAATTTACATGATCAATAAAGAATTTAATATTATATAGATTGGTATATATTTGAACCTAATCAATACAGAATTGACACTTAGATATATTAGCATAAAACCAATTCTCTGTTAGTGTGGTCAAGACAATGACAAGATGTTGGGCATGATCATCATGATTCTTAGAGTACACCAAGATGTCATCCACAAAACAACCACAAACTGATCGATTTAAAAGTGGAATATTTGGTTCATCAAGTCCATAAACATAGTAGGACCACACATCATCCCTAAATGCATCATGATAAACTAATTTAGTCTATACCAACTTATGAAAGGTGTCTGTGGTGTATCAAAATGTCAAAATCTTAGCTACTGATACCCCGACCTCAGGTAAATATTGTGAAAAACAAGATCCTATCAACTGTTCAAATAGATCATTGATTCATGGAAGAGTATATTGGTTCTTCACCATCATCTGATTCAACTTTTGATAATCAACACATAAGAAAAATGTCCCATATATTACTCAATTTTCAAACTACAAGGACATCGCTATACTATCTCACATAATATTCAAACCATAGGAACTTCACTACAATATCCTCATAGTAATACCACTTTACATGGTGTAACACTTTCCTTACTACAACTTATCTCTGTAAGAACTAAAACAATCAATACATATCCCACAACTAAGTAGTTATCCACCCATAGGGACATCCCAACAATATAACCAATACTAAGTCATTATGCACCCATAGGAAATAAAATATCACTTTTCTATCAATTAAGTTATCTACTCATATAAAACTAGCTATTATATTCCACCATAAAATTTTTATCCACCCATAGACATCATGGTAACACTTTTCCATCAATATGTATTTATTTAATCATATATAACTAGATGAATATCCATATCCATTGGTTGGACTACTCTCCACCCTCAAGGAATCACTCTATTTTTCTAATTTTTCACCCTCTAGGACTCTCCCTACTATAACCTATATTGATTATTCTATTTTCAAGATATGGTAACCTTCAATATATTTATTGGTGTCTAACCTAAAGGAATATACCCTCCTAAAACAACCTCATCACCACTCTATATCAAAGATACATAATGGTTAGACATATTATCTACTATATAATCAATTTTATCATCATCATCACATAAGAAGGATCAGAATCACATATCAAAAACCACTTTTATATACTTGAAAAAAATTCTACATAATTATCACAAATAAGAAATGGATTCCTAACCCCACTGTCTATTTATTTACCCACCTAGGTCGCCACACATATAAATATTATAGGGAATATAATCACACTACATACATATACCATTCCCTTTTCTATGTTCACCACTACTAGATCCTAGGGAGTAATTTAGAAAATCCATAATATTCAACATATATTGGTCATACAAAATCTCCACATTATCTTCTTTAGTAAAATATCATCTCAGATTCACTAAAAAAATCACTCTATACATAAACTACTTCTACATACATACCTATCACAACACATATGATAAATTATGTAATTAATAAATTAACATATCCCTCATAAAAATATAGTATAAAAAAGTTCACTATACCTATATTTTAGTGATAAACTATATTTTTAACACTCTATATCAAGATGTTGTATTTTTTCAATACTTTTATTATTATTTCTATTAATGGATTCCCAAGATTTTCTTATAATTATTTGTGATGATCTTAAAGTTAGTGACATGCATTTATGGATGAATACACTCAGTCTAAAACATGTTTCTATTTATATTTTATTACTAGATAGAGAATAATATTAGATCAAAGTGATTTTCAGAGAAAGAGAATATTAAACTATTTTAAATATATGAAGGCTTGATTTGATATTTTAAGAAAACATCTAATGAAATTTTATTTTTGATGTTTTTTCATTCAAGTGTTATAGACCTATTTAGTGAAACTATTGAGATGATTTGAGATGAGTTTATGTTTCTATAAATTCCTCATGTTCAATGAAACAGGTTCTAAGATAATTTTTTGAAATCAAGTATAAATAGTATGACTTTGAGCCATCGTATGAATTGTTTATATTACCCATCTGTATGAATTTAGAATCATAATTTGGGTTAACGGGTGTATGAGTGTATTCGACATTAATTTAATCCATATGTATCCATTATATATTACATTAACATGCATGACTTGACCACTTTAGGCTTATGCATTAAACTTTGAGTGAGTATATATCTTTGACTTGAGAATTCACTGAGCATACAACTTTGGTGATCATATGACTTATAATTTCACATAAAAATGTTGAAAAATGTAAGAATTAATATTCTAATAAACATAGATCTTGATTATTCTTATTCAAAAATTTCAAATTCAAAAATCATGAGGTGTATTATATGAATAAATATAAATAAAAAATAAATAAGATATAGGGATAATATGTGCACCACAAAGAAAGGATTATTTTCTATTATTAATGTATAATTAATGAATACATGGATCCATTTCCAAAATGTAGTGTTTTTTTTTGGAATAAATAAATTTGTAAGAATGAAATTATTTCATATATTTTTTAAAAAGGTCACAATACTAGTTATATGTTTTCATTCTATTTAAGAGGATAATTTAAATGGAAAACATATGGGTTGTTCTAATTTTTTAAAAGATTTTAATATAGAGGAATAAGGAAATTATAATCACATGTCTTATAAAAGATAAAATATGGAGAATGAGGGGTTGTGTGAGCATTATGGTATCTGCATGGGAGATTTTTTACTCAATATTATGAGCATTAACTATGAGTAGTTATCATCAGAAGAAGATGATGATCGAAATTCATCCTAAAAATAATAGAACATTAAATTAAAATTTGGACAATCTTTATTGATTTGTTATCATTTCCATTCAATAAGAACCGTAAATCACTAATGGGTCATAGTGTTCTATAATAGGTTCATGATCATAATATTTCATATAGATTTTCTTGATAAAAAAGTATATCTTTGCATGAATTGGATAAAACAACTATACATTGGGGACATAGTCAACCTTATGGAGTAAAAACTCCTTAAAAAATATGTTGTGATTAATTTATTATCTACTTTGTTTGATTGATGACCTCATTTACTAATAATTATAATGGGTTATACTATTGTTGAAAAAGAAAATATAAGGCACTGATTCACCCCCCATTTAAGTTCTTTCTACAACTATTTGATCCTATTTAATTAGTATTAGAGCACATTATTTCCCTTAAAGATCTATCACTAGTCTTCCATAAAAAAACTCATTCAATGATAAAGGAGTTCCCAAAATTTTAAGGTAAAGGATTTAATTTATAGAAGGAGATGATGAATCATTATTTTTCATCCCTAGGATGGTATGTTCTTGATACTACATTTCAAGGTTTAAATATGTCAAAGGATATTATCTCATGGCCTCTAACTAATAAGAATAATAATTAGAATGATGTAAAATCTTTAAATTCTATACTAATTTATTTAATAATGAAATAATGATGTTTATGGGATTAAAGGATACCAATGAAACCCATAAACACTCGATACCATCTATGAAGGTAAAAATAATGTGAAGGAATACAAATTTACACTATATTAAATATGTTATAATTAAATTATATGAATATTTTGATGAGTTTTCCACAAGCATTAATATTATTTTTTCTCTATAATAGGATTCATAGAGAAAATTTATCATTCATCTATGGTTAATAAGTTCATTAGAATTCTATTTGAAAAAATTTAATGGTAATGTATTATCATTATAATATAAATATATTGATGATTTTACTATTTTTTAGTTGCATAACAATCTTATTAATTATGAAATAAGAACAGGTGTTGCTATTAAAAGAATAGGGAATAAGGAAAAATAAATATATTTTAAAGGTATCAAAGAATTAATGATTGATAACGAGTATGTCTGTTTATATGGAGAATAAAATTTGGATGATTATACTAAGGCACTTTCTCTAATGTCATGACAATTTACTATAGGGGGAGTAGGTAAGTATAAAGGGAAGCTAACCAAAAAATGATTAAATTATGGGAATATTGGTAATGTTTCTTTTAAATTCCCCAAGATGTTAAATGATGAAGATAAATATTAAGAAACTGAAAAGTTTTTATCTTACAAAGTATGAAATGATCACATGTGAGATGTAAGAATAAAATCACTAATTTTTTTAGATGTAACTTCTTATTAGTTGAAGAAGATGTTTTTGATAGTGATGTGTATAATAATGATGATAATACACATTCATCACCTTCTCATAAATTTATCATGGTTTAAGAAATTGAGGTAGATAATTTTCCAATGATTATTAACACATTGATAATGTATAAGATAAAGAAGATAGTGAGTCAGCCAAATAATATACTATGAGGATGAATATTAATATGTATCTGAAAGAAATTAAATGATTGAGAAATGGGAATAATCATCTTATAAATTTTTTTAAGGAAATAAAACTGGTTTAGACTAAGAAATATAAAGTGAAAAAAAATGAAATTCAAGAATATAGAAAATAAGAAAGTCATTGATGAAATGAACTTTACTATTATCCTTGGGGATATGAGGTTGACAGATTAAAGTAAATATATATATTATTGAAAAGTAAGAAGAGAAAAATAAATGAATCATTAAAAAGGCATATGAAGTCAAATTATAATGTTCTAACTAACATAAATATATAAATTATATTATTCAATTTCATGAACTTGAAATAAAAATCTCATATGAGAGCCTTTCACACAATGAAGTCTTAATTTTTAATGATATAAGAGGAAAAAACATTTTTTTTCAAATATAAGAAGAAAAGTCAAAATTTTATTATATATAGAAATAAAAAAAATAACGAGAATGATATATGGAGAATAGGTAAACAAGATTAGTTGGTGAAAACAGAGCACATGATTGAAAATGAGTTAGTATAGAATGATATAAAATAATATAATTCTTAATTAAGGATAAGTCTTTAGGGTTTTTAATTGGCTTTGTAGTGTGCCTAGTCATAATGTATAAAAACTTTGGTATAATATGTATCTTTCTAGTCTAAGGAAGGATCATACATTAAGTGGGACACATCAATATCAATAAGCTGAGAAAAATTTCAAGTATAAATAGATTGAGGAAAATATTGAGATAAATAAATAATTCGAAAGACTTCAAGAATCATATGGAATATTTTTTAAGGATAGAAATATTTAAAAGGATTCTATTAAATTCACACCAACATAATATAATCTTTATCATAATATTGGTTAGGTTTAGAATCAAAGTTAGTGAGCTCATGATATATAAGTTACATTAAAAAAAGGAAAATTTAGTTTGTGTTTTATATAGTGTTAGTCTGTTAGTATGATTTTAAAATTTTAGTGATTTCTAGAACTGAACATGAGTGAAAATTTGAAAAATTCCTAAACCAAACCCATGAATAAAAATGAACTAACCATAAGAATAAAAATGAACATACCATAATAATAAGAATGAACTAACCATAAGAAGAAAAATAAACTGACTATAAGTGTAAAAATGAACAAAATCCAAGAAGAAAAATTAAATGACCACAAGATAAAAAAATGAACTGCCCATAAGAAAAACAATTAACACACCATAGAAAAAAACCAACCCACCATAAGTAAATTTTTTGTAATGTATTGAACTTTTCTTATCAAGTAAAAAATTTAAAGTGTTTCACCTACCTTATGATGTTTAAATTGGGAAAACTATTGGACCTAACTTACAACATATAATGGTTAAAATTTTGAATAATTCTTAAACCTAACATATGAAATATGTTTACTTAATGAATTTTTCAAATTTTAGATCCAAACATTAACTATTTTACTTGTTATTTTATATTTTGAATTTATGCTCCTTCACATCTTCAGTATGCTGATGACATCCTTCTTCTTTTAAAAGCATCAAGAAAAACCAAATCCTCTATTAAATCCATTTTTTAATCATTGTGAAGATGTGGCTATCTAAAGTATAAGCTGTGAAAAATATTTCATTATCTTTGGTGATGGAATTCTGATTAGAAAACAAAACAGGATAACAAACAAACTTAGAGTCAAGATGGGATCTATTCTATTAAATTACCTTGGTTCCCCTTATTCTAAGGAAAATTGAAGATACAATATTTGGAATACATATTCACTACCATTTTAATCAATTGGACACATTTAAAGGGAAATCTATGTCCATGGTTTTACGGGTGTGTCTTGTCAACTCTATGATCACTTCGATGTTTTTCTACTCCTTATCTCTTTATAGGTGGCCTAGAGATCTCATCAAGGAACTTCATGGCATGATCAAAAAAATTATATGGATGGGTATAATTATGAAAATAAGTTGATCATTGTTTCATGGAAGGAGTGTATTAAACCAATCGATATTGGAGGCCTTTGGATTAAGGATCTCATAATTTTTAATGATGATCTCATTGAGAAATTCACATGTTTCCTGATCTCCAATGATGTTCCCAATGTTTTTTATCCAAAATATTTAAAGGGAGAATGACGAATGGATATAAATTATATTTGGAATCCTCGATCTCATCCACTCTTAGGAAATACTTTAATGGAATCATGTATGATACATAGTGGATGGTAAGTAGGGACTCCACTCTTTACTACTGGACCATTGACTTTCTGGGCAGTCCATTGTAGAATACAGTGAGCATACCCCCTGATTTATTACATATGAACATTACTGATTTAATTGAACAAAATCATAGACATGGAACATTGGTTCCTGCATAGACTTGTCTAGATATTCAAAACTATATCATTATGGACTTTGATACTCTCACATGTAAGCACAAATGGAATAAAAAATTCAACATCTAGAAATACCACAAGTTTCAATGTAGGGAGACCAACAGACCACCTATATGGATAATGAATATCAAAGAACAATTCATCCAACCATCTAAATTTTTTCTCCCTCATAAGATATTTAAAAGTAGGCTTCCCACACATGATCAAAGTAAAAAAACTATAGAGACCATTATATCTTCCTACTATATTTGTTTGAAGGGTAAATAAGATGTTTAAAACCTATTCTTGGATTGTACAATTTCTCTGAAAATTTGGGCCTGTGATGTCTACTTATTTAGGAGGGAATTTGACACTCACATAGAGGTACTTGAACTCATAGAGAATATTTCCACTACTGGATGTAGTGAATAGGTCCAGAACCTCCTGCTAATAGTAGTGGCATCAATCTTATTATCAATATATAATGGAAAGAATTCCATTTTATTCAATGAATAGGATCCCTCCACTTATATGGGCATTTCAGCACTACATAAGGAAATATATACTACGTCAGTGGTACAATGAAGAGGTATGTCAAATTTTTTTGATGATATGAACACTCTTTGGATCTTGGCTGTGATAGATCGGCCAAGGAAAACCAGAAAATCAAGTACATATGATGGATCCCACCAATCAATTCATGGATCAAGGTCAATGTTAATGTTGAAACATATAGGATTCAAGGAACCTCGGGCTATAGATTTATGCTTCGAACACAACATGGTTTTTTCAAGGGGTGTTTCTATCATTACACTAGAATTAGAGTGGCTTATGAAGCCAAATTATGGGCTATTGTGTATTTTGTATGGTATACCATCCAATATAAGTGTTATTTTTTACAGTCTGAGTCTGACTCTGATGTTTCTTTCAAATATTTGAAAATAATAACAATGAATTTACCTTTGAAAATTCTTCCTTATTGGATTGATTTCCTCAGCAATGTCACTCATCTCAACCTCATTATGTCACTTGTATATTGAGAGGAAAATCAAGTGACATATTTTCTATAAAAGAAGGCGTTCATGGAAATTAACATGAGGTGGTCCTTTATGACTTCAAATTATTATGATACAATGGTGAATGCAGACATGTATAGTGTAACACACACCTGCCTTTGTAATAATACCTTGTAATTTTCACATTTACTTGCACCCATTTTTATAAAAAAAAATTATTAGGACCGAATTCAACTGGATCCCAATATTTTTTTTATATTATGAATTATTATATGTTTGTTTCATATGATTATTTTGATTTAATTTTTCTTTAAAAACTCAATTATTATTCTAAATGAATAAAAATTTATTTTTATATATTTTATACTATATTTAAACTATGTTTAATAAATTCAACAATGTATTAATATACATACCCTTTTCTTGGAACTTGGAATGTTTAAATTTGAATTATTTGAAATATATGAAGCATATCTTGCAAGTTTTATGGGATGTTTACAACAACATTTTATTTATGATTTCATTAAATACTGTAATATATTTTATAACATGTTGTAAAACATATTTTAGTTTCATATATTATCAAATTAAACCCATGTGGTAGTAATTTTCATGAGAATTTAATTAATAAATCACATATTTATTTGGGAATGATGAAATGCAATGAGAATTATGATTTGAATATGATGTGCATGGTGGAACTATCTATACTGATTTTTATAGAATCAGATCAAGTGAATGAGGTTGAGGATATTCTTAAACTGTAATGTGTGATATACCTTGGGGATCCAATATAGATCTCCACTTAACTTCAATCATTTGATCCATTATTATTGTGGAGAGAACCTTACCACCATGAAAATAAAATAATTTCTTGTTCATCTAGTTTATATTATAATTTCATATTTATAGTTTTATCTGTTTATAATCATGTTGGGTTACACTACCTTTAAAGGGTAATACAATTTGAGTTGTGAATATCATATAAAATACATACATTAGGGTGTGAATATAGGTTGAAACAAAGAGCAATTTTTGGGTTGTTCCTCTAGTTTGAAAAAGGATTGATAGTTGGGTTATGAATCTTGGTGTACAAATTCATTAACTAGTTGTGACTATAGGTTTTAAAAATGTAGTTGTAAAGGTTTGATACCCCATTCAAAATTATGAGAGTATTTTATAGTGGGGTTCAACTCTTTATATATTTGAGAGGGGTTGAGAGTTGATGTAGGATTAATTAGATATGAAATACTACATAAATAACTATATTCATTCTTTTTTTTATTTCAACTTCATAAATTAACTTATATTTGGTAATTTATTGAAAATAATTTTAAAGGTCAACTAAATCCCATATTGTCTATAATATTATCATCTCATTAGGAATAAATATTTGTTAACAGATCTTGCCCCCTAGTTGGGAATATTTTTATTTATCTATGCTAATAAAATACTAACTTAACAGTCATGGGGAAATATGTATTTTGAGATGTCAATAATGATTTTGAATGATGAATAGATATATTAAAGACCTATACTCTTTTATGGAACTAATTATGGACTCTAATAGTCTTCCATGGATGCATTTTTAAACACCCAAGCTTTGATAGTTGGATAATCATGATGAACCATAAAAAAATTCTAATGTTTCTCCTGAAACATTTGTTGGTAATGATGTGATAAATTTTGTTCCAAACTAAAAGTTAATGAATCTTTTTTACTCTTTAATTAGTATAAATTAATATAATCATGTTTTTATATGAAAAATATCAAAGTAAATTTAGAAAGTATAACAAGTCACTATCTTGGTTCGGATAAATTGATAAGAACCATTTAGATATGTTAAGGGTAGAGTATCATGAATTTAAAATGGTTAAATATGATAGAGTTAATCAGATGTTTCATAGATTTATAAGTATCGTTAATGATATGAGTTATTTGAGAGAAAATTTACTTAATTAAATTCTTGTTGAGGGAGTTTTAATATATTTTCTATAAAAATTTAATGCTAAGAAATTGGTAATTGATTAATGAAAATATTTCATAGAATATTCTTTAAATGATGTTATTTGGCCTTTCTTTCAATATAAGTTGGAATTTAAAAAGAACACTCAAGTGAAAATTGTGGAAAAAATAAAATTATGTTAATTATAAATATTATGATTTATATTATGAATCTATGCTACAATCATTTGAAATAGATATTATTTCTATATAGAAAAGGGTGATATATAAAAACGAAAAATTATTCTTACAGATTTAAAAGAACAATCATAAAAAAGATTTCAAGAAGAAGAAAATATGAATTTATATTTCTAATGAAGAACCTGAAGTTATTTAATACGAGTGAAGAAAAATAGGTCATATCATACATGATTGTTTGGGGATAAAAAATTATAATAAAAGGAGAAAACTATACAAAAAGAAATAGAAAAAATGATAGTTATTTAGAGATACACTTTGGAGTGAGATTCTAGAGATTAATATACCATTGAAAAAGAATTAAAAAACCTATGTTTAATATCATAACCAAAATAAGTTACTAAATTAGATTCCTTTTCTTATTATGAATTTGATGTTGATCCATCTAAATATAAGTTGTATTAAAATATTTATAGAATCAATCATAATATTAATAATATTATTGGATTATTTAAAAATCACAAAGCTAAACATAAGGAAGCAATTTCTGGAAATTAAATATTGAAAAAAATTCTTTTTCCTCCAATAAAAGATTAAGCACTGATCTTGAATGTGTTCAGTAAGAGAATATTAATATTAAGGATTTCTATATAAAAGTGATGAAGCTAAACATAATAAGTTTTTTTTATATTTTATAGTTAAATAAAAGGATTATAGATGAATTTTTTAAATATTGAAATATGATTTTCCATATTTTTTCAAGAGGGATAAAGTAATTATAAAATAAGTAGTTTACATGAAATTAAAAATAAACTAAAACTGGTTTCATATTTGATAATATTTTGTATAAAACATATAAAAATTTCATTTTTAAAGGTTCAAGTGGAAAAGATTTTAGTTTTACTTGATGTAGATGTCATGTAAAGAGCCATTCTACAATTGAATGTTCTTTAGGATTTCCAAAATATATTTTTTACAAAAATACATTTATATATAATTAATTATCTTCCATGTTTCTTAGTAATACATGTATAAAATCTATATGGGTTCTAAAAAATTCATACACTAATCTTATAAGACCCAAGTTTACAGGTGTACCAAAGATTTCTTTAATCCTTTTTTTGTAGAAATATTTTTTTTAGAATAATATAAAAGGATGTGTGGTACATTGATAGTGGTTGTTCATGACATATGATCAACAATATCTCTAAATTTATATCTTTTAATATGTGTGATGGGGTGGTTGTTGTGATAAATCAATGTGGGAAGTAAAATGTTTTTGGAGAAGTTGGAATTTCAAATTCGGTTATTATTCCAATGGTTCTATTTTTCAATGGTTTGAAACTTAATATAAT
Organism: Viscum album; assembly: GCA_963277665.1. Classification (NCBI taxonomy): domain Eukaryota; kingdom Viridiplantae; phylum Streptophyta; class Magnoliopsida; order Santalales; family Viscaceae; genus Viscum; species Viscum album. The sequence continues at coordinate 1,627,058,605 of OY728131.1, read as the reverse complement.
ATTCATCTCAAAAATTTATGTTGATGAAATGAATATAAAATTGGATTATGATAAATTTATTGTTTTCAAAGATGAATTTGTACTATTTTATGATAATAGAAAAGATAATATTTGTTCAATTAAATTTTACAAGTAAAGTGAGAAAAATTTAAAATGATTAAATTATATATTATCTTACAATTTTTATGTAATAATATATTAGTACATAAAAAATTTAGGTTATTAAAAAAGATCTACATAAAAAAATGATGTCAGAAATACCCAAATTAAAATTAGACAACACCCATGTATGTGATTCATTCTTAAGTGGTAAACAAAATTAGAAATATTTTATATCAATTGATGATGTAAAAACATGTAGAACACTTCATCATTTATATATAGATTTTTCCCTCTTAAAAATTCCAGTCTACGAGGAAAATGATATGTATTTTTTATTGTAGATGAATATAATTTTTTTAGTGGGATTATTTTATTTAAAATAAATCTGAGTCATTGTAAAAATTTATTCCATATTGTAAAATGGTTCATAATGTATAGGTTCTCTAATATTATCACCTTGAAGTGATAGATTGTTGGTCCTAGTAAAAATCTACAAATAACATAACAAATCTCGTATGAGTTTGGGGAAAAAAACAAATCTGGTAATGTAATAATGTAGATTAAAATCAATAAAGAGATTGGTACCACAAAGAGACCCATACATTCCACATAGTGCACATGATATGTGAAATATCCACTCTGAATGGAACTCATATTAAATATTATAATTTTTTATGGGTGTGTAGGTACAAAAACCCCTTAAAAATGAATTTCTATTTTTAGGAGGAGGTGGTGAAATAACACCACCTAGAAATGAATCTCCATTTTGCAGGAGGTAGTAGTGAAGTAAATCCCATTTTAAATAAATATCCATTTTGTAGGAGGAGGTAGTGAAGTAAAGATCCCCACAAATTAATATTTATTTTGTAGGAGGAGGCAATTATTTATCACAACCACAAACAATTTTAATCCATTTGTGGTGCAAGGTTCCATTTTCACCTCATGAAAAAACAAAAAAAATCATGTGAATGATGGTTTTATCACTCAAATTCACGGATCCAGGTATTCTAAGAATCCAACTTACTATCATTGGAAAATGGTTATTTTCCATGCCTATAAATACTTGGTCTTTGAAAATAGGAGGATGGATGTATGGACACCAAAGAAGACTATACACGACTTCTATAGGTAATTCACCTAATGCATACTATAAAGGAGAACAGTAAAAGGAATCATTTATGATTACCTATCTAGACACCTGTAAAGAGTTCTCTATTTTTGACAAGATACGATCATCATGAATTAGTCTCTTTTGTGGAAACCTTCATGATTCCCCACATCAGATAGCAAAGAACAGTATTCCAAATGGGGTATCCTAAAAATCATTTTCCCTTTTACCATTTAAAACCTCTTTCTATAAAGTGATCAACCACATATTGGCCCATTCATGAATAATCCATATGTATTCACGTCTCTCATACCAAAACCTAGAAATACTCTTATTAAGACTTGCTCCACAAACACCAGACTCATTTCTCATAGGGATAAGATACACTAATGTTTCCCCCATCATGTTTTTCATTCCCACGGTAATAAATACCCATATTCAACCTCCCACCTAGGTGGGATCCTCAAAATTTTCACAGTCTTACATTATCATGGTAATGAGAATCCTGACTTTATGAATGGTGGAAGATGGCTCATTGGTCCGAGTTATGATGTTTGTTTCCCATAGACCCACCCTCATTGTAAAGAATCTTTTTTTTATATGTATTGTTTTAGAACATTATAAGGACTATTTTTGGAGATTGGTGCAGATATGACATGAGATAATGAGGTATATTGTTCCTAGAATTAATTATTGAAATATATTAAATATATTAAATCCAAAAACAAGTAGTTTTCTAATTTTTTTAATAAATTCATAATGGAGACTTAGATAAAAAATATGATTCTTTAGTTGAGTTCAGAGCATGGGTTTTACCCTTGGTGCAATATAACATTAGAGTGCTTCATATGTTTCGGTTGGGTGTATTCATGGGAATATGTTTAAATAAACTAATTGAAAAAATTAATTAATTACCCTAACCTATGTTTTTTCTATAAATATGATCTTACGTAAAATTTTCAGGTTTAGTACATAAACATAAAAATTGGGAGGCACAATTTGAGATCATTTGAGGAGCTTTATCTAGTGAGTGATGATCAGATCATGGATAATTGATTAGTTTGAAACTAAACTCAAGGATCATTGCACTGACAAAAACAAAAAATCATTCATCTCTAGTTATTGATCCAAATCAAGGTAGGATGATGTTTTATTTTTATTATTTCCCTATTGTTTATTTATAAGAAGAATTGAATCAATTGACCAACATATTGAATCAAAAATTGATCATATTACATGTATGTGTTTATCAGTGGGGATTATTGGGAGAATTTTTTATTGAAATTAGGTTCTTCAGTCATTATTATAATGGAAATGGATTGAGTCTAACCAAATATGGCCGAGGTTCATTCCCCTTTGGTGCTTATTGGATTTCTCCCTCCTTTATTGTGCATTCATCACCGATAGTCATTTTTACTGGTGTTTCAACAAATATTGGAAAATTAATCATTGAGAAACCATTTCTTGGTGCAATGGATTTATATTGCAGATCTAGGATTGGATTGATGATGGGATTGAGTTGTGATTAAAGATGATTGATTGGGGAAGGATTTAGGAATACCTTTCTTTATATCTTTTGTGTTCAATGATAGAAGAAACATGTGGACAATATTCGAATTAATTCAAAGGTCGAGAACTCGGTGATAGATGACCTTAAGGCCTGAATAGTCGTGTTCCTTGATTTTTGGTGTAGTTTATGGAATGATTGATAGCTAGAGGAGCAGATGATTATGCCTTAACTAGATTTTAAATTATTGAAAATCCCACAGAACACAACATGTAATCCATGATTACATGTTGTTTGGAGCCCTAGATATAATTCTAGAGTTTTTTTTCATAAAGTTAAATATCACATGGCATGTGACCCCTGTCACGCGATGTGTGACTCTACCATGAATCTCAATATGTACCTCATAGGGTATTTGGTCATGTCTAAGAGTACACAGTATCATAAATTCCGTGTACTCTAACATAGACATGACCAAGCTAGGCATACATGGGAAGATCCTTGTACGTGGATGTGTTCATGAGTTCATAGGATTAGACACAACTTGTTCTCTGAAAAATATATAGGCACAAGAATGTGGTGTTATATGTAAAGACCCAGAAATTTCAAGGATTTTTTTAAATACTTTGGAAATTTATGAGTCTGTGGCTTCTGACGGCACTTGATTCTGAGGCCCGGTGTGCCCAAAATATATTTACGAAGTTTAGCTTGGGTACATTTAGTAAATGAACGAGCGGGTTTTTCTATCTTTTGAACCGGTGCTCAGAATTAAAATCCGAGTGCACTGATGAACTCATAGCACCAGTAATTTCTTAAGGGGACCTTTACCGTAGTTGTGTTTTGTGTGGGATGGAAGTTAATTTTTGGGGTTGAATCTTAAACTAAATAAAATTTTGTGGTACACAATTTTATTTTGTGAGTTGGTTATTTCCTCCCAAGTGTGGATATTTGTGTGTTGGGGCCCACACGAGCACCAACCTTCATCTCCCCATAACTCCACTCAACTCCCCATTAATACCCCTTATTTATTACTTTGAAAACTCCACATATTCATTATGGTGGAGCCTTCCTACCTCCCTCATGGAATTAAATGTACCAACCTATCAATTTAATATCAGCGTTAAATTAATTGGGCACTGCTTTGGAATTAATATGAATTGCATGATAATTATATTAATTGGGATCCTCTTATTTATTTTTTTTGGCAAATCACTTTTCGTAAAAGACTCTGGGGAATTAAAGGAGATGTGATCCTTCATTGACGAAGAACACCTCTGGAGAAGAACACGAAGAACTTCTTCCAATGACGCATCTTCCTCGGATGCACCTCGATGTCAAGGAGCCTACATCCCCTATGACAATGAACCTTCATCCATAATTGAAGGAATGAAACCGTTATTACGCAACGCCCTTCTACCGCTATGCTCGTCTTTTGCAGATCAACGACGTATGACAATAACTTTGAGGAAGGGGGAATTTTTTGTAATCTTTATTTATGTGTTTTATACTCTCGAACATAGCGTTTAATTGTTGGGTGATGTTTTGAACCACTAACATTGTGGGTACGAACTAGCGAACAAGTCCAGACCCACCGATATTTTGTTCTTGATGCACGGGGTGTTTGGAGACGATGAAACGAGACCGAAATGGTGATTTGGGGCCTTCACAATGGAGTTCGGATCCCGAGATGATCGCAGGTGCAGACAGAAGAAAAAACGGACCACCAGAATGACTCCGGTGGCAGCGGCCGGCCGCCTGGAGGCAGTGGTGCCTTGGTGCGCCGCCTGTAGGAGCCCACTGTGGCACCACCCATGATGGCGAGCAACGGATATCGCGGCTGCACGGGATCCAGGGAGACCAGCGGCGCCATCCTGGCGCCGTGTTCGCAGAACCAGGGGTCGCGCCCCCCGCTCGGCCAGCTGGCCGAGCCAGCTTACCCCCCCCCCCCCCCCCCGGCTGGGCCGGGGTGGGTCATGTGGACCGGGCCATGCCCTACCGGGCTGGACCCAGACCCGGGTCGGGTCAACCCAGTTCGTGTCGACCCAGGGTGGGTTGGGCCGGGTCGGACCGGGCCCAGACCCCCACTTCGGACCATTTTTCGGCCTTTTGCCCATAACTTGAACTACGGACCTCCGATTGATGCACCATCAGTTGCATAGGAATCCTAAGATCAAGAAGATCATTTCAGTATATTACAATCGAGGTTTCAGCAAATTTTTTTAATGGACGGGTTGGTTCGAACCTGAAACCAACTGGGCCCTTGGAGCGGAAACACTTATAACTTAAGGGTCGGACGTCCGATTGACGTGCCATCAATTATGTTGAATTTATTTTGATGGGACGGTTATTTTGGAATACTTCACTTGAGTTTTGGATGCAGCTGGAGTATGGTTGGGTTGGTTTTAGCTTAAAAACCAATTGGGCCCCTAGAACGGAAAAGCCAATAACTCTCGGACTCGGCGTCCGATTAACGCACCGTCTATCGCGTTGGGTTTCTTTTTATGAGACAGAACTTCATGATACATCAACTCTGGACTTAGTGATAGTTGATGTACCAAACCCCTTGGCTCGAGGATCGGACACTCCCAGAATCGGGCGTGGTGTGTGCGGGAACCCTAGGGCTGGCTGCGACTGTGACGACTACCATGCTGGGATCCTCTGTGGATTCGACGATGATGATGACTGTACATAGATCCTCCGGTAGCGAGGAAGACTGTACTTGGATCCTCCATGGGTTCGACAGCGAGGGCGACTATACTTGGATACTCCATGGGTCCGGCAGTGAGGACGACTGTACTTGGATCCTCTGTGGGTTCAGCAACGAGGACGACTGTATTTGGATCCTACGTGGGTTCGACAATGATGATTACTATACTTGGATCCTTCGCAGGTTCGGCAGCTACGACTTCAGTACTTGGATACTACGTGGGTTCAACAGAGGATATGATTCAGAGGCTACATCTAATCATCTCCACCCTCTTCGTGAGTAGTAAACTTGTGTGAGCTGAGTCTTGACTTTAAATCATTATCTTTGATGTGATTGACTATATTTCCTATGTGTATTGGGTTGTGCTTGGGCTCGAGAGTAGGATCCAAACTGAGATTGATAACTTAGGTATATTTATGGGCATATACCTAAGTAGGGTTGGTTGATTCTTTGGGATTGTTCCTTTCCTTTGTGTTTTATCCTTCGTAGATTCTGGGAGACCTTCATGGGTCCTAGGGTCCCTAATAAGTATCGTATACTCACCCCTACATGGGCTATGCCCGCACTACATTGTTTTGGATGTTGAAAACAGACAACACTGATCGTGGAGGAGTCTTGTGGAGATGGACGGTACCCATAGGTGGACCACCTAGTGAGGCATGCACAGAGCTGACAGACGGACCCAAGGTGACGAGGAGACCATCTGTACCCATGCTTCAGGTGGGATTCCTGGAGGACGACTCAGTGGTTGATGCTTTACTTTATAGTTATTTTAATTTCTTTTTCAGTTGAACTGTACTCTCAGTTGGGCTTGAATACAGACCCATTTACTTTTGTACTCAGTTTTACTTAGTGCTTACTTCACTTGCGTACTCTGTTGTGTTGTTTACTTATATGAAATGTAATGCCTTCCCTTTTATCGGAATTTACGCATTTGGTGCTAGTCGCCATCCTCTGTCCTATGAAAGGCAAGCATGGGGTAGCCACGACACAGGCCCCGAGGATGGGTCGTGAAAAATTGGTATTAGAGGATTCGGTTCTACCGCATAACTCAAGTCTCTGATAATTTATTTTCTATGAAGAAATAGTGTTTAGAGTATTGAGTATGGTTATCAGTCTAGGGAGTCCAGTGTTGGTGCTGCGGCTGATGTATCCATACACCAGGACCCTGACTTCTGATTTTCGACTCAGTGCACGAAAACATTGATTGCTTGTGTGTTTCAGAAGTTTTCTTTGTGATTACTTTTGTCATCTCACCAAGTATACCATGTTAACTATGGCACACCTTTTTCTTTTTTAGGATGGCCCCACGAAGGCAGCCAGCCTGGGTTCCTAGTTACGTGTGAGATGGAAGCCCACCGAGCGATAAGGCCTCGGTGCAGGGCCCCATTATAGCGGAGGCACCAGGAGTACCGCTACCCACTGAGCCACCGATGCTACTAGCCTCAGTAGCAGAGATTGAACGCTACCTGAGTGCATTTCAAGAGTTACGGCGACAGAGGCTGCCCAGGTTCCACGGAGAGATAGACCCTCAGGCAGTTGAGGATTGGCTGGAGGATATCGTCAGAGTCTTCAGATTGGTAGGGACACCAGCTGACCTCATGGTGATCCTTGTCACGAGTCTACTTCACGCAGCAGCAGGTAGATGGTGGAGCCTGATGCTACAGGTGCACGAAGAGGCATATCTACTTTTGACAGACTTCGAGAGTCTCTTCTGCTCGGATATTGTTCCAGCCACCCTTTGTGCGGTGCGCATCCAGGAGTTACTTCATCTGCGGCAAGTCAGTATGACAATAGCTCAGTATTCTGTGAGATTTACCGACCTATCACTCAATTCCACGGACATGGTACGAGACCCATTCTTCCAGTCCCGGACCTTCGAGCAGGGATTGAGGCAGGAGATCAGGGCTTCGATGGTCTCCATCAGCATTTCGACGTAGGCAGGAGTGCTAGAGCAAGCCCTTGTTGTGGAAAGATTTATTGTTGAGTCGACGCCAGCAGCGAGACCCACTGTAGGGCGACACATAGCAGAGTCTTCTACAGCCAGCAGTAGACGTCGCAGAGGTCCAAGATGACCAGGCCATCAGGTGTAAGAACCCATGATTCTGGTTCGGATGTATAGGGCACACGAAGTAGAGATAGCCATATGAGGGCCAGACAGTGCTATGCATGCGGCGGTCAAGGCCACATGGCTCGGGACTGCCCGACCTGACATACAGACGAGCATCAGATAGTGGAGGGACCTCCCAGGAAGAGGCATAGGTTCGACCGTGGTGGTCCGCAAGGTGGAGGCGGATGAGGAAGAGGAGTTGGCCGAGCAGTAGTTGGTGGACGACGTTTCGAGGCTCCACCACCACCACCCCCAGGAGGTCCACCCCGACCACTAGGAGCTGGAGGACAGAGGCAGGCTCAGCTCCAGGCAGTGGAGTCTTATGACCACGGCGCACCTGAGACGATTCAAGGTACTATCTCTATCTACTCCACCCTTGCTAAAGTTCTTATAGACACAGGTTCCAATCATTCTTTTATTACCACTGCCCTTGTTCGGATCTCGGAGATTCCGATGAAGCCATTGGCTCGATCCTTACGGCTAGAGACTATTACGGGATCATACTCGATGATTACGCACTGGTGCCGGAAGTGTGAACTTACTCTAGGAGGTGAGAGCTTTGGCTGGGATCTTCTCGTAGCGGCATCGAGGCCTTACGACATCATCTTGGGTATGGACTGGTTATCTACAGTCCATGCCTAGAACTACTGTATTAGGCGTAATGTGTGGTTTGTCCGCATGGATGGGACCAGTTTCACCATCACCGGTGAGAAGGGAACCTTTGCAATGCAGGATGGACTTACACAGAGGATAGGGCAGCCGATCAAACATCAGTTGGCTAGTCTCATCCTAGGAGTGGTTGATGTGCGGAGTATGAGTTTTCCTATTGCGGTGGATCAGTATGCGGACGTTTTTTCTGACGATGTTCCAGGACTACCTCCTTGAAGAGAGGTAGACTTCTACATAGACCTGTACCCCGGGACAACACCAATATCTACTACAACATATCGGATGGCTCCCGCTGAGCTTCGTGAGCTGTGAGTATAGCTGGAGGACTAGCAGGGGAAAGGATTTATCCGACCCAGTATTTCACCCTGGGCTTCTTCGATTTTGTTCTCCAAGAAGGTGGATGGGAGCTTGAGACTGTGTGTCGACTACTTTCTCCTGAACCAAGTGACCGTAAGGAACAAGTACCCACTCTTGAGGATTGATGACCTCTTCAATCAGCTCAAGGGAGAACGATGGTTCTCAAAGATAGATCTTAGGTCAGGCTATCACCAGCTCAGATTTCGAGACGAGGATGTGCAGAAGACAACCTTTAGGTGTCAGTATGGACACTATGAATTCTTGGTTATTCCCTTTGGTGTGAACAACGCTCCAGCAGTGTTCATGAGTCTCATGAACAGGATCTTCCAGCCTTACCTCGGTCGGTTTTTTTGTAGTCTTCATTAACGACATACATATTTACTCGGCTACTGAGGAGGAGAATTCCTACCACTTGAGGGTTATACTGGACACACTCCGAGAGAACCAGCTTTATGGTAAGTTCTCGAAGTGCCAGTTCTATATTCGAGAGGTTAACTTCCTAGGACCCGTCATCTCGGAGGCGGGATTTGCAGTGGACTCAGTGAAGATCGATGCGGTACTTGCTTGGGAGCCACCCAGGAGAGTGATGGAGGTTCAGAGTTTCCTAGGTTTGGCTGTATACTATTGGAGATTTGTGCTAGACTTCTCCAGAGTTGCAGCACCGCTTTCAGCTTTTATGAAGAAGGGGAAACCCTTCGTGTGGTTAGATAAATTCCAGCAGAGCTTCCAGAAGCTGAGACAGAGATTGAACAGTGTGCCCATCTTGAGGCTACCGGAGGAGGGCATAGGGTACGTAGTTTACTGTGACGCATCGGGGACCAGACTCGGGTGTGCCCTGATGTAGGAATGAGCAGTGATCTCTTATGGTTCATGGAATTTAAGGAAGAATGAGTAGAACTATGCTACCCATGACCTGGACTTAGCAGTAGTGGTCTTCACCCTAAAGATGTGGCAAACTATCTGATGGGTGAGCGATTTACAGTCTACTCTAACCACTAGAGTCTCAGGTACATTTTCTCGTAGAAGGACTTGAAACTGAGACAGCGGAGATGGCTTGAGTTCCTCCAGGAATATGTCTCTGAGATAGTCTATACTCCTGGTAAGGGGAACGTAGTTGCTGATTCTCTTATTTAGAGATCGGGAATACAACTGCTAGTGGAGGCGGCATAGCATCTAGCTGCATTGTAGATATCCTTTGTGGATAGAGATGGGGCAGCCTTTCTATAGTCTATCAAAGTCACTATTCCACTACTTCAGTGGGTCAGAGAGGCACAGTATGGGGACGTTGACTGTGAGACGCGACGTGTTTAGATTTACACAGGGCAGGTGCCTGATGGATTTTCTGAAGGAGGAGAGCACGTCATCCTCTTCAGGGGACGTACCATGGTGCCAGTTGCACTGCAGGAGGAAGTGTTGAGGGAGTTTCACACTTCCCCTCTAGAGGTACATCCTGGAGTGGAGAAGATGTACCAGGACCTCAGATAACAGCATTGGTGGCTGGGTATGAAGAAAGTTGTAGCAGAGTTCATTTCACGATGCCTCACTTGTCAGCAAGTGAAGGCGGAGCACCGGGTACCGGAAATCTTGGTACAACCCTTAGAGGTTCCAGAGTGAAAGTGGGACGAGATATCCATGGATTTCATGAAGGGGCTTCCACTTAATTCCAAAGGACACGACTCTATCTAGGTAATCATAGACGAACTGACCAAGTCGGCCCACTTCGTTCCGATCAGAGAGCAGGGATCAGTAGAGAGATTGGGATGCCTCTACATTCAGATGATCATATGGCTTCATGGTGTGCCATCGTCTATCATCTCTGATCTAGATTCTCACTTTAATTCCCGGGTTTGGAAGGGGTTACAGGAGGAATTTGGGACGCATGTATGCCTGAGCACCACCTTTCATCCTCAGATGGATGGCCCGACGGAGAGGACCATTTAGAATCTCGAGGAAATGCTACGTGCATGTGTCCTTGACTTTGGTCATAACTAGGAGGATCACCTACCCTTGGTGGAGTTTGCGTACAACAACAGCTAACACTCCACCATCGGGATGGCACCTTATGAGGCACTGTACGGCTGACCATGCAGATCTCCTATGTGATGGACTAACCCTGGGGAGTCAGCACTTGTAGGACCAGATATGGTTTAGGCTATGACGGAGAAGGTGCAGATCATCCAGGAGCGGATGAGGACTGCACATAGCAGACAGAAGTCCTATGCTGATAGGAGACGAAGACCACTGGAGTTCAAGGATGGCAACCACGTTTTCTTATGAGTCTCACCTCGATGTGGATTAAAAATATTTGGTTGGGGCATCAAGTTATCTCTGTGCTTCATCGGGCCTTTCCAGGTCCTCAATAGAGTAGGTGAGGTGGCTTATCGCATGGCCCTTCCACCTCAGTTTCACCGGGTGCATGATGTCTTCCACATATCTCAGCTGAGGAGATACGTGCATGACCTGACCCACATCATTGATCATGGGGAGCTGGACATCGATGATAGGGCTACATTCATGGAGGTCCTGGTGGAGATTGAGGATCGATAAGATCAGGTCCTATGTGGATGGTCGATTCCTCTGGTGTGCTTTCGTTGGCAGCACGGGAACCTCCATGAGAGCACATGGGAGCGGGAGGCTCATATGCGTGCACAATACCCTCATTTATTTTCCTAGTTTATGTTGTAGCTTTACGGGGACATAAAGACCTGAGGTGGGAGTAATGTAAAGGTTCTGAAATTTCAAGGATTTTTTTTAAATACTTTGGAATTTTACGAGTCTGTGGCTTCTGACGACACTTGATTCCGAGGCCCGGTGTGCCCGGAATCAATTTCTGAAGTTTAGCTCGGGTACGTTCAGTAAATGAACGAGCGAGTTTTTCTATCTTTTAAACCAGTGGTCGGAATTGAAATCTGAGGGCACCAATGAACTCATAGTGCCGGTAATTGCTTAGGGGTACCTTTACCACAGTTGCGTTTTTTGTGGGTTGAATGTTAATCTTTGGGGTTGAATCTTAAACTAAATGAAATTTTGTGGTAAAAAATTTTATTTTGTGAGTTGCTTATTTCCTCCCAAGTGTGGATATTTGTGAGGTGGGGCCCACACAAGCCCCATCCTTTATCTCCCCAAACTCCCCTCAACTCCCCATTAATACCCCTTATTTATTACTTTAAAAACTCCACATATTCATTATGGTGGAGCCTTCCTACTTCCCTCATCCCATTAAATGTGCCAACCTATCAACTGAATATCAGTGTTAAATTAATTGGGAACTAGTTTGGAATTAATATGAATTACATGACAATTCTATTAATTGGGAGCCTCTTATTTATTTTTTTTGCCAAATCACTTTTGGGAAAAGACTCTGGGGAATTAAAGGAGAGGTGATCCTTCATTGATGAAGAACATCGTTCTTTAACGAAGAACACCCCCGACGAAGAACATGAAGAACTTCATCGAACAACGCATCTTCCTCAGACGCAATGTGATGTCAAGGAGCCTATTTCACATACGACAATGACCTTTCCTCCAACGTAGATGGAATTCCACCATTCTTATGTGATGTCTATCTACCGCAACACTCATCTTCCATGGATTGACAACGTATGACAACATCTTCGAGGTATGGGAAATTTTTGTAATCTCTATTTATGTTTTTTATACTCTCAAACATGTCGTTTAATTGTTGGGTGATGTTTTGAACCACTAACATGGTGGGTACGGACTAACGAACAAGTCCGGACCCACCTCTATTTTGTTCTTGATGGGCGGGGTGTTTGGCAATGACAAAACAAGACCGCAATGACGATTTGGGGCCTTCGCAGTGGAGTTCAGATCCCGAGATGATCACAGGCGTAGATGGAAGAAAAAACAGACCACCATAATGACTCTGGTGTCCCGCGGAAGACTGCAGTGGCACGGGTCACCGGCGCGACGATGCTGGCGGCCGACCGCCTGGAGGCGGTGGCGCCCCGGCGTGCCACCGAAAGGAGCCTGTCGTGGCGGCGAGAAGCAGATCTCGTGGCCGCGCGGGATCTGGGGAGACCAGCGGCGCTATCCTGGCTCTACATTTGCGGAACTGGGGGCCGCACCCTCCGCTCGGCCAGCTGGCCGAGCCAGCTCCCCCCGGATAGGTCGGGGCGGGTCACGCAGACCGGGCCGGGCCACACCCGGGTCGGGTCAACCCGGTTCGGGCTGACCCAGGGTGGGTTAGGCCGGGTCGGACCAGGCCCATACCCCCACTTCGGACCATTTTCAGCCTTTTTCCCATAACGTGAGCAAAGGACCTCCGATCGACGCACCGTCCATTGCATAGGAATCCTCAGATCGAGACGGTCGTTTAGATATATTACATTCAAGGTTTCGATGAAGTTTGGGAATGGCCGGGTTGGATTGAACCAGAAACCAACCGGGACCTTGGAGCGGAAACACTTATAACTTAAGGACCGAACGTCCGATTGACATGTCGTCAACAACGTTGAATTATTTTAGATGGGATGGTTGTTTTGGAATACTCCACTTAAGGTTTGGACGTAGCTGGAGTATGGTTTGGTTGGTTTTAGCTTAAAAACCAACCGGGCCCCTGGAACGGAAAAACCAATAACTCTCGGACCGGGTGTCCGATTGACCCACCGTCTATCGTGTTGGGTTTCTTTTGAAAAGATAGAACTTCAGGATACATCAACTCTGGACTTCATGACAGTTGATGTACCTACCCCCTTGGCTCGAGGATCAGACCCTCCTGGAATCGAGTGTGCTCTGTGCGGGAACCCTAGAGCTGGCTGCCACTACGACAACTACCGTGCTGGGATTCTCCGTGGATTCGATGACGATGACGACTGCACTTGGATCCTTTGTGGGTTCGGAAGCGAGGAAGACTGTACTTGTATCCTCCATGGGTTCGGTAGTGAGGACGACTGTACATGGATCCTCCATGGGTTCGGTAGCGGGGATAGCTGTACTTGGATCCTACGTGGGTTCGACAATGATGGTTACTGTACTTGGATACTCCGTGGGTTTGGAAGCTACGACTTTTGAACTTGGATCCTATGTGAGTTCGGCAGAGGAGATGATTCATAGGCTACATCTAATCATCTCCACCACTCTTCATGAGTAGTATACCTGTTTGAGATGAGTCTGGACTTTCAGTCATTTTCTTTGATGTGATTGACTATCTTTCCTGTGTGAACTGGGTTGTGCTTGGGATCGAGAGTTGGAGACGAACTAAGATTGATAACTTAGGTATATGTATGGGAATATACCTAAGTAGGGTTGGTTGATTCTTCGGGATTATTCCTTTCCTTGGTGGTTTATCTTTCGTAGATTCTAGGAGACCTTCGCGGATCCCGGGGTCCCTACTGAGTATCGCATACTCACCCTTGCACGGGCTATGCCCGCACTACGTTGTGTTGGATGCAGATGATGGACAACACTGATCATGGATGAGTCTTTTATAGCTAGACGGTACCCGGAGGTGGACCACCTAGTGAGGTATGCACGGAGCGGACGGACTGACCCGAGGTGCTGAGGAGACCATCTGTACCCAACCTTCAGTTGGGATTCCCAAAGGACGACTTGGTGGTTACTGCTTTACTTTTCTGCTATTTTACTTTCCTTTTCAGTTTTTCTGTACTCTCAGTTGGGTTTGTATACTGGACCATTTACTTTTTTACTCAGTTTTACTTAGTGCTTACTTCACTTGCGTACTCTGTTGTGTTGTTTACTTATATGAAAGGCAGTACCTTCCCTTTTATCAGGATTTACGCCTTTGGTGCTGGTATTTAGCCCCTGGACTATGAAAGGCGGGCTCAGGGTATTCACAACATGGGCCCCGAGGATGGGTCGTGACATGATACATGGGTAGTACCAAGTGCAAAAGAGACATGCCCTATAAAACTAGTACATACTATATACCCCTTCAATGAAGTATTAGAGCCCTTATCTTATTTGGCTTCAACTTGTTTTTTTGGGAGTTTTCCATTATTCCATTCCATGAGGGTTAGTATGAAATCATGTCCTATATAGAGGATGGTGATCCCTTTAGTGGGAATTTTTTGATAAAGTTGTTGGAATCCTTACGTGAGGTCGGAAATGAGATCCTCTATAACCATATTTCCCTAAGTGGAGTTGTTGGTATCATCGTGACTAATAGTAAAGGGGCACTAATCCTCTATATTGAGTGTTATTTCATATTGAGTTGTTTGTATATCCTATGACCTGGGGTGTTTTCCTTATCTATGTATAATTCTATTTATACTTCTTGTGTATACTTATTATACTGAGACATAATGAGATGTATATCTCGGATGAATGCTACTAGTGCTATTTGACTCATGGAGCATGGATCCCATACAAGTTATATGTGGAACCTTCGAGATGGATTGCGAGACTAGAATTATGGTTGTGACATTACTTTCAGATAACATTTCTTTATTGAGTACATATGGACATTCTTGTTATATATTTTACAGACATATACCTGTGATGAGAAGAATTTTATTCTTGATGTTATATGATTAGTGATTTCGGGGTGTCCTATTGGGTATTATGACACTTACCCTGGCATAGACTCTTCCCACATGTGTCGGGTCTTATGTTGATGATCAACCATTTGAAAGAGTCCTAGAGGGACTTGGACTATGTAGAGATTAGTGAGTCAGACTAACCTAGGTGTTCTCTAGAAATTACCTTGACGATGGTCCCCTTCTATACTTTCATGTTGGACATGTTTTCAGAATCTTTATGGTGGGATTATATTTGGTTATTTTTTCTTTCCAGTATTTGTTTTCATGCTATTATATTGGGATTTAGATGATTGCATCCATGTTTTATCAGTTGTTTTACATTTCATCAATGTATGGGATTTGATATGTGTGTATGTTTATAGGTAAATTAGGATAAGGCCTCTCATGTGAGTGAGATTACTAGTCAATGCTAGTCACCAACCCATGTGCTATTAGAGGTTCACTTGGGTTAGTCATAGAACATAACCCATTGGTATGGGATGTAAAAGAGTGTTCTCATAGTAGTCACTTATACATTGGGACTAGAAACTATGAGATTATTTTTCAAAAATAGTGTTAAGTGTTTAATGTTTCACTTTCAGAGCCGATAATATAGTTTTGATGTTTTTTCAGGTATATGCATACTACAGGGTTCTGATCACCTACCTTTTGACTCGGATCATGTAGAAATTTGTTGCGCGAAAAAACATTGGTACATGCATCATTTAAGAAATGTGTTGTGGTTTCCATGTCCTTGAGTCGGATCTCTAGATATACTCATTGACCATGGTATATATTATCTACTTATGGATTCCTCTGTGATGTATACTATCTAGGATTAAATATCAATATCATTAGGATGATATCCTCATTGATGAGGCTTTGATACATGAACCTTTTTGGAGGTTTTCCATCTAGGTGGTGCACAAGTTATACCACCACCTTTCGAGCAACATATGGTATGCATAGTACCAGAATATGATATATGAATATAGAATGAGCTTCATGAGTTTTTGTAATAGTAAACCCTTGGGTTCTGAGTTAATCCTGAACCACATGTGGATGAGGATTGTATTGAGGCGGTGATGTGACTTTTCTGTCTTTTTAGGAAACTAAAATATTAGATGGTGGTGCTAGCTGTTATCCTTCTCCTTGTCTCCATAGGATAGTGGTTGGGTTTAGTAACCCCACCACATGATGAGGAAACTCTAGAATTATAAGAGTTCATGTTCTTTTTCATAGAGGAGTTTGTTCCATCTATGTAGAGGTTTGTGTGAATCTAGTAGCTTATATGTATTGAATAGGGCAATATGATAGTGGAAGTGTATTAAAAAATTTCACCATCATCTCTTGGTACTCAATGGATATGGTTCATGACCAATTCATTCAGTCTTGAATCCTTGAGGAAGGAATGAGTAGAGATATTTGGGATCATGTTATACCTTTATGAATTCCTACCTATACCAGGGTGCTAGAGTGTACTTTTGTGGTTGGGTGTTTCCTGGATGAGTAGAAGGAGAGGATTGTTACTGGTAGTGGGAACATAAGAGAGAATACTTTGACAATAATGTCGGTCTCATGGATCTATACATGTAATAATGTTTAGGAGGAGATCCTAGGATAGAGGTTCTATAGTTCAGGGATCACAAGATGGGTCTAGTTAGCCTTGGGAGAGGAAGTACTACTATTGTGAATACATGGTACATCTTGGTTGGGATTTCCTAGCATGAAGTATGGCTGATATAGTGATAGTGGGTGGGCCACCTATACAGAGGCATCGACTTGAGAAGATAGTTATAAAGGGTGGTAGTTATGGTAGATGATATGGGAGAGAATATGGAGGTGGTATATGTTTTGACTTATTACTAACACCATCCCCAGATGGTAAATTCCAAGTTCAAGGAGATTGGGGACAGGTTCAAGGGAAGTTGAAGGAAGTTTAGGCTTATGAATTGGAGGCTCTCAAGATTATTCAAGGTATGATATTTGTTTTTTCTACTATAGTTTAAATACTGATAGACAAATTTGTAGTTCATTAATTTATTTCCACTTATCTAATTTGAGACATATATATTATATTTGAGCCAATAGATCGATACTTATGCTTGGAGACTTTTACTGGAGATGAATTAGTGACTACACACTTATTATGATAGTGTGACCTAACTCTTGAAGGTGATAGTTTCTATTGGGATCTCATTGTAGTAGTGATGGGGCCTTAAAATTTCATCTTATGTATGGAATAGTTAGCTATAGTTCATGCCTAGAAATACTAATTCAAGTGAAATATGTGGTATGTCCATATTTATGGAACTATGTTTTCCTTTTTGGGTGAAAAGAAAACCAAATCTGTGTAGGATGTACCCATGAATTAGAGGGTCCATCTGATTACACATCAATTGGCTAGTATGACCCTTGGTGTAGTGAATTCTATGAGTATTCAATTCCCTACAATTGTGGAAGAGTATGAGGAATTATTTCTTGAGGATGTTCTAGACTTACCTCCCCACATTAATATAGACTTAACCAATGATATAAACCTTAGGAAGACCCCAATATCAACACTTTCATATCAGATGGATCTAATAGATATTTGTGAGCTGAGGGTGCAGTTGGAGTACTTGTCGAGGAAATGCTTTCTTAGACCCAGTGTTTCACCCTATCCAACCCCCGTGTTGTTCACCAAGAAGATTAATGGGATCTTGAGGTTATGTGTGGAATACCATCACTTAAACCAAGTGACTTTAAGGAAAATTTATCTACTATCTAGGATTTATGACCTCTTTGATCAGTTGAGATGGCCACGATGATTCTTGAAGTTTTACCTCAGATCAGGCTATCAACATTTGTGAGTATGGGAAAAGGATATATCAAATATTAAATTAAAATGTCTCTATGACCACTATGAATACTAGGTGATTCCCTTTAGAATGATAAATTACCTAATAGTGTTCGTGGTACTCGTTATCTGCATGTTTCATGATTTTTTAGTCCAGTTCATGGTAGTCTTTATCAATGATATCCTAGTGTACTCAGCATCTTAGGGGGAGTATACAAGACACTTCATGATGGTTTTGGACATACTATGAGAGAAACATCATTATAGTAATTTCTCAAAGTTATAATTATGTCTTAAGGAGGTCCAAATTTTATGACATGTTATCTCAGCAGATAGTGTAGTAGTGGACCTGAAAAAGGTCAAGGATATTTTAGCCTAAGAGCAACCCAAGTGAGTGAAGGAGGTGTAGAGATTCCTTGTATTGGAATAATACTATCAGATATTCATAATTTACTTCTACAAGATATCATCTCCCTTGAAATATTTGGATCAAAATGGGCATCCTTTCATGTGGACGGAGATGTGGTAGCAAGCTTTCCAAGAGTTGAGGTAGATATTGATGAGTACTCCCATCTTGAGATTGCAAGAGGTGGCTATAAAATATGCAATGTTCTATGATTTATTAGGGTATGGTATTGGTTTTGTTGTGATGAAGAAGTAGGTAGTGATTGACTATGGTTCATGTTAGTTGAGACCACATGAGCAGAACTATGTGACCCATGATCTTTAGTTAGAAGTTGTAGTTTTCACAATGAAGATGTGGTGACACTACCTTATCGGTGATAAGTTTATCATCTATTATAACCAAAAGAGTCTCTAATATATATCCTCTTAAAAATATCTTATCTTGAGATAGAGATGACGTAATAAGTTCCTCTAGGATTATGACTTCACGGTTTTCTATACTATTGGGAAGGTGAACGTGGTAGTAGATGTACTCAGTATGAGATCTTGTTCGGAGTTACTGAGTGAGGCATTGGGGAAGTTGGAATTATTATAGATATACTTTGTGGATGTGGATAGATAAATTTAGCTCCAGTCAATGTTTGTAACCCCTTTTATTTTACAGTGAGTTAGGGAGTTACAATGTCGGAATACAGTCCATGAGACCCTACGTACTCAGATATCCACATGGCATGATCGTGATGTATTTTATGGAGCTGGGGAGAATTTTGTTCTTTTCAGAGGATACATAATGGTATAAGTGATGATACATGTGGATATTATGAGATTATTTCATACATATCTTTTAGAGGTACGTCTAGGTGAGGAAATGATGTACTAGGACCCCCAACATTGATTTTGGTAGCCATGTGTGAAGAAGGGAGTTGCAAAGCTTATCTATAGATGCCTTACTTGTTAGCAAGTGAAGGATGAACACCAGGTTTCTATAGGTTTAGCTCAACCCTGTGAGGTTATAGAGTTGAAGCGGGATAGGAAATCCTTGGACATCGTGATAGGGTTACCATGTATGTATAGGGGACATGATGCTATCTGGTTGATCTTAGATAGACTAAACATGTCAGCCCACTTTCTGGCTATTTAGGATCAGAGTTAGGTAGAGATCTTAGGGAAACTCTATGCACATGAGGTATTCATCCTCCATGGAGTTCCCTCAATGATCATTTATTACCATGATGCTCGCTTCACATCTCTGTTATAGAAGGGATTTTGGGAGAATTTTGGGACTTATCTTCATTTGATCCCATATTTCCACCCTCAGACTAACATCCAGACCGAGCAGACCATTCAGGACTTGGAGGAAATTCTAGGGGTTTTCATGTTCAAATTTGTTTTTAGTTTAGAGGATCACCTAATATTGGTTGAGTTGGTGTAAAATAATAGCTACCATTCCACCAGTGGTATGGAACCATTCAAGGTATTTTATGGACGTCCCTACAGATCACCCGCATGCTGTATTAACCCAAGGGATTTGGAACTTATAGAACAAATGTTTATGAAAGACACTAATGAGAAGGTGAATATCATCCAGGAGTAGATGGGGACTTCAAAAGGCCATTGAAAATACCATATAGAAAAACAATAGAGGCTTTTGGAGTTTAAGGAGGGAGAAAATGTATTTCTATAGGTTTCACATCGACATGGATTAAATAGATTTTCCCAACGCAGCAAGATATCTATGAGATTCATTTTCCCTTTAAAAATATTGTTTAGAGTTAGTGAAGTGGAATACCGCTTAACTATACTTCCATAGTAAGATTGGGTACATTATTTTTTCTATATGTTGCGGCTAATGTGTTACATGTATGACCCACAATATGTTATTAATGAGGGAAAGTTGGAAATTAAGGATTGATCTACCTTTACTAAGTACCTATTATAGACAGAGGATCGTAAGGAAAGGATCATTCTTGGGTGATTTATTCCCATAGAGAATGTCCTATGGTAGCATACAAATCTTTAGGAGATTACTTGGGAGCGGGATACTTAGATGCATGATCGGTACCCACATCTCTCTCTTTAGACTTTTGTTTTGGCTTTTTTGGATGCAATTCCCCATGGTGGGGAGCATTCAACGACTCAGATTTTTACAAGTATTATTTAAGAATATTATATGGATTTTTTTAGAGATAAATGTAGAGACAATGTAAGATTACAAAGTTCAGTGTGCCCATAATTAATTTTTGAGAAAAATTAAATATATTAAATGAATGTATGTGATATTTTCCTGAAAAAGTGGAATAACATCTAAAAAAAACTCATATTGTAAATAGGTGGATGCTATTGAGTTCAAAGTGTGGGTTTTACCCAAGGATTTATGTAACATTGGAGTGAGTTGGATGTTCATATTGGGAGCGATCATGGGTGGGAATTTATATAAATAAATAGATTTAATTAATTATCCTAAACTATATTTTTTCTATAAATACGTTGTTATGTACAATTTTTAGTGTTAGCTGCATAACCTTGAAAATTGGGAGGATCCATTTGGGAGAGTTGGAGGAGATTCCATTGGCAAGTGAAGACCAAATCACGGATCATCGATCAGTGTGTGGCATAACTCAAGGATATCACCAATGACAATGACATAAAACCATTATTTTTTAGAGATTGATCCCAATCAAGGGAAGGTGATTTTTTATTTGGATTCTTTACCCATTTTTTATTTTTACAAAGAAGATAAATCAATTGACCAAAAAATGATTCATGGATTGGTCTTATTATAAATATGGGTTTATCTGTAGGGATTATTTAGAGAATGTTTTATTGATATTTGGTTCTTAATTTGTCATTATAATGGAAATAGATCAAGGCCAACCAAACATGACTATGTGTTTTCCTCTTTGGTGTTTCTTGTATTTATCCAACCATTCTTATGTTTTCATCACTAAAATTGATTTTCACTGTTGATTTGAAAAATACCAGTAAGTCAATTGTTGCACGCCCACTTCTTTGTGTAATAGATTGATATCGCTGATCCAGGATTGCATCGATGAATAGATCAATATATGATGATATATGATTAATTGGGGATGGATTTAAGAATACCATTATGCATATCTATTTCATGTTATGATAGATGAAATGGGTGGATGATCTCTGAACTGATTTCAAGTGTTGAAACTTAGCCACTGAAAATGAAAAGGCTTGGCTAGTTATGTTCCTTGATTTCTATCATGGTGCAAGACTGGATAATTGACCAGAGGAGTGGAAAAAATGAATGAACCAGATATGGGTTTATAGAAAAACCCCCAAAACAAAATATATAATTTGGGATTACATGGTGTGTGAGGCCTTGGTTTCAGTGACAATATATCCCCGAGAATGTTAAATCTTACACAACATGCAACCCTTGTCACACGATGTGTGGACCCTGTCACAGGGCATGTGGCTCTACTAAGTATCTAGACACATACCTCAGAGGTTACAAAGGCATATCCATGATTACATGGTCTTAGACATGATGTGTACTATGATATATACATGTCCATGACATGTGTACAAGAGAAGAGCAATGTACTTGGGCACGGTCAAGAGTAAACAATATAAGACACACGTTATACCATGACATTGAAATGGACATGGTAAAAGTCCATGATACATGGTAAACACCTGATTCTGAATGGAAATTCCTTGTAATACTAGTACACACAACATGCTCCATAAAAAAATTCATAGATGTCTTGTCCTCTTTATCTTGTAAAGGTTTTGTTAGGGATATTTCCCTTGTTCCATTCCCCGATGGTTAGGGTTCAATCACATCCTTCACACAGGGTGGTGATCCATTTACTGAGACTTCTAGGATAGATTTTTTGGAATCCTTCTATGAGACCTAGAGTGAGATCCTCTATCATCATCTTTACCTAGGTGGAGTTCTTGTAATCGTTGTGACAAACATGATAAGGATGCCAATCTTATACTTAGTGAGTGATTCTAGATTGAGTTGTTGGTATACCGCATGACCTTAAGTGTGATCCTCATTTATGTATCATTATCTTTATACTTCCAGTGTATAATTATTATTGAGAGACCTGATGAGAAGTATATATTGGATGGGCGCAATTAGTGTCATCTAACTCATGGAACATGTTCTCTTGAATGAGTGCTATATGAAACCAGATTCCTAGGTTGGCATTACGGTTGTGACTTTAATTTGGGATAGTGATTATTTGTTGAGTATATCTGGATATTCTTGTTATATTTTTTTTAAATAATATATCTATGATGAGTTAAATATTATTCTTGTTTTAATGTTCTTAGTAATTTCAGGGTGTTCATATGCATATTTTTGTACTCACCCATATGTGGTATTTTCCTACACATATTGTGTCTTATGTAGATGATTAACCTTTTGATGGAGTCCTTGAGGGACCAGGACCTAATGAAGCTTAGTGATCCAGATTGACTGACGTGTGTTTGAGAAATTACCTTGATAACATTCCCCTTTTACACAATCATGTTGTACTTTTCTTCAGAATCTTTGTGGGGGGATTTTATTTAGAATTTCTTTTCTTTCTAGTACTTATTTTCATACTATGATAGTGGGATTTAGACGTATGCATGCACGGTTTATCAGTTATTTTACATTTCAACAATATATGGGTTTGGATATGTGTGAATGTGTGTATATACATTTGGATAAGTCATCCCATTTGATTGACATTCCTAATCGATGCTAGTAATCATCCCCTGGCCTATTGGAGGGGGGCTTGGGGTAGTTATGACACGGGCCCCATTGGGATGAGTCATGACACTCAACCTATCTCTCATATGTTAAAAGGGGAGGGGATGGGGATATTACTAAGGTAATCCCTCATAGAGTAAGACCATAGTATTTATAGAATTCCATTCCTCCCATTATTCACATACTCACCCTTATCCACCAGCAGATGAATGAGATTTTGTGAATTTCAAGATCTTTCACTTCATTTTTTTTCACACTGACCATGACTGACATGGTTTTATAGGTTAGCAGAGATCATGTCATTTGCATTACCAAATATCCAATCAGGCCTTCTATTTAGTGTAATACAAAACCATGTTATAACCACCACAAAAGGGACATATTTCTAAAGAGGCAACCTATTGGGCCTCCTCCATAGGTATATTCCCCGACCTTTTAAACTATGTGGGCATTGATTCCTATTAAAATGGGATATATAGGAATCCTCCCTAAGTTTCAAAACCAACACCCCATACTCACCCTAATATTATATAGGCTATATTCATAGTAGGGGAATATCCTACCATGTAGGATATATCCCTTCTAGGTATCCCATTCTATTTCAGTGTAAGTCCCACATCAACCTTGGTTAGGAACTTTTCACTTAGACATCATGGCCACATGATGTGAAACTATACAATATAGTCTACATCATAGGAACTTATAAGCTATAATTTATCCCATTAAGTGTAACCAAACTACATGGGTTCTAATTCATTTTATAAGTATACAAAGGAATCTCTTATTATGGGCTTCATCCTGACATCAAACCAACTCTTGTCTCCCTAAATGATGAAAAATTCTAGAGTTCCCCACACCATAGCTTAAAAAAGCATCATGATAATAAAAATTATAAGAATATATAATCCATATAAATAGAACCATTGATGGAGAACCTCATATATATAATTATGTATCCATTGACGAAGAAACACAAATAAATATCAATGATTCTAAAGATAATAAATACCAAAAATTGATTGTTAATATAAGGGTGATCCATTATATATTTGGAATTTAATACAGGATTATTTAATATTACTTAAATCTATAAAATACTATCAGATTAAGAAATAATTCCCCCCAAAAGTAAATATGAGCTTGACCTCCCATCTTCTAGACCAATGTGAGTTCCTATGTGTTGTTTAAATCATTTATTAATGACCAGATACCTTCAAAAATAAGGTTTGTGAAACATCATTAATAATGGAACCATTGGGTGTTTTCAGTTGCATGAATAAACCCCATTGGAAACATATTGAAAAGGGATGTGAAATAAAAAATGGCGAACCAAACATTAATGATTGTGAAACCATATTCACCCCCCACAATCAATCATCAAGAAAAATGTTTTTTATCAGAAACAACAATGGTGAACCTAATGTGAATCCTTAACCAAAATGATTATGTTTCCCACATGTAAGGCCCCTTTTATGCTTTCAAAAAATGAATTTATGAAAATCATGGATTTAATAAAATTGATTATTCATTTATTAGTCAATTGAGATGCATGTTTGATGGGTATTTCTTATTTGTGTTTTTCGATTATATGAATGAAATATCATCAGAACTCCATTTAATTGAAATTGAATATTTAAAATAATCAAAAACTTATTAATTCATTATTTTAAATTAGGATCAGCATATAATTAAAGGAAACCAAAACCTATCCATCGTCTTCAATGCCAGGTATCAAATTCACTAGTTTTAGAGTATCATCACAAAGATAATATATCGACCCTAGAGGATACACATGAAGCCCCCAAGGGATAAATCCCCACCATCCATCCACCAAACAATGACTGGTATAAAATAAGAAGATGACACCCATTTACATATCATATAATTTTGGGAGTCTATCCTTGTAATGTAATAAAATGTTCCTCCATTATCTCAAGAAGGAAGATAAAGAGGTCACAATTGAAATTCTTCCTACGACACAGAGGTCCCACTAAAGGGATCTTACCAGAACCTACCACTACCAAAACCACAGAATATCTAATACTTAGCATGATGAGGGTTCCACCCTCTAGAGTCTAGACTAGGTTACATAGAACTTGGAATCCATGACAGCCCACCAACAATAGTTTTCAAGCTATAGGGAATAGTACCATACCTCTTCTACCTCTAGAGAAACCGGCCAATCAAATACTACAAAAAACTATAAATAGGTTAATACACCTACTAGATCCACCAAGACTTATAACCAAGATTAGTAGTAATCAGAAAAGAATTTTGTGAATACTGAAAAAAATAGGGGGATGAACCATGTCTCTTATCCCCCCCAATGGACATCAGTACATGTCGATAGGAAATATTGGATAGGAATGGGTCTACATTCCTGATCGAACCACAAAATTGGAATATATCACCATTATAGCTATGGAAATAACAAATAATATCTTGAAAATGATTAAAGTGAACACATAAATCTCTAAACACATCTAAAAAACCTTCCAAGATATAATGATGGTAGCAGGTAATGGTTTAAGGGAGGACACACAAAGATACCCCCACAATTAGGGTGACGCATCAATATAATGTGAGGTTCACTCTAGAGAATATATGAATCGCTTATCCCATTTGGGAGGGTCTTTGAAAAAATACAATGACAAATTGACAACTAGATCATGTCCATATCCATTTTCCAATTGGAGTTCATCAGTCCATCCTAGTGGCCACTCCCGGTAAGGCATATATCCCTTCAAAAAATTCAATAAATCTGTTAGAAAATTCCATCAAAAACATGGGTTCTAATAATATAGGACCCCATATATGAAATCCTTTAAACATATTTAGATACCCTAGTCATACACATGAGAGAATCCAAAAATAAGAATCACTAAAGGTGATTGGAAAATGAATATAATGTCTACGATCCATACCTAATCAAATATAGTGTTATTGAATCCCTAAGATGTTTATCTATGGAAACTAAGGATCTTACTCTTCCATTACCAAATTATGAAGATAATAGTTACAATTGCGATGGTAATCGCTAAAAAATTACATCCAGTAGTTCCATAGGTCCTCCTTAGTCGTCTTACCATGAATGATTACATTGTCACAATCTGATCGATAAAAAGATTCCATCTCTTGACGAGTGTCTCAGAAACCCTCCTCATGGAGAGAAGTTAAAATAGCAAGAAGGATCTCCCCTTTCCATTGTCCACCCTAAATGTAACCCAACATATAGGATTTAGAATTTCTTATTTCATTCAGACATCAATCTCTGATGGTATTTCACCCCATAATGGAATTTGTTGTGATGGTCCTCCCTTCAGTGAAAGTTTATTTCATCAATAAGGTCCTTCCCTTATCGAATCAACTATGGGAAATCCTTCCTATCAGAAGTAACTTGAGAAAATGTGGCTAGTCATTCCTGATTACTGATAATTAAAAAGTGATATTATTTCTCAACTAGAAGTAAACCAAAATTAACAATCATTCTTTATACCAACATTGGATTTCCTATCTTCCAATATGATACTGGAAATCTATGAAAACCTTCTTGTTTACAATAAAAAAATTTATAAATATCCAAATTTGTTAGATTAGGTTGAGGAAACTTTTACAAAGGATGAAGAATACATAATTCTAATGAGTATATATCCAGATAAAGATAGTATACTAACCATTTTCTAGCCTTTAGCCACTTCTCAAAATAGTATTTAGGAGGTGTTGTTAGAATAATGTGTGCCTGACGTCTACCTAAATCTATGTAATACTCTTAATCACCTGAAAACAAAAGAATTTAATTAAAATTAATATATGTTTCATGTTAATGTAATAAAACAGACATGTCATCAAATAAATATGGTATCCCTTCTAGCTGTGTGAAACTCGATATTGGGAAATCAGCAAGGAGACCTTTAGCACACTTATCTCAATGTGTTAAAAGTGTTTCATCAATTGATCAACTGATTCCCCATCTAGTGTTCATATTAGGGGATGGGGTGAACACATTGTGTATCACTTTACCTATCTCCATGATCATAAAATCATACCAAAGGTGTCATCATGTAATGTAAATGTATCAATCAAACCATCCTTGAGAAACATGATTTTCTCCCAAAAAAATGGTATGCTATACAAAAACCCTCCCTAAACGACTCTCAAAGACATCAGGCCAAAAGAGAGAATTACTTTAAAATAATTTTACACCAAGAGTATGAAAATATTGGGATAGTATCACACTTAAGAAAATTCAATTGTAATGTAGTGCCATTTTTTGGAAGAAAATGTCTTAGGTGAGAATCACACAATACACCCAACCCATGTTCGAACAAAGATCCATAAAATCAAGATAGTGGTCACAACAATTATATCCATGAAAAAATATGATAAAACCTAGCTCATAGATATGGTGGATTTTTTAACACAAACTTCAAGGGTAACAAATCAATCTAGTAATTTTATGACTTCAGAAAAACATAATCCCTATCCCAATAGATTGGGGGATTTCTTACCTCATCCTCCTCCTCAAAAGAATTCGATATTTTCTTATTTAATGGGAGTGCTAAAAATTAATTCCTTAAGTTCATCCTATATAGTGATTTGATTTTATTTCTAGGAACATGCACAACAAAACTACCAAGAGATTCTATTCATATCACCATTCACCAAATGATTCCAAGAGTACCAGAAAAAGAGTAGATGAAGCTATATGGAGGGAACAAAAAAAAATATCTCAAGGGTATTAACACTCATGTTGATCACAATTATTTTGGTATTTATCCCCAAGACAACCAAACTTGTTTTTATTATCATACTTATTTGACACATGAAACATGTTATTCATCAGTGAACATTGTTATCACCATCCTTGATGATGATACATAACATGAGTATGATAAAGTAGAATAGGAAAAGGAGGTTTCTATTCATAATATGGTCCTCACTGAGATGATTAAAAAAGGTATACATACCTTATACTAGAGGCTTTTTATAAATTTAGGGATTCCATCAACTTCTCTACTACCACATACTCGATAAGCATCTTCCAATGAAAAGGGTAAAGGTGTGGATGTATCTCACCCACCACCTAAAGAGGTTGAACCTCTCAAACTAAAGGAAATATTTTATCACTATAAGGAAGAGAAGAAGGATTTGAGAAAACTCAATTCCAAACTACTTCAAGGAAACATACCTGCTAGATATGTTCTACATGTAGAGTCTCATATCATGCTTCTAGTTGATGTTCCTAAATAAAAAGAGTTCCTAAAAATAACTGAAATAGAATTATAACATTTTATCAATGTGGGATACCCACAAATAATGTATTTGGACCCCCAAAAAAAATATATAACATGTTCCCTCCATTAGGTACAAAACTAGAGCTAAGTCAGATGAATCCTCATAGGAAATACCATAAAGGTTACCCATTATGATTACAAGTAGAGACATCGTAGCTATCCCAACCTTATATTCCACTTGTTCAAGCTCCTTCCCATTTGGTAATTCCTCCTTATCTCATTACCACTATTGAAACACTAAAAGGAAAATTAGAATATATGGAAGGATTATGTTCACTAATAAAAATGGAGAGGAATCTGTACCCTGAATGAGTGGATCCAACTCTTCCCTCTCCAAAAATTGTGAATCATATGTTCTGAACATTGAATGGTCAAGGGAATCTGAAACAACATCTGACACAATTCATGTCTCTATGTGGCCCCATTGATGGGAACCAACAAGCAACAAGAGGAAGCTAAGATTAGTTGACTTATATTGAATTTAGAAGGACCATCCATCACTCGGTATACTAGTCTACCTGAAAAATTAGTCAAGGGATGTGAAGATCTTTATCGACAATTACATTTTTTATTTAGATCTAGGTTTTTGGAGACTACAATCCTGATATATCAAAATAAGAAAAACAAGAAAATGATTGGTTGTCATATTTCATTTATAGGTGGAAGTGTTTGAATTATTCCCTAAAATTTCATATTCATAGGTCTTTTCATTGATAATATTCATGATTAACTATGAACACCACTTATATCAGTATAGTATCTAGATGGATTTCAGGATCTTGATACAATAGCACGAATTTTGAAAGATTCTATTTCAATAACCATGAATAACTCCCACCCAATTCCAACATATTAAGAGAAAAGGATGGGTAGAGTGTAAGCTAAAATGGCTACTTTAAAACCAGACTCTATTCCAGTTCCAACTCCAAATCCCACACCTCATAGGGTGATACCCCCTATCGGGTGGAAACAAAAATAACAAAAACCTTTTTTGGATTAAAGTAAAGAGACAAATGCACCCATTTTTTAGGCTTGAAGAACAAATTATACCCATTCCAAGATGATAAAGTTCCCAACTACTTATTAGTAGCCTTGGAAAATGATATTTCATCACTGTTATAACCCAATATATCTTACCAAGTTAGTTATGATAATCAGCCAAATTATTTTCCCTTTTATAAAATATTTGTGCACAACATCTATGAATATTTCAATTTTAATTATTTCTTAAAAAATATGGCTAATTCTAGGAAAGTGAAGAAGGAAAAACCACCAACATAGGTAGCCTATGTTTACGCTACCAATCTAGATGAATAAGGTGAATGATTTGATGTTATTGGAAAAAATTTATAGAAATTTAGTGATTGGATGAGTAGAAAACCAATCAATCCAAATAATGATATCTTTCATACATAGTTAAAATAACAAATTGTGCACCCCAATCGCTTATTCTATGGAATAGTAAACTCTATAAATGGAACAACCCACCAAATTATATTCCTCTAAGAAACAACATGAAAAAAAGATAAGAAAAAACACATGAGGATGAACATACATTGAATCCAAAATTTATCCTTGGGTTTCTCAAATATCATACCTTCAACCATAAGACAACAGGTGCTAACCCAACAAATGGTACAATGGGAACCGTCCCAACATTCAGTAATGTGGTAATCACCCCTCTAGAAAAAATCATTAATAGAAGAGGAATTATTTTTTGTCTCCACTACTATTATTCACTTAATGGATCCATTCCCTGATGAAAAAGATGATTACAAACTCAAAATACCTATCTCATATTGGAAGACCATAGATATAAGTCGAGAAAGCTTGGGAGGTAGGGGAGCACATAAGATTGGATGAAACCAATACCCAAAAAACATCCCCACTATGGATGATTATACTGTTAATGCTAATAGAAGAGCCCTTTAGTGAGCATAGGAATAGTAGGGAAATGACCCCAACTTCACAAAGATTCATCTAGGACTAATAGTTCATAAAGACCAACTAGAAGGGGTGAAAAATTCTTATTATATCTGATAGATATCCTCGAAAAAATTGTCTAATATAACATAAAATATTTCTTAAACAAATACGCCTCTACCCTACTCATCTACCCTAGGCACATAAATACCCACAATGATTACTAGGGAGCTTACCCCCATAGGTAGATATAGGAATTTGATTAAAAAATACAACATCCCAAAGCAGTTTTACATGGTTCCAGAAAAACCTTCAATTCGATATTATATCAACATGCCAGAGGATCTATGAGAATCACTTGTAGAGGAACTATTTATACCTCAAGAGATTAAAGATATGTTACTACCACTGAGGTATACCATGTAGAGATTGACCCTATAGAATTTCATGCAGTTATCATTTTCATAGAACATGATAGAGATGATGTTATACAAGGAAATATCATGACCTTGTATGTATTTGGAAGATAAGATGACATTGACATCTATTATGATTTAATTGACAATGGATCCAGAGTCAACCTCATTATAGTTATAATATTCCTTCAATTAGGATACATTGAAGCTAATTTATCCCCATATTCTATAAGGATTCAATTATATAATAAAAGAGAATGTAAAACCCTCTGTCTCATTATCCTATATCTTAGTTTGGATATTTGGTGTCCAATTATGAATTCTTGTCCATCCAAAAAGATAAAACTTTCAAGGTAATTCTAGGAAGGCCTTGGCTACACCAACATTCAGTGATCCCATTGTGAAAAAATTAATTCCTCCAATACTATAGAAATTAGTATATTGGAAAATTACATGGTGATAAATCTCTATTTGAATTTTTTGAATCTCAATATATTGAGGCAACATTTTTTCCTAGAGTGGGAAAATAAGCTGTAGTTGATGGTGTCACTCGGTTTACTACCCCAAATAGTCTGGAAATGACCCCATATAACCCATTAAAATACATTTGTGATGAATTTATATAACCCATTATTCATGTCAAAGATATAATCTCAAATTAAATATTTTATCCCTCATCCACATGATATTAGACACAATGGTTTCATCCAAGGGTGCTGAATGAAGTCTTTTATTTCCTCATTGGTGTAGATACCTGAAATGAAAATGCATAAACTTTATCCCCAAAATATTAGCAGGTAACTGAT
Source organism: Viscum album (assembly GCA_963277665.1). Taxonomy (NCBI): domain Eukaryota; kingdom Viridiplantae; phylum Streptophyta; class Magnoliopsida; order Santalales; family Viscaceae; genus Viscum; species Viscum album. Next base: position 1,627,027,121 of record OY728131.1, on the reverse strand, counting down.
TCATCAAAAAAATGTAAGGAAGTATTTATGTCAGCATTGGAATACAGATCTCAGAACACTAACCTCCCCCTTATCCTCAATAATTCTTCTTTGTCTCCCACCGATATCGACCTAGACATAGAGGTAGTTGATGAATAAGACAAATAATAAGATGGGGAAGAAGACAACCAAAGAGATTCTCCTCTAACATTTGAGGAACAATTATCCACCACTATCGATGAACACTGATAAATAAATCTTGGTACATTGTAGGATCTATGACTGATATTTATTAGCACAATTATACCCCTTGATGATAATGAAATTTACACATTTTTATGAAGCATTACTGAGACATGTTTTCCGGGAATTACAGAGAAATTCTCAGACTTGATCCCAATGTGGCTACCCATCATCTTGGTCTACTAGAAAACCATAATGTCTATAAAAAGGTAGATAGAAGGACACATATAACTCATGATTCCATGGTAAAAGATGAAATTGACTTGATTTATAAACATAACTTCATTGGAAAAGTCCAGTTCCTGAAATGGATCACCAACATTATCGATGTTAAGGAAAAAAATTGGAAGGATCTGGGTTTGCATCAATTTCAGAGACCTCAACCAATAAATTTCAAAAGATTCATTTCTAGTTCTAATTATAGAAATTATAATTGATGAAACAGTTGGATATCAATCCATCACATTCATTGATGGATATTCAGGATATAACCAAATCTTAATAGCCTTAGAAGATGAAGAATTCACTGCCTTCTAGTACCCTAGGGAATATTTTACTTCTAGGTGATACCCTTTTGGATTAAATAATTCTCTCACTACATATCAATGTGCCAAGCATCACATCCTCAAACCATTCTTGGAAAAATCAGTTGACTATTATGTTGTCAATTGGTGGTAAAATCACAACAGTTTTTTGATCACCATGTCGGTTTGGAAATCATTTTCCACAAACTAGGAAAAAATAGTATAAAAATAAACCACTGGAAATATTATTTCAGTGTTACTTCAAGGAAATTTCTCAACATTATAGTATTCCATCATGGAATCAAATTATACCCTAAAAAGATCTTGTAAATCCTATGAATTTCACTACCTTAAAACCACAATGAATTTAGAGGACTACAAGGACACCTTACTTAAATTCAGAAATTCATAGAAAATTTCATAGGAAATTGTTTACCCTTGAATAGGTTTATGAAGAATGACATCACATTTCAATAGACAGATGACTACCAAGAAGCATTAGAAAACCTCAAAAAAAATTTGGATCCCACTAGTGATGATGCCTCTATGTGAAGGAAAGTCAATCATATTATTTGTGAAAACTTTAGAATGGTAACTGTGGGACTTTCTCACATATAAAAATGATGTTGGTAGTCAAAATATCCTTTATTATACTATTTACACCATGATAAACTTTGAGTCTCAATATTCAGATATCAAGAAGAACTGGTTGGCACTAATTTTTCTAGTTTATAAATTAAGATACTCTCTACAACACCATGATATCCATTTAATCTCTCTAAATTACCTCAAAAAATATATCCTCAGTCATCCCATGTTAACTAGATGCTTGGAATGACGTGTGGTCATTCTACAATAGTTCAACATCTGGTACACACAAAAAAGGGTGATAAAAGGGAATACCCTTGAAAATTTCATTGTAGAACATCCCTCTACAAAATAATTTCTAGTGAGTACCAAACATCCATATGTGGACATATTCTATGTTCAAGACTCTACCCAAAAATGGGAAAAGTACTTTGATGGTGCATCCAAAAAACTCAACTGGAAAGTGAATGGAAGAACCCATGTTCAATAGAGTAGGGTTCAAAGTCATTCTCTTCTAACCAGCTAATGTATTTATACCCTACTCATTCCTTCTATCATAGGGTTTCACTAAAAATGAGGCAAATACCAAGCCCTTATATCAACCTTGTAATTGTCCTTGAAAATAAATGTAACTACATTGATAATAAAACATGACTCTAAGTTGATGACTAAGTAGATTAAATCTCATTATGATATCATAAAAGAAGATATTCTCCTATATCTTAAATATGTTTGAATGTTGATGGAATAATACCCCTTTTATCCAAAACTAAATCATATCCCACATTCATAATATGCTCTGGAAGACAAAGTAGAAAATTTGGCTATAGCTTTTCCAAACTCGAGTAGAGATAAACCAATAATAAGAATTGCACATCGTATAATGATATCACTTTTTGTTCAGAACATCATGGAAGATATCAACTAGGCGAGTTATAACCTTTAACCAAATAATTATGTTAATGTTTGGATGAATACCATACTAGAATACCTAAAAAATTAAACCCTTCTATCAAACAAATATGGAAAATAATAGAACTGATGACGTGAAGTCAATTTCACTCTCTATGATAGCTTGTTTCATCAGAAGGTTATTTATAAGTAAATATTTGATGGAGTTCTCCTCAGATGCCTTGACAGAGAGGATATAAAGACCACTATGAATAAATTTTATACTGGCACATGTGGTGCCCACTATTCAGGAACCTGTCTTTCTCACCAAATTAGGAGGCCGAGATATTTCTATCCTTCAATGATAGAGGATTGGACACACCCCATCAAAAAATTGTCATTGCTACAAAGTGAATTCAAAATCCATCCAGCAACCCCAAATATTGCAACACATAGATAAATACTCATGGAAATTCACCATATTGAGAATAGATATTATTGGACCATACCCTCCAGCTATAGCCAAAAAATTCAAATACACCCTTAACGCTATCGACTTCTTCTCCAGATGGGATGAGGTGGTACCTATTAATGATGTTGGGACCAATAGCATGAAAAATTTCATGAGGTCAAACACCATCACCAGATTTGGTTTTCCTCACAAAATAATGATGGAAAACATCTCTATCTTTTATTCCTCTTAATTGATGAGGCTATACCAGAAATATTACATTGAGTCCAACCATTCATCCCACTATCATATAGATACAAATAGACATATAGAGGATCCCAAAATAACCCTATCAAACATAATCCAGAAAATGGTGTACAAGGATAAAAAATACTTTCCAAAAAAATCTATACTCCTTGTGGCCTACCATACCATAAACCGTAGTACTAAAAAAGTGACATCGTATTCATTGGTATATGGGATAGAAGAAGTTTTTCCCATATAATTCCAATTTACTTCACTCCATACATCCATATATGATCAATTTTCCATAGATGAGCAATCCCAATAATGATTCGATGAATTGAAATTACTAGATTAGAAAATAATGTATACAATGAATTATATAGAGGTTCTCAAAAAATTAATAGCTCGATATTTCTTCGAAAAGTTATTCTTTGGTCATTTCTGTAAGGGGAACTAGTTTTCGTCCTCAAGACCCTGATGATACATAGGGAGAAGCCTCCATATCTTGAACAAAAATAAGAAAGACCTTAAATCATACATAAGGTCTATACTAATGGAGCCTACTCATTACTCACGATGGATGGTGAATGAACTATGCCCTTACCAATACAATGTTTCTCAATAAATAATTCATGTGATCAACAACATGGTCCTAGTAATATGATCCAAAAAACTACAAGGAACCATGTCCCCAATCACATTACCATAAAAGGAACGAAACAAATTATTTTCACAAGATGTTAATCTATATAAAAATTTCATCACTACATGATGTAAAAATGCATGTTTCATGTCCCTATACCTCTCTGGTCCCCACCCAAAAGGTCCTTAATCTCGGTATCAATCAACTACTCCACCACCATCCTATATATCCTCAAAACTCTGTATGGATTAATTCTCACTTTAATGAGAATTTTTGGGATTCCTATGGACTCTACCTTAGGACCATCCCAAAATCCACCCCTTTACAAGATCATTTTCACCAACCTTTATCCCACGAGGCATCTCTTCACATTAGGGTTGTAACTTGTTGGCTGGAGAGGTTGTAATTGCACCCACATATTAGTTAAATCATTGTGACCTTAAATAATAGAAACCCTATGGTCCTAGTCATAAGACCTTAAATAGAAAGGCACTGTGGTCCTAGTTATATGACTCAAAAAACTATATGACACCATCCTTACTTACTGCACGATGACAAACTACATGAAGTGGTCCTTGTCACACAACCCTAAAGTGCATTACCCACATCTTCAAAGTCACAAGAAATCGAACTATACCACAATGACTTCAACAAATGATGTTAAAATGTAGTCTTACCCCATGTACCAATCATAGAATGCATTGGGAAACCTACTCCGGGAGCTTCATGTCACAAATGCAGGATGCCACTTGTAAGATGATTTCCTAAATTCCAAGACAATGTATGTGGGGATTCATGCCATTTTTTCACATTGGGTAACCATCTTCGTTACCACGTGATGTTAAAATGGAAGGTTGATGTACCTCTTATTCAACATTATGATGTTCCTAGAACTACATATGACTATATTCTCATCATGATGATATACATACTTATTCCTATACCATTAATCCTATTATAACTACAATATGGTAAAACATTCCCCTATGATTTATTCTAATTGATTTTGTGTGGTGAAATAAACCTTTTCCATTCCTTTTTTCTCTTAGTGAGAATAGTTCACAGGGGCTTAGGAATTGTGGGAATAGCTTCCATGTGTGATAAAGATGTATCAGTTTACATTAGGGTTAGCATGGTCCTAGATAGATGTTTTAAAAGGAACACCAAACATATTTATCACATGATTTTAAAACTACATAGTTAATGTATCTTGAATGAAATAAAACCATGAATTTATATGGATCTCTCAAGAGAGGACACCTATCCTAGTTTTTGGTCGTCCATCACACCTCCATTAAAGAACTACGTGTGGCTTGATTCTCATCCTAATGGGATATATATTAATCCTCATGTCCTATATCATGGTCCAAACATAATATGATAAACATTACTCTAACTTCACAAGATCTCCATTAGTGTAGGGTATATATATTAGAACTATGTATGGAATTATTTCTATTACTACATGATATATAGTGATTCCAGGATCTCAAATCCTAGGTCTAGCCAGACTATAAATACATCCCCCTCCCTGTGTATGGATCAGATCTATATTGAGAGTTTTCTATCCTAGAGCTAGGTATGGACTGATTCATGTCTCTGAAGGATATTAAGTGACACATAGATCTCAAATACCATGTATAGTCGTAAATGTTCCCTTCACTCATTATGTAACACCTAGAGACTTCGTGAAATATTTTTTTGAATTAATTTAATATTTTTGATAATTTATAATGCATAAAAAATGAATTTATCTTGTATTGCACAAAAGAACTGAGTTTATCTTAAGTTACATGAAACCACATGTTAACCTTGAATTATATGAAACAAAAATTTGATCTTTCACAACACACAACATTGGGCTATCTTATGTTACACATGACACATACTTTTATCAAAAACCACGATACACTATTAAAATTATTATTCAAACATGACCGTTATAAACTAGTCATTAAACAAAACTTGATGAATAATAATAGATAATTTTAAAATATTATTCATAATAGTTTTATATAAATAATAAATATTTATAAAAAGGTATTTAATTTTTTGAAATGTTTTTATATGCTTCCAAAATACCATTTTCTTATAAAAATAATATTTATTTATTTTCGTACACAATAATAAATTTTGTTTTGAAATATTATAGAAAATAAATTTTATAAAATAAATTTCATTTCTGAAATTAGAATATAAAAATTATATTAGGGTTAATTTTTTGAATTATTCTAAAAAGTTTCATTCTTTGATGAATAATAAAAAATACTGAATTTTAATTGAAACGAAATTGTAATTTAATTAATTTATAAAGTTAAATTATATTATGAATTAGTTTAAAACCTAAATTATTTCAATTATTTATCCATTAATAAAATTTAATTTGTTTTAGATCAATTTTATATTGAATTTTGATAATGTTTTTTTAAAACTTTTGATCATTTTCTCTTTCAAAACCCACTTTCTCATCGTGTCTATAGGATTAATTTTAAATTATTTTTTTCAAATTATGCGGATAAAATTTTGAAAAATGGACACCATATTCCTAATCATAATAATTTATATTATCTAATAATTTCTAATTATTTTTTTACCAAAAATGAACAGTGAATACAATTAAAATTAATTATCACAGTTAAGATAAAAATGGGTTTACCAGGGGTTAAACTAAAAAGATACAGGGAAAAATAACCCATAAAATTATTCAGAAACTCTTTAATGTAAATATTCCTAATATTAAATCTATAAGGTTTTATAATGTATAATTTTTGAAACTTGTGACATAAGAAAAATGTTGTATAACTCAATTCTTTTCAAGAATACCATGTATACCCTCCCCCCCATTTAAAAAATTCCACCACTTATCCTCTCTTACTCACACCGTAAAACCCCATTTTTTAGACAATACCTTCCAAAATAACTTCTAAAATCCGCTTATCTCATTCTATAAGACTTATTATGAACATAATTCCATTTATGGATGGTTTATATTGAAAACCTAAGGAGGATACCTGAATAAGAGGTAACATTCATCAATAAGCACTTTTTATTTATTTCTTCCACCACCCCATTGAATTATTATTATACCATGATTATATTATATAATAAGTATATAAAATATACTATTAGGTTTTTTATTTTATGTTCACAAACTAAAATCATCCCCACTTTCATCAAAAGGGTTTCAAAATCATCATTTTTGCGTACAACAGATTACCACTTCGCGAACTGATGTCAGTCATCTCTCCATTAGTGCCTCTAAAGGTTGGTCATAATGATGTATTTATTGATTATATATGATATATATTCTATTTATTATGTTATTATAATTATGTAATTATTATATCACACATAACGTCATATTTTCCATTTTGTGGGAATATGACAATGTCATTCGTGTGTATGTTGGACCACCGCCTCACGAAGTTATGTGATTCATTCATAACTTTCATGGAAGGTAATAAGGATTGGTTTAATGAAAATATGTGATATATATGAAATAAAAATTATTATATAGTTTTAATGTATCATTTACTATTATTTAATTCAATCTATCTGGAAAATGGAATCAAAATTCATTCTTACGTATGACCTAACATCTCCATGAACAATGTATTTCCTTTTCCATTACTAAATATTATGGATTATTATAATGAAATATATACTGAATATATATGATATATATATATCATTTTTAACATTATAGATATTTTTGAACCCAAGTCAATTTAAGGGAAACAAAAATAACAAATCAAAACATATACTAAAAAAAGCGATTATTACACGAAACATGACTTTAACATGGGATTGTTAATAAATTGGTAATAAAAGGACATAAGTAAATAACATATGGTATGATATATATATTTATGTTTATTTTATCAACATTAAATGAAATTATATTTATTATACAGTAGGTTTTAACAGGTATGGATGAATTCGAGGCATACGATAAGGGATTTGCATCTCACTTTTTTACTTCAATGAGAAACATTCCATGTTCACCACCTATTTATTTTATATGGGGTATATACTACCAGTGAATGTATTATATGATTATTATAATAAATATTATGGGTATTCACATATCCATTTTTTATATCTATTTAATAGGGTTTATGGTTCAAAAGTTAACAAATCGAGAGGGTATTTTTTGTCTCAATTTTTTTTCATTGGGAAATAAGTTATGCTATACACCCATACTATTCTATGATGTGTATAAAATGAAACTTTGACATGTTATATCATGAATATAATTATTTAATGATATTTTAAGTTTCGTTTAATGTTATTATTTCATGGGTATTATGTTTTAAATTTACCAATATGGTAAGTTTTTTATGTTACAATCTCATTGTTTATCGGGATTGTTTATGATTATGCTTCCAACGATGAAATATTATGATCTATATATCAAAAAACTAAAGGATTTTATTATAATATGTTTATGAAACAATAATAAAAATTTTCCCTTCATTTTCCTATCTTTATGTACTCAAGAGTTGAAAATAATAATTTTATGAATAAGCATACTTTCGGTCAAAAACTATTTTTCTTTCAAAACCAAGTTTTATAAAAATGTTTTTAATGTTTTTAATTTTTTTTAAATTAAAAAAGGATATTCTCCTCAATAAATTTTTTAAATGATTTTTAAATAATCCTTTATATGTTTTCATGTTTATTTTCAAAGAAAATTAATTTGAAAATGTTTTATCTTTTCAAAAATTATTTTCAATGAAAAGAAATTTTCCTCAATAAATGTCCCAAGTAATATTTGAAAATTATTTTCCATCTTACATGAAATCCATTGATGTTACCTGTGATTTACTAGAGATATAAACCAAGGATAACATTATTAATCTTTATTTGAATGGTTTATTATAACAAAATTTTTATGAACCCCATATCTCTTCCATGAGTTATACCGTGATTGAATTATTATGAAAACCACTTCATTTTCATGAGTAATTATATGATTAAATGATTATGAAACTTGTATCTCTTCCATAGGTTATAAAATAATGAATTTTTTATGAATCCTATTTTATTTTATGGGTAATGAGATGATAAAATTTTTACGATCTTGTGGAACACATGTTTATCATTTTAATTATGTGATGTGTGTGAACTATATATCCCTCCAATGCATTGAGTAATGATTTATATCTCATGTTTCAAAAAATGGGAAACAATCTGATGGGATTCATCCACTATGGGAAATAGGTGTATCATGAACAACTATGGGAAACATGTGTGTCCTGGTCCACTATGGGAAATAGGTGTGTCCTGATCCACTATGGTAAACATGTCTGTCTAGATCTACTGCGGGATACAAGTGTGTCCTGATCTACTATAGTAATAGGTTTGTCTTGACCCACAATGGGAAATAAGTGATTAGTCCTGATCCACTATGTTGATAGTCTTGGTAGTTAAAATTGATTTATTAAATGGTTCTCTATATTTTTAATAGTTCCATAAATTTATGACATGTGTTTATGGTTCATTATTTATTTATGATGATTTATCACCCTTATAGGCCATGTTTTTAAAAATGATAAATTTTTATTACATGACTCATGTTTATGATCTATGAATAGTTGGGTATTAATTTTGTATGTTATGTTCATGACCACATACCCTTATAAATATCTAATTATTTCATATAATCATATATCTATATCTCTTATGGTTACTGTTTCTGAGAATCTGAGATCACATTTTCTTATGTTTCCTTTCCCCAGGCTATGAAGAATGGTTTTATATAGGGTATGTATATGAAGAGTACTAAATATGTAGATCTTTGTAGGAAACATTGAAGATAATTAACAGGATTAGAATATTGTGTTCTATGTTTTCAAAGGCTTTGAACTATTATGGTCCTCAGTTATGTGTTTGTGTAATGAAGTGAATATTCATATAAAAGGATGTAATATCCATGTTTGAGAATCTTGGTTCCTTATAGTTGATATCATATAAAAGTTTTAGTTATCATTTGGAAACTAGAATGAAAAACATTTAGTGAGATACCTATGAATATTTCTATGTAAATTTCTAGAGATGTCATTAAGGATAGTCTAAGGATGAGTAAAAGTATAGGAAAATGTCTTTGAATTTTGGTAATGGATATAGGAAGTTTTTTCAATGAAATTACATCCATGTCTAGATACTACAAGTTTATGTGGATATCGAACAATTGTACATAGGGGTATTAACATTGAAAACAACGTATTGAGATGGACATTATTGAGAACTAGGGCACAAAAATGAGCATTGTTGCACACCTATTTTGACACTCCTTGGGGATATTATTTGTAAATTCACAAAATCATTATGAACCATCATGTAGGATTTTAATTGATTATGACTATGAATTAACTATGATAAACCTAAGGTTTCATGAATAAGTTTTCATGATTTATGTATCCTATAAGTGATTTTCAATGATTATGTGGTTTTGAACTATGATTAGTGTTTCTCACACTATGATTTTTGTTTTTGTCAATGGATGTAACAATAATGAATCATAATAGGATTGGATTAGATAGAAAATTCAGAGACTATGAGAAACCAAATTGGTTTAGGAATAACAATAAATTCATTTTGATTATTCCTACTCAGATATCATTTTATAAGATTAACAATGTAACATTTTGTGAGATTAGAAACACCTAAAATGAAAGTAAGATGAAATTTTATGAAATATCATGTAGTAATGAACATAGAGTAAGAAAGATTTAACTTCATATATTTTAGGAAGGTGAGAAGAAGAAACAGTAGAAATATCTAAAATGGAGGAGAAGATGATAACTGTGTGGAAAAGAAGGTCATATAGGGAAAAATTGTTGAGGAGTACAATGTCGTATGTGTAGGGATCATGGGCATTACCCAAATCAATGTGATAACCCAAGTATTAACATCGAGACCAAGAAATGACCCATTCCATGCCCATTAATAATGTTATAGGATTGTAGTTTTTATGTATTTGTATTCAATAATTATGATATATGAATTGTGAAATGTAGAAGGATTGTTTAATATAAGTTTTTTTATGATTTGAAATAATATATTGAAAGATGTTTATGAAAAAGAAAATAGAGTTAATGGAAAGGTGATATTTAGGGAAAATACATTATTAAAGGAAATATAACCCTTAATATATTCTGGATAGGGAGATAATGATTTTGAGATTAAGAGATGACTGATTTTTATAAAGTAAATTGAATAGTACTGATTACCTTTAAACTAATTAATGATTTGTTAACAATGTGGTTTAGGCTATCATGGATGGACTTTAAGAAATTTTTGGATTTAAGGAATATATAAAATATCCTGTGTTTTAGGTAAAAAATTAATAAGAATTTATTTTTTCAATAAGTTTTTATGGTAATCATGGTTTCAGGAGAATACATGATGAAGGAATTCACATGTTTGGTATAAGGCCCCAGCCTTAAACCTTACTTAAACTTGAGTTATTACAAGATTACACATTGAGGATCTTTTTAGGTTTAGAGTTTTAGAGAATTAGATCCTGAAACTTGCATTACATTCCACATTTAAACAAGGTGGTTACATAAAAGACAATATTCATTCTTCCCATCAATGGAAACCTATTTAAAATAAAACACGGATTCTTTCTTGACACATCCTTGACACTATCGTCACATCATGTACCTTTCCCTTGACCTGTGAAAAGCATTTCAAAAACTTGGGATGAGCATAAAAAGCTCAGTAAGGGTTATAAAAATATGGAAAGGAAACATGAGTTCAGATATACATAAGAATGAAATCATACTTTAACCATAAAACATAGGCATATCAAATCATGAATAAATCATAGAAGACATAAGACATAAAGGTAACTTGAGGCATTCATAACATTCTTACGTAGGGAGTAACCCTCTTGGTTACGTTTGGAATACCCATCACAGTATATTCCCTAAATCTCTTCGGAGAAACCTTAACGTTTCACTCCTTCGCGTTACCCAATGCATTGGAGATCTATATCGGGCTCACCCGCCCTTAGTTTATCACGGAACCACCCGTTCTTCATAACAATGCCCAAGAACCATAACATAATCGTATCACATAAGCATTAATAAAGGAAACATGACATTTCCACATTTCAATCACAATATAACATTTTAGGATATTGAAATAATGAATCCATTCAAAAAGAAACCATTTCCAAAACCATTTAAAACATTTAATAAAGAGATTTTTAAATCAAAGTGTCCCATACCACCTTGAAGCTTTTAACATTTTAAACCATTAATATCCATATAAATAAATCCTTAAAACCATTTTGAAAACATGGATATTAATAAGAACAAATAATTAAAACATTTAAAACGATATTTTGGTTAAAGGGGTTTTACCAAAATTAGAGACACTTGAATACAATAATTGAGGAATAACATTTAGTCAGAACTTTATAATATCATGAGAATAAAAGGATTCATGATATAATACTCCAAAGGACAGTATATACACCATATAAGAGTGAATTGGTGCATAACAACAATGAACTCTCAATAGAAATGTCAAATGTGATGAAATCCCTTATAAAGAATGTATCCTTAAATTAAGGACAAATCAATCTCAAAAATATGTGTGAAAAATATAAATACACCCAATATAAGTGGATATTAAGTGTAAAACAATAAAAGTTCATTCACACATATTCAATGGATGACATATTCAATGACTACATGTTGAACCCAAAGAAATCGAAATGGGGTTAAAAAGTTCCCTTGACAGCCTAACGACATCACATCAAAAAGAGTTGATGAGAGATAAAAAGAGTATCTCATCACTTGGACATAAAATTTACATCAACAAGGATATATGATAACATATCCCAAAATAACAATATGTAAATTAAAAGACCCAACAAAAGAAGTCTTTTAAAAAAGAGGAGGGTGAAAGGTTCCCTTACCGACTTGGGTATCTTTCAAAACATACACCCCATGAAAGAAAGACAATAGGTCATTGATGTAAATACTCATAAACGAAATTATATTACACAAAGAGTAGAATAATGGGAAGTACATACACCACTCAATGGAATTTGTGGCAAATGTAGCATAAATCTCACAGGAATAAAAGTGAGATGAAAAATCCCTTACGAAAACTCGGCAGCCTAACGGCGCCACATAAAACTTCCGAATATGGATTGATGAGATCAAATAGAGTATATCATCATATTACAATAGAATTTACAGCAAGTGGAATAAAAGGAAATCCCCCAACATATCAAGGAGGAGTTTAAAAGAAGTGACATAAAGGAGAGTACTTAAAAAGAAAGAGAGAGGTTAGATCTCTTACGAAAGTTCGGCAGCCTAACGGCGCCACTCAAAGCTTCCAAATGGATTGATGAGAGAGAATAGGGTCTCTCATCACATGAACATAAAAATTACAGTAAATTTAATATAAAATAACATCCCAATCATAAGAAAGATGAGCTTAAAATAAATGACATAAAAGAGTGTACTTAAAAAGAAAGAGAGTTGTAGGATCCCTTACCTCGGGTCCGACTTGACTCGGTCGTTCTTTAATCTCATGAATAATAAACTTGAGTTAATTTCTAATTCCTTAAGAACCTTTTTCAAGTTCATTATTACTTTTATACCACTTATTACCATGTCATAAACATTATGTAATCATTTAAGTTAATAATATTTGTTTTGCCGATATTTGGTTCTTAAGTCGAAAGTGGACTTCTTACAATTACATGTTGTTCGTGTGGCCAAATGTTTATTATATCCAGAATTGTATTCATTATGTAGATATAATATATGTCATATATATCCAGTAAATTCATAAATTTATAACATTACATAATCATTTAGAGGTAAGAAATGAAATGCACCGTTCATGGAGACGGTAAGCCGTACGTACGCATGAACGCTACTTTCATTTCTATTTCGTATTTTATAGAATGGAATAATAATGATATAAAGGTATATTATAATTCCAGTATAATGTCATATATAATATCATATTTCCATCCTTTATACATCCCACATATGGTATTTAACGAATCAAATCACTTTGAGGGGGTGGTAGTCCGCACTTCCTTAAATGAAGATATCGCGTATACCTATAATGGAATCCATAAAGGTAAGACAAAAATGAAAAATACAGAAGCATAAATAAAACATAAAAATATTATATATCATATATAAAAATAGTGACATCATAATGGCCACCTTTGAAGGTGTTAAATGAGTATTGAACAATCATCGTTTCGGGAGGCAGAATTTCACCATCCACGGAAACCGTATGTTCTTTAACCATTTGATGTAGTTGTGTGAGAGTGTAGCTCGAATAAATCTTATAACAACATCATAGTATATTGAAGATACTGGTTTTGTTACAAAAGAAGTAAATAAAAAGAGTTTAGGGTGTTGGAGAAGCAAAATAAAACAAATGAACATGAGAGAATGAATTACCTTTAAAAGTGTAACTCCTTTTGATTTGAGCCTAAAGGCTTCCTTTGAAAGGATTCTGCCCAAAGGGAATCCTCTAGGATGAGGAGAGGTATGTGGAGAGAGTAAATGGGTAGGGTTTGGCCCAGCCAAAGGCTTGAGGAGTGTGTTAAATGAGGTATAGGTGGGGGCCTTTTATAAGAGGAGAGGAGGGGCACTTTTGGAAAGTAAAGAAATATTACTTTATTTGAAGATGTTTTTCGGTTTCAAAAGGTCCCAAATTGATATAATTCGTGGATAAGGTGATAAGGCTTAGAAATCCACTCATCCAATAAGTTTTGGACATGTGTAGTTCATAGATTTTACATTATCTTTCCATTTTATTTAAATCGTCAAATAATGATGTCATCAATTCATCATTATTATGTCATAAATAATTTAATTTATTTAATGTCTAAAAATTATAAAAAAAATACTATGATTTATGAAATCTTTTTAGCTTTCCAATGAATATTTATAATCAAAAATATGACTTGTATAACTCCAATTAAAAATTGTTTTAGTAAAACATATCATGTTTGTGTCAATTTTACTTTTACATTAAATAAAATGTTATTTATGTCATTTCCCAACCAAAGTGGATCCATGGGGTCCCCAAGTTGACCCATGGCTTGTCTTGGTCGGCAATGATACAACCAATTAGGGTAATACATGTGTCAAGCTCATCTCATTTTATTAAAGCATTATTTTTACCTTAAACTACACTAATTACCACTAATCGTGATTAAAAACTTAATAAGTTACTATTCACCAAAAAATCATTTTAATCTCATTGAAACACATTTTACTTCTTATTGACAACCATTTATGTCGGATTTTTGAAAATCAAAACACAATGACGGCAAAATTTCATTTAAACGGAAAATCAGTTTTTATAAGTACCACTTAGTGGTTTCACTATTCATCAAAAATTGAAGTTTTTCAGAAAAATCCCAAAAATTCACCCTAAGCTATATTTGATATTCTGAATTCAAAAATGAAGTCCGTTTTAAAAAATTCAAAACATATAAGTCACATTAATTAATTTATTAATTAATTCCCGCTGTCATGACAAATAGCGTGTTTTATGAAACAATAAGTATCAAAAGATTGACACTAGTTTAAGTCTGATTTCAAAGTGAAACTGATTCCAACGACCACTATTGGATTTAATGGTAAAAATATTTTCTAATTTCACTTTAAAACCAATTCAAAATATAATCTAATCATATAAATAAATTAGATTAAAAAGTGGTTTTGAATTAAAATACAACATTTTACACTATTCATTAAAAAAATGAACTTTATCGGAAAGATACCAAAAATTTACACAAAGTAAATTTTGATGTCCCGATTCTTAATAAGAGTTTTATTTGGTCCGAAATAATGTTTAATAGTGAACAAAACTATATTTAATGACGGTTCTCCATCAAAAGGTGATAAGTGAACCTTTAGTGAAAACTAGGGCATATACGCCTAAAATTGAATTCTTTCCGTATTTTAAGCCTTTATCTTTTATTGTATAAATGTAAAAATATTTAAGAACATATATAATCATATTTTATTTATTTATATCCATTCCCTCCATTACAACGGCTACATGTTAACTACCATTTAAAATAATATTATTTTATTATTAGAGTGCAACGTAAGATTCCCAAGAAACTCGTTGTTGCGTGTTGGGTACGCCATCGAGCATAGCGTCCCCTTTAAAGTCAGATTAATATTTTATTCAAAAATATGGATAAATATGAAAATGTCATATTCCTTATTTACCTGGGGTTTTACATCCTTCCCCCCTTTTGGGAATTGCGTCCTCGCAATTTTAAAATTGCGCTTGGAAACATCCTTGAACGTCCCACATCGGAACAAGAGTCGGTAAAACAATCACTTTAAAATAAAGAAAGATAAGCACAGAGGTCACCCGAGTTAACCCATACTAGGATTCTAAGTATGAAAATATGGACATGGAGGAGAAAACATAGGGTCATGTTCCGATGGAGAGTGATAGAAAACATGTTTAGGAGAAAGTTAACAATAAGAAAATCACAAACTTGTGATGGGTTAAACGGTGTTGGGTTCCCCAGTAGGAAAAGTTAATAGACAACATTTTTGTTTTAAGTTAATTTTTATTGAGGAATTTATTTATAAGGAAGCATAATCACTTATCATGTTGACTTTCAACTTTTACTAGATTCCTTAGTCAAACTCATATTTTTTCCAAAAGACGAGTATTTAGGGAGACTTGTTCGCATTAAGAGTACTATAATCAACTTCTAGAGAATCACCTAATCCCCAAAAGAGAACTATATACATCCCATGTATTTAGGCTTTAACCAAAACCAAAAAAGGTTAGTACAAGATCAGATAATCCAGAAAAGGATAACCCCTTATAAAAAGAAAATCTATTCTTAATCTCCAAAATTGTCCAACAAAACCCAAAGTTCAACGAGGACCATCCGATAAACAATTTGTCCATAAAATTATTCAAAGTAAACCAATATAAGATTGAAACCCAAATATTTGAAGGATTTAGTCACATAGTCTTCCAATTTAAATCGTAACATTTATCTCCAAACAACATCAGTTGCTCCTAAAGTCTCATATTGAAAAGTAATTATCCTAATCACATATCCTCCAAAATCAACTTACTCTTAATTCATAAAATCATATAACTAAAAAGAATCAGTCAAACTAACCAGGGACTTCACGTAGTCCAGTGGTAGGCGATAAATACCAGTCGCACTTTGGTTGTGGGTTCGATTCCCGCAGCATTGTCCGACGCGACGGGTTGTCACACGGTCTGCGTGTTGTCCTTTTTCCAAAACTATATAATTCTCAAATCATTACCCAAAAAGGGATAAAATCATCAAAAATAACCATAACATAATTTAACCTCAATTTTATCTCATGCCTTTCACTTCAATCATAACATATGGTAACCCATAATTACCTCAAAAGTAAGGATCATATAAACCCAAATGGTTCTTTATAACTATGTCCACAAAATAAAAGATAACTATTACTTGAATAAAATTTTCCTATATTAAACATCATGGTTACACATAATATAAAAAGTCTTCTAATGTAACCCCATCATCAAAAGAGACTTAATACTCTTAAGAATTTCACCCTAACTCTTGAAGCCCTTATATGTTGACATCTTACTCATTCAACATTCTTCATGATCCATTATCCATTCCTTTCCAACTTATTCCGAAATACCTCTTTCCTACAAACAAAATCATGAATCATATCCTAAGATTCCAAAATAAGAAAACAATAGTCATGAAATAGTACATACCTTTGATTGGTCATTGTCAGTTTCTTCATCCTCAATCGGAATGGAATTAGGTATTGGTAAACGAATATTGGTACGCTCTTGGTGACCCCATTCACGAAACTTCTTCATAGGACATGTGTTTGCATAATGACCATGCACACCACATTTAAAACATTCAATTGATCTCTCAGAAAGAACTTCTTTCCCTTTCCTCGAGTCAACTGGATGCTTCCTTTTTCCATGGCAGGTTCTTGCTTTATGACCTTCATTTCCACATCTATAGCATATTTCTGTCCCTTTGAAACATTTTCCTAGGTGTTTCTTTCCACATCTTTGACACATAGGTTTTTGAACACACTTACCTTTATGATTATTACCTGTACTTCCGTAGGGATTTGTTTCTTGCATATATGATGCCTTAGAGAAATCTCCAAGGTTTAGGTGGTCAATCATGACTCTAGATAGTTGGTTGAGGATAATCAAAAGAGTTCTCATTGCAGCTCCCATATCATTCAGTTGCTTGCTCAAAAAACTGTCAAAGTTTCCTTCACATTTACTGTTACTTTGGTGCCTGCTAGATCCAGCCATTTACTAAAACCAAAAAGGTCAGTGTGAGTATATCAACAAAACCATCATGTACTAATGGGTAAGATAGACAATAAGATATACTTACTCATTCACTTTATCTAAAACTAAGACACTTTCTGAAATCCTAACCATTATGGTAATTGTCAATTATGCTTAAAGAATACCCTAACCTCTAAAGTTATCTAAACCGACCTTTGATACCAACTATAAGGCCCCAGCATTAAACCTTACTTAAACTTGAGTTATTACAAGATTACACATTGAGGATCTTTTCAGGTTTAGAGTTTTAGAGAATTAGATCCTGAAACTTTCATTACATTCCACATTTAAACAAGGTGGTTACATAAAAGACAATATTCATTCTTCTCATCAATGGAAACCTATTTAAAATAAAACACGGATTCTTTCTTGACACATCCTTGACACTATCGTCACATCATGTACCTTTACCTTGACCTGTGAAAAGCATTTCAAAAACATGGGATGAGCATAAAAAGCTCAGTAAGGGTTATAAAAATATGGAAAGGAAACATGGGTTCAGATATACATAAGAATGAAATCATACTTTACCCATAAAACATAGGCATATCAAATCATGAATAAATCATAGAAGACATAAGACATAAAGGTAACTTGAGGCATTCATAACATTCTTACGTAGGGAGTAACCCTCTTGGTTATGTTTGGAATACCCATCACAGTATATTCCCTAAATCTCTTCGGAGAAACCTTAACGTTTCACTCCTTCGCGTTACCCAATGCATTGGAGAGCTATATCGGGCTCACCTGCCCTTAGTTTATCACGGAACCACCCGTTCTTCATAACAATTCCCAAGAACCATAACATAATCATATCACATAAACATGAATAAAGGAAACATGACATTTCCACATTTCAATCACAATATAACATTTTAGGATATTGAAATAATGAATCCATTCAAAAAGAAACCATTTCCAAAACCATTTAAAACATTTAATAAAGAGATTTTTGAATCAAAGTGTCCCATACCACCTTGAAGCTTTTAACATTTTAAACCATTAATATCCATATAAATAAATCCTTAAAACCATTTTGAAAACGTGGATATTAATAAGAACAAATAATTAAAACATTTAAAACGATATTTTGGTTAAAGGGGTTTTACCAAAATTAGAGACACTTGAATACAATAATCGAGGAATAACATTTAGTCAGAAATTTATAATATCATGAGAATAAAAGTATTCATGATATAATACTCCAAAGGACAGTATATACACCATATAAGAGTGAATTGGTGTATAACAACAATGAACTCTCAATAGAAATGTCAAATGTGATGAAATCCCTTATAAAGAATGTATCCTTAAATTAAGGACAAATAAATCTCAAAAATATGTGTGACAAATATAAATACACCCAATATAAGTGTATATTAAGTGTAAAACAATAAAAGGTCATTCACACATATTCAATGGATGACATATTCAATGACTACATGTTGAACCCAAAGAAATCGAAATGGGGTTAAAAAGTTCCCTTGACAGCCTAACGACATCACATCAAAAAGAGTTGATGAGAGATAAAAAGAGTATCTCATCACTTGGACATAAAATTTAAATCAACAAGGATATATGAGAACATATCCCAAAATAACAATATGTAAATTAAAAGACCCAACAAAAGAAGTCTTTTAAAAAAGAGGAGGGTGAAAGGTTCCCTTACCGACTTGGGTATCTTTCAAAACATACACCCCATGAAAGAAAGACAATAGTTCATTGATGTAAATACTCATAAACTAAAGTATATTACACAAAGAGTAGAATAATGGGCATTACATACACCACTCAATGGAATTTGTGGCAAATGTAGCATAAATCTCACGGGAATAAAAGTGAGATGAAAAATCCCTTACGAAAACTCGGCAGCCTAACGGCGCCACATAAAACTTCCGAATATGGATTGATGTGATCAAATAGAGTATCCCATCATATTACAATATAATTTACAGCAAGTGGAATAAAAGGAAATCCCCCAACATTTCAAGGAGGAGTTTAAAAGAAGTGACATAAAGGAGAGTACTTAAAAAGAAAGAGAGAGGTTAGATCTCTTACGAAAGTTCGGCAGCCTAACGGCGCCACTCAAAGCTTCCAAAATGGATTGATGAGAGAGAATAGGGTCTCTCATCACATGAACATAAAAATTAAAGTAAATGTAATATAAAATAACATCCCAATCATAAGAAAGATGAGCTTAAAATAAATGACATAAAAGAGTGTACTTAAAAAGAAAGAGAGTTGTAGGATCTCTTACCTCGGGTCCGACTTGACTCGATCGTTCTTTAATCTCCTGAATAATAAACTTGAGTTAATTTCTAATTCCTTAAGAACCTTTTTCAAGTTCATTATTACTTTTATACCACTTATTACCATGTCATAAACATTATGTAATCATTTAAGTTAATAATATTTGTTTTGCCGATATTTGGTTCTTAAGTCGAAAGTGGACTTCTTACAATTACATGTTGTTCGTGTGGCAAAATGTTTATTATATCCAGAATTGTATTCATTATGTAGATATCATATATGTCATATATATCCAGTACATGCATGAACTTATAACATTACATAATCATTTAGAGGTAAGAAATGAAATGCACCGTTCATGGAGACGGTAAGCCGTACGTACGCATGAACGCTACTTTCATTTCTATTTCGTATTTTATAGAATGGAATAATAATGATATAAAGGTATATTATAATTCCAGTATAATGTCATATATAATATCATATTTCCATCCTTTATACATCCCACATATGGTATTTAACGAATCAAATCACTTTGAGGGGGCGGTAGTCCGCACTTCCTTAAATGAAGATATCGCGTATACCCATAATGGAATCCATAAAGGTAAGACAAAAATGAAAAATACAGAATCATAAATAAAACATAAAAATATTATATATCATATATAAAAATAGTGACATCATAATGGCCACCTTTGAAGGTGTTAAATGAGTATTGAACAATCATCGTTTCGGGAGGCAGAATTTCACCATCCACGGAAACCGTATGTTCTTTAACCATTTGATGTAGTTGTGTGAGAGTGTAGCTCGAATAAATCTTATAACAACATCCTAGTATATTGAATATACTGGTGTTGTTACAAAAGAAGTAAATAAAAAGATTTTAGGGGGTTGGATAAGCAAAATAAAACAAATGAACATGAGAGAATGAATTACCATTAAAAGTGTAACTCCTTTTGATTTGAGCCTAAAGGCTTCCTTTGAAAGAATTCTTCCCAAAGGGAATCCTCTAGGATTAGGAGAGGGATGTGGAGAGAGTAAATGGTCAGGGTTTGGCCGAGCCAAAGGCTTGAGGAGTGTGTTAAATGAGGTAGAGGTGGGGGCCTTTTATAAGAGGAGAGGAGGGGCACTTTTGGAAAGTAAAGAAATATTACTTTATTTGAAAATGTTTTTCGGTTTCAAAAGGTCCCACATTGATATAATTAGTGTATAAGGTGATAAGGATTCGAAATCCACTCATCCAATAAGTTTTTGACATGTGTAGTTCATAGATTTTACATTATCTTTCCATTTTATTTAAATCGTCAAATAATGATGTTATCGTTGCGTCATTATTATGTCATAAATAATTTAATTTATTTAATGTCTAAAAATTATAAAAAAATACTATGATGTAGGAAATCTTTTTAGCTTTCCAATGAATATTTATAATCAAAAATATGACTTGTATAACCCCACTTAAAAATTGTTTTAGTAAAACATATCATGTTTGTGTCAATTTTACTTTTACATTAAATAAAATGTTATTTATGTCATTTCCCAACCAAAGTGGATCCATGGGGTCCCCAAGTTGACCCATGGCTTGTCTTGGTCGGCAATGATACAACCAATGAGGGTAAGACATGTTTCAATCTCATCTCATTTTATTAAAGTATTATTTTTACCTTAAACTACACTAATTACCACTAATCGTGATTAAAAACTTAATAAGTTACTATTCACCAAAAAATCATTTTAATCTCATTGAACCACATTTTACTTCTTATTGACAACCATGTATGTCGGATTTTTGAAAATCAAAATACAATGACGGCAAAATTTCATTTAAACGGAAAATCAGTTTTTATAAGTACCACTTAGTGGTTTCACTATTCATCAAAAATTGAAGTTTTTCAGAAAAATCCCAAAAATTCACCCTAAGCTATATTTGATATTCTGAATTCAAAAATGAAGTCCGTTTTACAAAATTCAAAACATATAAGTCACATTAATTAATTTATTAATTAATTCCCGCTGTCATGACAAATAGCGTGTTTTATGAAACAATAAGTATCAAAAGATTGACACTAGTTTAAGTCTGATTTCAAAGTGAAATTGATTCCAACGACCACTATTGGATTTAATGGTAAAAATATTTTCTAATTTCACTTTAAAACCAATTCAAAATATAATCTAATCATATAATTAAATTAGATTAAAAAGTGGTTTTGAATTAAAATACAACATTTTACACTATTCATTAAAAAAATGAACTTTATCGGAAAGATACCAAAAATTTACACAAAGTAAATTTTGATGTCCCGATTATTAATAAGAGTTTTATTTGGTCCGAAAGAATGTTTAATAGTGAACAAAACTATATTTAATGACGGTTCTCCATCAAAAGGTGATAAGTGAACCTTTAGTGAAAACTAGGGCATATACGCCTAAAATTGAATTCTTTCCGTATTTTAAGCCTTTATCTTTTATTGTATAAATGTAAAAATATTTAAGAACATATATAATCATATTTTAGTTATTTCTATCCATTCCCGCCATTACAACGGCTACATGTTAACTACCATTTAAAATAATATTATTTTATTATTAGAGTGCAACGTAAGATTCCCAAGAAACTCGTTGTTGCGTGTTGGGTACGCCATCGAGCATAGCGTCCCCTTTAAAGTCATATTAATATTTTATTCACAAATATGGATAAATATGAAAATTTCATATTCCTTATTTACCTGGGGTGTTACATTTGGCATGGTACAATAAAGATGTACCTTATAATACATAAGGTATTACTGTTAAGTTGAGTTTGAGAAATTTAGTGATGTTATTTCTAAATTTTTTTGATTTTATTTTTTTGTATGGGTGATAAGGATAACCATTTATGAAATGGATTGAGTTTAACATAGAATGAGGCTATTTATATTAATGTACTACTTAAACATATGAATATTTATATATATTGGATAACCTGTTCCACCGATTTTTTGTGTGATTATAATTAAATATAGATAGAATGAATTATTATTCTATTTATGAATATTATTATTCATTAGTGATTTAGGCATAAAAAATTCACATTCATTTAATGGAGTAAGAGGTGAAGTGGAAATTTATCAAGTTAAAACCAAAGTGCGAGATTATACTTTTTAAATGGAATGAAATTAAGTATACCATCTAGTAAAGATTTTTTAATATTTGAAAAAATGACTTAAATAAAATGTTGTCCAGTTATTATCATTTAATATAATATAAACAAGTTCTTTAAGGCCTCTTTAGTTTATGGATTTATAGTTATTAAACTTCTTTGGATCAACCAATATCATGTGATAAATGTTCTATATCACTCTACATCCACATCTGGGTGTTATTTTTCACTTCTATTTCCATGTTCTCACTTCCCACCTATGTTCTCATATGTGGAAACCTAGTTTTGAGTAACATTATGTAACCATTACGATTCCAAATTTTCATTTTTAAGGGAATATTTATGATTCATTTTAACAATATGGGTTTATATGAATGAATTTTCAAATGTTAAACATTTTATGAACGTGATGAATTTCAAGGGATAAATTAATTTTAGGGGGGTATAATATAACACCATGATATTTTTTGAAATATTTTTAAATTTAATTTAATCAATTTGATATTTTAAAATTCATGCATCACTAAATTTTTCTTGTGATAGATGAAAGCACTGAGTTTTTCTTTTGTCACATTAAACACCAAGTGAAGCATGTGTTATACACAACACAATTTCAATATTTCACTACACACAACAGAAGGTCAACTATCATTACACATGACACTGAGTTTTATCAAAACCATGATATACTACTAAAATTATTATTTTAATGTGATAGTTATAACCTATATGTTAAAAGTAAAGAGATGAATATTAATAACTAATTTTGAAAAATTAATTATATTTGTTTTATATAAATAAAATATATTTATAAAAAGGTAATTAATTTTTAGAAAAGTCTTTATTCAATTTGAAAATACTATTCCTAAAAATAATAATTTTTATTTATTTATGTACACAATAATGGAATTAATTTTTGTCACGACCCGCCCTTGGGGTCCGTGCCGTGACTACCCCAAGCCCGCCTTCCATAGGCCAGGGGCTGGCGACTAGCACCAAGGCGTAAATCCCGGTAAAAAGGGAAGGCATTGCCTTTGTAAAGTAAACAAACACCACAAAGTAAGCAAGCGGAACGTAAACACTAAGAAAAAGAAGAGTACAACTAAAAGTGCGGAAAAGTAAATGGGCCAGTATACAAACCCAAACTGAAAGTAAAGTACAACTCGAAAGGGAAAACAGCAACTGTAAGTAAAAGCCGCTACACCGAGCTGTCCACTGGAGATCCCACCTGAAGGATGGGTACAGATAGCTCCACAGCTCCACGGGTCCCACCGTCCGCTCCGAACACGTCCCGCCCAGTGGTCCACCTCCAGGTACCGTCCTGCTCTGCAAGGCTCAGCTAAGACCAACGTTGTCCGCCGTCTGCAACCAACACAACATAGTGCGGGCAAAGCCCGTGCAGGGGTGAGTATAAGCTACTCAGTAGGGACCCTGAGACCCCTGAAGGTCTCTCAAAATCCACAAAGGATAAACCACAAAGAAAGGTACAATCACGAAGTAACAACCGACACTGCTTAGATATATGCCCATACATATACCTAAGTCATCAATTTCAAATACGCTCCAACCTCCGAGACCAAGTACAACTCAGTCCACACAGGAAAGTAAACGTATTCCACACAGGAAAGCAAAACTTAATCCACACAGGATAGCACAACACAATCCACACAGGAAAGCAACAGGATTCAGCTCACACAGGTATACTTCTTCAAAGGACGATAAAGATGATCTCTGATCCATCTAAGTCATCGGACCCACGAAGGATCGATAGGTAACTAACCCCCGCAAATGACCCACACAGGATCGGGCCCACGTAGGACCTGTAGGCGCTGGTTCACACAGGACCGCTGAGCGCAAGGACCCACACAGGATCGGACCCACATAGGATCGGGCCCACACAGGACCTGTAGCACTGATCCACGTAGGATCGCTTAGTGTTGTAGTCGTCGTCGTCGAATCCACACAGGATCTCTGTACTGTCGTCGTCGCAGTCACAGTAGCAGTAGCAGTAGTAGCAGTCACAGTCGCAGCCAGCACTAGGGTTCCCGCACACAGCAAGCTCGTACAGGAGGATCCGCTCCACGAGTCGAGAGGCTGATACATCAACTGTCACAAAGTCCAGAGTTGATGTATCCAAAAGTTCCGTATCGTCAACAGGAACTCAATGCAACTGACGGCGCGTCGATCGGATGCCCGGTCTGAGAGTTATTGGCATTTTCGTCCCCGGGGCCCGGTTGATTTTTAAGGAAAAACCAACCCGACCGTACTCCACCTGCGTCCAAACCTCGGGCGGAGTATTCCAAAAGATCCGTCTCACTAAGAGGAACACAACAAAGCTGACGGCACGTCAATCGGACGTCCGTAGCTCAAGATATGAGCGTTTCCGCTCCGAAGGCCCGGTTGGTTTCGTGAACGAACCAACCCGGCCGAACTCAAAGTGTTCCGAAACTTTGAGTGCGATATACCGAAATGACCGTCTCGATCCAAGGATCGCGTTGCCGTAGACGGTTCGTCAATCGGAGGTCCGTGGCTCAAGTTATGGCCAAAAGACCGAATTCGTCTCGAAGATGGGGGTCCGGGTCCGGGCCGACCCGGCCCGAACCCCCCCTGGGTCGGCCCGAACCGGGTCGACCCGACCCGGGTCCGACCCGGCCCTGCCGGCCGGCGGCGCGGCGGCGCGGCAGCCTGGCGGCGCAGCGTCCTGGCGCCGCACGGAGGCAGCGCGCGGGGGGGCAAAGTCCCCCGCTTCTTGATTTGGCGGCGCGGCAATGAGCCGCGCCCCTTTTTTCAAACGCCCCCCCCCCCCCTCGTGGGGGGCCTGCTTGTTCGGAAACCGGGGGGCCGCCTGCCCCCTCAAGGAAACCCCCCCCCCCCCCCTTCATAAATGGGGGGGGTTTAGTGCTGGCCGGGGGATTAATTTTCCCCCGGCCTTTGACCTTCCAGCAGGCCACCTGGCTGGCCGGTTTTTCTCCAAGGGGACCGGAATACCGGTCCCCTTTCCGGATTCCGACGCCGGCGGCCCGGCCGCCGGTCTTCTCGTCCTGCCGCGGCCCAGAACCGGCCGCGGTGTTCGTCGTCCGGCACGGTGCGACGGCACCGCACCCCTCCGCCGCACCTTTGATTCCCTTCAACGCGGCACGACGGCGTCGCGTTCTTGATGATCCTTCCACGGCGCGGCGCGATGGC
Organism: Viscum album; assembly: GCA_963277665.1. NCBI lineage: Eukaryota > Viridiplantae > Streptophyta > Magnoliopsida > Santalales > Viscaceae > Viscum > Viscum album. The sequence goes on along the minus strand of OY728131.1, from coordinate 1,627,000,605 downwards.
GCCGCGCAATATAATCGTGCGATTATCCGCGTGGTGCGACGGCACCATGCCATCTTGTTTTCTCCCGCAAGGTAAATCAACAAGAACAAAGGAGGGGGTTCGGCCGTGTTCATGCGGTCCGGCCCCCTCACGTTAAACAATAACACATATTTATAATCCTCACGTTAGTCATGCTAGAACCACGAACAAGGATAAATAAATAAACAAATAACAACAACCCCTACCTTGGGTATAGGTTCGAAGATTTGTCAACGTCCCGCGGAAGACAACGTCGCGGAGGTCGGGCGTCGCGGTAATCATTCGTCAAATCCGATGACGAAGAGGTACATCCGAAGAGGTACGTCGTTGGCGAATCTTCATATGCCGACGAAGGAAGTCCGAGGAGGAAGCGGCGTTCCCTTTCGTTGACACGGAAGACGAAAAAGAGAGGAGCGGCGTTCTTCGTCGGAGCTTGAGCATTCTTCGTCAAGGCTTGAGCGTTCTTCATCAAAGTTTGAAGAAGAAGGAAAAGCTCTCAAAAGCTCTCAAGATGGCTAAACAATACTAACCAAATAAAATAAGATAGAGACTTATTTTATTCACAAACTTAACAAAATGAATTTCAAAGGCTTGAAATTCAAAAAGGATAACTCCAAAATTAAATAACAATTTGTCATGTCATTTAAAGAGGGGTTAAGGGAGTTTGAGAGAAGATGAAAAGTTTAGGGTTCGTGTGGGCCCCACCACACTTAATCCTCTCAAGGGAGGTTAAGTGGGTGTGGGTCCCACCCCTAACTTCCTTTGAGAGAAGTTAACCAACAAGTTTAAATAAAAATTTGTAATCCAAAATTTTTATTTAACTTATTCTAAACTCCCAAAAACTAACTCTCAACCCGAAATAAACGCAACCTCGGAAAAGGTCTCCTTAAGCGAATATCGGCGCTGCGAGTTCATCGGTGCCCTCGGATTTCAATTCCGAGCACCGGATCAAAAGTTAGGAATTCCCGCTCGTTCGTTCACTGAACGTACCCGAGCCAAACTTCGGAAATTGATTCCGGGCACTCCGGGCCTCGGAATTAGGTGCCGTCTGAAACCGCACTCTTGTAAAATTCCAAAGAAAATTAAGAAAAAATTTCCCTTGAATTTTACGGGTCTTTACATTACTCTCACCTCAGGGCTTTACGTCCCCGTAAAGATACATCAAAAACTAGGGAAACAAATGAGGGTACTGAGCACGCATCTGAGCCTCCCTCTCCCATGTTCTCTCCTGGAGATTTTCGTGCTTCCATCTGATGCGCATAAGAGGAATCGATCTCCCACGTAGGACTCGCTCCTGTCGAACCTCTATCTCCACCGGGACCTCCATAAAAGTCACCCCATCGTCAACGTCAAGCTCCCCATGGTCAATGATGTGTGTCGGGTCGTGCACGTATCTCCTCAGCTGAGATACGTGGAAGACGTCGTGCACCCGGTGTAACTGAGGTGGCAGAGCCAGGCGATAAGCCACCTCACCAACCCTACTGAGGACCTGGAAGGGTCTGATGAAGCGTGGAGATAACTTGCCGCCTTGGCCAAATCTCCGAATACCACGTCGAGGTGAGACCCGCAAGAAGACGTGGTCGCCATCCTCGAACTCCAGTGGCCTCTGCCTCCTGTCAGCATATGACTTCTGCCGGCTCTGAGCTATCCTCATCCGCTCCTGGATGACCTGGACCTTCTCTGTCGTGGCCTGGACCATCTCCGGTCCCACCAGTGCTGACTCTCCAGGGTCTGTCCAGCACAAAGGAGATCTACAAGGTCGGCCGTACAACGCCTCGTACGGTGCCATCCCGATGGTGGAGTGGTAGCTGTTGTTGTACGCAAACTCCACCAAGGGTAGGTGGTCCTCCCAGCTACGACCAAAGTCGAGGACACATGCGCGGAGCATGTCCTCAAGAGTCTGAATGGTCCTCTCCGTCTGACCATCCGTCTGAGGGTGAAAGGCTGTGCTCAGACGTAGTTGTGTCCCGAATGCCTCCTGTAACCCCTTCCAAAGCCGGGAAGTAAAGCGAGCATCTCGATCGGAGACGATAGAAGATGGCGCATCGTGGAGTCGCACAATCTCCTGAACGTAGAGGCGTCCCAAGCTCTCCACTGAGCCCTGCTCTCTAATGGGTAAGAAGTGTGCCGACTTGGTGAGTCGATCAACAATCACCCATATGGAGTCGTGACCTCTGGAAGTGCGTGGAAGTCCAGTCACGAAGTCCATAGATATTCCGTCCCACTTCCACTCCGGAACCTCCAAGGGATGTACCAAGCCTGCTGGTACCTGATGCTCTTCCTTCACCTGCTGACAGGTGAGGCATCGAGAAACGAACTCTGCCACTGCCTTCTTCATGCCCGGCCACCAGTGCTGTCGTCTGAGGTCCTGGTACATCTTCGCCACTCCAGGATGTACCGCCAAAGGAGAAGTGTGAAACTCTCTTAGCACTTCCTCTCGCAAAGTGACTGGTACCATGGTACATCCTCTGAAAAGGATGTCGTGCTCTGCTCCAAGGGAGAAACCATCAGATGTCTGTCCCGAGGATATCTGTGCACGCTGTGTCTCACAGTCAGCGTCCCCACGTTGTGCCTCCCTGACCCGCTGCAGTAGTGGAGGGGTGACTGTGAGAGACTGGAGGAAGACTGCTCCATCTCTATCCACGAAGGATATCTGTAAAGAGGCTAGTTGCTCCGTCGCCTCCTCAAGTAGCTGAATGCCCTTCCTCCTGCTGAGGGCATCGGCTACTACATTCCCCTTCCCAGGAGTATAGACTATCTCAAAGTCATAGTCCTGGAGGAACTCGAGCCATCGTCGCTGTCTCAGGTTTAGGTCCTTCTGCGAGAAGATATACCTGAGACTCTGATGATCGGAAAAGACTGTAAAGCGCTCTCCCATCAGGTAGTGTCGCCATGTATTCATAGCGAAGACCACTGCTGCTAACTCCAGGTCATGGGTAGAGTAGTTCTACTCATGAGGCCTCAACTGACGTGATCCATAGGTGATCACTGCCCGCTCCTGCATCAGAACACATCCGAGTCTGGTCCCTGATGCATCGCAGTAAACTACGTACCCTACTCCCTCCTCAGGCAACCTCAAGATAGGTGCACTGGTCAATCTCTGTCTCAGCTCCTGGAAGCTCTGCTGACATTTGTCTGACCACACGAAGGGTTTCCCCTTCTTCGTCAAAGCTGTGAGTGGTGCCGCAACTATAGAGAAGTCTGGCACGAATCTCCGATAGTATCCAGCTAGTCCCAAGAAACTCCGAACCTCAGTCACGCTCCTGGGTGGCTCCCATGCTAACACAGCCTCAATCTTCGCGGGATCCACTGCAACTCCCGCCTCAGAGATAACGTGTCCCAAGAAGTGAACCTCACGTATCCAGAACTGGAACTTAGAGAGCTTACCATAAAGCTGGTGCTCTCAGAGTGTGTCTAGTATAACTCGAAAGTGATAGGCGTGCTCCTCCTCAGTCATAGAGTAAATCAGAATGTCGTCGATGAAGACCACGACAAACCGATCGAGGTATGGCTGAAAGATCCTATTCATGAGATCCATGAACACTTCTGGAGCATTGGTTACACCAAAAGGCATAACCAAGAACTCATAGTGGCCATACCGACATCTGAAGGCCGTCTTCTGCACATCCTCGTCTCTGACTCTGAGCTGATGATATCCTGACTTGAGGTCTATCTTCGAGAACCACCGTGCTCTCTTGAGCTGATCAAAGAGGTCATCAATCCTTGGTAGCGGTTACTTGTTCCTCACTGTCACCTGGTTCAGGCGACGATAGCCAACACAAAGACGCAAGCTCCCGTCCACCTTCTTGGCGAACAAAATCGGGGAAGCCCAGGGTGAAACACTGGGTCGGATGAACCTCTTGCCCTGCAAGTCCTCCAACTGTAACCGTAGCTCTCGAAGCTCGGCGGGGGCCATCCGATAAGCTGGAGTGGATATCGGGGCTGTCCCGGGGTACAAGTCAATATAAAATTCTACCTCTCTACGAGGAGGTAGCCCTGGAACGTCGTCGGGAAAAACATCCGCAAACTGATCCACCACTGTAGGAAAACCAGGACTCTGCACGTCAACTGCTCCAAGGATGAGGCTAGCCAACTGATGAGTGATGGGCTATCCTCTCCTCCGCGGAAGTCCATCCTATGCTGCTAAGGCTCCCTTCTCGCCGGTGAAGGTGAAACTGCTCCCGTCGGTGCGTACACATCGCACCTTGCGCCTAAAACAGTCAATCTGTGCATGGACCGTAGATAGCCAATCCATTCCCAAGATGACGTCGTAAGGCCTCGACGCTGCTACAAGAAGATTCCAGCCGAATCTCTCGCCTCCTAGAGTAAGCTCACACTGCCGGCACCAGTGCGTAATCGTCGAGTCTGCTCCCGTAGGAGTCTCTAGCCGTAAGGATCGAGCCAACGGCTCTGTCGGAATCTCCGAGCTCCGAACAAGGGAAGCGGCTATGAAAGAGTGACTCGCTCCTATGTCTATAAGAACTGCAGCAAGGGTGGAATAGACACAGATAGTACCTCGAATCATCTCGGGTGCGCCGTGGTCGTAGGCCTCTGCTGCCTGGAGCTGTGCCTGTCTCTGCCCGCCAGCTCCCTGTGGTCGGGGTGGACCTCCTGGTGGTGGTGGTGGTAGAGCCTCAAAGCGTCGCCCACCACCTGCTGCTCGGCCAGCTCCTCTGCCTCGTCCGCCTCCTCCCTACGGACCTCCACGGTCGACCCTCTGCCTCTGCCTTGGTGGTCCCTCAACCGACTGCTGCTCCTCGGCACGGCGGGTCGGGCAGTCACGAGCCATGTGGCCCTGCCCGCCGCACGAGTAGCACTGTCTGCCTCTCGAAAGACTGGCTCCTCGTTGTGTGCCCTGCACTGCTGAGCCAGTGCCCTGAGGTCGTCTGCCCGAAGGTCTGGTCTGTCTGGACCCCTGAGTCATCCGTCGACTGCCTACTGCAGATGACTCTGCCACGTGCCGCCCTGCGGTGGGTCGCTGCGCTGGTGTAGACTCATCAAGGAAGCTCTCGATCAGAAGGGCCCGCTCCAGTACTCCTGTCTGAGTCGGTATGCTGAGGGAGATCAGTGATGCCCTGATCTCTTGTCTCAAACCCTGCTCGAAGGTCCAGGCCCGGAAGAATGGGTCTCGTACCATGTCAGTCAAGTAGCGCGAGAGATCGGTAAATCTCGGCGAGTACTGAGCGACCGTCATGCTGCCGTGTCGCAGCTGAAGAAGCTCCTGGATACGCACCGCACGAAGGGTGGCTGGGACGAACTCCGAGCGGAAGAGGCTCTCAAAGTCCGTCCAAAGTAGAGATGCCTCATCGTGCACCTGGAGCATCAAGCTCAACCATCGTCCTGCTGCTGTGTGTAGTAGGCTCGCAGCGAGGATCACCATGAGGTCTGCTGGTGTCCTCACTAGCCTAAACACACGTACTACTGCCTCCAGCCAGTCCTCGGCTGCCTGGGGATCCATCTCCCCACGAAACCTAGGTGGTCGCTGGCGCTGAAACTCATGCAGTGCGCTGAGGCGACGTGCATCGTCAGCGGCTGGCGCTGGAAGCATCGGGGGCTCGGCGGGTAGTGCTACCGCCGGTGCCACTGCTGACAAAGGGCCATGCACCGAGGCCTCGTCGCTCGGTGGGCTGTCATCACGCTCGACTCTCGGAACCCTAGCTGGCTGTCGTCGTGGGGCCATCCTAAAAAGGAAATAGGTGCGCCACAGTCAGAACAGTATACCTGGTGAGCTGATATAAGTAATCACAAAGAAAACTTTGAAACACACACGCAATCAATGTTTTCATGCATTAAGTCGGAAATCAGAAGTCAGGGTCCTGGTGTATGGATACGTCGGTCGCCGCACCAACACTGGACTCCCTGGACTGATAACCACACTCAATACGCTAAACATTATTGCTTCACATAGAAAAGATCAGAGTTCGTGGTAGAACCAAACTCCTCTGATACCAATTTGTCACAACCCGCCCTCGGGGTCCGTGCTGTGACTACCCCAAGCCCGCCTTCCATAGGCCAGGGGCTGGCGACTAGCACCAAGGCGTAAATCCCGGTAAAAAGGGAAGGCATTGCCTTTGTAAAGTAAACAAACACCACAGAGTAAGCAAGCGGAACGTAAACACTAAGCAAAAGCAGAGTACAACTGAAAGTGCGGAAAAGTAAATGGGCCAGTATACAAACCCAAACTGAAAGTAAAGTACAACTCGAAAGGGAAAACAACAACTGTAAGTAAAAGCCACTACACCGAGCTGTCCACTGGAGATCCCACCTGAAGGATGGGTACAGATAGCTCCACAGCTCCACGGGTCCCACCGTCCGCTCCGAGCACGTCCTGCCCAGTGGTCCACCTCTAGGTACCGTCCTGCTCTGCAAGCCTCAGCTAAGACCAACGCTGTCCGTCGTCTACAACCAACACAACATAGTGCGGGCAAAGCCCGTGCAGGGGTGAGTATAAGCTACTCAGTAGGGACCCCGAGACCCCTGAAGGTCTCTCAAAATCCACAAAGGATAAACCACAAAGAAAGGTACAATCACGAAGTAACAACCGACACTGCTTAGATATATGCCCATACATATACCTAAGTCATCAATTTCAAATACGCTCCAACCTCCGAGACCAAGTACAACTCAGTCCACACAGGAAAGTAAACGTATTCCACACAGGAAAGCAAAACTTAATCCACACAGGATAGCACAACACAATCCCCACAGGAAAGCAACAGGAATCAGCTCACACAGGTATACTTCTTCAAAGGACGATAAAGATGATCTCTGATCCATCTAAGTCGTCGGACCCACGAAGGATCGATAGGTAACTAACCCCCGCAAATGACCCACACAGGATCGGGCCCACGTAGGACCCGTAGGCGCTGGTTCACACAGGACCGCTGAGCGCAAGGACCCACACAGGATCGGACCCACACAGGATCGGGCCCACACAGGACCTGTAGCACTGATCCACGTAGGATCGCTGAGTGCTGTAGTCGTCGTCGTTGAATCCACACAGGATCTCTGTACTGTTGTCGTCGCAGTCACAGTAGCAGTAGCAGTAGTAGCAGTCACAGTCGCAGCCAGCACTAGGGTTCCCGCACACAGCAAGCTCGTACAGGAGGATCCGCTCCACGAGTCAAGAGGCTGATACATCAACTGTCACAAAGTCCAGAGTTGATGTATCCAAAAGTTCCGTATCGTCAACAAGAACTCAATGCAACAGACGGCGCGTCGATCGGACGCCCGGTCTGAGAGTTATTGGCATTTTCGTCCTCAGGGCCCGGTTGGTTTTTAAGGCAAAACCAACCCGACCGTACTCCACCTGCGTCCAAACCTCGGGCGGAGTATTCCAAAAGATCCGTCTCACTAAGAGGAACACAACATAGCTGACGGCACGTCAATCGGACGTCCGTAGCTCAAGATATGAGTGTTTCCGCTCCGAAGGCCCGGTTGGTTTCGTGAACGAACCAACCCAGCCGAACTCAAAGTGTTTCGAAACTTTGAGTGCGATATACCGAAACGACCGTCTCGATCCAAGGATCACGTTGCCGCAGATGGTTCGTCGATCGGAGGTCCGTGGCTCAAGTTATGGCCAAAAGACCGAATTCGTCTCGAAGATGGGGGTCCGGGTCCGGGCCGACCCGGCCCGAACCCCCCCTGGGTCGGCCCGAACCGGGTCGACCCGACCCGGCCCTGCCGGCCGGCGGCGCGGCGGCGCGGCGGCCTGGCGCCGCACGGAGGCAGCGCGCGGGGGGGCAAAGTCCCCCGCTTCTTGATTTGGCGGCGCGGCAATGAGTCGCGCCCCTTTTTTCAAACGCCCCCCCCCCCCTCGTGGGGGGCCTTCTTGTTCGGAAACCGGGGGGCCGCCTGCCCCCTCAAGGAAACCCCCCCCCCTCATAAATGGGGGGGGTTTAGTGCTGGCCGGGGGATTAATTTTCCCCCGGCCTTTGACCTTCCGGCCGGCCACCTGGCCGGCCGGTTTTCCTCCAAGGGGACCAGAATACCGGTACCCTTTCCGGCTTCCGACGCCGGTGGCCCGGCCGCCGGTCTTCTCGTCCTGCCGCGGCCCGGAACCGGCCGCGGTGTTCGTCGTCCGGCACGGTGCGACGGCACCGCGCCACTCCGCCGCACCTTTGATTCCCTTCAACGCGGCACGACGGCGTCGCGTTCTTGATGATCCTTCCACGGCGCGGCGCGACGGCGCCGCGCAATATAATCGTGCGATTATCCGCGTGGTGCGACGGCACCACGCCATCTTGTTTTCTCCCGCAAGGTAAATCAACAAGAAAAAAGGAGGGGGTTCGGCCGTGTTCATGCGGTCCGGCCCCCTCACGTTAAACAATAACACATATTTATAATCCTCACATTAGTCATGCTAGAACCACGAACAAGGATAAATAAATAAACAAATAACAACAACCCCTACCTTGGGTATAGGTTCGAAGATTTGTCAACGTCCCGCGGAAGACAACGTCGCGGAGGTCGGGCATCGCGGTAATCGTTCGTCAAATCCGATGACGAAGAGTTACGTCCGAAGAGGTACGTCGTTGGATAATCTTCGTATGCCGACGAAGGAAGTCCGAGGAGGAAGCGGCGTTCCCTTTCGTTGACACAGAAGATGAAGAAGAGAGGAGCGGTGTTCTTCGTCGGAGCTTGAGCGTTCTTTGTCAAGGCTTGAGCGTTCTTCGTCAAAGTTTGAAGAAGAAGGAAAAGCTCTCAAAAGCTCTCAAGATGGCTAAACAATACTAACCAAATAAAATAAGATAGAGACTTATTTTATTCACAAACTTACCAAAATGAATTTCAAAGGTTTGAAATTCAAAAAGGATAACTCCAAAATTAAATAACAATTTGTCATGTCATTTAAAGAGGGGTTAAGGGAGTTTGAGAGAAGATGAAAAGTTTAGGGTTCGTGTGGGCCCCACCACACTTAATCCTCTCAAGGGAGGTTAAGTGGGTGTGGGTCCCACCCCTAACTTCCTTTGAGAGAAGTTAACCAACAAGTTTAAATAAAAATTTGTAATCCAAAATTTTTATTTAACTTATTCTAAACTCCCAAAAACTAACTCTCAACCCGAAATAAACGCAACCTCGGAAAAGGTCTCCTTAAGCGAATATCGGCGCTGCGAGTTCATCGGTGCCCTCAGATTTCAATTCCGAGCACCGGATCAAAAGTTAGGAATTCCCGCTCGTTCGTTCACTGAACGTACCCGAGCCAAACTTCGGAAATTGATTCCGGGCACTCCGGGCCTCGGAATTAGGTGCCGTCTGAAATCGCGCTCTTGTAAAATTCCAAAGAAAATTAAGAAAAATTTTCCCTTGAATTTTACGGGTCTTTACAATTTTTTACGCCTTTTGAAAATTATTTTTTTTTAAAAAAAATAATATTTTGAAATAATAATGTCAAAATTATCTTAGGGTTTATTTTTGATAATTTTATAAAAAGTTTCATTTTTTGTTTAATAGTGAAAAATACTGAATTTTAATTAAAATTCCCTTTCAGTTTAATTTATTTATAAAGATAAATTATGTATATATATGTATTAGATATAAATTAGTTCTTTTATAAATATATTAATCAGTGTAAGGTCATTAAAATCAATTTCATATTGAATTTTTATATAAAAACTTTGTAATATTTGGAACATTTTCTCTTTAAAACCCCGCTTTCTCGTTACTTCTGTGAGATTAAGTTTAAATTATTGTTTTCGAATTTTGTAAATTAAATTTGAAAAATGGATACCATATTTTGAATCAAAATAATTTATATTATATTAAATTGTCAAATTAATTTTTTTTCAGAAATGAAAAGACAATGTAGTAAAAAATAATTATTGTGGTTAAGGTAAAAATGGGTTTATCAAGGGGTTAAACTAAAAAGACAAGGGTAAAAATTACCTATAAACTTTTAAAAAAACTTTTTTATGGAAATATTTCAACCATTAAATATATATGGTTCAATAATGGCCCATTTTGGATCCTTTTGGAAAATAAAAAAATGTGGGAGCACTCAATTCTTGTAAAAAATATCATGTCTGTCCTCTCCCCCAATTATAGAAGGCCACCCCTATCTTCTCCTCCTGACTGATTATAACCCTTTTGGTTTGGACTATAATAGGCCAAATTAATTCCCAAAATCTATCCTCTCACACTAGAATCATTATTTTGTATATAACGATATAGAAGAAAGAATTTTATTGCAAACCTAATAAGGATACCCAAAGAAGTGGTAATGGTCAAAAACAAGTGTTTTTGTTCTATTTCATCCTCCAACCCATTAATTGTTATTATGAAATAATTATATAATAATTTAAGTATAATAAATAAACGAATATTTCTTTATGTGAAAGTAATTACATACAATTACCTCCACTTTCATCAAACGGGTTACGAAATCATTGTTCATGCGTACAACGAACTACCAACTCACGGACTGATGTGATCCATTTCTCCATTACCACTTATCAGGGATATAAATAATGATAGATTTATTATATATATATTATACATGAAATTTATTTTTTTATTATGATTATGTAATTATTATCTCAGACATACCTTCATGTTTTCTATTTTGTGGGAATACGATAACGTCGTTTGTGTGTAATAGAGAATACTACATCGTGAAACGATACTATTCATCCATCATTTTCATGGAAGGTATTAAAAATTTGTTTAATGAAAATATTTGATACATATTAAATAAAAAATACTTTGTAATTGTAATATATCATTTGACTTTCTTTATTTTAATCTGAAAAGAAAGTTGAAACAACGTATATGCGTACATATAACATACCGTCTCTGTTAATGGTGTATTTCATTTTACATCATTAAATTTTATCGATTATTATAAAGGCATATATACTGAATATATATGATATTTATATCATGGTTAAAATTACAAAGGTAATGGAACCATGATCAAATTAATAGGGCCAAAAATAACAAATCAAAATATATATTAAAAACAAAGAGGTTATTACCCGAAACATGACTTTAACATGGGATTGTTAATAAAAGGGTAATAAAAGTACATAAATAAATCATAAATGGTATGATACATGTAATTATCTGTATGTTATATAAGTATAATGAAGTTATATTTATTATATAGGAGGTTCAAACGAGTATGAAGAAAATCGAGACTTATGATAAGGGATTTTTTCTCACTTTTTATTTATTTGAGATACATTCTATATTCAGCAACTACTTATTTTATGCGATGTATATATATCCCATGAATTTATTTTATGATTATTATAATTAAAATTATTTTTATTTTAATATCCATTTTATAATATATATTTTAGTGGGCTGATGATTGAAAAATTAACAAATCGATAAGGGATTTTAATCATAATTTTCCTTCTTTGGGACATAAGTTATATTATACACCTATAATCTTATTGGAAGAGTATATAATTACCATTTTAAAAGATATATAATTAATATAATTATTTCATGGTGTTTTATGTTTCATTTATTTTTATTATTTCAGGGGGTATACACATCAATGTTACCAATGTGGAAAGATCTTTTTCTACAATCTCATCATTTATCAGGATTATTTATGATTATGATTCCAATATTAAAATATTAAGATATATATCTCTAAAAACACATGGATTTTCTTATTATCTCATTGGGATATTATAATTCATGTTCTTCTTTCATTTTTCTCTCCTCATGTACTCAAAAGTTTAAAATAATTTTATTATGAAAAATCATCTTTTCGGTCAAAGAATATTTTTCTTCCAAAACCTTATTTTCTAAAAATGATTTCAATTTTTTTTCAAATAAAAAAAAGTAATTTTCATTAAAAAATGTTTTCAATTATTTTTATAGATTCTATTATAAATTATCAAGGTTATTTTTGATGAAATGGATTTTCAAATTGTTTTAAATATGAAATATTGACTTTCAAAGAGAATCAATTTTCCTCATGAAATGTCCCAAGTAATATTTCAAAATTATTTTCCACATAGGATTAAATTAAGTGATGTTAATTATTATTTAATATTGATATGAACCAAGGATACCATTAATATTTTTTTTATTAAATTTTTATTATTAAAAAATGTTTATGAATCTCGTCTCTCTTCCACTGGTTATACTATGATTGAATTATTATGAAACTTGATGTTTTTCATGAGTTATTATATAATTAAATGATTACGAAACTTATATATTTTACATAGGTTATGAAATTATGAAATGTTTATGAATCCCATTTTATTTTATGGGTTATGATATGATGACTTTTTGATGATCTTGTGGAACACATGTGTATTATTTTCATTATGTGATGGGTAGGATTTATATCTATCTACAATTTATTGGGTGAAGATTTATATATAATGAGATAAAAAATGGGAAATAAGTTGATAGTATTGATCCACTATGGGAAATAAGTGTATCTTGGTCCACTTTGGGAAATAGTTGTGTCCTAATCCACTATGGGGAATAGGTGTTTCCTAATAAAATATGTAAAATAGGTGTGTCCTAATACACTATGGGAAATAGGTGTGTCCTAATCCACTATAGAAATAGGTGTGTGTTGATCCACTGTTGGAAAAAATTGAGAAGGCCTAATCCACTATGTTGATAGTCTTGGTAGTTAACAATGATGTATGAAATGGTTTTCTATATTTATGACGATACCACACTTTTAGGAAATGAGATTATGGTTCATGATTGATTTGGGATGATATATCAACCTTATGGTCCTCTTTTCTAAAATGATAATTTTTTATTCCATCACTCATGTTTATAATCTATGATATGTTGGGTATAAATTTCATAAGTTATTTTCATGATCACATACCCTTATGATTATGTTATTAATTCATATGATCATAGATCTATATCTATTATGTTTACCCTTACTAAGAATATAAGCTCACCATTTCTTATGTTTATCTTCCCCAGGTTATGAAGAACAATTTTAAGTAGGGAATGTCTTTAATGTGAACTAAATTGAGAGATATTTTTGAGAAACGTTGGGGATCCTTCAATATATAAGATGGTGGTGTTTCAAGTTTCCAAAGGCACTAAACTATTATGGTCTTCTTTGATAATTTTTTGTAATGTAATGAATATTCATCTAAAAAGATGTAATATTAAAATATGTGAATCATGGGTCACTATACTATAAATGTTAGACCTGTGTAAGGAACACTATACTCATTCCTGATCATTTGTAACCTAAATTTACCATTTATACTAAGGTATGTTTTTTATAGAACATACTTCATATATTGAGATATTTCGATCTCCAAAAACTCTCCTTCACCTATATGTAATAAGAGTTCTCAACTCTGAGGGACACCTTTTTTTTAATATGCATAATATTCATAGATGTGGATCTGCACAATGTTTTCATTAAATATGGCCCATCAAACAAAGTCATCTTCATTCTCAAGATGAAATCCTCATATCTATGTATGATTTGACCACATTGTAATGGGAACCATTTTTTGAATGTGGCCCGTGGTCATCCCTTACATGATTATCCCATCCCCCTCCCTTGGTTATGATAACCCTAAGGCCATGAATTACAACCTTCCCTATCATGCCTAGATAATTTTAGAGATTTTTTGTCCGGATCACCTTGAAATGGGCGATCCTTAATGCAAGGCCTTAACAGGAACACCATATGATCTTATCAAATGTTGTTAAATTATAGGGAAACATCATTTCCTTATAATGTTAAACTATACGGGTAACATTACTATAGTATTATATAAAAAACATTTTGTTTTCACCTATCATCATAGCATGACTCCAGAATAATGTATGGGTTAATTCTCAACTAAATTAGATACATAGTAATGCCTAGACCCTTCAATCCAAGCCTAGACACAAAAAATATACCCATCTTTATCCCGCATATTAGTTAGCTCTATCCATGACATCCTCTAAACAGTTATGAACATCTTTGGCCAAAATACCTATAACATAAGCAGGAAATATTTCCATTGAAAAATCCCTCTTTGTGTCTTGGGATTCCTAGATCCTCACAAAATTTCATTATCCATCAGTGATAAAATCATATGACTCTAAATAACACCCTTTTTTTAGGCTATGCATAATATTCCGAAATGTGTCTCTGTAGAATGTGTGATCAAAATGTGTCCCATAAACTGAAGGAATCATTACTCTTATGAGATAATGGATTTTATTCTTTACACCCTAATGACATTGTATATGGAATCCATTTTTTTGAATTTTTTTCACGGTCACCCCATTCATGTTTTTCCCATGTCCCCCCATTAGAACCATGTATCCCCAAGGTCATGCTTAATGTCTTCCTTCATTTCATTACCCTCATGTATGGGATATGCTTGATTAATTTTAGACACTGACCCAAAACTCTATAGTTTGTGGATGGAACCATCTCTATAAGATAACAATCCATAAAGTTCCCATGTAAACCAATTTGAAACCAATAGTTTTCTCACAATCTAAATAATACTGTGATCTAATCTTATTTTTCACATTGATCATGGATCACGTGGGATTAGATGTTTTGATGAATTGTTTTCATTTACTCGTAGACCATCATGTGGATTAATTATCATCTCAATGAGATATTTAGTGATGCCATAATTCCTTATTCTAGACCCAAGGAATATAAAAACATTTTATGTCGCAATCCATATAAAGATTCCTAGTATGGGTTCCCCTCACTCAGAAACTCATGATTAGGGAAAAAATACTTCCCTTATTTCAAATAAAATTTATATAGGAATATCCCATCCTTGGTCAATACTAATTGAGATGTTTCCCATCATTATTATTTAATATATCCCACATTTTGAAAACTACACCCCATTATCTTGGGAAACTCTATTTTCCAAAAACATTCATTGGCCTTTGGTGGTAAGATCATGTGACTTTGAAGTAAACCATTTTTTGGAATATATATAATATGACCAGATGCGGCTCTATATAATGTGTTTTCCAAATGTGTCTAGTTAACCAAGGTCATATTCATTATTATGAGAAAATGCTTTCATTTCTATACACCGAAAAAATATAAATAATGTCATCCTTTTGAACAAATTCTATATACATTCCTCTAATACCTTCTCCTTGTTAACCTTTAAATATATGAGAGCCTCAAGATTATGGTTTACAATTCCATCCACCACATCTAAAAGACATCAATGTATTCCGGAATAGGATGATTTGTATTGAAAATTAACGATCAAATCCTTTCAACCTGAAACATTAGCTGTATGGGTCCGGCTTGAAAGATCTTAAATTTCCAATGGAAGGTGAAATAAATATCATCAGGTTGAAAACCCACAAAGGGTAACATGATTAAATGTTTAGTCATGACTTTTTAGTCCGCTTCACATCAGTCTTAGGAAAAAGTAAGGGTGGTAGAAAAAAGAGACATAATGTTTGTAGGTACCATCATGTGACCCTATCAATAGTCAGACTATTCGCTCTAGGTCCTTGGAACTAGGAAAACAATTAGAGCACAAAAATAATCTATTCACTACACTTCACTTCATATATTGAAAAATCTAGATTCAAGATTATTCATTCATTCAAGAAAGGGAACTATAATGTTACTATGATTGTAATTATACCTATACATATACATAGTCCACACCAAAATACAATTAAATAGAGTGAATTTGAAGATTTTTAATAATTACAGGTAATTTTGTTATTGAACAGTCAAATGACTTGGGATATTTTTATTTTAATCTTTTGAAACACTTTAAGTTAATTTTTAGTGACATGATGGGAAAAATAGTTGAGAATAATTAATTTTTCATCCATTGAAAGAATTTTTAATGGGTGGGAAATCAAAAATTTAAGATCCTCCCCACACAAGATAAACCTATGTTATTACAAGGCTTGGTCAATAGATTCATAGAGCTGAATCATTACCTAATAGGAGTGTCCTACCACTCAATGTAGTTGAGACAATGTTATTACAAGGCTCGGTCAATAGATTCATAGAGTTGAATCATTACCTAATAGGAGTGTCCTACCACTCAATGTAGTTGAGACAATGTTATATCCTGTATATATATGCCATCCCATAACCTATATACCTTATCATGGGCGTGTATCCTAGATTTATCTACCCCTTTTACTAGCTGCTACTCTATATCAATGGATACTTCAACACAAGATGCTTTTTTATTGAGCCAATATAACTCTTGAAGGAGCCATTTTGCTAAGATCTTCTATTCAGTATCTCCTCTTTAGTGCTGGGTAGCTACTCCAGATTGTTAATACGCTTTATTAAGTAGTATATTTATGGTTGTAGAAAAATGGGATATAGACTCTAAAATCTCTAGATGAGATTATAGTGTTCTCTTCAACTCTTATAAAACAACCACCTCTTTTACCTTAGTGTGTATATCACTATACACAAACCCTCTATAACCAAGAATAGAGAACCTGTGATGAATCTTTGCAAATTTTGATGGTAGATTTGAAAATGGTTTCTGAGAAATAAATTTCCATAAATCCAAATATACTATTTTCTAGGAATAACACAAATTTTCAACTATTTCATGATCTGATTCAGAATAACTTTCAAAGGGAAGGATGTATTCTGAAACCAGGTCAACAAGAGGATGTCTATCATTGACATATTCAAAATGAAAATGATATAGACTATTATAGTTCATGGAAACCTCATCTAATTAGAAATTTCAATCATCCTTGATCTCATATTCTTGTACCAATTCCCATGAAATGAGTATTCATCAATCAATACAAGGTATGAAAGAATATGTGACGATCAATATGTTGAGGGACTCACCTTCACTCATTGGGGCACTGACCTACTTGGTCATCATTAAATTAATGAAAATCGAGATAGGAACTACACCTATATCTTGAGGGTTGATCTCATAATATAATTTTTCTAGGGAGGCACACACAACATGTGAATGTTCATCTAGATTAGTAACCTACAGAAGGTCAATAACATACATGGGGATCCGAAGAATGATGATTAAAAAACTTGGTGTGATAGTTAGGCTTGATCCCCCTTGAGCTAGAGTTTGTTATTCCTCTTAATTTCTTCCTTCCAATATAATTATATTATGGAATCACAAAGAAGTGCATAATCTTTATAAGACCATCTTCTATCAGTGTAAAAGTCATTTTATATTTAGTAATTTACACCTTAGAGCTCAGAATCTCTAAAATTTCACTACATATCCTCAAATACTTATATGATATAGACCTACCTAGAAATTCCTTCACTCAAACTATTTGTATTCCCTAATGTTTGGAACCTGTTTCAAATAATATTCAAGTTGAATCATTAACATGATGGTATATAAAACAAGGAAATTAGAAGATAAGAGTATACAACTCACTTGACATCCTTGATCATATATTAACAATAATGTTCCTCACTTTACTGTGCCTTATGATATCCTATGAAGATGGTCTAGTAGGAAACATTATAGGTAGATGGTGTGGGAATACACTTTTTTTGTTCTGTATTTACTTCTTGCATATGCTCGGCTACACTAGGAGATCATTCTTCCCTAACCCTTTCATCCATAGTAGTGTCCATCTCAAAAGAAGTTCCTCACATGGTATATTATAGAGAATGAAAAGGTGGAATGTTACACCTCACCTCATAAAAAAATATAGTTTATGGATTCAATATTACGATAAGAGTAAAAATGGAGTTTAAATAAGAACACATGCTACATATACATAGAAATCATCCATTTCCACCAGTGCCACCAATATTTCTTTTACTTGGTAAAATTGATCAATCCTACCTTTAATGGAATGGGGGGAGTAATCTATATCCAGAATGTAAACACTGAACTCATTGGGAATTTCTTTGAAATAGATATGTTTTATGTGTGGTAATAAGCTCATATATAGGAAAATAAATTTCCCTAGATTATAGCATGCCCCATAATTCCTCGATAGGAACAATATTTCTCCAGGTGTCCCATTCTCTCTATGAATTGGGAAATTATTCTAGGAAAAGAATGACAAGCCACCCCATGTGCATCAACCACTGAGGACTGACTTATTTGGTATTTTAGGTTCCACTCCAATTAGATCAACACCACCCCCCCCCCCCACCCACCACCAACCAACCCCCCCCCCCCCAGATTATACCCTAGTCCTATGAACTGATATCACTATCTTCACTCTCTCTATTATACAATAATAAACATATCAAGTACCCATTCTGAAATATCGAATTGACCTTGAAGTTAATGAATTCCATATAAAACGAACCAACCAATTATCCCAAAAAACATCCACTCATATAAAGAAATTATTTCATTTATATATATGCCTATATACCTAGTTAAAATGATTTTTGTACTCTAAAAGAAGAAACACATTCTGTTAATAGGTATTGAACATCTACAGGTGTCCCACTCCCCCAATGTCATGGTATATACAACCACTATTGAAAAAATAACATGGTAATATGGTTCAATAGCTAGTTACAAGAGGAAAAAACTACTGTTTTTAGGGAATGGACTTCAGGGCATCAACAATTTCTTTTTCATTTCCAAAATGAGGAGTTTTATTGGAACAATCCCCTTTCTAAGACTAACTAACTTTGTTGAACACCCCTCTCCCCCTCCTAACTCAGTTACTCGAAGATCCTTAATAATGGGTACTATTTTTGTCAGCTAGCCATTTGGGTATGATTAGATCCAAGAATCAATAAAAATATTCACAAGATCAGGATTGATACTTATGGGTGGGAGTTCCATTTAGGATTATGTGTCCTCATATGTGGACATCAACCAAATTTGATGAGTGTCCATCAGATTCTTTTCTAGACGTGTGCTATTAATAAATTCAAATAACTATTTTTATACATAATGTAATTGAAAATTGAATATTTAGGGTGAATACCCTTCACAGATCAGGTTTCCATCTATTATTTCAACCAGAATTCCTTCCCTGAAGAAAGAAGGTACCCTCACCTTATGTTATTATCAGATGCATCATTTATTAGGGTACTAGTAGGAGAAGAATAATGGGTGTATACAAAATGACCATTATAATTGAGAAAGTTCATTACATCACTTAACCCCAATGTCAATAGATTCACCTATCTTGTACATTGTATATAGGGATTCAATTGAGAATCCAAAATGTAATGGTCATTGAGAAACTCATATCCCCCCATATGAGCTACTACACATCCGTAGAGGGGTTTCAAGAGGCATGTGAGTCTTTAGGGACATTTATCACTACTGATCTATCCCAAAAAAATGATATATATATGCCCGTATTGGGACATACAGTTTTATACATCTCCTTGTTTCCAATTGGGCTTCCATCACAAAAGTTGTAACTCTAACTCCAATGGTTCATGCATTGGTACCAACCTAACACACACACACATTTCCAATAAATATACTAATCTAACAAAGGAACAATACCCAGGGGAATCATTCCAAACCCATTGATCAAAGAAAACATCCTCAAGATGAAACCAATAAGTTATAGGGAATCTTCGAGTCTTGTGAGTAGGAAATTTCCTCAGCCTCCTCGCATGAAGATCATAACCATTTGGAGTAGAAAAAATATGAATCCATTCAGAAAAAGGGATATCCATCTTGGGGCAGGATAGAACTCTTAAAGATTATGTTCTATGTTAAAAAACTCCCTCATTCACATGGGGTTCTTGTCGATGTCACCTCACACCAAATAAGTAGGAAGGAAATGGTCATATATATCACCCATTATGGGTTATCCCATAATAATATGGACATCCTAAAGAGTGATACCAACCTATGACTGATCTAGGTGTGGAATATTGGTATATGGGATCCACTGGCTAAGAATATGAGGGATGATGGGTTTGTTCTAATGAGAAAATGTTTATGAAAGGCAGATAGCCTTGTTCAGTCCTACGACCATTAAATCAGACTTAAATTCCATGAATCATTTGAAAAACAAAAAATTTCATCCCCATTCTAGACCGAATTATCCTTTAGGATGAAGATACATTTTCAATAACCTTCATAAATTCACATTGGATAGTAGTTTAATCATAATTGAGTGATATAAATTAGTATCTGATTTTAGTTCTCATACAACTTCTTCTAGTGATAAAGGGGTATAGCCCAAAAAAACCTCTTTGAAAATGGAATGTGAATGTTTAACCATTTTACTGAGATATTCGCTCAGGGCTCACTATAGTATCTATTTATCCATGCCAAGGGTCGAGTTTTGCAATGTGGCATTAGGATATTTGTGTCATATAATATATCAAACACATAAAGGGGAAGCCTATCTGAGACAGGATAACTTTTGAGTCCAGTAAAAGGATATTCGATAAGTACGAATTATATAGGATATATTTATGATTTAAACCATCATTAATGATTTCAAACATGTCATGTATCCTCTCATCAACAATGTAAACAATTTGAGAAGTGTCCATTTTATACCTATGGTAAGAAATTTTAGAAAAAATAAAATCAGAAATATAAAACTGAAAAATCTTGCATTTCCTGATGCATGAGAAGAATAATATGCTGCATGAACCATGTAATGAAAAAAAACACTATCTGGATTACCCATTATTATGTTGTGATAATTCTACCATGAATAAAAATAATTAGTTCATGGAAATACCTATTCACATATGAAATGGCCTTAGTATGTGGTGAAGGACACTCACAAAGGGAAATCCCTATGTGTGTAAGGATGTAAAGACACAAAAATATGGTGATTCATAAAGAAAATCCAGTTCAATAGGTGAATAATGAGTCAACCTGACACATTTTATAGGTGTGGACCCTATTTTGGTCAACACACACTACACAAATCATTCAATCGGGCTGAATTCTTCCTCAGAATTGACTCCTCTACATACTTATTGGACCCAATTCTAATGGGTGAATATATTAGGCCAGCTAAAATATACAAATAACCTAGTGAGGCTATTATGAGTATAGGGAAAAGGTAAAAAATAAAATTGGATAAATTAATAATGGAAATTAAAATCGATAAAGTAATTTGAACTCCCAAGTGGACCATACATTCCGTATAATGCACACAATATGTGGAATTCCCAATCAGTATAGAACTCATGCAAATGAAAAGAAATAATTTTCAAGAGAGAGTATAGGGAAACCCAACACAAATCTATTTTGTGTAAACATGCAATGAAATAATTCCCCCACAAATGAATCTCCATTTTTCTAGAGGATGTGTTGATGTAACCCCCCCCCCCCACAAATGAATATCATTTTCCTGAGAGGAGGTTGGTAAGTAAACCCCTAAAAATGAATATCAATTTTTTAGAATGAGGTGGTGATTTAATTCCCTAATATATTTTTTAATTTTTGTGTGGAATAAGGTACAATTTCCATCATCCCACAAACAACAAAATTTCATGTGGATGATTGTTTTATCACTTGAACACATGGTTCTAGGTATTCCATGTGACTAGCTGGCCATCTCTAGAAAAGAGTTATTTACCATTCCTATAAATTCTAGACCATCAACAAAATAATGTAGATGGATGTACAGGTACAAAGAATAGAATAATATTTTTGGTAATTCAATTACCACATACTATGAATGAGATTCAAAAAAGGGATCCTTCTTGAGAGGGCTTATCTGGAAACATATGAAGGGTGCCCTTATTTTCACAAGTGAGGATCACCATGAAGTATCCCCCTTCGTTTAACCCTTCACGATTCCCCACCCTCCATAGAAAAGAACCGCATATATAATGGGGTATCCTTAAGATCTTTTTACCTTATATCCTTCCTTCACTCCTTTCACATAGTTCAAAACCCCATATTATACCCTTTTAAAACTATCATAGTGTCTTCATGTCTCTCTTATGAGAACCTAGAAATGCTCTTATTAAGCCCTCCTTCATGGTCATCTGATTTATTCGGCCTATGAACAAGACAAGATAGAATTTCCTCCATCCATTCATGCATTTCTGTGATAATAAAAGACACACATTTAACCTCCCTAGTGTTTCAGATAATTAAATGTTCACATTATTTCATTCTCATGTTAATGAAGATCCAGACCATAAGAATGGTGGCAGATGGCTCATCGTGCCGAGCTATGATGTCGGTTTCCCGTATCCCCACCCTCAACTTCTCTATCATTGGTCAAAATGAGAGGGGATGGGATATTAATAAGGGAATCCATCTTAGAGTAATCTTATAAAATTTAATGTTAGTAATTCCTATAGATTTCCATATCGACACCCTCTATAACTAGAGAATGAAGTAGATTATGAAGATTTCCAGATCTTCCACTTCCTCTTATTTATAAGGCTGAGCATGAATCATGTGGGATTAGAGGTTAGTGGAGGTCATTTCATCTGAATAATCAAATACCCAATTGGACCTCCTACTTTATATAATCCGTATCCATTTTATTATCACCTTAAAGGGATGCATTTTCATTGAGTCAACCCATTGGACCTCCTCCACAGGCATAATCCCAAACCTTTCAAACTATGTGGGATTTGATTATTATCCAAACAAGATACATAGGAAGCCTCCTTGGGGTTAAAAACAAACACCCCGAACTCACCATAATATTCTATGTACCAGTTTTTATGTCTGTTCATATCCAACATATGAGGATATATCCTTTCCAGGTCCCTCGTGCAGTTTTGACAAATGTACCACACCATCATTGGCTCGGAACCTTTTGCATAGACATCCGGGATACATGATATTAAACTACATGGGATGAACCTCTAATAATGGACATAAAAGATCTGATGTGTCTCATTAAGTAGAATCAAACTACATGGGTTTTGATTCAATTCATAAGGATATGTAGAAAGCCACTCTCACGGGACTAATCCTGACATAAAATATACTAATGTCTCCCTCAATAATGATAAATTACAGAGTTCCCCACTACGTGGTTTAAAATGAGTATCATGATAATAAACTACATTAGAATATCTAATCCATATAAATGGTACCATTGAAGGTGAACATCAGATACATACAAATGTCTCCATCGATAAAGAACCTTATATACATATATATGATTCTAGTTCAATGAATAAATCCCATTAGAAACTTCTCAAAAAGGGATGTGAAAAAATGGTAAAAACAACATAAATAATTGTGAAAACATTATCAACCCCCCAAAATCAATCATAGGGCACCGTGTTTTTAAGCAGAAACATTGAGGTGGTGAGTTTTAAAATATGGAATTTGATAATTTTTTGAATAAAATAGTTATTTACATAACTTTTATTCTCTTGGGACACCATGAAAAAGTGGTAAAATAGAATTGAAAAATAGAAATCTACATTAAATATCTATGAAAATGTTATATTAGTATAGTTTAACAAAATAAATTTGGAAAAAATATATAAACTAGACTTTTCATGTTTCCAAAATAAATTTACATATACCATACTTCATGATAACACCTTATGAAATACCTAATATAAGGAAGCCAAAAATTAGATATTTTAATGTATTTGGCTTCAAATATTACATTATAAATACCGAAACTCACTATAAAAATTAAATTCCAAATTAAATGAATGTATTTTTTATGGTATTCAAACTGAATAAGGCTTATAGAGTTTATAACAAATAGATAATAATTTTGAAGAGGCTATCCATGTTAAATCTGGCGAAAATAATTTAAAGGAAATAAAATATTATTTAAAACATAATGGGGAATATTTTAGATATTTTAACTTTAGGGAAATAAAAAAGTATGAATTTAATACATCTACTGAGGAGGATATTCTCTATCATGAACTAAATTTGAAATTTCACATTGACTATCTAGTTCAAAAACAAGTTAGTGACAAAACTTTTAGTGTTGAAATGAGTAATTCCATAAAAATGTTTGTGTTTATCGTGATTTTATTTCTAATTTCATAATTGAAAATAATTAATAATAATTATTCAATTCATGCTAGATTATGGTAATTCATAAATAATTAAATAATTTTTTATAGAAATGATGTCTATACATTACTTGAACCCTCAAAGGATATAATTTTAAGTATCAAAAAATGTATCATTAAAAATAACATAGATAAATCTTGAAATAAAACTAGAAACAAAGAATGATTAGTGGATCAAGGTTACAATTAAGAAGAAAGAATATATTTTGAAGAATAATTTTCTCAACCTTTAAGATTAGAATATATAAGAACTCATTTTTCCAATGCATCTCATTGTAGGATTAAATTTTTGTAAATGGATGTAAAAATTTAATTTTTAAATAGATATATATCAGAAATATTTTTTGTAAGAGAACTCCTTAGTTCTGAGAATGAATATAAACCTTACCATGTTTTGAAACATTAAAAAGGTCCTTATGATTTGAAATATGCTCCTTTTTCTTGAAATTAGAGGTTATAATTTTTTATTTTGAATAATGGTCTTGAAAATAATTTTTTTTATCCAGACGTTTTTATTAAATGGAATTAAATATATATTTTGAATGTTCAAATTTATTTCAAAATAAAATTTTGGATCTTGAAATGATTTACTTTTTCATGAATCTTTAATCTTAATGTCTTCAAAGTTTTACACGAGTCTTATAAAAGAACTCAAATCATTTTAAGGATTGAAAATATTTCAAAATAAATATGATATATTTGTTAATTAATCAAAATATTATAAGAAATGGGTTTAATGGGTTATTCTTGATAGTTTTAGAATCTTAATTACATCAATATGTAATTTTTCTAAATCTAGAATATAAAGAAGATAGAATATATATTGATTAAAATATATTTAGAGATATTATTTTTATAATGATTTATTTTATATCATCTAGACAAGATTTGATGTTTTCACTATGCATATTAGCTATATTTCAATCTAATCCCAATGAAAGTCATTTAAAATAAGTTCAATGAGCGACTAAGTATGTTAAAGGTTTTGTGAAACTCATATTATTTTATCCGACACATACTTTATTTGAATAGAAAAATATTTTAGATTCTGATTTTTATGGATAAAAAATTGATAGGAAAAGAACTTTAGGCATCTGTTACTTTCTTGTTAAATGTTTAGTTTTCATTGAGTTATAAGAACAATAATTTAGTAGCATTATCAACTTATTAGAGTGATTATGTTACTACTAAATATTTTTGTTCATAGTCTTTAGGGATTAAATACACTATTTCTATTTTTTCGGTTTTAATTTTGAAAATACATTTATTTATTAATATAATAAATTTTCAATTTCTATATCTGAAAATCCTCTAAAGAATTCTAGGACTAAACACATTTATGTCTGGAGTCATTCTATTAGAGATCATGTCTAAAAATGGAAAATATTTTTGGAATCTATTTCTATAAAAAATTAGTTAGTGGAGATATGTATGAAGCCCCAAGATTTTTATATTTTTGATAAAATAAAATTTCAACTTGGTATGATTTAAACTTAATTTTGTAAGAATATATTTAGTAGGGATTAATTTAGTTTTTACCTTTTTCTAAATCTAATTATAGTTTTTCCATTGTGTTTGTTACATGTGTTATTCAGTTCACTAGAATATTCATTAATAATTAGTTATTGTTTCCATATTATTAAACATATTTACTTTAATATCTTGACATGTTTCCACGGATCCTTGAGTATTGTAAAATAGTATGGACTACTAATTGTGAGACTAAATTGAGTGGTATCATTAAACTAAGATCTATATTGACTTAATAATATTAGAATGGTGGAAGAAAGTGGAGAATCTACTCATATAAAAGTAATAACAATTCTAATAAAGGATGAAGAAGGAAAATCAGTGAATGAAAAATAATTTGGATAACTTATTAGAAGTTTATTTTATCAAACTACTTTAATAATGAATATATTATTCTATATTAAAAATTGTTCAACATTTTCTTATAATTTGAATAAATCATTTCTAATTTAAACCAATTTATTTCATATATATTTCTAAAACATAAAAAATTATAAAATTATACAATAAATAAGGAGAGTTAAACTTGAAAGGATTTTAGAAAATGATTGGGAATGAACTATGGAAGAAAAAAATTACATTTCTGGTAGATTATTTTTTACAGGTAACAAATCCATGTCATGTAATTCAAAGAAGTAAACTTCAATAATCAAGTGATATATTATGGGTGAATATATTTATGCATCATATAAAACTACACAAATTATGTGTATGAAGAATAAAATTGGGGATATGGACATAAAAAATGGTTACAAGATGACTATCAACTATGATAATCCATGAGTATAAATCTATCAAAGAACCCAATTCATCTCTCTAGGACAAAACATATTGATATGATATATCATTTTTTAAGGGATAAAGTGGATGATGGAATTTTTAAGATGAGATTTACTCCTTCTATGTATTTTTTATATCTTGAATAAATATCTCACGATTGAACTATTTGAGATATAATGTCTATAAATGGGAGTGAATACTCATGTTTAATTTTGATGTTTTATTTTATTGAGTTTCCACCTTGATTATTTCACATTTAAGTCTATTAGGAGATGTTTCTTTTAAGAAGTTAGAATCATTACCCATGATCATGGTTTTTTATTAAGAGGTTCCAGATAGATTTTATCAAATCTTTTTCAATATGATTTTCTATGAGAACGAGATATTTAATGTATTTAAGATGACCTATTTGTTGGAAATCAATGAAAATTTACTTAATCAGTCTTATTTTTTAGGGAGATCCAGCTCACATAGACTTAGAGTTTATTATTTCAAGAATCATTACATCGAGGTATTTCAATGTACTCCTTTCCTCAACTCATTTTGGGTTTATTATCAATAAGGTGGAGAGTAATGCATAGAATAAGAATATATAGTGTTGAAAAAGAATCCCAATGGGAATATTTTTTACCCTCTAGAGGATGATGTTTTATTTAATGTTAATAGTTTTTTAGAGATTTATGTTGGTAGATTCTCGAGAGTTTGTGATGATTGTTTGTGTCAATATTCTAGTCAGAGATAGGTATTGATAGATGAATCCACTCTATCCATAACATGCTTGTAAGGAAATTAAAGTAATAAGTGATGAAAGAAATTATATTGATGTGATTTCATAATAAGGATATTATAAACCTAATTTAAACATATAAAGGTGATTTTCGGGATTTTAATATATCATCTAATAATTTTTTATTTTTTAAGTTATTATTTTTTGGTGTAACAATAATTATTGGTGAATCACTTGAGGTGATTTGAGATGAGTTAATGCTATTAAGAATTCATCAGGATAAGTGGATGATATTTTGGATAAATTCTGTAAATCATGTATAGATAATATGACTTTGAGAAATTATATGAGTTGTTTATATGACTTGTTCATATGAATTTACTATCATACATTGAGTTTTTTGATGTATTAATTAGGACAAATGAATTTTATTCCATATGATTTTAGTTTTTATGATTTATCCCACATCAAAATTATACATTATACTTTGAGAGAGAATATGTCTTTGGTATGAGACTTCACTGGATGTATGTATTTTATGACCACGTGACTTATAAAGTTAAAATAAAATACATTGAAATGTCAGAATTAATATTCTGATAAATATAAAATCTGATGATGGTTAGAATTTTTTTTTCAAAAATTGTAACAAAATATACATGGAATGTTTGGTTTTTAATGTTTAAGAGGATTTTCTTTGGGTTCAAAAGGAATTAAAGATGATCTGATATTTTTCTATAGGTTTTTTCCTATACACTAGTTTTAGGAGTATGTTTATTCCATTAATAGTTTATTTACTATGGGAATACACCTTGGACAGAGGCCATGAATCCAAGGTTCATGATGTGAAAATAATTCATTACATAAATTATATTAATTTCATGAAATGGACTTTTGGGATCTTAATCCACGGAATTTTTTTTTGGCTTGCATCCAAATATAGAGATTCACATTCTGAATATTGGATTCACATTTTGAATTGTTCTTGTCAAGCAATTTTAATGTGATGCATGAATAACTCCTCTCTCATTTAGATTCATCCTCTCTCTATCTATCTCTTTAACCCTAGGGATACTATATAAATGTTCAGGTGAATCCAACCTTTTTGGACTTCTATCATTGGTGCTTTCATATCTAGCTTGGTTGGTTTCTCCACATGTTGTAATTACGATCTTTATCTTCTGGTTTTACTCATTTTTATGGGAGTGTGCAGTGTGTGAGCTGAAAAGGCTCCTCAATATCCCAACCAAGTGTTCCATATCAAGTCTCTTTACAATAATCCCAATATGATCATATCAAAAGAATATAATGCATGATATGAAGTTACAAAATTTTATATCATAAGTAAGGCAAACAATTCACCTTTTCCAAATCATTAAAAAACCAAGTAAAATAGTTTCAAAGGATACATCCATTATAATAGTCACATTTATCAAATCACATATAATCTCATATAAACCCATGTAGTGTAAATCCAAAAAATAAAGAAAACACACCAAGAAATATCATTAGGTCCTAATGTTATGGTCAATCATACCTCAATATCAATCAAAGACTAGTTTGCAATCATATACCTAGAACTCATGCTTTATGTTCTAGGAAATAGAAGAAAACCCTAGAAATTAAACCCCTTATTATGTCAATCATGTCCTTGATCCAATTCATATATGATCTAGGAACAAGTGATCACCCTAGAAAGTGAACCCCCTTACAATAATTATGGAAAAGGCCAAATACCACACATTACACCTAAGTACCCAAGGCTCCCATGTGAGTCATATTTAAAATAAAGTTCAAATGGATTTCAAAATTGAAAAATAGTTCAAGAAAACCCTTTATTCATCAAAAACATGTTTTGAGAATCCTTTTCACAATACTTTTCATAATGCATTGAAAATACACATTCTTTCATAAAAAATATGGGAAAACATATTTTTCTTAGAAACCCATTTACAAAAAAAAATTAATCAATCAAAAATCATTCCAATTAATATATAAAACCATTTAATAACTTAAGATAATTAAATGTTCATCCAACATTAGATAGAGATATAACCACTTACATCAAACTTAGGTCTATCACAAATCGTGATGGCATCCATACACACGGGAAGGAAAAGAACATAGTAATAGAAAACAAAGGGATTATCATCAATTATTATATATTATAATTATATTATATAAGAAAAAACAGTTAACAGAGAAGTTAGATCAATACATACCTTGAGATTATCATGCATTTTACCACAACCTAGAAGATCCAGCCTCTAGAAGACAAGAACACAACATATCGATAATGGATTAAAGAAGAGTCATAATATGATCACATATCCCATAATCACATCACAACACTTATACCAATTCTTTTAGAAATGAATAAAATGATAAGATAATGATCATACTTAGAAGAAGGTGAGAAACCAACCAAGAAGAAGATCAGAGCGCCAATTAGAGATATACAAAAGGGATACATACACCCTAAATAACCTGGAACATCCTTGGGGTTTGAGAGGGAGTGATAAAGGTGAGAAATATGAATGATATAGGAGTTAGTAATGTGGCACATTAAATCTCTATACAGGGATGGTTCACATCATGAATCATTTATTCATGATGTGAAACACTGGATTTGTCTGTATGATAAAAAATGAATTTCCATAGAATAAAATCCCAAATGTCCATTTCATGACAAGAATATAATTCATGTCTTTAATTATTTTCACATATTGAATCAATTAATCATAGCCCCTTCCCATGGTGAATTAATGTAATGAATGGAATATTCATGGAATGAACCAGCTCCTACAGTCAATGTACTTGGAAAATATTTGAAAAAACCCTTTGATCATCTATGAATCCCTCCAAACACAAGTAACAACCTTTTAAACCTTAAAAATGAAAAGTACCTTAGCCAATATTTGAAATTTTTTTCAACTAGAAGACTTTTTATCTACAAAAATTTATGAAGAATAATAAAGATTAGGAATAAGGTGAGGACACTACTCCCTCACTGAAGATTAAAATTACCAACTATCATGAGAATCTGATATGTTCCACCACAACAAATGACCAATTTAATATAATTCCCATGAAATACATTCATCTAATATTAACACTCACCAATGGTTTCTCCAAACTAGAATTATTTGGAGAAAACTCAATATCCTTCTAACTCAAAACATGGGATTTATAATGGTGGTAATTATTGAGATGATATATATTGAAAACATCATTAATACCCATCAACTAAGCTAGTAAAACCAACTAATAAGAAAATTGGAAAATATTTTCAATGATGTAAAATAGTCCAACATATCTTAAAGAAAGCATCCCCTATTTCCCAAGATGATGGTGACCCAATAATGGAGAAACCTTCAAGAAAACGTAGTCACCAATGAAAAACTCCAAAGGATGGAATCGATGATCTATATATGATTTATACTGACATTGAGATATAACCAAGAATCAATGAATATAATTAATCCTCATTGATTTATCCTAAATTTGATTAGGTCTCATAGGAGAGGCCTCACCCACCTCTTCCCAAAAAAGATACGACCTTCATGGGTGGCCATATAATGCCTCAAAGAGAGCCATTTTGGTTGCTGACTAGTAAATATTATTCTAATAAAACTTGACTAGTCCTATATGGATGTCTGACTATCCACTAAAAAAATAGTTATAGAGAATGTCCAATAAAATCCGAATAACATGCTCCATTTAGAAATTTGTCTATGTATAGTAATCTATACTCAATATTACCTGTGTCACCACCGCCTCTTGAAGACTCTTGTATAATAGGGAGGTAATCCTATGATCCTTGTCTAAGATAATATTATAGGGGACTCTATGAAATATAACAATCTTAAAAACATATTTCTTATTTATATCATCAACCTTGGTGGTGTCCTTGATTGGAAGAAAATGAGATACTTTTTTCAAATGAATAATCAACACCTAGAGAGAATTCTTCGCTTGGGGTGTCCATGGTAGTTAAATGATGAATTCCACGGACTTATTATCCCATGTACAAACTAGAACTAGAATAGGTTGGAGGAAACTATAATTCTTCATATACTCTACATTTATATTCTAGAAGGTGTAACAGTGGAGCACATAATCATCAATGTCACGATTCATACCTTGCGCCTAGAAATACCGTCTCATGTCATAATAAATATTCACAGTTATTGGTTTAATAACCCATTAAAACTATGAAAATCATGAAACAATTAATTACTCATAGACTATTTAATGAAAAACCAATCCCTGATGTAGAGAATACCATTTAAAGGGAGACATCAACTATAAATAATATCCCCTCTATATAAGGATTCCTTGATTCCTATAAACACATAATCCTATAGTTGGACCTAAATAATAGAATCAAGTAGGGATGTTGAGAACTAAAAACTTTCTAGATTCATACTAAATCACCCCCTTTCACATTCAGATGAAACTGATTTAAATTTTCATAAGGATCTACTTCTCCTTCAATTCAGAGATAGCCTGAGATAGAAATATCATAATTAGAGAATCAATAATGACATTCCCCTTCCCTAGGGTATAGGAGATGTCAAAGTATAATGTATAGAGACATTCCACCCTAATCTACTACATGATATTGAGATCCTTATGAGACAATTTATTTATGCAAATCTTATGATCAGAAAAGACTGCGAACCTCTCCGAAAAAATATTGCACCACGAACATTTCAGAACATGCATAATTGTGGAATGACCTAAACAATGAGGGGTAATTGTTCTAATGTAGCTATAGATAAAGAGATTCATAAGCCACAAAATGATTATCATCCATAATAATGAATCCTAGACTAGAAATAGAAGCATCACAATACACACATACACCTTATCAGGCTCAAGAAAGATCAAAATATGATATGATGTCCGAATAATTTTCATTTTCTCAAAGGAAGTCTTACATTTACCATCCCATTTAAATTTCACACCTCTCATGGTAAGAGCAGTCAAAAGTGATTCAATCTTTGAAAAATCCGTGAAAAAACCTATAATATTCATCAATTACTAGGAAGCTCGATATCTGAAAGGAGTTCCATGATTCATCCCATGGAAATACAACCATCACCTTCTTAGGATCGATTGAAAGGCCATGTTTAGAAATCAAGTTCCCTAAGAACTTCATTTCATGGATCTAGAAATTTCATTTTGATATATTACGAAACATCTAGTGGCTCCTCAAGATTTCAAAAACTCGATTCAGATGGTGCTCATGTCAATGATCAGATCTTAAATAAACTAGGATATAATCCACATACACAATGAAAAAGGAAACATGCTATTGATTGAATATCTGGTTAATAAAAGACATAAAAACCACAATAACATTAGTCAAACCCAAAAACATTAAGGGTATTCATAATTCCCATACCTACTTCTATAAGATATCATCGGTATATTAGTCTCCCAAATTATGAGCTGATTATATCCTGATCAAAGTCAATTTTAGAATAGATTATCCACATAGGGAAAAGAGTATTTATTTTTTGCACTCACCAAATTCAACTATTGATACTCTATAAGGAGGAACAAATAACCCTCAAAATTATTTGAAAAATATACTATGGCCACCTATGGTGAAACTCTTTGATGAATGAAGCCCTTCTCAAGCTTATCATCAATCCAGTTATTGGGATCCTTCAGCTCAGATGGTGTCATACGATAAGATATTATCAATATATTTTGCATACCTGATAATGGATAAATCATGGAACATACCTACCTTTACAAAATAATGATATAAAAATCATCTAAAAAAATATTCAAATAGTTTTTAACAATTGGTGGAATATTTCCAAGAGAGTAAAAATAAGAAATATCAACTATAAAGGTAGACAATAGAATTATGAGCTCTGGTTCATAAGGTCCATTATATCTAAACATCACATGCCACTCTCCCTAAAATACCTAGGGGATCACATTATGATTTATAAATAAACACATTGGTTATCATAATAAATAGGAACATGATGAGAAATAATCCAATCCAACCTAATGAAGAAATCAAACATATCCAAATAGAGAACTAGGAAATCCAAGATCAAATATTCCATAGATATCAATATAGAACACATGGGACAACAAAAACCATGATCCTTACTATTTCTAATAGGATTAACCAACTCTATAAGACAAGAAATGTGATCCAATGGAAGTTTCATTACATAAAAAACAAACAAATATAAATGATTGTGAGGCACCTGTATCAAAAAAATAAGTTTCTATAGAAGATGCAACAAAGTTGGTACCTCTCACTATATTTTGGAACATGTTAACTTAAACACTAATATTATCCAATACATGAAGGTGCTTCACTCAAGAGGCATGGGTAGATAAATGATTCTCTTGAAGTATTTTTTTGTTCTAGTTTTGAGGCTTGATAGAAAGGTATCAGGGCCAAAAGGTGATATAAATCATGAGGTGTTTTTTGTGAATCAATTTGAAGAAATAGAAAATATATATGTATAGAATCCTTGTACTATAAATAAATGATCCTCCACTACTATAAGTTTATCTTCCATATATATATATATATATTTGTAATCAATTTCAACATAAAAAATATTTACTATAATTATTAAATGGGGATGAATGTAATTTTTATATATGTAAATAAAAAAGGATGGAAGATATGTTCTTAGTGTTCAGAATATTTAAAATTATAATTTAAAGGGAATGAAAGAAGAGAGGTATTGAGTTTTAAAAATATTTGAATACTAAGAAATGATAAAATATTATCCACATGGATTGTGATGTTGTAAAAATATGAAATATAATGAATGTTGGGTTGTTAGAGCATGGTAGTATCCATGGGAGAAATAGTTTTCTATGTATTGTGAACAAATGTTATAAGGAGATATCATCACAACAAGAAAAAGATATAAACTATTCAAGTAAAGAACTACTCACAAACATCGGAGTGAATATATCTTTAGTGATTCTATGTTGTTTCCATTCAAAAATAACTTTTATTCATGGTAGGTTCCATTATTATGTATCAGGTTCAAGGCCATACTATTGCATTTAGCTATTCATGATAACAAAATTATAGCTTTGTGTGTGTGGGATAAAACCCAACACACACTGAGGATGTATTCATCCTTAGAGAGGTGAACCTCATTAACAAATGTGTTGTGTTCCATTTATTATTTTCTTTTTTTTTGATTGGACATATTTCTATTTATAAGATGACGAGTTTAAAGGTTTGTTGAAAAATAAAATATAAGGCACTAATTCACCCCAACCCCAAAGTTCCTTCCACGCCTATTCAATCCTATTCATTATCATATATAAAAAACATCCAAAACATTGAAAAAAAAGGTTCCATTTTGGCACAACACTAGGTCGATTTTTCACTATACCTTAACATGGTAAATGTATGTCTTAGGATTTTTTGGGTATAACATTATAGAAAATTTCACACTATTTTTCTGAGTTAACACCACATATTATAAATTTATGAAAAATCACACTCTCACACTTTTTAATTTTAGACTGACTTATCACTACTAATTTCCCAATATTACCTCTATAAATCATAAAAATAATAGTATAACAATAATAAACAATTTTCATCACCACATTCATTATAATCATATTTCATGATCTTTCCCCTTTCAAAAATATTTTTCATTATTCATAAACACGTTTTAATGGAAATTTAAATCATAAAAAACATTTCATATAATTAACACTGATTATATTCAATAATCTACCTAAAATCATAATTTTCATAATCATAATCATCATTCTTCATTTTTCATAATAATTATACTTCAAAATTTAACCGTATGAGTTCTATTGTCAAATATTTATGCTTTAATTCATTTTCATATATCCTCTTTCACCATTTATCTATTTTAATAATAATTATTCATTTTATAACACATAAGATTTCTATTTTTCAACTATAATAATAATTAAATATTTTCAAATATTTATGCTTTAATTCATTTTCATATATCCTCTTTCACCATTTATCAATTTTAATAATAATTATTCACTTTATAACACATCGCATTTCTATTATTAAACTAGAATAATAAATCAATTGATTTTATGTTCATAGAGAATTTAAAATTTCAATTTACTATATATTCATTCTTCTTGATTATTATTAATTACATATGAATAAATAGAAAATCATATAAATAGTAGATTCAAAATAATTAAAAGGGAGAAGAAAATTTTTAGTCACCTACTACAATTACATAATGAATGTAATTACTCAATCCTCCATGAATCACAATTGATCAATTATCAAATCCAAATCATTAATATGCATTTTCACAATCCACCACCAAAGCATCCCAAATAATCCCTCACTCATAATAAAAGAAAAATATATGAAGTGTATTTGAATTTTCACCAGTGATAAATGAATTTCACCACCATTCAAACCTTAGAACTCTCTCCCATCTATTCCATGTAAATTAATTATTCAAGATTCCATTACTTTTCATTTTAAAAAACAATTCAATTTCCCCTTTTTATTTTTTTAAATTGTTATTCCAACCCCATTAAAATATAGCATTATAATATCCACTAAAAATTCCATGTCATAGATAAAGTAGAATATATCCCATATTCCACATTATTTATTTTATAAAATTTATCCATAAAAGTATAATTTTATTAAATAAATAAATAATGTTTAATTTATTCAATCCCACCACCATTGAACATCTTCTAGAAAAAAAAACTTCCTTAAGAAATTTAAAAAAATTATCAACCAATGTTATATATCAAATCCCAAATATAATGAATTCATCAAAATTCCATTCTGAGAATAAAAAATCACCATTTTACCCTTTTTATCCGAAAATAAACAATATTTCACAAACTTATAAAATTAAAAATTTTGGGTCTCTACATTAGACACCTAATTTAAACTTTTTTTATCCAAAATATGATTCATATATAGTCATAAAAAAACTAAACACGAACACACACACACATATATATATATATACTATTATTAAATGTTTACCTTAAAATTTTACTAGATACTATACAATGGTCATATTATCATGAATATCCAAACTTCTAAAATCAATCAAATGTGAAGGATCATGATATTACTTCTCAATATGAGACATTTAGAACAATTAAATAACCATTTCAAACCACATTGGTATAATCAAATGATAAACTACCTATCTAACTCAATCTAACACCTCGAAATGGAAAATAATTATTGTAACAATTTGTCTCCCCTTCCAAACCTTCACTTCACATGCTATGGAGAAATTCACAAAGACACATTATCTTAAATAACCAAGTTGAATTACTATTATTTTGACTAATATTATATTTATTTATACTTTTATTAATCTTTATGGGATCCTGAATAATTTTAATGTGTTGTTTTATATCTTGCACCATAATTATTCCAAACAAAATAAAATCATCATCCTCCATCCAACATAGTGAAAAATGACATGGTCTCCCTTATAAAGTCTTATAAGGTACCATACTAGTATATGAATGAAAAATTTTATTATAAAAAGCACATACTAGTGGTATATTATATAATGTCTCAGTTGTTTACATGTAACGTTTGGAAAAATATCTACCAATATTTTCATGTACAGGCACTAAGAATGAGCGAGATTCTAAGGCCCAGTGAGTCTAAAATTGTTATTTGATTATTATTTAATATATTAATATCACACACATACATTTTTCCTAAAAAGTATAAAAAATCCCAAATGATGTCTTAGATTAAAAATTTGAGGCCATTGTTGATTTTGGATGAAGGTTTTACCCTATGTATGATCTAACCTTTTTCTATACCAGGAATTTGTAAAAAATTTGTATTGGGAAATAAAAAAATTGTTTTATTTTATGGACATAGTAACCTATATCCCTTCTCTATAAATATCCTATTTTGGGTAAGTATTAAGATTAGCTGCATGACCCTAGAGAGCTATAGAAGAGATATTGGAGACACTTTGTTGAATGAAATCAGATCTGTACCACATAGATCATCTATGCCAATAAATTTTGTGGATATCAACAATGACATTAACATAGAATCATTATTAATAAGTGATCAATCCAAAATATTGTTAGTTTTTATCTTGATTTATGATGTTTCATCCTGTTTATTTATCATGTGTCATACATGGATCATTTACACAAACAATAATTGTATCACACATCGATGGTTTAATTATTTTATTGTTGATGTAATTTCTTATTGTTAATTTTTACTTTTCATCCATATATTATAAAACAACATATTGATTCCAAAATGAATAGAGGTTGATGTTTGTTCGTCATGTTTATGGTTTATGGTTTTCTTCCTCGTTTGATTTCACTTTCATCATGAGAAATTTATTTTTCCTACAATTTGATGAATATAAGGTATTTGATCACTTTGAAACTATTATTTGATGCAATAGATCAATACATTGGGTGTGGTTCATGATCTAGGGTTTGATCAAGGTGTGATGATGGATGAAGGAATGGGTTGGATCAGATCAAACCAGTGTTCTTCATTATTCTAGGTTTGACATGTGTATATGATGTGTTAAAATGACAACATGGCTCTATGTGGTGTTTCCAAGAAAATAGAGGCCTATTTTCTAATGAGTGGTGATGGTGAGGCGTGAATGACCTCAAATCCAAGATTCATAGTTAGATCGATGGAAGTGGTGAAATATCCACAAAAAATGTGAATGAACCATAGAATCAAGAATATTTTGTTGTACACAATGTGTAATATGGAGATATATTCCATTTGAGACCCCAAATTGTGGTTCTAGGGTTTTCATGGAAGATATAAGGATAAAAAATTATGTGGTACCTAACACACATCACGTAACCTTTGGCTGGTGGCATGCCATGTATATTAGAGGATACATGGGAACAATCAAAGTTCATGGGCTAAGCCATATAGCCAGACATAGATAGAGTATATGGGCTCATCAATGTACTCAAACATGACCTAGTATAAATGAGCATAGTATAATGTACAATAACAAGGGTATACGAATATGGGAATGAACTAGGGTAGTTCCAAATTTAGTGTTTCACTCTATGTAACCTAATTGAATACTGTGTAATTACTTTTAGATGGCTTAATCCCTTCATTTGTTTAGTTTGTATCTGTATTTGTAGATAATGTAACCTTGGTCCAGACCATAGAGGGTATAGTGTAGAATTACATCCTTAGATCTCGATTGTAATCCCTTCTTGAGGATGAGCCTTAGATAAATATCATTGTGTTTCACCATGGTACTAGGATGTGAACTTCTTATCATTCCTTATTATATCCTTGGTGGGATTAATGGAATCGGCATGAATAACATGAATAGTGAATTAGACCAACATCTTGTAATATTTTTAGTAGGGTGCATAGTATCTTTGGGTATATGATCCCTTAAATAGAGGGTTGTTCCAAATATGGTTTGTAGTGTCCCCAAGTGGTTTTAGGTTTGATCACCAATATTCATATCAAGATATTTAGATATCTAATGAGTATTTTTTGGATGCGGCCTAATGATCAGAACTCTTGGATGAGCATCACCTGTGATAGCATGGCTCATGGAGTGGATTTTATTAGATTGAGTGTTACCTAGAAACCCAGATCATTATATTTTGGTTGGTAGAATTAGTTGATAACTCTTTAGATTGGTTTCATGATATGATTATATCTGGGTTTATTATTGTTTTACTATTATGAGTTTAACTCTCTTGATGTTTTGTGCTTAGTAATTTTTGGGTTACCTGATGGGTATTGTTATTATCATACCTTACCTAGATGTTCCTATACATGTCATGTGTTATGAAGATGAAAAACCTTATGATTGTGTCCTAGTAGGACATGGAGCATCTAGATTATAGTTAGACTAGACAGACTGATGTTCTTTCTAGGTGGTTCCATTTTAAAGGGGTCCCCTCAATTTGAGTGAGTTGGAATCTTATAGTTTTTGGTTGGGCTTGTATTTGGCCTCTTTATTTTTGTAAGTACTTTTTTCATACTCTACTATGATATAGATGTTTTTTCATGTGTTTATGATATCCATTTTTTTAACTTTTTCATTATTATATGGGCTTTGAAATATGTGAGTGTATACAATTACACAATCATAATTCATGTCATGTATGGGTTATTCTAACTTGGCACTTTTCATCAACCCCTGGCCTATTAGAGGTGGGATTGGGGAAGTCACACTCATCTTATCACTAGCCAAGTGGACCCTGGTGGTTTGGGCCATGAATCATTAGTATTAGAGGATTTAGTGCTACCTAAGGACCAAATAATATTTTTTTTCTAGTTGTGATAATGGTTTTATATTTTTGAAAAAAGAGTTAAAGTGTTTCATGTTATTAATTTTGGATAGAGACTCTAGTATTGGTGCAGTAAATGACATATCCATTCACTAGGACTCTGATAATGTACTTGTTGACATTGTAAATATTGCCAATGGTTGCAAGAAAAAACATTGGTACATGCATCATATAGGAATGGGTTGTGACTTACCTGTCCTTCTTGAGTAATCTCCCTAGATATACTTTTTTATCATGGTACATCCTAATTATATTTGGATCCCTCCAGGAAGACTGTTAGATAGGATTCCACTATATGATCACAAGGATGATCTTCCAGGTAATGATTAATTAGTACATAGTACTGTATATGAGGTAATACCTCTAGGTGATTTTCTAGTTATAAAACCAGACATTGAGCATAAGTTAGAATCAGAAGTACCATATAAGGATGTACATAGGCTAAATTTACTGCATGAGTTCTAGAGGATTTGAACTCCCATGTTTCAGAGAAATCTATACACCAAGGTATATAAGTACTAGATAGAGGTAGCCAGTCATGTGTTTCTCCTCATGAGGAAAACAACTGATCAGATGGCTTCATTCACAGTGAGTATTCATAAGGGATCCACTATGAGATGGTGGAGTTTGGTGGATCATTCACATGATAAGAAAACTCTCTCATGGACACACATTGAGAATCTATTCAAGAAGAAGTTATATAAATCAACATTTTGATGAGTGAACATCTAGGAGAATCTATATTTACAATAGGGACGTTTGACCATGATAGAGTATTTGATGAGTTTTAATGATCTCTCTTGATACTCCATAGATATGGTACATGATCTATTATTCAAGAAAAAACTCTTTAAATAGTGATTAAACCAAGATATCAGGGCTTCAATGATATCTCCTTGCATTACCCCATATGCTAGCATTCTTGAGAGAGCCTTTGTAGTGGAGAAATTCCTAGATGAGAAGATTCTGATAGTGGGTGCTGATAATGGGAACCAAGGAGATGAGGCCTAGAAAGTAAGTATCCAAATATAGTCATAGGTATTTTGGAAAATCATGAACTTAAAAGGATAATCCTAGGATAGAGGATCAATAGTATAGGGCTCACAGGATAGCTCGAGTCAACCAATGGAGAGGAGGTATTTATCCAATGATGTTCAAGGAAATCATGCATGGGATTTTCCAAACCATTATAAAACTAATAGAGATATGTTCGAGCACATGATTAGACAGAGATAAAATCTATAGAAATAATTTATACAGTGTATTGGACATGGCATAGGGGTCGGTATAGAAGTATTATGTGGAAGGAAATTTAAATTATTACCACCAAAAAATTAGGTGGTCTGTTCAAGGCATAAGGAGCTAGTGGATAAAGACGTCGATATCTATATGTAGATGAGGACTATGAACATGAGTATACTTTACATGATTGTAATTATGATATGTGTCTTCACTAATTTAGCTATTGTACTGATATACATGGTTGTGACCCAGTCCATTCATACTACTTCCCTAGTGCGTGACTTAGAGATTCTGTTTCATCTGTTGGATTGAACCTTGAGCTTGAAGATTCTAAGAGGACGTGACTCAACGATCAAAATTATTTTGATATCATTACCTGATTCTTGTAGGTGAATTATTTTTATGGGATACCTTTTTAGAAGTGATGAGACCTTATAAAATAATCTATATTATAGAGTAGATATCCATAGTTCATACCCCTATTTTATATTCTAGGTGGTGGATGATGTGTTTCCACAATTATTGGGTGAGGTTTTCCTTTATGTGTGAGAAGGAAACTCAGATAGAGTTGGATGTGATCATTTGTAGGAGAGTGTATCTAATTATCCACTAGTTTAGTAGAATGAATCTTGGTGGAATGGATTCTATGGGATACCAGTTTCCAGCAGTGGTGGTTGAGTATGAATACTTCTTTCCCCAAGACATTACCTGATTAAATCCCCACCAGTAGATATAATTATGCATTTAATTTCACCCTAGGATAGAATTGATATCTACACCAAGATATCAAATGGATCCTATAGTGTTTCAAGAGGGAAGGGTGTTGTTGGAGGACTTTTAAAGGAATGGATTCATACAACCTAGGGTCCCCCCTTTGCAGGTCCAATGTTGTTTGAAAAGAAGGATAATCAAAGCATGAGGTTGTATGTGAATCATTAATGCCTAAACCAGGTGATTGTGAAGAATAAGTATCCACTAATAAGGATAAGTGACTTCTTCGATTAGTTTATAGAGGCAAGATGGGTCTTAAAGCCTAAACTCAGATTAATCAATCACTAGATATGTGTACATGATGAGGATATACCAAATATGCATTTAAATGTTTCAATGGTCACTATAAGTACATGGTGATACCCTTTGGATGATGAAAACCTCAAAATTGTTCATGTGACTCATAAAACAAATATTTATTCATTTCTTAGATCAGTTTGTGGTGGTATTTTTCTAAATTATCCTAGTGTACTTGGTGTTCTAGGAGGATCCCACAAGACACTTTAGGATGGTTACAAAAATAATCTATGAGAACAAACTTCATGGTAAGCTCTTGAAATGTCATTTCTAGATTAAATAGGTCCACTTTTTCGAACATGTAATCTTAGATAAGGGTGTATCAGTGGACCTAGAGATGGTTGTGGTAGTGTTATCTTGTGATCCAACAAATATTATGATGGGGGTACAAATATTCCATATGTTTGAAGGATATTAAAGGATATTTGTACATGACATCTATTAGATATCATTAACATTGACTTCTTTAACCTAGAGGGGATATATTTTTGTTCAGGTCGAAAGGTTCCAGTAGGCTTTTAAGAGTTGAGGCAGAGGTTGATGGGCACACCCATTTTGAAATTTCTAGAGGGGGTGTTAAGTACATAGTATTCTTTGATGACTCAAGGACTAGAATTGGTTGTGTTCTGATGTATAGGCAACCTATTATTTCCTATGAGTCTCAACCCTTGAGACCCCTTGAGAAGAAATATGAGACCCGCTATCTTGAGATAGTAGTAGTAGTCTTTTCCCTAAATATGTGGTGACACTACCTTATATATGAGTGATTTAGAGTCTACTCTAACAATAAGTGTCTCAAATATATCTTCCCTCAGAATGATATTTACTTGAGATATAGGTGATGGATAGAGTTTTTCATGGAATATGACTTCATGATAGTATATACTCATATGAAGGGAACATGCTGGAAAACGATCTTAGGATAAAATATTGTTCTTACTTGTTGGATGAGGGGTTAAAGCGGTTAGCCTTGTTACCGTTGTCCTTAATATACAAGGATGATGCTTCATATACACAATATATAGTTGTTTTCTAAACACATTTATATTGTGTTATGTAATCTCAACATAGAGATGCCGACCATGAGACCTTATATTCTCATATATCCACTGGACATGCTTCTAATGGATTTTTTAAAGGTGGGGGGAATGATATATTTTAGAGGATAGAGTATGGTACTAGTGAATCTTCATTTGGAGGTGAAGACGGAGTTTTATAAATCCCCTTTAGTGGTACATACATGTTTCAGAAAGATGTACCAATTCCTCCAATGTCAGTTTTAGTGGTCAGACATGAATAAGTTAATAGTAATGTTTGTATCTCAATGTCATACTTTTCAGTAGGAGATGGCATAACGGTAAGTTCCAGAGTGTTTAGCTCTACCCCATGAAGTTCTAGATTATAATTTGAATGGGATATCTGTAGAAATTTTTATAGGTTTACCATGTACATCTAGAGGACTTGGTTCCATATGGGAGATCATTGACTGACTCACCATATCGGTACACTTCATAGACATTCAAAAAAAGAGTTTTATAGAGAGATTGGGGAACCTTTACATGAAGGACATAGTCGAGATCTATAGAGTTACCTCAATAATAATTTTAGACTATGATTCTCACTTCACATCATAATTATGGAGAGAATTGTAGGATTATTTTGGGAATTAGTTGATTTTGTGCACAATATTTCTCCCATGGACTGACAACCAAATTAAATGGAATACTCAGGTTCTAGAAAACATGCTCTTAGCCTGCATGTTGTACTTTTTTCGTAGTTGGGAGCTTCACCCACCCTTGGTGGAGTTTGAATACAAAAAAATATATCATTCCACCAATGTTATGGAACAATTCAAGGTCTTATATGGGAGGACCTATAGGTCACCAC
This sequence comes from Viscum album, assembly GCA_963277665.1. NCBI lineage: Eukaryota > Viridiplantae > Streptophyta > Magnoliopsida > Santalales > Viscaceae > Viscum > Viscum album. The sequence continues at coordinate 1,626,957,121 of OY728131.1, read as the reverse complement.
ATTATTGGACTAATACAGGTGAGTCAAAAGTCATGGGACCAAATTTTGTGTGAGCTATAAAAGAGGCGGTGTAAATTATCAAGGAGTAGATGAGGACTACACAATTATATCATAATTCTAATGAAAACTGATGATGGATGGATTCAGAGTTCGAGGGGTGATACCATGTGTTCCTGAAGGTATCACCTTGAAATGGATTGTAGATATTTGGTCGGGGAAAAAATTTATCTTCAGGGTTTATTTTCATATTCTAGATACTACATAGGGTTGGAAAGATGACATACCTCTTGGACCTAACACTATAATTAGACCTAGTACATGAATTCATCCATGTGTCACATCTGAGGAGATACAAGAATGACATAGCGCATGTTATCGGGAGATGAACATCGAGGATGGAGAATACATTTCAATGTTCTATGAATATAACATAGATAAACATTATATAATCCTCTATGGGTGAGAAAATCCTTTGTTTTATATCGAGTGGAAACATGAGAATCTTTAGTAGATCAACATGGAGAAGGAGACCCATATGCAATCTCAATACCCGCATCTTTTGGAATAGTCCTTTTTAATTTTAAGGATGAAATACCCTAAGGTGTATAAAAATTAATGTCTAGGTATTTTACATGTAAATATTTTAAATATTTCTTGTAATATTTTAGGAGTTAGGATTTTAGATGACATGGTATTCTGAGGCTCAATGACTATAGAACATATATTTGGAAAATAGTAAATATATTAATATCATGCATTAATAGTTTTCTTAAAGAAGTCAAATATCATCTTAATTGAATCTCAGATTATAAATCCATGGACACCATTGAATTCAAAATTGTGGTTTTACCCTAGGTGCGACATTACCTTTTTCAGCATTAGATGTTTCTGAATTTTTTTTCTAGAACTAAAAATAAATAAATAAGGTATTTTATTTATTTTATTTTGTTGAAATCGTTAACTAAATCCATCATGTACGAATAACCCATTATGGATAAGTCTTAGGGTTATCCACTTAACCCTGGAGACCTAGAGATAATCCATTGGAGTGAAATTAGTTAATGACATTAGATATTTACCATGCAAATCACTTATGCCAATGGAGTTTCCAGATCTTCCCAACAACATCATTGAAAAATATTTTTTTACTAGTGAATAATCTATACTCTAGGTAGTATGTTAAATATGAATTATCACCCTCTTTATTTATCCCATGTCATACCCAGATCAATTACATAAACATGAATTGATTCTCACATCCACGATTAATTTATTTTATGGTTGACTTTTTTGTTGATTGTTGATTATTCCTCTTTGTTTTTATATTCTATGGTAATGAATCGAGGGTAAAATGGAAAAAGGTAGAGGTCCATTACTCATATTTATGGTTTATGGTTTTCTTTACTATTTATTCACATGTTTATCCTAGATAATTTCTTTGGCACATGGTTAGATGAATACTTAGTATTTGATCATTGTGTGACCATTATTTGATGAAACATAACAATAATTCATGTGTGGTTGGTGATCAAGGGTGTGATCAAGGTGAAATGATGGAGGATGACTAGAGGTGGATCACATCATAACAAAATTACTCATTCTTCCCAGTTTGACGGATGACGACATCATGGTTCGAGGATGAAATGAACGAAGGTGGTGTTTTATTAGAAAATCAAGGCCCAGTTTCTAATGAGAGAATATAAAGGGGTGAAAAACACCATATAAAAGTTTAATAATGAGATAAAAAACGATAGTGAAAAATCTAGACAATGCAAAAATAAACCATTATATATAAAAACTTATATGGTACACAACATGTAATTAGAAGATACATGACATGTGGGACCCTAGACGGGGTACTAGGGATTCCATAGAAGAGATAAGGACTAAAAACTATTGTGTACCTACCACAGTCTATATAACTTGTAGCTGGTATTATTCTAAGTATCACAGAGGATATATGGGCATATATCGAATACTCATGCTAAGCTGTGTACTCGAACTTGTCCAAAGTACACGGGACGAGATGTGTACTAGGACATGACTAGGTGTACATGGGAACAACCTATGGTATACATGAATGATAATTGGAACATGGTAATAGTCATTGGTAGGTCTATATTTAGTTGTAAACACCACATTTCCAAAGTACACGACATGTACTTCCTCTGAGATGGCTTGGAGCCCTTTGTTTCTTTAGTTTTGACTAGTATCGGATGATAGAATTCGATTAGTCAATCCCCTTGAGCGTATAATGAAAAATTATATACTCAACTCTAGATTATGATCTGCTCTTGTCTAAAAGTCTCAAATTGAGTTCTTGGTGACCCTCCATGAGACTAGGGTATGATCCTCTATACTTCGATCATATACTCTAGGTGGAATTTGTGGAATCAGCATGATTACCATGCATTGGGAATAGATACCCCATCTTGTAGGGTATTTCAATAGGGTTTTTGGTATCATTAGGAATATGATACACTAACATAAAGTTTATCCGTATGGGAATTTTCATGTTCCCTAGTGGTTCCAGGTGTGACCCCTATCTACGTATCCAGATATATAGAGATCTAGTTTGTACTTTCTGGGAGGGTCCCAATGATCATTACCTCTTGGGAGAGTGACCCTAATGATAGCATGGATCATGGAGTTGATTCTACATAAATGATAATTACCTAAAAACCCTGAGTAGTATCTTAAGGCTATCAGCATTGGTTGAGACCACTAGAGATTAGATATCATTTATGGTTATATCTGAGTTAATTTTTATATTATTATAATGAGATAACCATTCTTGATGATTTCTTCCAAGTGATTTTAGGGTGTCTTACTAGGTATTGTTATACTCACCATTTTATGATATCTTCCTACACATGTGATGTCCTATATAGATGAAAACCCTTTTAGATGTTCCCTAGGATGACAAAGGGTATGTAGAGAATAATTTGTCTAGATAGGCCGATGTGTTTTCTAAGTGGATTATTTTATAGTGGTCCCCTTTTTATAAGCATTTTAGACTCTCTATAATTTTCAGTTGGGTTTTTATTTGACCAATTTATCATTTCCATTACTATTTTCATAGATGAGTATTTTATTATAAATGAATAAATTAATTCAAAAATATTTTTTTCTTTTTCTAAGAATAACGTTATTCTATCTAGCATATCCCTGCATACATTTCTTTGTACACTCAATGGAATCCCAAGTAAAGAAAAAAAATAAGGGTGATCTAAAATTCTTAGTAAGTGTTAAGTACAATGAAATTAATAAGAATAATCAATATGGAATGGAATATCATTGAACACACATGTCATTTAAATAATGGGATCAATTTGGAAAGGAAGATAATTGAAAACAAATTCCATTTAAATTACTTGATAAGTCATAATAAATATGGAAATGTAATAAACTGAAAAAAAATTCCATTTAAATAACTAGATAAATCATGATCACTATGGAAAGACACATAACTAAAATCCATTACATTTAATTAATATAATTTTAATGAAATGGATACATTGTTTTTTTCAAAGATAATATCTAATGGATATTTATAATTTAAACTTGAATGAAGTAAATGATTAATTATAGGATGCAATGTTTCCTAGGTATATAGATCCTTTACCATCAAGACATTTAACAACATGGTATAAAATATAAAAGGTAGAAACCAATCTAATTTGGCCAACTGATTTATCTCATGAGACTACCGATGCATCGAGGGGATTACTTTAGATGGTCCCTAACCCATGTTATACTAGTCTAAAAAATTCCTAATATATTGAATAATCGATTTAATACATAAAACATTCCCCTTATCAACCTTTGGTATCGTTTAATAAATACAGATTATTCAACATTTCCCTAGATAATCAAATAACTATCAAAGTAAAAAACATATGTAAAAATGGTATACAGTTTTGGAAATAATCATATCCAAGATAAATAATGTGGATATTTAGGTTAAATTTAACGTTAAATGATCATTGAAAAGTGAATAACTGAAGGGGATGTAAATGAATACAAGAATGGTTCAAGGAAGTGAATTTTAATAGTGTCCTTGGTCAAAATAATCATAATCCATATAGTGGAAGAATAATTATGCTATCAATATGATGTATTCACAATGGAGTAAGAATAAGGGTTTTTTAATTTATAAAATAGAAATGATGTTTACAAAAAATATTGATTAAAATATACTTTTCAATTTTATTTTCTTTGAAAATTATTTTATTTGAAAATAATTTGTATAAAAAATTTTATTTATTAAATTCTTTTTAAAGATGAAAAGGTTGTTTCGAAGAAATGATGATGGTTAATTATGTACAAGCCGTACAAGGTAAAAAAGAACATTCTTTTTGCACTGTAAAAAGTTTAGAAAAGATTAATTTTCAAAAGGTTATAAGAATATTCCATTGAATAAATTTTTTACAAACTAAAAATGAGTAATTTTTTTTAATAAATCATTATTAGAAGGTGAAACAAAATATTGTTGAATATTTTTGAAAACATGGTTTTGTAACAAAACGGATCTCCGACCGAAGAAAGAAATGAAGTCGGATTTTATTAAAACATTTTATCAATAAAATTAAGTACCAGAGAGTATAAAAATGTTATAATCACTCAAAAAAGATCATTAATAACCATAAAAGAATAAAATTAATGTTTTTATTATACAATGATCATATATTTTCCTTTAAAGTAATTTCAATAATAAACAATCTCAATTAGAATGAGATTGTGAAATAATCCTTTAAATGATCATAAAGTTGAAGTGAGAATTAATAAATGACAATTTTAAATACATGATAAGATATTTAAATTCTTTATACACATAGTCATACGGTATTAGTGACAAATAGAAAGTAATATAACCCAATGAAAATGAATTGAGTTATAAAATTTCTTTACCACTTGGTAACATTTATGTTCAAATAATTTTAGTTAAAATAATTAAAGTTGAAAATAAAAAAAAATAATGAATGTTTCATGATATTTAATGTAAATTTGGTGTTATATAAAACATATAAAAGAAACAAGGTTCATAACACTACAATATGCCTTAATGAAATGAAATTTAGACACCATCCCTTACCGTACACACCCTTTTGTTTGAATGAAATTTATAATAATGTATAATGGTATTAAGCATGTTATTAACTTATAACAGAACCATATTAATATTTATTAATTTCATATAAAATCCTTTTATAACATCTTATCATCCATTTGTTAATAACCTTTCATTATTTTCATTATTTCAGGAGTTAATTTCCTTTTCTTGAGTATTTTATGACATGTTATTTTTAGTTCCTCTTACATAGATCATTATTTCGTAATCTATAGAATGTAAAACATGATTTAAATATCATATATATTAAGTATATATATTTATTTATTGTAATCCATAAATTTTGGGGATATGAAATTAAATACACCGTTCGTGAAGATGGTAGGTCGTAAGTACACGTGAACACTCTTTCTATTTTATTATTGTATTAAAAGAAAAAATTACATGATATACAAGTATATTTTAATTTAATTATCATATTTAATTAATATAAATCACATATTGTTATTAAAACCATCCATAATAAATTCCATGTGAAGTGTGAATGAATCACATCGCTTCACGAGGCAGTAGTCCACCAAACACATTCACGATTTTATCATGCTCCCAGAAAATGTAAAGAATGATGTTATGTGCTATATAATACTTCAAGAAGATTAAATACATCATAAATATGAATTATATCATATATAATAGTATTTAAATCATTATTATCAACCTTGATAGGTGATTATGAGAAAATGAACAACATTGGTTCGTGAGGCGGTAGTCCGACGTACACACAAACAATGGTTTTGTAAGCCATTTGATGGAAGTGTGTGAAGTTTAGGGTAATAACATTAACATAAAAACATCTCAAAATATTTAATATAATTAGGTTATTATATAATAATTATATGAAAATAATTTATGGGTTATTAGGAATAAATAAAAAAACATTCATTGATGAACGTTACCTCTTCTTCAGGTATATCCTTTTAGTTTTCACAAAATTACTCTCTTGGTTGGATTTCAGACCAAATTAATGATTATAGGATGAGTATAGAGAATTTTTTAAATTATTTGGGTAGATATTTGATGATACAAATGGATTTAGAGGTGTGAATAAGTGAGGGGAGTGAGTTCCCTTTTTGTAGTGGCAATATGAGTGACATTCTTGTAAATACCAAAAAGTAAACATTATTGGAAGGTATCCCTTTCCACATATGCCTCTAATAATGATAAATTTTCAATTAAAAAGGGTATATGGTCTATATATTTCAATATAATGACTTTATCACAAGTTTTTGGTCATTTACACACCTTATAATTTAAGATTAACCGCTATGTAAACAAATTTTAGCTTAATCACTATAATTAATGATAACTATTTTTACTAATCACTTTGGTCAAAAAATAACATGACCTTATACTAAATTATAAATTATAAATTTTATTTATTCTAAATATGGAATACATTTTTCATAATTCAACTAACATGATTGGTATAATTTATTTTCAAATTTATTTCACAAACGCGACGACAAAGCGAGTTTTTAAAGAGAAAATGTTCAAAAGATTAAAATGTTCATATATAAAAATTAACAATGAAATTGATTCCAATGACCTAAATTGGACTAATATATTTATAATTGATCAAATTTAACTTTTAAAAATTTTAAAATATAACTTAACATTGTTAATTGTTTTGATGAAAAGTTCGATTTCAATTAAATTCAATATTTTCCACTATTCATTAGAAAATGAAACATCTCGGAAAAATAGAAAAAATACACCGTAATCTAATTTTGAAATTGTTATTTTATAAAATGAGTTTAATTTTTAGAAATAAAATTTAAAAAAGTTTCAAAATTTAGTTTTAAAACAAGTACACCATTAAAAGGTGGGAAAAATATGTTTTAGAAAATGCTACTTTTTATATATAAAATTGGATTTGTTTTTTTCTTATACCTATAAAATGCTATTGATGAATGTGAAAATAATTTGCTGACTATATAATATATAAATTTATTTAATATCATTCAATAATATTAATTATTTTAATTTATGAACATAATACCCCTTTGGTGCAAAAAAATAGTTCTTTATTAAACCATTTCCTTTATATTCATTTGGTTTTTATATTAATTTATAATTAAATTTCAACCAATGAAATAAACCGTATATTTTAATTAGTTATTTAATCTCATTAATAACCACAAATTCAACATCTTGGGGATAAATTTCATTTAAATAATAATATTAATATTTTATAGTTGTTTAGTAAAACCCAGTCTCTCATGTAACACATGCTTTTGAAGGAAATGGTTATTACGTGTAATGAAATATAAACATGGTTTTACGTGCATTTCAATATATACAGTTAATTTATTTAATATATTATATATATCATAGGGTCTCGGGATGTTATATTCACATCTACGCTTGGCGTTGGATGTCACATATTCTATTAAATAAAATGTTATTTGTTTAGAATTTTAGGGTGTTACACACTCCCCACCTTAAATAAATTTCATACACTTAATTTAAACATGATCTTGGTAATAAAGGGTTTTACATTTGGAAATAAAATTGTTGAAAAACACATTTTGTAAAAGAGTTAATAAAATATCCTATTCATAAGAGAGAATTAAAAGTACAAAGGTCAAATGGAATAACATATAAATAGGTTTCTACATAAGAGAAAATTTGTGGATAGTGAATATATTTACATGGAGGAAAATAGTAGATAATTATAGGGAGTGATTGATATCATTGATAATAATAAATTGAATGATCAATGTAAAGTTGAGGTGCTTAAATCCATAAATCTATGATGAATGAAAGAACTATATGTTCATTAGAAATTAAGAAATAACGATAAAAGTTTTTTTAGAGACCCTTATCTAAAAGAAATATAATTATTTTAATATATAATAATATAAGGAAATATACTTAAATGATATATTTTTATTTCATAAACACAATTTCATTCTCTGGTTGTGATTCAATCACTTACTTTAACAAATTAATATCAAAAAGCGAATATTTCCTTCGTGATGGAATAAAATTCACTTTTAACAGGTCATAATATTCATAAAAATGTCTTTATGTTTGTCTTTATATATTAAAAAAAATATGTTTAATACATTATTCTATAATCCCCAAAATTAACACTATTGGTCCATCACTAATATTTATTGATTAAATTTTTTAACTAAAAATAATGACATATTAATCAATACATTACATAGGTTTTTGGTTGGTATTAAACCCTAATCATCCTTAAATTATGGGTTAAATTCATAAGGTATTTTCAGATATGATTTCTATCACCCTCTGTACATATTTTCCGTTTTATTCACTATATTCCTATAATTTTTCCAATAAATATGATGGAAATCCTTGAAATAAATTTAATAAGTAATCAAGCATTTCTCTAATGTTTTCAATATAAATTATTTTTTTACAAAGTATAATAAACATTTTTTTTACGATTATTACATATTCATTAATGATAATATAAACCGTATTTGATACTAATACCTTTAAACTTAAGCCTATAAAATATAAAGGCATTATTCATCAAACAAATTTTCTATTAAAATATATTCTTACCCAAAATTTCTCCCAAAATTTTCTTAATCATGGTAGAATCTAATCACATAAAACCAAAAAATAGGTCTTTAATACTTCAAAAATATGATCAAAGTTAACTTCATCAACCTGTGATATTATTGATAATTACTCTTAATCAAATTAAGACACATATGTTTCTAAAATTTAACAAAATCCATATATGTTTCATAATTCTTATCACTAAAATACCATTAATAAAAATTCCTTTACAATTTAATTCTTCAATAGTAATACATAAATACTTCATCCATTTTATTTCCACATAGGTCCTTCCATGGGCATCATCTATTCAAATCCATTATAATGGTTTTTAAATAAAATTGAATTATCCTAAGAGTATTCAGTGTGAGTGTCAATCGGGGTGCATAATAAGGCCTATTGTAGTGTACCAGGTTATGCTCGAGTTAAGACTAACACACCTGTTTCAATGTTAATACCCCTATGTACATCTATGACAGATCCACTTTTAATTTCTAGTCAAGGATTTATTCCAAGTATGAGCCAGATAATCCATACCTTACCAAATCATTAGGATTTTAGTCTAAAATTTTAATCAATGTCTAGAATAGGGTTTTATTCCCTAATCTATGTTTTTTTAATCTAGTTTCAAAGGTTTCAACTAAAATTTCAATCATTCAAACTATTTTGAATCATATCCCATAATTTGATATCTTGTGTTTGATCCTACTAATTTATTATAGAAATAATATCCATATCCCAACGGAATGATTATTTTAGTTGTCTTGTTAAATAGATACACACATGAGTCATATATTACAAATGAATAAACAATTTTGAATATAATTTTGGTTTCTTTTCTTTTTACAAGAATAACTTTATTCCATATAAAATAAACCTATATGTTTCTCTTAGTACACTTCATGGAATCATAGGTAAAGGAAAATAAATAAGGGTGAGATCAAATTATTAGTGAGGTTTAAGTACAATAGAAGAAGATGTGGATCAATAAGCATGGTCAATATTGAAAGGTAAAAAAATAATCACACATACCATTTAAATAACTGGATCAATATGGGAGGGTAAATAAATAAAAACACGTGATATTTAAATAACTAGATAAGGAATAATAAATATGTTGGGGGGTAAATAACTAAAAACAAATTACATTTAAATAACTGGATAAGGAATAATAAATATAGAAATGCAGATAACTGAAAACCATGAAACTTAATTAACAAATTTATAATAAAACTCATCAATATATTTTTTATTATTGAAAATTTTATGTATAATAATAATTTAAATCAGAATAAAGGAAATGATTAATTATTATACTCCATGTTTTCCAGGTACATAGAACCTTTACCGTCAAGTCCATTCATAATATGTCCTAAAATATACCAAGTATAAATCCATCTAACCTGGCCAAACCGATTCATCTCATGAGACTACTGACAAATCGTGGGGATTACATTAAATGGCCCTTAAACCATTTCATACTAGTCTAAAGCCTTCCTCATATATTGAATAATTATTTTCATTCATAAAAAATGTTACTTATCAAATTTACACATTGACTAAAGAATACGAATTTATCAATATTTCCCTAGAAAATAAAATAAATATCAAATTGAAAACCATATGTAAAAATATTATATGGTTTATAGAATAATAAAATCCATGATAATTAATGTGGATATTTAGGAGAAATAAAATGTTCAATGATCACTGGAAACTGGATAACTACAAAAATCATTCAAGGAATTGAACGGAAATTCCACCCTTTGTCAAAATATTCATAATATATCCATATGAAGAATAATTATGGTATCAATATGAAGTATACCCGTTGGAGTGAGAATAAGGATTTTTTTCACTAATTTAATAAAAAATATATTCAAAAACATTCTTGAGTAAAACAACATTTTCAATTTATAAAAATTCAAAATTCTTTTAATTGAAAATCAATTTTTAAAAAAATATTTTTAAAAATATCTTCTTAAAATTTTGAAGGAAGTTTCAAAGAAAACAAGGTGGGTAATTCTACATATTCTGTACATGTTAAAAACAACATTACCTTTTCATTTTTAAAAGGTTAGAAAAGTTCCTTATTCAAAAAGTGATATAAAGAATCATTTGAAAACGTTTTAAAATGAAAAAACTGTTCACATATATTTTAATAAATAATTTTAAAATGTTAAAATAAAAAAAATTTGAAATTTTTTTTACAAAACATGTGTTTGTAAGAAAAAAATTTCTAACTGAAGAGAGAAATGAAGTCAGATTTAATTAAAAACTTTCTTAATAAATTTATGAACTAAAGAGTGAAAAATAGTAATATCACTTGATAAATATCATGAATATCTAGAGAATATTAAAATGAAATGGTTTATTAAAAAATGATCATATAATTTCCTTTAATGGAATTTCCGGAATAATCAATATCGATTTGAATGATATTGTGAAATAAACCCTTAAAATGATCCTAACAATGAAGTGAGAATTAATCAATGAATAAATTATGTGTATAAAATATAAATATACAAAAAAAAATTAAATAAATAAATATATAGTTAAATTTACTATAAAAATAGTCCTGATATATTAATGATAATGAGGATATAATATAATCTAAGGAGATGGAATTGAGATTTGAAATTTATTTTCCATATGGTAACTTTTATGTTAAAATAATCTTAGATTAAATAATTCAAATTGATATTAAAAAAATATAATGAATTATTCATTATATTTAATGTCAAAGGGGAATTATATAGACCTTTAAAAAAACTAGATTCATAACATTATAAAATACCTAAATGAAATGAAATTGAGAAGAAATCCCTTACCATACGCTCCCATTTGGTTGAACGAAATTTGTCCTTCTATTAACTTATATGATAACCATATTAATATTTTTAATTTAATATATGATCCTTTTATAACATCTCATCACCAATTTGTTAATAATATTTTATTGTTTTCATTGTTTTAGGTGTTAATTGCCTTATTTTTTGAGTATGTTTTGACATGTGGTTATGTTTTGTTCTTATTACATTGATCATGATTTAATAATATCAATAATGAAAACCTTGATGAAAGTATAATATATATTAATTTTATATTTATTTATATTAATCTAAAAAAAATTGATAGGAAATTAAATACACTGTTCATGAAGACTGTTGGACGTATGTACGCATGAACGTAGTTTCCATATTCTTTTCATATTAGAAGAATGAAATGAAATGATATATATTTATATTATAATTTTAGTATCATAATCATGTTATATATATCACATATGTTCATTAAACTTATCCTTAATACATTCCATATAATGTGTGAATGAATCACATCGATTTGTGAGGCTGTGGCCCGCCTTACAAAGGAATGTTGTTTTCATCTTCCCACAAAATGGTAAGTATGAAGTTATGTGTTAAATAATAATTACAGAAGAATAAATAAATCATAAATATCATAAATATAACATATAATAGTATATCTATAATTATTCGCATCCATGATAGGTGGTCATGAAAAAATTAACGAAATTAGTTCACGAGGTGGTAGTTCGCCATAAACATGAACAAGGATTTTGAAACAGATTTTATGGATGTGTGTGTAATTGTATGTCATACACATGACATTACAAAATATAATTATGTTGATGATACCATTGTTATTATTTAATCATGATATGAAAGAATTTATGGATTTTGTGGAAGAAATTAAACAAACTGTTCGTTGATGAAAGTTCCCTCTTATTCAGGTATCTCATTTTGGTTTGCACAAAAGGCCTTCTACGGTTTGATTTATGACTGACTAAAAATTGTTTTATTATTATTATGCAAACACTATTGAGGAAAAAGTGAGAAACCATACATGATTTCACCACTTCACCACTTCACCACTCACCACATCACCACATAACAACATAACAACATAACCACATCACCACTTCACCACTTCACCACTACACCACTTCACAACATAAAACAATACAAGACTTCACAAAAAAAGATATTGAAACACAATGGATGGACAATCAATTCAAGTATTAAAACTGACAAACCTTCATAGCTAGAGCCGAAATCATCAAGATAAGGTTAAGGTACCATGAACCAGGAAACATGAACATTAGAAAAGCTAGACAAACCATAGAATTGGTCTCTTAGCGCGCCACCGGTGCGACCGTCAACATCAGGCCAAATCCACAAACTCGCCGGTGGAATCCAGTCGGAGTTCACCCAAACCCTCCAGCAACATGAGATGTCCCAATGGACATCCACAAAGGCGACAAATAAACCAAAACAAGGAAGGTCAGGCCATCCGGATGCCGCACCCTACTCTGTAGACACCGGTGCGCAACCATGAACCATTCGAAACTCTTCAATAGCCTTTTGAGTCCATCATTGCCAATCAAAGGTGAAAACCGCACACATCGTCATAACATCCCTCAACTCTGATAAGGGAACCCGCTGCTAGAACCGAAACCAGAGACCCTACCGCGTCGATAGACCACCCTTCAACCCAAAACATAGCAAAATAGAGAGGAAGACAAACCATCAAGTATTAAGCCGAGCCTTTGTCACCTCGGGACCGGAAGACCCAACTGCAACTCGAGGGAGCATCACCATTGAGAGAAACTAGGAGATCTAAACCAGCAACGCCTCTTTGGGTTAGAGTGAGACAGAGCGAAACCATGGAAGAACCCTCACCGTATTCCTAACCGAACAAACTGAGTGAAGCCGAAGGAGCCTAAGGGTGAGGGACAGGGCACTCTGACGCCATCACCGCATCAAGATCCCCACAAAGCGTCGAACCCAAACCCTACAAGAAGACCACAATCCCACCTAAGGCACACAGAAAAAACCCTCCCCCCTCTGAGCCATACTCGGGCTGACGAAAATCCGCACCGGAGTAGAACCAGATCTTCTCCCTCAGATGTCGTTCCAGGAAACAGCGCAGGACTCCTCCACCTGACAGATCCACAAAGTCTTCCATCCGAGGACTCCTGTAGAGGTGACGAGGACGACATCGTGCCTGGGATGAATGGACCATGACAAATCTGAGAAACACCGACTGAGGACTTCACCCGCAGAGATGCTACGAAGAATACGCCTCTCCTGAGCCGAAGAATCTGGAGAATCCACCACCAGCCACACCATGTCGAGATAGAGGAAGTCAAAGCCGAGACGAATCCGTTTCCGAGGAAGATCAAGCCATCACCGAGCCATTGGAGAGGCTGAGGGGGGAAGGAAGGGAATCCGAGGCTGAAACCCTAGCCCCGCACAAAGGAGAGAGCGCCGCCACTCCGAGGCCGGTTGGATTTATGACTAAATTGAGGATTATAGTATGATTATAGAAGATGTGGTAAGTGAAATTGGTAGGTCTTAGAGAAACATTTCTTGAGATATGTGAAAAAGTGAGGCGAGTGAGTTCCTTTTTATAATCGGCGAGGAGTGGAAGTCCTGTAAATATGAAAAGTAAACACTATTGGGATGTATCCATTACACAATGTGACCCCAATTATGAATAATATTTTTAAAAGGGATATATGTTCTAAATATCCCCATAAAATTGGGTTTTTATACTTTTTAGATCATTTTCGCACTATAGTTTTTAAGATTAACCACAAAGTAAACTCATTTTTACCTTAATCATTCTGATTAAAATAACTTTTTTGGCTAATAATGTTGTAAAAAATTTAGCCTAACATTATTAGACAATAATTTTTTTTATTACAATCATGGAATCCATTTTTCCAAGTTAAACTCACAAAAGAGGCATAATTTAATTTAAAATTTATCTCGCAAACATGATGGCAAATCATGTTTTTAATGTGAAAATGTTCAAAAGTTTGTAATATTTTTATATCAAAATTAAATATGAAATTGATTCCATGGATATAAATTGTATTAATATATTTATAATTGATCTAATTTATATTTAAAACCAATTTTAAATATAATTTATCATTATAAATTATTTAGGGGAAAACTGATTATTCAATTAAATTCAATATTCTACACTATTAATTAAAAAGTGAATCTTCTCAGAAAAAATACAAAAAAATCACCCTAAGATAATTTTTACATTAAAATTATAAAAAAATGTATATAATATTTGAATACAAAATTTATAAAAGTTTCAACGTTTTGTTTTAAAATATGTTCACCATTAAAATGTGGCAAAACTGCATTTTAAAAAAATACAGCCTTTTATGTGTAACATTGGGTTTGTTATTATCTTATTTTTATGAAAACTATTTTATGATTGTAAAAATATTTAATTGAATATATAACATATAAATTTCACTAGGATCATTCACTAAATATAATTAATTTATGTTATTAATATAAAACGCTTTTGACAAATAAAAAAATAGTTTTTTATAAAAATATTTATTTTATATTCAATTGGGTTTTATATTAATTAATAATTAATTGGTAACCAATGAATTAAACCATATATTTTAATAATTTATTTAACAATATTAATAACCACCAATTAATATTCTAGGAGATAATTTTTATTTTAAATATTAATATTAATAGTATATATGTTTTTAGTAAAACATGATCTTTCCTTTAACAGAAGCAAAAATCGATGTTGTGTGCATTGTAAGATATAGAATGTCTTTAAATATAAAGTATATCATAGGTTATTAGGATGTTATACTATCTTATACACTTGGTTTTTTGACCCACATACTCTATTAAATAAAATTTTATTCTTTTTGGATATTGGGGTGCTACAAAAATCCATAGAATTATCGTACAACTCCTACTCATAAATACAATAAGTCCGCAATTAACCCATAAAAATTTGATGCTCTAATTTAAATTTCTTAGAGATAAGGAATTAATAAATGAAATCATACACTTACCTTTATATCCTAAACCACAAAAATGTCCCCTTCCATGTGTGATACATCTTGAAACCCCCCTCTAAAGAACTAATAAATTCCTATGAAATAACACCCAATGTACCTTATCCTCAGAGAAACCATTAAAATAATAACCATTAATAATATAATTTCTCCAAATATAAATCTTAAAATATCATACTTAAGACTCACATATATTTTATATTAAAAAGGTTCCACTGATAACACATATTGAAATTCTCTCTAATTTATCTTCCAATATCCTTGCAAAATGGATTTGAAAAACACTATTTATTTAAATTTCTCACCTCATAATAAAGTATCCACACCATAATTCTTCCAAATCAAAGAATCTGCTTCCAAATTACCCATTATTGAATTATATGTGACTTATAGACCAACAGTTTTAGATAAATTCATCCCAAATTCTTAGATAAAAACTTAAATCCTTCTAAGAAAATATACATCATATTCTATTATAATATAAATAAACCACGATGCATTATATAAGAGAATAAAACCTATAATGATTAAGATTATACACCATGGTTTCTATCAAAAAATCATGAGAAACATAATTATACTCATGAGGATGTAACTAGCTAGATCTATAATATAACACTAATGTCTCATGCATCAAGACAAAACCAAAACTCAGATGGTATATGCACTGAAATTCATATAGAACGCCCTACTTAAGAATATGAAAAATTAGAGCACTTATTAACTTCATCTATAATATATTAATAGTCTATTAACACTCATCCATCTCAAAAATCACTAATTTTCTTAGTCAAATTTTCCCAAGTCCTTTCTTCTACTATACCATGTTTCCAAATAATCATAAATATATAATACCACTTTTATAAAGAACCATCTCTTTAAGATAAAAAACAACCATGGATACTCCCCAAAGTTTATAGGATCATTGTTTTCCACATATCCTAGATCAATAAAATGCAAAACGTTATGATAATAATTCTAAATCTAGTACACATGTAACAAGTATTAACCTTTCCTAATCACATAGGCATCATTAACTATACAGATAACTCTCTAACATTATTCCCATTTAAAAAATTTACTACTTACATTGATAAAAAACTTATAAGAACCCATGATAAATAATTATAAATTCTAATTGGGTCCACCATCAATCTATATTTTATTTATGTATACTTGGTGTATTCCTCACACAATCTCAAATAACAGGTACATGATCTATCATATCTTATACAGTCTATATTACAACCAAAATGGCCTCACTAATCTAAAAACATCATAGTGGTGAATGAAATTGTTACCCATAAAAATAAATTTATGGTTCTATACTAGTGTAATGGAAACTATTATTATATGAAAACTCAACTAATGATAAATAACCAACACGCAATCCTTCAAAAGCCTACAATCATACTTTAATCATTTGATTGTATTTTGGGAATGAACACTCAATTTGGGCATTAGTATGCAAGTGAAATATGGTTATAAGAAATAAATGTGTTCAAAAATCATGTAACAATCCCATATATATATATATGATGTAATCATATTATCATTATTAAATACTATCATCCCCAAAAAACCTTGAATCATCCAAATTTGAATCAAATAAATCTCTTCATAAATATACACTAAGATTGATTCATTAATTGGTATTAAATGTGTAAACTATATTAATAGATTAATGATAAACTAAAGAGAATAAATGAAAATCAATATACAAGGTGAACCCCTAAAATCCATTATAATGTCCTCCCACGTATGTTGGGAAATTTCAAAATGTTGGGGAAACCTCTCTAAATTTGGATTTCAGCTTTCAGAAGCTGGAACATAAGGCATAGATAAATAAACTTAGCCTCATAAATATTAATTAGTATAAAAAATTACCTATTACAAGATTTATAATTCTTTACAATACTCAGATACCCCAATATTGATGAAGTGTGGAATTCATAAAAACCATTTATTCTATACTCATATAAACAAGTAAATACCCATGAAATAAAACCTGATGTTACTCTTCCTAAGACTAGCCACAAAAATAATAACTACCCAAAATATAATATCTTAGTAAATACACCTTGAAATATTCTATTTGTGACTCCTCTATATACCGATTAATATTAAATCAACATCTAATACAGATATGTTTCCCCATAAATCTCCCAATGGAAAAGATAATGGGATGCCAAAAAATAACTTTTCTTCTATTTCTCACTCCCTTTAAATAATAATTTCATTTAATATAATTAGAAACAAAATTACAATTTTAATGAATAAATGTGATGTAAAAATCAAAATCTTGGAGAAATACATCCAATATTCTCAGCTATAAACTAGAATCATTCTAATTATAAATATATCTATACATTTTATAGTAATCTATAAATATTTATATAAGAAAATAATTACTACAATAATTAATCACAAAAACCATTAACTCATTAAATAATTCCTGAATAACATAATTACGATTAAGAAGGATTATTTTCCTAGAACTATAAGAAATGACTACTCTCTCTCTCACACTAAGACACATTTAAATCTCTAATGGAATGTATTATAATATATCTTATAAAGAATAACCTCATTAAATAATCAAAAAATTGATTCATTCTAAAAACTCTACTATAGAAACCGTATTTTTCATACATATATATCACATCTTAATAAAATAATATTCATTACATAAAATTTTGATCCACACCATAATCATTTAGGAATTGAATCTTTGAAAACTTTTAAACATAAACAACTTTTTCAAAAATATCTACATCATCTCCCCCTTATTTCTTCATAACTATCATCCTTCTTCGATATATCATACATAATACCTTCCATCATAACATTAAGAAAGTAAACCTAAGAAAATGGTGAGATTAGATGCTCAATATGGGTGAAAAAAGGAAGTTATCAATGATCATATAAGCATAAAATGGAAATAATTGTATAAGAACATGTTCAAAAAAATTTAAAAACCACACCCTTTATATAAAAGATAATAATCTCAAGAAATGTAATAAATATTAGTATTTCATAAGACATTAATCATAAGGAAATCAGAGAACACCTGCCATGATTGCCTAAAAGTGACACAAGGCATGAAAATATGGCATACAAATAATCCTAAAAATCCTTTCCATGGTCTTTGAGTCTCTTTTCGAAGAATATAATAGTGTAACGACTTCACTTCCCAGACCATTATAGTAGTTATGGTTCACTCCCAAGAGTATCATAGTGGAATAATTTCATTACTTAACCGGGTTCACTCCCTATTGTAGTCTTGTTTACCTCATGAGATATAAATTTTTACCTAATACAATGGAGGGATATATAGGTCACACACATCACATTTTTATAATCATACATAAGGGTGCCACAAGATCATAAAACATTTATCATATCAAAATCCATGAAAATAATTGAGTTTGATAAACATTTCATCATATCATAACCCGTGGAAAAGAAATGGATTTTATAAATATATTTTCATTACAAACATAAGCCACTAAGGGGAATAATAAGTATGGTATCCATATATAATATTCCCATTAAAACATAAGTTATATCAAGGGTTGTTGACATTGATTAATATAAATACCACTTAATGATCCTTAAAACATTCACGATGAAAATATATTTTCAATTCTAAAATAAATAATTTAAAAAAATGTTGAATTATAATGGAAAAAGTTATATTAAAATAACCATATAAACTTGTAAATGACTATTCAACGAAAAAATTAGTCATGATGGTGGGAAAATATTTTTATTCCATATAAGTTTAAAAAATTCCATCAATACTTTTGTTTTAAAAATCACAAAGTACCATGTTTGGAAAATGAAAAAAATATTCATTCAATTTTTTTAAAAGTAAAAAAGTGTTTAAAATTACATTAAAAAATAATATTTTTTAAAAAAAAATTCATTAAAACATTTTTATAAAACATAGATATGGATGAAAAATAATTTCCAATCGTAGAGAGAAATGAAGTAAATTTTCCTTAAAAAAATATGTTTAGTTTATTAAGTAAATAAGGTGAGGAAAATGAAATGTAGGAATTTATTTTTGACAATAACCATAGGATAAAAAAATTCATGATCATCTTGATTATTTCTTAATAATATTTAATCATACTAACTTAATCATAAACAATATCAGTAATCATTGATATTGTAACATAAAAGTCCCTTCCACTTTGGTGACTTTTGAATCATAAGACCCATGAATGAAATAACATTATAAGGATGTTTATATCACATAATATTCATGATAATAATCATAAAATACATTCATGGTAAGTATTTACACCATATAAAAGAAATAAGTGGTGCAAAATTCTTATGTCCCACAAAAATCAAAGTGAGATGAAAATCCCTTACTTTACGTACGACTTACTTTAAACATGTTGGATCCACTTTTATAATAAATATATATTTATTTTAAATATATTAAATAAAAATAAAAATATATATCAGAACATATATGATTTACATATAACATTTAATAAATAGTTTGTTAACACTTCTTTACTAAAATCATTGTTCTGGGTGATATCTGCTTCGTATTTAATATATATTTTGGTTCTGTAGTTTTGTTAATTGTATTTTAAACATTGTTAAATAATATATATAATGTTAAAAATGATATAAATATCATATATATTCTCTATATACATTATTATTTCCATTAATAAAATATAGATATAAAAGAATTAATTTCACTATTCATGAAGACGGTGGGTCATACGTACACATTAATGCTGTTTTAATATTTAACATATGTAATGAAATAAACATAAATATCAATTAACATTTATATGATAATTATTATATAATATATATCATATATATTCATCAATTTATTCCTCTCTATGCTCCATGTAAAATATAAATGAGAAATGAATCACTTAGCTTTGTGGAGTAGGTAGTCCAAACGTATGCATGAACGATCGTTCCCCAAAGGATTATATGATAAGTTTTTTTATGTCATATTATAATACCCTAAGTATAATTAAAAGATAAATATAATATATAAAAATTAATCACATAATAATAAGCATCAATAAAATATGACAAGGGAAAATTAATTGTATTGCTACGTGGAGATGGTAAGGAGTTCGTACGAAATAGCAATATTTTCACTTCTTGTTTAATTTGAAAGAGGGTTTATAATGGTATTTAAATAATCCTAATTAAATTTCATAATATTAATTATAATTAAGTTTTTATTTTTAGATTAATACCATATATTTAGAGTATGTACAGAATAGTAGAAAAGAAAGTGATCAGTTAAGGCGATTACCTCTTGTTTGAAACTACTCCTTTAGATCTCCGCTAATGGTTTTTGGATTGGTATTTTTGGAAGACAAAAACCTATATAATGTGTATATGGATTTTTATAATATAAATTGGAAGAGTTTTTTTGAGTTATAATTCTAAAAATGGTAAAACAAAGTGATGGGTGAAGTACCCTTTTATAAATGAGGGGAGGTGCACTTTCGGTATTTCTCAAATGATTAAATCATAATAAATTTATTATCGTTAAAAATGACTCAAAATGGATATTTATTAAAATATAATTTTTTATTGGGTTGTAATACCATCATAAAATAGAATTTATACTTGTTTTATGTCATTTTAATCCCTTTCATTTTGATTGACCTATAGTTAACCGGTTTTCATTTTAACAATGACAATAAATATTTCATTACTAGAGGGTTTAAATTTTAACTTATAAGGTAAATTTTTTCATATAAATGGATGGGAAATTCAATTTTAGAAAATATCAAGTCCAAATAGCCTTATTTTAATATTTTTATTATTTTAAAATAATTTTCCAAAACATGTTTTTGATAAAATATAATTATTGTTATTTTTGACACTATTCATTTAATTTTACTTAGAAGACATAAATAAAAAGTTTTAATTATAATATAATCTTTTTAAACAAAAATAATATGTAATATTTACTAATAAAAATTGTGTAACACTATAAATTTCTCAAATTATACTACTTTTAATATTTTAAATAGCATTTATATTATTTTTTCTTTAATAAAAAACAATTTGGCGTTGAGTAAGAATTTAACATTTTTATATAACACCTAAAAATTATAAATAAATCACCATCATGAATATAATTTCTCTATTATAAAAATTAAAATTAGTGTTCATCCATAACTTGTTTTTTCGATATGTGAACACATAAAGGATATTTAATACCAGAAGAGTGACATTTTGTAAGTTTTCTTGATTTAAATAATATATAAAATCATTTTCATTGAAAAGTTTCCATTAAAATAATAAATTTTGGCATAAGATTATAAATTTATAATTATATAAAAATAATAAAAATTATTATAAGAAATTATGGCCTAATCACGTATATATATCTCGATTAAGCAACTTTACCCATTATCATGGTAATAATTTTTACCACGGTTACTATTCAGATTTACAAAAAATAAAAAGGTTCTATTTAGAAAATTTAAATCTCCTAATTAAAAATATTTAGTTTATTTTATCTAAATCAATTCATATAAATGGAATAAAATAATTTTAATGTAAGAGTGAAAAACAATACAAAACTTCTATTTAGAAATAATACATTTTAAGAGTAAACCCGTATTTATCCTTATCCTATCCCTTAGGAAAAAAATTATTGAATGTTTAAAACATTTTATAAATTAAATAATATATAAATTTATTTAAAATAAATCACCACTAGTGATTGATTTCATTCATTAACATAAAAATTCATTACATATTTTTTTTTTCTTGAAAAAAAAACACTTTTATTTTCAAATAAATTTAGTTTTGATGTCTAATAATATGATAAATAATAAATTCATTTTATAAATATATATACTATATTTTTTCTCTTTAGTTATTACTATTAATAATTTAAAATTTATTAGTGATACAGTTATAGAACCCTAATACTTTAATAATGTTATGATGTTCATCTGTAATCACTGTTGCGGGTAATGCAAGATGTCGCAGGAAAAATCATTTGTGGAGAAATACTTCTTAAAAATATCAGGGTGTTATAATTTTCAACCTATAATGTGAATTTTAACCTCAAAATTCATCACTATGATTCAAATAGAAGAGGATAATTCTACCTCACCACATCCTAAGGTTCCCATGTAGCTTCCTAAAATTTTTGGTTCCACCATAAAACATTGATTAGGCGAGTTATCTTATTCTATAGCACTTTCCCTCTATGATCTAGAATAACTACTATTTGTTCCTCAAAAGAAATATCATGCTCCAGTGGTATGAAATATGAGTTTAGTATATGTGATGGATAGGGTATGTACATTCTCTTGAGAGATACATTGAACACATTATGAACTTCAGAGATATTAGGTGAAAGCGCCTATGGATAAGCTACCATCCTAATATGATATTTAATTTCAAAAGGACCGAGACAACTAGTGCTTATTTTCCCCTTATTGTTTGATCTCATCATCCTTTTACATGGAGATATTGATAGGAATTACTTATCATCAACTTCAAACTCTATATCTTTATGAGTGTGTTCGCATAAATATTTTTTTGATTATGAGATTCTCTTATGTGTTGTTGAATTGACATAACATTCTCAACCATTACCTTCGCTAGATTAAGTCCCAAAAACCTTATTTATCCAAATTCATTCCATCATGTTGTATTTATTCACTTCCTACCATAATGGTCTTCATAAGGGTCCATATGAATGATGAATTGAAAACTATTTCTGTAAGAAAATTCCACAAAAATAAATTTTTTGATCCCAACCACCATTGAAATCTATAGAGAAAGATCTCAATATGTATTCTATAGTTTAAATTTTCCTCTCAGACTGAACATATCTATGAGGATGATATATAGTGATGAAACCTAACAATTTATCCAAATCAAGTTTAATACTTCTAAAAAACCTAGATGTTAACCACCGATCCAGATTAGATACAATTGATAGTGGTACACCATGAAATATTTCAACTTAATGTATAACAGAGTAGGTTTATCAAGAGATATATATTCTCTAATGTCAATGAAGTGTGCTGACTTGGTAAGGCAGTCAAATACAACCTATATAGTGTTATTTCCATTAGATTTTTTTGGGGAGTCTAGTGAAAAAATACAAGGTGATGTTTTTCCCATTTCCATTATTATATGAGTAATGGTTATAATATCCCCTTAGAATTATGCCTCACTGCCTTAACTTACTGGAATACCATGAACTGAGAAACATACTATGAAATATCTCTCCTCATTAAATCACACAATAAACACTCTTTAAAATCGTTATAAATATCCATACTAAAAGGTTCAATAGAGAATAAAGAACTATGATCCTAGTTAATTAGAAACATATTAAAATACGATACATAAGGGGAACAAACACAATTCTTAAACCATATAATTACATCACAATCATGGTTGAACCAAATAACATTTCCCACATTCTTTCTCATCTCTACATATTTCTTTTGTTCCTTTTTAATCTTTACTTTTATAGATAGTTGAACAATCATTTGAGATAACAAATATTTCTTCCCTTCCATTAAGATTTTGAGATCCATAATTTCAACATCCTAAAATATTGGATCATTTTTTATCCTCATCATTGAGAATCTAACATGATCCTTTTGACTTGAGCATCTTCTACCTTGGTTTCTTTCCCCAGTTGCTAATGTACTGGGAAGTCATAATCTTTAATCCTCTATAACCACTATATTTGGGGAATGTTCTAATCTTTTTATTTAAAATGTACTTTAAACTTTTGTGATTTATATATATATAACACATTTCTCAATATAGAAAATTATTCCGTATCATTAATGAAAACCTTACCATAGATATCTCCAAATGATGAGTGGGGGAAACTTTTCTCATGGAAATTTAATTGTCACGGGGAATAATATATAACCATATCATTATACTTGAAGACACATACCAATCCCATATTTAATGCATCACTATAGTTTACAAACCCTTCTCTACAGTAGGGTAGTGCAACATTAGGCATGCGAACTAGCCTTCTCTTGATTTCCTTAAACCATTCATCAAATTCATCTATCCAAAGTAACATGGATCCCTTTAAAGTTAAATTGGTTAGTAAGTTCTATATTCATGAAAAAAATCGAATAATAAACATCCAATGCATGAAAACTTCAGATCTCAGTAATAGTGTTTGGTCTCGAAAAATGTTCAATAACTCCCGTTTTTGAAGTGTTTACTAATATACCCTCACTTGAGATTATTTGACCCAAAACTGATAGTTTTTTAAGTAAAAATTAAAAATCTATAAATTTTTCATAAATATTTTCCTTTTTTAGATTCTTTATCACAATTATAAAATGATCTTCATGTAAATCTTTTATATTTGAATAAATAAGAATATATTATACACAGACTTCAAGAAAATAATCAAAGTAATATATAAAGACTATATTCATTAAATCCATGAATATATTGAGATAATTAATCAGACCCAATGATGTCACCATAAATTTATAGTTTCTATAAATTGTATTTAATGTTTTCTTGGGTATATCCTCCTTCATGAACCTAAATTTATGATATCCTGAATGGTGATCAATCAAAGAAAAGTATTGATCTCCACACAATTGATCAAACAATCATAAATATTGGGTAGCATATACTTATTGTTGATATTGATTTTTTTTTCAATAATCAATGCATATTCATTTTTATCCATCTTTCTTTTTAATACAAAGAACATGTACACCCCTGGTGATGTACATGGTAGAATTAATCCCTTTACAATATTCTATTAGAGTTTCTTATTAAATTATTACAACTCAATCAGAACTATTCTATAAGGTGTATTAGAAATAGGTGTATCAATAGGTATAAAATTTATTAGAAACTCAACTTCATGATTTAGTGTAAGACTGTGAATCACTTATAGGAAGATATCAACAGACTCCCACACAATTGAAAAATCATCGATTTTGAGTTTCTCCCCAATCATCTAAGAAAAATTCCCCTTTTGTATATGAATTAAGACCCATACAATAGATACAATTTAAATATTCATAAATTGATTTCATATTTATGTAATGTAATTTAATACATTCCCAAAATAACATCAAATTAAACTAGAGTAATAATGATAATGTTTTCAAGAAATACATTCCCACAAACTTCAACCAGAGAAGAATCATAGACTTAGGACGAGATCATCATAACATTTGGGGTTTTTACTTATTAATAAACATATAATTATTTATGTGATCCTATTATAACCTTAGAAAAGTCATTAGATATAATATAAGGCATAGATCCTGAATCAAATAATACAGTAGTAGTTCTAGAGTGGATGAAATGTATACCTTTAACCACATTATTGTCATACCGTTCATCATAAATAGTGATCACATGAGATTTACCTTTTTTATTGGATTAGGAGGTTGTTGATGTTGATAATTGTCATTAACATTCGGATTTTGGAATAGGTTATAATAATTCTCACAATCTTTATAGTAAAAACACTGGAGTGTGGGATATTAATTATGTAGTATTTCTTCCATATTTTCTTCATTATCTAAATTCATCCCATCACTTCAGAATTCAATTTCTTTATGATCATCCTTTCAACACAATAAACATGTACTAGTTACCTTAATACAATTTCCCCAATGTTTACATCCACTATTAGAACTTAAAAGAAGGATCAAGTTCTTCTCTCTTGGGTTTTTATAATTTCTAGTGAATTAATTTTAAATTTTCTTTTCAAAACGTTGGTATTTATGGGTAACTCGAATATCCATGTAAATCTTGAGAACACATTGAAAAAATTATTCATAGTTACAAATTTCATTTATGGATAAATACCTTTGATGAATTGATTTTATGCCACTTAATAATTGATCAACCTTACGTTCATGTTGGATGATAATAAAAGAAGAGTACCTCACTTGTGTTTAGAAATTTGATATATAAGTACCAATATAATCATCGTCCATATTGTTTTAATAAATGAAATATTTTTCTACTTTCATATGAAGAATATGTGGAAATTTCCTTTTTAAAATATGATTTTAAATTCATCCCACTCCACAGATTTAGTTTTACTTTTTCCCTAATGTTTAGGGTAAGATTACACCATCGATATTCTTTACCTTCCAAATGATAAATAGCCAGAATAAATTTCTCATCCTCCAAACTTTGAAGAAATGAAAATAACTTTTCAATTCTACTAGTGAATTTTTCAATCACTAGTTGATTAGTAGACCATCTAAAAGAATGTGAAAATTTCTTAATGAAGGTATCAAATAAACATTATTCCCTCTTTTTCTCATTTCAAAGGTCAACATGATTTAAATCATGAGAAATTTTCAAGAGCATAGCAACACGATTTTTCATTCCAACTCCCATAAAATTTGGTTTCTCTAGAGGTTAATCATTAAATTTTCCATATCATTCATCATTACCTTAATTCCTTCATGTTAGAACTATTGAGTAAAACCATAAAGCATAGTATGAAAAACAATAATCATGGTGGGAAACCACATAATCAGGAAAAATTATTTATAGGATGTATAAATCATAAAGCATTCTTCTATGCAACCTTTTGTGTAACTTAGGGAATTTATGCTCATTACTAAAAATTTAGGATTTTATCTAATACTTAGACTTATCCATAGGGTTATTGCTAATTTTTTCTCATCCTAGTTTCCAAAGGTTAACTAAACCTTCATCTGATACCAACTATATTGGACCATAATTTATATATATATATATATTACATCTTAATAGATCAATATTATTTATGTAACATTTTGATCCATGCCATAATTATTTACTTACACTATCTTTAGAAACTTGGAAACATAAAAAACTAGTTTATAAAATATCTAAATCATTTCCCACTTATTTGTTCTTAACTAAAAACCTTCTTAGACCAACCATAATTAATATCTTTATTCATAACCTTTGGAAAGTAAACATAAGAGTATGGTTAGATCAGATGCCCAGAAAAGGTAAGTAAGGGAGATATCAATAATCATATAAGTATAACATAAGCATAATAGTTTAGTATCATGATATTATATTTTGAAAAAACCATACAGAACATATCAAGGATCATAATCATAAGTAATTTTATAAATCATGGTCTTTTATAAGACATTAATCATAATATAATCAATGAACATGAGTCATGAGAGCATAAAATTGACACATGAAATGTAATTCTAGAATACACATAATCATAAAAAATATTTCCCCTAATAGTAAAGTATCTTTTACAAGACTACTATAGTGTAATTTTTTCACTTCCCAATACATAGTAGTAGTCAAGATTCAGTCCCAAGGATATCATAGTGGACAAAGAACCTTTAGGAACTGGGTTCACTCCCCATTATAGTCATGTTTTTCTCATGAAATATCAGTCTTTACCCAATGCATTAGAGGAATATATAAGTCCCATTAGTCACATAATTAAAATAATATATATGTATTCCATACGGTTATAATACTTTCATCATATGATAACCCATTTAAATAAATGGGATTATTGAATATTTAATCACAACATAACCCATATAAAATAAATATCTTTCATAGATATATTTTTATCATAAACATAAACCATCTAGAAATATAATAAGGGTGGTATCCTTGGATCATATCCCCAGTAAAGTATAATTGATATTAAGTGTTTCTTTCTTTCATGAATAGAAACACCATTAACATATCAATAAAACATTCTTGGGGAAAACAACCTTTCAATTTTTAAACCACTTATTAAAAAAAGATCAATTATAAAGGAAAATATTTCCTTTTAAAATAATAAAAAAATATTATAAAGTAATTTTTAATGAAAAAATTATTTATGACATTAGTAAAATCCTTTCACACCATATAAGTTAAAAAAAATTTGTTCAATATTTTTTTTTCAGAAAATTCACGAAGTATCTCATTTAGAAAAAAAAGAATTTTTCATTCAAATTTTTTTGAAAAATTAAAGAAAGGGAAAAAATTAATTTAAAAAATTATAGGTTAATAATAAAAAACTTCTTAAAATATTTTTAGGAAATGTGGATATGGAAGAATTTTTTTTTGACTGAAGCGAGAAATGAAGACCATTTTCATTAAAAAATATTTTCATTTTATTAAGTATATATGGTGAGGAAAATGAAATGTAAACAATTATTTTAATGTAATAAATATAGGATGAGAAAATTAATGTGTTTCATGGGAGTTTGATGATAATATTTCATCATCAAAACATAATCATAAATATTCTCGATAAAAAATGAGATTAAAACATAAAAAACCTAACCAGTTTTTTTTTTAATTTTGAATCAGAAGTCACATTAAAGAATGAAACATAGATGGATATTTATATCCCATGATTTTCATGATATTTATCTTAAAATACATTCATTGTTAGTATATACACCACAAAAAATAAACAAGTGGTTTGGAAGGCATTTTTTCCCACAAAAACTAATGTGTGATGAAAATGTTGTATCTTATGTCTGAATTTGTTTTTACATGTTGAAACCTTTGGTATAATTAATATATATGTTTTATGAATCTATTAAATATCCATAATCCTATATTTCATTCCATTTATGACATAATTATACACTTTTATAACTTTTTTGCTAAAAATTATTTATTAAATTCATTGTTCCAGGTGATATCTTCTTTGTTTTTTGTGTATTTTTTCATTGGGTAGTTTTGGTCATTATATTTTCATCATGGTTTCATCATATAAATAATGTTAATAATTATATATATATTTTACATATTCATTATATACAATTTTATAGTCATTAATAGATTATATATACATAAAAATAAATTACCCCATTCAGGGAGGCGGTGGGTCATATGCATGGATGAACGATGTTTCCATTTTTTGAAGTATGGAACTAAAGAAAGGTAAATAATAATTAAATTTTATAGGATCATTATTATATCATATATATTAATAAAAATCTTCCACGTTATAATCCATGTAAAATAGAAATTAAAATGAATCATATCTCCTCCTAGAGGTGGTTGTCCACATGTTCGCATGAACAATGTTATCGTTTCCCAAAAGATTGGATGGTAAGTAAGAAGATATGAAATTATAATAAAAAAAGAATAATTATTTTATAAATATACTATATTAACATTAAAACCATCAGAATAATCAACCATAAAACATGTTTATAAAAAATTAATTTTATCACTACCTAGAGGTGGTATGTCATACATATACATGGGTGGTACTTTCACTTCTCATTTAATGGAAAAAAATGGTGTATAATGTTTTTTATATAATGATAATAAAATTTAATGATATTTAATACAAATAAATTATTATTTTAGGATAAATATCATAGATTTATAGAAGGTAAAAAAGAGTAGAAAAAAATGTGATCGGTTAAGGCAATTAGCTCTTGTTTGAAATGACTCCTTTAGATATCTTCTAATGGGATATAGGATTGGTCTTTTTGGATAACCATAATATCTATAATGTCAAAAGGTAAGTTTATAAGATAAATTGAAAAATTTTGGTTAAGGTAGAAGGATTAAAGTGATGTAAATTAGTGAGGGAGGAGGTTCCCTTTTGTAATGGAGGTGAGGGTCACTTTTGGAATTTCAAAAATGATTAAACTATAATAAATTAATTATCAAGAAAACTACCTCTAAATGGTAAGATATTAGAATATAATGATTTAAAGGATCATAATACAATGAAAAAAATATAATTTAGACAATTTTTAGTATCATTTTAAATGTTATCATTTTGATTAACCCTTTGTTAACCAATTTTAATTTTAAATACGATAACAAACTTTTGAATATTAAAGCCTTGTAATTTTAACATATGATGCGAAAATTTCCCCTTAAATAGAAACTTTATTAAATTTTAAACCATATCACATCTACCTTGTTTTATTTCAAGATTTTTATTATTTTTAAAAATTGTAAAAATATGATATTGTCATGAAATATCATGGTTGTGAGTTTTGAAGATTTTATTTAATTTGACTTAAAAGACAAAAGGAAAAAAGTTTTAATTAAAATATTATTTCTTTAAAAAAAATTAATATTCCATATTTACCTATAAAATTAGTGGAACACTATAAATTACACAAATTATATCACTTTTAATATTTCAGAAATCATTTACATTCTTTTTTCATTAATTGAATAAATATTGTCTTGGCCTTATGTAAGCATTTAAGGTAATTATATAATACCTAAAAATTATAAATAAATTAACATAATGAATATAATTTAATTACCCACTAAATTATTTTCAATATTAATTAATTACTAGTTTTTTCCATATGTGAACACATAAAATATATTTATAACTAAAAGAGGGAAATTTTGTAACTTTATTTGGTTTAAATAATATATAAATAATTTTCTTGGAAAACTATCCATTTAAGTAATAAATTTAGAGCCTAAGGAGATAAGGGTTGAATGAAATTTATAAATAATAATGATTAGGATAAATTATGGCCTTATCACTTTTTTAATCTATATTAACAGGATTTACCATTTACCAAGGTGATAGATTTTACCATGATTACTATTCATACTGACCAAGAATAAAAAGGGCCTATATAAAAATTTTGAACCTCATGATTATAATTATTTAACAAATTTTATCTAATTATATAGATATAAATGGTAGAAACTATTTTATAAATAATTGCACAAAATGAA
Organism: Viscum album; assembly: GCA_963277665.1. Classification (NCBI taxonomy): domain Eukaryota; kingdom Viridiplantae; phylum Streptophyta; class Magnoliopsida; order Santalales; family Viscaceae; genus Viscum; species Viscum album. The sequence continues at coordinate 1,626,925,874 of OY728131.1, read as the reverse complement.
ACAAAAATTTTATCTTAGAAAAAAGGCATTTAAGAGTAAAACTAGATTTATTCTAATCCTATTCCATGTGAAAAAGATTAGGTAAAAAAATTTGATCATTTAAATATTATATAAATTTAATTATAATAATTTAGTAATAGTTATTCATTTAATTTATTAATATTAAAACACATTACGCACATACAACCATTTTTTTCTAAAAAACATCACTTTTTATCAAATATTTGTTTTTTAATTATATCAATTTGATAAATAATGAATTCATTTTATAAAATTTTAAAAAATATATTTTTCATAATTTACTTATTACTATTTATAACCACTAATCCAATGGGTAGGTGATAACAAACACAAAATATTTTAACAATGTTACACAATTCATTTAAACTCGTTGTTGTGTGTATCACAAGATATCGAAGAAATCAAATTATTTAAGGATAAATATTACATAAAAAAATACAAGTGTTACATATTCCATAAAAAATTAAAAATTATCTTCACAATAATACATCTATGAAAATGTTATAATTTGTGATTTTTTTACTTCTTTTTTGAATTTTATTGGAAATTCACAACTTATTTTATGTTATATTCAAGGTAAATAATATCTTATATGTTTTTTCTTTTTTGGTGTGTTCAATAAAATGATTGTGTGTTTTTGTATTCAATTAATAGAGTTAAAATTATAGTAAATTCAATAATTAGTTCCTATACCATTTTTAAAGTCAGAGTTTTTTCAGTTTCTAGAAGAAATTGGGTTTGAAAATTGCTCTGTTTGGAGTACAGGTAGTGCATGCTAGATGTGGATACTAGGATAGAGTGTCATCCAAAAGAGTTTAATGGTGTATTATATTAATTGTAAGGGGATTTTTATTATTAATTATCTGATTATGGGGGTTATACTTTTGTCTTCTTCAGCTAAGGGGGACTTGTTGTAGATAATGCTCAGTCCATGACATGTCCGGAGTTATATATCAATATCTATGAAAAATTTCTAAGGATAAATAATTCATAATTATTATTTGATTCATGTTTCAATTAAACTATTTAAAATATTAGGAAATTTAAATATAAATAATATATATATATTTAAATATTTTTTATTGAGTTATATTCATTAAAGAAATATTATATAATTTTTTAGTCAAAATAAAAAAATGATTTTTTAACCAAATTGGGGTTTCATGCATTATATGGTTTTATTTAAAAGATTTATTTCAAAATTATAGAATTTTAATTTGAATAAATGAATTTAATTTTAGTATTCATCATTTAAATATTCTCTTAGAATGAATGCTTGAGAACTTTCTAAAAAGTATGATTTGTCAATAAATAGTTAAAAAATTAATTTTTATTGACAACAATATTTTATTTTAAAATATTTATAAAGTTAAATTATATTATTGATTAGTATTAAAATATATTTAGTTACTTTTGATTAAAAATAATCCAATTATATCCTTGAAATGAATTTAATACATGAAATTAGTATAAAATATTTTTTAACCTAAAGATACATTTATCTAATGAAATATTTTCCATCTCATTTTGTGGGTTTAATTTCAAATTCAATTGATACATTTTTAAAATTTAATCACAAAACAGGGATACCATATTTTGAATCCTTAGGTCTGAATTTGGTGAAAATGAGCCTTTTATTTTTATTCATCATGAATATTAATCATAAATTGTTTTGTTAGAACGGTAAAGGTAAAATGGGTCAATTAAGGGAAGAAATAATTTTTTAAGGACTAAAAATCAACCCTAAAATATGACATAAATTTATTTTATGATAATATTTAGTCTGTAGTCATACAAAATGATAATATATGGTCTTTTTTCTAAATGGTCTTGATTTTGACCTTTATAATATTTTATGTAAAGACCGGTAAAACATTAAATTCTATTTGTTTTATTTTCATTAAATTTTTGACATAAGGATAAAAAAGGAATTCATGGATGTAAATATTAATTTAAAACATATTATATTTTTCCATGTTAATTTATTTATAATTTTTTGGAAGGAAATAATTACTTTAAATTCAAAATCAATGTCGATATAGTGTTTATTAAGATAATAGAAAAATAAAATAAATGATTTCAAAAGTATTAATGTAATATGAATTGAATTATTTATTTTGTTCTAGAATTTTTTTATATAAAAAACTATTATGTAGGTTTTAATTCCTTAGATTCAAATTTCAGTGTTGTGTTGTAGTTTCAAAAGTTAAATTAAATGAATAGTTCAAAAATTTACATTAATATTATTTTAAAATAAATAAACTTTTATTAAATGATTTAAACTAAAAAAATTCTATTTTTGGAAAATTTAATTGATATATGGTTTAAAATATCAACCATTTTCCATTTTGGTGCCAATTTGTCTTTTATAGTAACCATATTAACCCCTTTAGAGTAAAAATACATTTATGTGACCATAATTTTTTAAAGTATTAATGGAGTGTTAAAATAAAAATATGTGGGTACAATAATGTATAAAATTGTGAAATTTTTATTTTATGATTTTATTTCCATTAAAAATAATTTTAGATTCCAATTTTATTAATCTTGATCCATTTTAATGTGAAAAATAATTTATTTTAATTTATTACTTTATAAAATTCTCAGAGTGCCCCTCCCCTCCCTTATAAATGGGAAAATCCTCTCATATTTTCTTCTAATATTTAAAGCCTTATTTTTGAAAAATAACTACTTATATACATTCATTAAAAACCTCCATACATCGTAGAGGCCTTAATTTGAGAAATAAACCGACATAAGACTTTTTTTTGTATAATCATTAGAGGTTGTCCGAGGAAGAGGTATAGTTCTTAACAAAGTGTTTTTGATTTATTAATTAATCTACCACAGTCAATTATTCTATAAAAAAATTATAAAATAATAAAATCAAAATATTCTATATACATTGATTTTAGTGTGTTAATTTAATCACCTACATCGATATCCTCTTCCATCAAATGGGAAATGAAACCATCATTCTTTGGTAAAACAGACTACCATAAGACGAACTGATGTGATTCATTTTCTATCACCACCTCTCATAGATGGGTGTAATGAAATATTTAATTTATATATATGATATTAAATAATATTTATCAGTATAAAAATAATAATATATTATTTACTTTATTACATTTCCATTCTCTAATAAATGTTAACTTTATTCGTGCATATGTGTGGACTACCACCAGCACGAAGCGATGTAATTTGGTTTTCATAAAAATATCACATGGATGGTAAATATAAATATATTTAAAGAAACAATATTGTATTTACAATTCTATTATCATTTTTACAATATAATAATAATTCTTTATATAATGATTGTTTGTGGAAACGTTAATCATACTTATATATAACATTATATCTCCATGATTATTACATATTTCATTATTCATAACCATCTTTCATTTTTTCTTTTAAAATAGTAATTTTTGTATAAAAATGATAATTATTTCATTATTATTATTTTGATATGATGTAATAATGGCCTCATTGACCATATCCAACCCATCAAAATCATTTTTGGGCATATGAACCGAATATCATCAATTTTTTTGAAATAAAATCAAATGATTATGTTGTTGAATATAACATGGTAATACATAAGAGAAAACAAATAAAATTTAAAATGGTTATTAATCAAGTAAATAATTAACATAATTTATTTATTTATGAATATAAAGAATATATGTGATGATTTTGACTCAAGCTAGGGGACTTTATTTTAAAAATTCTCTTTCAATGTCTCCCTTCCAACTTTATATACTCTATGTCCATATTATTAGAATTATTTTATGTATGTATGTATATAAGTATAAAATAATTAATTTTTTTTATCTATTTTGAATTTTTTTCAATGGTTTTAAAGAAGAATCATTGTTTGAAATATTTTGACTCTCTTTAAAAAGGAAATAAAGAATGTTTAATTTTAATATAAATGAAAACAATGATTTTTTCCACCACTATAACAATTATTTGATATTTGGGATCCATTATATGGATCCATGTTTTCTTAAAGAAACCCTCATTCCCATGTTTTGGGTAATTTTTGTTTTGAAAATGGTTTCATTAATGGAAAGGGTATTTCAATATCTAAAAGTGTTTTTGATACAGGTTTAAAATATTTTTTCAGGGGTTTTATTCGTGATATGGTCCATGGATATTGTTTATTATAAATGGTGAGCCTAATAGATCTCATGATAATGATTGATTCCTATGTAGATTATATGATGGGTTCACCTATATAATTTTCCAATACATAGGATAATTATTATGTTCTTAAGATAATTATTTTGCAAGTCAATCATATGGTTATTCTAATTTTATGGTTTCTATGAGGATAAGGTACCAAGGAATGTAAATGAAATTCCTATTATTTCTTATTAATTTTCATAGATTTTTTTTTTGATTTAAAAAGGTAAGAGAACGATTCTTTTAATATAATAGTTATATTCCGTTGGTTAAAATGTATGTTTTTGGAAAACATTTTTCATGAATTATCCTGTTTTATAAGAAACCCTCATGTTTATAATTTTACTGAAACATTTTATTTTAATGTATTTGAGGAATTTTTTTGGCCCGAATTTTTTCCCATGTCTAGGGTATTTTTTTGATCTTAAAGTTTATTATATTTTTGTAAAAATCTTTTTTCGATCTCATATTTTAACAAAATGAAATAAATGGGGTTTCTTCTCTTTTTTATGTGTGACAATGATCGTTTTGTGCTCAAACAAAATTTTAAAATATTTTTAACATGGTTTAAGGATGGTTAAGAACAAATAATAAGACAAGTTTATATTCATAAATATTTTTCATAAAAATAAAACTTGTTTCTTTTTAAAAAATTTACATTTTAGAAAAAATTGATACTAAAGAGAAGTGTTCACTCTGTATAATATGGGTTTGTTATGTAAGTGTTATGAGATAACTCTTTAAACCTCTAAACCATAAATATATTTGGGAATGAAAGATGTTTAATTCTATTTTAGGAATAGTATAATATGTATTTTTTAAGGCCAAGTCATTATAGTTGGTATCAATGTGAAGGTTTAGATATTTTTATAGGTTAGGATAATGTAATAAACTTTACTTATAAAATTCTAATTTATGGTTAAAATGATATAAAATTTTTATATTACTATATTGAATCATCAAAATTATTTCTTTTAAAGATGATTTTCCTTAGATAAAACAAGGAAGTGGAAGTAAGAAGGTATCAAGATGAAAATATCCTTAAAAATAATCATCTTAAAATAGTTTGAATTGGGACTGGGAAATTTGTCATAATGATGGATTAGTTGATGCATGCTATAAATGGTGGTGGTATCTATGTTAAATAAAAACAAAATATAACAATGATTCACATGATCATATTGAAGCATTTTATGAGAAAAAAACCAACATCATTCAGTGGATCTTCTGAACTATTGGTAGCTGAGGGTTGGGTTTATGATTAAAAAAAGACATTCAAAGTCTTGGGTTATTTAGATCATCAAAAGGAGTCATTTTCTATTTAACATTTTGAAGTTGAAGTTGACCAGTGGTGGTCAATAGTAATGAATATTAATGAAATAGAAGATATTGGTTCCATGGAATGGGATTAATATAAGAATATTTTCCTTGAGAAATATTTTACTAAATTCATTGATATAGATGGGAAGATTCAGTGGCCACATATAAAGAAACTCAACTGACAAGGTACCCATTACATTTTTTACAGAATCATGATAGTAAAATTAATCAGTTTTACTAAATATTGAAACCAAGATATCTAAAGGCACTAGATTCCATTGAATTAAAAAGTTATTAGGAACATGTTATATGTTATGAGAAGAAATAAAATAAGTTTATTTATGATCTTTTATACCATGACAATACATGGAATAAATGAACTAGATGGTATGAAATGGGACAAAATCCATCAATGAAATATAGTGGTAAGAAAATCATGTTCTAATCTTATGATATGTGTGATAAAAAACATCATATATAATTCATTATCAAATGTTGGAAGTTTTATTTGAGGTGGAATGTTTTTAAATGTGGAAAATGGTTACAAATAAAATGATCAAATAAAGAATGAAAAACCAAAAGTAAGATATTATAAGTGTAAGAAGTTAGGAAATTATATAGATGCATATCCAAAGTTTGTTACTCATGGTGGAAAACATCATGACAAAAAAAAATTGAGGTAAAAACATTTTATACATCTATGGTTGAAGTTATGACATCTAATAGAATGGTGAAAGGTACGTTACATGTTTATTAGAATTATTATAATAATCATTTTGTGTCTCGATCTTCATATTCCTTCATTTTTGAGAAATTTGGAAGTAAATTAAAAATATCATCCAATTAAAAGCAGATAACACTTTTAGTGCAAAATCTTATTAAAATTATTAAATCATCCAAGACTTATTAGAATCTTCCCATTGTTATTAGTGGATTTTTCTTTTCTACCAAACTATATGAAGTACCCATAGTGGAGTTTGATTTCATTCATGGTATGGATTGGATTTGAGTATATCATGATAAGATAGATTAAAAAGATAATAAAGTTATATTCAATGATTTAATATCATTGATTGTATTTCAATAAGTGTATAAATTTATTAGATATGGAAGTGAGATTTCCCTATCTTATTTTGTTGAGAAGAAAGAAACCATTTAAATTAGTGATGTTCTAGTACTGAATGAATTTGTAGATGAATTTTTGGATGACTTAAGTAGTGTTATTAATGAACATAGTTGTGTTTAATATTAACATAATTATTTATGCTAAGAATATTTTAAAACCTATTTATCAAATAGATAAATTATAACTTGTGGAAATGAAAAAAAAGTTTCATGAATTCATTGATAAATGTTTCATTCAACCTAGAACATCACCATGGTGTGATCCTATTTTATTTGTTAAAATTAAAGATTGTTAAATGAGAATTTATATTAATTATACATTCTTGAATAATATCACTGTTAATAAAAAGTACCTCGTACCTCATATAAATGATTTGTTTGATTATCTCCTAGGAGTGCATCACTATTTAAAGATTGATATTTTTTCTGGGTATCCTTAGTTGAAGGTAAAGTAAGAAGACATCTCAAAGATGAAATTTTGAACTTGATATGGGAATTATGAGTTTCTAGTGGTGCCCTTTGGTTTTTATAATGAACCATCTAGATTTATGGATCTTATGAATTGGATTTTTAATGACTATTTATACATTTTTTGATTGTTTTTATTTAAAACATATTGTTATATTTGAAAATTTATAAGGATCGTGAAATACACCTTAGGATTGGTTTTAAAACCATAAAATAAAAGATGATATATGAAAAAGTTAGGAAGTGTTTTTTTATTGAAAAATATTTATTTCCTTGGTCATATTATTTCTAAATATGGAATACTTTCTAACATTTATAAAAAAAATGTTTTTGAAGAGTGGTCAATATATACAAATTTTTTAGAGATTTATAGTTTTCTTGGGTTAGCTGGTTAGTACTGGTGTTTCACTGAAAATTTTTATCTACTGTCTATCCCACTAACTAAGCTAACATAAAAAGGATTTAAATTTATATAAGTGAAAGAAAGTGTGATTTTTTCAAGAATTGAAATGAATATTGATGAATGCTCTGGTTTTGGATTTTCCCTTTAGAAATGAGGAATTTTTCATCTATAAAATTCATCTTTAATGGGACTTGGTTGTTTATAGATGAAGAATGGGAAGGTAATCAATTATGCTTTAAAAAAACTAAAACCTAAAGTGTTAAATTATCGTACACATGATTTGGAACAAGTTTATGTGGCTTTTTGAGTTAATGTTTTTTGAGGAATAATTTATATTCAGTAAAATGTAAAAAATGACCTGATCACAAAAAATTGAAGTTTATATTTACTCAAAAATACTTGAACATCTGATAGGTAATATGACTTGAACTAATAATTTATTATGAATTCATGATTCATTATCATCATAGAAATGGAAACAAAGTATCTGATGATTTGAGTTTGAAAAATAATGACACATTTCCCATGTTAGATTTAGTATATGTCCCTTTGGTTAATGATTTGATGAATTATGGACTTTTATTTATGGATGATAGAAAGTCCTCTATTTTTTTTCAGGTGTCATAAAAATCATCTCCATCAGAAATAATTAAGAAATATAAAAAAAAGGATCATGTTTTTCTAGACAAGTGAAATTCTGTTAATAATAGAAAGTTTCCTTAGTTTAATGTTGACGAATAAGGTTTTATTAGAGTTTGAAAAATATTATCTCTTCCTTGTGATTCTAATTTTAAGGGAGAAATGTTCAGGAAATATCATAGTTCCCCATTTTCAATTCATCATGGTAGAAATAAAATGAATAGAGATCCTTGAGGGTATTTATGGTTGGATGAAATGAAAAGATATATTACTGACTTTACCATGCAATGTTTGACTAGTAAAAAGGATAAATCAGAACAAAAATTATGAATGGGGATTTTTAATCCTTTTATAGTTCTATAATATAAATGGAAAAATATATCCATGGATTTCTTGGTAGGACATCCAACGACATATCAAGGTAATATTGTGAAATGGATTATTATTTATAGATTAAAAAAATTCACATTTCCTTCCCTTTTGAGATACTATACCCTTAGTTAAAATTTATCAAATTCACCTTAAGGAGATAGTGAGGTTACATGGAATTGGTCTCTCCATTTTCTCGGGCCACGGTCCTAGGTCCAATTAAATATTTTGGAAAGGACTTACAATGTATTTGGGTACTGAATTAAAATTTTGTATAACTTTTCATCATCAATATGATGGATAGTCCTAGTGAATGATTTAGACCTTGGAAGACATGATTCATTCTTTTTCAATTTATTAACAAGGAAATTAAGATCAAAATATTTCATTAGTGATGTTTTCTTATAATAATATTTTCCATTCTAATAAATAAATGACACATTTTGAGGCATTACATGTAAAGAGATTTTAGGCTGTAGTATTTCTGTATAAATTATGAGAATGGAAGTTTACAGGATAAGAGTTGGTAGAGGAAATGGTTGAGAATGTGAAGATGATTCAACAAAATACAAGGATAGATCAAACAATATAGAAAATTTGTGTGGATAACTAGAGGAAATATCTTTATTTTCAGGTAGGTGATCATGTTATTATTAAATAATCACTATGGAAAAGTGTTATGAATTTTTGATAAAAAGGGGAAGCTAAGTTAATGGTTCATTGGATTTAATTAAATCTTAGATAATGTTGTATTAGTTTATTACGGAGTGTCATGGCCTATAATTTTATTCTAGAACTTAATCCATGTTTTGATGTTAAGAAAATATATGTTGGATAAATCTCATGTTTTTACCTAAGTTACCTTAGTTAGAAGATAACATTTCCTAGGAGGAATAGACAGAATATATTCTTGACCATAAATAGATTGTTTTCTAGAATAGGGTGATCCAAAAATTTATTGTTTTTTGAAAAATATTATGGTTAAATAAGTATAATCAGAATCTGAAAATGTTTTGGGGAAAAATATATCTAGCTAACTAAGTGATGAATATAATTATGAGGAACCAATTTCAAAAAGAATGAAAAAATGTAACAACATAGGTAATGTTAATATAAATAATATTTATATATTTGTTAACATTATTTTATTGAGTAATATTCATTATATAACTATTAGTTAATCCTTCAATAAAAAGGAAAAATGATTTATTTATAACCAAATTGGCTTTTCAAGAATTTTATGGTTTTATTTAAAATAATTATTTCGAAATTATGGAATTATAATTTGATCAAATAAATTTATTTTTTTCATTTATAAATTTTAAAATTATCTTAAAAATAAATTTTGAGAATTTTATAAAAATTGTTTTTCCAATGAATAATGAAAAATATTGATTTTTATTGATAGCTGTATTTTATTTTAAAGTATTTTAAAACAAAAATTATATTTTGTATTTGTTTTAAAATTTAATTAAATAAATTTTATTAATAATAATAAAATTAAATTATTTTTAATGAACATTATTCTTGAATTTAGTATATAAACATTTTTGTACTTAAAAGGTATTTATCTTAAAAAATGTTTTTTCAACGCATTTTGCAGGTTTAATTTGAAATTATATCCTGTTACATATATAAATTTAATCATGAAAAATTTAGTCCATTTTTTGAATCAAGATGAATAAATTTTTAAAATATTTCCATTTTATTTTCAATAATTATGAATTTTAATCATAAAAAATTGTGTTACCATAACAAAAGTAAAAGGGGTTTAATAATTAAAAAAAATAATGTGACAATGACTCGAATGTAACCCTAACACCTACCATAAATTTATTGTATGATTATTTTTCTTCCATAATCATATAAAATATTTATATATGATATTTTTTCCATAAGACCTTGATTTTTACTTCTATAATATTTTAGGTAAATAAAAGTAAACAATGTCATTATCTTTGTTTTATTGTGTTTAAATTTTTGACATAATGATAAAAGATGGTATTTATAGTTATAAATATAAAATTTTTAGATAAATGTTTTTTATTTAATATGGTAATTTATTTCTAATTTTTAGGGATGAATTAATTACCTTAAATTCTCACACAACACTGATACATTATTTAATGAATTAATAGAATAATAAAATAAATGATTTATTTTTTTAAAAGAAATATTATTTTAATGAATTACTGTGTTCCATTACTATTTTAGATAAAAATTACATATTATATATATTTAATTTGTTAAATTATAATTCCATTTTTTTCATATATTTTTAAAAGTTAAATTAAATTACCAGTTCCAAAATTGACATTATTTTTTTTTTTAATAAATAATATTTTATTAGATGATTTAAAACTAAAAAAATATTATCTTCATCCAACTGATCGAGATATGGTTTTAAATATCAAAAAATGGTCTCTTTAGGGTCCAATGTTTCTTTTATATTAACTGTATTAACCTCTTTAGAGTAAAAAACATTGATATCACCATAATTATCAAAAGGATTAGTGGAGGGTTAAAAAAAAGATAAGGGTATAAATGTAATCTAGACTATAAAAATTTTATTTTATCATAAGATTTTTACCCACACTAATATTATATTATAATTATATCAATTTGGATCGATTTTAAAGTTAATATTAATTTATATTAATTTTATACTTTATGAAATTACAAGAGTGTCCCTCCACTTTCTTATAAAAGGCCACAATCAACATTGAAATTTTTATTATGAGTAAATCCATTGAACACAAGGAAGAGAAAAAATAAAATCTAGGATTAAGGGGGTCTAAAATAATGCTATCCAAGTGAGTCCCCAATAATAATGCTCACCCCATCTTGTGGAAATGACCCCAGACTATGGACGCATAAGAAGGCATCATCAAGCGAATCATGAGAGGCAAAAAATTCAGCTTCCATATTTCACTCGTTCCATGTGTGGTTAGTCTCTAAGCCATTATTAATAAGCTTCTTAATTTTTAAAATTTGATATGAAATAGACTAGGGAGTGAAGCCAGTACCCAGAAGTGCCCCTTGAACGACTTGAGAATCAGTTTCCAGTACTGAAAGGGTTATGTTCCTTCTATTACATAGCTCCAGCCCGGTTAAAATTGCATGTTCTTCAGCCTGAAGAGAATCCCATACCCAAAATAGGCTTAAAAAATAATAATAACTGAACTGATGGTATCTATAACTAAGACTCCACCCCTAATGATACTTGATCTATACGAACCATCAGTATTAAGTTTCATCCTATTACTGTGAGGATGCCAACTGACCCAATGCTGTTATTCATTTTCCATCATCACCACTCAGGGATGATTGAAGTGATGGATTTAATATATATATATATATTATATTAATGATATATTAATGATTCTAAAATGAGAATATATCATTTAAGTACCTATGTTTCCATTCAATGAAAAATGATAACGCCATTCATGTGTATGTGTCGACTACCACCTCCAAAAAGTGATGTGATTCGTTTTTCATCATGACATCACATAGAGGATATATATAAGTACATTAAATGAAAAAATATTTTATATATGGTATAATTATAATTTTATAAATTTAAAATAATTGTTAAATTTTATGCACAATAATCATTGACAAATGGAAATGCTACTCATGTGTATGTACGACCTACCACCTCCATGATTATAACATAGTTCATTTTTAATAACCATCATTCATGGTTTGTTTTAAAAGTATAATTTATTTATAAAAATTATACTTTTTTCAATATTATTATTAGGGATATTATGGAATAATTACCTCTTTAACCAGAGTTATCCCACCGAAGTCTTTGGCGACATTAGAGATGAATATCCTAAACAATTATGACATTAAATAAAATGATTATTGTTGAATTCAACTATTTTGATAATCTCAATTATGTTTTAATATGTTTTGATAATCCTATCTATATGTTAAATTATGTTGACAAAAATTTCAAAATAATCATTAGAATATGGTAATCAATTTTTATATATGTTTATAAATATTTTGAAATAATACTAACTCAATCTGGATATGATTTTCATAGAACATATAAGTATTAAGTTTTTGAGTCACTGATGCAGACCTACCGATACATAGTCAATGATACAGACCTAGTCTACCGATAAGCAAAGATCACCGATAGACAGAGTCTACTATTATATCAAGAGCTACGGATATAGACAGACAGACCTACCGATACGATTTTACCTATACAAACATACAGATACTGATATGAAGTCTATTGATACAGACAAAGCCACCGATATAAAGAGAGATCCACCAATACAAGCATCTTCTGATATAGGCGAGTTAATAATGGAGAGTGCCACCGATACAATAATTCTACCTATACAGAAGAGATACCGATAAGAGGAGCTATTGATACAGAGTCACTGTCACTAGTACATAGTATACCATTATAAAGAGTAACAACTACTGATAAAGACCTACTGAATCAAGTCCACTGATACAAGCTCACTAATACTAAGAGCTACTGATAGAAAATAGTCACTATATCTCTAAATGCGACTTATATTTTTTTATTAACAACGGTCATATTTTGTGCTTTTAATGAAACTGGTATTAATTAATTAATGTCTGTTTAATGTCCGGAAACCATACCTCGTCCCTGCAGAAGTAATCATATGTTTTTGTCGGACCACATGAGCTATAAAAGGGAAGAAAAAAGAAGCGCATAAAAAGAGTATCTGAAAAAAATGGTGACACAGTGTTGGCAGAAAAGTGATATGCACGAGAGATAAAACATAAAAGAACTCTTGCTAAGAAGCCAAGGGACATTTCTACGCTACAAAGATTACTGAAATCTCGAGAAAAAACCCCAATACGAGGAAGTCGAGAAACAGAACTGTGATACTCTGTTTCTCAGAAAAATTTCAAAGAAGGACTCAAACAACATCTACTCAATCCAAAAGGAGTCCATAGCTGCATTGCCATCACATAGAGCCTTCTAATATCATCTCAATTTTACTAGCACTATTGTGAATTTTTTATTTACATTTCGAGTAGTGTGTGTGCTTCTGTTCTTCTTAGACACAGACTAACTCCTGAGTATAACTAGAGGATATAAAATATCCCCACTCAATATTTCTAAATCTTTTTGATTCCCACTGTGATTTTTGGTAGAGGTCAAGTGTGACCTGGATAGACTGTGTGCTATTGTTTTGGTTTTTCCTACGAAGAACTGTGGTAGACGTCATAGGACCTAGACATTCTGAGTACTGTTGTTTTCCCCGATCCAGGGTGTGGATCAAAGTTTATATAAACTGTTTGAGAGGACTAAGTCTCAGATTGAGACCGAACCTCTTGGTTAAACCTATTGTGCGTCCTATTTCATTTTAAACTATATATTATATTCCGCTACTAATTACATTGAAATTCAAATCTGTTTTAAAGTAACTCTGATAGTTAAACTAGAAAGTGTTTGTAATTTTTGTTAGCTAGTAAGTTAGTTTCAAAAGCTAATGTAATATTCAGATTAAGTTAACTGAGAAATAACCAATCTTTGAGAAACAAATAGAAACCTTTCACACTTTATAAATTCACTATAGTTTAATTTTTATTTAATTTGGGGAGATTTTATTGAAAACCATTTTAACAGAAATTTTAATTGGAACTCAATTCACACCCCCTCTTGAGTATCCACTCTGACCAACATTTTGTATCAAATGATTTTTATTAATAAAGTATTTCCAAACACTATATTTTTCAGCTATGATTTTATTTGTATCTTAAAGATCTTAAATTTCAATTAGTACTAAATTTTATCTCTTTAAATATATATGCTAAAATCTAATTATGGATAATATATTAGAAGGTATTTCTACCAACATGCCACGTTTATTTAATGGTGTTAATTATGCCCAATGGAAAATCAAAATGAAAATTCAATTAGAAAGTATAGGATTTGATATTTGGACTGCTATAGAATCTGAGTATGAGATTCCAAATACTTATAGATATACTTGGGATGATGCTACAAAATCTGATTACAACAATAATTGTAAATCCATGAATTCCCTTTACTTCTCTCTAGGAGATGAAGAGTTTAATAGAATCTCTGCTTGTAAAATAGCACATGAAATCTGGGATACTTTGGCTATTTCTCATGAAGGAACAACCAATGTGAAAGAAATGAGATTAAATACTTACACTATTAAATATATCAATTTTAAAATAAGGCCTGATGAACCTATTTATGACATGTATCTCAGGTTCAATGAGATTGTTAAAACTATGATCACACTGGGAAAAGCTGTTCTAGAAAAGGAGAAAATCATGAGAATACTTAGATGTCTGCCATAATGATGGAGAGGCACATCAGTTTCAATTAGAGAATCTTATGATATTGGTACTTTGACCATCAAGGAAATCATTGGTAATTTAATGATATATGAAGAACAACTGAAAGTAAACAAGTAAGAATATGATGAACCAAGGAAGAATTATGTATCTTTCAAGACTTATACATCAAAAATTAAGGACAAAGGGAAAATTCAAAGTGAAAGTGATAGATCAAGCTGTGATGAAAGTACATCACACATCGATGCTGAAATGGCTCAGATAGCCAGATGATTTAAGATGTTTTATATAAAGAATTAGTTTTTCAGAAAATCCAATTACAAGGGAAAGTATGACAATAAAGGTCATTGGATGTAGGATTGGAAAAGGACTGATAAAATTGATGACATAGTCTGTTATGAATGCAAGAGTAAAGGAAATGTGAAAGCTGACTGTCCAAAGTTAAAATACAAGAAGAAATATGAGTATAAGGAAAAAATATATAAGAAAGCTATGAAAGCAACATAGAGTGATTCAGAAGATAGTTCAAGTGATTCTGATTCCACTCAGGATGAAAAATCTTAAAAAGATAATATGTGTTTCATGAATAAAACATCTGAGGTAACATTAGATACTCGTGCTTTAAATTATTATTATTCTAGAGATGATTCTGATTCTAAAAACATGTCCAGTAAAGAGTAATTTGAATACTACAACATGCTTGAGGATACCTGAAATGAGCTGAAAGACAATTATAAAACCTTAAAGAAATAGTATGCTTTAACTAGCACTGTCAAATCTGGACTATAAGTAGAAATGGAAAAGAATGATCAACTACTCAAAGAAAATACTGAAATCAAATTGTCTAATGAGAAACTCAAGAAATATCTAGAAAAATTCACTACTGGAAAGAACACTCTTACACAAATTCCAGGAAGACAAGTAACACTAAAATATATTACTGGTTTGGGCTATTAGCCTCGACAGAGACAGATTACAAAAAATAGATTTATTCGTAAATCTGGATAGTATACTGCTAGTTCCACTTTGGGAAATTATTATGTCTCAACCATATCTTCACATAGTTATAGATCAAAAAAAGTTTACCTTTCAAAATATTTTTAATCTATTGATTATTTGAAACCCATTACAAAAATCTGGGTACCAATAGTTATGCTTGATAACCTGTCTGGACCCATGAAAATCTGGGTACCAAAATCATTTTCTGTTGAAACTTGTTTAGTAGGAGACTTGCATAAAGAGTTCCTAGAAGATATAGTACTTGGACAATGGATTTTCAAGGAATATGATTAGAGATTACTCATGTTTCAAAAGTTTAATCAAAGTTGATGGAGGACATATCACATTTTTTGATAATTCAAAAGGAAAAATCATCGTCTTAGGCCAAATTGGTAACACTGATTCAATTTTAATTTCTAAAGTATTATTTCTTGATGGATTAAAATACAAACTGTTAATCATTTCTCAGTTGTGTGATGATGGATTCAATGTTAAATTTGAAAATGATGCTTGTAATGTATTTGATTCAAAAAATGATTTGGTATTTACTACCTTGAGAAATGAAAATGTGTATGTTGTAGATTTTAATTCTTTATCCAAACTAAAGGCTACTTGATTAAATGCTTTTCATAACGAGTATTGGATATGGAAAAGAAGATTATGACCCTACAATGTTCACTCACTTAAGAAAATGACTGAGAAAAATTTAGTTAGAGACCCACCTCAACTAAAATTCCCATCAGACAGAGTTTGTAGTCCCTGTGAAAAGGGAAAGAAACTTAAAGTTTCATTCAAATTAAATAAATAGGTTTCAAATTCTCAACATATCGAGTTGGTTCACATGGATTTGTTTATAACTTCTAGAATTTCAAGTTTGAATGGTAAGCACTATGTTTATGTCTTAGTAGATGACTTTTCTAGATATACTTGGGTATATTTTCAAGCTCACAAAAGTGAAGCTTGATCTTACTTTATTAAATACTCTAAGTCTGTAGAAAACTTTAGTGGTCTTAAGAATAAAACCTTGAGAAGTGAGCATGGTAGTGAGTTTGAAAATCACGAATTGGAATCATGCTGCTCACAAAATGGCTACAATCACAATTTCTCTACCCCTTGGACACCTCAATAGAATGGTGTAGGTGAAAGAAGGAATAAAAACCTTCAAGAAATTGAATGAACTATGCTTAATGAGTATGACCTACCTGTTTACTTTTGGGCAGAAGCTGTAAATACAACTTGTTATATTTTAAATAGTGTCTTGATTAGACTCATTCTTAAAAAGAGCCCTTATGAACTGTGGAATAATAATAACCCTAAAGTTAGTTACTTTAGAGTTTTTGTTTGCAAAGTATTTATTATCAATACTAAAGATAATATGGATAAATTTTCATCTAAAAGTGATGAAGGAATTTTTATTTGTTATTATTTAACTAGATAAGACTATATAGTTTTTAATAAAAGAATAAAATGTATGGAAGATTTTGTTCACATCAAATTTTATGAAACTGATCCACATGAATCCAAACCCTCTCTTGAAAATCCTAAAGAAGATTTTTCTGTTCTGGACCTTAATGATAAAAGCAGTGAACCTGTTGTAAAAACAAGTAATTTTGGAAATTTTCTAGAACCCAATTATGTTGAAACCAATCCTAAAGAAGAACCTGAATTCTCTAGTCCTACCTTGACTAGACCAACTAGGATTATAAAGAACCATCATTTATATTCTTTTGTCAGAGATTTAGATAGAGGAACCCAAACTAGAGATTCTCTAAGAAATAAGGTTGAATATCAAGCCTTTCATTCAAAGTTAGAACCTAAAAATATCAATGATGCAATCAATAATGAATTTTGGGTAATGTCTATGAAAGAATAATTAAATAAATTTGAATGAATCAAAGTCTACAAATTAGTTGACATACCTAATGACACTTTGACCATAGGAACTAAATGGGTTTTTAGAAATAAAGCTGATGAATCAGGAAATATCCTTAGAAACAAGGCAAGACTAGTTGCACACAGATATAGTCAAGAGGAAGGAACAGACTATGAAGAAACCTTTGCACCTGTAGCTAGAATAAAATCTATTTGGATTCTACTTGACTATACTGCTCATCTGAATTTCCAGTTATATCAAATAGATGTTAAAAGTGATTTTCTAAATGGTTTTATAATTAAAGTTGTTTTTGTTGAAAAACCACTTGTATTTACTAATCCTCATTTCCCAAATTGAGTTTTTAACCTTCTTAATGCTTTATATGGTTTAAAACAAGCCCAACGAGCTTGGTATGACAAACTTAGTAGTTTTCTTATTTCAAAATGTTTTTTTAAATGGATTTGTGGTCCAACTCTCTTTATTAAAATAATTTCCAAAAATGTTTTTATATTACAAATCTATGTTTATGATATTATTTTTGGATATTCTAAAAATTATTTGTTTATTGATTTTTCAATGAGTATGCAAAATGAATTTGAAATGTGTTTAATGGGAGAAATCAAATATTTTCTTGGATTTCATGTTTTTCAAATGAAAATTGTATTATCTTAAATCAAGGTAAATATAAAA
Source organism: Viscum album (assembly GCA_963277665.1). Classification (NCBI taxonomy): domain Eukaryota; kingdom Viridiplantae; phylum Streptophyta; class Magnoliopsida; order Santalales; family Viscaceae; genus Viscum; species Viscum album. Next base: position 1,626,907,440 of record OY728131.1, on the reverse strand, counting down.
AGGATCATTTAAAACATTTTGGTTTGGATAATAGTAAAGGTAATGACACACCCATGAGTATCACTTGTAAGTTGGATGCTGATGAAACTAGAAAAAAAGTGGATCAAACCAACTACAAAGGTATGATATGGAGTCTACACTATCTTACTGCTAGTTGACCAGATATTATGTTTAGTGTGTGTATGTGTGCAATATTTCAAGATAATCCAAAAGAGTCACACTTGATTTCTATTAAAATAATTTTCAAATATCTTAAACATACTACTAACTTAGGATTATTTTATCCAAAAGGACAATCATTCGATTAAATAAGTTATTCAGATGCTGACTTTGCTGGTTGCAAGTTAAATGGAAAGAGAACTTCTGGAACATGTCATATTCTAGGTAAGTCCTTGATATCTTGGTGTAGAAAAAGTCAGAAATCTGTTGCATTATGTACTGTTGATGCAGAATATATTGCTGCCTGTAGTTGCTATGCACAAATTCTGTAGGTGAAACATACATTATTGGACTACAGATATCTGTTTAGACATGTATCTATAAACCATGATAACACTAGTGTGATCAATATCTCTAAGAATCCTATATCTCACTCTAGGACCAAACACATTGATGTAATGCACCACTTTTTGAGAGATCATTACCAAAAGGGTGATATTAATCTTGAATTTATAGGTACTGAACATCAATTAGATGACATATTCACCAAGCCTTTAAGTTCATATAGGTTAAGTTACATTATATATGAGTTAGAAATGATATAATTTCTAGAAGAAAATCCTCACCGTTAGCCAAATCATCACTTTTAAGAAAATCCTCACCGTTAGCCAAATCCTCAATGTTAGGAAAACCTCACCGCTAGAGACACCTCACCTCTAGAGACACCTCACTGCTAAAAAACCTCACAGCTAGAAAACCTCACCGCTAGAGACACCTCACGGCTAGAGACACCTCACCGCTAGAGACACCTCACCGCTAGAGACACCTCACCTCTAGAGACACCTCTCCTCTAGAGACACCTCATTGCGAGAGACCTCACTGATAGATAAAACTCCCCGTCAGGGTTCTCACCGGTAATTGTTACTAATATGTCATGCATTGTCTGATTTTCGTTTTCTTTAGCCGGAACACTCATTGTTTTCAGTATAATGTTTTTTACATTTTGATTACTAAATGATAAAAACCATTCCTTAGTCACATTTCAATCCACTAAAAACTCTCCTCTCTTTAATCCTCACTTCTCTAACCCCCACGTTACGCGTAACCCTAAACCCTATGTTCTTCGATTGGAGATGGCAAGAACAAGACTCCCGATGGTCAGGGATAATAGTGATGTGCCAAGTGAGAAGAAGCAGAAAATAGGACCTGATGGTAGTGGAATTTAAAGTAGAATAAGGCCAGGGAAGCGTGCAGTGAACCTGCATTTGCAGAATACAGAAATAGTAATCGAAAAGAAACTCAGGGAGGAATGTCTCTTGCCTAGAAAGTCATTGGTTCTAAGAGTATTGGAGGACCATGGATTGATTGAATGTTTTGCAAACAAAAATGGACCTCATTATCCGAAGTTGTTTAAAGAGTTTTATGCATTTGTTCATTTTGAGAAGTCTGAAGAAGAAAAGAGAATGGTTTCATTAGTGAATGGAAAAGAAATTTCTTTTTACTATGTTGAATGGGTTGAATGTATGAAAGTCCTGCATGAGGGTGTATTTAGGTATACCTCGAAGAAGATACCTCCTACCAGTGACATTTTTGACTATGAGGTTTCTTTGAAAGAGCTCACTGGTAGTGGTAAACAAAGAAAGGTAGTGGCTACTGATATTGATGGAGAAAACTGGCTGTTATTCAAATTCATCCAAGATGTGCTAAGTCCAAGAAAAGGGGACATTGCAAATCTGAGATACTAAGATATTTATTTGTTGCATTTGCTAAGGCATGGTGTCAAAGTAAATTTGTGTAGGCTGTTGGTGATTCAAATTGAGGATATGACCAAGCCTAAGTCAAAATCCATTGCTTTATTCTTTTCAAAGTTGATTTTGGTAATGATCAAGGTGAAAGGAGTAGCTGAGTCTCAGGATGAGACAATAGTTGAGTGGAATAATTTTTTTCATCACAAGCACAATCTGTAAGTATATAAAGATTGGCTGGAACCCATGGAGAATGCAATGGGTTGCTGATGATGAGAATGTGTTTGATAAGTTCAACCCTGTTGACCATCCCAATAGTCCAAGAGACATAAGAGATCCAGGTCTAGGACCTGATGAAGATGAACCTCAATATAGTGATGATATTGATGAGGAGGATACCTCTATAGCTGATGGAGGGGATTCAAACTTGCCTCCAAGTCCAGTAGCTGATGTTGTGTCCTTTGGAAAGGAAACTGTGTTGGGAGTAAGTAATGAAAAAGCCTCTATGGATGAGTAAGACCATCCTACTCCAGAGAGTGAAGAAGAACAAGAATCTGAAAATGAAGCACCTGTTTCTACCTGCTTGAGTCTTAGTCCACTGATTGAGTACTCCTCAATGCCTAATGAGGAAATTGTTGAAGTAGACAGAACTACATCCATCCCTCAGTTACCTCACGTTGGGACACCTGATGTGGATAGAGTTGTTGATTATTCTTCTAAGGAGGAGATAGATGCAGTTCACGGTGAAGAAGAGGAAGCTCCATTTGAGGGGGAGCAACCTGATATTCTTGGATCTGTCTCAGTTCTTTATGAGATAGTGGATTGGTCTGAAGATCCTGGATTCATGGTTCTTGTACTTGATTATAGAGGATCTGATGATGACCAACCCTAAAGAAATATTGATACTTTTTCTGAAAGAGAACCTGTAGTTGTGCCTGAAAATATGGTTACTAAAGATGATCTTGAGTCTTTAAAGGCTGAGTTTAAGGAGACTTGGACTGAATCTTTTGTAGACTTACATAGCTATTTTGTTGAAGATCTGAGCAAAATGGAAATATCATTTGAACTCTATCTTGGATGTATTGTGTAAAGCATTGTGGCAGAAATGGTGAATGAAGTCAAAGTGTGTCATTCTAAGATTGAAACATAGACAGAGGCTATTATTGCTTTGAATCAATCTCTTTATTCATTCCATACCATGGTTAGTTCCCAAATCCAAGTTTCTACTGACATAAATTATATCAAGAGTGTATTAAAGAAGTTTGTGGATGTGTTTTAAGCCTTTAAGAAGACTGTCAAAGAGCATGTCAGTACACATGATTTGGTTTTTAAGAAGTTGATAAGTAATTTGACCCAATATTTTAAGGAAACTTTTTCATTCACTGTCAAACCTCTTGGTTCATCCAGTGCTCTAGTAGATATTGATCAGTTTACAATTGTGCTGAAAGAGGAGCTTGGTCAGGCTAGTACCAGTAGCTCAGATGATTCTCAGGTGCTGTCTACCTCATGAGATATCAAAAAATTTGTTCTGTAGCATATGAGGGATGCTACTGTTGCCCAAAAATAAATCAAAGATAAGATTGATCTCTAATTTCAGAAAGTTTATACCAAGAATCATCTCAATATGCATTTCAAGATTCTGTTAGAGAACATGAAACTACCTCCATTCACTCAAGCTTTCAGAGAACAAGTAAGCAAGCTCAGGGAGCTGACTCCAGTTATACACAAGTTTATAGAGAACATGGATGTCTTTATCTCTACTATGGAAAGGGTAGGGGGAATCATTATGGACATTAGGAATATTTTGCTGCCATTTTTTCATGTCAACAGTACCCCTATCATTGTACCTTCAGCTCTTCCTACCTCTGCTCAGTCTACCTCTATTCCTCAGATGACACCAGCTCAAGCAATTAGAAGTCTCTCTCCTCTGATCACCCAGAGAGATCCACATTATAGGCCATGCACTGTATCAGTAGCTCAGCCTCCTTTTATTATCACTGGTGGTCCCAAGCCTCCACCTGCATCCACCTAGCCTGAATCCACTTCTGATTCCAAGGGAAAATCCAAATCAAATACTGAGGAGGTGGATTGAATAGTGGCTAAGACATTTGATAGGAATCACTTGTACACTTTTAGCCTCAATTTGTATTTCTCTGTATTTTTTCCCCAAGAAATATATATGATCTTATTCTCTTTTACCTTCTGTTACTTCTCTCATCCACTGTTTTCTATTTTTTGCTAATCACAAAGGGGAAGAAATATGAGCATAATATATTCTACCTCTGGTAAATAAATTATTCTACCTCTGATACAATTGTTTCATACCTCTGATACATTTGCATGTAATACTCTATTCTTTTATACATTTGAAAATGTCATTACTCACACTAAGAAGTGAGACCCAATGTATTTTATACTGATATATTAATGATTATTTTGGATTATAATACCATAATTTGTGATTATAAAAAAGGGGTAGATTATTGACCTCACCTGTTTTGATAATCTCAATCATTTATTAACATGTTTTGATAATCCTATCTATATGTTAAATTATGTTGACAAAAATATCAAAATAATAATTGGAATATCTTAATAAATGTTTATCTATGTTTATACATGTTTTTAAATAATACTAACTCAATCTGGATATGATTTTCATAGAATTGATAAGTATTAAGTTTTTGAGTCACTGATACAGACCTACTGATACATAGTCACCGATACAGACATTGTCTACAGATAAGAAAAGATCACCAATAGACAGAGTCTACTATTATATCAAGAGCTACGAATACAGACAGACAGACCTACTAATACAAGTCTACCGATACAAATAGGCAGCTACTAATATGAAGTCTACCAATACAGACAGAGCCACTGATATACAGAGAGAGCCACCGATACAAGAATCTACTGATATAGGTGAGTTACCGATGGAGAGAGCCACCAATACAAGAATGCTACCTATACATAAGAAATACCGATAAGAGGAGATACTAATACAGAGTCACTATCACCGATACATAATCTACCATTATGAAGAGTAATAGCTACCGATACAGACCTACTGACTCAAGTCCACCGATACAAGCTGACTGATACCAAGAGTTACCGATGAAAACCAGTCACTATATCTCTAAACCCTACTTATATTTTTTTATTAACAATGATCACATTTGGTTCATTTAATGAAATTGGTATTAATTAATTAATGTCTATTGAATGTCAGCAAACTGTACCTCGTACCTGCAGAAGTAATCATACTTTTTGTCGTACCACATGAGCTATAAAAGGGAAGTCAAAATCAGCGCATAAAAAGAGGATGTGAAAAAAGTGGTGACACAGTACTGGAAAAAATGTGATACACACGAGAGATAAAACACAGAAGAACTTTTGCTAAGAAGCCGAGGGACATTGCTATGCTACAAAGATTACTGCAATCTCGAGTAAAAACCCCAATACAAGGAAGTCAAGATTCAAAAATGTGATACTCTGTTTGTCATAAAAATTTTAGAGAAGGACTCAAACAACATCTAATCAATACAAAAGGAGTCCATAGCTGCATTTACATCACATAGAGCCTTCTAATCTCATCTAAATTTTATTAGTTCTATTGTGAATTGTTTATTTACATTTAGAGTAGTGTGTGTGCTTCTGTTCTTCATAGACACACACTAACTCTTGAGCATAACTGGAAGATATATAATATCCTCACTCAATATTTTTAAATCTTTTTGATTCCTACTCTGAATTGTGGTAGATTTCATGTGTGACCTGGATAGCCTGTGTTCTATTATTTTGGTTTTTCTCACAAAAGAACTGTGGTAGAGGTCATAGGATGTAGACAGTCTGAGTACTGTTGCTTTTCCCGATCCAGGGTGTGGATCAAAGATTATATAAACTGTTTGAGAGGACTAAGTCTCAGCTTAAGACTGAACCTTGGTTAAACCTATTGTGCATCTTTTTTCATTTTAAACTATATATTATATTTTGCTGCTAATTACTTTGAAATTAAAATCTATTTGAAAGTAAATTTTATAGTAAAACTAGAAAGTGTTAGTAATTTTTTTCATCCAGTAAGTTAGTTTCAAAAGATAACTTAATATTCAGATTAAGTTAACCGAGAGATAATAAATCTTTGAGAAACTAATTAAAACCTTTCAAGATTTATAAATTCACTACAGTGTAACTTTTATTTAATTTGGGGAGATTTTATTGAAAACCTTTTTAACAGAAATTTTAATTGGAACTAAATTCACCCCCCTCTTGAGTATCCACTCCGACGAACAATTATATAGTTGAATGTAACATGGTAAATAATAATATAAAAAAATAAAAAAATTCGAAAAGTTTCTTAATAAAGTAAATAATTAACATAATTTTTTATTTATGAGGATAAATAATATTTGTGATTAGTCACACTAAAGGTAAGATAATTTCTTTTAAAAATCATCTTTTAAAGTCTCCCTTCCAAATATTTCTATTCAATGTTCGTATTCATAAAATTATATTACGAATGTAATTACCTAAACATAAAATAATTATGAAGGAAAATTTATATATTTTATTAATTTATTTGAAAGTTTTTCAAAACTAATCTTTTAGGAAATGTTTTTTACATTCTTTACAAAATAAAAGAGGAATGTTTTATTTTATTTCATACAACAACAAAGAATTTTTCCATTATTGTAACTATTATTTTATATTTGGTATCCATTATAATATTATATGTTTTCTCAAAATATAAATCCTTTAACCCTTTTTGGTAAATTTATTTTTCAAAAATGGTATTTTAAAAGGAAATTGTATTTCGATATCAGAAAGTGTTTCGTATAAGTGTTTAAAAGAGTTTTTCAAGGGTTTTATTCACAATATGGTCCTAAAAAGTATTTATAATAATAATTGATCCCGATATAGCTCTGGATTATGGGTGAGAATAATATATATTAAATGATGTGTGCACATAAATAGAACATAAATGCATTGGGAAGTGATAATGTTCTCTAAATAATTATATTGGAAATCGATCGAATAGTTATTCTAATTGTAAGGGATCTATATGAGTTTTGTGAACACGATTTTCCAAGGAACTGACATGAAATTTATATGAATTCTTATTACTTTTCCTAGAACTTTTTTTTATTTTAAAATGTATGTTTAATTTTTTTAAAGTAGTGGTTGTACCCTTTTAGGTAAAAAGGTATGTTTTTATGAAATTTTTTTTCATGAATTATGATACTTTATAATAAAAACTCATGATTATGATTTTGAATTAAATTTTCTATTAATTTATTTTATGACAATCCATGGGAAGAAATGTGATTTTAATGTGTAAGTGAATGATTATTTGAGCTCAAGGTTTATTATGTTTAATGAAAACTCCCCTTTTGATCTTATAGTTTTAAAATGGAAAAGAGTATTTCTTCTCCTTTTTATGTCCCTTAACAAAATTTTTATGACCATACCATATTTTAATAATTTTTTCATTGGGATTATGGATAAAAAAGAATAGATAAGAATTAAAATTTAATGTGATGAAGGTTTTTCAGGTAAAAAAGTGTTTCTTTTTAAAAGTTTTTTTTTGAAACAATGGATATAGAATAGAAGTGTTCACTTTGTAAAATATGGGTTTTTTATGTATGGTTTGTGAAATAAATATCTAAAACTATAAAATATAAATATATTTTTTAAAGCATGAATTTTAATCCTCGTCAAGATATACTAGAATATGTAATATTATTGTATGAGTTCTTATAACCTATTTGATGAAATTCTAAGGTGATTTTAGAATTATTTTAGTTATTGTTATGATGATAATACTACTTAGAGATAGAACTATTTCCTATGCACTGTGATTCAACAAACAAGATACTATGATTCAGGTGCCTAATCTGTATCAACCACTCCAAATCACATGTTACAACCAACACACATCATATTGATGATTTTTATCACAAATATAAAAAATTAGTTAGATGAAAGTATCTTTATTTAATAGGTTATTTTATTAAAAAAAACATAGTTTCATTATTGGGGAATAATAAAAGTGTGTTTTTAGGAATATTTTTTTTTATTTTAAAAAGACTGTAAAAAATATGTTTTGAATTTCAAATATATACTCAAAATAATCAATAATTTTTTGCTATTTGGTGTTTTATTTTAGTGTATGGATATTTAAAATGGTTTTCTTCATTTCTAAAATTGAAATTCCACCTCACAACAACTATATTTAAATTTGAACTTCATTTATAGAAGGATATTTAAGTAAATTTACTTAAATTTGATCTTCATTTTACCATTGTTAGGTCTATTTGAGAGTTATTAGATGTTTGGAATCATTAACAAGAAGCAATAAAAACCTATTGAATATTTTATAGATATACCAAATTGAATTATGTATATAATAATCAATGGAATCCACTTCAAATTATGGAAAAATTATTTTTTTGGTGGTATAAAATTTTGATTCAAGTGTCTCTGGAACAATTTTTTCAAATTAAAACCCTTCGATTTACAAATAAATTTATCAAATCTTGGGTATAAAAATTTATTTTTGGGGATTCAATTAAAAACGATTAGATCAAGATTACTAGAATGAAAATAAAATTACGGAAGGAAAATGGTAGTGAGATATAAATAAATTTAATCTTTTATACGGTATATATTCATAATATTTATGTCTAACTCACTCTTAAAGTTAATTAATCTTTTGTCCACCCTTGAGGGATTCTTATTCTTTAGATAATCTAGAATAGTCGGTTTCCCATATATGATCGTTTGATAAAGGTTCTGTAAAACCCGAGTTTTCACGCGAGAAGGGGGAGGCCTGGGAAAGCTCTGAAGGAAGCTAAAGAGGATTCTGAGCTAGCTTCACCATCCAAACTCCATTTCAACTGGCTTTCATCTCATTAGATCCACAATGGTAAGTCCTCGATTAATTTTTAATCCTTCTCGATTCTTTTGGTTATAACGAACGCCGATTGGATTAAGGCTAATATGCCCTAATTTCTCGTTCTTCGTCTATTCCTTATATTTATTCCAAAATAGGGCGAATCAGAGCCTGATACTGGACGAGAAATCTAGTACGAGCCTAAGGTAGGTGATCTTGTGCTTTTTGCTGATTTTCAGGCTGTTTATATATGCCGAAGTGCCGTGCGCCCACTTTTGGTGTGTCACTTGAAACTGAAATTTAACCCTGTTATTACCTAGAGTGTTTTAGGTAATTTCAATAGGATGGTATGAGCTTTAGTTAGGTTTTATAACTTGGACAGAAACCACCCCTTGGGTGCATTGCCTTGAATGACTCTTGTATGGGTTTTGACCCAGGATGCCTATGAGGCATGCCATTTCTTTCCGTTGTGGGTTTTTAAAAATGGAAATTGAATATGAATGGAATTTCAATAATATGAAATTGTAATTGAAATGGTTTCAGGTATGGGATGGAGTATTTCCCCTTAACCCTCGTATGGGTTTTTTTGAATTACTAGCCCACGCGAGTTAAATGCTTTTGAGCTATTTTAAATGTGAAATAAAGTCGTGTGTGAACCATGGAACCAATACAAGTTTCCATGGACGAACTCATACGAGACTTGTTACTGAAATGATGAGTGGATCATGGATCCTGTATGAGAGGCCATGGACGGACTCAATAGGGAATGATATTTCATGGGAGATACCCGGATCTTATTTATAGGATCCCGCGGACAGGCTCAGATGAAAGAATATACCACACCTCGAGCGAGGATGGGTACCTAGGAGGTTCCATAGAACGGGCTTGTAGGGTGTTGGTGGATTTTTCTCCCCAAACAATGCCTGGTTTCAGAATTGAGTATTCCAGGAATGACTTCAAGGAATGGTTTGAACACATGAATTAAGTGATTAATGAATGGAATGGATACGTGAAGGGATTCCAAGCCAAAGCATAAGCTTGGGTCAGTCTTGCTAGTTTTCCTTGTTTACTGCTTTCCATATTACACTGCCTGGTTATATATAATCACTGAAAGATTAGCACAAATCTTTGGTGGTTTCCTACTGGGATTTTGTCTCACACCCTGTTTGGGTAATGTTTTTTGACCCAAGAAGATTATATGATTTTAGGTAATGAGAAGGGGAAAATCCCTAGTATAGGTACTTGACCTGCTGCTCGGAGTAGGAATGCATGGGACCAAGATGAGGCTTGCAATGAGATTGGGGATATATATTTTGGTTTCTTTTTGGTATTATGGTGTACTTTTACTATGTTATATTGACTTGCACAATCATATATATATATATATATATCATATACTTCTACTGGTTATCTATTTCTGATGTCTACATGTTTTCTGCTAGTTACCTTCTTTCCACTGTCATATGTTTGTAATTCCGTAGTGATGCTTTGGTAATGAGGGAATAGTCTCCCCACAGACTCACCTAGGCCCTCGCTGCTAGTCTGTGGCCTCTGGTATTTAGGGAGATGCACTTGAGGCCATGTGGAGACCAATCCAAATACCGGGTTGAATGGTAAGTCAGGTCGGGATGTTACAAAGTGGTATCAAAGGAAATTTCCTTTTTATAAATTGGCTTACTGTTTCGCGACTATAGACAGGAGTAGGAAGGGAAGGGACATTGGTAATAATCTTTGGCCGGGATTTTCAAACCCACGTACAGGGAAAATCCAAGTTTCCTCGTATGGAATTGTGTTTTCTGGTTGATTATTACAGTTGTTCTGATTTCACCGTTGGGTGACGCACATGGTTTTGGCTGATACTATTGATATTATTGTGGGTTCTATTTCGTTGCAACCCGATGAGATAAGGGTTTTCAATATCATTCATCATATAGACACCTTGTTAGGAAGCACATGTCATGCATTATTCCATGCTATCTAGAATGCATTAGATATTGCATACTGTTGTGATAAGTGTTGTGACAGCTATTGCATACTATTTTTATAGTTGATTGATAGGTGTGATTACTATTGTGTTATATTGGGTGCAATGAATGAAGAGTGACATCATCTTTCAATTCATAAGGAGTATGGGCCCTTATTAATTGGGAAATAATGCACCAATGGTATGAAAATGCTTAATGAAATTGAATTTCATAGTTATATAGGAATAAAATTTTGATTCATGAGGTGTTATGGGCCCTCAGGGATCAGAACTCGGTGGACCATTGGTTAAAGCTTTTGAAAAAATGTATGTTAAAAGAATGAATGTTGAAAATAGAGCCAGACCTAGACCCAACTTCTGAGTGGGCATGAGGTTGGGACTCTAGTGGTTTTTTGGGACTGTTCCTTATGCAATCCTGGCTTTAGAAGTAGGATGTGGGTTGATGTGGGTTTTAGAATGATCCTGACTGTTCCTGTCCTGGTTCTTGCACTTGTGAGTTTCGAATCTTGTTAAAAATCTTGAACTGAGGCATGTTTTTGGCATTGTAGAGTCATGCCACCACGGAGACCTCCAGTCGTACATCCGAAGAGCGTTGACGACCACGTTCCGGAGATGGTAGGCCATGGGCTACTAGAGGAAACTCCAATTGTGCCAACTGTGGCACCAGCGGTTATACCGGACATAGGTAGTGAGGCAGAGTTTCATGAGAGCTTGTTGTGTTTTATGCAGACCATCCAGGGAGCACCGCGACCTTCCCTGAATATGGCAGAGTTGACGTGTGAGTTTCAGCAGCAGCATCTGCCTATGTTTTTCGGGGATGGTAGGCCATAGGCTGCAGAGTCCTTGTTAGAGGAGATACTAGCTATCTTTGAGCATTTGGAGACGCCTCTGGAGAGGAGGGTAAAGCTCTATATGTACATGATGCGTGATTCCTCCAAGAGGTGGTGGGAGGTGATCACCTAGTAGGATCGTCATCAGTATATGGCTTGGATAGAGTTTCATACTACCTTCTATGATTTCTTTTATCCCGAGACTTTGAGGGCCGATTGAGCTCGCGAGTTCTTGCGTCTGGAACAGGGCGTGTTATCAGTGATGGAATACTCGGCCCGTTTTACTGAACTTCAGCGCTTCACACCTATCCTGATGGGCGATGAGCTGTCGAGGGCAAGGTATTTTGAGGATGGTCTGAGATATGACATCTGATCTCAGGTAAATATCTTCAGGTTGACTACTGTTTCTAGAATTGTGAACCAGCCACTAATCACCAAACGTAACCTAAGAGAAGCTAGAGGTGCGAGCCAGAGCGGTTCGACATTGAGATCAGGTAATGCAAAAACTGTTATAAGGAAGCGTCATATGGAGCTTCCACACAGTGATTCTAGTAGTCAGAACCTATATTTGGTTAGTAATCTGAGGTGCTATCTGTGCAGTAGGCTGGGACACATGAAGCCGCAGTGTCCGAGGGACCCAGTCGAGTGCCGATCATGTGGAAAGATGGGTCATCTTCATCATTTCTGTAGAACGTTTCCACCACCAGCCAGTGATAGAGGGTCCACACCGACTCCATATGCATGATCAGGGTCGTAAGCTTCTCCTCAGATAGGGAGTTGGGGTGCGAATGGCCGATTAGGCCAAAGTAGTGGTCGTGGCAGAGGTATCCAGACACAGGGTACACAGAGACGTCAAAGTGGGCCAGCTTTGGATAGTGAGGTTGTATCACAGGGTCGTGGTTCAGGCCAGATGTATTCAGTACAACCTACTTCCGAGGATCTGGGAGCGGGACCGTCTACGGTGAGAAGTACGATCTTAGTAGCATATGTTATTTCATCTTCCCTCTTTGATACAGGTGAAACACACTGTTTTATATCTGCGCCTATAGTGAAAAGACTTGGGCTAGTTGTTTTGTCTTTTGATGTCATCTTGACGCTAGACACACCACTAGGAGTTAGGGAAGAGGTTCTACGTAAGTGAAGAGGGTGTCCCCTTGAGGTTGGATGGTGTCACTTCGTATGGGATCTTTATGTTCTCGAAATGACAGGTTTTGACGTCATTCTTGGTATGGACTGGCTAATAGCTTACCGAGCCTACGTTGATTGTTACCACTGGAGGGTGATTTTAACATCACCTGAGGGTGCAATGTATACTCTTAAGGGCGAGTGGGATCTACAGGAAATCCGAGCTGGACCATAGCATCGTGGGCTGGACGGGATGACAACCTAGTTCACTATTTTGTTTCTAGATGATCAGGGAATGAGTCAGACGGACCTTCCTACAGTGGTTGAGCGCTCCAGGGATGTTTTTCTTGACAACTTTTCAGGTTTACCTCCTGAGAGAGAGGTGTAATTCTCCATTGAGCTAGTTATAGGAGTTGAACCACTACCCATTCCTCCTTACATGATGGCTACGAAGGAGTTTCAAGAGCTCAATAAACAGCTCAAAGATTTGGAGGCAAAGTGGTTTATTCATCCCTGTACTTCTCTGTGGCGTTCGCCGATCCTTTTTCGAAAAAGGTGGACGGGAAGCTTAGGCTATGTGTGGACTATAGGAACCTGAACCAACTAAGGGTTAAAAACCTATATACCTTACCGTGGATATATGACCTGTTTGATCAGCTTCAAGGAGCTAGGGTGTTCTCAAAAATTGATTTGAGGTCAGGGTATCACCAGGTGAATGTTCGACTTGTAGACATACCTCGTACAACTTTTTGTAGAAGGTATGGTTTATATGAGTATCTGGTTATGCCGTTCGGTCTCCTGAATGTGCCAGTGGTATTCATGGCTTTGATGAATCGTGTGTTCCATCCTTACTTGGACTCGTTCGTCATGGTTTTCATGGAAGATATTTTGGTGTATTCTCAAATTCGAAACGACCATGCCAACCATCTTGAGATCGTTCTGAATACACTAAGAGAGAATCATCTATATGCAATGCTTGCTAAGTGCCACTTTTGGATGGATCAAATTCACTTCTTGGGCCATGTTATCTCTGAGACAGGAGTGTCTGTAGACCTAGAGAAGGTGAGAGCTGTGTTTTCTTGGGAATAGCCCAAGAAAATCTTTGACATACTGAGTTTCTTGGGCCTTTATGGTTATTATCGTTTTTTCATACAAGATTTCTCACTCTTAGCAGCACCGTTGACAGGCTTGACTAAGAAGGGCATGAAATTTGTATGGACAGATGCTTGTGAAGCATCCTTTCAGGAGGTGAAAGGAAGGTTGATATCAGCACAAGTCCTGATACTGCCAGAACACGGTAGGAGTTACACGGTTTATTGTGACACATCAGGTGTTTGGCTGGGTGCAGTGTTGATGTAGGGAGACAGAGTCATGGCATACAGATCTCGGCAGTTGAGGCCACACGAGAGGAATTATCCGACACACGATCTTGAGCTAGCAGTAGTTGTTCATGCGTTGCGTTGTTGGAGACATTATTTATTGGGAGAGAATTTTTTGGTGTACACAGAACACAAGATCCTCAAATATATCTTTACACTGTGTGATCTAAATCTCAGGCAGTGATGGAGGTTGGAGTACCTACAGTACTTTGATTTCAAGATTTCTTACATGCCTGGTAAGGGAAATGCAGTGGCCAATGCATTGAGAAGGAGGACTCAAATAAAGGTAGTGAAACATGCTAGCGAGGAATAGAATCTTATATCCTTGTTCTCTGAGATGTATCTTGATGTGCAGAATAGACAAGGGTAGTATTTTCTATCGTCTTTAGCTCTTACTTCTACCCTTATGGATAGATTAAGGATGAGACAACTATCAAATTCGGAAGGCCTAGTTCTACGGGAAGGTGTGTCAGGTGTGGACCCTCCTCCTGGTTGGAAGATAGGTGAGGATGATGTTCTTATTATCCATGGACGTGTATGGGTTCCATTGGATATTAGAGAGTAGCTGATGTGGGAGTTTCATGCTTCGGTTTGGGCAGTTCATCCCGGAGTCACTATGATGTATCGTGACTTGCGCTGACAGTACTGGTGGCCGGGTATGAAGAGAGAAGTGTCTAGGTTTATCAAGATATGTTCCACCTTTTAGTAGGTGAAGGTGGAACACTAGTGTCCAGATGGGATTTTACAGAAGTTACCTATCCTGGAGTGGAAATGGGATGATGTTACGATGGACTTCATGACTGGTTTGCCGAGGTCACCTCTAGGTAACAATGCTATGTGGGTTTTGGTTTATAGGCTCACGAAGGTTTCTAATTTCTTTCCGATCAAGGAGACCTTCAGCGTGGATGAGTTGGGAAGGTTTTATATCTGAGAGATAGTACATCTCTAAGGGGTCCCTCGCACCATTGTTTCAGACAGGGATGCTCGTTTTACATCACGCTTCTGGTAGAGTTTTTAGAGGGCGCTGGGTACACAGGTAATTCTGAGCATAGCATACCACCGTCAGAGTGATGGCCAGTCAAAGCGTATGATACAAGTGCTCGAGGAAATGCTACGAGCATGCGTCCTGGATTTTGGGAGCTTATGGGAGAGGCATATTCCCCTAGTTGAGTTTTCCTATAATAAAAGTTATCATGAGATTATACAGATGGAACTGTATGAGGATTTATATGGTATGCCATGACAATCACCCCTGTGATGGTTAGAGGTGGGTGAGACAGCTTTACTGGGACCGCGTCTTGTTCAGGAGACTTCAGAACAGGTCCAGTTGATACAGAAGCGGATGGCTACCACACAGTCTCATCAGAAGTCATATGTTGATCGTCGCAGACAACCTCTAGAGTTTGAGGTCAGGGATCAGGTGTTCTTTCCTGTTTCACCAAGGCTGGGACACAGGCGGATCAGGAGATAGGGTAAGCTATCACTGAGATATGTTGGTCCTTTTGAGATTCTAGAGAGGGTTGGGCCGATAGCCTATCGGTTGCTGTTACCTCATAGGTACCGAGCCATGCATGAGATGTTCTATGTTTCTCAGTTATGGGGATACTATTCAGATCCATCTCATACCTTCCAGGCTGAGGAGGTCAAAATTCAGGTAGATGAATCCTTTGAGGAGCATCCGATTCGTATCGTTGATAGGAGCACAAAGGTTCTCTGAGGCCGGTCAGTTCCTCTAGTACGGGTTCTATGGTAGAACGACCGTTTACAAGATGAGACTTGGGAGTGGGAGGCCGACGTACATGCTCAGTGTCCAGAGCTATTTGAAGACGAATCTTGACCACCCTTCTGAGAGAAATTCGAGGACAAATTGCTATAAGGGGGGAAGATTGTAAGAACCCAAGTTTTCATGCGAGAAGGGGGAGGCATGGGAAATCTCTCAAGGAAGATAAAGAGGATTTTGAGCTAGCTTCACTGTCCGAAATCCGTTTTAACCGCCAGTCATCTCGTTAGATCCGCAATGGTAAGTCCTCGATTCCTTTTTAATCATTATCGATTCTTCTGGTTATAACTAACGCAGATTGGATTAAGGCTCATATGCCCTAATTTCTCATTCTTCATCTGTTCCTCATTTTTCTTCTAAACCAGGGTGAATCAGAGCCTAATACTAGAAGATATATCTAGTACGAGCCTAAGGTAGGTGGTCTCGTGCTTTTCACTGATTGTTAGGATATTTATATATGCCAGAGTGTCGCACTCCCACTTTTGGGGTGTCACTTGAACCTGAAATTTAACCCTGTTATTACCTAGCGTGTTGTAGGTAATTTTAATAGGATGGTATGTGCTTGAGTTAGGTAATATACCTTGTACATAAACCACCCCTTTGGTGCATTTCCTTGAATGAATATTTTATGGGCTTTGACCCAGGTTGCCTATGAGGCATTCCCTTTCTTTCCCTTGTGGGTTCTTAAAAATGGAAATTGACTATGAATGGAATTGCAACAAGATGGAATTGTAATTGAAATGGTTTTGGGTATGGGATGGAGCTTTTCCCCTTGACCCTTGTATGAAAATTCTTGAATTGCTAGCCCACGTGAGTTAAATTCTTTTGATCTGTTTTAAATTGGAAATAAATTCATGGGATAACCATGGAACCAATGCGAGTTTCCATGGACGGACTCATATGAGACTTGTTACTGAAATGCCGAGTGAATCGTGGATATACTATGAGATGCCATGGATAGACTCAACAGGGCATGATATGTCATGGGAGATACCCGGATCTTATTTATAGGATCCCGGGGACGGGCTCAGATGACGGACTATATTGCACCTAGAGCAAGGTTGGGTACTTAGGAGGTTCCCCGGAATGGGCTTGTTGGGTGTTGGTAGATTTTTCTCCCTGAACAATGCCTAGTTTCCGAATTGAGTATTACAGGAATGGGTTCAAGGAATGGTTTGAACACATTAATGAAGTGATTAATGAATGGAATGGATACTTTAAGGGACGCCAAGCCGAAGCACAATCTTGGTTCGGTCTTGCTAGTTTTTCTTATTTACTGCTTTCCATATTACACTGCCTGGTTATATATAATCACTGACAAATTAGCACAGATATTTGGTGGTTTCCTACTGGGATTTTGTCTCACATCATATTTGGGTCATGTTTTTGGACCCAAGCAGATTATATGATTTCAGGTAATGAGAAGGGGAAAGGCCCTAGTACAGGTACTTGACTTGCTGCTCGGAGTAGGAATGAACGGGACCAAGCTAAGGCTTGCAATGCAACTGGGGATATGTATTTTTGTTTGTTTTTGGTATTCTAGTGTACTTGTACTATGTTGTATTGACTTGAACCATCATATATATATCATATCCTTCTACTGGTTATCTAATTATGTTGTATATGTGTTGTCTACTAGTTAGCTTCTTCCACTATTGTATGTTTGTAATTCCACTGTGATTCTTTGGTAATGAGGGCATAGTCTCCCCATGGACTCACCTAGGCCCTCACTTCTATTCTACAACCTTTAGAATTTGGGGAGATGCACTTGAGGCCATGTGGCGACCGGTACGACTACCGAGTTGAATGGTAAGTCGGGTCGGGACATTACAGGTTCGATAGTGCATTGTCTCTACTTTTCATTTATGCTTCAATGTTGTTGGAACCACACAATAATTTTTTTCTTCTAATTTTCTATAAATATTTGAATACATATTAGCGATTTTATTAATACAGAATTTTTTACTAATAGGAGCGTTACTGATTTGATGAATCACATCATAAAATGTGGCAAGAGTGGTTAGATTTAGAACCAATTGATTGTTTCTATTGTAGCCAATGTACTGTTATCTGTAAATCCTGTAATGTCTATCTATTTGAAATCATGACTCCATGTTTCTATGCAGGAACCCTATAGGTCCATTAGGATATATATTTTATTACAAAAATCCAAAATGGCTCCATAGATAACACTTTAATGGATCTCATTAAACTTCGTTTGATGGGAATATCTGGTTGACCAATAATACATTTGATGATTAAGAGTATACACTAGATTTTTCCCATATACCTATATCTTAAAGATAATATTTATGGATATCATTTTGAAATTATGAGATTATTGGGTTATGGAGGTGTCTTCTGCATGCATCGTTACATTGTCAAGTTCTAATTCGATCATATTACTGGGTTGTGAATTTCCTATGAAGGTGAATTATGGTCCATTATATATGTTTTTAGGCACACATGATATCATAACTAGGATATTTTATGGATTAAATAATATTATGAGTTTTTTTGTGCATGATATAAAGTTAAGAACTAGGAACATCCCATGGATAATTCTACATAATTGGATTGGATGACTTAATCAGGCCGAATCTCTCAATTTAATCATCACACAAGTTTATATGGATTCTAATCAAGTCGTTGATGTGATTTCAAAGAGATAAATCATGTAAATGAATACCATGTTTTCTTTTAAGGCTCTTGAGTATTTCTTACCTTTGGTGGATTAGTGCATGAAAGTTGTGTTTCATTATCATCTTTGTAAACCCCCAGGTTTTTCGTAACATTGTAATTTCATTTTACATTAATAATTTTTAGGCCCAGTCTGACCATACCCTATATTTTCCAAGTAGATACATTATACAAAAATTTAAATATAAAATAAATCATATTTAATTTTTTCACCATAAATTTTTCCAAAATCCCTTTGATTTTGAATATTGGCCTATGTTGTATTTAAAACATAAAAGTCACAAGATTCACCCACACCATCCTACTATAGGTCACCCCTAACCGTAAAACAAATTAGAACTATTGAATTCAAGGTAGTGTGTTATATAGTTTAATGTATCAAAAATATAGATCTCCCACTAGTCTACCCTGCTTCCCATGGAATAATCAATTTATATTTGACAAATCAATCAATCCAAGATCAATATATACATCAATGAAAAAATTAAAAGACATACCTCCTTTCCTTCAACAACCTCACATGAAAAAACCCATTTCACAATATAAAAACATCTTATAAATAATTCAAATCCCATAAAAGTATAATTAAGTACACGAGACACAAATTAGGACCTCACAAGCACATAATGACTCATTTTAAAAAATACAAATTGGGAATTTAGTAGAAAAATAACCTAAAATTGGAATTTATATTTCATTTCAAGAAAACTATTCATTTAATAATTTTTTAGAAAAAACATAGAAAACCAACATACCTCTTAATCCAAATTACACACTTAAAAAATGGTTTTTCATCTTTGAAAATAATAACCGATCTAAAATCTGTTATTTTCCATCAAAAAATTTAATAGAGTCCCATAGAGATTTTCATAAATACTTGTCATGAATAACCATTTGATTTCAAAGAAATGCATAAAATCTATTTTGAATATACCTTATTCCTATCTTAAAATTCATGAGAAGAATTTTGAAAACTAATCATAGATATAAAAAATGATTGTAATTTCATAGGAAATGAATTTTATAACCTGATAATTTCATGAATATATCAATAATATAAGAGCATTGAAACAATTACTATATTCCAAGTAGAAACCAATAACCTTTAAATTTAGAAGCCAAATTAAGTAGGGAATCATCAAATATAAATCCTAACTGAGTAAACCTCCAAGATGAGATCAATAAAAACCCAAAATACAACTTATATATTGATTATAGTTCATTGGGAAAGGGTATCATAATGGTAAAAGGAGAATGGAAGAGAAGAGAAGAGGATAGAAGAATACAGGATGGGTTTATCATGAAAATAAACATGAAAAATATTTTATTATAGAAGAATATTTTGTATTATTTTATAGTAACTCAGAGGATAATATTTATTATTTTGAACTTGTTGAGATAATAATTAAATATGTAACTTGTTTGAATATTGTGAATATTGATAATATACTTTTAAATTGGATTCTTATTCTTACTAATTTTATTTATTTTTATAAAATTTCAAAGCCCGAATGAGTACTAAAAATTCCAAATTTAAGGAAATAAAACTTCCATGTTTCTGAGGCTTGTATAAAATATAAATAGCACAAGGTGAAAATTTTGACATTCAAGAAAATGAAATATATGATACCACTATAGTTAGTTCGTATCAATTTTTTTGGATTTTCTTAGATTAATAATATTATAGGAAATATGCATTTTTTGTTATTGTGGATTATTTTAATATATTTACTTGTGTTAACTTTCAAACTCATAAAAATGAATCTTGGATAAATTTATTGATTTAAATATTTAACTTCAAAATAAGAAATGTTATATGGTTATAATTATTCAAAGTTATAGTGGAGGTGAATTAATGAAATTATAATTTGAGATATTTTTTTGAAAATGATGGTTATTTACATTTTTTGAGCACCCAGTACTCTATAGAAAAATTTAGTTGTGTAGAAGAAGAACCAAATTATTATGCTAATTGAAAGAACTATGTCAAGTGATTATAGTTTTCCAATTTATTTTTTTGTAAGAATTTTTACTTACTAATTTTTATATTTCTTATATAATTATCATCAAAAATATTCTATAAAAATCCTTTTATGAATTATTTAATGGAAAGAAACTAAAAGTTGGAAATTTTATATTGTTTTGAAGTAATATTTTTATATTGATCAGTAAATATAGATTGGATAAATTTTAGGATAAATATAATCGAGGAATATTTTGAGGATATTTCAATATGAGTAAGGATTATAGAGTTTAAAATAAAATAATAATGAATGTTGATGTATTATTTTAGGATAAATTTGGTGATATTGATTTGATGGAAATAAAATATAAAGATAATCAAGATGATGAAGAATTTTAAGATTTCATTTTTGAAAAATATTAGACTATGTTGATAGACTCTCATAGTGAGTAGCAGTGAAAGAAATTTTAATAATGGATACAGAAGAATTATCAATATGACATGATGAAAAGGTTTATTAGTATTATTGATTCATTATTTTATACTATAAGGTTAGTTATGAATTATTGTTCACATTTAAATTTTAATTATTTACTTTTTATTAATGATTTAATAGATATTTTAATAGGATTATGGATATGCATTAGGAACTTAACTTGTTTTAAAGGAATATTTTTTGGGATTTAATTATAGAACATGAATATTATTAAACTAGTGAGTAAAATTTATCTTCCAAAATAAAGTTTTTTAATCTTGGAAGATTACCCAAAATAAAGTAAGATTGGTTGTTCAATATTATAATCAAGAAGAAGGTATTGACAATGAGGAAAATTTCACGTATTTCTAGTAATATATCTCTATATATTTTTTTATCATATGTTAGATATAAAGGTTTTAAACATTATCAAATTGATGTGCAAAGAGAATTTATAAATACATTTAATTTATATAATGTTTATGTAAGAAAATTTTAATACCCTAAGAAAAAGTGAGACATAATAGAAAAAATGTTAATATCTATATTAGTAAGGTGAACCTTTCATTTCATGAACCTTCATGACTAAAAATCAACAGTTAAGAATTATTTTTTAGAAGTAGTTTTAGGATGGGAGAAATTCAGGGATATTTACCATAGATTGTGCGTGTGGGGAAAAATCACACTTAAAGAACACATATTGGTCTATAGGAAAATTCATTAGTATGTTAAGTATCCTGAGTGGGTAATAGATTAAAGTGTCACGAGATAGAAACCAAGGTATTATAGGAGAGACATGGGGTCATATGATAAGGTTTATGGACCAGGGAGGTTGGGTCAAAAAAATTTGCATCAGAGTTGTTACCAAGCCAAAAATTTAATGACATTACCTAGGTTCGTGGTGTGGGGTCGACAACAAGGGTGTCGTACTTTCAATGGGGTAGAATATAACACCCCTATAAATAGTGATATATAATAAACAAAATGTAATAATCTATATAAAAAGATGAACCTTTATTTTATGGAACCTACCTGATTAGAAATTCATATTAAAGTATGATTACCCTAGAGCAGTTTTAGGATGAGTAACCATCTAGGATGTTTCCTAGGGGATGTGTGGGTGAGTATAAAAAAGAATGAAAATAAATGTGTTGGACTATGGGGATATTCATTAGTTGATTAAGGGTTTATAATGGAAAATATAATGTGGTGTGTTTGGAAGAAAACTATAGAAACCCAAATTTTTCAAAAATGAATATTAAATCATTTTTAAGATAAACCACATCATTGAAAAACAATCCAGGATCCAAAGGGTTATTTTATTCTGAAAATTAGGATAATACTTCACTTTTACATTTTAAATTGTAAAATTTTATTTAAATCATTCATCTTTTTTCCTTCTAAAATCTCCCATTAAATAAACACCTAAGGATATACATCAAAGAAATTGGGGGGGGATTGCTAAAATGCTAGTAAGGGGAGAAATAATAAAAATTAATCAATAGAACATGAGTAACAATAACAATAATAATCATATCATAATAATAGGATCTACCTCATAATCATTAAAAAACATTGGATAATGACATGGAATGCAGAAATTTCCTAAAAATAAAATATCATGTCATAGTGATCAAATACCACACATAGTTGTGAACAAAACTAGCATCATTATCATGATTAACATATGTTTGTAAATCATAACGTCATATTTTTGAACAATAATAGAATCAAGTTCATGAAAAGTGAATATAATATCATGATACCCATAACATCGCCCAATAAATTGGAGGCTATATAATTCAAATCCCACACATCACATCACAAATTCTCATAATAATGCATGACACATAGAACATATAATAATTGTATTCATGAAATACCCACTGGAAAGGAATGAGTTTCATAAGGATTTCATAATGAAGACATTAATGAATAAAAAATATTTTTTCCCAAATGAATAATGGAGAAAATATTTTTCATAAAAAAATTATTCTTGAGAAAATAAGAAACAACTCAAGATGAGTCAAGGATGTGTTTTGGAAAGAAAACTCTTTTATTTTGGCTTAAAAATTATTTTGGAAAGGAAGAAAACATGTATATCCCAGAAAATAAAATGGATGAATAGGGAAAGGATATTTAATGAATATTATTGGAAACTTCATACTAAAAATGATGAGAAATATGGATAAACCAAAGAAAAGGAAGTGTGATTGAGAATCCTCTTTCCTTAAATAATCCTTTATTTTGTCGCTTCTCCATCTCACAAATAATAAACATAAGTTTACTAAAACATTTATATATAAGTGAATTATTTTCATTTTTACCACTATTTATTAATTATAATCATTTTTTTATATTTCACAATCTCATTGGTTAAAGGGAATACATTTAGATATCATTTTTTACTTAAAAATATCCCATTTTCCTTCAATTTCACTATATTGTAAAATTTAAATTATACTATAGTTGAATTAATTAAAAAATATTGAAATAAATATATTTATACTTTTATATAACATAAATAATTTATTATAAACAAATATAGGTTTGGTAAAGATAAATGAATTCAAAACGTCCTCATTGGGGGTTAACCGACCATTAACGAGACATTGTAAAAATAATGGGATGTATGATCATGTAATCTTATATGAATATAATATATCTTGAAGGTTAAAATAATTAATCAATTTTAAAATAAATCATAATTATATTTAGAATATTTTTTTAAAGTGGTGGCTAAAAAGTAAAATAAGTGAGGAGAATGAAAAGAAAAATTGGTGAGAGCTTACCCTCTTCTCGGTGTTGGTTATTCTCTACAACTATAAAATCTATTGATTCAGGGAGTTGAATTGATCAAGAACGTTCCTAAATATGATAAGAGGCTTATAATAGAGGATTTGGGAGCCTTTTTTGATTTTTAAAGTGGGGGAGAAGTTTTTTCCAATGGGAGGGGGATGAGTTATTTATAATTGAGGATAAGGGTATTTATTGAGTCAAAATATTGAATAAAATACTATATCAAAGGTAAACATTGTAATAGTGATATTTTTTTGGAATTGTAAATAATATTTTAATTAAATAAAATTATTTTTAGACTTTGAATCACATTATTGTTATAATTCATTAGTTTAATCAAAATTAAAGGTCAAAAAATGACAAAAATATTATTTTAATGTAATATTTTAGATATTAGACTTTGGAAAGTACTGTTTTAGGTTTAGAAGTACTGGTTATAGTATATTAAAAACTCATTTATTTAATTTAATATGTTTTTTATAGCCTCATGTTATGGAAATGGTTAGGTAATTTTTATATCATGAATGATGTTATTCAAGATACACCGATTATGGAAAAAACCCTTTTTTACTTCTCACTTAGAAATTAATGTATTTAAAAAAATTAAAAAAATCACCCTTTGGTAATTTTGATGTTTCTATTTCATAAATAATATTAATTTTCTCAAAATAATTTTATAATGTAGTTAAATTTAGTATTTAATATACAAATAATTATTTTTAGGAAATAATTTTAAATACAGTTTATTAAAAATGTCCTTACATTATCTTTTAGTTTTTTATCATGATATTTATTTTTATGGAATTATAATATTTATATTTACATAAATTACCCATGACATGTTTTATTTATATAATATTTTTTTATTTTTAGGTTAAAATACTATTCCAATATCTATATTACTATTCGCAATGGTAAGGTTACTATTTCCAAAGGTGAGGTTACTCTTCCAATGGAAACATTACTATTGCAATGATCACATTTCATCCTATAAGTAACTTTTTATTCCTTCATTTATTATTAACCTCAATTCCACTAAAGTCTCTATATTTCCATTTTCTATAATTTTCATTGGTTTACTAATATTTTGTCTAATTTTTATAATGTGTTTCATGGGAGGGGTAATTATAACCGATTTAAGTGATCTGAATTTTCCCATAATAGTTCTTCCCTTTTCTATTTTTTTCCTTAATAATATTTATAATTTTAATTGGTATATTCATTGAACAATGTGATAATTTTCATTAAATAATTAATGTTTATTTTTGTTTCTCTATTTTCACTATGTGTATAATACTTATATAATATAATATAACCCACATTTATTTTGGAAACAATTGTCATTTAAAAAGTCCAGGTCATTACACTCTTCACACCTTTATAAATTTCATCCCCAAAGTTCCAATACATATTCTTGGATAAGAATATGTGAGAGTAATTTTATTTCATTGTTTTTATTGATTCCCATGTTTCCTCTTCATATTTATGGTTCTTCCATAGTACATTGAAAATAAGAGTTGTCTTATTGAATAGAACATTCTATCTATAGTCCAAGATCTTAATGGGACGATCCTCTTACAAGAGGTCATTTTCCATTTATACCACCTCTTAATTTCGAACATATGAGGTGTTAGGTATGTACATTATTAGGAGAGATACATGTAATTTATCATAAACATGATTCATATATAGTAGAAGTGTAAGAATGTAGACCACTAATCCTATGTGATCAAGGATATCAATGGTGAAAGAAGTACATTTGGTTAAGCCTACCTTTCTTTTCAAACCGCATGACTCTATTCCATGGTGATATTTAAAGGAAAAATGTGTCTCCAACTTCAAAATTCAAGTCCCTTCAATGGTTGTCAGCATAGATCATTTTTTTACCCTGAGAAGCTTTTATATAATGTTGGATTTATTGAGAATTCTCTGCCATATCTCACACAATATCATGTAAATATTGATTTCATTAGCCAAATTCATCCCAACAAGCAGGAGTTATAAATTTATTCACATATAAATCTTAATATGAATCCAATTTAATACTTGAGTGGAAGCTTATGTTTATGAGAACTCAACTAATGGGAGATGTTGGTAACATCCTCTATTAAATTATTTTGAGCAATATTTAAGAATTTCCTCAACCATCAGAATAGTCTTTTTCGATTGGGTATTAATTTAGGGGTGTTAGGTTGTTTTGAAATTCAATTCAATACTCAAATCATATTAATGGCTTCTGAAAAATTTGGATGTGAACCTTTTATTAGGATCAGAGACTATCTATAGTGAAACCCATGTATCCTCACCAAATCCTTTACATATATCTTAGAATGTTTTTAAGTGATTAATCTATGCAAGTAGTGAGTAAGTGGATAGTCTTGGTGAGTCGGTCAACCACAAACCATATCATGTTGTTTCCATTGGATGTTTTTGGGAGTCCAGTGATAATGTCAAAAGAGATGTTCTTAAATTTTAATGTGGGTATATCTAATCGACGAATCATCCTCTTAGAGTTATGTCTCACTTATTTAACTTCCTGACATACTACAAAGCTTCAGATATACTCAAAAATTTCATTCTTCATTTTCCCCCACTAGAAGTGTTCTCAAAGATCACAGTACATCTTGGTACTTCTAAGATGGATAGAGAAATATTATCAACGTGCATGATCAAATACCTCATTTTATATCTCAGGTGATGATGGAAAAAAATACATGTTTCAAAATGAATCAAACCATTTTCATTGATATAGAAACCATTAAGAATCCCTTACTTTACTATATTCACCCTTTTTTGAAGATCCATATCTTTTATTTTTGCCTCATTGATAATATGTTGGATTGATGGTTGGTATATCGTTAGTGAAATGTAGGATCTATTCCCCACTGACATGGTTTCCAAATCTATCCTTTGCATATCCATGATGATATGGTCTTTATCAATCCACTTCATTGATAGATTAGAAGTTTATTTTCTGTTCATATAATTAGATACCTTACCACAAAATCCCTATTTTTTGTATATTTTTAAATTTCATTTTAAGGTTTGGTTTCAACCTTAACAAAAGTCAAACCAATTAGACAAACTAAGTACAAAAAAATCTAACTGAAAATTACACAAAATAAACAACACTTCCAAAAAATGAACAAAATATTTGGAATTAAATATCACTTTAAATAGATTATCATCCTACACGTCAGCATATTCTGAATCCATAATTTTTTTGAGAATTAAAAATTTAGAAATAAAATGAATCCATTACTTGAACACCAAACAATGAAATCATCAGGTCATGAAAACCTAATCATCGATCAGCCTCAAGTTGCACCCTGAGATGCATTATCCATCACCAAGTACCAACCTCAACACTGTATGCCTAACACTTCAGCACCGTAAACCTTGAACAAGTACTACCGTTGATGAACCTTCTCACCAGTAATCAGAAGATAGAAAATCCACCATCTTCATTGTCTAACCATTCTTGACTATCAAAAAAATAAACTCCAACCAGAACCAGAAAAGTAGGTAAAAGAACCAAGAGAGAATAAGACCATGCCAGTAGTACCTCTTGAAATTCCGTCAACCACTCAAACAACACCACCCAAATCATCATTATAAAAAATTACACGAGACTGGCCTAGAAGGTGAGTTGGACCTTGAATTCAGGGTATAGTTGAGTGGATTAAAATAAAAAAAATCCATGGTCATCAATGTCTAACCACCATCTCCAGCCAGATTATGCAATCTGAAGGACCCTCCCACAAAAATAGGAAATATAAAATCAGAGTAGCAGCATGGAAATGAGCATCCACGCCACCATCTACACTGTTTTTGAAGACCGCAGCAAACTGATAATAATTCTAGACATCAGAAAAAAAACAAAAACAAAAAAAATTCATTTCAAATGAGAACCACCGAAGCTCGGATCAAATCCGACGTTGGGAATGCCTCATATAAGACCGTCGAACAATAAAATAATACCACAAAAAATTACTTGAAACCACCAAATCAAACTGAAATTGAGAGTAGTGAAGTAAAATGAAACCAAGGTAGAGTTTAATGTTTAAGGGACTCTACCGAAATGATCATCCTTTCATGGACCACGAAGCCCAATCATCAAAGCCATATTCAAGAGAAGAATAAACCCACAACACATCGAAGAAGAAACGACATCCATGATGGAGGGAACCATGAAAATATAATAATGAATAAAATATAAGGTCCTAGGATTCCGAGATGACTCAACCTTCACATCCCAAACCTCCATGAGAATACCATAACCCCCGACTAGTATGGGGCTAGAAACACGATAACCATAAGGAAAGAGAAGGGGAATAGCTAAGTGGGATTCAATATAACACCATTACCACATATGAAATAGAAAAAGAGAACTAGAGTGGGGAAAATAGGAATACAATAAAACAATACAAAGAGACTAGGGGAATAAGGAAATGGAGAAGAAAAGAGAGAAGAATGAGGGAAGAGGTAAGGGGGGTGATACTGGAGAAGTGGCACACAATTTTTCCCCTCCAAATAACCACTAAGAGAAATCCTAACTCTAAATGGTATTGAATAGATAAATCATAGTCCTCCATTATCTCTAACCACAAAATTTTCTGCATGAAAATATGATTCAATTTAAATATATAGTTTAGAATCTTGTTTTTGGTATATATGTCACACTTCTCACTATAGAATAATTTCTTATGAATCTTCAAGGAAAATATCACAAAGTATAAATAGAGATCAGTTTTCCGACAGTTCTAACCATGGATATTCAATTGGTGTGAGGCATAGAAAATCATTTAATCATTATGAATGAGTGTACAACCCAATACTTTATTCAAAGAAACATTTTATATCACAAACCCTTCTCCAAATGATGGATGTGTGAGTAAAATCATAGTGATAAACCTCTTATTAAAATCCTTAACACTTTCCTCACATTCTTTTGTCCATATATACATTACCCCTTTCCATGTTAACATTGTTATAAGGATTTACAATTGTGATAAATTTCTCAAAAAATTATGATAGTACCCTACTAATATAAGAAAACTATGGAATTCCATGACACTAGTGGGCCTTGGATATTCCTTAATTTCATTTTTCTTTTAAGGGTCTAGATAAATTCCTTCAATTGTGATCATGATCCCTAATAATGTGAATATATGTATCCAAAATCACAATTTCTAAAATAAGAATACATTTTTCTCTTCCCTAATGTTTCTAGTATAATCCTTATATTCTCTTCAAGTTTCTACCAGATCTTGGAGTAAATGACAATATCATTGATAATGGCCACAAATGTTTTTTTAGGTAGTCTCTAAAGACTCTATTCTTTAAATCCATCAATTTGTTAAATAATTAGTAAGTCCAAAGGGAATCACTATGAACTCATAGTGTCCAAACCCTTTATGTAAATAAGTTTTCAAAATATCTTCTTTATTCACTTTTGATGATATATTAAATAAAGATCCACCTTTAAGAAGTACTGAGCTCAACCTAGTTGATTGAATAAGTTATCAATCACTGTAAGGGTGTAATTTTTTTACATGGTGATCTTGATGAGCTACCGGTATTCTATACGCCACCACATTTATCCATAAATTTTATTTACAAAGATCACATGAACACACCAAGGTGATACACTAGAGTGTGTGAACCATGTGTCCAAATTCTCTTGCATCTACTTATCTAAATCCTGTAGTTCAAAAGGGATCACCATATATGGTCATTTACAGATTGTTATGGCTTCATGTATAAGATCAATTGAGAACTCTACATCATGACTTTGTGTAATTCTATGAAATTATTTAGGAAATATATCATTTTATTCCCTAAAAATGGCTATTTCTTTAGGGTTGATAGTATTATTTATCACAACCATTTCAGAAATGTATGTTTCTCCATAGGTTATCAACACCCATACCATCGAGTTATTTTACAATGAAGATTCATGATCTTCCTTTCCCTTGTACATGATCATTGGATGGTTTATAATATAGAAAGGGATTTCCTTTTCCTGAAAATTGATGTTTTCTCTATATAACAAGATCCAATCCATGCCAAATATAGAATTGATTTACAATAGGGGAAGTAAATTTTATTAACTTATAGAATCATCCAACATATTCTAATAGGACAATAGTTAGACACTTGGGTTTCAATTATTACACCACTTAGTGTTATTATATATATCTCCAATTCAAGGTATCGGGGATTTGATTCAACAGTTCTAGAAAACATGAAAGATATAAATGAATTTTTATAACCTGAATCAAATAAATCGTTTTCAATTAATTATTATGTGAATAGGATATTTACCTTATAAAAATTCATTTTCAAGATCCACTTTAGTAGTAGTGATGAAACATGTTTTACCTTTATCCTTTAGCTTTGATTGTTAATGATGCTGATTACCCTCAAGGACCCTTGGTTTTGTGATTTTTCTCATATAGTTCCCCTACTGCCTATAGTTGAATCATTCTACTATAGGTGGTGAAATAGGAGGTTCCCACTTTTACTCGATCATGTTTGAAGGCTTCTTAATGTCTCTTTGACACTCACGAGCTTTGTGGAATTATCTAACACACTTAAAGCATTTACTCATTCCTTTGAGGTAACTACTATGATAATACATCCCAAATTTTTTAAAATATGGGTTTTTGGTTCCTTTTTTATCTAATGGAAATTGACTCACCAGTTAAAAATTTCATTCTTCTCTTCTTATAAACATTTCCAACAAACTAATATATGAACTCCTTCTCTAATTTTAGAGAATATCGAACCACTTATTCAAAACTCTCAAAGGCTCAAATTTCTAGACCCTTTAAAAGGGATTGTTTTAAACCAATGAAGAATATATATATTTTCTATCATTTTTTGATAAAAATCTCGATGCATATCATAAAAGCACTGTGATTTTTTTATAATCTATCACAGATTCACCATTATTTTTTTCTTCAACTCTTATAATTCTTTATCCAACATTTTTTGAAGAGTTCTAGGAAATACTTATTAATAAATATTCTCTAAAATTTTCCCACTCCATTTCTTCCATTTCATTATTCATCTTGGTATTCTTCATTTATGCCCGCCATTGATCAGATTATACATCAAAATGATAGAAGAATCGATTCACCGTATCCTTATAAAAATATTGGACTATAAAAAAGATATTATGTATTGATTTAATCCATTATTCATTGACCAATAGATCGAAATATACTCTAAATGATGACGGTCATTACCTCATAAAGAAATGAACTATCAATAATTTATTCTTGGTTGATGGAGTATGGTCCACATTGTTCATGTTATTATTCATAGACCGAGATATGTGGGTAAGAATCACAAAGTTTTGAACTGCACCTCCCATGGCATTGGGTATGTCATTTAGAAAATAGTTTCATTTCAACTCACATGGGTTGGTAACATGATTTCTCCTCGTTACCAACATTTTATAAAATAGAAAAGATTTAAATAAATTTATGTAAATAAATATGAATAAATAATTTATTCTTTTTCACCAATCAAATCTAAAGGAATATCTTATGGGATCATTAAATTTTATCTTTTTTCTAAAAATATTCTTCTTGGATGTTTACCTATACATATTATTATACATATGGGTTTCACTAAATTTTTATATTCCTCATTCCCAAATTATGTAAACCATGATCTAATACCAACTATAGAGAACCATATTTTTCATACCTGACTATTACATTATTTTTAAGACAAACAACATAATAGTGATAAAATCCATGATCCCAAGATTTAGTGTCTTGGTAAAATTAGGGTCCTAAAACACTTATACAAAAAAAATACAAAAAAAATCATTAAAAAATTATTATTTATCATTCTAAAACCTCTCATTCTTCTTAGAACATGTAATCAACTATGGATATACATAAATTAAAGGGGGGACATAAAAGTACAGTAAGAGAAGGAATGAGTGACATGAATCAATATAATATGGGTGACAATAATCATGATAATCATATCATAAGAACAGTATCATAACAATAATCATGGGAGGGGGGATTTGATAAAGAAATGGAATGTAGAAAATTCATAAAAATAAAATATCATGTCATAGTGTTCAAATACCACACATAGTTGTGAATAGAGATAGAAATATGTTCACACATAAAATATCTGCATAAATAAAAAAATCATCACTGTGGACAAAGCTAGAATCATGTTCATACATAAATCATACAATATAATGAGATAAATCACATTAACTAATGAATTAGAGGGATATATAATTATGGCCTCACCCATCACATCATAAATGCTGATAATCATGAATGCCCATAGAATGTATAACAATCATAGTCATGAAATAACCTAAAGAAATGAATGGTTTTCAAAAAGTTTAATAGACAATATGTTAATGAATAAAATATGGGGTTCGAAAATGAATAAGGGAAATATTATTTGGAATTAAATTCATTATTCATGAGAAAAGAAGAAACAATTCAAGATGATTCAAGTATGTCTTTTGGAAATAAAATTCTTTCTGAACAATATTTTTATTTGGATTAAATATAATTTTTTCAAGGTAGAAAATAAGTATATCCCCTAAAATAAAAGGCATGCATATTGAAAATATATTAAAGTAATATTATGGTAATATCCATACTAATAATGAAGAGAAATATAGATATCTCAATGAAAAGTAGTTGGGTATGAGAATCCCCTTACCTTAAATCTTTCTTTATTTAACCACTTCTCATCCTCATGAATAATACACTAAAATTTATTAAATTATTTATCTAGAATCATTTTTTCACTTTTACCAGTATTTATTAATTATAAAATTTTTTATTATATTTCTTAATTTCCTTGGTTATAGGTAATATCATGTTTTCCTTAAAAATTTCCCATTTTTCTTCGATTTCACTATATTTTTACTGTAATATACTTGTGTAGAATTAATTTCAGAATATAGAAACAAATATATTAATACATATATCTATCATAAATAATTTTTTTATTACTATAAATAGGGTTGGTTATAGGAATATAATTAGAAACATCCTCATTGGTAGTTAACTGACCATTAACAAGAAATTGTCCACAGAGTGGGAATGAGAAGTAAGAATTTTTTTTTTGTAAATACAATAATTATTCTAGGTTAACATAATTAATTTGATTTTAATGTAATAATTAATTATCATATAAAATTTGGGTTTGAAAGGTTTAGAAAAAAGATAAAGAGGAGAGGTAAATGAGTGGAAGAATTAGGGAGATCTCTCCCTCTTCTCGATGTTGCTTTTTCTCTCCGATAGTAAAATCTTTTGATTATTGGAGTTAGAAGGGTAAAAAACGTCCATAGGTATTATAAATAGACTTATATGGATTTTTTTAACATATTTGTCTTTGAAATGTGTGGGAGATGTTGTTTTCCATGGGTAGGGGAGGGCTTATTTATACTTGAGTTGAATGTTATTTTTGAGTTAAAATATTTAATAAAATACTATATCTAAGGTAAAACTTGTAATATATATATATATTAGAAATTATAAAAAAACTTATAATTAAATAACATGATTTTAATACTTTTAATCACTTTATTATTTGAATTCATTAATTGAGTCAAATGGAAAATTGAAAAAAACGAGAAAATGTTTTATAATGTAATATTTTAGATTTTAGAATTCAGAAAGAACTTTTTAGTTTTAGAAATAATGATTATTATATTTTAATGACTCATTTATAAAATTAACTATTTTATAGTTGATAATCATGTTATAGTAAACTATAAGTCATAATTACATCATGAATAATGTAATTCAAGAAACATTAGTTACTGAAAAAACTATATTTTTACTATTCACAAGAAAATTGAAGTATTTCATAAAATTTATAGAAAATCACCCATGACCAATTTTAAGGTGATGATTTAAAAAAAAATTAATTTTATTAAAATAAATTGCTACCATTTTTAATTTTAAATTTTACTATAAAAATCATTATTTTTATGAATTACTTTATTATACAGTTTTTTAAAAATGTGCTTATATTTTTCGTGAGTATTTTAATCAGGATTTTTTATGGAATTATAATATTTTTTTTACTTAAATTAATCATGAGAAATATTATTTATATAACATTTTATTAATTTAAGATTAAATTACTATTCCAATGGTTAGTTTATTATTCCTAATAGTTAGGTTACTATTCCTAGTGGCCAGGTTACTATTTCTATGGTCACATTTCTATTCCAATAGTCACATTTGCTCATATAAGTGGCTCTTAATTATCTCATTAATTATTCAAATAAATTCCTATAAAGGATATAGAAGTTAACTCTTTTATAATTTCAATAGGTTTACTAATATTTCATTTCATATATATAGTGTTGTTTGTGGTAATGATGATTCAAGCTGATTGGGGTGATCCAAATTTTTATGTTGTATTTTTTTTATATTTTCTATTTTCCCCTTCAAATATTTGTAATTTTAATGGGTTTAGTCATTGAATAATTTAACAATTTTAATTAATTAATTAAATTTTTATTCACTTTTCAATGTACACTGTGTGTATAATACTAATATAATATAATATTCCACAAATTTATTTAGGAAATAATTATCACTGAAAAAGACCCGGATGTTACAAAAACCAATGTTTTAAATGTGACTCATGAGGTTAGATCATCATGGTCGGGGCCCAAGAAGCTGAGGCCATAAAAAATACCTCCATAAGGTCAACATGGGGCTAAAATAGTTCAAGTGTTTAATGATTCTTATGTTATCTATCGATTAAAATAGTTACCTCGAGCACGGTATGAGAAGTTATCCTTATTTATTTTGGTGAATGGGTTTTTAATGGTATATTTGATCCTAAATTGTTTATAAATAATAATTCTAAACATATTTTGATTCCATATATTAATGTTAATGATATTATGTTTCATTATATTGATGATTTAGCTTGTATAAAATTTTTATAAATGTTGAGTAATTAATTTGAAATATTTATCATGGGGGAACTCATGATATTTTAGATATTCCATATCATTCAATGAAATGTTGTGATATTTTTAAATCAAATTAAGTATTCTATTGAATTAGTTTAGATATTTTAAATTAGTTCATGTAAAATTATAAATACAACTACAAGTACAATTGATAGATTATATAAAAAATATGTTGGAAAATCAGTTGATGAATAATATTTAAGATATATTATTAGAAGATTAAATTATTTGGATTAAAATTGACCTGATTTGATGTTTACTGTATGAATGTGTGAAATATTTTAGGATAAATTGAAAGAAACTTTTTTTTCAATTATTAAAATAATTATTTGATATGTTAAAGGTTTTACATACATTATATTATATTTCCAAACTAAAACCTCTTTTGAATAATTATCTTATTCTGATAGAGAATTTAGTGGATGAAATCTATATAGGAACAGTGGTATGTTTCATTTTCTTGGAAATTAATTTTTCCCATGGAGGTAAAAGAATCAGGTTTTAGTATCACTACAAATAAATAAATCTACGTATGTGATAGTTGTGATTTATTGTAAATATAATTTTGTGATTAAATAGAAATTATCAAAATTCTATATTCATTTTGAAAAAAAGATTATTTCTTGTGATAATTCATTAGTTATATTTATTTCAAATAACCTAATGCAATATTTCCAAACATAGTATATTGATTTGAGATATCATTTCATCTGAGATCATATACAAAAAGTACACATTAGTTTGGAGTTTAATTATATATAAGATCAAGAAGATATAAATTTTACTAAGTCATTGGATATTTTTATGTTTGAAAAGATCAATTTAGAGCTTCTCATTATGGAATCTTAGTGTTTTATCTATGTAAAGAAGTTCTTGTAATATGTTTATATATAATATATTTTATATTATTAATTTTTTTCATCAATATTAAGTGTTGATTTATATAGGACGATGGATATCTTCTTAAATATTGTATTGTTTCATCTTTTAAAAGAATAAATCATGAATTTATAGTGAGTATTATTTAATATTTTTTTTTTTATATTTTGATGAAGAATTATTCAAACTGTTTTCATCTTTTTACATTAATATTTCACATAAAAAACTCATCACTATCCATCTTTTTAAACCTTACAAAAAGGGGAATAGAATTTCATGTTTTTTAACTATAAAAAAGGTGGAGAATGTTGTAAGTTAATTTTGAGTGTTTCTTTTTATTTTTTATTTGTTTATTTTTTTATGATTACTTTTTAAACTCTGTATTTATTCCATAAATGTATTATTTATTTTTATTTTTATTATTACAAGAGTCATTAATTTTTTTTAAATCATATATATTATTTTATATTCTTCATAATCATTTGTATCATTGATATCCAGTGTTATATAATATTTCATTCATATGATATGTAAATTTGATAAAATATTTTATACATATAGATTTTTTGAGAGGTACAATACAAATTTGAGGAGAATTTTGTTTTTTTGACAAAGGAATATAACTTTATAATATGGAAATTATCTTTATGAAGTTTAATATGCGCCTTAAAAAGACAATTTTTAGAAAAATATTTATCCTTATAAATATTAGTGATTAAGCCTAGGAAGGTTATCAACCTTATTAAAATGAATATCAATAGTTCTAAAATGGATATTCAATAAACAAATATGTACCTTAAATTTTTTTATCTTATAAAGATCACAGTTCTATAATATAATGTTTTAATTATATCTTAAAATGTAGAAGTCCATCATAAAAAAGATGGTTATTTATATTTTGAAAACTAAGTGTATCATATGATTATCAACATGTATCTTAGGAATATCCATTATTGAGAAATTTTAAAAATCTATTAAAGATGGAGTTAATATTTCTATCCTATGAAAATTAATATATTTAGAAGTCATTCAATAATACAAAAATAAATTCTAGTAAACTTCTTCTTATGATTTATTACTGATTAATTTTTTATTTGGTATATTTATTTAAAATTATTTTTTATTCTAATGATAATTTTTATAGTAGTTAAAAATTATTTAATACTGTATACTAAACTATGTATCTACATGTATGGTTTCATAATTATTTAGAATTCATATATTTTAAAAGGAAACTAAACAGTAATATTTCATGGATTCTAAGACCAATTATTATAAATAAATTTTTGAAGTAGTTTAATGATATTAAATAGCATTTTAATGGTTTCATAAACATTTTATTGGTTTATTTTTTAAGGATTATTTTTTTGAAAAGGTGAAAAATGTTAATATGAAGGATTAATAACATCTATAAATACAGTGAATATTATGGAAAATGTTATTATTATTCTTTTTTAATTGTTATTAGAATTAAAATCTATGTATATTTTATAGATTCTTATATAAAGTGAACAAAAGAAGAAAAGATAAGATATAAATAACATATACCCAAAACAAGTGAGATTTTTACAAGACATTTTATGTTTTAAGTTTATATAAAAATTCAAGTCGGGTTCAAGAAGGAACACAACATATTTCTTGATCACTACTACTTTGATGAAGCTTCTATATACTCACTCTTTGATCTAGTATTGCTAATTGTGCTACAAAATGTCAATATTATCTGATCTTGGCCAATTATTTATTTTTTGTGATTAATGTTATTTATATATTGTATTGAGCTATAATTATTTTTGGTTTGTGATTTTCCATCCTAAAAATAATTTTTTACACGTTATACCTCCAAATAAGGATAATATTATAATTATATTGTTACTCCTATATAAAATTATTTTGTGTTGTGGTTGTGATTCACTAGAAATGGAATCTTCTAATTGGGTTATGCCTCCCCTTTAGAATTCATGTCTAATAGTGAATATTATACATTTCGTAGTGCGGATGAGGGATGAGAGTATATTTAAGATTATTTTTATCTAAAATATTTTGAAAATTACGTGTGTAATTTATTTATTTATTATAGATCTTGCATGTGCATGTTTATATTTATTTATCTTTAAATTTTTAAAGATACTCTACTCACCCACTCCCCTCACTAGTATTTTAACCATATTACTATCTAGGACTAACAATAAAAACTAATATTTTATTCCAACATATCCATGGGGACATATTATAACATTTATTTATAACATTACATTAACTATATTTCTTCTTGAGGTTCCAATATGGATTTATTCTATTTATACAATGTCCCATTTCGAGACATATAACTTATTTTCCAAAATTAAGAAGGTATTTATAAAATCTCTTCCATTATGGTTAATATATAGGGTGTAAAATGTTTCCATCATATATTATCTCATATATATGTCATATCAACCTATCTTATTTATTTAAAATTTAAAATAAATGATTCAAATTCGGAATTATTATAATATACCTGATTGTTTTGTCAAGAGGTTTAGTGAATTTCGTTGAGAAAAAAATTATCGTTGGATCTCCCATCCATTTTATATCATTATTAATATATTTTGGATAGTTTGATATATTTTCATATTCAATCATTTATAGTAAATAGTTGTTAGAGGAATTAATATATTTTCTTATACCCAATCCTAATTAAAAATTATATTTTTTGAATCAAAATTGTAATATGGAATGCAATACCTTTAAAATGTTTCTCATTCAAAAGTTCAAGAAATTCAATGTAATTTTAGTGAATTAATAGAATTATGACTTTTATGTAAACCATTCTTTGAAACTATAATAAAAATATAAATTTAGTATGACCTAGGAATATGTTTTTTGAACACCTTTACATAATAATTCAATAGTTTCTATTTTTAATGGTTTCATCACTATCATCATAGATTAATTCATCAAGATGATCCCATATCTCATAATAAATATTTTAATCATTCTTAGATCTTGAAATTTTTATTATTTTACCATGCCAAATCCAATGTGTGCAACTATGACTAAAACCAAAGAAAATAAAATGTACTTTGATTTCACTAGGCCCAAATTTTATAATAATAAAATTGTTTATTTATGGATAGATACCCATGTATTTTTAATTCATGAATTCATTTATAAAATTCTAAGGGATCATCAACCCCATTATAATATTTTTCACCAGTTATCCATGTATTTATCCAATTATTATTCATTAGTTACAAAAAACCAAAATCCGAAATTCAATAAATGAATGTATTAGATAAAATAAAATTATATATATATATATATATAAATAGATAAATTTAGAGTACATAAACATATAAATATATAAGTAAGAGAATATAATTTATAAAAATTTATATAAAAAGATTCCAAAATAATATAATAAACTAATCATATTTTAATAAACATTTATTTAACCAAACAATAATCTAATAATCAAACAGAAAAATAAATAAATAAATACCTTATAAACACTTATATATACATGTAATCATGTTGACAGATAAATATTTATATAATCATTTAATCATGTGTTCATATCTGAAAAATAAAACAATATAAATTTATAAACATTTTTTCAAGACAAACAATTATATAATATAATCATGAATATAATAAATAAATTTATAAAATATAATTAATTAATAATATGTATATATCTATAATAAATAATAAAATAAAATTTCATAATCATAAAATTTCAATAAATCATCTAAACATACAAATTAAAATATAAACTCATGAAAATTGATATGAATACAATTGATTCATGAGCTAGAGTAGAAGAACTATGGAAAACCAATGCCTTTTCACACATAATGAAAGAATGAAATAAAAAATCGAGATCAACGATTGATAATGGTAGAACTCAGTTGACATATGTGGAGTGTGTTAGAGGTCAGTGGTATATGGCCAATGAAAATATAATGAGGACCAAGTATATGGACCTTGGTCAAGGTAGGATGAAAGCTACACAATTTGGAGGAATGTGGCCTGGAAAATAATAGGGAGGGTGTTTGTGAGTCATGGATATTTAGATTTTATAAATTAGGGATTGATATAATGATGAGAAAATAAATATTCATGTGATTTAATTTTATTAAATAGATTTTAAATTTTTTTATAATATAACTAATGTTATAGAACACATTTTTTTACAATGATCATTTTATAATCGATGGTAATTTTTTAGTACAATTATATAAGAAAATTGAAACTAAAACATAGTTTTTAACATATGTTTCATAATAATAAATATTAAAAACAACTCTTTAACTAATGTTATATAATAAAAAATTTTAAAAGTACATTTTAATGTCAATTATTAGATATCCAATTTTAAAAAAGAATTATAAATGGATTTAACATATATTATATTAACAAAATATGTTAAAAAATTTATTCAAAAATGGTTATATAATAATAGATTTGAAAACATCATCACTAAATCCACCTTTTCATCTAGTGTGAAGTAACCTTGGGTCAAAGGGTTTTAATGAGAGGGAGAGAAGAAAATTTAAATTCCATGGGAGAGGCCTATGACTTCTAGGAGAGTAGTGAGCCTGATCAAGGAAAAAAATGGATTAAAAGTTATAAAGTGAAATAAAAAATATATATATTAAATGGGTAATTTTCCATATCCCAATGAGTACCCTCTAGAAGGCCATTGAGTACCCAGTTGAACTCCAAAAGGAATACCACCCTAGAAACACTATTATATTCCTAGTAGCTATCACCGAGTACATGATGTCATAGGTTCCCAAGAACAACACTCCTATTTCTATTTCTAAAAACACATAAATTAATTTATTCCTTTGAAATCAAGAGATGTTATATGAGGTAAACATGTATATATTTCACATTAACTCTATATTCATAACATTACATCTCACAAATATTTACATAATCCAAAACCACAAAATTTTAGTGTTTTTGGAGATTAATAACACAAAAAAAACAATTTTAAAATACTTGTGAACATTTCTATATAATTTCACCATACTATAATTCCTTCTATACATCTCATATGTTATATTCATCTTGAAAAAATAGGGAATTGGAAAATATAAGAAGGCTTAACCTCAAAAACTCACTAATGGAAAACATATGAAAATTTCATCAGGGGTTTGACTAATAAGAATGCTAGAAAACACGATCCTGGGAGAAATATATTATTAAATAGAACATTGAATGGTAAAATTTTTCCATTAGTAAAAATATAATAACATGTAATTTTAAATGATTAAGAATATACCATATAATAAGAGTGCATAATCACGAGATAATAATTATAACCTTTGGATAAGAACATTATAATATAATATAGGTATGTGGTGTATATATAATCACATGAAATAAAAAAATAGTGAACGTAGCTAGTCGAATCACGTCCATGCTCAATATAGTGAACATAAAAAAATCTACATACTTCTTGTTATAAATACTATAATAGTGTGTATGCAATATGTTGTGATCATATTAATAATGCTCACACCTCATGTTGTAAACACACCAATAATATAAACGCTTTATGATTTGAATATAACATTAATATAGATGCTTAATGTTATAAAAATAACAATAATGTACATGTAACATGTAATGAAAATAGTAATAATGTGCATGTATTATGTTGTGAACAAGACAATAATGTACATGCTTCATGTTGTTAACACTATAAAATATTTGGAA
Source organism: Viscum album (assembly GCA_963277665.1). Classification (NCBI taxonomy): domain Eukaryota; kingdom Viridiplantae; phylum Streptophyta; class Magnoliopsida; order Santalales; family Viscaceae; genus Viscum; species Viscum album. The sequence goes on along the minus strand of OY728131.1, from coordinate 1,626,866,022 downwards.
CATACCTACAGAAATTTAGTAACATACAATATATTTGTTGGTATAAATGAGAAATTCCAACATATATCATGTTTTATTGGTTTTAAATTCTAATACCAACATTTATTTTTACCAACATATATATTTATTTTTATTAACTGTTTAATACGAACATATGTTTTACTAACATTTAAATTTGTTTCATTATCATATTAATATCAACATTTTTATCAACAAATGAATTTATGGGTATTAATTATTATTAAAAATATTTTTTTTTCAACATATAAATACGTTACTAGTATTTACTCACTACAAAAATATCATATAATATTATTTTTTTATCACTATCATTTAAAAATTTACTAAAAAATAATATTGATGTTAACAAAAAAATATTTTGATAAATATTAAGAATATGATGCACTCTATTTGAAACAAAATCAAACTAGTATTTTAAATTTGTTTTATTTGAAATAAATTATTATATGAGATTTTAAAAACCATTACCAAAAACTAAAAATAAACATAATGACTCTCATATAACAGTGAATCATTTAAATAAAATGTAATAAAGAAAAAAATAAAAAGAAAAATGAAAACAGGTTCTACCTTTCACTTTCTTCCCACGTCTCCCCTCTTTCCAGGTCACCTCCTGATCTTCTTCACCCACACAATAGTGATCCCTACCTGCACTCACACTCATATTTCATCACTGTTGACCACACCCACATCTTTGTCCCTTATTATCTACAATTTCTCACAACATCATCTACTAATGTTCGATTGCATTTTTCCTCATTCAACTATATAGAGGATGTATATGGAGGGGTATGGACGAAAACTGATTTCAGATTCATTAAGTCGATGTTTGGGCATCAGGTAAGAACATATAATATTAAAGTTTTAAGAATCTAAAATCATATTTATTTTATTTTTAAATTGATTTCTAGGTGGGGTTTCAGTGAGATTCTTATGAAACAAGATTTCTTATTCGGGTTCTTGCATTTTTAGGTGATTTTAGAATTATAATTACATACTTCTCTCTGGAAAATAATTTGATCACAACATTGAATCATGTTCATGTGGATCATATTCATCCACCTTCTAATACCCCTACTATAATTATGCTCCCTTATAAAACTTTTATGATGAATCTTGGAAGCATTGTTTTTATTGGTCATGGCCATCATGGAAAGGTAGGAAAGTTGATCTTGGTCAGTTTAGAGAGGGGGAAACTATTCTGTTGCATAATTATAGAGGAACTGGACAAGAAAATATATAGTAAAAAACATGTTTTTAAATGTAATTGAAACTTTTCAATCTATCATGTTAGATTTCATTTCACAGATACCTAATAATAAATGCTCATGTAAAACATTCTCTGGGCACATAAAACATGATTTATTTCCTGATAAATAATTTTTAGGATAGTCATACCCACTATCCACCTATCAAAAATTACAAAGAAAACATGTGATAATAGTGGAGCCACATTACCTGAATTTCGTAGAAACTTATCACTGTAAGGATTTTTCCAGTAAGCTACGAATCCTGAGTGATTTGATAAGAGTGAAACAAAACTCTTGAGAAAAATAGTGTATCACATATGGTGCATAAAAATAAATGATGAATGATTTTCAACAAACACCTTTATGTTGTTCTTCCATTCTGTTTAGTTGAAATTTGATATCAAAACTGGTGGGAAGATTAACTATTGAATTATTCCTTATAGAATTTATACTTCCATAAAATTCGCAAGGTTTTTTTCCATAACAACATGCCTGATATGAAATTAAAGCTTCAAGTAATAGTTGAAGAAACTAGTTGCAGAATATAAATTATATTTCTTAGAACAATCATGAACAACTAGATATATAGTGGGTTAACTAGTTCTTACCAAGGATACGGAGGAATGTTACCCAGAAGCATCAACTAGAAGTTTAGGACTCTAGAAGATCTGGTCACCATTAAAAATATACAAAGTCGAGGAAAAACCCTTTAGAGAAAGCTCAATAAATTTTAAATAGAAGTGTTTTGGATGTTCATATATATGGAAGGAAAAATTAAAATGTGTTCAATCAGCAATGGATTGATTCCATGGAAGAGTTGAAAACCAAGAATCACTCCACTCTAAATGTGTATAATCACCCCTAAGATGAATTGAACATTGTCCACTTCTCTATAATGAAAATCAATTCATAAATAGATGGGGTTGTTGATGAGATTGAGGCTGTCCATATAAATGATTATCTAGAAACATTTGGGCCAGCCCTAGAAGCCCAAGTCCTCAAATTTACTACCTTTGGGATAATATGATACTAGTGCCCTATGCCAGTACTTTAACAAGATCATCCCATTCTTCAGAAGACACAAAATCCTTATGAATTTCCAATCTAGTACCCACTGAGTTTTACTAGTATGGAGAAAATGATGTTTATACAGACAATGATAACATGCTTTATCCTTATAGTGGCATGATATACATATAACTCTTTATTATTGATCAACAAATAATCAATAAAGGTACACCTTCTGATTAATTTTTTGATTATTTTCTAAAATGAAATTTTCTATGGTAGGATGGGAATAATTATCCCATGTTTTTGATACCATGGAACTTAATGTTCAATCAATTTTTTTACTTATCCTGGTGAGGCAAGCAAAAGAGTAAAATCTGGGAAAACATATTAGAAGTGTAAAAATGTGAAATTTCTATCATGATTTCCCAATTCTAGGCTGTAAATGTTGAGAGAATGCCTCCATTCTAAATTTCATCACTCATAGATAAAAATACAATGATAGTCATCATAAAAGTGATGAACCCATTCTAAATAGTAGTTTTAATGCTGATATATTGGTCACTTTGAAAAGAACATAAATTTTTATACATAAAACTTTCTTATTGCACAAATTCTTTAATATTGAATTGGGGAAAGGACCCCATGATGTTGAATGGGTGATTTATTGAAATCTAAATTATCCTAGATCCATTTTAAGTCGCATTATAGGTATGAATTCATTTTAAATGAAATAAAATGTTTTCATTCATTAATTTTTAGTAAAAAATACAACCCACATTGAATTTTTACATAATTAATTAAAGAATATTGAATGTTTAACACATGAATAGACCATAAAGAATATAATTTTAAGGGGATTCATTCATTATTTTGTGAACACTGTTTCTCCATTTTGTATATGATTATAATTCATTTATTGATTTGGTGTTTGGAATGCAACAATTTTGTATCTTTTCTCGATTAATTTATGATTCCCATTTCGTATGACATGAAAATTTATTATATTCATTTTTTTATATTAATTATTTAGTATACTATTGAATTTTATATTATGAGTCTATAATTATAAGTATTTTTACAATGCATTCCTTGTGTTCAATGATTAAAAAGACGAACCTTAGATAAAAATTTATATTTATATTGAATTTTATTTATACATTGAACATAAAAATGATATATTTATGTGATTATAAACTAAGAGTTTTTTAAGTTAATGATGTCATCATTTATTTTAGTATTTAAAATTTATTAATCAATATGTAAGTTTAAATTCAGTTTCTTTGTTATTATATAGTTATGAATTTTTTAATTGGTGAAAAATTTATGTTCTTATATTTTCATTGATTAATTTATTTATGTTTTGTATTAAAGATTGAATAAATTTCATAATTATCATAAATTTCCACAGAATGTAATGTTTCAAGCTTTCCTTTTGGAACTGCACATAAAAAACTAGTTAGGGTTTGTGAATCCCTCTTTCAATGGTTAAATATTTGACATCCAATATTTTTGAAAGAACAAAACTCTGTTCAAAAACACAGCAGATGATCAGATTATTTGAAACAAAGGATATCCAAATACTTTTTATACATGTGACTTACATAAAAGTTGTTAATATGTGTTACTTGTATAATAGTTGCATAATAGTTAAGGATATGTAGATCCTTTGTATATCTTTTACTTGTATAATAGTTTTCCTTACTATTTCTCAACATATACTATCATATTCTAGAAGTTGTTAATATGTGTGACTTTCATAATATTTCTCCATATTATTCCTTCTTATTAGTTTTATTCTCATTCTTTGGGGATTCCTTTATTCCTTAGTTTATGATAGTTGACATGTATTATCTACACTTTTTGACTAAATATAACAAAAAATCAATGGATAGATAATATGATAGATAAACTATTATCATACTTTAACAATTCCACAATCCAAATTAGAGTATAACCTCTAACAATTTTATATAGCGTAGAATACCAATTTTACATGAAAAGAATATATAAAATGTTAAAAAAAATTAAGTCATCCTATCTCACTTCATTATTGTTTATTTCATTGATGGGTGTTTCTTCTTCTGGGGTGAGTTCCTATACAATTTACTTGAGGACTAGATCATTATCACATGTTTACACAATATTAAATATTATGTTCTTTCATCTATAGTTTAATTCTCTATTAAAAACAGATTTAAAGAAATGAGTTTCAATCTATTTCATTTATTGAGTAAATATCTTTACATCAACATTGTTAGAAATAGTTTCTTATTTCAAACATACCAAGACAACTTCCATACTTTAAAAATATAAAGATATAATAATTCTAATAATTAAATAAAGATATACAATTTAGTGATTCAGTTTTGTTATATGTGTCAATTATTATTTACTCTTTCATTTCTTTCCCTTTATATATTTCACCTAATTAATGTTTTTAATAACTATAATTTATGACTGGGTCTATGAGAATTTTTAGGTAAATGATTATGTCATGAAAATGAACTAGTTGGGCACTAATTGACAATAACACTGTAGGTGGTGTGTTATAAAGAAAACTGAATGGGTTGTGTGGATCATGAGAGTTGGGAGGCCACATCCGTGACCTTGGGATAATTATCTCTAAAGGGGTAGGCCCTATTTGGGGTTCCACTGTGGCCAATTCATCGAGCATTTCCCATTTAAAGTGATGCCAGAGAATCATCACTGTCCAATTGGGGGCCTTATAAGGATCTCTTCCATCTGATTAGATGTTTGATTTAGGGTTCTTTGCCTAGAGCTGAGTATTGTTGAGGGGAAACTAGTAACTAATGTTCAATGTGGTGATTGAGACAAGTTATTGATCATTATGAAGTGAACAGATTTTGAATTTAGAAGAAAAAGACTGATTGGTAGTGCATCATGTAAAAGAGTTTCAAATATCTTTATATTTTATGAACATGAGTTGTTGAGGAGTTTCTGAGCTTGTCTTTGAGAGAGTACACGTGTTCAGTCCATAATAATCACTGATTTGAAGAAGCTTTATAAAGAATGAACCAATGGTTATGATCCAACATCGTGCAAAGTAAGTTCCCATTCTAGAGAGAGATTGTTGGTCACACATTCGAAAGACTTCCAATCCCAATATTTGTGAATATATTATTCTTTATTTAAGCTCTTTGTTCTTATTTTATAGGTCTCTACTATATATTTCTAGTATCCTGTCAATCAGCAAGGGAATTATTTGCTTCTCTAGTCCTTGGATATTTTCATTTTTTTAGAATTCTTATGAGTATTTTTTTTGGTTTTAGGATTAGTAATAAATTTTTTTACAACTATTTTATACTTATTTTATTGTTTTTTCTTCAAATTAATGTTTTTTGGGAATTTTATTTTAGTATATCTAATATATTTAGATACATTTAATCTGGATTCTATAATATATTTTCCTTCATGATTTTTGTATGAAATCCTCTAAACTGGATAATTGTCTAGGCTCTGAGGACTCCTGAATCAAGTCTACTTCTGGGGTTTCTGATAAACATACCACGAATACAAAAGGCCAAATATAAAAATGATCTATATTTCATTTTTTCTGATAAAACTAATGTGTATACTAAATCATTTCATCATATCCTTCATATGTCTTATCCATGACAAATATGTTCATTAGATCATTTTTCCAATTTTAATTAATGAACCATATTATGTTTTTAACTTTTCATTAATTACTTGGGTTTATAATATTTATTTATATTTATTTGATATAAATTTATATAATTATGACAATTTGGTTCTTTACTTTTACTCCTGAAGTATTATGTACGCACTAAAATATTTTTTAGTGTTCACCGTATTTGAGTGGGATTTTAAAGAACAAATTGATAAGCATTTTAAATCCACAAGAAGAAATTTATTCACTCGTTTCCACTAGAACCAAATGTATATCTACATATTGGTTATGCCGATGTTTGTTTTTCATGTTATGAGAGGATTATATTTATTCCATATTCTCTATGATGATTGATTTTTTTTTTCAAATTGATCAGACAATGTTTGTTAGTTTTGGTCTTGCGAAAGTGAGAGATTGATATTGTTACGAGAGGTTAGAGTTGAAATTTTAAGGCAGTTTAATTTTCCTTAAAAGCTTTTCATCTTGGTTATGTATTCTATTTTTCTTTTTACACCTATGTTGATGCAAATATTCAAGATTAAAAAAAAGAATATTGATCATATTGATGAAATTTTTGATTGTATGGGTTAGAAAACTTTTAAGGTAAAACTTCTTTTGCATAGAAAATTTATGATGGGATTGGTGGATTTTCTTATGGAAGAAGTGATCTTTTTTTCTTCTATAGGTAACATACACAATTGATTAATTTCATGATCTGTATGATCTGGATATATATTTTAGTTGGCTGGTTCATTCTTATATTGATCATCAGGTGGATGAAAAAATAGCTAACATAAATACCTTTTCAATAATGGTTTTCCTCACACCAATTGTGGAAAATTTTGAATTGTACTTATGTTAAAAAGTTTAAAAAAATGTGGTGTTTTGATTATGAAAACACACTCAAATTATCAGTCATTACCAATAAGCATTATAGAAACATTTGTGTAGACGAAAATGTCATAATTGGAACATACCTATAGAGGTGATCATGTTATGAATGGTTTGAGAAACCATGGAGGCATCCCGATCGATCATTAATTAATATCCCTTAGCATTGATCATCTTCACGTTGTCCTCTTTCCTCATCTCACAATCTAATATGGAACTTCCACTACATGGGGAGGTACTATTGAACAATTTCAGAAATATTATTTAAGCCTTTATGTGGTGTTTAGTGACCATGGAAGAAGAATATTCATCAAGGGATATTGTATATATATAATATCAAAGTGAAATAGCCCAATGTTCCTTGTATTTCTTCAAGACACAAAGAGACCCTAAGCCCCCATTCCTCTACTACTTCTTGTAGAACATCTCACCACGTTGTGTGAACATATTTTATTCTATATCTATCAAACTTAAAATTTTCCTTTCGTTCTCGTCTAGGGTTGTGAGTGTAGATTAGAGCGCAGAAGATAATTCATGAAATCTATAGCTCTCTATCCACTATAGGTATGGGTGCTTTTTCATCTCCATAATCCAATCAATGTACTTATGTTTAAATATTATTATTTTCTATAAATAAATTTGTTTTATATACATATATTTTTTCATTAAATATTTTTTCGATTCAATTTACTAATGTATGAATCACAAGTTTATTCATTTTTCTATATCTTATGATTTTTTTTCAATGGTTAGATAATCCTCTTTTTGTGGTCACAAGGTGGTATTTTTGAAGATGGATTTTTTGGCATCTAATGTGATTGGTAATCTTTTACACTACTTGTTTGGATTAACAGTTTGTGAAAAACAAAACATTTTAAGTTAATAGTTTAGTTTTTGTCGGTTAAAGTATAATAGACTATGTTTTTATCAATCAGTCCATAAATGATGTTTTTTCAACTAGAGATGGCTCACAATTCTTGGGAAAAATATGGTTTGCTTTTGATCACTAGTCCCTAGTGTGTGGAATAGATGGGTTGGAGCTGGCCCACTAGTCCTGGGTTTTGGAAGGGTTGTTAGTGCTCACTGGTCCCTAGTGTGACATGGATGGGCTGCTGTTGGCTTTCTATCATGGATAAGATACTATAGGATCACTGGTCCTGGGGAATGGATGGGTTGTTGGTCCCTACTACTGGCATAGATGGGCTGTTGCTGCTGAGGGTGATGGATTTTGTTGGGGTGATGGATCCTATTTGGGGATGAATTTTGTATTGATTTATTTTGTACTAAATTTTATTATTAATATAATTATTATTTTTTCTAATTTTAAACATGGGTGAAAATATTTTTCCCTTTAATAATTCAAACAAATGAATTATATATGATAAATTAATAAACATAATTTTAAATTTTAGTAGAAATTAAAAATTATAATATTTATTTAAATGTAATTTAATAATATATGTTATATATTGGTAATATTATTACTAATAAAAAAAATTTCATAAGAATCAGTTGCTATATATTTTAACCAACATATATATTATTTTTTTGAATTATTATAATTATAACATATTGATTTTATTTGTTGTAAAAAATTTAGATATAGATTTTTTCCCACAGTATAGTAAGAGGGAAATATATGTTTGTAAAATGTTTTACCAACAAAAAATATACTTTCACCCACAGATATGACCCTATTGGAAAAATTGAAATATTTTTTATATAACATAACAATAATGTACGCACTTTATCCTTATCTTCTGAGATATTGAACCTTAACCAATGCTTTGGATGGATATAAAGGACCCAAAAGTTAATATAATGATAATAATTATTCATATGTTCCACTAAAAATAAATCTTATATCAAATCATGAATAAACAAGGGAAATAAAATGGGTTTCATTAAATTTCTTAATGGTATAACATAAAATGACCTTAATAGTTTGATCGATGGATACAAAAAATTAAATCAACCAAAATTATTATTTCACAAGTGAATTTAGAGGTTGTTTCATGAAAATTTACTCCAAAGGAGATAAATATTTTTTTTATAGAGAATAAAATGGAAAATAAATTGAAAAAATTGATTTTAAAAAACATTTTTAAGATTATCATAATAAGAAGAAGTTACGGGTCAATTTGAAAAGTTTATTTCATAAAGTTAGAATGAAAAAACATTCAAACACTTTATTAAATGAATTAAAATTATTTATCATCGATATATAAAAATGGATTTTTTAACTAAATGTGGGGCGGAATATAATACATACAATCATAAATTGAAAAACTTTTAATATTTTCAAATATATTTATTGAAACCTACATCGTAAAAAGGGTAACATTTTTCGTTGAAAAGTGGTGAAGAAAAATATGAATATAAAATGAGATAATAAATATTTTATTTCAAAATTTTAATGAAAAACATTTATGGAAATAAAAAATATAGACATGGAAGAAAATATCCCTTAAAGAGGAAGAGAATTATTTTTAAAAAAGTGTACATTACTAGGAAAATAATTCACAAAGGAAGAATATTGGAATAAAAATTTTATTTTATACAAAGTGAAAAAATCCTATAACAAAACCCTAGGGTTTACTATTCCAATCATATAGAAAATGTTTAATCATAGAACTTATAACCCAATGAAAGGGACTTGAGTTAACAAGAACCCTTATGACTTTGCTAACTTTCGAATAAAATGACATTGAATAAAACAACCATATATGGATCCAAAAATACATTTAATTTCACTATAATTATAATTTAAAGGAATACATGGGTAGTATATAAATCACAAAAAAATATTGTAAGTGGTGAATATGGAATATGTCTCAAAGAGGGAAAATTCTGATGAGAGAAGCCCTTATCACTTTAGTATTAAAGAAAATCAAAGAGTATAAAGTATGGCTATTGAAAATAAATTTAAAATAAAAAAAGAATCATTAATAATTATAATATATTCAATTAAAAAATATTTACACCATATACCCAAAAAATTGGTCTGAAATATGAAAACAAGTGTTAGTGAAGTGAAATTGAGATGAAAACCCTTATATTACATCTTGGATTCCATGAATATGATTTAACCTCATTTAAAATTTTAAAAAAATATCGTAATAAATAATTTCATAACAATATTAATATATTTTTAATTTTAAATAATTAATTTGTAATCATTATTCACATAGATAGTAGTTATTTATAGTTTATTTTCATCATCATATGTAAATACTTTTTATTAATTTTGAATAGGTTTCATAATGGGAATATCTATTCTCATTAATTTTTAAAAACTTAATCATTAAGATATCATTTAATTTAATTGGATATAATTCCCTTATTATTTATAGTGACCTAATATCATTTCCTAAGAGTTTTACTTATAAATCATGAATTTGAAATTGTTGATGACTGTTTTGAGGTAATTTATCGATATAAGACGATTAATTTACAATGATTATTGATTTTTGTGATATTCTTTTAAAACTATATTAATAGAATGTATTATTAATTAATATAACACATATTAATCAAATAAAATTTTATAACAAACTATAAAATGGATTTGGGAAACTGATGGACATCATCCACTGAGGCGGTAGTCAGCACATATGCACAAATGATGTTTTCATTTGCAAAATAGTGGATTTTGGGATTGATATTGATTTAATATTTAAAAAATATAAATTATATCATAAATATAATATTTTTTAATCAAATAAACTATTACAAGAAAACATGTGAGTAAGTGATAAAAAATTAAATATGTTGTACATGGAGGCGGTATTCTGCACAAACACATGAACAACATAGTCATTTTTCTAAGGAGATGGGAGGAAGGTAGTTGATGGTTATTCCATAAATATAATAATAATTAAGCAAAATAATAACAGTAATTTTATTATTTTAGTATTGTATAATATAATTTGAGGCAGATGATTAAGATTTAAAGAAATAAAAACGAAATATAAAGATTTGAGAATTTTTTCTGTACTACATGGAATAACTCCTTTGAAAATTAGATTAATCTACTAATGGATGAAATCATGAGGATAAATTGAAATATTTTAAGTTTCTAATTTTTTGGATGGATATAGTAATATTTTGGGTAAACTAAGGTGTTTATTTTGTTAGGAGAAGTGGGGTGGTGATAGGATACTTTTATAAATGAGAGTGACATTTTATAATAAGAGGTGCACTATTCAAAAGAAGTGTCTCCAAAAGTGTATAATAATGGATAGGGTATGAGTTAATTTTAAAAAATACCCAATGAAACCATTTTGAGAAATGTTTTTGACATGTTTTAGGTCTTTTACCTTTTATATTTAACCCTTTTACAATTTCAACTTTTAATGTGGCAACTAATTTTATCTAAGTAATTTCTTTATTATATCTAAAAAATGTCATTATTAAATATTTTGGATCTTATAAATACAAAAATGAAAACCATTTTATTATATATAATTTCTAAAGGTGATAAAAATTAATTCTAAAATAATAAATTTATAAGGTATTAAATTTTTTTAGAGAAACATATGAATTAAGTACTGAAATGTAAAATATTGGTTTATAGATTAAAAATTTTATTTTTATATGTTAAATGTTAATTACAAAATAATTTTTTCTTAATAAAAAGGTTTTTATAAAATTTTAATCCATTTTTCTATCCTAATGATATTATAAATTTTACAGTATTTGTAAGAAATGGTATTATCTATTATTCACCTAATAATCAATGTTTTTTTAAAAACTCTAAAAATTTCATCCTAATATAAAACATTCATGATAATTTAAAAAATTAATTTCATTTTTTCCAATTAAATTTATAAAATCTATGAATATATTTTTATATAGAAACATAAAATATAATGAAAAACATCTTTGATAGGAAAATGAATCTTTAATATATTATTTATTCTTGTTCTAATTTCCTTGTCAATAATTAAATTGGAGTTAAATGATTTTTTTATTTAACATCAAATTATAAATATTATTTAAAAAATGTGAATTTAATTTTTTATATAAAAAATTCACCCTGTTTTTGAAAATAATTCTATGAAAATAATCATTTTATCATTATCGTTGTAATTTTATTTAATCTAAATATAATATTATTATGCCTAAAAATTAAAATTACCTTATTAGTTGATTTAAAAAATAATAAATATATATATCTTTGTAATTTTATCTCATTTATTTTTCAAATTTGATAAAAAATAATTCTATTATAACTGTGCATAATTCATAAAAATTGTTTTATAAAAAATATACATTCTAGAACTAAAATGATTTTATTAATTTCCTCTTAAAAACTATTTTATGGAATATAATTTATTTTATTTTATATATTATTAATATATTTCATTAATATAATTATTTAATCGTATTATAATTAAATACATAGCTCATAAAAAATCAATTTTAGTAAACTATACTTTTACATATAAAATAAATTAATAAGTTATTTATCTATAATAATTGGTTTCTATCATTAATTTATTATTAAAAATGACTTTTTTTTATTTCTACATACGTTTCATAATTTTTTTATGCCAATTTATACTTTAAAATTAATTTGAAACCTTACAAAAATTATTTTTATCTTAATAAAAGGTGCCATGTTTTGTTTTAGTTTGGATTTGTATATGGAAATATATATTAAAAACAGTATTTATTGAAAGGTAAATTGATAATAAAATCTTATAGTGTTACTTTTAACTTCGAAAAAAATTATGTTATCAAGGTTTAAGTTATTACTCACTAATTAAGAATAGTAATATATATGACTAAGGATAATATTTCTAACCCTCTTTCATGTGTATGAAAATAATATTTATATTTTCATTTATTGTAGGAATATATTGATATTATCAATACTAAGTTGTATTCTCCTATGATACTTTCATTTCAACATATGATAATTTTTTAATCTATTATATAATTGGATCAACTTACAACCCTATTAATTCAACCATGGTTATCCATGATCAAATTCCAATGATGTTTCTTATGTAAGTAGTTATATTTTACTTTATAAACCCCTATTTAAATACATGATAATTATTCTTAAGAAACATGGTAACAAACTAGAGCATATACCCCAATATTTTCAAACCAATTTTATATTTATTCCCATTAATTATCTGTCATGTAAAGATTGAGTTAATACTAAACCAATATTTTTCATGGATGTTACCCCTAGGTGAATATGATTGAATTCCTGTATCCTCTTATTTTTATCTAGATATTGATTTAATTTCTATGTAACCAAAAACACTATACATTACCTAAACATCGAATTAATTCATGAATTTATGCATATACATAAATATTTCACCAATGATCCCCTTTTATAGCCCTTCAAAATAAGTAAAGATTTCTTTGTTGCAAACTGATATGCCTAGACCCAGACACATAGGCATAGGGATAAGAACACATAATTTAATTATTGGATTCGATACCAAGTGAGATGAACCATGATAAGAATGCATATATTTCACATTAATACAGTAATTTTAATATTACTTCTCACAAATATTCACACAATCCTAGACCCCAATGGTTTAGTGTCATTGTATATTATCCACATAAGTAACATATTTTAAAATACATACGGGCGGTTTTCTATAATCGCACCATAAGATACTTCCATATAGGCATATCATATGTTATACTAATCTTAATAACCTTGGAATAGGAAAACATATGAAGAGATAATGTTATCAGTAAGGTAAAAATGTTTCAACATGTTATCAAGGGTAAGATTAATTAGCATGTGAGAAAACATTAGCATTATTAAAATATCATATTAAAAATAATATAGAATAATAAGAGTATTAATTAGTTAATAATATTAGAACATGTAATTTCAAATGATTAAACACATACCATGGAATAAGATTATTCAATCATGTGACAATAATCATAATCCATGGATCATAACATAGGCATATTATATATATTTTTTACAAAAGCATAATCCCATGCAACCAAAAGATTGTGAAAATGTCTAACCACATCATGTCAATAATAAATCTTGTGATAATAATTATAATTTACACGCATGATGTTAATAACATAACATTGATGTTCCCACATCTTGTTGTGAACATAAAAATAACGTATATGCTTCAGTTTTTTAACAAAATCACAATGCACATGCTTTATGTTGTGAATATAATGATAATATGCATAAATAATGTTGTGAATGTAACTGTAATGTACATGATTAACATTATAAATATAATAATAATGATCAATATTCATGTTGGGAAAATAATAAAAACTCATCAGCATTATTTTGCGAACATAACAATAATGTACAAACTTTAGGTTTTGAACATAACAATAATGTGAGTTATTCATCCTTATCTCATGAGAAATGAAAACATAAGCAATGATTTAGAGGGATATATAAGACTCTAACTATCACATAAGGATAATCCTTTTACATTTGTGACACAAAAAATCCATCTTATATTAAATCAGGAAGAATCCGGGAAACAAATTGGGTTTTGTAACATTTCCAAATGGTATCACATAAAATGACCACAATAGTGAATCGTTACGCCAAATTATATATATTTTTGAGATATAAATTAAAATGGAATCAAAATCAAAAAAAGATATTTTTAAAAACAATTTTAACATTATTATAATAGGAATATGTTATGGGTCACTTTCAAAAGTACATTTTGATATATTAGAATAATTTTTTTTCTTGAAAAACTATTTGGAATAGAATCTCAATAATTGAGCCTTGAAAAAAAATTCATAAAAAAATTGTAGATAAAGATAAACCATATGATAATGAAATGAAAAAACATTAATATTTCGAAAAATATTTTTTGAAACTCACATAAAAAAGGGTAATAAATAATATTTTAAAAAATGGTAAATATAGATATTATTATCAAAAGAGATAACAAATATTTGATTTTAAAAATATGAAAGGAAAACATTTTTTAAAATAAATAATTTTAATATGGAAGAAAAATTCCTTTCATGGGGATGTGAATCATTATTAAAAAATTCATACTTTTATGTGAAATAAATTCATCAAAGAATAAACATTGAATCACAAAAAATTCTCCAAGATAATAAAAACAATTCATATAATAAAACCATTGTGTGGAATAGCCAAATAATAGAAGAAATAATTTCAAGATGAAATCTTATAACACAACGAAAGGGAGTTGAGAAAATAAAAACCATTAAGAAGTAACTTTTGAATCAAAAGACATTGAATGTGAAAACAATATATGGATATTAAAATCCATTTAATTTTTTGAATTATTGACCATTATTCTAATACTCAAACCTTACCTTAATAAAATTATGAAATTATCCCAAGGGCTCTAATTTAGTGTCCTAATTATTTAATAAATAATAAACCCCTCTGCAGATTCAAAAATTTAAATTTCCTCTCTCATTTCATGGAATTTTTTATTTAAAAATGTAATGAGAAAAGTAAAGTTCATTATAAATTCCCCACCATAGTTTATTATAAACAAAAGTGATCAGTATCAAATAATCTCTTAAGGATATAATACATCACATAAATTTATTTTACCATTATATAAAATTTCAAGGGAATATCCCAAACTCAAATAATTAACTCCAAAATACACAATTCCACAAGAATAAAAAAATTATAAGAAAATGGTATAACTTAATACCTAATGATTAAAAAAATATATCTTCAAAATTTTATAATTTAATATCAAAAAATGAATCCCATCAAATGCCATAATTCTAAAAACGTAAGGCTACCAACCAACATACATAATATATATAAAAACTATAAGACCATATGATAATAACTATTAAAATTTCTAAGGGTACATTTACATAAAAGAAACCTCCTCTCATAGTGTTTTCCACCATAATAATTACCTGTAATGTTCCTAAATTAATCCACCACTCTTTATAAGTCTATGGAAAATGTTTTTTTAGACAAACAAAATTTAAACTCTCATTTCCAAATTTCATTTCACATAAAACACTTGAACAAAACATTTCATATTATAATGAATTCAATTAACATCACTTTTTTTCTTTATATATAAGACTTCATTAAGAATATTTTTATTTATTTTTTCATTAAAAAAACACCATTTTTATAATTTTATATATTTTAAAACCATATATTCATCATGGTAAAAATAAACCCACATATCAAGTAAATTATAGTTACATGTTTCATTAGAAAAAAGAGCAATTAGAAATTAACAAGATGTTAAGATTATTGTGTCAAAATGAGACATGGTTTTCTTTAAATCAAAAATGGTATGATTTAATCCACATTAAAACTAAGTTTTGAATTCATATAATTTTGTATCAAGAAGAAGAAAAGACATGATCGAACACATTTTAATTAATATCATGAAAAATATATATTAAAAAATAATTATAAAAGTTGTCTTGGATCATTTATATTAAAATTATGTATAATTAATTAGAAACATGATTTAATATTTATGAAATTATAATGAATTGAATAAGTATTCAAAGTAGTAGATCATATATCATAATACAAGATATTAATAGATAAAAGTAGAAAAATATCAATCAAATGGACCAATTGGTGATTCAGATTAACATAATCATTAATAATAATTGAATATAGGTAAATGGTATATATATATATATTAATGATGTTTCATTTAATACAAAAGTAAACTAAATTATAATTATAAGAAAAGAAAAGAACATAAAGCACAAAACAAAAATTTCTACCCTATAATGCTGATACAATGATATCCACTAATAAGGTATAAAAAATTAAAGAATGTGTGACCCAACTAAGATTTATCCTACTCCATCAATTATAAATATTCTATAATTATGGTACTCAAATAAACTCAACTATTACACTCATAATGCCTACCTGACTATATTGAAATCTTTGGTAACTTGTGCTTCCACTATAAAAATCTTCATGATTTCTTTTTATTGGTTATCAATCAAGTTTGTATCATACTAACTCATATATACCATCAATAATAACCATCTTGATAACTATATGTGAATAATGTTATCATTATTCAATGAACTATTACAACTTTGTGAAGACCATGACTTAAATAAAAAAATAGTACCCTAATATGACCACTGCAACACCCGGAGATACTCATGGTTTTTTAATAGTAGTATAAGTAACATGGTGTGTCTTGGGAGGTGTTTCCTCCTTTCTTTTATATTTAAATTTTAAGAAAATAAATTTTCTATGAATGAAATGAATTTTATACAAAATAATAACACATCCCATGTAAGATATACAATAAAAAAATCCTGAGAAACACATGGATATATTCCAAACATAATATTCAGTCTTAGACTCTGATACATATTGGAATTTGACCCATACTCAAAAGGATCATATGTACCAATATCAACTAATCTTTATATCCACTAGTACTTCTAGATACCTAAAAAATAGACCATGAATATGTATATCAACTAGAGTACACAAATTTGGTGTGAGAATCTATTACTCTATTTAAAATCATTAATATTTGAACTTATATTAAATACACATAGGGGTGTTATTCATATTGATTAAATCATTTATATAAATACAAAAAAATAGTTTTATAAAAAATTTCTAATAAATCCTAGAACAGATACACACAATTCAAATAAAATAATAAAAAAGGATATAACAAAATAAATCCATATAATTGGAGGGTTTATACTTGACCTAACTTCTTCAACCCAAGAAATTAGAATATGAGACATACAAGGCAAGTCATACATGATTCACATCCCAGAAATATAAATTCCAATAAAATACATGTATACATATGCACCCACATATATGAATAGATATGTGTATAATGATTCAGGATATAAAACCCATACCCATGTTAAAAGGGAATTTTCAAATGAGATATGGAAACCAAGTTTCCCATCCACATAATGTTTTATGTTTCATAATACTTTATAATGAAATAATTAATAGGAACATATGGGAAGAAATTTATGACCCTTCCATGCCTTCAATATTTTTATTTATAATGATCATGGAATAAAGGGTTATATATTTACTAACCTGTATATGCTTTAGACATATTCATTGATATAGAGTACCTACTCAAGATATATATATATATATATTTACACACACATACACACACAACACACATGGTATGGTAATGTAGTTATATTCTAAACCAGATAGAAAATAAATAAATATAGAATAAATCAAAGGTAAATTCTTGAAATTAATTTCATATAATGAAATCAAGTAAATAATCATCAATTAAAACACATCACAACTCTAGGACAAGAATATATTTCGAACCTTCTAATTCAATTCATCTGGTACATATGTCACGAGGTGTGTCTCAATTAAAGGTTCACTATTCTACTTCCAAAAAATGTACTAAGTATATCATGGGTAGCCACCAGTGTACATGAGTAATAAATAAATGAGTGATATAAGGTTACACATAATTAAAACATGATCATAGCAGCATAAGCATTGGGAAAATTAACTTGTGCTATAACCAAGATAATCAATTCTCTAACCCCAACATGGATTGTTACAATTATGCATTAATAGACGAATAAATTATATATCATGTATAGTATTGGTATCAATAAATATATACCCATATAAACCTAGATAAAGAGTTATATTTGGGTTAGTGATAAAATTATGGTACCCATTTAAAAGTAAAATTAGTTTCAATGTAGGTTTTCAATATTGGGATTTCTCTTTTAGGAAAACATACCATTGGGTTTGAATATTAACAAATTTACTTTGAACTCAATAATTTGAAAAAACAAAGTTTAAAAAATGTTCGAAATATAATTTTTTATGAATAACAATTAATTGATAATTTTTTTAAATATATGACAGGATCTAGAACATGATGAAATAAAAATATATTAATGTTTTCTAAATAATTATTATAATCTAGGATAGATCTAAATTAGTGAAACCAATTATTTTTAAGTGTAAAATAATTCATATTTAACTAAAATCAACCCATTAATGACATCTCCACTAATGAAACCCTTAACCATGGTTAATTGTGGTTCTTTGACTTATAAACCCTTGAGTTTAAAGTGGGATTCTATGATTTTGATAATATTATATGTTAAGGACCCAAGAAGAAATTCTTCAATATAATTATGATCATTATACTCATTCCTTCAAACATTCTTCAAAATAATGAGGAAATTTCCATATTTATTATAGGTATTTATGTGTTTAATATGAAATCATTTTGGTGATTAGGGGATATTAATTCCTTTCAAACATGTTTATACAAATAAATAAAAAAAATTAATTGTTGAAATTTTAGTTTGATGATCGATACTTTTAATTACATAATTATTTTTTAGTAAATTATTAATTCAGCTACAAGTAATTTTAAATTAAATTACTACAACCATGGGAGAGGCCTACAACTTCAATGAGAAAAGTGATCCCAATGTAAGGGAAAAATAGATTAAAAAAATTGTGAAATGATAAAAATGCCCATATTAAAAGGATGATTTGTCTTAGGTCCACTGATACGCAATAAAGGTCCATCATATCATGAACCCCTCCCCCAAATGGCACACCTCCTGGGAAATAAATGAATAGAGAAAAAATATTGTTCCCAAATACAAAATCTAATAGGCCATGGATTAGTGAGTATCAGTGAGTATATATCATTAACAAAAATCAAAGACATTATCCTCTAAAAATATCAGGATCGATAGATAAGAAGAGGAAACTAAAAAAATATCATAATAAATAAAACCTCTCAAAACATGCATGTAATTTCATACAATAGGAAAAAAATATAAAAAAGAACTATAAGAAGAAAATGAAAATCATCTATAGTAACCTCGATGACCAAATAACTTCTGAAAAACTCCATGAGCTAGTAATGTCCAACCCGATCCCCAAAATTATCTTACTGATATGAAAAAATTTATATATATTTAGGGAGATAATAACATGTATAATAATAAAGAACCTCTCTAAATGCTCTTAAGAAAAATTAATAAATCATAATAAAGCCTAGTAAAAAAGAAATGAAATTAGCTCATCACCTAATCTGGTATACAAAATTCCTGACCCCACCATTGAATAATCTCCATGTATTGCATTAATTTAACGACCCTAAATTTTATTAATGAAAATTAATCTTTATCTAATTAAATATATTATTATGTAAAATGGTTATATAGAATATGCACTACCTTGGTTTTATGTTTTTGGATTTTAAAATACTGTTAAGAATTTTTATTGTTGATAATATAGTCGTTGAACTGTGATTACATAATTAGAATAAATATAGGGCTTCAAAAAATTGAATTTACTCAAGAAAAAGGAATCGATGGCATCATTTAGTTGAATTTGTCCATATAGAGCCCATTTTTTAGTTCTCGGAAAGAGGTAGCATCACTGGGATTTTCTGTTGGCCAAGCCCAAGCCAAGCTTCAACACGTTAAGCTTGAATGAAACTGCCCATGGGAGAAGTGGAAGTTAATAGAGATTACCACCCGAGCGATGTTATCTGATCCACCCCAAGAGTATGTCACCATTACACACCTTACCCTTATGTATTTTTCATGTGTTATAAGGGTTTATGAATCTATATCCTAACACTATGATTATGTTCATTATGTTTGTATATAATAATGAATATACATTCATTTTATTATTGTTACTTTGTAAATGGTTTTTAAAGCATAAATAGTATTTTAAGTTAATATTAAATTAATAAATATATTTAGATGAATTAATGGATATTTGAATTAAATAACATTTTAATAAAATATTATTATGAAATTAATTTTTTTAAATATAAATGAACATATAATGTTTTTTGAATACAATTGAAATTTTTATTATGGTTTGAAATCTGTTTTTGTCAAAACCCAGGAATCTTTGATAAATGTTAGTTTTTATTTTAAAAGATAAAAATCAAATATTTAGAAAATTATTTATATAAAATGAATATCATTTTTGTAATCAGGACTTCTAAATCATCAAATGGTGAATTTTTCATAGTTTTTTGAGATAGTCGATATTTTGGTTGAAAATTAAATACCATTTAATATATAATTTGATTTATGACATCATAATGACCCAATAGTGATGTAAAAAAATCTTATAAAAGGGTTTTTTGGATAATATATGTTTTCCTTAAAATAATGTGATGTTAGATTTTTTTATTAATTTTTTGGTGCCTTAGTGGACCCTCCAAGACATATAAAACATTTTAACTTTTCAAAATGATTTCTTTGAGAGTGTGGAACACCTCCACATGATGAATCCTAATATTTTAATAAGTTAGGCCATTGGAATTATAAAATAATTTTTTCCAATTCCCTTTCACAAAACCATTGGAAAAAACCATGGGGGTTTGTGGGTTTGATTAGTTTTTTGTGTAGTGTCCAAAACATAAATAATAAAGAAATCCCTACACTTACTTATATATACCCATTCAGTATCCCAGTATTATTCACTCAAAACCTTTTTATCTCTACTGAAAACTTCCATCCTCTCTCTATAATCCTCGAAAGGCACCCCAATCTCCCCAGAAGCCTTCTCAAGTCTCTCTCAATCCTTTGGGATCACACTTCAATGTAATGGATTTCTTCCTTTCTAACTTTTTTCAAAATTAATTTATGTTGTTATACCATTTTATTTTCTATTAAAAATGTTTGGGTATAATTTTTCACCTCCCCCATACATCCCTCCTCATGTTAGAATGATCAGAGACCTCTTTATCTCTCATTAATGTCTTCAATGTACACTTGTTACCATGCCGAAATTCCATAAGAAATTTCTCACTCCTCATTCACATTCAAGAAATTATTTTATATTATGAATCTAAATTACATTAATTATGTTGGAATATTATGTTCCATGACCCCCTTACAGTTCATTTCACGTATAAATGATGAGATACCCCTTTCTCTCTCATGAAATCATTTTATGATTTTTATTTTTCATTGTTATGCTGCCGAAGTTACCCCAAACATTCCATGCCAAAATCATCGTGTAAGTGAATACCATACCCAAATCTCTATCAAGGGTATTCACCATTATACACATGTACATGTTGATTTAGGACTTACATTTATGTATTCCACTTCTCTTATTCATGTAATAAATTATGATGTTTAATGAATCGATGATATATGTGGCACACTATGAATGAAATGAAATGTCTGAAAAGGGTGCACCCAGTTAGTTCTCCAATGCATTGGGTAAAGATTAGTATCATGATATATCAAGTGAAATGAGGGATTAATCATGTTAATTAAAGTTAAATTAGGGTTTACTAATGATAATTCAAGTGGAATGAGGTTTTACTCATGCTCCATGTGAAATGAACCTTGGATTATGCTAATATCATGTTAAATGTTGTTGCCACATTTCAATGTTATGATAATCATTCTATATAATGCCTTTATGTTCATGTTTCCCTTATTCTCCATTGATATTACTATTTCCTAACATTTACTATATTTTTTATGTTATTCCTTGTTTACTCACTTATTGGGATTTATAGCTCACTCTTTTCTTATGCATGTCCTCAGGTTATCCCATGCAATGCTCTGTATGAAGGAATATTGAGGTCATGTAAAAGACATTTTCAATAAAGATGTGTATTTCATGTTTTAAGTTTTTATGTAATGTTCCTAATCCCTAAATACACTAGAAATATCAATCTTCTAGGTTTTATCAAGTTAAAATTTTATGTAATAAATTATGTTTATGTGTGAAATAATGAGATTGGTTGTTATAGTTGGTATCAGAGGATATGTTTAGTTATTATTGAGATTAGGATTAGAAAACCCTAGTGAATTCCATAGGGATAAAAATAAGTAAAATAAAAACATACCTAATTTTTTTGAATATATAGTATGTGTTTTATCAATAAAATACATCCTTGTCTACATACGAACAGGTTGAGGTGGATCTGGCCTAGAAGTTTCTAGGGGTAAAATCTGAAAATACCGCTTTGAGCTAGAATCGAATGAGAACTAGTGCATGAAAATAGGCATTGCAGGAATCTTGGTTATGAAACTCCTAGGGGATATTATTTGGTAAATTCACTATCATAGTATGAACCATTATTAAGGGAATAAAAAAATTCCCCTAAGAGTATATGTTGGTAAATAAATCATGGATAACAAAGATTGAACCCTTTAAATTCATAAGTTATGGAAATAAAAAGTAATATATAAGTTATCCATTTTTGCCTTTGTATTACCATTTATGTGTTACCCCTAACATTCCTTTTATTCTAACCAATGGCTGGTAATAGGAGGACTCAAGCTAACAACTGATGCGAAGATCAATGTGATGATTGTTCTAATGAGATGCCAAATCCAATAGAAGTGGAAATCATGAACTTTTTCATGATACTCTCTCTAGTAACTCATGTTTTTAATATAAACATGGGTCAAGCAGATGTTACAACCCCCCCCAGAAATAAAAATCTACAATTGAGATTTTAATGAGGCAAAGGCCTCCTACAATTAATGGATCATCTGATCCGTCAATCAGCGAACAATGGATCAACTCTATTGAAAAGATATTCTCCATCCTTCGATGTTCTGAACAAGAGAAGGTTCTTCTAGATTCTTATTATATGGAGGGTGAAGCTGATCAATGGTGTATATTGATAAAAAATATAAATCCTAATGAAGACATCTTGGCATTGGAATGTAAGGATTTCCAAAAAAAAATTTCAAAAAATATTTTCCTCGCACCCTCAAAATTAAGATAGAAAGGGACTTACTTTACCTTAAGAAAAAAAGATGATTAATCCATCAGAGAATACGAGGAAAAATTCAAAAGGCTTGCGTGATATGCCTCTGGCTTTGTCATTGCCATAAAATTCAAGGTTGACTACTTCTTTGGTGGGCTAAAACCTAGCCTATGGAAATCCCTAGCAATCCGTGACTTCAATAGCTATGAGGAAATTTTCTGATGTTCCCTCAAAGTCAAAATGGAGATCGGAGAATTTCAGGCGTATCATAGGGATAAGAAGTGGAAAGTGGAATTTAATTATGGTGGTCCGATGGATAAATCCAATCATTCTAAGAAATTCCAGCACTCCACTGGCCAAAGGTGCAGAAAGAAGCACCTTGGAAATTGCATGAAGTGGTTGAAAAAATGATTTAGTTGTGGAAGAGAAGGGCACCTGGCCATTAATTACCTAAAATAAAAAACCCACTACTGTGAAAAAGGAGATTAATGCTCCATTATAACCTAAATGAATTGTTCATTACTTAAACTACAAAGAACCAGGGCACTTTACAAACCAGTGTCCTAATCCAAGGGGTTTAGGAGGAAACCAATAACTTCCAAGGAAACAAGGGCAAGATTTTTCCATCACTACCAAACCCCCCCCCCCGAAAATGAAGTAGTGATGGGTATGATAGTTATTCATTCAATAATAGAGAATGTACTTTTTGATTCTTGTTCTACACATTCATTTATATCCCAAAAGTTTAGTAGAAAAATCCCCCCACCACCACAAATCTTGGAAGTAAAGATATCGGTAAGAATGGTAAATGGGGAATCATTGCATCCAATTAATATAACTCCTTCCCTGTCATAATATATGGATTGAACTTCCTGGAGAACCTCATCATACTCCCTATGGTGAAATTTTATGTAATTATTAGAATGGATTGTCTTTCCTTATATAGAGCCAACATAAATTGTCATGAGAGGGAAATATCTCTCCATATAGAGAATCGACCCCTGATTCTATACAAGCGCAAGGAGGAGGATGAATCTTATTTAACACCATCATCTCAAGGATGGATATTACTACCGTACGATCATGTGTATCTTTCTCAGATGATTGAGTCTAAGGAAGAAACCATCCTTGAAGACATGCCTATTATGAGGGAATTCGCTGAAGTGATTCCCGAGGAATTGTCTGGTCTTCCTTCAAGAAGTGATGTTGAATTCTAGATTGATATTATACCTAGGGAATTTCCAATATCCAAGACTCCATATAGAATAGATGTTGTGGATCTTGATGAGTTGAATAAATAACTACAAGACAATCTAGAAAAAGGGTTTATACACACAAGTGCTTCACCATGGGGTGCACCAGTCCTCTTTATCAAGAAGAAGGATGGGTCAATGCGCCTTTGCATTGAATATTAGGAGATCAAAAAAACATGATAAAGAAGAAGTATCCTCTGACATGAAATAATGAAATTTTAAATTAGATACTTGGAGTACAATACTTCTCCAAGGTGGATTTGTGGTCGGGATATTACAAAGTAAGTGTGATGATGGAGGATATCCCCAAGACTGCTTTTCGTACAAGATATGTGCACTATGAATTCATATTAATTACTTTCAGACACACTAATGCTCCAAAAATCTTCATGGACATGATGAATAGAGTCTTTAGAGATTATGTCCACAAATATTTGGTAGTCTTTATAGAATATATTCTAATATAACCCAAAACCAAGGAGTTGCATGAGGAGAATCTATGAACTATACTAGAGACCTTGCGAAAGGAGAAGCTATATGAAAAGTACGTAAAGTGTGATTTCTGGTTGAAGGAGTTCTCATTATTAGGTCATGTCATCATAATAAATGGGATATCTATGGATCCATCAAAGACAAATGCAATTGAGGGATAGATGAGGACAACATCGGTGATAAATATCCATATCTTCCTAGGGTTATCTGGATATTATTGCCGATTTGTGAGACATTTATCACGATTTTACAACTGTTACCAAGCTAACTAGGAAGGGAGTAATGTTTTCATGGAGTGATGAATGAGAAGATAGCTACATGGAGTTGAAAAGGAGGCTTATCACTACACTTGTGCTGACACTACCCACAAGCGAAGAACTTTTTTTGGTATTTAGTGATGCTTCTAAGAAGGGAATGGGATGTGTGTTGATGAAAAATGGAAAAGTAATTTCTTATTATTCAATTAAATTGAATGTTTATGATAAAAACTATCCAACACATGATCTGGATTTGTCTTTAGTTATCTTCACATTGAAAATTTGGAAACATTACCTATTTGGGGAGAACTGTGAAATATATACAGATCAAAAAAGCCTCAAGTATGTATTCACACATAAAGAGTTGAACATGAACCAATGAATATGGTTAGAGTTGATCAAAGACCATGAATTCCCAATTAATTATAACCCTAGGAAAATGAACAGGTGCCAAATGCTCTATGTAAAAAGGACCCAGAGATTCTATCATTGATGAGAATTGAAAAGGATCCAATCTTCTGAGATTCACGGAATATGGACATGTGAATCCTAAAGAAGGTAACATAATAAATCCTTTCACAAATGACTTCTCAACCATATCTTTTGGAAAAGTTAAAGAATGCTCAAAATTATGATTTGGGAATTTAGAAGAAAGTGGAAACTATCATAAAAGGGAAATCCTCAAATATTAATGTTAATGAAGAAGGAATTGTGAGATTTGGTCAAGACTTTATGTCTCATCATGTCTGGAGTTAAAGAAAGAACGTTTGGATGATGCATATAGTTCAAATTTATCCATTTACCCAGGAAACACAATGATGTATCAAGATATCAGAGAGAATTATTGGTGTGATAACATGAAGGGGGAGATCACTGGGTATACATCAAAGTTATTGGAATTTCAGCAAGTGAAGGATGAGAGGCATAAGTCTAAGGGGATGGTGTGACCATTACCCATACCAACATGGGAATGGGAAAACATCACCATGAACTTTGTCAGTGGGCTTCCGAATACATCCAAAGGAAATAATGAAATATGGGTTTTTTTGGATGGTCTTACAAAGAGTGAACACTTCATTGTAATATGGGAGGATTTATCATTGGATCAAATAAAATATATATATATCAAAGAAGTGGTAAAGTTGTATGGAGGACCAATATTGATTGTATTTTATTGAGATCAAAGATTCACCTCTATGTTTTGGAAGAGACTCCAACATGCTCTGAATACTGAGCCGAACTTTAGTACCACTGATCATCCTCAAACCAATAGATAATCTAAGTGGACTATCCAAAAACATGAGGATATGTTGAGAGCATTCTCAATTCACTTAAAAGGAGGATGAGATCAACATCTTCTTCTGGTTGAGTTCTCTTATAATAACATTTTCCACTCATGAATCCAAATGGATTTTTATGAATACCTTTATGGAAGAGGTGCAGAACACCAACATGTTGGGATGATGTTGGGGAGTGAAAAATCCTAGGTTCAGAAATGGTTGAATAAATAGTGGAGAAGGTTAAGACCATCCAACAACACATTAAAGCTTCTTAGAGTCGACAAAATAGATATGATGATAATCATCGATGAGACATAGAGTTTGATGTTAGAGACATGGTATTCCTCTAAATATCACTATGGAATAGAGTTATGCGATTTGGGAAGAAGGGAAATCTTAGTCCAATGTACACCAGCCCTTTTGAGATCCTTAATCACATTGGAGCAGTGGCTTATCGACTAACAATCCCACGGAAAATGTCTCATGTTCACGATGTATTCCA
This sequence comes from Viscum album, assembly GCA_963277665.1. NCBI lineage: Eukaryota > Viridiplantae > Streptophyta > Magnoliopsida > Santalales > Viscaceae > Viscum > Viscum album. The sequence continues at coordinate 1,626,838,677 of OY728131.1, read as the reverse complement.
GGTATCACTCTTGAGGAAGTACATACCAGACTAATCGCATTTACTCAATCTAGATGTGGTATCATTGGTGAATGACCTATCCTATGAAGAGAAGCCGGTGAAGATCATAGATTGTAGAGAAAAAGTTCTATGAAATAAGAAAAGTCCCCTCATTAAGGTGTTGTGGCGAAACCAAAATTTTTAAGAAGCAATGTGGGAATCATAGGAAGTGGTGATGAAGACTTACCCCCAAAAGTTTCAGTGTGGGAAAAGGAAATTTTGAGTGTGAAATTTTGTAAGGAGGGAAGATTGTAACAACCCAAACTTTTATTATTGAAATTTACTCTTAATAAAAATAAATGGATTATTATGTAAAATGGTTATATAACATATGCACTTCATGGGTTTTATGTTTTGGATTTTAAAATACAATTAATTTTTTTATAATTGCTAATATAGCCATTGAATAATGATCACATGATTTGTATAAATATAGGGCTTTAACAAATACAATTTACTCAAAGGAAGTGATGGCCTCATCTAGTATAATTTCTCTATATGAAGCCCATTTTTCGGAGCTTGAAAAGGAGGTAGTGTCACAATGATTTTCTTGACCATGCCCAAGCTGAGCTTCAATGTGTTAATATTGAACCGAACCACATACAGGAGAAGTGTAAGTTAATATAGATTACTGCCTGAACGACGTTATCTGAGCCACCCCAAGAGTCTGTCATCGTCGCACACTTTACCCTTAGGTCTTAAGTGGGTGTTATAAAGGGTTATGTAATAAGACCCTAGTGCAATGATTATGTGAATTATGTTTTTATATAATAAATAATATACATTAATTTTATTATTGTTACTTTGTAAATGGGTTTTGAAGAACAATTATTATTTTTAGATAATATTCAATTAAGAAATCTATTTTGCTGAATTAACAGATTTTTGAATTAAATAATATTTTAATAAAATATTATTACTAAATTAATTTTTATTTAATATAAATGACCATATAATTTTCTATGAATACAATTGAAATTTTTATTAAGGTTTGAATGCTGTTTTTTTCAAAACCGAAGAACTTTTGATAAATATCGGTTTTTATTTTAAAAGTAATAATTCAAATATTTAGAAAATTATTTATATTAAATTAATATCAATTTTTGGATTCAAGATGTCGAAATTATATAACAATTATTTTTTCATTATTTTCTAAGACAGTCTAATTTTTGGGTAAAAATTAAATGCCATTTAATATATAATGTGTTTTATGACCTCATAATAACACAATAGTGATTTAATAAAATACTATAAAAGAGATATTCTACCAATATATGTTTTACCTTTAAAATAATCTGATTTTAGATATTTTTGATTAATTTTGTGGTGCCTTAGTGAACCCTCCAAGACCTTTAAATCATTTTAACTTTTTAAAATGACTTCCTTGACCGTGTGACTCACCTCCACATAATAAAGCCTAATAGTTTAATAAAAAAGGACATTGGCCATATAAAATAATTTTTTCGACTCCCCTTTGGCTAAAAAAATGGAAAAATCCATGAGGTGTTTTTTGGTTTTGATTAGTTTAATGTGTAGTGTCCAAAACCTAAATAATAAAGAATTTCCTCTCCTTTCCAATATAAACCCACTCAATATCCCATTAATCTTCACTAAAAATCATTAGAGATCGACCAAGCTCTTCCATCATCTATATATAATCCTCCCAAGGTGCCCTAATCTCCCTAGAATCCTCTCTCAAGTCTCTCCCAAGCCTTTGGGATCACACTTCTGAGTAAGGGATTTATTATTTTCTCACGTTTTCCCAATTTTCGTTATGTTCTTATACCCTTTTATTTTGAATTAAAAATGTTGGGGTATGATTTATAACCTATCCCATACTTAAATAAATATTTTTTAATGATGAGAGACCTCTTTCTCTCTCATTAATTTCTCCCACGTACACCTGTTACCATACCAAAATTCCGTAAGAAATTTCTCTCTCCTCATTTACATTCAAGAAATTATTTTATATTATGCATTTAAATTCCATTAAATATGTTAGGATATTATGTTCCATGAACCCATAATTGTAAATTTAATTTATAAATGATTAGAGACCCATATCTCCCTCATCAACCCATTTTACAATTTCTATTTGATGTTGTTATACTGCCGAAGTTACACCAAAAATTCCATGCCAAAATAATCATGTAAGTGAATACCATACCAATATCTCTATCAAGGGTATTAAGCTTTATGAACAAGTACTTTTTTACTGAGGAAATAAATTTATGGATTCCAGGTCTCTTATTTGTGGAATAAATTACAATGTTTAATGAATCCACGATTTTTTTGGCACATTTATGCATAAAATGAAATGTTTATAAAGGGTGTGCCTTGATAGCACTCCAATGCATTGGGTAAATATTAGTATCATGATACATCAAGTGCAATGATGGTTTAATCCTAACAATTCATGTTCAATGATTTTTTACTCATGATAATTCAACTGGAATGAGGTTTTACTCATGCTCCATGTGCAATGAGCCTCGGCTCATGCTAATATCATGTTAAATGTTGTTTCCACATTTCCATATTATAATAATCATGCTATATCATGCCTTTATGTTTATGTTTATCCTATGATCCATTGATATTACTATTTATTAACATGTACTATATTATTCATGTTATTATTTTTTTAATCCCTTACCAGGATTTATAGATCACCCTTTTCTTATGCATGTTATCAGGTTATCCCATGCAATGTTAAGTACAATGGAATGTTGTGGTCATGTAAAAGAAGTTTTCAATAAAGATGTGTATTTCATGTTTTATTTTGTTTAGTAATGTCCTTAATACCCAAAGATACTATACCTATAAATCTTATATATTTTATCAAGTGAAAATTATTTGTAATAAATTATGTTTAAGTGTGAAATAAAGATCAGGGTTGTTATAATGAAAGTAATAATATAATTTATAACATAATATCAAATTAAGGAACCCTGTAAACACATCCCCACTAGTTTTTTACCACACACCAATGTTACACATCATAATCCATCTATATCTAATTGAAGAACATGCATAAAAGGAAACTATATAAAAACCTACACCTTGTGCATCACATAATCCCATCACCACCACCACCTCCAGACAATAACCCAATAGTTTTGGAGATCAAAAAAAGTTGTAAAACATGAAATCTACGTCATCCATTATAGATCACACTCAATATACATATAATAATCCATATAATACTATATCTCGAGGTAAATGTGTGTGAAATAACCAAAATACATGACATACGTCTACACACATATACATTAAGGTTACCATTCCAACATGTAATAATACTCCTAGGAGAAGAGAGAGAGTGAGAGGGGGAAGTCAACCATCCATCCTTACCAACTAGGAAGTGGGGAAACACACCAAGAGCATACATGGTGGTGGTATTCCTACCATCATGGGTGTGGTAGAATATGAAATAACATAATATATAGAATATATATAGATCAAAACCATTATAAGAGAAACTACAAAGCCTTAACTCAAATGAATCTATCACCTCTTGGAAACCCGATTTCCCCTAATAAAGAATGGATATTTAATAATCATATAAACATTTCAAATAGGATTTCATTTGATTCTTTTAATTAAATATTTCAAAATTCAATAATTATTATCCAATTATCCTGAGTCAATCATCAGAATCCCAATCCCACTAGTTAAATAAATTATAAATAATTACCATTAAATAATTCCATGTAATCTGTGACTCATCCAAGTCTTCTATAACAAACCCATAATCCAAAAATAACCAGATGTGTCATGTAGTAAGGAAAGGAATGTTGGAAACAATCTACCTAACCATGTAGCCTATAAAGAAGAATCTCACATCCAACAAGAAAATATGGATCTAGTTCAACAAATAATGGGACATTTTACCTTCAACCCACTATATTAGACCTGGTTAAATCTTTGAAAACACTATATATATCTCCATCCATCCTATAATTTTAGTCGCCAACTACTGCAAAAAACTTAGGCATCCCATCTAATTTTTCATCAAAAAACCATCCACCGTAGGCCCATATCATGTTGTATAGAAATATACCACATCTAGAGTAAACAAAAATTGTATAAAGAAATAAATAATAGTAAACTAGGAATAATGGTCATAAAACCAAGGAATCCAACATTTCTAAGAAAACATGCTTCCTCAACCATAAGAAATTATCTTTATTAAACAATAAATTTGTTTCTAACCTATATTAAACAATTTCTTTTAACATAGGTTATTACCACATGAAACAAAAAGATTCAACCATAAAAAACTAATTAATTTTTTAAATTAGATTCAATTATAGCATCATATTTCACTGATAATAAGTAAGAATAATAGAAATTAAGCATGCATATTTATTATTTTTGTTATCATTCATTTCCATCATTACATTCTATACAAAATTTCCATTCATATAAAACATGTCAAACAATAGTATAGACAAAATATAGCATACAATCAAGAAATTTAATAGGAAAACCATCAATATGGTGTAAACACATGTGAAATTTAATACCCAAAATCATTCCTTTCTTTAATATCGACTTAATATTCATTAGGAATAATTTCACCTTTACCCAAAAATATAAAGCATGATAGATTTAAAATTTCAATTTAGAATAAGGGGAGAAATGAGTCCCTACATGAATGTTTTCAAAATTATTTAAAAAATAACAGAAAAAAGTATAGATCTCCAATCATCTATTCCATAAGGAATCAATGGTCCATATAAATGAAACAAAAAAAACATGCCATCAAACATCAAATTCACTCAATGTGAAATGATGGATATAAATATATATATCATGAAAAGATATAATGGGAGAAAAGAAAACCTTATAGAAAATAAATCATAATATAAACAGTTAAAACTCACCAATTATCAATATGGATTGATCTCTAGAAGGAATGGTATGAATATGATCAAAGGTGTTTTAAAGGAATACTCAAAATACTCATGGGAACCTAGGATTTTAGATAAAATGTTGAGTGAAATAAAATTTTGAATGGGGTTTGGGAATTTATAGGGAAACTATAAATTAGAAGACAATAGTATAGAGACCTACACTACTATAAAAAGATGATGACACAAGATAAAACTATTATATAAGGAAATATATCACACTATATAACACCTTTTGGGAGCCATGAATGAGAAACATCGTGTTATCCACATTTCATATCCTATAAACTACAAAAAGGAAAATGACATAAGAGAAACCACTCCACCATAGAATTAGATTTACAAAGAATAAGGAAACCCCACAACTTATTTGTATGGCATAATGACCCCAAAAATGGTATAACCATCCAAAAATCCCCTCTCAAGATACAACACAACATCTCTAAATTTACATCACATCATCATCTCTTGACATGAATCCATGGTGTAGCACAAGTCTTCACACCATAATCATACTATGTAGCTCAAATTTTAGTATAATTATCATCTATCCTACAATCCTCTTCTAGGTACCTACAATACCTAAATCACATAAAGGAACATTTATATAGATCTATTCCCTTACATCAGTTACCTCTTAAAAAATTCTACCCCATTTGAATTACAGAAAAACCTGGAGGGAATGGAAGTAGAATGGTCATCCAATTAACCACCCTATGAGATTCCTATCAAGAACTACTCCAAAATTATATCATAAAAATCTCATTTATAAGAACTATGTGCAATAATATGTTGAACTAAAAACTAGGTTTAAAAATCTATACTAGATTAATACCTCTCAAATAGGAGAAAATCCTTAGACAATGAACTAAGGAAAAGGGAACTAACTCATAAGATTGATAAAGAGTATATAGAGACATGCATAACATATATAGACATTACATATTTTTTTTCAGAATATTTATTTCATTACACAAACACATTCCCAAATACCATATAAGTTTAGTGCCTTTGGAAATATGGAACCATAAACACTAGTCCATAACTAATATACATCTTCTCCCATAAAATTCTTTATAAATAGAGCCATTTATAGACACATCAAAAATAATACATTTATTCATAACCTTGGTAAATAAAACATAATAATGAGGGAGATCATATGCATAATAAGGGTAAAAATGGGATATATGTAAGAATAACACAGAATGTAAGGGTATGATAACATGAGAATAACAATTTAGAACCATAACCTGCATATCAAAGATCATAATGATGAGTGTTGGTGTAAATACTGGAAGTTAATAATGCATGAATAATAAGGTAATCAAATAACATGATCCATGAGAGCATAACATTGAAGTAAGACATGAATTTTTTCCCTACAAATAAGCATAGAAAATTATTTCCATGTTGGTCAAGGATCAATACCAAGGACATTATAGAAGAAAAATTCAATTACTATAGGGAGGGTAGGAGCCTATTGAGGGACTAGGGGAACCTTGGGAGGACTCTATAGATGAGAGTTTAGATTAAGTATGTGTTCCATGGTTATTGAGTGAATAAGAATGAGATCTTGGGTGGGATAGTATAGGAAAAGAGAGGGGAGATATTTATTATTTAAAAAACATATGTTTGGACTCTCTATAAGAAAGTAATCAAAACTAAAAACCATCCAATATTTTTTCCCATGGTTTTAGACAAATAAGAGTGATTTTAATTATTTTATAATTAAAATATATGAAATTATTAAAATATTACCCTTGGTTATGTGGAAGTGAGTCATGTTTTTAAAGAAATGATTTTAAAACCATCAAATATAATTTATGTTTTAGTGGATTGATAATGTCCTTATAAAATTAATCAAATAGCCTCAAAAATACATTACCTTAACGGTAAACATAGATTTGGGGGTATATAAGCTATAAATTATTCATTAAATATTCTTTGGTTTATTATGATGTCATAATAAACACCACATATTTATATTGTATTTAATTTTTACCCGAAAATTTGGTTATCTCAGAAAAGTATGAAAAAATCACTATTGAATAAATAAGATGTGATGGTTCCAAAAATAATATAATTTTTTTAAAAATAATTTTATGAGTATGTGAATTTTCACTTTTAAAAAAATAATCAACATTTATTGTGAAATATTGATTTTTTTGACAATAACAATTTTCAATCCCTTATAAAAAATTAAAATTGACTTAATAAAAATTATATTGTCATTTATATATAACAAACATCATTTAATTGTTTTATTTTATTAAAAAATAATTTATTTTTAAAATTCATGAATTCATAAAAAATGAATGTATTAATTGAATATTCATATTACAAATTTTTTTTTTACAAATATCATATCAAAATTAATATTATTTATAAATTAAAAACAATAAGAAGTAGATAAAACTATTATTATAATGAAAACACAATATAAATATTCATATTGTTAGGGTCTTTATATTTATACCTTTATTGCACCTACTAACTCTATAAGGTTAAGGTGTGTGAGGGTGAGATTTTATTGGGGTTATTCGATGTTCATAGTTTGGGTTGTGATCTAGATGAGCTTGAACTTCTATATTAAAAAGTATTTCTCATGTTTTAGAATCTAGATATCAGCCTTGTCTTGGTTGAAGGAGAATCCCAATGATTCTATCTACCTCCAAAGGATGGATAAGTGGTCTTGATTGGTTATGATCATACTGGTCGAGACCATCACCTCCTTTTTCTATGTCGATTGGATTTATCAAAACCCCATATTTAAAAAAAATCAAATGATCACTGTTCAATATCTATATTATTAAGGGTTATGATATATACCAATATTTTATATCTGATGGTATATAATAAAACTAATTAAGTGAATGTGTTTTCAATAACAATAATACACAACAGGACATTTAATTCAATCATAAAGGGAATTGTATTTATAATATTTTGAGTCATTATAATCTCCTCCTTCAAAAATTTCCCCCTTGATATTTTCAATTCACACACTGAAACATATGGGGGTAAGTCTGTTTCATCACCTCCTTATGTTTTCACATCACTTCTTCAAGCCATTGGTTTATCTATAGCACATTGAATAGGTTCATTGTCCAATTTAGTAGAACTTTTTCTCGACAATATAAAGTCTTCACTAGATGATCTTCATATGAAAGGTCATTCTTTAACGGTACCATATATAGATTTAGTAAATGTAAGGGGTTATGTATTTAATTCTTCTAGAGTGATACATGCAACATATAATTTACTTGATATGGGTTAGGTGGGAGTTCTAGTCAATAGTCCACCACTCTAATGTGGTCAAAGATCTCTAATGGACCAATGTATCTTGGACTAAACATTCCCTTCCCAAATCTCAAGACTTTCTTCTAAAGAGATATATGGAGGAATAACTTATCTATAACCTCAATATACATGTCTCATAAATGATTTTCATCATATATCATTTATCAAATTCCGGAATACCTAAAGTATTGTGGAATGGTCTTAACCTTTTCTCCAATTTCCCTAACCATTTTAGGACCAAAAAATCTACATTCACCAACTTCATCCCAGCATACATGTTTTCTGAACTTCTTCCTATAAATATAATTATGGGATCCATTTGGATGCTTAAGTTGAATCTATTATTTAATGATAACACGACCAAAAAAAATATTTTGTTCTCATCCTCCTTCCAAGTTCACCAATCATGCTCTAAACATGTCCTAGAGTATATAAATAGTTCACTCAGATTGACCATCAGTTTTATGGTGATAAGTCATACTAAAGTTTAACTTAATATTTAAATCATGTTTTAGTTTCTTTCAAAACATGGAGGTAAATATTAGATATCGATCAGATATAATCAGTAGTGGTGTTCCCTAAAAACCTCTCTACTTCTCTAACGTATATCCTTGCATATTGATTAAGTGAGAAGTCCTCTTGAATATTAGTGAAGTGAGTAGTCTTTATAAGATGATCCACCACAACCCATATAACATTATTTCCACATGGAATTTTCAAAAGACTAGTGTCAAAGAAAATGGTTGTTTTTTCATATTTCCAAATAGGTGTGGGTAATGGTTGTATCAAAAACCTGTATTTTTACCTTCCATCCTACAAATGATGACTTACAAGATGCCTTGATATATATTAAGTGGTCTAATTATCCGTATTATCGAAACAATAGTTCTCTTAGAAATATTTATACATATTTGTACTCCTTGGATGGATGGATAATGCAGAGGTATGTTCATCATCCAACAATTTCTTATTTAACCCATTATTTGATGATATGCATAGTCGTTACTGAAATCTTAAAACTCCTTCTTAATCAATTTTAAACTTTGAGGATTTCTATTTTTTATAGATTCTTACTTCTTCAAAATTTCCTCATCCTCTCTTGGATTATCCTTTATATTCTTCATAAGGGATGGTTGAGAACACATTTTTGATAATATTGATAATGTTCCTTCCTTTATGATAACCATGTCCATACTTTTCAAGTCTATGAATATCATATCCTTCACACTTCCCATCATTGATAAAATTACAAGATTCTTTCTACATAGAACATTTAATGATTCATTTTCTTTCCCAAGATGATAGTGGATTGACCATTCATAGTCCTTAATCTACTATAAACATCTTCAATGGTGCATATTCAACTTTATATATGTGAATATATACTTGATCCTCTTATTATCTTTATATATTTTACACTTCTTCCCAAAGAGATAATAGCTCCATATTTTCAACATGAATATTTCTACAACTAAAAACCAATCAAGAGTTGGGTAGTTCAATTCATGAACATTCAATTACCTTTATGTATAGGCCATCATTTTTTAATTTTTCAATCGTACACATCCAAACCCTTTCTTCGAAGTATCATTGTATACTACTAAATGATCACCACTTATTGGAAGTGTCAGTACAAGTGTAGTGATAAGCCTCTTTTTGAAATACATGAATATTTATTCACATTATTTATTCCAAAAAAATTGACTCACTTCTATGATATATTTTTAGAGGGTTTGAAAATCATGTTAAATTTCTGAAAAATCAATGATAATACCCAACCAGTACATGAAAACAATGTATATCTATCATAGATGTTGGCCTCTTCCTCCTTCTATTTTTTGGCCTTTCATGGGTCTATAGATACTTGATTTGTTGTGACTATGTTCCCCATAAATTATACTTCTATCAACCAAAACTCACATTTTCTAAACATTTGATAAATATTCTTCTTTTTTATAGTCCTTATCATAGTTCTCAGATGCTCTTCCAGGATTTTGGAGTATATTAGAATATTTTCTATAAATATTACCAAAAATGTTTTGAGGTAATATATAAAAAATATATTCATCCTGTCCAAAAATATTACTAGAGAATTAGAGAGTAAAAATGGAGTTACTATGAACTCATTGTGCTCATAAATTGTATGAAAAATAGTTTTGGGGATATCCTCCTTCAACATTACTTGATAATACCCTAACCAAAGATCCAACTTGGAGAAGTATTGGGATTTATATATCTGATTGAACAAGTCATAAATTTTTGTAAGAGGATACTAGTTCTTTGCCATTAACATTTTAAGATAATGATAATAAATTAAAAGTCACATCAACCCGTCCTTCTACATGATGAAGAGGATTGGTGAACCCCATAGTGAAGCACTTGGGAATATGAACCCTTTAACCAAATTCTCATGTAGTTGTTTCTTATACTCCTTAATTTCCATAATATAGATACTAGATGGATTCTTGGATATTGAAAAATACACAACAATAAGATTGATTGACAATTCAACCTCTCATATAAGAGGAAGTCTAGGATTTTTTTTTGGGAAACACGTCAGTGTATTACCTCACAATTGGAATTTATTCAAGGATGATATTTTCCTTATAATTATTCATTGGAGATAGATACACTTTCTTTTAAGGACATAATATCCATTATTGATATGATGGTTCAAAAGAAGATTCATCATCCTCCTTAAACTTATATAGAATTGGAGTATGAGTCAAGATATAGAGAGTGATTTCCTTCTCAATAAAATTTTTTCTAAATCAATATAAAGAAATCCATTCCATACCCAGAATTGAATCCAATTCCGCTAAAGGAAGTATCACAAGGATTAAAGAGAATTTAAAACTATAAATTTTAATAGGATAAGAGTTACATAATTCATATTAAATAATTTATGCATTTTTTGTTTTAAATGACATCTCTACTTCCATGTTTTGTGGTGGTGTTTGAATAGTTAAACTAAACTTGTTTGATATGAAAGAATGTGTATAACCAAAATAAAAATATAAATTCACTATTCTCGATTGAATAAATAACATACCTATAAACACTTAATTATTAGAATCCACCATAGTGGTTGTGATGGAATATTATTTCCCCTCACCACCTTAGAGGTTATTGGCATTGATTGTCTCCGAAAACCCTTGTCATAGGGTAGGGGTTGACATAGTGTCTTTGTTCTTTTCAATTGAAACATTGGATAGTAAGATGATGATTGACTAGATAATCAACCTATTTTATTACATTTGTGGGATTATCTAATTGGAAATAAGTTTCTAAGTTCCCTTCCTTTCCAAACCTTAATCATTTCCTTATCCCCTTTAAGAAATTTCTGGGGTGCTTCTTTCCACACATTTGAAAAGTTGGATGTTAAAATTTCTTACCATCATTAGTTTTATTCATCATATCACCAAAATTAAAATTTACCTTCCACTTCTTATACCCATGAGACCATGGAGAGTTTTTAATCTCCATTTTGAATTTTATGTCACATCAGACAATTTTCTCATATCTATTAATTTATTGGATCTCTACCTTTTTTTCCTCATTTTTATCTCACAAAATAAATGGTAAACATTTCATTCATGGGTGATGGTAAAGACAGATTTATGTCTTTCAAGTATTGTAATGTTTTCCTCATATAACCCTATGGATTCATCATCATTTTTCTTAATGGAAAGAAATCCCTACACATTTTAAGTCAGAGGGTGTGGAGAATATTTTTGTTGAAAAATATTTTCCCGAATTCCTTCCACCCCATCACTTGAATATCTTCCTTGTTCTTCATGTTATTGATCAATGTAAACCATATAGAAACTTCTCTATCCATATGAAAAACAACCAATATAAACATCTCTTTCTTGGAACATTGATTGATGGAGAAGATCTTCTCAATGGAGTTGATCCACTGTTCCACAATTAAGGGATCAAATCATCCATATAAAGTTGGAGTCCTTTGTCACATAATGTTCTCAATAACAGCTTGTTCCTTATTATTGGGATTTAGGAACTCCTCCTGATTGAGGTTTCGATTTATAACCAGATTCAATTGAGAGAATATTATGAAAAAGGATAGAATTCCTTCTCCCATTAGGTTCGGCATCTCATTTGGGAAGTCATCACTTTTACGTTTACATTAGTTTTTTACTTATTTCCTACTCTTTCTAAACATTTACATGAATAAAGTGAAAATTAGGGATTAGTATTTTTTAAATATTAAAAACATAAATGAGAATACATTAACATTGAAGTTATAATTTTTAAATGAAATGCATTTCCTTCCTTTATAAATTTACTGGATTCAATATATGTTATACATGGTTTATTTTTATTATATAATCCTATGGGAATTTTTATTCCAATAATAATTATTCATAATGATCTTATAAATATACCAAATCACATCCCCTAGGAGTGTCTAAACAGGTGTGCAGCAAGGCCTATTTTCGTGCTCCAATTCCAAATTGAGTCTAGCTCAACATGGTGTTTTGGGTGTTACCCCTAGAAACATATGTTCCTAAGGCACATAAACTTATAGTGTCTAGATAGGGATATATTTTTTCATAACTAACTCACTCTATACATTACCTAAAAGTCGTTATGTATTATTATGTTTAGTCTTAGCCCTAAGTATATCACTATAGTTTTCTAATCATAATAAAAAAACTAAACATTCCCATAATACCAACTATGACTACCCTTGTCTTAATTACCCATTAATTACTAATTTATTACAAAAGAATACACATAATAAAATCCTTCATATTAATAATAATAGTTCCTTTTTCAAATTAGGCACATTACATAACAACTTAAAATAACGGGTAAATAGTCATTATTGAAAACATCACTAGATTTATCATAATATTAAATGTTTCTTAAAAATATAAGGGATAACCTGAAGACATACATAAGAAATGGGAGATCTATAAAGACCACTAAGGGAATGATAAAATTGTAACATGAATGATGTGTTTCATGTTAGACAATAGGCATTTAAATGGAACGTAAAATGCGTGAGAATAAAAAACATGATCAATAAGTAATGATACAACATGATAACATAAAGCCAAGATGGAAATTTGAAAAGACATTAAACATTACATAATAAGTATAATCCATGGTTAGAAAATAGGAAATAATAACAAAATTTGCTTAGGATAAACTCCCGTAAACCATACATGGAATCTCATGAGACTAAAACATTTCAAAATGCATTGTAGAATTATCTGGGTGCACCAATCATAATCATATCAAGTACGTGCATACATTTTACACATATATCATATAGAATAAGAAAATATTTTATTTCATTTAATTATAAAATCATGGAGTGTAGAATAAATAAATTTAAATCCCTAATAAAATAAGTATAGGTGTGTATAGGTGAATACCCTTGAGTGGAAATAGTGTTGACAATCACAACAAAAAGGTTTGGCATGGGAATATTATAGTGAAATAGTGGAAGCTTATGAGAAGTACATAAATGTTCATAAATTTGTTTAATGAAGGATAATGGTGTATATAATCATTTAGAAATAAAATTTAGCATAATAGAGATTTTTAGAAAAATATTATAACATTATGAATTAGAAATAAAAGGCATTAACTGAAGAAGATTATTGAATAAGGAGGAGAAAGAGAGGATCCTTAACCAAGAGTGGGTGATTCTAAAAGCATGGAAGGAACTTATTGAGATCTTGGGGTAACATTGATAGGAATATATATATAGTAGGGTATATTAAGGATGTTACCCATGGTTATATATTTTAGTGTAATAATATCTTCGGTGGGTTTAAATTGGAAAATTGAGGGGAGATTATTCTTTACCAAATACAGGTTTTGAACACTTTATAACAAAGTAATCAAAACCACAAAAATCCCCATTATTTTTCCCATTGTTTCCAATAAATATGAGGGGTTTTAATTATTTTTTAAGTCATATATCTGAATGCATTAAAATGTTACCCTTTTTCATGTATACGCGAGTCATCTTCTTAAAGAAATTGATTTAAAAACTCAAAATTTAATATAGGTTTTACAGGATTAATAAAGGAATTATAAAATTAATAAAATAACCTAAAATTATTTATTTTGAAGTTTAAAATATATTAGTTCATGTATAATTTTTATTGAATTTTTTAAATCACTTTTGAGTTGTTAGGATGTTATAATACACACTGTACATTTATACCGCATTTAATTTTTAAATGATAATTAGACTATCTCAGAAAAATTATGAAAAATTCACCATTGGATAATTTGGATGTTCTGATTCCGAATATAAAATTTATTTTATCATAATAATTACTTAAATATGTTAATTTTTAAATTTAAAATAGGAATTGACATTTATTAATAAACTCTAGGTTTTTTGACAATAAAAGTTTTCAAACCCTTATAAAAATTATAGTTTACTGAATAAAAATAATATTATCATTTATATCAACTAATATTTTTTTAAATCTATTATTTTTAAAAAAAATAATAATTATTAAAATTCCTGAATTCATAAAAAAATGTCTTAAATTAAATTACATATTATTCAAAAATATAATTTTTGTTTTGTCATATCAAAATTTAAATAATTTATAGATTTATAATAATAAGAGGAAAATATAAGCATTAATATATTTAAAATACAATATATATATTCATATTAAAAGGGTCTTGATATTTATTAAAAAAGATAATTCTTTATGGTAATGGAGCACGATGATGATATTTTCATGGGGTGGTTTGGTATACATGGTATGGGCCATGATCTTGATAAACTTGAGATTCTACCATAAGAAATATCACTTGTGCTTTAGTTTTTGGACCTCATCTAAGGCTCGATCAAGGAAAATCCTAGTTATGATATCTCCCTCAGCAGCTCCATTAAATGGGATTTATAGGGTTTAATCCTACTGGTCAAGGCCATCACTTCTTTTGTCTATGTAAATTGGATTTATCAAAACAACATATTTATAATAATCCATTGATCACTTTTCAATGATTATATTATAATGGATTATGATGCTTAACGGTCTTTTAAATATGATATGAGATAATAAAACAAAATAAGTGAATGTGTTTTCATTTCTATAATTCATAATAGGGCATTTAATTCAATCACAAATTGAATTTTATTTATAAAAGTTCATGTTGTTACATAATCAATCACTAAAGGGATGAAAATTACCATAAAATAATATTTGATGTTATCATCATCAAACCATCCACCGGGGGAATTAGCACAGACATGTAAATCTTTAAATACATCCACCTCAGAATAACCCAAATAGGAACAAACTACTAGATGCACTGAATACTACTTCACCATCATGTATAAAATTAATCCTCTTCCACCAAACACTCACGTATCAAGGTTCACTATGAAGAGATATTCTATCACTCTCTAAGAATCAATAGACTAATGCACAACACCGCTATATGAAATTTTTCTTAGCACATATGCCATAAAATTACCCTTTCCTGGTGTATAAGAAATATTTAATTCTTATAATTAAAATAAGTATTTACATTATCACCATAACATGTTTATTTTACATTGGGAGAGGAAATTACTTGAGATTTTTTGATCAGTGGAAACCAAAAAATATTCACTGTTAAGAAAGTGTCACAAAAAATTTAGGAATAAAAGACACTATCAACTAGAGATTATAGGTTACATAATTACATTCATGGATTATAACTAAAAATACCTATAATAAAAAATTACTTTCTATTTGATCAATACACTACCCAAGACAAGACTTAAGGAATTATAGAAGACCTCAAAATGAACTCCATCTTTTAGAAGATGAATAAATGTGGCATTGAAAAAATTATCCTTCATATACCCAAATACTATTTCTACCTAGTTATTTTATAATAATTAATGACCATTTATAGTCAATACTATCATGAGGGTCACAATCCTATAGAATTCAGGCAAGAACCTCCTATAATAGATTGAAAAACCATGGAAACTCTTCACCTCTATAACATTCTTGAAAGATTGAAAAGAAAGGATAACATCGACCCTTGACATATCCATGGAAAAAAACACTTGTACATGACATAAGATAATAAAATAACGTCATTATACCATAACAAACACTTATACAAATTTTAAAATAGGTTTTTATGATATTGAACTCCGAAAATGGCCTACAAACCCTATGCATGCTCCTCCTCAAATGTAGAGTACATGAGTATCTCATTGATAAGAAACACCATGAACCTATCTAAAATCTCTTAGTACAACAAATTAATTAATCCTATTTGTAAAAAAAGAGTATTATTTACCCATTACTACATTACTAAAAACTTATAATTCTCATGATGACATTAGGAAGAAGTCTCTAGAATATCCGCATCCTTCTCCCACATCTGATGATATCTCAATCAACATTCAATCTTTGAAAATCAACTTGATCCCTTTAGTAGACCAAAAAAATCATAAATCCATATAAGAGGTTAAATATTCTTCACTATCATCTGATTCAACTGAAGATAATCTATATAAAATTGTAAACTACTATCCACCATCTTCATGAACAAAATTTGAGCACCCTAAGGTGACATGCTCAGCCAAATAAAACCCCATTTCCGGAGATCATCGATCTATATTCAAAACATGCACAAGTCAAAAGGTACCATCCTACTGGAATAAATTTATATTATTGATGTTCCAATATATTTATCTATCCCATACTTGACCTCCCAAATATGGGGTAACATAAGAACCTATTTAGGAAAGACAACTAGGTACTCTTCCATGAACCTAGGAAAATAGACATGTTAAACCTCTGATGAACACAAAATAAAATCGACCATCATGGATGTTTTGGAAATATAAGTCTTTGACCTATCTAATGGTATCTCTCACCAAATTATATGGAAGAATCTCCATCATCATCAAAAATGATGATCCAACT
Organism: Viscum album; assembly: GCA_963277665.1. NCBI lineage: Eukaryota > Viridiplantae > Streptophyta > Magnoliopsida > Santalales > Viscaceae > Viscum > Viscum album. The sequence continues at coordinate 1,626,821,486 of OY728131.1, read as the reverse complement.
CCTGAAGTAATCTGTGGTAGACTGAACTAAATACAAGGGTGATGTCATATGGATGAACCCACAATCATAGGATGTATCCCTATGAGTATTGATTCCCATTAACTATCTCCCAGTCTCCACACACCATATAAATTATCTTGAACTCCAACTGGAATTTTCAACGCCATGGGAATTTCATGCCTCTCCACCTTAAGTACCAATGCATGGTCCAGGACAAGTGATGTGAAGGAGTGTGTTTCTACTAAATCAAATAAGGAATGAACCCAAGTAGAAAAAATAAAATGTTACCTTGAATGACATCAAATTCATTTGGTGATCATAATATATGGAATTTATATGGCCATAACCTTCCCCATGACCTCTTTTTCTATAATAATGACTGCCTCCAAGGACGTACTCTTTGATGAGGAGCATCAATTAGATATAATATAGTAAACCCAAATACCTTATACTAATCATAGGTTTTAGAAAAATACTTATACTGCCATAGATGATACTGCTATAGTTTAAGAACGTGAGGCATATCCCCAAAAAATACGATGTATTCTCAAAAAGGTCAGGTACTCCTACTGTTGATGACCATGTAATCCGTAATAAACAATGTATGATCCTTATTAGTGTCCTGAGAGATTCTAACCCTAGATAAATGTGATGAAGAGCTATGATACCAACCACCAACTACCAAAAAATATTCTTTTGAGTAAATAAATAACCCCATTACATAACTCTACAACCTTGAGAATCATAACAACTATTCTCATGTGATGATCCAGTATTGACCAACATCTTATATACAACCTCTGCTCTCAAAAGTACCTCAAGATACATTATAATAATAAAATTACTGATTTATTGTTATACCTATAGACTGAATGAAAGTGAATAATTTTACTAAAATGGATTCTGGAATAGTTTATGTCAAATCTTACCTAAGGAAGAGTAAGAAAATTCTGGGGATTGGCTAAAATTTTGGTCAAAAAATTCTAGGAACTGATTATAGAACTATTACCATGAAAAAGATAACTCCTAATGATCCCCTATAAATAAGAACCGACACTTCATGGATTCCTTACACATCATCATCATCGCTAATGAATCCCAATACCATTTGGAGTGTATAATGAACTAAATACTATTACTACATCCTACAAATATTCCTCTATAACTAAATCTGAAATGGATCCCCTATAATTATAAATAATATTTCACTAAAACTCTTATAGTGCCCTCCCCCAAGATTCATCTTTTTCAATCTAAACTATTCGATGATTTGATGGCACATTATTCTAAACATATTCATCCAACACAAGATAGGAATGTTGAATTAGATCCATTCTTGAAAAATAAAAAATGGTCAGGGACCCCTAAACCTAGAATATGGAATATATAATATTAATTAAGTAATATTAAAACTAAAACCAAATTCTTCCAATTTCAAACACCATCATAAAAAAATAATGTTGCATGATCCTTTCCCAGGTATCTACCCTACAACCAATATATATTTTCTTATTAGTGTCATTGATCTTGAAAGACTATACATTGGACCATAGGGGGACATAAATTCCTATGTCCTAGATGGTCTCCTTTTTTACATTTCATAATAAGCCCTGATGATACCACTACCATACCGACCCATGTAGTCCCCACCAGTTCTTACCTCTAAACATCATCATATACCTCTGCCTAATAATTGACGCCACTCTAGCATAAGACGCTCCCCCAAAAGTACCTACCATGGTCTAACAGTAAAGGGAGAGAGATAATGATGCCCAAATACCACATCCAATAGGACGCATGTTAGTGACTAGTGTCGATGGTATATCATAGAAACAAATCAAAGACATCAACCTCAAATAATATGAGAAATAAGAGATAATATTATACCACCGAGAAACTCATACTATAAATAAATAAAACATCCTAAAACATGAAAGTAATATTATACAACTAGAAAATTTGAAAGAGTATCTGAATATACCAAAAGAAAATCCTCATAAGCTACCTAAAATCCAAAACAGATCTTGAATAATTCCACGAGCCAGTAATGTCTTGGTCAATCACCAACCAGATCCTAAAGAGCTAGAAAATAGTTTATATCAATACAAGGTGAGTATAATAGGTATACATGGTAGGATAAAACATGAATCCTCTCATAAACAATTAAATAAATCATACGAATTTATGATTAAAAATAAATGAAACTAACTTTTCACCTAACAAAATTATAAAAAAATCCTTATCCTCTCCATGGACCACTCGCCAAGTATCACAAACAAGTAATATTATAATATGTAACATAATATCAAATGAAGGTGAACTACTACCACTTCCTCAATAGTTTACCATTGTTACCCCAACATCATATGTCCTCATCCATCCCTCTCCAAATAATCCACACATGATGAATTAAAGTGAATAATAATCCAAACATAATACATAATATAATTTCCTCATCACCACCACCTCTAGATAGTAACTAAGTAGTTTCTATGATCTACCACAACCCGTACACCATGTAATATACATAATTACATTACATTCTAGACAAAATATACCTATAATAATCCTTGTGATATTATATCTAGAGTTACATGTGTATAAAATAACCATAACACCTTACAACCCTAATTATATATTTAAAGGAACATATCCTCCATTCATACCATCACATAATAATAATCCTGAAAGAAGAGAGAATCAGAGAGGAATAAGTCAACCATCCATCCTTAAAAACTACTATATTGGGTAAATTGTCTCATGGTCCCTCTAGGTTTTAGTTTCTCTACTGATCTGTGTGGGGAAATGTAAGAAATGGTAAGGACTCATGTATTTCTGGACTGAAATTTTTAGTAGAAATTTGAATTCTTTCTTTTAGATACATATAAGGTGTAAAATTACAATTTTAAACTATTATATGATATAGGATAATTTTTTTGACCACTCTTTTGGTCCCGAAATATGGTTTTTACCCTAGGGTAGATGTTTGGTTAAAATCGGAGCAGTTCTAATTTACTAGAATAATTAATAATTATTCTTTAATAAATTAAGTATTAAATTATACATGTCAGTTCATTTGGCCGTATCTTTTGAAAATTGCACAGTATTAAGATTTTTTCTCCGCCATTGATTTTTGAATAGGGAGTTTTTTTAGGTGAGGCATAAATTTGAGTTGAGAAATGGGGACAACTGGGGGCCCCTTTTCATTTTTTTCCTTCTATTTATTTTTCTTATTTCTTTTCTTCTCCTCTATATTGTCACGCACACCCAGGGGGATCCTTAAATTAAACTCAACAATGAAAGGAAATAGATATAGGGAGAAATATAAATAGATAGGGATAGAACAAGGTACCATCATGGAGCTCTCGATGCACTGGATAGACTTAAAACAACTGGGGACCACATATTTGAGTGAAGTTTATGTGATTTATACCAAAGGAAGGCCAATTATATGATTCTCCAAAAATTACAATATATTAATCACGTTCATGTTTTAGAATTCCTATTATGATTTCTTAGGCATCTTGAGGCTCAATTTCTGGATTGTGGGGTGAAATAGAGGTTTTAGTTGTTCTAGAGTTTTTTTGTTTGTGAAAACCACGCTACACGGCATGTGTTTCTGGGTGACACAACATGTGTTCTTCCTGTTCATGTAAAAGGAAGTTCTTGAAGAAAATTCCATGTACTTTTTTTGTACATGTTGTGTACTGGTTCTTAGCCGTGTAGCTGAGTACCTATCCAAGGCATCCCATGTAGGGGAACATGATAGTGTAGAGTACATGACCAGACCCTGTGTGGGTCACTCACCGTATAAAAGTACACGGACTAACCAGGTAAATATCCTGGATTGTTGAGGGACATAGGAAGGTACCCCTTGTCAGGAATATGTCATGTACCTATTTAACATTCCATGTGCTTGGGACATTTACACACCCATTCTGGAAGAAGTACACACCCATGTGGGGATTCGAGAGCACATGTTCTGTACCCATGGGGACACGCTGTGTACTACCCCTTATAACCCTTCTTGGAATTTTTATATCTTTTCATCCAAGTGTCAAAATTGGACCCATGAGTAGTCAATTCTTAGTTTATTTTCATGTAGATCTTTATGGTAAGACCTGTGAGGTGTTTTGAGAAATACTATGTGGGGTTTTAGGATTTTCCTAAATTGGGGGGGGGGTCTTCCCCCGATTCCTAAATCTAGTTGTATCCTAAGAGTGATACCCTTCATATGAGAATATCCATGATATATATCTCTTTAATTATTTTTCCTTTGAGTATAGCTCCCTTATAGTATGTGACCTTCTACCCTATGAGGCCATAAAATCAGTTCCTTATAAGGATCCATTATAGGATTCATCTACTTATGTGTTGACCTAGAGGATCCCATGTTGAAAACTTATTTATGTCCCAGAAAGTCCATATTTTTTTTAATAATACAGAATTATTTAGAGATCGCTAAATCTGATGGTGTGCGATTCTGAGGCCCGGAGCGCCTGAAATGATCCGTCGAAGTTTTGCTAAGGTTTAATTAGCGCATATAAGCAGTTTTCTTGAAAAAGTGGAGTAACTCTTAAATGGTTAATTAGATAAGAAATCTGAGGGCATCGTTACACTCAGGATTACGGGTTTACCCTAGGTGCGACTTATGTTTAGTCGACATGGGCCTCCTGTGAGAAAATCCAAAAATCACATAACCATAAATAATTTTTTTAAATAAAATTAGTTTATTTTTAAAATGATTATAACTCATGAACGATAACATAGATTAAAAATATGATACTACTGCTGAACTCGTGAGGGTATGCTCTCTTTAGGCAGATACTAACATTAGACGGCACAAGCCACCAACGAGAGTTAGTTTTTGGCCGTAAATAAAATAATTCAGTGAAAATTATATTTTTGTTAAATCCATAACTTTTAAACAATAACTAGAATTTGAAAACCGAGAGTACCGTTGAGTTCTTTGGGGGCGTTTTTCACTTAGGCAAGGCCTAACCTCGACCACCATAGGTCGAGAGTGATTGTTAATAATTTTACAAACTTTTTTTCAGGTACATTCAGTAAACACGTGAGTGGAATTTTCTATCTTTTGAACCACTGCTCAGATTAAAAATACGAGGGCACCGTTGAATCCGTAGTACCAGGATTCACTTATGGGAGAAATAACTTCGACCACAGTAGGTCGGGTGGAAAAGTTATTTTTGTGGACTTTTGAAAGATTAATAAAATAACATGATTGGTTATTTTATTTTCTTTCTTTCCTCTAACAGAGGAATGATACTGGTGGGACTGGCGACCTATCAATCCAATAAATGGATTCACTCATCTTTTCCTGTAATCGCATCATTGGGAATTCGGGAGGTTCATTAATTAAATGAACCCCATTAATTCCCCAAGTGTTGCACACTCCTTCTCCTCTATTATTTATATGGATCTTGGGGAGGGGTGATGGCATAGATTCACCAATCAACAAAGCCCTGGAAAAGCACCACGATTCCAACCACCTGGAGGACGAGACCAGTTCTAACAAGCAGTGACTAGTGCCACCGAGTCACAAACCGATGACAATGATGAAGGTGGTTCCATCGACCGTCATCAGCAGACGTCTCTTCCAGGCAGGGGGATTAATTCATTTATGCATTAAATTGATTTTCCTCTTCTCCGTTCTTGAATAACATGAAGAAATCGGGTCAACTAACTTACATATTGACCCACGATTCATTCGTATTTGCGGGTGGTTATTGCGGGAAATATTTTAGGGTTAATCTTGTGTTCAATACAACTGTTTATTGAACTCTCTTAATATCCTCCATATTGTGAGCTAACGTGGAGGGTGTGGGCCTAATGAACCTGGACCAAACCCTCCTCTATATTCTCCTCCTTGCGCCACCTCCGAAGACCGTGAGAACGTCGATGTATGCCACGATATGAGGGTTGAGGCTTATCAGCCGCGGAAAATGGAGGAGGCTGTAGGCCCGAAAGCCAACCACGGGAAGGAAGGCGGTGCGACAGCCGAGCCTCCAATGAACAGATGTCGCGGCTGAAGACATGACGGAGGCTGAACCCACCTTCAGAGGGTTCTGTGGCGATAGATCATCATCAACATGACACCACCACCTCCCCAACCGAATGACCTTTGGGCCGGTCTGGCATCCGGGTGACCAGGGGGTTACACCCCCCATGTCAGACCGAACCGGCCCACCGCCCTCGGAGCGGACCACCACCATCGAACCGGGCTACTGCCCTCAAACCGGGCTACCACCGTCGAACCGAGTAACCACCCTTGGAGCGGGCTACCCCCCTCGGAGTAGGCCACTAACCTCGGTGTTGGCCGCCGCCCTCGGGCTAGGCTGCCGCCCTCGGGCTGGGCTGCCGCCCTCATGTTGGGCCGCCGTCCTCAGACCAGGCCACCGCCCTCGGAGTGGGACACCACCCCCTTGATGGTCACCACCCCCGGAGCGGGCCACCACCCCCTTGCAGGCCACCACCCCCTTGCGGGCCTCTTCCCTCGGACCTGGCCGTTGCCCATGCGGGATGCCGCCCCAGTGGGCCGCCACCCCACGCGGGCCAGGCCGCCCCCTTGCGGGCCACCCTATTCTGGCCGCTCCCCCTACGGGACACCATATTCTAGCTGGACTACCCTTGTAGGAGCCCCACTTGTAGGCCAGACCAGACATCAACCCAGCGGGCTGAGTCCACCCCGGCCCTGCCCAGACCGAGTCAGACCGGACCTAGGGCCAACCGGACCTAGAAACACTTAAAGGGGAATATCTTGAGAACCGAACATCTTTTTGACAAACCGTCTGCAACATTGGGTTACTTGGATAAATAAGGTCCTTTTGGTATAATCCAATTGAGTTTTGGATAGAGTTGGAGTACAACTGGGTTGGATCGAACCCGAATCCAACTAGGACCTCGAAGATAAAACACTTATAACTCACTGATCGGGCATCTGGTTGACGAACCGTTTGTCGCATTAGAACCCTTAAAAATGGTATCTCTTTGGGTTACTACTTTGTGGAGATTAGTGGTGGTCGAGTTACGACAAATATCTCAAGGGGAAGATTCTACATAACTTGAGCGCACCGGGTACGAGGAAACCTATGGAAGGCTGCAACGTGAAGAAATAACATCAATCCTATGTGGGTCAGCATATTTCGAACCTGTGTGGGTCATATTCTATGTGGGTCAGTGCATACCGATCCTATGTGGGTCAGATCCTGTGTCGGTCAGTGGGGGTTAGTTACATATTGATCCTGTGTGGGTCAGCAACAGTGCTTCTTAAGAGAATAAGATGATCTAGTTTACGACTAATCATCTGTACTTCTATACTTAAGTTATACATGATTGTGAGATGAGGATTTTAGAAGTGTCGTACTTAAATATTTTTAGTGGTACCTGTGAAGTACTTCTATATTCGTGGTGTTACCTGTGCGGTAATTATATATTCATGGTGTTACCTTTGTGGTACTTCTAGAATTGTGGTGTTACCGATGTGGTGCTTCTACCTTTGTGGTATCCTCTTAGTGGTCTTACCTTTGTGGTAATTCTATCTTCATGGTTTTACATGTGTGGTACTTATATCTTCATGGTGTTTCTTGTGTGGTACTTCTATCTTCATGGTGTTACCTATGTGGTACATCTACCTTTGTGGTATTGTCTTCGTGGTGTTACATGTGGGGTACTTCTATCTTTGTGATGTTACCCATGTGGTACTTCTACCTTCGTGGATTTACCTTCATGGTGTTATCTTCGTGGTGTTACCTGTGTGGTACTTCTACCTTCATGGTGTTACCTATGTGGTATCCATCCCTCGTGTATGAGATGAGTATATCTTGATAACTTAGGTATATGTATGGGCATACACCTAAGTAGAGTTGATGTATTACTTTGTGGTTTTCCTTTTTGGAATTCTAGGAGACCTACGGGGGTCTTGGAGTCCCTACTGAGTATCATTATACTCACCCCTGCACAAGATTCACCCACACCTTGTCGTGTCTGGTGAAGATGATGTATATCGTTGATCAAGGCAATGTGATCTAGGACTGGATGGTTCTCGGAGGTGGACCATTTTGCGTTATGTGACACAGAGGATATTAAAATACGTGGAGTGATGAGGAGGGGATCTATACCTATCCAACATGTAGGAACCTCAGAGGATGGCCCAATAACTATATTCCTTTTTATTTCAGTTGTATTATACTTCCGGTCGTACTTGTACTTTTATAGATGGGCTTGTGTTCTGGCTCCTTTTTTACTTTTAGCACTCTTTTACTACAATAGTTTACTTTGTGGTTGTATCTTATTGAATTCTAGTCTGTGTGGTTGCTTCCTATTGTGTTCTTGGACTGTGTGTTAGTATATATTAAAAAGGAAATGCCTTTCCCATTTAAGAGATACACCTTTCCGGTGCTAGTCGCCAGCCCCTGGCCTATGGAAGGCGGGCTTGGGGTAGTCATGGTACGGGCCCCGAGGGATGGGTTGTGATAAAGTGGTATCAGAGGAGTTCAGATCTACCAAAGAACTAAGACTCTGATCTTTTTGATGATGCAATAGTGTTAAGTGTTATGAGTGTGGTTTTAAGTTCAGGGAGTCCACGGTTCGTGCGGTGGCTGGAATATCCATACACGAGGACCCCAAATTCTGATTTCCAACTCAGTGCACGAAAACATTGATTGTGTGTGTTTTTGAAAGGTTTTTCATTTGATTTATTTGGAGTCATCTCACCATGTAAAACTTAATGACCCTGTGCACCTGTTCTTTATCAGGATGCTACCACAAAGATAGCCACCCAGGTTTCCTAAGAGAGTACCCGATGAAGACCCACTGAGCAATGAGGCTCTAGTTCAAGGTCCTACTAATGTGTTGGCACCTTCGGTGGTGTAGTAGTAGCACCACCACCCATTGTGGAATAGTTACAACTGGTAGTACTGGTAGATGAAACATTTAGGAATTGTGCCTTACACGAGTTTTAGAATCTGATACCCCTCAGGTTCCTAGGTGAGCCCTACTCACAAGCGGTAGTAGACTGGCTTGAGGAGGTGGTTGAGTGGTATCTAGAGCTTCTACAGCTTTAGCAGGACGACATGTCGGTAGCTAATTATTCATCTAGGCATACCAACCATTCTGGGTACTCATTGAATACGATACGATCAGTGCTTTAGGGTTTGGACTTCTGAGTGAGGTGTGTTTAAGGACGTCTAAGCCATCGCTATTACTCTATGAATTCCTACCTATGTTAGGGTTCTAGAGAGAACCTTTGCGGTTGAATGTTCTTTGGCTGAGCAGATACAACCAATGAATGTTAGTAGTGGGAATACATGAAATTGGCGTCGGTCTTAGAGACTTGGCCGTGTAAAAAAAAGTTTCTGGAAAAAGAAGTGTTAGGGAAAAATGAATCTTTAGGGCTACAGACATGGAAGTAGAGCTTTGAGAGCAGCATGAGGTGATACAAATTTCAACATGTTACAACAACCCCCTTTGTGGTCACCACCAGGCTCATGGAGCTGGAGGATAGGGGAAGGGAGTCACTGCATATGGTCAGGTAGTGCGACCCAAGGTCTCTAGGAATGATTCAATGAACAATCTATGTCTACTACTAGCTACCATATTAATAGACATAGGTACCAATAATTCCTTCCTACCACGAATCTTGTCCAAGACCTAGAGTTTTTGGTTATGTCATTGACTTGACCCTCATGTATGGAGATACTTTTGGGAGGAGACTCGATAATCACACTTACTCCAATGGTGTGATATAACCCTTGAGGTGAGAGTTTTGGTTGGACCCTCTTGGTGGAATCTTCGAGGCATTACAACATTAGTTTGGGTATGGACTAGACATCCACAGTTCATACTCAGATTGAACGTATTAGGAAAAAAGGTTGTGGTTTACCAACAATGTTGGAATGGGATTTTCCTTGGTCGGTGAAAAAGGAAACCCAAGTAGCACATGACAGACTCATACAAAGCAGGGTGCAGCCGATCACTCTTTAAATGGCCAAACCTACCCTCATGGTAGTGAGAGTTTTGAGTTTTCAGTTCCAAACGAAGAGGAAAAGTGCGGGGGACATCCTTTAAAAATATTTTTCTAGGTTTACCTTCCTAAAGGGGAAGGGACTTCTGCTTTCGCTAGGTACTCCCGGATTTTTGGACTAGACTTATCCAGGGTAGCAGTACCCTTGTCAGTTTTGACAAAAAAGGGGAAGCCTTTCCTATGGATAGAGAAGTGTCAGCGGAGCTTTCAGGAGCTGAGATAGAGACTGACAAGTAGAACTATTCCACCAATGACATGGAGTTAGCAGCAGTGGTCTTTGTACTAAAGATGTGGAAGCTCTACATGATGGGAGAATATTTTATAGTCTAATCTGATCATAAGATTCTCAAGTATATATTCTCTCAGATGGACCTGAACCTGAGACAATGGGGATGTCTAGAGTTCCTCCAAGACTATGACTTTGAGATTGTATATACTCCTGGGAAGGGGAAAGTGGTAGAAAATGAACCCAGCAGAAGTTCTGGTCTGTAGTTGCTGAGTGAGGTGATAGAGCAGTTAGCTGCGTTGGAGATATCCTTCTTGGATAGAGATGGAGCAGCATACCTCCAGTCTATGACAGTCACACCCCCACTCCTTCAACAAGTCAGGGAGGCACAACTAGGGGACACTGACTGCGAGGCTCGGTGTGCTCATATATCCTTAGAGAGGGAACCTGATAGATTTTTTGAAGATGGGGAGTACGTCATCCTCTTCAGAGGACGTACCATGGTACCAATAGCTCTATGGGAGTATGTGTTGAGGGAGTTCCATACGTCCCCTCGAGCAATACATCCTAGAGTGAAGAAGATGTAACAAGACCTCTGACGTCAGTACTGATGGCCCGGGATGAAGGAAGTGGTGGAATAGTTTGTATCACGATGCCTCACATGTAATCAAGTGAAAACTGCTTAGAGCCGGCATAATTCTTATACTGATAGGAGGATAGAGACCTTTGATGTTCCAGGAGGACGGACCACATTTTCTTGCGAGTTTCCCCTCAACATAGACTATGGAGTTTTGGACGAGGCAACAAGTTATCACCAAGGTTTACATGACCATTTCTGATACTTGGTGGATTGGTGAGGTGGCATACCTCTTGGCACTACCACCACGATTAGAGTGGGTGCCCGATGTCTTCCATGTATCCCAACTGAAGAGATATGTGCAAGACCCTTCTCAAGTCATTGACCATGGCGAGCTGGACTTCGACGATCAGGCAATGTTTATAGAGGTTCAAGTAGAGATTGAGCATCAACAAGAGTGGTTCATTCATAGGCGGCCGATACCTCTGGTATGAATTCGATGGAATCACGAGAACCACTAGGAGAGAACATGGGAGAGGGAGGCTCAGATCCATGCTAAGTACCCCCCATTTGTTTTCTTATTCTATATTGTGGATTTCGGAGATGTAAATCCCTATGTTTTGGAGAATTTCATTTCCCAAAAATTCTATATAAATTATTTTTGTTTTTAATTATATTGAAATATTAAGAGACCGTGAAATCTGAAGGTACACGATTCCGAGACTCGGAGTGGCCGGAATGATCCGTCGAAGATTAGTTAAGGTTTAATTAGTGCGCATAAGAAGTTTTCATGAAAAAGTAAAATAACTCTTAAATGGTTACTCATATTAGAAATCTGAGGGCACTGTTGCACTCAGGATTGCGGATTTACCCTAGTCAAGACTTAAATTTAGTCAGCGCATGTCTCCTGTGAGAAAACCAAAAAATGGCATAACTGTAAATAAAATTATTAAATAAAATTATTTTATTTTTCAAATGCTTATAACTCATGAATGATAACTTGAATTAAAAATCTGAGGCCACTGTTGAACTCGTGAGGGTATGATATGTAGAGACCCAATCTTGACATACATGGACATTACATTACTTTTTCAGAATACCTAATACATAACAAAAACAGACACCAAAGGACCTTAATAGTTTAGTGTCTTTGGAAACTTGGAATACAATATTCTAATCTTGGTGAAAGTTCTTAAACATCTCCCATAAAGATCTTCCCTCTTTTTTCTTACCTAAAACCTTTCTTTATATCATGGGGAAAAGAAAACATATAAAGGGTGAGCTCAAATTCTCAGTAAGGGTATGAATGGAGAAAATAAAACAAACCATATACATTTGAACTTCAAAACATGAACATAAAGTTTACACATCGTAATATTCAGTTGTGAAATAAATCTTGGCAGTATGTAAGGAATAAGTCATAAAGGAACATTAATCCTGATAAAATAGAATGGTAATAAAATATTTAATTATGTAAAACCATTAAGCACATGATATGATTTCCATAGTTTCCAAGGCATTACTACCAAGACCATCTTAGTGGACAAAGTCCGTTTCTGAATTGAGTTCACTCCTCATTCTAGTCCTGTATCACTGAAACAGATTAACTTACCATTCCAACCATGTCTATCTCATGAGATATAAATCGTTACCCAATGCATTGGGGGGAGATATAGGTCCCACAATCTCATAATGAAATCAATCTTGCGTGTGCCACAACATAAACATAAATCATTCATCATAACCCAAAGAATAAAAATGGGTTTCATATTGATCATCCAATCATAACATAATCTATATAAAACAAATGGATATTATATCATCCTATGAAAAGTGAATCCATTTAAATCATAGAGATATTATACTTGAAATATACACATATGAAATAATGTCATCTTAGATGGAAAATGGTTTTGATAAAACACTTGAGAAGAATTCTTGAGGAAAATATCCTCTTTCTTAAATATCATTTTCTTTTCACAAAATGCCACACAATTTTGAAAGAAAAAGATTTTTTTGAAAAAAAAAAACGAAATTGTGTAGAGTAAACTTCTTGAAAATAATGCTTTATGAAACCATAAAAATCCGTTCATGCCGTATAAGTTAAATAAACATTATCCTCGTTCTTTTAATGGAAAAGTAAAAAAAGGACCACATATGGTAAACAAAAGAAAGATTCCTTCCATAACACAAAGTAAAAGTCAAAGAGGGGTAAAAATGACTTTAAACATACATGAAAAAATATTGAACACTTTTTATGGACATGGATGGAAAATATAACCCCAGTAAATACTTACGAATAAACAATCTCGGATAATAATGAGATTGAAATAGTTATCCCTTACCTTAGGCCCGATATGCTTCGTACATATCCAAACCTCCTATATAATGATTTAAATAATGTCATTGACTTATTAAAGAATCATATTCATTGTTATGGTATCATATATGGTTCACTTATGACTTTATATTACCCATTATTTTTTAAATTCCATGTTAAAGCAGCATTTTGGGTAAAATCGTTTTATTTATCATACGTATTTGGACTTGTTTTTCTTGATATTATTATTAATTATATCATGATTTACTTACTTAAGAATTTAAATAATTATTTATATATCATATATATTCAGTATATATATATATATAATAGATAGATAAATGAAATGAAATACACCGTTCATGGAGACGGTTGGCCGTACGTACGCATGAACACAATTTTCCTTTCCTTATTGAATTGAATAGAAGTAAGTAGATGAAACATATATATACATAAATCCAGTAGCTTTATCATGTCATATATTTAATTATTATTCATTATATATACTTTTTAATCATTCTTTAATGGTTAACATTGAGAATGAATCTCATTGCGTCATGGAGACGATAATCTATAAGTACGCACGAGCGATGATATCGTTCCCATAATTATTGAATGAAATTGGAGTGGATGATATAATATATCAGAATCATTATGATGTTATAATAACCATATATAGTTATTATTTACTCCATTATACCCATCCAATTAATGTGGTGGTGGAAAAACAGATTACACCACGACGTGGAGACGATATTCCGTACGTACGTACGCGCGGTGATTTCATTTTCAATAGGATGGATAGAAGGTGAAATGGGTTTGTTTCATATTTATAATAACATATCAGTATATTAGTGATACTTATGTTATTACTTTATAATTAAACAACTAATGGATAATAAGTTGATGAAGAAAGAAACTTGAAAGAATCGGTAGAAGAGATTACCTCTTCTTTGACGCACCTCTTTTAAGATTCCTCTTAAGGAACTAGAGATGGTCTTTTGAGGAGACCAGATCCTCTATAATGTTTCTAGGGAATTTGAGAAGGGAAATGGGCAGGTGTGGCCGAGCTTGAAGGCTCAAAATTGTGTAAATAGAAGAGGGAGGAGGTGCCCTTTTATAAGGGAGGAGAGGGGCACTTTAGGAAAAAACATAAAATATTATTTTATAATAAAGTCATATTCGGTTAATAATGGCTACAAAGTGACTTATTTAGAAGATAAAGTGAGGATGGGTCTAAATCCTTTCAACCAATAGGTTTTAGATAAGTTTAGGTTACTATTTTAACATTATCATTTATATTTAACTCTAAGTTAAATAATTTAACTTTTACCGTGTCTTCTTGTTTTCTTACACTATATGGTTAATAAACTTACTATAACAATACAAAAGAACCCTAAGTGGTTCATTATGCACATATATAACCTTATCTAAATAATTTGGCCGAACCTTAGATTTTTAGGCATATAATAATAGTGAATAATATAATATTTTTTTTAAAAACTATTTTATGTCAATTTTGACACTATTTAGTAATTGATTTTTGTGAAAATCATAACAACATGATTAGTTAGAAAAAAGTTAACTGAATCAATAATAACTTGTCATATTAACCTAAAAAATTAGTGTAATTTATAAAAAGTCTCCAATTACATTTTTTTGGGTTTTTATAACATCAGTTATGTTAATATTTCATTAATAAGGTAATTACTACATCATCATTGTGTCATAAATAAATTAAATTATTTAATGTCTAAAATTATAAATAAAATAAAATTATGTAGGAAATCATTTATATTTATAATGACTATTTATAGTCAAATTTATCTTATGTATAACCCTATATTAAAAATTTCTTAGTTATTAAACTTTGATTTTAACTATTTTAACTCTTCTTTAAATAAAATAATAATAAATGTCCTAATCTAATCCAAGTGGACATAAAGGGTAATATTTTATTCCTAAGGTTGTTTTTGGTCTATTTACACTTATCCAATAGAATTATTACATGTGTTAGGGTAATAATAATATCATTTTTACCCTTAATTACCCTGTTTACTTTTAACCGTGGTAAATAAAAGTAAAAAGTTACTATTCACCAAAAATTATTTTTGTCTTATTGAACCAAATTTTACTCCTTGATATTAACCGTGTCTCTTGGATTTTTGAAATTACACTCACAGAAGCGATAAAATTATGTTTTATTTAAATTTTTAAATTCTCCTATGAGGTGGGTAAAAGACGGTGAAAAGTTCAATAAAATTTTTATAAATCTAAAATTAATGTAAAATGACTCCAATGAATTACATTAAACATATATAGGTATTATGTATCAATTTTTACCTAAAATAAATTTAAATAAAATATATAATTATTTAAATAAAAAGTCAGTTTTTAAATAGTTCCCATTGTTTTCACTATTCATCAAAAATTGAAAGTTTTCAGAAAAATAAAAAAAATTCACCCTAGGATAATTTCGATATACTAAATCCAAAACTGAAGTCCATTTTGAACGATAAAATTTATAAAATTTCAAAAAGTGGGTATTACTATTCATAACGGCTAGTTCATAATAATATTATAATAATATCTCATTTAGTGAAACTCAGTATTGTGTACTACACACGCTATCAAAGAAGGTCTTGATTGTGTGAAATTGAATCCAAGTCATGGATTCGTGTAGTAAAAGATCCGTTTGGTGTTGTGTATAACATAATCAAAACTTATTTCATTTATACATTAAACAAAATATATACTTAATGTTGCATAGAATAATTTCCACAAAACAAACTTGAAATTGTGTGTAACACGAGCCAAGAATAGTGTTGTGTATACTGAAATCTAATACGGTATTTATTATAGTACAATCTAATCTTGGTGTAGTTTATAATAGAAGACATCAAAGAAAATAATATAACTCATAAAATCTCTGGGTGTTACATTCTCTCTTTAGGCAGATACTAACATTGGCCGGTGCGGGCCACCAGTGAAAGTTAGTTTTTGGCCATTAATAAAATAATTAAGTGACAATTATAATACTGTAAAATCGATAATATTTAAAAGTTAACTCAGATTGGAAATCCGAGCATACCTTCGGGTTCATTGGGGCATGTTTAACTTAGGCAAGGCCTAACCTTGACCATCATGGATCAAGAGTGACTTTTAATAATTTTGAAAACTTTTTATGGGAATGTTCAGTAAACGCGTGAGTGGAATTTTTCTAACTTTTGAACAATTGATCAGATTAAAAATACGAGGGCATCATTGAATATGCAGCGTTGTGATTCGATTAAAGTAAGAATAACTTCGACCATAGTAGGTCGGGTGAAAAAGTTTTTTTTGGAATTTTAAAAGATTAATAAAATAAAATGTTTTGTTATTTTATTTTCTTTCTTTCCTCCAATGGATGAACAATGCTGGCGGGACCGGTGACATGTGAAGACAATAAATGGCTTGACTCTTGTTTTCTTGTAACCACACCGTTGGGAATTCTGGAGGTTCATTAATTAAATGAACCTCATTAATTCCCTGAGCGTTGCACACTCCTTCTCCTCTATTATTTATATGTAGCTCAGGGAGGGGTGTTGGAATGGATTCACCAAGCTAGGAAGCCCTGGAAAGGCACTGCGACGCTAACCACCTGGAAGAAGAGACTGGTTCCAACAAGCGGTGACGAGTGCCACTGAGTCACGAACCTACGACAACAATGAAGGAGGTTCTGTCGACCGTCATTAGCGGACGTCTCTTCCAGGTAGGGGTTTTAATTCATTTAGGAATTCAAATGATATTCCACTTTTCTGTTCTTGAATAACACAAAGAATTCAGGTCAAACGACTAACGAGTTGATCCGCGATTCATTCATCTTTGTGGGATTTTATTGTAGGGAATCTTGTGGGGTTAATCTTGTGTTCAATACATGTGTTTATTGAACTCCCTTAATATTCTCCATATTATGAGCTAACACAGAGGGTGATGGCCTAATGAACCCAGCCCAAACACTCCACTATATTTCTTTCCATGCACCACTTCGGAAGACCGTGAGCACGTCAATGCTTGCCGCAAGTGGAGGGTCACAGCTCGTTAGTCGCGGAAAATGGAGGAGGCGGCCTGCCCGATGGCCAGCTATGAGAAGTAAGGTGGTGCGACCGTGCATCGCTGATGAATGGAAGCCTCGACGGATGCCGAACCCACCTCAGGAGGTTCCCGTGGCAACCGAGCGACAGCCAAACGGCGCCACCACCTCGCCAACCAAACGGCCTCTGAGTCGTTTGGGAATCCGGGTGACCAGGGGGTTACACCCCCTGCATCAGACCGAACCGGGCCGCCACCCTTGGAGCAGGCCACCGCCATCGAGTCGGGCTGCCGCCCTCACACAGGGCCGCCACCCTCGAACCAGATCTCCGCCCTCGAAGAGGGACACCACACTCATAGAGGGACACTTTCCTTAGGCCGGGCCACCGTCCTCGCACCGGGCTATCGCTCTCGGGGCGGGCCGCCTCCCTAGAAGCGGGCCACCACCCTCAGAGCGGGTTGTCGCCCTCAGAGTGGGTTGTCGTCTTCGGAACGGGTCGCCTCCCTCAGAACGGGCCGCGACCCTTGTGGGCCACCGCCCCAGCAGGCTACCGCCCCCACTGGCTGGGATGCCACCTTGTGGGCTGTCGTATTCTGGCCGGGCTGCCCCCTTGCGGGCAGCCCTATTCTGACCCGGTATCCCCCTTACGGGCCACCCTATTCTAGTCGGGCCACCCTTGTGGGCCGCCCCTGGCGGGATTCCCCCTTGTGGGCCCCCCTATTCAGGCTGGGCGGCCCTTGTAGGCCGCATCTCTTGCAGGCAGGACCATACATCGGCCTAGCGGGCCGAGGCCACCCCAACCCAACCCCGACCGAGTCAGGCCGGGTAGGTCTGACCAGGTCAGATCGGTCCCAGGCCCAACCAAACCCATAAACACTTAAAGAGGCATATCTTGAGAACCAGTAGTCTTTTTGATAAACTGTTTACATCCTTGGGATCCTTGGATTGATAAGTTACTTTTGGTATAATGGACATGAGTTTTGGAGAATTTTGGAGTATGGTCGGGTTGGATAAAACCTGAATCCCACCAGGCCCTCGGAGCTAAAACACTAATGGATCACAGACCAGGCGTCTGGTTGATGTGTTTTCTATTGCATTAGAACCCATACGACATTAAATTTTACTCCTTTTTGAAGATTAGTGGTGGTCAATGTATGACCGATATCTCAAGGGGAATATTCTACGGAACTCGAGCGCACCATGTCCAAGGAAACCTGTGGCAGGATGCAACGTGAAGAAAGAACAAAAATCGTGTGTGGATCAATATCTATCGATCATGTTTAGTTCATATCCGGTCTGGGTCAGTGCTCAGAAGTCCTGTATGGGTCAGTGCATACCGATCCTGTGTGGTTCAGATCCTGTGTGGGTCGGTGGGGCTTAGTTACCTATCGGTCTTGTGTGGGTCAGCGGGGGTTAGTTAACTATCGATCTTGTGTGGGTCAGCAGCCATGATTCTTAACAGAATATGATGATCAAGTTTATGAATAATCATCGGTACTTCTGTACTTAAATTATAACTGATTGTGAGTTGAGTATTTTACCTCTATGGTACTTCAATCTTTGTGGTGTTACCTTTATGGTACTTCTATCTTCGCGGTGTTACCTGTGTGGTAATTCTATCTTCATGGTGTTACCTATGTGGTACTTGTATCTTCTTGGTGTTACCTATGTGGTAATTCTATCTTTGTGTTTTTACCTTTGTGGTACTTATACCTTTGTAGTATCATCTTAGTGGTGTTACCGGTGTGGTACTTCTATCTCCGTGGTGTTACTTGTGTGGTACTACTATCTTTGTGGTGTTACCCATGTGGTACTTCTATATTCATTTTGTTAATTGTGTGGTACTTCTTCCTTTGTGTTATTGTCTTCGTGTTGTTACCTGTGTGGTACTTCTATATTTGTGGTGTTACCCGTGTGGTACTTCTACCTTCGTGGAGTTACCTTCGTGGTATTATCTTTGTGGTGTTACCATTGTGGTACTTCTACCTTCGTGGTGTTACCTATGTGATGTCCTTCACTCATGTATGAGACTTGTATATCTTGATAACTTAGGTATAATTATGGGAATATACATAAGTAGAGTAGATGTCTTGATTTTTGGTTTTTCCTTTTTGGAACTCTAGGAGACCTATGGGGGTCTTGTTGTCCCTACTGACTGTCATTATACTCACCCCTGAACAGGCTTCGCCCACACCTTGTCATGTCTGGTGTAGATGATGTACATCATTGATCAAGGCTAAGGGAGCTAGGACTGGATGGTGCTCGGAGGTGGACCATTAAAAATTATGTGACACGTAGGAGACTAACGGACGTGGAGTGTTGAGGAGGCGATCTGTACCTACTCGATAGGTAGGAACCTCGGAGGATGACCCAATAACTGTTTTCCTTTTTCTTTCAGTTTTTTTGTACTTCAAGTTGTACTTTTACTTTTATAGTTGGGCTTGTATTCCGACCCCTTTTTACATTCAACACTTCTTTACTAGAGCAGTTTATTTTTTGGTAGCATCTTATTTCATTCTTGTATGTGTGGTTACTTCCTATTGTGTTCTTGGATTGTGTGTCTGTACATGTTAAAAAGGAAATGCCTTCCTGTTTAATGGATTACCATACTGGTGCTAGTCTCCAGCCCCTAGCCTATGGAAGGTGGACTTGGGGTAGTCACGACACGGGCCCCTAGGGACGGGTCTTAACAACCTCGATCTTCTCAATAGTTAACAAAGGACCACCATGGGGTGCCATATCTTTCATAAAAATATAGGGAGTCCCCTATAGAATCCATTTTTCTATTTACCACACCAATTATTCCTTGAAGGATTCCTCTTTTTTTGAGCTATTCTGAGGGCCATGTGTAGGAAAACCCTTCTTATGTACCATATCTAGAATCCCTTGTAGGATTACTATTCCTCTTCCTATGGTTATAGAGGATCCCTTGTATGATGAATTTACCTTTATGTTGTTCTGAGGATCGCATGAAGGATGCTTTTGTCTTGGTTGTGATTCAGGGATCCCATGTAGGATTCCTCCTTTACCTTACAACTAAGGATCCCAAGTAGGATTACTTCCCTTATGAGTATAACCAGTGGATCCCATGTATGAAGCCTATCAGTTTTTGACTTGAGGGACCTAATGGGTGCTCGTTGTGGGATTAACCCTAAGATAGTACATCAGATTAGGGTAGAAATGGTAATAGGTGTCACCTTAGAACCTGTGCCAAATTTGTGAGGCCTCGGGGATAAGAAAGTAATGTTGGGATTAGAATTCAAACACCCTCACTCTTTAATTACCTATCACATTTTTTTATTGATTTGAAGATGTTGACTTGATGTGCTTCCTATTTGGTGGATTTTGAACCTAATGTGAGGTGTCGTTCTTTATATTTGGGTTACACATACATTTCTTCCAGGATCCATCATGCATCTTGGGTTTCCCAAATGTTATTTCATGGGATTTAGCTTTCGAGCAATGTTATTTCTTTTATTTACTTCTATAACCAATGGTACTACCTGGGATTATGTTGTTGGGCCTCTATATTTTCAAATATTATTTTATTGTGATGTCCAAAGTTCTTTCCTAGAATCCCAATGTTGAGCCTATGATTATGATATAAAGGAATAGAGACCCTAATAATGAATACTTTTTGATTATAAGATGGTTTCAGGGTCATATTTTTAAGGAGTTAGATGAAAATCGGAATTCAATTTTAGAATGACTTCGATGGATAACCTCTGGATGGAGTGTGTATGTATTATCTTACAATGGTTATGTAATTAATTGTTATACATTCTATACAGATGATCATGATGAAGATAGTACCATGAAAAATAGTGGAGTTACACTTGTGGTTGAAGTGTTGCATGTGTTTTGGTAGTAAGGACAGAAATCCAATTTATGCAAATATGCCATACTTTGGCATTATCAAACTAATATAGGAGTTGGGTTATACGACATTCCAATTGCCGAATTTTCAATGAAAATGGGTTGATAACAACAGTGGTGTTAAAATATATGAATGGGGATTTGTGAAAGTTGAATTAGTAAAGAAGGATAAAAATACGAATAGTTTATAATGGAATCACAAGCGGTACAAGTTTTTTATGTTCCAGATCCCGAAAACCGAAAGTGGTCGATTGTTCTGTTATCATCCAAAACTACTTAAGGGTCTAATGGAAATTTAGTTTAAGACAATCCTTTTAGTGGTACGTCGCAATCATTTCGCAGAGGTCTCAATGTAGATGATGTTTTTTATGTTAGAGGATGATACAATGAGGGGATTTGGATAATCGATAGGAGTTTCAAATCCCTTAATCCTTTGAAAAAATGAAAGGGAGTTAAATAAACAGGTTATATTTTGTTTTTAATATAGATCTTTTTATCTCATGTCATTATCTTATCATTTCTAAATTTATGTAATATAAATTAACTAGTCAACCATTTTTGCAGATAATGACTTCTGCAAGTTCTGGTGCTCCTAACCTCAAGGTTGAACAAGTCTCTCAAGCTGCTGCTGCTGCTCAAAGTACAGAGCAACAACAAGTTTATAAACATGTTGCTACTCCTAGTGTTGAGGTCCATAATCCATCAACACATGCTGTTTCAACCATTTCAGATGAACATATAGATTATGTTGATATCGATAAAATGGTCAAGGATGAAGGACCGGCATTGCAGAAAACACAGGTGTGTCATAGTTTGACGGTGTTAGCCAAAGTTCTTAAGGCGAAAAGAAAAGGAATGAAATTTGATGTCTGATGGAATGCATGAGGCCAACATGTGAATCCCAATAAGGATATGTTTAGTAGTTACATTGGAGTTTTCACTTGACAATGCGTGCCAATTGACATAGATTCATGGCACCATGTTGTGTCCTGGCGGAAGGCTGTGATCCGGGAAGAAATTACGGTAACATTATGATATTTTTTTTAATTTACTGGAAAATAAAATAATAAAATAGTGTCTTACTCTTCTCAATATCTTATAGAGTACATTTATAGTAGATGATTCACACAAGAATTATGTACTAAGGCTTTCTGGAAGGACTCATCGAGGTTTTCACACTATTTTATCAAAATGTCACCTAGAAAGATTCTAAAGGTAAAATAAACCCACACCCACCCCTTGTATACGCTCAACTGATATCACAAAAAGCATGGGATGCATTTATTGTCCTCTGTGGGGATGAGAAGTTTCAGATACATGTACATTGTGGGTGATAATACATTGTTTGAGGATATGTGTATTCATCACGTTGATTGTCAATATTTCATTTATGACACAACAAATCAGTATTGGATATAAGGAACATGCATAAAAACCAACATACTCATATTGTAAATCCAGGATGGAGTATGCTTCACTAGAAAAAAAATGGTACATATTTTAAATTTCCAGTAATATTGTTAGGTGCCAAGAAACAACATCATAATTATCTTTCTATATTTTTATGTAGATTGATGAGTATAAAACCAAATACACATCCACCCCATGTCATGTGCTTTGGAAGGAGGAACGTGTGAATAAAGAAGGTAATCTAGTAGATGAAAACACACCAAAATGTGTGGGAAATATGTGTAAGTATGACACAAAGATAAAAAGATTTTTTTTAACTGCTATTACATAAAAATAATTAGTTATTTTCCTATATCCGAGAGTCACATGAATTAGCTACTCCTATAGCGGATGTAGACCTATTATCGATGGCTTTGATGTGGCCAGAACAGTAAAGTCATGTCAGAGGTGCGGGGTTTGAGGTTACACCCCGAGTATATTTTGAGAAAAAAAAGAAACGGATGATTGAGATGAAAAATTGATACAAATGAGTGAAAGACTATAAACTCTTAAAGAATTATTTCATTGGCAGGGAGAGTTTCTAGAAACTTTTATGGGTGGGAATCAAGGAGAAGACATAACTCAGGAACAACCAGCGCGTGAAGATCCCACCCCACCCCCACCAGCTTTGAGGCGAGCCATTCCCCTCAATGATCAGTCTTAGCAATGGTAATAAATATTCTAATAATTGTTCCCATTAAATATAAATCAAACAAACATTGATACTTTTCCTGTACTGATCTTCTATAGGGTGATAATGAATGTGATTTATATCTTTCAACACCCACCTATCACATTGTAGCGAGGGTTACAATGTTCAACATCCCAGAGGACAAGCTGCATAATAGACCACTTCTAAAAGATCACCTGAATGTAACGATTGATATAGATCATGAGAAAAATTAAGAGCTACCTATTCCACTTGATGATGATGATATTAATAAAGTAAAAAAGGATATTGCGAAATTCCTTGCATGGTCGTCACAACTTGTAAGAGTACACAGGGACAAAGAGGTATTTATTTCCTTTTTTTCAAGATAAACCTTTAAGAATTAATGAAAAAATGGTATGAACCAATGAATGTTATTATATATGTAGAAAGAAAAGGGTGTGACTAGAAAAATTGGCTCAAAATAATCTAATGGATCGACCAAATGATCCCAAAGAGCTATTGAAAGCACAATCACACACACTATTCTCTGTCCACATTTACTATAATTAAAGACTCATGTGGATACAAAGCTAAGAGGTGGTTGTAGTCATATAGTGGTTTTTAAAAATAATATATACAAAGAGGAAATCCAAGATTTCATTACTGCTGAAAATGTAAATGAGATCCTTGAAAATGGTTGTCTAGGTGTCACAGTTGTAAATTTATATATGAGGTATGTTTTCATGAATTGATTTTCTAAAACCTGATATAATGTAGAAATTATGACTAAATGAATTTTATATTGTTGATAGATGTATATATGAAAAACAGTTGAAGTAATTTCCCCATGAGACAAAATTTGGACTCGTTAGTCCTAATACCACATCTACACATCTAACGAAATTAGAGCCACCAAAAAGGCTGAAATAGTGAACAACTTGCTGAAAACATTTGAAAGCAAGATTACTGATGACATACTCTTCCTAATACCAACCATGTAGGGGTAAAACTCTATGATTAAATAATATCAATTATATTTTCACTTCTTTTGTTATTTATTCCTTTTTTTGATTTTAGGCAACATTGGCTGCTAATTGTGGTGAACTTGGATACTCCAAAGATTTATCTTCAGGATTCAATGCAAGGATATCCAACAAACCAACCACACATGATGGAGTTTGTGAATATGTAAGACACTACATCCTACATTTTAAGTCTAAAAATAAAGTAATATAATTGATATTATCTTTTACTTAGGATTCTGTTATGATAGGGTGCTATATCATTATCATCTCAAAAATTAATTAGGATAGGGGATAAGCATAAGGAGGCGGGAAAGTACTACATCTGGACAAATATTAGTGTATATATAATAAAATTTCACTATCCAAACACATATAAACCCAAGTTACTTATTCTCCTACTGATAAAATTTTTTGTAGTGTCCAAAACAAACAAACGATAATGATTTCAGTTATTAGTTTTGTAAATTTATGAAAGAGATCAATTTTCATCAACAAACTAGAATCCCTGAAGAGGTATTTTAAAAAACAACTACTATTTCATTTAAATTATTATTTATTTATTTATTTATATATTTTTTAGTAATACTATGACTTTTTAAAAGCCTCATACTCACAAGAAGATATAGATATGTTTAGAAATAAGTGGGCCGCATACCTGATGGAATATTGTACCCAAATAGCATGAAGATCTGACTTTGGGATGTGTATAATTGGCAGCCAGTTTTGGGATTTGTTAAGGGGATCAAAAGATGAAACATTATTGTATGTAAATTTTTGTAGGAAAATTGTAATTGTTATTAAATAAAACGTCCTTTTTCCAATGAATCATTTTCCATTTTAACATATGAAATGCACCAACAACATGCAAGTATGATGAACCAATTTTCTTTGAGCTTTGGATAAGAAAAAATAGTAAAATCTCCAAAATAACCTCATATCCAACCAAACACATTCATATTGTGTTGATCCTTTAAGAGAACAATCCATGGGTTCATTGGTGATGTGTACAAGTCAACCATGCCTCAATTTGAGGCACAATGTGGTCGGTATCACTCAAAGTGTGTCTCTTTTGTTTAAAATGAATAGAATTGTAAGTGAAAATAACAACTGACCTACAGAAATCCAACAAAACACATTTATATTTTGTTGATACTTGAGGATAATGATCCATGGGTGCGTTGGTGACATAGAAGAGTCAACCCCGCCTCAATACGAGTCACGGTGTAGCCGGTATCACTCATAGTGTCTCGCATTTGTTTAAAATGAACAAAATTTTAAGTGAAAACAACAACTGAAATATGGAAATCCGACCAAATGAATTATTATTGTGTTGATCCTTTAAGAGAATTATCCATGGGTTATTTGTGACATGTAATAGTCAACCACATCTCAATCCAAGGCACGGTGTGGCTGGTATCACTCAAAGTGTCCCTCTTTTTTTTTTAAAAAAAATGGACATAATTTTAAGTGAAAAAAACTCAACTACGGAAATCTGACCAAATACATTTACATTGTGTTTATATTTTAGTATAATGATCCATGGGTGCGTTGGTGATGTGTAAGAGTCAACCCTGCTTCAATCCGAGGCACGGTGTGGCTGGTATCACTCAAAGTGTCTCTCTTTTGTTTAAAATGGATAGAATTTTAAGTGAAAACAAAAACTGACGTATAAAAATCTGACCAAACGCATTCTGATTGTGTCGATCCTTCAGGATAATGATCCATGGGTCACTTGTGATGTGTACGAGTCAACCATGCCTCATTCTGAGGCACGGTGTGGCCGGTATCACTCAAATTGTCTCTCTTTTGTTTAAAATGGTCATAATTTTAAGTGAAAACAACAACTGACCTACATAAATCCGACTGAACGCATTCGGATACACACACCTCTACATGTGATTTTCACGAACATGTCATATATTATACAGAATAAGGGTAGGTTAACGATGATTACATAGGAGCATAGATATACCCTGGTGCATTTTACCACATATGGTGATCGAAGATAAAAGATTTATAGTGGGGATCATTTAAAAAATATTTTCCTATTATTTTCAAGATGGGAAATATTTCTTGTTAGGTATTTATTTCCCCCTTTTTCTATTTTCAATTTACACCATCATACAATTGTATCCCATATGGTTTTTAAATTCATGGTTTACTCTCTATATGTTTCATCTTTTATTATCATTCCTCCTCTTCTGTATTAAGATTATTGGTGAATGCATACATGAACACAAAGAAAATGCCTCCTATACTAGTTATTCTTATTGGCACTTGTTTCTGGACCATGTCCTATAGAGGCGGCTTAGTTTTATTTTGGATCGAGTCATATTGGGGTAGGTCATGATAGATTGGTATTAGAGGTTTTCATTTTGTCAAATTGTGTTCCGATTTTTCCACTTATGAGGATTTGGTTGAGATTTAGGGAAATAGTGTCAAAGTTTCTAAAGTGCGTCTTTCAGTCTAGGGAAAAGAGTGTTGGTTTTGTGGCCAACATATCCTTATAACATGACTCTAAATACCTGTTTGTTGACTCATCATACTTATTCATTGGTTGTATGGATCAATGGTATATTCATCATATAGGATTGAGAATTTTTACTCTCCTTCTTGAGTTATCTCCCTATATATATATGATCATCTAATCATCAAACTCTTTGATTTAATTTTATGGAGTCCACCACAAAGATAGCCATCTATTTTACCAATTCTGGATACTCATTATAGTCTGGTGTGTGATGAGGCCTTAGTTTTGGTTCCTCCATGCCAGATTATTTCTCCACGTGGATAGGAGCAGCACCCCCACCAATCGATTAGTAGATAGAACTAGTATAGTAGGATATGGATTCTTGTGATTTTAACATACAATCCGAGTTACAGTTCCAAAGGATGATGAGGTTTTGTGGTGAGATTGGTCTCTAGGTAGTAGAGGATTTTATAGATTTAGTGATTCAAGTTTTGAGGCTTTTCCAGACATTGACTGATTAGGTTGTTATACTAGTGGCCTACCTTTTCCATAGAGTAGTTGGGCACTGGTGGTTCCTAGTTATGTAGATGCGTGAGTATTTGAAACTCTCCTAATCTGTCTTCTAGTAGCTATTTCATGAGGATTAATGCCCCTCATGATTGTTATCAATTAGGATTCAGGAGATTTTAGAGCTACATCATGGAGGGATGATAGTTTTAGAGTATGTTGTGAGCCTCATAGACCCTATGTGGTACTCTCTTTACATGATTCAAGATGGATACTTCTGTGTGAATAAATTTGAGCAGGGTCTCCGTATAGATATCCTTTCCAATGTGGTACACCTTCCCATTCCCACTTATGATAGAGTGTTGGAGAAACAACTGGTGTGGGAGAGCTTCCTATAAGACGGATTCCGTGTAGCTATATCTATCAGTGGACATTATAGGATGAGTCATCTACATCCTCTAGTAGGTTCCAATTAGTAGGGTCTCCACTCAGAAGATAATTTCATGACTATTCTTAAACATGTGGTCGTGAAACATATGGACCAAACAGAGGACTAGGGAAACCTTGAGAAGAGAGTTTCTGTGAATGTGGTGGGAAATGTCACATGGCATGTGATTTCCCAACCCAACATGCTGAGGAGGGTAGGCTTATAGTGGATGAACCACAATGGTAGAGGCATCACCAAGATAATGAATATACCAGGAAAGGGTATGGTGGCCCCAGGTAAGTAGAGCTGGAATATGAGTAGGTGGGGATCCTGGAAGAAGGATATGTGGGTGGTGGAAAATGTTATGATCTCCTTCCACCACAATAGCCAAGTGACCCGAGTCTGGATTTGGGATATGGTAGTCAGAGTCACAGACTGAGGTAGGTTATAGATGTGTATAACCCAATAAGAGATGATATGATTAGAGGTATGATATTTTTTTATCAAACTCTTTATTCAGTACAAGTAGATATAATTTTTTATTAATTCCATTATATCTTTACTCTTCGTTCAAGATATGGATTTCCCAATAGATTTTTATCCCAACAACTTTGTCTTGATGTTACTAGGGTGAGTTCTTCTTCTCTATATTTTATCTACATGCAGTTCAAGCAATATATAAGTGGAGAGAGGTTCTCTTGTGATCATTTTTTCATCATAATGATACATTAAAACATTATTTTGGGTATGGATTTGTTTTCCATGGTCTAAAAACATTTTTTTGTAATTGTTTATGGGTTAGATTCCATATCACTGATTTTATGAGATTTTCCTTTTCAGGTGAGAGAGATCACAAGGTAGGGTGACTGGATTTTGTGAGAAAGAGGTAGAAACTCATTTCCCATTATTTGGTTAGTGTAACAAAAATCACAAAAGTATCTTCATGCATCTAGATTACTTCCTTGTTGGACGATTTTATGGATTTCTTTCCAGAAGATGTTCTAGGACTACCTATGAGGAGGGAGATGGATTTTTGCATTTATTTTTTCCCTTGGACCACTCTGATACCTTCCTCATCATATTATATGGACTATAACTACCTTCAAGAGCTACAATTATAGTGGGGGGAACTTATAGAGAAGTGTTTAATCAAACCAAATGTGTTCCCCTGGGTATGCTGGATGTTGTTTATGAAAAAGGAGGAAAATAGCTTGTGAATGTGTGTTAATTATGGTCACTTGAACCAGGCCTTGATAAAGACAATGTAACTCTTTCTGAGGATGATAAAACTATTTTATTAGTTTTGGAGAATGAGATGGTTCTCAAAGATCAATATCAGGCCTATCTATGACTAATTGAGAGATTATGAGGATTATAATCAAAATAATTAATTTCAATGTTTCTATAGACAGTATAAGTTCCTGGTGATGACTTTCGGTGTGAAGAATTCTCTTGATATTTTTACTGATTTGATGAACCAAATCATGCAGTCGTAATTAGAAATATTTGTTTTTGTCTTCATTTATGACATACTAATATACTCTAACTTAGAGGAGGATCATGAAAAGTACTTGAGGATGTTTCAATATTTTTTTTCTAAAGCAGAAGCTTTATGGTAAGCTCTCGAAGTGAAATGTGTAGATACCTAAGATTCAATTTATGGGGAATTTAATTTTTGATCATGGATTATCTTCAGAACTAGAAAAGATAGATGTTGAGTTTTATTAGGAGCCACCCAAGAGAATTTTAGATGTGTGGAGCATTTACGAGTTTTAGGGGTACTAATAGATGTTTTTTGAATACTAATCCAGGATTTTATCCCATTTTACCCTCTTGATTTATAAAGGGAATCCATTTACTTACATCGAGAAGTTCCAAAGGGACATTGAGTAGTTTAGAATCA
The DNA here is from genome assembly GCA_963277665.1 of Viscum album. Classification (NCBI taxonomy): domain Eukaryota; kingdom Viridiplantae; phylum Streptophyta; class Magnoliopsida; order Santalales; family Viscaceae; genus Viscum; species Viscum album. The sequence continues at coordinate 1,626,791,940 of OY728131.1, read as the reverse complement.
GACTGAAAAGTGATCATATTTTGAGACTAATAGAGGAGGGAACATAGTTCGTAGTATATCGTGATTCCTCTAGTATTGGGATCAGCTGCATGTTTATGAAAAGATAAAAAGTTATTTCATATGGTTCAAAACTGTTGAAACTCTATAAAAATAAATATATGACCTAAGAATAATAGCTTGTAGCGATAGTATTTGTTCTAAGGATGTGGAGGCACTATCTTCTTGGAGGGAACATTGTTGTTCACTCAGACCATCATAATCTCAAGTTTACCATCATATAGAGAGACTAGAACCTAAGGTAAATGTTTTAGTTGAATGTATTACAACACTATGACTTTTAGATATTCTATACTGATAGGAAAGGAAACAGGTTGGTAGTTTACCTTAGTTAGAAGTCCCATGATAATTTTGTGTAGGATATATCAGAGTAGTGTCCTTTCATGTAGCTTACCCTAGTTGAAAGGAGGCTGAATATATTCTTTATTAAATGGTGTTTAATTCTCCACTTCTCCACTTATCCAGTGCATGGGATATTACTAGTTGGGATACATAAACCGTGAGTTGTTATGTTCACAGATAGCCTTATGAGATTCATAATTTGGATGTTAGGAAGGAGGGAATCAAATCATCTTTTTCTAGGTATAGACTCTGGTCCCACTCATAATGAGGGAGAAGGCAATGAGATATTTTGACACATATCCTTTTTCTGTAAATCTTGGTTTGGGAATGATGTAAAGATACCTAAAATGGTAGTTTTGGTCGGTTGGAATGAGATAGAGTGTGGAAGATTTCATCTCTTACTACCTCACCTGTCAGCAGGTTAAGGTAGAGCACCAGGATCCAGGAGGGTTGTTTCTGCCTCTTAATCCCCCTAAGCATAAATGGGATGGAATATCAATAGATATTATAAAAGTAATTCCTCATATAGATAGATTCCATGACACATTTTGGGTGATAGTTGACTAACTTATGAAGTTAAAACACAACCTTTCTATCAGGGAGAAGAGTTCTGTGGTGATTTTTGGGAAATCATATTTACTGATGATCATTCACCATCATGGGGTTCCATTAATGATTGTCTCTAACTAGGATGAATGGTTTATGTCATGTTTATAGAGAGGCATGTAGGAGGAATTCAAGATCCTATGAGAATGAGTAATTTTTTTTACCCTTATACATATGGGAAAACCAAGAAAATTATCCATGTGTTGTGGGATCTGCTAAGGTATATCATATTATACTTTATCCCAAGATAGGAGGATAACATTACATTGGTAGTGTTTTTTCATAACAATATCTATCACTCTACTATTAGTATGTTACCTTTTGATTCCCTGTATGGGAGACCCTATATGTCACCACTGTACTTGAATATGACCGGTGAAAACTATATTTATGTCCATAGATGATGTATGTGACGAAAAATATGGTCCTCATGACCTAATAGTGGATGAGGATATCCCAAATCAGGTAGAAATATTTTATAGATCGATGTTTTATGCCATGGAGATTGAGTTGGGAGCAATGTATTCCTAAGATTCTCCCCATGATGAGGATTTCAGATATTTGGTTAGAGAGGTAAGATATACCTGAGGTTCATTGGGATGTCTAATATATTGTAGAGGGTTGGTGAGGTTCCTTACTACCTTTCCTTACCCACATAGTATTAGTGATTCTATGACGTATTCAATGTGTCACATTAGAGGAGATACATGCATCACCCCGAGAACGTTATTGACTAAGGCAAGTTGGAAATAAAGGATGGAGGCACTTTCATTGAGCACTCAGTGGTGATCGAGGATTGGAATGAAAATATCAGGAATGTATATCCCATCCCTTTCATTCATGTGTTATGGTAGCAGGAGAGCTTGCATTAGGGATCCAGAAAACAGTAGGGCTAGATGTGACCTTAGTATCTTGACCATTTTTTTAGTTTTTCTTTTAGATAAAGAAATGATTTAAGGAGGGAATAGTTCAGAGACCCTTTTTATTTTCTTCTAAGAAATTGATATATTTATTGAAATGTTCGTGGGGACAAGCACTGAGATTTACTGTGATTTTGAGCCCCAGTGTGCCTGAAATTAATTTTATAAACATATTAAATAAATTTTAAATCTGGAATGTTTGGTTTTAAAAAAATAATTGGTTATATCTTAAAAGGATTATCAGATAAAAATATAGGACCACATTTGAATATATAATTTGAGGTTTCCCCAAGGTGTAACCTAATGTTTGTTTATGTATGGAATCCGGATAAAAATGACCATTTGCAGGTACCTTTTGTAGATTAATTAATTAGTTAATTAATTAATTCAATAAATGTTTTAAACCTGAAACCTTTTATTAATATTTTGTTATAGAATATGGACAGTGTTATCCACATAACCTTGGGATTTTTTAGAGGATAATTCCACCTCCCATCATTGGAAAATTGAGATAAAATGATGGAGAGCCTTTAGATCAAGGAAAATTGTGGTACAATTAATGAAACAAACCTTCATCCTTCATTAGAGAGCGCATTATTCACAAATAAATAATATGAATTAAGTTAGTACTTTTTATATGTGGATTTATTCTCTTATTATTATATTATTAGGCAAGATATTTCATATTTCCATGATCTATGTCAATTTGAGACCTTGCATGTTCCTGCACATAAAACTAAATTTATTTATTCGTTTAATCCCACTTGTTCCAAAATCCCCACTCATGATATCAAAAATTAAATTTTTTGTCAAATTACTTGAGAAATTTTTTTTTACCCTTGTTTTTGTGATCCCCCCCTATTTTTCACTTTTATCATCATTATACCACTTGGTGACAATTCGACTACTATCAGGTGGGTCTAAGCAAGATCAGACCCCCAGATTTTCTGAAGATTTATTTACATCGAACAGATTGATGATTTGAGGATGGTTTAGATAGTGTTTTGGGATTTGGGTGATTTTTTCTAAAGACCCCAAATCAGGGAACTAACAGTGATGATGGGTGGTTCGCGATGTGGGCGATATACCACTATAGAGTGGGAGAATCTGATTTCCGGCCACAAGATGGTTGGAAACGATGAATGAATCCTTTAACCTTAGATTACCAGAAGCCTAGAGGTGTGATTTGAAGTGGAATAGTAATATCTAGAATGTGGATAGTGGATCTAGGGTTCTATGAAAAACCAAACTATATGCCATGTAGTATGAATTAAAAATGATTTGTATGACTTTGGATATAGAGATTATAGTTTTTAGTTCAGTTAAATATTACACACTTTGTAGGACCCCCACATGTCGTGTGACTTAGTGATGGTGACCTGGCATGTTCTCTAGGGGTAAATTTTCTTGTTCATGGTTATGTACATGCCTTGAAAAGGAATACAACTAGGATTGATGGACATAAGCAGGAGCCCATGCTGAAGGACACACTGGGTATTATATTATAGGGGCATGGAAAATATTAAACAGTCATGACCAAGAGCATTGGTAGGACCTTGGGTGGATGAAGCATGCCATGTAGTTTATTTAGATTCCATTGAGGTCTATAAATATTTATATTTTTGTACTAAAAGGGTCACAACCAAACAATAGGGTGTGACCACACACCATGTGGGTCCCCTAAAATATCGTACATCATCCTTTTTAAGAAAAGTTTAAATTTCATATCTCCATCACTTGGACTCATATTATGACTTTTGAGAATCCTATACTTTGTTTTTTTCTATGTATAACATTATGGTGGAATTTTTAGTAGATTTCGAAATATAATAAGAGACGTTCATAGTGTGTTTCTTCTTTATCCGATATTCGACAACGCTAGTGATCATAAAGGATCATCAGTGTGGAAACCTCCTACTAGGATAGGGCATGGGTACTCTACCTATATAGTAGAACCCTCCTATGGATTTAGGGCCTGGGGCCTCTATCTTTCCATCTTTAGAGTAAAACCCTCCTCTAGAGTTTGGGCATTGGTCCTTTATCTATCCATATTTAGAATAAAACCCTCATACAAATTCAGGGCATGGGTCCCCTACCACTATATTGGTCCCTTTTACGGAGTCAAGGAATGGGTCCTCTACCACTGGAGTGAAACCCTCTTGTGGAGTCAGGTCATGGATCCTCTACTACTTGAGAGTAACCCTCCTGCAGATTCCGGACATGGTTCATATACCATTAATGTGAAACCCTCTTGTTGGGGTATGGCATGGGTCATATATCTATCTACTGAGTAGAGACCTACTATTATATTATGTCATGGATCCTTGACCAAGAAATTTTTGAAGATTGAATGTGTGGATTAGTGGAGAGGCACGACTCCACATTAAATATTATTCAGAAAGACGCATGAGATTTTGGGAATCACTGATGGACACTTAGAACTGATGGATGTATTTTTTACTAGGATGGGATATGAGATTGAGATCCCCTTTCTCTCTCATTTAGGTTTATTTTATATGAACATATATATATTTGTACCATTGTTGTTAGATTTCATTTCTCTCTCACTTTGGGTTTAGTTGTCTATTCTAATTGTGTCTCTTACTAATCCCTATTATGATTTGGGGAAACCTATTGGGTATTTATATACTCACCCCTACATGGTCTTTTCCCGTACATATCATGTCTTATGTAGATGACGTATAAGTTAACAAAGATTATAGAGGTTCTTAGGGATACCCTAGTACAATTTATCTTATATGGTGGTTAGAGTTTTGAGATTCTAATATTTTATCTAATAAAATTTAATTTCTAGTTATTTCTAGGTTGAGGCATCTATCTAGTTGGGAATTTATTTTCTTCCTTTTTACCCTTTCAATTGACACTGGCATATTCATGTATTTTCTTGAGGTTTTACATGCATGGTTTATTCTCTAGATGTTTAATATTTTTTTAATATTCCTCCACATATACATGGAGATTATTGAGTGCATACATACAGGTACACTAAGAAAATTCCATCCATATTAGTTATACAATTCCACACTTGTTTCTAGCCCCTAGCCTATAGAGGTGGGCTTGGTCTTGTTACAGCTTAAGCCCCATTGGGTCAGGTTGAGAAAACCCCTTTGCATGTAAGGTAATAAGTATAAATTTAACGAATATTTTTCATATGTATGACATAAAAATTATTCTTGTAAATGTAATATATAATTTACCTTTCTTTCATTTCATCCGTTGAGAAAATGGAAACTGCATTCATGCATACGTATGACCAACCGTCTCCATGAATGGTGTGATTCATTTTATACCTATAACATTAATGTAATACTATAAATACTTATATAGTCAATATATATGATATTTAAATCTTGGTTAAAATTTTACGTATGATTTAACCATGATCAAAATTGAAGGACCAATGATTCCAAACAAAAACATACATGAAAAACGAAACATTTATTACTTGAATCCTGATTTTAACTAGTGATTGTTAATAAATGGGTAATAAATGGTCATAAGTAAATAATATAAATTTTGATACATATGTGTATGATTCTAAATTTTTTGTATCAGAAAATTAAATTTATTATAAAGTAGGATCAAATTTGCATGAGAAAAGTTGAGAGTTAAGTGAAAATATTTTTCTCAATTTTCTTTCTTTGAGACATATGATGTGTTATGAACCTATCTTCTTTTATGAGGTGTATATACTTCCCCATTAAAATTTTATATCATGAATATATATAAAATCATTATATTTATTTTTTTTACTTTGATTTTATTATTTAATGAGGATTACGATTCATAAAGAATATTTTTAATGAAAATTGACTTTATTTATCTCTTCAATTGAAAAACCTTTTTCTTGAATGTACATGTTTTCTAAAAAGTATTTAAATTAAGTTTTTACTATTCTACATATATTTTTTAAAGTCATTTTTACCGATATTTTAATTTTTTAAAAAAAATTTAAAGAGGAATGTTTATTTTGTTTTCAAAATAAGGAACACTTGTCTTATACTGAAAATGAGAACAAAATAATTTTTCACCATGTAGAATATTAATAGAATGTAATTTCGTCATGATGAATGATTTTTTTTTATATTTATTTTTAAATTATAAGGTTTATTTTTAATGAAAATTATTTTTTAAATATTTTATAAATGTTTACTTAAAAAAATTTATTTTCAAATTAAAAAGATTATTTTCATCATAAAATGTTTTAACTGATCTTTAAATATTATTTTAAAAGTATCCATTGTTATTTTGAAATAAAATTATTTTTGAAAATGTTTTATGTTATAAAGTGTGACTTTTAATGTTGACAAGGCATCTTCCTCTTGAAATTTTCGAATTGATCTTTCCAAATCATTTTCCTTCTAAGATGACATCCATTGATGTTACATTTTCTTTACAGGGGATATAATCAAAGGATACAATTATTATTATTTATTTTAATGGTTTATATTTATGATGAAAATAATTTTATGAAACCTATATCTCATCCATGAGTTATAAGATGATTATAATTTTATGAAACCCATTTTTATTCAGGGGTTATACCAAGATAAAATGTTTACGAATCTGACTTCTTTTTTCCATGGGTTATAATGTGATGAAATAGTGAAATGAAAATGAATCTTGTTTATTTTCTATAGATTATTTTATGATAAAATGTTTATAAAACCCATTTATTTTCTTGAGTTCAAATATGATGAATGTTTCATGATCCCGTGATAGAGATAGGTATTGTTTTCATTACGTTGTAGTGGTGACACAATAACCAAATATGATGATTACATTATAACCAAGGATGGTGGTCACATTTTAACCAAGTATGGATTAGACCTATATGTCCCTCTAATGAATTGGGTAAATATTTATATATCATGAGATAAGAAAGATTGGAATGGGGATTGAACCTAGTTCAGTAGTGGAATTTGTCTACTATGATTGTCTTGGGACATAACCTTGACTAGAATGATGGATTGGTGTGGTATCCCATTACACTATGACAGATTTAGATACAATCCCTTACTACCACTACTGGAAATTTTACCTATACCCACAGTTTCAAACAATGGGTATAACCCCTAAAACCTTGGGTATAGGATAGACCCACGGTTTTAGGGAACCGTGGGCTCCCAAGGCGTTAGGAAATCCCTAGAGTTATACCCATGGTTTCCTAAACTGTGGGTATAGGTCTAGTCCGACGTTTCATACACCATGACACTGTTTCATTCACCTATCCCCACGGTTTTAAAACCGTGGGTATAGCTTTGATAAAAAAAGTGGTCACGAGATTCGATCCCTGGACCTCTTTTTTAATCCTCCCACACCAAACCACTAGACTATATGTATTATTTGTATATAAATATATATTTATTTATATATATTTATATAAACCATGGATATAGGTATAAAACCATGGGAATATGTGTTCCCATGAAAAATTCTTTGTCCCCCGCGATTTTTTTTCGTGCCATAAGGTGGGAAATCTATTCCCACGATTTACAAAACCTTGGGTATAGGTCTCCATAAATTAATCCTATACCCACGGTTTCTATTATACCATGGGAATAAGTATAGAAAAACTACCCTATACCCACGGTTTTACCAAAACTGTGTGTATAGGGGAGTCTATACCCTCGGTTTTGGAAAACCGTGGGTATAGGTTTCTATACCATACCTATATCCACAGTTTGCCAAAAATTGTGGGTATAGGGGTTCCTATACCCACGATTTAGGTAAAACCGTGGGTATAGGTTCCCATATATTACCTATACCCATAGTTTTTTCAAAAACTGTAGGTATATCTCTATTTTCTAGAAGTGTACTAAGAAAATGATTTTCTATGCTTATGTGTATTCAAAAAATCTATTTATTATTCCAATATTCTCATATCATGGATTATATTATTTTATTCTTTTATGATTCTTGTCTTATTAAAATCAATGATTTATTCCATGACTTATGTTTATTACCTATGACATGAAGGGTATGGGTTTCAAATGATATTATCATATTCACATACCCTTATGCTTGTGTTATGTTGATATCTAGGTTGTTTTACCTTACTAACCATATTATCTCACCCTTTATTATGTTCCCTTTTTCTAGGTTGTGAATAATGGTATTAAGTATGATATATCTAAGAAGGGATCGAGTTATAAAGAATTTAGTGGGTGATTAAGTAGTTCACTCATATACTAGCTATTTATGTTTTAACATTTTCAAAAACACTAAACCATTACAATCCTCAGGAATGTATTTGTTCAACGTAATTAATATTCATCTAAAAAGGTATAATATCTATGTATGAAATCCTAGGTCACTATAGTAGGTATCATATATAAAGTTTTTTATACCATTAAAAATTAGGTTGGGAAAACATCAGCGAGATCCCTATGGTTATGTCTAAGGATATTTCTAGGGATATGTCTAAGGATATTTTTAAGGACAATTGTATATGTACAAAAATATCCAAGAATATTAGTGAAGGATAGAGAAAGTGGTTTCTAAGATATCACATAAATAACGACCCATCATTTTCTTACATTACGATTACATCATTTCAAAGATAAAAAACATAATAGTATTACACATAGAGGATCCAAAGGTTCACTTTCTTGGGAAAACTAGGACCACACATTACAAATACAACATCAAGCATAAACATTTATTTAATTTCTTCTTCTCTAACTTCTTATTGTAACTTTTACTATCCTTAGTACATGTAGACACATGAGGATATTCCTAAAAAGGGGTGATCTAGAAGCCCAGAAAAAGGATAGATAGGAACAATATAGCATGGGGTGAGAATAATCATAACATAGGCAAAATATCATGAACATGGGAGGAGCATAAATAAAAGACATGAAATGTAGCAATGCATAAAAATGAAACATCATGTATTAGTGGTTAACTAACACACATACTTGTGAAACAAGATTGAATCTTGTTCACACATCATTTCAAATTTACTCATTATATTCATCACTTTACCCAATGCATTGGGGTGCTACATAATTCCAGGCGTACCCGTCACATTTAAACATTCATATTGCGCTATATAATTCCGGGCGCACCCGTCACATCATAACATTATCATTTATCATGCATGCCACAATGAACATATAGAATAAATTAACATGACTAACCAATGAAAAGGAATGTGTTTCATCTCATAATAAGACATTCATAAACTTTGGGTTCCCTAAATAAAGAGGGAATAACATACTTGACACACGAACCACACATCTTGAATGAGAAGTAAAAGCTGAGTTCTTAAAAGAAGAGTTCTTTTGGAAAACATTTTTGATTGACATAAACAGTAGTGGTAAACATTTATATCCCAGAAAAAGAAAGTCAATGATTAAAAAATGATCCTTAAGTAGTAACCATATAAAAAATGGAGTGAAAGAGGGAGAACCCGAAGGACGAAATTTGGGTTGGAGAAGTTCCCCTTACCTTGTACCCGAATGATTACTTCTCTTTAATGTCCTGTATAATGAAATTATATTCATTAATTAGAAATCAAGAACCTTTTGTAAATTAATATGGTTCATTATGGTTTCATTAAGTGAATTTATGTTCCTTTGGATGAGTTAGAGCGTTTAAAAACATTATTTGGGAATGTTTGTTTTTATGGGTTTCTTAAGTGGTTCACTTGTATTCTTAAATTGAAGTTCTGGTAGAACGTGAGTAAACATCCAGAAATTATATTACATTTAATTATTGATATTAAAGGAGATTTAATGATTTTATAATGAATTATATTAGATCTATGTGGATGAATCATTAGATAAGAATTAAATGATGGTTATTTGGGTCAATTTGGGCGGTTTTTGGATCACAAAAAACTTGTTTTAACTTATCACTTAGTAATATGGCCATAGGTTATTTACAGAACCATAAATAGAACATAATACATATAAAATATTCTATTTCAACCATAAAAATGGTTTCATGACCATATCTGAAGGTAGAAATGGAATAAGAAAGCATGTCGTTTTTGAAGGTGATAAATTAACACCTCACGAACAACGTTCTCTTTAATAAAATAAAAGGAAGAGGTAACGGGGGTTGGATGATTTAATATCTAATTAGAATCATAAAATTACAATATATGTATAATACTGGATTTACAATACAATTTGGATGAATATAGGTGTGGAGGGATCAAGAAATGAACTTGAACTTGAAAGGAAATTAAAGGAGAAGAGGGAGGGAAATTACCTCTTGAATCCTTCTCTTGAGAACCTATTTAAGGGCCTAATATTGGTGTTTTGATGAGACCAGTAGCTCTTGGAAGTGGGGTAGGGGATAGGGAAGGTGTTTGGGAATAGTTTAGGGAAGTCTTGGAGCTTGAGAGGTGTGAGGAAATGAGGGTGTGAAGGGTGGATTTTATAGTGGAGGGGAGAGGGGTTTCCTTAATATAAAATTCATTTGTTTATTACTTCCCCACAAGACAAGGAATAGTGAGTCTTGAATGACCAATAATAGTAATTTTATAATGTAATCCTGAACCAAGAAGGCTTACATCAGCAGAACATCACACGTGGCCCTACAATTATCTTATTTAGCTTATTTTGTAAATTACGACATTTCACTATTCATAAAAAATTCAAGTATCTCAGAAAAATCCCAAAACATTACCCCAACCATTGTTCTATGTGTAGAATCAAAAAACGAATTCCATTTTTCAAAAATAATTTTCTAAATATTATTACTTTAATATTTAATTAAAATAATCATTTACTTAAAAAAACAGTTTTTAAGATTAAAACAGATTTTATAGTGCTTTCAAAAATTACACAGGGTCTTATAAAATTATCTAAAAACTATAATACATTGATTAAATAATTTATGAATACATTTTAGGGAAAAAATATTCTTTTAAATTAATTAATTAATTATAATTATTTATTTATGAATTACTAAATACCAAATCGTTTACTAAGGTCAAATTGTCACTTTCTAAGATGTCTAAATTTTATTTTATTATTCATGGGTAATGTTACTCTTATGTTGGATGATTTACTATTAATAAGGGTCATATTACTATTCATAAGGGTATGTTACTATTCATAAGGGTATGTCACTGTTCACCAAAAATTATTATTTTTCATTAGACTCCAAAAATTAACTTGAGCACAACCATGTATGTCGGAATTTTAAAATTCCAAACATAGAAGTGACAAACTTATGTTTAAAGTTCACTTATCAATTAGTAGTTCTTTATTTTTTTTTCATGTTATTTTATGATATATTTATAATAAGGGAATTTCTATTGAAAAACTTTGGGTCGTTACATTCTTCCCCCCTTAAGAAATTTTTCCACCGAAATTTCACTTTACACAAACAGGTGAGGGTGTTTCTCCTTCATTGCCTCTTCTAGTTCCCAAGATTCTTCCTCAAAAATATGGTTCCTCCACAAAATTTTGACAATATGGGTTGTCTTGTTGCGTAGAACCTTATCTCTCTGATCCAGAATCTTTACTGGCTGCTCCTCATATGAGAGATCATCTTCCAGCTGCACCACCTCTGAGTTTAGTAAATGTGGGGGGTCTGGTATGTACTTCCTCAGTAGTTATACATGAAACACCTCATGAACTTGAGCCATATTCATTGGAAGTGCAAGATGATAGGCCACAACTCCTCTACGGTCAAGGATCTCAAAGGGGCCAATATACCTTGGGCTTAACTTCCATTTCTTCCTGAATCGCATGACTCTCTTCCATGGAGATATTCGAATGAAGACTTTATCTCCAACTTCGAACTCCAAGTCCCTTCGACGGTTGTCAGCATAGCTCTTTTGCTGACTTTGAGCAGCTTTGATGTGTTTTTGTATGACTTGAACCTTCTCTGTCATCTCTTGAACAAGATCGGGTCCAAGCAGATTTCTTTCTCCAACTTCATCCCAACAGGTTGGAGTTCTACACCACTTCCCATAAAGAGCTTCATACGGAGCCATCCAAATACTCGAGTGGAAGCTATTGTTGTATGAGAACGCAACCAATGGGATATGCTGATCCCAACCACCTTTGAATTCAAGAGAGCATGCTCTTAGCATATCTTCAAGTGTCTGAATAGTTCTTTCAGATTGGCCATCTGTTTGGGGGTGATAGGCCATGCTGAAATTTAATTCAGTACTCAAAACATGTTGAAGGCTCCTACAGAATTTAGATGTGAACCTTGGGTCACGGTCCGAGACAATTGAGAGTGGAACACCATGCAGTCTCACCACTTCCTTTACATATATCCTTGCAAGTTGTTCAAGTGAGAGATCTTCCCGAATATTGATAAAATGGGAAGTCTTGGTGAGTCAGTCAACCACAACCCCTATCGCATTATTTCCCTTTTACGTCTTCAGGAGACCCATGACAAAGTCCATAGTAACGTTTTCCCATTTCCACATAGTTATAGGAAATGACTGCATCATACCCTTGGAATTTTGTCACTCAACTTTAACTTGCTGACATACCAAGAACCTTGATATATATTCCACAATCTCCTTCTTCATGTTATCCCACCAGAAGTTTTCTCAGAGATCACAGTACATCTTGGTACTCCCAGTATGGATAGAGAAAGTTGAGCTATGTGAATTATCCAATAGCTCATTCTTTATCCCAGGTGATGAAGGCACACAAAGCCACGTTCCAAACCGAATCACACTATCATCGTCAATATGGAACTATTGTAGCTTCCCTTACATTACTGCATTCACCCTCTTTTGTATCTCCACATCATCCCTTTGTGCTTCTTTAATCTTCTCCTGGATGGATGGTTGTGCAATCATTTGGGCAAGGTAGGATATATCCCATTCACTTATGATTTCCAAATCCATCCTTTTCATATCTAATAAGATAGGTTCTTTCTCAATCCGAAACATGGAAGAAGTAGCAGGTTCTTTTCTACTTAGAGCATCAGCTACCTTGTTCTCCTTTCCATGATGATAGTGAATAGAGAAATCGTAATCCTTGATTAGATCTAACTATATCCTTTGACGCATGTTAATATCCTTTTGTGTGAATATATACTTTAGGCTCTTATGGTCGGTGTATATGTCACACTTCTCACCATAAAGGTAGTGCTGCCAGATTTTCAAGGAAAAAAATCACGGATGCCAGCTATAGATCATGCGTCGGGTAGTTCTGCTCATTGATCTTCAACTGTCGTGAGGCGTAGGCTATCACATTATCATTTTGAATGAGTACACAACCCAAGCCTTTCTTTGAAGCATCACTGTATATCACAAAACTTTATCCACTTTTCTGTAATGTGAGTACAGGTGTAGTGATCAGCCTTCTCTTTAGCTCCTTGAAGCTTCCCTCACATTCTTCTGTCCAGACATACTTTACCCATTTCCTTGTTAACTTAGTTAGAGGGCTTAACAATCATGAGAAGTTTCCCACAAAACGTCGGTAGTACCCAGCTAATCCAAGAAAACTATGGATTTATGTGACACTAGAGGGCTTGGGCCATTCCTCCATCACCTTTGTCTTTGAAGGATCCACAGAAATTCCCTCACTTGTGATCAGATGTCCCAAGAATGTGACTTGATTCATCCAAAAGTCACACATGATGAACTTGGCGTACAACTTCTCCTTTCTCAATGATTCCAACACAATTATTAGATGTTCTTCATGTTCCTCCTTGCTCTTGGAGTAGATGAGAATATCCTCGATAAACACTACCACAAATTTTTCGAGGTATTGTCTATAGACACTATTCATCAAATCCATGAAGATTGCAGGGTAATTAGTAAGTCCAAAGGGCATCACCAAAAACTCATAGTGCCCATACCTTGTATGGAAGGCAGTATTCTGAATATCTTCCTTCTTCACCTTTACCACATGATATCTAGAATGAAGATCCACATTTGAGAAGTATTGATCTCCTCTTAACTGATCAAACAATTCATCAATCCTTGGGAGAGGATACTTGTTCTTTATGGTGATCCTGTTGAGTTCCCGATAATCGATACACAGCCGCATTGTTCCATCCTTCTTGTTCACAAAGCGCACTGGCGCACCCCAAGGCGATGCACTAGGGTGTATGAACCCTTTGTCCAGATGCTATTGCAGCTGCTTCTTTAACTCCTATAGTTTTATAGGAGCCATCCTATAGGGGCACTACGAGATATGAGTAGCTCCGGGTATGAGTTCAATTGAGAACTCTACCTCACGATTTGGGAGAATTCTGGGTAACTCATCAGGAAATACATCATCACATTCCCTCACAATGGGAATTTCTTCAAGGTTGTAACTTTCCTCAGACTCAACCATTTGGGAGAGGTATGCTTATTTATATGGAATCAACACCCACACCATTGAAGGATTTTTCAAAGGAGAGTCATGATCTTCCTTGACTTTTTAGAGGAGCATGGGATGGTTCAGAATATGAAAAGATATTTCCTTTTCCTGACAGTTGATATGTGCTCTATATAACAAGAGCCAATCCATTCCCATTATAGTGTCTAATTCCACCAAGGGATGTATTACAAGATTTGGCAGAATAATCTTCTCACATACACCAACAGGAGAAGTGTCAAACACTTGGGTTGCAATGATTGCACCACTTGGTGTTTTTACAGATATCTCTACTTCAAGGTTTCGGGGCTTCGATTCTATAATTCTAGAAAACTTGTAAGTTATAAAGGAATACGCAGAACCAAAATCGAATAATACTTTTTCCATTATTGAGCGAATAGGAAGTGTACCTTGTATGACTTCATTATCATGCTCCACCTCCGCAGTAGTGATGGAATAAGCCTTCCCTTGTTCCTTTGGATTTGGTGGCTACTGACACTGATTACCCTCGATAACTCGAGGTTTAGTTCACTAGTTTGCATAGTGCCCTAGCTCTTTACAGTTGTAGCATTGGACCATGAGTGGTTCTCTCCTTTAATCGACTACATTTTCCTTCCTTTCTATATCTTTTTTGATACTCTTGAATATGGTGTTTTTCTTTCCCACACTTGAATAATTTCCCCATCCCTTTGAGGCAGTTCCCATTGTGCAACTTCCCACATTTTTGGCATGTGGGTCGTTGATTTTTCTTCCAGCCTTTGTCATTAGATCCACCAGCTTGAAACTCCATATTTCTCTTCTTATCACCATATCCATGGGACCATTCTCCAAACTCCATCTCCACTTTTAGAGCATACTGAACAAATTCTCCATGACTCCCAAAGTTTTTAATTGCAAGATCCTTTCGATGGTGTGGTTTTAATCCACTAAAGAATCTATCAATTTTTCTATCATTGTTGATAACAAAACCCAAAGCGTACCTTGAAAGATTTATGAAATTCACTTCATAGGTTGTGAAAGATTATCCTTCTTCTTTCTTTATCTCTATAAATTGTCTCTCCATCTTTATGCAAAGAGTTCGTGGAAAGTACTTATTAAGAAACATTATCTTAAATTCTTCCCATTCCATCTCTTCAATTTCCTCCCTTGGCTTGGTGTTCTTAATAAAATCCCACCATTGATTGGATTCTCCATCTAGATGATAAATAGCTAGAGTCACCTTCTCCATCTCAGAACATTGAAGAACAGAAAAGATCCTCTCCATGGAGTTGACCCACTGTTCCTCAATTAGTGGATCAGAAGATCCACTAAATGTCGGTGGTCGTTGCCGCATAAATCATCCGATAGCCAGTTTCTCCCTTTTTGGTGAAGGAGGAAGTTCCACATTATTATGGTTATTGTTAATAACCTGGGATAATTGGGTAAGCATCTCCATGAAGTTTTGAACTCCACCTCCAAAATCATTGGGGATGTCGTTCGGGCAATCGTTTTATTGACCCTCGCAAGAGTTGTTGGCCTGATTTCTCTTGGTTCCCAGAATTTTCTAAAATAGAAAAGGTTAGAAAAAAACATAAGTAAAAAATTCATTAATAACTTATTCATTTAAACAATTTATACAAAAAACATAACATATGGGATCCCTATGTAAATACTCTTGTGTGCATATTTGTACTTAATCTCATACTAGAGGTTTTCTCTCAGGTTCACTAATCATAATTCCCAAATTAACTAAACCTCCCTCTGATACCAACTATAGAGACCCATACTTTTCTTACATTACTATTACATCATTTAAAATATAAACAACATAATAGTTTTACACGTAGAGGATCCAAAGGTTTAGTGTCTTGGGAAAACTAGGACCACACATAACAAATATAACATAAAGCATAAACATTTATTTAATTTCTTATTCTCTAAATTCTTATTGGAACTTGTCCTCTCCTTAGTACATGTTTCCACCTAAGGATATACATCAAAAGGGGCGAGCTAGAAGCCTTATAAGAGGATAGATAAGAATAATATAGCATGGGATGATCATAATCATAACATAGGCAAAAGATCATGAACATGAGAGGAGCATAAATAAAAGACTTGAAATGTGGCAATGCATAAAAATGAAACATCATGTCTTAGTGATTAACTTCCACACATAATTTTGAACCAAGATAGAATCTTGTTCACAAATCATTTCACATTTACTCCTGAGATTCATCACTTTACACAATGCATTGGAGCGCTATATAATTCTGGGCGCATAACATTATCATTTATCATGCATGACACAATGAACATATAGAATAAATTAACATGAATAACCCATGAAAAGGAATTGGTTTCATCTCATAAGAACACATTCATAAACTTTGGGTTCCCTAAATAAAGAGGTAATAACATACTTGACACAAGAACCACACATCTTGAATGAGAAGTAAAAGGTGAGTTCTTAAAAGAAGAGTTCTTTTGGAAAATTGTTTTTATTGACATAAATAGTAGTGGTAAACATGTATATCCTAGAAAAGGAAATAAAATGATTAAAAAATGATCCTTAAGGAGTAACCATATCAAAAATGGAGTGAAAGAGGGAGAACCCGAAGGACAAAATTTGGGTTCGAGAAGTTCCCCTTACCTTATACCCGAATGCTTCCTTCTCTTTAATGTCCTGTATAATGACATTATATTCATTAATTAGAAATCTATAACCTTTTGTACATTAATATGGTTCATTATGGTTTCATTAAGTGAATTTATGTGCCTTTGGATGAGTTATCGCGTTTAAAAACATTATTTGGGAATGTTTGTTTTTATGGTTTTCTTAAGTGGTTCACTTGTATTCTTAAATTGATGTTCGGGTAGAACACGAGTAAACATCCAAAAATGATATAAATGTCAATAATGATATTACAGGATCTTTAATGATTTTATAATGAATTATATTAGATATATGTGGATGAATCATTAGATAATAATTAAATTTTGGTTATTTGGGTCAATTTGGGCGGTTTTTGGATCACAACGAACTTGTTTTAACTTATCACTCAATAATATGGACATGGGTTATTTCCATAACTTTAAATAGAATGTAATAAATATTAAATATTTTGGTTCAACCATAAAAATGGTTTCATGACCAGATATGAAGGTAGAAATGGAAGAAGAAAGCATGTCGTTCTTGAAGGTGATAAAGTAACACCTCACGAACAACGTTCTCTTTAATAAAATAAAAGGAAGAGGGAAAGGAGGTTGGATGATATAATATCCCATAAGAATCATAAAATTACAGTATATTTATAATAATGGAGTTACAATACAATTTGGATGAATATAGGTGGGGAGGGATCAAGAAATGAACTTGAACTTGAAAGGAAATTAAAGGAGAAGAGGGAGGGAAATTACCTCTTGAATCCTTATCTTCAGAACCACCTTAAGGGCCTAAGATTGGTATTTTGACAAGACCCTAAGCTCTTGGACGTGGGGGAGGGGCTAGGTAAGGTGTTAGGTCATAGTTTATAGAAGGATTGGAGCTTGAGAGGTGTGAGGAAATGAGGGTGTGAAGGGTGGCTTTTATAGTGGAGGGGAGAGGGGTTTCCTTAATATAAAATTCATTAGTTTATTATTTCCCCAAAAGACAAGGAATAGTGAGTCTTGAATGACCAATAATAGTAATTTTATAATTTAATACCTAAAAAAGTGGGCTTACATTAGCAGAACATCACACATGACCCTATAATTAGCTTATTTAGCTTATTTTGTAAATTACGGTATTTCACTATTAATAAAAAATTCAAGTATCTCAGAAAAATCCCAAAACTTTACCCCAACCATTTTTCGACGTGTAGAATCCAAAAATAAATTCCAATTTTCAAAAATAATTTTTTAAATATTATTAATTTAATATTTAATTAAAATCATAATTTACTTAAGAAAACCGTTTTTAAGATTAAAGCAGATTTTATAGTGCTTTCAAAAATTATGCAGGGGTTTATAAAATTATCTAAAAACTATAAAACATTGATTCAATAATTTATGATTACATTTCAAGGAAATAAATATTATTTTAAATTAATTAATTAATTATAATTAATTATTTATGACTTACTAAATACCAAAACGTTTACTAAGGTCAAATTGTCACTTTCTAAGATGTCTAAATTTTATTTTATTATTCATGGGTAAGGTTACTCTTATGTTGTATGATTTAATATTCATAAGGGTCATCTTACTATTAATAAGGGTATGTTACTATTCATAAGGGTAGGTCACTATTCACCAAGAATTATTTTTGTTTCATTAGACTCCAAAAATCATCTTGATCACAACCGTGTATGTCGGATTTTTAAAATTCCAAACACAGAAGTGACAAACTTATGTTTAAAGGTCACTTATCACTTAGTAGTTCATTATTTTGTGTTTTAATGTTATTTTATGACATATTTATAAGAATGGAATTTCTATTGAAAAAATTTGGGTTGTTACAACATCCCTATCTAGATACTACATATAGAATTGGTTCTGGCACAAAGGTACCTATTGGTAATAACACCGAAAAAGGTACATTAGGCTTAACTCAAGAATTACCTAGTACATGACAACTTGAATTACTGCACACCTGTTTTTTCACTCTAGGATGGTAGTATTTATAAATTTAAGAACTCTATATGAACCATGAAAAATTATTTGAATAGATGATAACCATGAATAACCTACGTTAAACCTAAGGTTCCAACGATAGAAAATAACATGTCATGATTTTGAAATACTATAACTAATTTTTCATGATTATGATTAGTATTTCTTATACTATGATTTATTTAGTTGATAGATACGACCTGAAGGAACTATGTTAATTATAAAATAAATGGATAATACAATAACTTTCCTTTGGATAAAAAAATATTATGGGATATGGAATGAAAAATATCATTTATTTTAATATTTTTTTTTCATGTTATGAAACATGCTGAACATTTAAATGAACAATAGAGGGAACAAAATTTTGTAGATTCCTTCATGAGTTAATCTCCACCCTCTTTTACTGGTTCCAGAAACCCGCTAGTTGATGAGAAATGGATCAGTACCAATAAAAATATATTTTACATTATCTAGTGTTAAAAACATTAAAAAGTCATGTTGACTATATATTGTGTGGATGGTGAAGAAATTCAATAGTGAACTCTTATTATGAAAACAATGAAACAAGTTGATATTGACTCTATGGAATGGGATGAACTTAAGATCCTGTTTTTCTGAAATTACATTCATCATATTTTTATATGGAAATGGATAATTAATAACTTAAGTTAAATAAAAATTATGATGAATCTATTAGAACCAATAAGGAAACTTTTAAACGACTTATAAGGTATCTTTATTGTATTACCATCAAAACTGATTATAAAGTTGGTCGATTATTAATTTTCTTAAAAATAAATCATTTAATGGAGTTAGCTATAAGGGGATTCAATATCTATGAAGAAACCATTCATTGTAATATCAAGGTAGAAACGGAGGTTATTTTCACCAATAAATCTCATGGGTTAGATAAGAAAAGAATGATGCAATTGAAATAAAACTCTAAAATCCATTGATAAATGAAGATGATCTTTCCTTCAGGATTGAAGTATGGAAGGAAACATGGAGAAAATTATGTCAAGGTAAAACTAAATGTTTTATGTGTTGGAAGTAAGTTCATCGAAAAATTGATTACCAAATTGATGAGAAGAAGGAAGGTAATGGTGAGAATAGAGAGAAGGGTCCACATGATAAATTTATCACACTTTAGTTTTTCAAATTTAAGGAGTATGGTAATTATATGAATCAATTCCCAATAAATGGGATAATGGAGATAATAATCCATAAAAACTTATGAATTCAGTGGATAAAAGTATATATTATGCAATAACAATGGTTGGAGTGAATCATTATAATTAGGTAACAATTATCCTCTATTCCATAGTTGGGAATTTCATATTTTATTTTCTATAAATGACATAGAGGAAAATATTATTGAAATTTGATGTGATTTTGAAAATTTATTATCTCCCTCTATATGGATTATCAAATAATGAAATCACATTTCATATTTTATAGATTCAATGTTGAACCCAATCTTTCATGAGAAATATTTTTAATGAATAAAGGTTGAATTGTCTTTTGTAATCATATATGTCCCCATGTATGTTTAACTTAAGAGTTATATAAACCATCATGTTTGTTATGAGTTGAAGCATGATGTTAATTTCAAATTCTCAGTCACCCCTTTTTATTATTTATGCGATGGGTGTTTGTAAATATTTATAATATTTTGGTTAAAAATTATGGTCATAAAATGCTTTGGTTTTAGATATGTTTTTTTTGAAAAATATGATTTTTGAGGATTTCTTTTACATTTTGTGGTCATATGATTAATGGTATTGGTAACCTTTAGGGGTTATATTATAGTTTATGTTTATGTAAGTATGGATTATTCCAATTAAATAAATCATTAGGAACTATATTAATATTTTTTTGGGAATAATGACAACCTGTTACCATTGTGGAAACACGTTTCATCTGGAAAGGATGCAGTGATAAAACCCACAACTGAATGGTGATAAGGGTATAATGCCTTCCACTAGCCTATGTTAATAATTATTTCTAGTGGAATAACATGAAGATAAGTATTTCAAAGTATCTATATTTGTGCTTAATATGTAATTAAGTTAACAAGGATATATGGATTTTAAGGTATTATACTACCATTATTCATTTAAGAATAGAAATGGGAAAATATTACTACAAATGTTGTAGTCGGAATCCCTTAAATATCCAAAGGGAATAATTATATAGGAGTTATAGTTGATTACTTTAAAAAACACTTAATTTATGTCAGATATTATTTATATTTGGATAATATTTCCAAGGTAAAAATTTAGGAAGTGGTAGAGTTATATAGATAACCACATTTTGTTGTATAAGATTGGCACCAAAGGTTTACCTTGATGTTCAGGGGAAGAATCCAATAATCCCTTGATAATGAATTTTGGTTTTTAACTATGTATCATCCATATAAATATGGTCAGTTTGAGATAAAAATTCAAAACCTATAGGATTTTCTAAGATCTTATTCAATGGATTTTAATTGTGGATGGGATCTACACATTTTTCTAGTATAAGTTTCATACAATAATAGATTACACTAAATTATTTAGATAGATCTATATAAAGACATATTTTTATAGTTGTGTAAATATTAAAATTTCTAGTTTAAAGTTGGTAAAAATATATTGGGACCTTTTCAATCTAAATAAATGGAAAAGAACGTTAGATCCACTAAAAAATCTATGAGGGTGACCCAAAGTCGACACACAAGTTATGCTGATAATCATCGACACAATTTGGGATTTGAAGTTGTTGATAATGTATTTCAATGAATTTATTCATGAGGTAATGAAGAGAAAAATAATCCCAAGATATATTGGTTCCTTTTAAATTATTAATATCATCAGTACCGTAGCATATTGCTTGGTGCTTCCACCAAACCTCTCTCGGATTCATGATGTCTTTCTTATATCTATCCTGTAGAATTATATACCTGATCCATCACATGTAATGAAGTCAAAGTTCATAACAAGAGATTATTATCATTCTTATGATGAAAAAATGGTTGGGATTTGGGATCATATAGATAATGTGCTATGAAACAAGACCACTCGTTTGGTCAAAGTTTTGTGTTGAAACCACCATCTTGGGGAAGGTATGTGGGATTCTAAGGATGTGATGATGTAGAAGTATCCATATTTTTTTGTATCAGAGTGATTTATTTTGAGGGATAAATTAATTTTAATGGGTGTATAATGTAACACCCCGATATTTTATGAAATATATTTTTTGATTAAATTTAATTTCTTTTATTTCTTGGGTTACATATAACACCTAGTATTAACAAACCGTGATATACACATAATATAATTAAAACCTAGACATTAAAATTATTGGTATAAATAGAAATAAACAAATATTAAAAATAATTATGAAGGTTTTATATAAATAATATCTATTGACTAATAAGTACTTAATTTTAGGAAATGTCTTTATATGCTTTGAAAATACATTTTTCTAAAAAAAATAATTTTTATTTCTTTTTGTGAAAAATAACATAATCAATTTATAAAAATTTATTTTAAAAAATTAACATCAATTTTGGAATCAAAATTTCAAAATTATCTTCTGGTGAATCTTTTTTATTTTTCTAAAAATATTATTTTTTGATGAGTAGTGAAAATAGTGGTTTTTCTTAAATAATGCATTTTTGTTTAAATAATTTATAATGTTCATTTTTTTAAAAAATTAATATAATTTCAATTATATATTTATTAATCCAATTTAGGGAACTAAAATCAATTTCATTCTGAATTTTTATAATAAAACATTCATTAGTTATGAAACATTTCTCTTTAGAAAACCACATTTTCATAACATAGGTAGGTTTACTTTTAAATTAAAAATTTCCACATCTATGAATGAAATTTGGAAAATGAATTTAATATTTGGAATAATTATAAATTAATTATATAATAATTTAAAATTTATTTTTGGTCAAAATGGTGAGTAAAATCAGAAAAACATAATTACTACGGTTAAGGTTAAAATGGGATAACTTGGGGTTAAAATAAAAAGATTAGGGGTTAAATGACCTTTAAACTTGTAAATACCCCATTTATGGTAATATTTCAACATTATCACCTCTATGGTTCAATAATTATTCATTTTAGGGCATTGTGTAATTTTAAAATCATAAATACACATTATTCTTTTCAAAAACATCTTGTCTATCCTCTCACCCACATATAAAAGGCTACCCCCTATTCTACCCACTTTACGCATAAAAAACCATTTAGTATATCCATTATGTTACAAAATATCTTCCTAATACCCCTATCCACATCATAGAGACATAGTTTTAGGTAAACCTTGTAATATCTTGTTACTGTATTTAAGCACTAAAAAACCCATCTTTTTAGCACGCTTTTGTTGGGTTTCATTTCAGGTTTTTTTCAGATTTTTTTATGATTTTTAATATTTATTGGATAGTGTATGGTTGGGGCATGGTTTTACCAAACCATGTTTCATTTAAATCCAAACCAATCAATTGCAGGTAGTAGGGTTTTACACGGTTTTCCCATGGTTTTTCATACCATTCGCCCTCTTGTGAGAAACAGTGAGGCCTATTTAAAGGGGTGCATGGCTAAGCTGCACGGTTTGGTCTAACTGTGCGTCTCTTCCTAGGAAACAATGTGTACAATATTTTTTAATCTTAATTTTAATTTTAAAATTCTTGAAACTCTATTCTTAGACCACTTATGGGATTGAACAAGCCCCACTTGATTTCTTCTTCATCGGGATCTCCAAAGATCAGTTCTTGGCCCCTCAGATCCATCCTGAAAACAATTCAAATATTGGGGAATATAATTCAATCTCCTCCCAGTTATTTTCCTCTTCCCCATGTCTATCTACCACTATCTCCTTTCTACTCCATAGGGTTTCATTGATCACCATGTTTCTTTGTGGATCTCACACTCTCTTTTTTGGGATCTTAAACTAATGTTTGATTCTTGTTTACTAGATTCTATGATCATTGTTCTTTGTTGACAAATCTCGATTAGGGTTTCTCATTGTGAGATCCATTTATCTTGAGGTAGGGGTTCCGCCATGATTTCCTGACTTTTGTTAACCCTAAATTGATTTATTTAATTTCAATTAATTGAATAAAATACAATTTCTTGAAATTTAAATGGGTTTCTTTCAAATGGGTTGTGGGAAAACCCAATTCTAATTAATTGAGTTTTTAAAATGGGATTCTGTCATGAAATTTGAAAACTCCAAATTCTATAGAATTATGGTGTATTTTTAGAAATTAGTTAGATTTAATTTGTTTAATTTAAATTGTTGAATATATTTGGTGGAAAATTATGAAAACACCAAACTCCATCGAGTTGGGTTTTTTGTGTGAAATTGATGGAAATTGTTTGAAATTAAATTGTTGAATTAAATTGAGGATGTGAATAGTGAAATTGAATTTTGAATCTATTTACAATTTGTATTTGTGAATAATTTATTGAAATGGTTTTTATAGAATCTTATGTGTTTTATCTTATAAAATGCATGTTTTTTTTATTAAAAACCCATTTTGGTTTTCAATTAGAAATTTTCATTTTGGAAATGGGGGAATAAGACTTAATTTTATTTTAAGGTCTATTCAAATAAATTTACCATCATTGAATTGTACTAGAGAACATGAAATCCTAGGTATTTAGTGAGTTATTGGGATAAACAAGATTGGTTGGAATTTCCCTAGAAACTGATTAACACATTACAACAATAAAAAATATTTGTTAGATTATAATACATACCATTTAGGGCATGGATTAGTCCTCTTTTTCCATTGTTGATGGATGTGTCTACACATTGTAGTTTATCAATGAATGTGTGAGGATCCTACAACCTGGACCTATTATACATATTGGAAGATGAACATATTGTGCACTTTTTTATATATAAAATATAAATGTATGATGATGTTGTAAACTTTTTTACAGACCTAGTGAATTTATATAAACTATTTTATATAAAATTGATTATTTAATCAATTTTTGTAAGGAACCATCGTTTGAAAAATATTCCATCATTTGAACTACAAAGTACGATTTTTTGATATATGATCTTGAAATTCAAAACATATTTGTTAGAAAATTAAAATCACTTTATTTGGTTAATTTGATATTGGAATCTTATTATGTAATACTTGGTCAGACCTTACTAGGATTTAATATCACACCCTAATTGTGTCGTTGGGTGTTTGTAGATTTTCTCCTTTCAGGTTCAAGAAGGGGTAAAAACCCACAGGGAGGTGGTTATAGCTATTCATATATGGACATGGAGAGTTTCATTCATTGGGACTTTGGATGTTTATTTTCCCTTTTTTACTGGTAATTTTCTGTAGAAATTTGGGATTTCATAACTATTTGGGTCCTGGTACACATCTCCTGGTGGAGTTTCTTTTGTATGAATACTAATTTGTAATCTTTCTTATATAATGTTTGTGGAAAGTTCATTCCCAGTTTCATTTTGTATGATTCCAGGTGCTAGTCATTAACCCATGGGGATCAGGAATTCCCTTCGGTCCTTGTTAGTGTTTGCTCGATTATTAGGTTACTAGGGCACCAAGGCTAGTTCGTGAAATATTGGTATCAAAGGAGAGGTTTAACATATTTTATTGAAGTCAGTGTGCATAGTAAAATATTATTGGGACTTATTTGGTAGTTGCGATTGAGTTCTTATATAATTCTCACCACAAAAAACCTTAATTCACTAGTGGTGGTTAGGGAAAGTCATCTTGAGGATTAGTTCATTTCATTTCCCTTCTGTTGATTTGGATAGGATTGAATTAAAAAACTTGTTTGTATATGTTTTTAGATTTATTTTTCTCATTTCCCTATTGAAGTGTTCATATGATGTCTTCTTTATTGTCTACTGATGTTTTTTTAGCATCATTACTATGTGAATATGTGTGAATCAGAACTTGAAGGAAGCTACTGTTGAACCTTATTGAGAAAATCCCTTTGTGGACCAAATCTGGTTGAGGTGATTATGCATACTATCCATGCTATAGGAAATGAACTACCACTAGTTCCCATTTAGGAACAAGTTTGGGGACCTCATAGGGATGTTCTCAATATTTTTTCCTAAGAGTTCCTTTCCCAAAATCTATCACTACTCAAAATATACAATGATATTCAAGAGTACGAGGAATAGATGATCATGTTGAAACATTTGTTTGGGTTCGTGGAGACACCTGAATAAATAAGGGTGAAGTGTTCCACCTTCATGCTGGAAGGACTGAGAAAAAGACTGTGAGACTTTATGGTGATGGAAAAGAAGCATGAGGTATTAGACTGGAAAGACTTAAAAGTTATTTTCACTGACCATTTCTATCCAAAGTTGATACTAACTGCCAAAGCAATAGATTTTTTCAAACATGAGTAGGTTGAAAAGACTATGGCAGAGTATGAAAACTATTTTACTGAGATCATGAATTTATCACTTGATATTGTATTGAATGAGAAGATGAAGGACTGAAGATTTGAGTTGAGACTTCAACTGGATATTCGTTATTAGGTTTTCTTGATAAAGATTTTGTCTTATTATAATGTGTGGGGTAGAGAGTTGATGGTTATGATTAAATTGGATTGCAAGTTAGGGTTATCATGAGTCTCTTTATCTTCTAGTGGTAGTGTGAGTTCCTTTAATTGAAAGACTGGGCGTTATTATTCTCATGGTGGTTACCGACAACAATGTCATTTTAGACCTCTTGTAATACCCGAAAGAGGCCATTTGATTTTCTACTAGTGTGGAAAGCCTAGGAATTCGAAGAGGGTTTTCACTGAGGTAACCATGGTGTGTGGTTCCCATGAACCCTTAGGACATGTTTCAAAAATCTGACACATATATTCCACACTATGTAGTGGCGCGAGTTCATCAACTCCACCTAAAATTGCAGGGCAGTCAGATGCTTCACGTATAAATGGGTTCCATCCATAGGCATTCATAACAAAGATTCTTCCCACAATAGAAGAGTATCCAAAGATGTAGATACGGGTCCAACGACTATGAAATGTGTAATTACAACAGTTTCATTATTATTGACTTCCCCATTTGATACCAGTTCATATCATTCATTTATTTAAACATTTATTTTTAATCTTCTAAATCTTCCTACAATGATTTTATCTTAGGGTATGGATATCACTGGACCCTTTAGTATGAAGAGAGAGAAGGGTCTTTGTAGTCCCACATGTGTCTTCTCTCTATAACATGTAGAGATTTCATGGAGTTTCCTAGTTATAAATATAAAAACACTTAACGTTGTGTTCAGTATTGATTGAATTATTTTTAATAAAGACAAGTTTTATTATTTTCTTTGACGGGTCTTGTTTAGTATACCTAGTGGTGTGTTCCATGTTTTTCAAGGAAAATGGGAACCAAGGCCAAGTAGAGCCAAAACATATTATTCGGAGTTGGGGAAGGTTATATATGTGTTTTATTTTTTATTTGGTTAGATAATCCTTGAACGTGACCTCCCTCTTATTTTTTTGTGTCTCCCATTGTGTTTTCTTCTACCTTCTTTGGTTTTCCACCAATTAGGTAGGTAGATTTTTCTATCAACTGAGTTCCTTGTATTCATCCAGTTTCTATTCCTTCTTACCACATTGTACCAGATAATCTGAAAGAGTTGAATACTTAGTTGGATGATATTCTAGATAAAGACTTTATATGCCCGAGTGTATCACCTCAGGCAGCCCAGATTCTCTTTTCTAATAAAGATGATGGTTCGATTTTCTTATGTGTTGATTACCTAAAGCTGAATTGAGTGATGGTAAAGAACATGTATTTTTTACCATAGATTGATGATCTGTTCAATCGGTTAAAAGGAGGTAAGTGGCTTTTGAAAATGTATCTTTGTTCTAGTTACCATCAGTTGATGATAAAAGAACATGGCATTCGGTAAATGACCTTTCAAAGTTGGTACAACCACTATGAGTACGTTTTTATGACATTTGTTCTATCTAATTATCCCATAGTATTTATGGATATAATGAAAAAGATAGTCTATTTTTATCTCAATACCTTCGCTGTAATATTTATGGATGACATACTTATTAACTATATGTATGAGGAGGAACATGTGCATCATCTGAGAACATTTCTGAGTTTGATGATAAATCACCGACTTTATGCCAAACTTATAAAATTTTATTTCTAGATTTTGAAAGTAAAATTATTAGGAAACATATGGTTAGAACATGGTATTTTAGATGATCCTACAGAGGTGAAGTCTGTTATGACATGGTAGAAATTGTGAAATGTCTTCACTATTCAATGCTTCTTTTGTCTAGCTATGTATTATCTTCAATTCGTTAAGGACTTCTTAAATATTTATTCTCCAACGACTTCTATAACTTGGAATGGAGAAATTATTTCTTACTATGAATATTTTTAGAGTTATTTAATTAATATGAAACATCATTTGACTACTATGCCACTATTTTACTCATCTAGAGGCCAAGCAAGGCTACATGGTCTTTTGTGATGAATCTGGTTCTGGTTTGGGCTGCTTACTTATGTAATTTGATCATGTTGTTACCTATGGATCTAATAAAATTCAGCCACATGGGAATAATTATCCAACCAATGACCTTGAACTTAAAATTTTGATGCACATGCTTAGGATTTGTATTTGTTATCTTTATGGAGAACGTTTTATCGTGTTTTCAAATAATAAGATCTTTATTTATATCTTCTCTCAAAACTATTTGAATAACCACCAGAGGAATTGGGTGGAATACCTACAATCCATCAACTTCAACATCGCCTATACCCTAGGAAAATGGAATATTTTTGCATATTCCTTGAGAAGGAAACATTCAACCCAATCCAAGAAGGAATAATCAAAAGAGTAGAACCTAATAGCTCTGTCTTCATACATTCATATTGGAGTCTAGGAATTAAAGTATGAGGTTTATTTGGCTAATATTTATTTGAAATATTCTATTATTGATATGAATGTTTAGAAACAACATATTGATTATGAGTTCCATATAATTATAGAGTATCTTTAGGTTGGCGATATCATGGATGAGTGGTTGTTCCCAAAAAAGGGAATTCAATGATATAAAAATAAATTTTTTTGTGATGTTAGTAGCAAGGAATGTTGTGATGGGATATTTCCATAATTCCCATTTGGTAGTGAACCCAGGGACTTAAAATATTTTCTATTACATGTGGTGTCAATTAGGGGGTACATTTATGATATAGGGCATTTTTGATTTTGTCTATCGTTGTTGTACATACCAATAGGTTAAGGCCAAGCACCAGAAATCTTCTTGTTTTATTCAGCCACTTCTGGTTCCTACTAGGATCTTGGAAGATATTTCTATAGACTTTGTGGATAGTTTTTTATATACCTAGATAATGAATAATGTGATTTGGATTGTAATTGAATGATATATGAAATCAGATCACTTTTTACCCATTCGTGATATAATCAAAGTAGAAGAGTTTGGAAATTTCTATTTGAATGTGATTGATCATTTTAACTAAGTTCCATATGATTGAATATCTGATAGGGATCCTCAATTCACTTGTTATTTTTTAGAGATACCTTATTGAGGCACTGGGATCTCATGTCCATTTGAGTATGTCATACTATCCGAAGATGGATGGCCAGATAAAAAGAGCTATAGAGATTCATGAGGATACGATTTGTTATTTTGTTCTCAACTTTGTTAGAGCTTGGGATGATAATTTGGGATTAGTTGTATTTTTTATAATAATAGTTACCGATCCATAGTCAGAATGACTCCTTTTGAGTCATTGTATAGTCGGTATTGTATATCTCAGTTATGTTAGTCGGAGATTGGTGAATATTCCTTGGTTTGACTATATTTGGTACGTGAGATGACATCAAATTTTCAGTTTGTTTTTTTGAAAATGTTGATGGTAAAGATATGGTATTAGTATTATGTTGATCATCGTCATAGACTATTGGAGGTTTTTTTGGTCACAAGGTGTTATTGAATGTTTCACCCTGGTTAGGTCATAGAGGGCTTAGGAGGCAAGGGAAACTTACTCCATGTTTTGTGGGGTATTTTGAGGTTGTTAATCAAGTGGGAAAAGTTTATTTTCATTAAAAAATTCCTCCAAAACTACCATAAATAGATAACATGTTCCATTTATCTCAACTGTGAAAGTATCTATCTGGTCCATCTCACATTTTGAGCTAGCATGATCTTGAAGAAGAAACTGATTAATCCATGACTGAACGACTAGTTATTATAGTTGATTATGAAACCAAGGTAATTATTAGGTGTATGATATATTAGGTTCTAGTGATATGGCATCACAGTTCGGATAATAATTTGATATGGGAGAGGGAGGCATTGATGATAGAGCAATGACCTCATCTCTTTGGCACGAGATATTCTTCATAGTATTTCTGAGGATTGAATGTTTCTATGGTGGGGAGGTCATAACATCCTATTATTACATGAAGGTATTTTTATACCCCTATTTTTACCAAGATTTGGTTGTTTTTAATTTGGGGTTTTTTCGGTTTTAAAATTTTATGATTTTTGAAAATTGTAGGCTATTTCACGGTTGGTTCATAGTATTCCTAGACTCTGCACCATTTTATGTCTAACCCTGAAAACCAAGGAAGTGGGTTTTTTCATGTCTAGAACACAATTTTTCATTACATGTTCTATGTTAGGATAAACTATGTAGTTGATTTAAAGGGGTGCATAGCCAGGACACATGGTTTGGTATAACCATGCAACTCTTCCTAAGAAACCATGCTTAAGGGATTGGTTAATCCAGATATCAGTTTTAAAATTCCCAAAACAATATTTTTAGTCCCATGATGGGATTATATGACCCCCCATATAATTTATTCTTCCTCTGGAGCTCATAATAGTAGTTCTTGTCCCCTCATATCCCTCCTAGAAGCAATTCAAAGCATGATAAACATCATTTAATCTCCTCCTAGTTAGTTTCCACTTCCTGATATCTATCTCCCACTATCTTTATTATCCTCCTTAGGGTTTGGTGCATCCCTATTTTTCATTGTGGATCTAATACCCTATTTTTTAGGATCATAATACAAGGATTGAACCTTGTTTCCCATATTTTATGATCATTATTTTTCATTGATAAATCATGATTATGCTTTGGCGTTGTGAGATATGTTGATCCCGAAGTAGGTGGTTCCGTCACTATGCCCATATTT
Organism: Viscum album; assembly: GCA_963277665.1. Classification (NCBI taxonomy): domain Eukaryota; kingdom Viridiplantae; phylum Streptophyta; class Magnoliopsida; order Santalales; family Viscaceae; genus Viscum; species Viscum album. The sequence continues at coordinate 1,626,760,876 of OY728131.1, read as the reverse complement.
TTTTAACCCTACATTTATTTATTTTATTTCAATTATTTTTATTAAATTAAATTTCTTAAATTTAAATTGGTTTTCATTTAATTTATTTTTTGGAAAAAACCAATTCCTTTGAATTGGGGCTTTAAATTTAGATTTTGGTATGAAAATTGAAAACCCCACGTTCCAATGAATTGGGGTGTGCATATGGAAACTAGAGAGATTTAAATTTTCTAATTTAAATAATAGAATAGATTTTATGGAAAATTGTGAAAACCCAAATTCCGTTGAATTTAGGGTTTGTTCTGAAATTGATGAAATTTTTTTGAAGTTAAATTGTTGGATTTATTTCTGAAAGTGAATTATAAAATTGAATTATGAATTGATTTCAAATTCATCATTGTGAAAAATTTCTTTAAAATGGTTTTGATAAAAACATTATGGGTTTATCTTGGAATGTTCATATTTTTAATTAAAAAACCATTTATTTTTTAAACGGAAATCGGAATTCTAGAAATTGGGTAATAATACTTAACTGTATTTTAAGGTTTCATAAAAAAATGAAGATCATTAAATTGTACTAAAGAACATGGAAGCCTATGTAGTTTGTGAGTTATTGGGTTATAACCGTTAGGTTTTAATTTCCCTAGTAATTGACTGACACATTACAACAATAAAAAAATATTGTTTAGCATATCTTACTTCTGCATTGGGACCTGGATGAGTACACTAGTTCCATTGCTGAGGGATATGTGTACACATTGTGGTTCAACACATGAGTGTGTGAAGATCCCATAACACTGAACTATCATACCTAAACGAAGATGGAGCATGTTGATTGCATTTTTTTATATGATATATAAATGTATTCCAATGTTCTATTTTTTTACATGACTTGTTAATATAGATAATGTTTTTATATAAAAGTGTTTGTTTAAGAAATTTTTTTGAAGCCTGATTTTTTAAAATATTTCAATATTTTGAAAAATGTTCCATAATTTGAACTATGAAGAATGATTTTTTAGATATTCTATGTAACACCCTAATCATCCATGGTATGTTTCACTTTGAATATGTCAATATCTTGCATTGTACGCAACTTCGAGATTCTAACACACTATGACAAATCAAACTAGATGTTATGAATATTAATACCCAATTTTTGAAATTTAATAAATTTTATCTTTCAAAATGGAATTTATTTTTGGATCCAGAGTATCGAAATTAGCTTAGAGTGTATTTTGGGTATTTTTCTGAAAGCCTTCAATTTTTGATGAATACTGAAAAAACATTGCGTTATAGGTTAAAACTAACTTTTTATTTAAATAATTATTTATTTTATTTTAAGTTATTTTAGGAAAAAATAGATGAATAATAATTAAAATGTGGTTCAATAAGTGGAAAATAGTTTTTGGTGAATAGAAACTTTTTAATGTCATTTACCACGGTTAAAAGTAAATAGGGTAATTAAGGGTAAAAATGATATCATAATTACCCTAAAACATGTCCTAATTATATTGGATAAGTTTAATTCGACCAAAAACAACCTTAGGAATAAAATATTATCCTTTAAGTTCTCTAGGATTAGATTAGGACATTTATTATTATTTTATTTAAAGAAGAGTTAAAAGAGTTAAAATCAAAGTTTGATAACTAAAACATTTTTCATATAGGGTTATACATAAGATAAATTTTACTATAAATATTCATAATAAATCTAAAATTATTTCCTATATAATTCTATTTTATTTATAATTTTCAAACATTAAATAATTAAATTTATTTAGTACATAATGATGAGGCAGTAATTTCCTTATTAATGAAAGATTTAAATAATTAATATTATAAATATCCAAATAAATATAAATTTAGACTTTTAATGAATTACGTTACTTTTATAGGTTAATATGACATTTTAGGGTTGATTAAATGAATTTTTTTCGAAGTAATAATGCTGTTATGAATTGAACAAAAACAAAATACCAAATAGTGTAAAAATTGTCATAAAAGAGTTTAAAAAAATATTATATTATTAATTAGTATTCTATTCCTAAAAATATAATGTTTGGACAAAGGGATTAAATAATATTATATATGTCATTAATGAACCACTTGAGGTTCTCTTGAATGTTTATAGTATGTTTATTAACTATATAATATAAAAATACGAAGAGACATGGTAAAAGTCAAACTATTTTACTAAGAGTTAAATATAAAAGATAAGGCTAATATGACGACCTAAACATATCTAAAACCTATTTCTTGTGTGGTTTTTGATCCATAACCACCTTAGCCTTTAAATAATTTATTTTGGATCCATTATAAAACAAAAATGATTTTATTATAAAATAATATTTCAATCTTTTCCTAAGTTTCCCCTCACCCCACTTATAAAAGGGCACTTACCCTTCTCTCAAATTCACACCTTCATAGCCAATTGGCTCGGCCAACCCCTGCCCAAATATGCTCTCAACTATCCTACCTTCATCCTAGAGGCCTTATTTTAGTCATGAAGTGTAACGCCCCTACCCCAGTTAACCAGAGTCGATGCATTATTACATAACATTGGCATGATCACAAAAGATCAAGTCTCGAAAGACTGATTAGTTTAGTTGCCTTGGAATCACTAGATACATTCATGAAGTTTACATCACATTATAAAGTTAAAACTACAACAAAATATTATCTCCACACTCATATCCCCTTATACTATCCTTGCTGGTCATTCATAAAACACTTCTTCACATCATGGGAAAAATAAAACATAGAAAGGGGTGAGCTCAAATGCCCAGTAAGGATAACAATATAGAGGAAACTTTTATAAATAAGCATAAACATTTAAGGAAATGTATAACTAAAACAAAATCCTTTTAAACTTGAACTTCAGAAAAATATGGCAGAAATAAAATGAAATAATTCCATTTACTTTTTCACATGGATATTCTACTTGTCAAATAATCAAATGCAATATCAATAACCACTTTCATAATGATGGAATGGATAATGCAAGACTATCATAACCACATAGTCAAGGCCTTGTTCCAAGACTAAAAATAAGATTTTGTCAATACCTTGTTCCAAGACACTAGTTTGTCTCCTGAGACATACTGATGCATCGAGGAGCTATAGCGGTCTCCACCCGTCACTTATTAAGTCCAATGCATTCCTCATATGAATAGGTTTAAACATAACACAAACATTCATTTCAAAACTAGCATAGGAAATGTCAATAATTTATCTATAAACCATGAATGGTATAAAAATAACACATCCACAATCAAACATATCACAAAACCTTCAATACATTATGGAAGTTTTTTATTATAATAAATCAACTTCAAATAAGCTTAAAATCCATCAAAGGATGTTGACATAGATGAAATCAAAACTATTTGAGTGAAATATCTCTTTTTTTAAATCATTTAGAATCCAAATAATTAAAACATTTACATTGAAAATAGTCTTATAAGCTTGTAAGGGAAGTTTTGAAAATTTTATAATGGTGAAAAATAGCCACACCCGCCGTATATGTTAAAAAAAGACATTCTTACCTTAATTCTGTCAAAAAGGTTAAAAAGGACCTTGTTTGGAAAACTACAGAAATATTCCTTTATAAACTTCTTATAAAAAGTAAAAAAGGGTATAAATGACTTTAACCCATAGTATGTAAAATAGTAAGAATTATTTGAAATACATTTTTAAGAAACATGGATGTGGATGATAAAGAGGTCCCAGTAGATAATTACGTATAAACAACCTCAGATAATGAAGAGATTGTTAAATAAAACCTTACCTTGTAATTTACCTTGGTTGAGGGTAGTTTAACCTCTTGTATAATGGTGAAATAATTGTTATTAAATTATACAATAATCATATACATTAATATGATATCATATATGATCTTTTAATATTCATTTGTTAATAATATCTTAGTATTATATTCATTTCGGGTGTTAACAGATTCGTTTTTCTTTATATTATTTATTATGTGAGCCATATTTTTTATGTATGGGATGTATATTATTCATATCAAAAATGATATCATGTCTCGAAAAATTATTTTTAATCATAAAATAAAATTTAGTCTTGAATGGATACGATGGGGAATGAATCTCATCGCGTTCGTGGAGACGGTAATCCGTACGTACGTACGAGCGACAATATCATTATTTTGATAGTAAAATAATATATAATAGGATGTTATATCATATATACAGAATCATTATCATATTTATTTATTATTTACATGAATTACACATCATTATTATACCCATCCAAATAATAATGTATTGAATAACAATTACCCCACGACGTGGAGACGGTAGGCCATACGTACGCATGTATGGTGACATGTCATTAAAAGGATGGATAGAATACAGAATATGGTTGTACCATATTTATAATAACATCTCTGTATATATAGGATACTGGAGTTATTATTTTTTAATGTAAATAACAAAGAAAGAAGAAGTTGAAGAATAAAGGAACTTGAAAGAGGGTGGTGAAAACATTACCTCTTCTTCGGGTTCTTCCTTTTGATTTGATCAAAAGGGCTCCTTAGGTTGGATTTATGATTAAAGGAAGGCCTTTAAGATTAATGGATGATAGTTGAGATGGTATTTGGGTAGAGTTTGGATGAACCAAAAGGCTTTGATGGTGATAATTAGAGAGAAGGGGGGGGGGGGGTGCCCTTTTATAAGAGGGGTGAAGGGAACCTTTGGAAAAGCTATAAATATTATTTTATAATAAATTTATATTCGGTTTATAATGGCTCAAAAGTGTATTAGTTAAAGTATAAAGTGGGTATGGGTCGAAAAACACTCAACCAATAGGTATTAGACAGGTTTTGGTCACTATATTAACCTTATCATTTATATTTAACTCTTAGTTAAATAGTTTGACATTTACCATGTCTCTTTGTATTTTTATATTATATAGTTCAGAAACTTACTATATACTTACAAGAGACCACCAAGTGGTTCATTAATGATACACCTATCATTATATAAGTCTCTTGGGAGAACCTTAGATTTTTTAGGAACTGAATATCAATTAATAATATAATATTTGTTTTAAAAACACTTTTATGTGAATTTTGGCACTATTTGGTATTTTGTTTTTTCTAAATTCATAACAGCATTATTACTTCGAACCTAATTCATTAAATCAACCCTAATATTTAATACTAACCTATAAAATTAGTTTAATTCTTAAAAGGTCTCAAATTACATTTATTTGTATATTTATAATATCAATTATTTTAATATTTCATTAATTAGGTAATTACTGCATCACTATTGTGTCATAAATAAATTAAATTATTTAATGTATAAAAATTATAAATAAAATATCATTATGTAGGAAAAAATTTTATATTTTTAATTAATATTTATAATCTAATTTATGTCATGTATAACCCTATATTAAAAATGTTTTAGTTATTAAACTTTGATTTTAACTCTTTTAACTCTTCTTTGAATTAAATAATAATAAATGTCCTAATATAATACAAGTAGACCAAAGAGGTTCATATTTTATTTTTATGGTTGTTTTTGGGTCTAATTATACTTATCAAATAGAATTAGGACATGTGTTAGGGTAATAATAATACCATTTTTACCCTTAATTACCCTATTTACGTTTAACTGTGGTAAATAAAAGTAAAAAGTTTCTATTCACCAAAAATTATTTTTATCATATTGAACCATATTTTACTCCTTTATAATAACCATGTCTCTTGGATTTTTGAAACTCCACTTACAGAAGTGGTAAAATTAAGTTTTATGTGAATTTACAAATTCTCCAAGGAGATGGGTAAAAGACGGTGAAAAGTTCAATAATATTTTTATATATCTAGAATTATTATAAATTGACTCCAATGAATTAAATTGAAATTATATAGGTATTATGTATCTATTTTGACCTCAAATAAATTTAAATAAAATAAATAATTATTTAAATAAAAATTCGGTTTTAAACTATAACTAAGTGTTTTTCAGTACTCATAAAAAATTGAATGTTTTCAGAAAAATACAAAAAAATTTACACTAGGCTAATTTCGATATTCGGAATCCAAAAATGAAGTCCATTTTGAAAGATAAAATTTATAAAATTTCAAAAAGTGGGTATTACTACTCATAACGGCTAGTTTGATTGGTTGTGGTGTGTTATAACTCGAAGTTGCATTCAACACACGCTACTACATTATTCAAAGGGAAATGTACCGTGGAAGCTTGGGGTGTTACATTATCCCCTACTTCAAATAATTTTGTCCTCAAAATTTCAAGAATACTACTGCATGAAAAGACTCAAGTGGTTCTTCATCATAAGTTCTTCGGGTTCCCACGTTGCCTCTTCCATCTTATGGTTTCTCCATATAACTTTTACCATATGAGTCATCCGATTTATCAGCACTTGTTCTCTGGGTTCAAGAATCCTGATGGGCTCTTTCCAATAAGACAGATCGGGTTCCAGTTCTACTTCCTCATAGGTGAGTACATGCGTTGGGTCAGACATTTATTTTCTCAACAGTGATACGTGGAACACATCGTGATCTTTGGAGAGACTTGGAGGCATTCTCAAATGGTAGGCTACAACCCCAATTCGTTCTATAATTTTGAATGGTCCGATGTACCTGGGACTCAATTTACCTTTCTTACCAAAACATATAACTCCCCTTGATGGGGATACCTTCAAGAAAACATGTTCTCCGACCTGAAATTACAAATCCTTCCTTCGGTTATCAACATAGCTCTTCTGCCTACTTTGAGATGCTTTGATGTGCGTTTGGATTACCTTCACCTTTTCCATCATTTCCTCCACAAGTTATGGGCCTACGAGTTTTCTTTCACCAAAATCATACCTACAGGTTGGGGTGCAACATCTCTTCCATGTAACTCTTCATATGGTGACATCTGAATACTTGAATGGAATCTATTGTTATAGGAAAATTCTACCAGAGGTAAATATTGACCCCACATACCCTGAAAATCAAGTGAGCAAGATCTCAACATGTCCTTTAAGGTTTGAATAGTTTGTTTTGATTTTCCATCTGTTTGAGGGTGGTAGGATGTGCTCAAATGAAGTTCAGTATCTAGGGTTTTCTAAATACTTTTCCAGAATCTTGATGTAAAACATGGATCAAGATCAGAAACAATCGATAGGGGTACTCCATGAAGTCTCAAAACTTCATTAATATATAGTCTTGCTAGACGTTCAAGTGGTAAATGTAACGTCCCGGATCTGGGTGCCACTCAACGGGTGCCTCGAACCCGGTTCACCACATGACCTCAAGCGCATTTCCCCAAACGCCAGAGGTTTCCAACTAGCAGCGAGGGCCTATGTCTGATAGTGGGGAAACTGTACCCTCATTCGTCAAAGTGTAGCGCAGTGGAATTTAATAAAACATACCACAACAGTAGAAGCAGTAATAGTGTATATAACTAAATGGATAACCGATAACAAAAAGGGAAACTAGTAGCCATACATATATGAAGATGCATCATGTCACTATTATATAAAACGGCCAGAACATGTTACACTGCAATACAATATAACTGAAATACAAGCATAGAATCAAAATAGTACGACCCATGGTATTATGAGCCAAATCTCGGTCCCATGCTCTCCTATACCCCAACAGCAGTCAATTACCTGTATAAGGGCCCTTGCCCATATCTACACCTGCAGAAATGTAATCTGTTTGGGCCGAAAAGCATGACCCATACATGGTGTGAGAAATGAATCCTAGTAGGCACCCACTAAAGGCTCATGCTCAACTGTGTGTAAAACATGCAACAATAGTGTGCATCAATAAAATGCAATAAAGTAACCATTACTAAAAAGTAACTAACCTAACCAATTATATTTACATTTTAATATTCATTTAATCATTTAATTTAAAAATATCACCACAGTGAATATTCTAAGTAAATAACTAATGTCCCCAGACACATAAACCCCTACCCTCAGGTAAAGAGTACCCAACATAAGAATCTGCCCACATGCATATGGATATTTCCCACAAGCATAAGTAGTGTCACCCACAGGAACAGAATCAACTGCCCACAGGCACAGAAAAAGTTTCCCACATGCTAAGTAGCACAACACCCACAGGCTAATCACAACACTGCCCTCAGGCTAAAATGGTAAACGAGCCTTTCCCAACATGTAACCAGCAATATTCAAGCAATTCCTCTCAAGTAAATTCTACAATAATTACTTTAAAGGCATAAATTAAACAAGGCATACCCTTGGGTATCCTAGCCAAATGGCTAAACAGAGGAACACACCCCCTGGGTGGTCCTTGATCCAAGCAGCGATCCCAAACAGCATTTTTATATCACATTTAATTACCTATAAATTCTAGGTATTTAAAATATCCACAACCTTAGCCACACGACACCCCATTATGGATTCGAAGATCAACAACACACAAAAACGCATGACATTTTGAAATTAAACACCAAGCCACCTACCTTAAACACCCACGCACAATATACGCGAACGACGCCTTCTGAAACGTCCAAAAAATTCCATAGATCTAAGGTAAAAGAATTCCCGCTTAAACCCAAATAACTCCCATTAGAGGAAGAATTGGTAAGAAACACACCAGGAGAAGGAAGATCTTACCCATGCGATTCCAATGAAATCATTCGAGGTGGAAACGGATTCCTTACGCGCACCCAGTGGATCTTCGAAGATCCGGCCTCCTCCTTTGGCTCGAATGCGGTTAAAATGCCTCCTATTCCAATTGAGGAGGCTACTACCTGTTTTAAGCCGAAATGACAAAGTACACGACGTGTAATCTCAATTACACTGTGTGTAATTTACATTTTTAAATTGGTCCTATGGCGGCTTCCAGCCAGTGCGGCTCTGTTCACCTGCCAACATGACTACACGACATGTCTTCATGAGTACATGGTGTGTGCTGCCACACAATTGGACACCGCCTTACTATTCGCCTACCGACTGACTACATGGTGTGTAGTCAGTTCCTACACCCTTCATCACCCACATGGCCATATGCCCCGTGTACTCATTTCACACGGCCAAAAGTACACGGTGTGTGGAAAAGTACACGGTGTGTACTTCCGAAATTTGGTATTTTTCCCATTTTCCTTTTGTTCTAAAAAACACTTAAGGAAAAGAGAAAAGAAGAAACTCGTACCTCAAAAATAAGAACCGGGTTATTACAAACTTCACCCCTTAAAGCAATTCATCCCCGAATTTCCCTTACAAGGGTGGTGAAGATAAATCCATTAACTAATCCGGACACTGAACACGTACGTCAGTCTCCCGCTCCCAGGTTTCGTCCTACACTCGGCCATGCTTCCATAGCACCCGTACGAGAGGAACTGACCGGCCTTGGAGAACCTTCATTCTCCTGTCAACGATACGAATCAGATTCTCCTCAAAGGATGTATCCATCTAAAGCTCAACCTCCTCGGGCTGAAGGATTTGAGATGGGTCTGAATGATAGCGATGCAACTGAGACACATGGAAGACGTCGTGCATGGCTCGGTACCACTGCGGTAACTGCAACCGATAGGAAACCTGCCTGACTCTCTCCAGAATCTCAAATGGTCCCACATACCTCGGTGAAAGTTTACCTTGTCTCCTGATATGTTTGTGTCTCAGCCTCGGTGAAACACGCAAGAAGACCTAATCCCCAACCATGAAATCCAAAGGCCGTCTGCGGTGATCAGCATAAGATTTCTGATGAGACTGCGCGGTAGCCATCCACTTCTGAATCAACTGGACCTGCTTAGATGTCTCCTACACGATACGTGGTCCCAGTAATGCTGCCTCACCTACCTCTAACCATCACAAAGGTGATCGGCATAACCTACCATATAATGCCTTGTAAGGATCCATCTCGATAGTTTCCTAAAAACCATTGTTATAGTAAAATTCAACTAAGGGAATATGCTTCTCCCAAGAGCCTCCAAAGTCTAGGATGCATGAATACCGCATGTCCTCTAGAACCTGAATCGTATGCTCTGACTGGTCATCGGTCTGAGGGTGGTATGCTGTGCTCAGAATCACCTGTGTACCAAATACCCTCTGAAAACTCTACCAGAAACGAGATGTAAAGCGGGCGTCTCTATTTGAAAATATAGGACGAGGGACCCCATGAAGACGTACGATCTCTCGGATATACAGCCTTCTGATCTCGTCAACCCCGAAGGTCTCCCAGATCGGAAAAAAGTGAGCTACCTTTGTGAGTATATCCACATCAACCCACACGACATCATTGCCCCTAAGTGACCTCAGCAACCCAGTCACAAATTCCATCACGACATCATCCCATTTCCACTCCGGAATGGGTAACTACTGTAACAGTCCAGCTGTTCTCTAATGCTCTGCCTTCACCTACTGACAGCTGGAACACCTCATAACAAAACCAGCTACATCTCTCTTCATATCCGGGAACCAGCAATGACATCTCAAGTCACGGTACATCTATGTAACCTTGGGATGAACTGCCCAGGCTGAAGCATGAAACTCCTACATCATCTCCTCGCGTATATCCCCAGGAACCCACACATATCCATGGAAACACTAAACTTCATCATCGCCTATCATCCAACCAGGAGGAGGGTCCTCACTTGCCACCGACTCCCGTAGAAGTAGTCCTTTTGGATTAGATAGCTGTCTCATCCTCACTCTATTCAGGAGGGTAGAAGTCACAACTAAAGATGAAAGATAGGTTTTCCCCTGACTATCTTGCACCTCTGAATGCATCTCAGAGAACAAAGCCATAAGCTTCCACTCATCACTGGCCTTCTGCACAACCTGTATCTGAGTCTTCCTGCTCAGTGCATCATCTACTGCATTACCTTTACTAGGTGTATAGGCAAGCTCAAAATAGAAGGACTGTAGGTATTCGACCCACCTCCTCTGTCTCAAATTCAGGTCACACTGAGTAATGATATACTTGAGGATTTTGTTGTCGGTGAAAAACACAAAATGATCTCCCAAAAGATAATTCCTCCAACAGTGAAACGCATGCACAACTACAGCCAACTCAAGACCATGCGTCGGGTAATTCCTCTCACGTGGCCTCAACTGCCGAGACCCATATGCAACAACTCGATCGCCCTACATCAACACTGATCCCAGCTCAATACCTGATGCATCACAGTAAATTGTATAGCTCTTCCCCTGCTCTGGGAGTATCAGGATCGGTGCTGATTTCAACCTTCCTTTCAGATCCTAAAAGGTTGTCTCACAAGATTCTGACCAAACAAACTTTACACCCTTCTTAGTCAAACCCGTCAACGATGCTGCTAAGCGGGATAAGTCTTGTATGAAGCGTCTGTAGTAACCAACCATCCTTAATAAACTCCATATCTCAAACACATTCTTAGGCTGATCCCAAGAAATTACTGCTCTCACCTTCTTTGGGTCTACGACAACTCCTACCTCTGAGATGATGTGACCCAGGAAGTGAATCTGGTCCATCCAAAAGTGACACTTTGAGATCTTAGCATACATCCGATGCTCTCTCAGTGTACATAATACGATCTCAAGATGGGTGGCATGGTCGTGTCAAGTGTGAGCATACACCAAGATGTCGTTCATGAATACTACCATAAAAGAATTAATATACGGATGGAACACACGATTCATTAGAGCCATGAAAACTGATGGCGCATTCATGAGTCCGAACGGCATAACCGTATACTCGTATAGACCATACTTGCTTCTGAAAGCCATGAGAGGTATATCAGATGGTCTAATGCATAGCTAATGATATCCTGACCTCAAGTCAATCTTCAATAACACTCGTGATCCATGAAGTTGATAAAAAAGATCATCAATCCTTGGAAAAGGATATCGGTTCTTAATCCTCAACTGGTTCAGCTTCCGATAATCCACACAGAGTCTGAGGGTACCGTCCTCCTTCTTCGAAAAAAGGACTGGCGAACCCCATGGAGAAGTACTGGGTCAGATAAAAACCTTTGAATATAACTCCTCTAACTGCCTCTTGAGCTCCAGCAACTCAAGAGTGGCCATCCTATAAGGGGGAATAGACACCAGTGCTACTCCTGGAACAAGCTCAATAGAGAAATCCACCTCTCGATCCAGAGGTAGACCCGAAAAGTCATCCGAGAATACATCCCTAAAATGATCAACCACTGGAGGGAAATCCGCCTGACAAGTCCCCTGATCATCCAGATATAAGCTCACAATCTGGGCCGTGAATCCACCTCTCCCACGATTCTCTGGTCCATCTTGACTCTCTTGAACATCCCACTCACCCTTGTACAGAAACTCTCCGCCCTCTGGTGATGTGAAACTCACCCTGCGACGATAGCAGTCTACAAAGGCTCGAAAGGGAACCAACCATTCCATCTCAAGAATGACGTCATAAGATGTCATCTCTAAGACATAAAGGTACCAAAGAAAGTGACACCCACAAAACTCAAGGGGGCACTCCCTGCACTGACGCACACCAGCTGTTCTAGTCCCCAACGGAGTGTCTAGCGTCATGACATCAGAAGAAGTAGAAACACATAGCCCAAGGCTCTCCACTATGGGTAAAACTATGAAACTATGTGTACCACCCGTATCAAAAAGTAAAGAAGATAAGACAGAAGCTACTATAATAGTACCTCTGACTGAAGAAGGTTTGGGATCCTGCTCCTGCTGGGTTTGTTTCACGGCATATGCCTGCCCAGTGCCGCTGCCCTATGACATAGCCTGGCTACCCTGAGATGTCCCGCCCTGCTGCCTCTGAGATCCTGGTGTCTGGATACCATGGCCACGAACATTATCTCTGCCTGCACGCCCTAACGTATTCCAGTTCCACGACTGGTAAGAAGCCACAGGTCCTACTTCTGCACGCGGAGTCTACATAGAACCCCTCTCATTAGTCGTCGGTGGAAACTCCCTGCAAAATCTTTGTAGATGACCCATCATACTGCAAGCTCAGCACTCCAATGGGTCTCGTGAACACTATGGCCTCTTGTGCCCCTCTCTACCACACTGATAGCACATAACCTGGCCACCTGAAGAATTCTTCTGACTGGTACTTCCACCCTGAGAGAAGTCCATATGTCTCTTCCTCTTGCGAGTAGAAATAATACCAGTAATAGGTGCTGAACCGCCTTGGCCCACACCACTAGATTCCCGTAGGTTCCTCTCTATAATTAGCACCTGGTTCATAATAGCATGTACTGAAGGAAACTTGAAAATATTCACCAGTGCTCGGATGTCACAACTGAGACCATCCTTGAAGAACCTGGCTCTCAACGTCTCATCATCCTCCAGTATGAGTAAAAAAATCTGAAGCTTAGTGAAACGAGCAGAATAGTCCATCACTGATATAGCGCCCTGCTACAGATTCATGAACTCTCAATCTCTATCTGCCATCAGCGTCTCCGGGTAAAATAATTCATAGAAGACTTACCAAAAATATTCCCATGCCATGTCTCTGTGATGCTCTGACTGGGTGGTAACATCCCACCACCTCTTGGCAGAATCATGCCGCATATAAGCCGAGAGCTTGAACCTCCGCCCTGGAGGCATCTCAAGATGCTCAAAAATAGTCTGCATCGACCCCATCCAAGACTCCACAGCCTGTGGTCCTTCATCCCCTAAAAACGTAGGCAGATGCTGCTGTTGAAAGATACGTGTCAGCTCGACAATAGATGTAGCAGCCTGTGGTGATCCCTGAAAGGTCTGCATGAACCGCATAAAGCCTTCACAGAATTTAACCTCTACGCCTATGTCTGGTATAATGGCTGGCACCGCATCTGGCTCTTCTGGAGAATCAACTTGAAGCCCATGACCCACCATCTCTGGAGTATAGTCGTCGCTGCTCTCCTGGAGAACAACTCCAGGTCGTCTAGGCGGCATGACACTACAAGGTCAAAAACATTCCTTAGATTCAAGATTAATAAGACTGAAAATGAAGGAACCACAAAGGGAACAAGAGAAATAAGGAATTTCAAAATTTTAAAAACAAGACTACATGGCGTGTATACCGACTACACGGTGTGTACATGACTTCCCTTTCCCTGCCCGAGTCCTTCTACATGGCTGATCCACACTACATCCATTGAACAAAAACTACATGACGTGTATAATATCTACACGGCGTGTATGGTGTTATTTTCCAACTGCCTGTGTCATTCGTGACATGGCCGACTACTCAGCTTGACACTACATGGCGTGTTACACTCGTACACGGCATGTACATCACCTCGTTTCCTAGCCACACGGCTAAGTCCACACGGTCTGTCCTCGGACGAGACTACACGGTGTGTCCTACAGGTACACGTCGTGTACTAGACGAGCTTTGATGACCCATGTTGTTAGTTACAAGGCCGGACACACAGCTCACACTACACGGCATATCCATCATTGACACGGTGTGTTCAAGAAAAGAGTTCACCAATCTGTGTTTGTTAGTTACACGGCCGGACTCCGGGTCAACATTGCACGACGTGTACATCAGGTACATGATGTGTTTTACTCAAGCCTTTATCTATCCCGTGTCTCCACCCACATGGTTTGGGACACGGGAAGATACTACACGGCATGTATATAAGATACACGGTGTGTTCGCCCCAAGCTCTTCCCTTCCCCGTGTCGCTGCTAACACGGTTTCTGACATAGGAAGAGACCACACGGTGTGTTCTTAGGGTACACAGTGTGTACTCAAAAAGTTTATTTTTCTTCTGGAACAGAAGGCCATGCACGATGTGTTTAAAGTACTACACGGTGTGTATACTGGGCTTCTAGAAAGTATGCCTTAGAAACTTCCCTGGAACCCATAAAACGCTGAAAAACAACACCTAAGTGTCAAATTCTGATCCGTGAGGGCCCGTACTCCCTACGATTCAAAGTTTGACATCTTATCTGTGTTATAAAAAAATAAACAGCCAATGATCCACCAAATTCTGGTCAAATGGGGCCCATACTCCCCAAAAACCAAAGTTTGTCATCCATTCCACCAACCGGCTCACACAATAAAATACACTATCACAAAGCAGGTATTTATCAACCAGCTATCACAACAACATGCTTTTCTAGCACAACAAGTATCACACCATCAAGCAAATTCTAATGCACCTACATGGCATGGAACTATGCATGGAATGTGATTTATAGCATGTGACTATATGATGCATGAGATGGAATACCCTCATCTCATCGGGTTGCAACAAAATTGAACCCATTAATAAAATATAACAGCACAATCACAAGTGCGTCACCCAACGGTGAAAACATATCAACTGTAAAATTTGAAAAATCAAAAGAGTTGAAAACATGTGAGGTAGACTAGTTTTTCCCTGTATACGGGTTAGCTACACCCGGGCACAGTTTATTACCAACTACCGGTCCGTCCTATCCCTGACTAAGGCTCCAAATAGTAAGTCAACAAAAAGAACCCCTTTGATACCACTTTGTAACGTCCCGGATCCGGGTGCCACTCAACAGGTGCCCCGAACCCGGTTCGCCACATGACCTCAAGCACATTTCCCCAAACACTAGAGGCTACCGACTAGCAGTGAGGGCCTAGGTCTGATAGTGGGGAAACTTTTCCCTCATTCGTCAAAGTGTAGCGTAGCGGAATTTAATAAAACATACAACAACAACAGAAGTAGTAACTGTGTATATAACTAAATGGATAACTGATAACAAAAAGGGAAACCAGCAGTCATACATATATGAAGATGCAGCATGTCACTATTCTATAAAAAAGCCAGAATATGTTACAATGCAGTACCATACAACTGAAATACATGTACAGAAGCAAAACATAACGGCCCATGACATCATGAGCCAAAGCTCGGTCCCATGCTCTCCTATACCCCAGCAGCAGTCAAGTACCTGTATAAAGGCCCTTGCCCTTATCTACACCTACAGAAACGTAATCTGTTTGGGTGGAAAAGCAAGACCTAAAATGGGTGTGAGAAATGAATCCCAGTAGGCACCCACCAAAGGCCCGTGCTCAAATGTGTGTAAAACATTCAACATGTAACACCCCAAGATTTCATAGTGTGTTATTTCTTCAAAATAATTCAATAACTTGCACTACACGCAACACAAAGTTCAAGCGCACCATGACTTACTAAACAAGCCGTTCAAAAGAGGTTATGAATAGTATTAACTAAATTTTAAACTTTATATAATCTTTATAATTTTAGAATCCATATTATGAGTTTCTTAGACATAATTTAAGAACAAATTCATTTTCAGTATTGCACTTTTACAAACTTTTAATAGTGAACCCTTTTAAAATACAATATTTTAAACTTTTATATATTCAATTTGACTAAATAAATTTACTTTTTAGAATGGGGACATCAAAAATTTACAATGAACATCCCAAGCTTCCACGGTACGTTTCCCTTTCAATAATGCAATGACGTGCATTGTACGCAACTTCGAGATTCTAACACACCACAACCAATCAAACTAGCCGTTATAAATATTAATACCTACTTTTTAAAATTTTATAAATTTTATCATTAGAAATGGACATCATTTTTGGATTCATGATATCAAAATTATCTTAGGGTGATATTTTGGTACTTTTCGGATAACTTTCATATTTTGATGAATAGTGAAAATTACTAAATTTTAATTAAAAACAACTTTTGTAATTGAAATAATTATTAGTGATAAATTATTAATTTGAGTGGTTTTAAAGTATATTTAGAATATATTTTTACCATTTAATACAATGTTGGTCATTGGATGTAATTTCACATTTAAACCAGACATAAACAAGTGTCAATATTTTGAAAGTTGTTATCTCTTAAAAACACGCTATTTGTGTTGACGACGGGAATTAATTTTTAAATTAATTAATGAAAATGATATGTTTTTAATTTTTTAAAATAGACATCATTTTTAATTCATAATATCAAATATAGCTGAGGCCTAATTTTTGGTATTTTTCTGGAAACTTTCATTTTTTGATGAATAGTGAAACTACTAAGTGGTAGTTAAAAAAACTGAATTTTTCATAAAACCTAATTTTACCGCTTTTGTGAGTGGAATTCCGAAAGTCCGAGAGGCACAGTTAATATCAAGGAGTAAAATGTGGTTCAATGAGATGAAAATAATTTTTGTTGAATAGTAACTTTTTACTTTTATTTACCACAATTAAAAGTAAATAGGGTTATTAAGGGTAAAAATGTTATTAATATTACCCTTACACATGTCCTAATTCTATTGGAAAAGTGTATCTCGACCAAAAACAACCTTAGGAGTAAAATATTATCATTTAGGTCCACTTGTATTAGATTAGGACATTTATTATTATTTAATTCAAAGAAGAGTTAAAAGAGTAAAAATCAAAGTCTATTTACTAAATCATTTTTAATATAGGGTTATACATAAGATAAATTTGATTGTAAATATTCATTAGAAAGATAAAAACGATTTCCTACATAATGGTATTTTATTTATAATTTTTAGACATTAAATAATTTAATTTATTTATGACATAATGGTGATGCAGTAATTACATAATTAATGAAAAATTAGAATAATTGATATTATAAATACCCAAATAAATGTAATTTGAGACTTTTTATAAACAAAAATAATTTTATAGGTTACTATGACATGTTAGGATTTATTTAATTAATTTTTTTATAATTAATCATTCTGTTATGATTTTTTAAAAAATAAATTATTGAATAGTGTCAAAATTGACATAAAAGTGTTTTTAAAACAAATATTATATTATTAGTTGATATTAAATTCCTAAAAATCTAAGGTTCGTACAAGAGACTTATATCATGATAGGTGTATCATTAATTGACCACTTGGGGGTATATTATATTTATATAGTATGTTTATTAACCATATAATATAAAAATACAAAGAGACATTGTAAAAGAGAAACTAATTAACTAAGAGTTAATACTTAAAGATAAGGTTAATATAATGACCCAAACCTATCTAAATTATATTGGTTGAGTGGTTTTAGACCCATACCCACCTTAATCTTTAATTATATAACTTTGGAGAAATTATAAACCGAATATCAATTTATTATAAAATAATATTTTTAGCTTTTCCAAAGGTGCCCCTCACCCTTCTTATAAAAGGGCACTCCCCCTTCTCACTAATTCACACATTAAAAGCCTTTTGGTTCGGCCAAAACCTTCTCAAATACTCTCTCAACTTCCCTCACTACAACCTAGATGCCTTAGTTTGATCAGAAAGCGAACCTAAGGAGCCCTTTTGATCAAATCAAAAGAAAGAACCCAAAAAAGAGGTAATCTTTTCACAACCCCTTTTCAAATTCATTTCTTCTTCAAATTCTTAATTCTTTGTTATTATCATTCCAAAATAATGAATCATGTATCTCCTATATACTTTAATATTATTATAAATATGGTACAACCATATCCAGTATTCTATCCATCCTTTTGAATGACATGTCACCATACATGCGTACGTACGGCTTACCGTCTCCACGTCGTGGTGTAATTGTTATTCAATATATTATTATTTGGATGAGTATAATAATGATGTTTAGTTCATGTAAATAATAAATATAACATGATAATGATTCTGTATATAAGATATAACATCCAATTAAATATTATTTTAATATCAAAAGAATGATATTGTCGCTCGTGCGTACGTACGGATTACCGTCTCCACGAAGGCGATGAGATTCATTATCCATCGTATCCATTCAAGTATAATTATCATTTTATGATTTAAAAATAATGTTTAAGGACATAATATCATTCTGGATTCGAATAGTATACAACCTATCCATGAAAAATAAGGCTTACATAAAAAAACATATAAAAGAAAATGAGTAAGTTAACACCCGAAACAACGATAATATTAAGATATTATTAACAAATCAATATTAAAAGATCATATATTATATCATATTAATGTATATTATTCTTGTATAATTTAATAACAATTATTTCACCATTATAAAGGAGGTTAACCTACCCCCAACCAAGGAAATGTACAAGGTAAGGGTTTATTTCGCAATCTCTTCATTATCTTAGGTTGTTTATACGTAATAATCTACTGGGATATCTTTATCATCCACATCCATGTTCCATAAAAATGTATTTAAAAACATTTTTTCTATTCACTAGAGAATGTGTTATTGTCATTTATACCCTTATGTGTTTTGAAAGGAATCTTTCCCTCATTTTCCAAACAAGGTACTTTTTAACCTTTTCGACAAATGTAAGGTAAGAATGTCTTTTTAAACTTATACAGTGGGTGCAGATATTTTCCACCGTTATAAAATTTTTGAAGCTTCCCCTACAAGATTATAAGTATATTTTCAATTTAAATGTTTTATTTTATAATTATGTGACTTTTAAATGATTTCAAAATGAATATTTTAAGAATTTCTGAAATGTACTCTTTATCAAAATCAGAATTTTAAATGTTTTAAAGATTTATCTTTCTAAATATTTTTAATTAATGTCCATGTTTTCAAAATTATTTTATGGATTTATTTATATGGACATGAATGTTTTGAAATGATATTTCTTTTCAAAAGTTTCAATGTGGTATGTGACACTTTTATTAAAAAATATATATTTAAAATTACTTGTTTATTAAATGTGTGACTTTTAAATGATTTCAAAAAAAGAGATATTTCTTTCAAATAGTTTTGATTTCATCTATATCAACATCCTTTGCTGGATTTTAAGTTTATTTGAAGTTGATTTGTTATGATACAAAAATTAAATATTGTTTTGAAGTTTTTGTGATGTGTTTTACTATGGATGTGTTATTCTTATACCATTCGTGGTTTATGGATGAAGTATTTACATTTCATATGATAGTTTTAATACGAATTTTTATGTTATGTTTGAACCTTTTCATATGGGAATGCATTGGACTTAATAAGTGACGGGTGGAGCCCGCTATAGCTTCTCGATGCATCGGTAGGTCTCATGAGACAAACTAGTGTCTTGGCACAAGGCCTTGGAAAAATCTTATTTGTAGTCTTGGCACGAGGCCTTGGATATGTGGTTATGATAGTCTGGAATTATGCATTCCATCATTATAAAAGTGGTTATTGATATTGCATGTGATTATTCGAGTAGTAGAATATCCATGTGAATAAGTAAATGGAATTATTTCATTTTATTTTTACCATACTATGTTGAAGTTCAAGTTTAAAAGGCTTTTATTTTAGTTATACATTTCCTTAAATGTTTATTCTTATTTATGAAAGTTTCCGCTATATTGTTATCCTTACTGGGTATTTGAGCTCACCCCTTTTTCTATGTTTTATTTTTCCCTGGATGTGAAGAAGTATTTTATGAATGACCTACAGGGATATTATGAGGGGATATGAAGACAATATATTGTCGTGGTTTTTCACTTATTGATGTAATGTAAACATTATGAATATATCTAGTGTTTCCAAGGCTAATAAATAAATTGGCCTTTCGAGACTTGATCTTTTGTGATCATGCCAATGTTATGTAATAATGCACCGACTCTGGGTAACTGGGGTCGGGGCGTTACAGTTGGTATCAGAGGAAGTTTAATAAAATCCTTGGAAGCTAGATTTAGATAAACTCTAATTAGATCACATAGATTTAATATGGACTTTGAGGATTAGTATAGAAGAACTTCCTAAAATTTTGGTATTGTAGAGATTTTGTGAGTTTTCCGAGCAATACATCCCTGTCTGGATATGAGCAGGTAGAGGCGGATCTGGCACAGATGTACCTAGGGGTAAAACCCAAAAACACCGCTTTGAGCTAGGCTCGAACGAGAACTGGTGCACGACAACGGGCCTTGCTGCACTCTTGGTTACGACACTCCCGGGGGATATGCTTAGGATAATTCTCATTTTCTTTACAAACCATTATGAAGGGCTTATGAGTATATACTTCCTCAAAGAAAACATTTTTTTGATTATGGATTATATCCATAAACTATTTAATTTATGTTATGAGTTTTACAAGTTTGGGATTAGGTATTGTTATTCAGAAACTAATCTAGTGTATGCCATTGTTTAGAAATGGCGCCCAGTATAAGGAATGAGAACTCCAACAATGCACATGATCCAAAGTGAAAGAAGAATCATATCTTTCATGGTCTTAAGCCAGAATGTATAAGTGAAATAGTCTCCCATGTATTATCATCATATGAAGAAATAATATCATGTGTTGATAAGATAAGTAAAGATTTTACTGAGTCCTATGGATTTGAAGGGAAGTAAGAGAAGAAAAGGATGGAAGAGAGAAAGTTGGATAAAGGGAAGAGGGAAAAGAAGAATTTTCCCATATGTGATAACGACGGGAAGAAACACCCTGGAACTTGCTTAAAAGGAATGAGAGTTTGTTATAAGTGTGGAGGAAAAGGGCACAAAGTACGTGACTGCAAGGGTAAGAAAATGGTTTCAAATTTACAATGCTTCCTTTGCAAGGAGTTTGGACACTACACGAACCTATGTCCCAGTCATCAGACTATGCCGAAAATGTTACTATTGGATAATAATCAAGTTATGATACTACCATAGATGAAGAGGAATGATTAGAGCTCTTATGATTGATTATGTCATTTGAGTGTTGTATCAACAATGTACTTGTTATAATAATTATGGAGTATATAAGGATTGTACTGCAGTACTATTTCTTTAAAGACTTGAGATTGTGTGGAACAAAGAAAAGTGACTCAATAGCAGGTTAAATTTTTGGAAAATATATGGTTGAGAGAATGATAAACCATCATATGGTACTGATACCAAGGTAGTGGTTTTAGAATAATACATGATTGATTTGGATAAATTTTATTGGATATTATTGACTACCTTGAAACTGATTAATGATTTCTATATTCCATCATTGTTGGGGTTTACAACATTTTTGTATTGAAGGAGTATATCCATTATTATTTAAGGAATAAGGGATAATGAATGTAATCAATAAATTTTTATGGTAATTCAGGATGTTGTAGTGTTTTAAAAGAATACATGATGAAGGTGTTCACATGTTATTACGCAGAAAAAAGGATCTTCATTGTGTTTATCTTCCATATAAATTTTGGACTGAATTATTTTGGATAGTTCTAGTTTGGATTATTTTGGATTGCCATAAAAAGGACAACATGAAGGTCAGGTGGCAACCCGTCGCGTCCGGAAAGGCCGCGAGACTTGAACCCACAACCGAAGGGTGACAAGGGTGTATAACCTACCAATGACCCATGTGATGTCATGGATTGAATAATGTCATTTATTTAATGGTTCTGATAGATGATTTATAAATTAATTTTTTTTAACCCTATACGAATAGGATAAATAGAATATTATTTTTATATTCTATTATCTTTTAGAGTGAAAGATGAGTTTGTGGTAGAACTTAGTTAAAGGATGAGACTCTACATTTCAAGTATATATTTTTCTTCTTCTATTATTCAATGAATAAATTAATTCTTATACTTTAGTGAAGGGATCTTAAAACAAAAAAAATGTGTTATCCTAATACCATATGTTTTGCTGAACCGATGGTATTTTAAATCATCATAGATTGATGAATTTAAGGCCCTAAATTTTACACTTGTTTGTGATTTATGACCTCAATCACTACCTATAAATATTTACATTTTTCCTCCAATTATATGTCTCTAATTTACACCAATGTTCTTCGAATAGAGATCATAATTTGTTGGTGACCCTTTCATTTCTCTTTTCCTCTTATTAAGACTAAATTTTATTAACTCAATTTCCGATGTGGGTTTTCCCACAAAGATATTTTTTATATTCAACCTTTTATTTTCTAATAACATTTTCAAATTGAGAGGACACAATTTATTGAAGGAGGGGAGAATGTAACACCCCAAGATTTCATAGTGTGTTATTTCTTCAAAATAATTCAATAACTTGCACTACACGCAACACCGAGTTCAAGCGCACCATGACTTACTAAACAAGCCGTTCAAAAGAGGTTATTAATAGTATTAACTAAATTTTAAACTTTACATAATCCTTATAATTTTAGAATCCATATTATGAGTTTCTTAGACATAATGTAAGAACAAATTCATTTTCCGTATTACACTTTTACAAACTTTTAACAGTGAACCCTTTTTAAATCCAATATTTTAAACTTTTATATATTCAATTTGACTAAATAAATTTACTTTTTAGAATGGGGACATCAAAATTTTACAATGAAACATCCCAAGCTTCCATGGTACGTTTCCTTTTGAATAATGCAATGGCGTGCATTGTACGGAACTTCGAGATTCTAACACACCACAACCAATCAAACTAGCCGTTATGAATAGTAATAATTACTTTTTGAAATTTTATAAATTTTATCCATAGAAATGGACTTCATTTTTGGATTCATGATATCAAAATTATCTTAGGGTGAAATTTTGGTACTTTTCGGATAACTTTCATATTTTGATGAATAGTGAAAATTACTAAATTTTAATTAAAAACAACTTTTTTAATCGAAATAATTAATAGTGATAAATTATTAATTTGAGTGGTTTTAAAGTATATTTAGAATATATTTTTACCATTTAATACAATGTTGTTCATTGGATGTAATTTAACATTTAAACCAGACATAAACAAGTGTCCATCTTTTGATAATTATTATCTCTTAAAAACACACTATTTGTGTTGACGACGGGAATTAATTTTTAAATTAATTAATGAAACTGATATGTTTTGAATTTTGTAAAATAGATTTCATTTGTTAATTCATAATATCAAATATAGCTTAGGCCTAATTTTTGGTATTTTCTGGAAACTTTCATTTTTTGATGAATAGTGAAACCACTATGTGGTAGTTAAAAAAACTGATTTTTTCACAAAACTTAAATTTTCCTCTTCTGTGAGTGGAATTTAGAAAATCCAAGAGAAACGGTTAGTATCAAGGAGTAAAATGTGATTCAATGAGATGAAAATAATTTTTGGTGAATTGTAACTTTTTACTTTTATTTACCACGGTTAAAGGTAAATAGAGTAATTAATGGTAAATATTATATTAATATTACCCTAACACATGTCCTAATTCTATTGGAAAAGTGTATCTCGACCAAAAACAACCTTAGGATTAAAATATTATCATTTAGGTCCACTTGTATTAGATTAGGACATTTATTATTATTTAATTCAAAGAAGAGTTAAAAGAGTTAAAATCAAAGTTTATTTACTAAAACATTTTTAATATAGGGTTATACATAAGATAAATTCTATTTTAAATATTCATTAGAAAGATAAAAAGATTTCCTACATAATTGTATTTTATTTATAATTTTTATACATTAAATAATTTAATTTAGTTATGACACAATGGTGATCCAGTAATTACCTAATTAATGAAAAAATAAAACAATTGATATTATAAATACCCAAATAAATGTAATTTGAGACTTTTTATAAACACAAATAATTTTATAGTTTAATATTACATGTTAGGATTGATTTAATTAATTGTTTTTGAATTAATCATTCTGTTATTATTTTTACAAAAATCAATTATTGAATAGTGTCAAAATTGACATAAAAGAGTTTTTAAAACAAATATTATATTATGAATTGATATTAAATTACTAAAAATATAAGGTTCGGACAAGAGACTTATATAAAGATAGGTGTATCATTAATGGACCACTTGGGGGTCTCTTGGATGTATATAGTAAGTTTATTAACCATATAATATAATAATACAAAGAGACATTGTAAAAGTTAAACTAATTAACTAAGAGTTAATACATAAAGATAAGGTTAATATAATGACCCAAACCTGTCTAAATTCTTTTGGTTGAGTAGTTTTAGACCCATACCAACCTTAACCTTTAAATAATATACTTTTGATCCATTAGAAACCGAATATGAATTTATTATAAAATAATATTTTTAGCTTTTCCAATGGTGCCCCTCACCCCTCTTATAAAAGGGAACTCCCCCTTATCACTAATTCACACACTGAATGCATTTTGGTTTGGACAAAACCTGCCCAAATACTCACTAAAATTCCCTCACTACAACCTAGAGGCCTTAGTTTGATCATAAAGCCAACCTAAGGATCCATTTTGATCAAATCAAATGGAAGAACCTAAAGAAGAGGTAATGTTTTCACAACCCTTTTTCAAATTCATTTCTTCTTCAACTTCTTAATTCTTTGTTATTATCATTCTAAAATAATGAATCTAGTATCTACTATATGCTTTAATATTATTATAAATATGGTACAACCATATTCATTATTCTATCCATCCTTTGAATGACATGTCACCATACGTGCGTACGTACGGCTTACCGTCTCCACGTCGTGGTGTAATTGTTATTCAATATATTATTATTGGGATGGGTATAATAATGATGTGTAATTCATGTAAATAATAAATATAACATGATAATGATTCTGTATATAAGATATAACATCCAATTAAATATTATTTTAATATCAAAAGAATGATATTGTCGCTCGTGCGTACGTACGGACTACCGTCTCCACGAACGCGATGAGATTTATTCTCCATCGTATCCATTCAAGTATAATTATCATTTTATGATTTAAAAATAATTTTTATGGACTTAATATCATTCAATATATGAATAGGATACAAGATATCTATGACAAACACAGCTTACGTAACAAAACATATAAAATAAAACGAGTAAGTTAACACCCAAAACAACAATAAAACTAAGATATTATTAACAAATCAACATTAAAAGATCATATATGATATCATATTAATGTATATGATTCTTGTATAATTTATATAACAATTATTTAACCATTATAAAAGAGGTTAAACTACCCCCAACCATGTAAATGTACAAGTTAAGGGTTTATTTCACAATCTCTTCATTATCCGAGGTTGTTTATACGTAATAATCTACTGAGATTTCTTTATCATCCACATCCATGTTCCTTAAAAATGTATTTAAAAACATTTTTACTATTCACTAGACAATGGGTTAACGTCATTTATACAATTATGTGTTTTTAAATGAATCTTTCCGTCATTTTTCAAACAAGGTACTTTTTAACCTTTTCAACACATTTAAGGTAAGAATGTCTTTTTAAACTTATACGGAAGGTGAGGTTATTTTACGCCGTTATAAAATTTTCGAAGCTTCCCTTACAAGAATATAAGTATATTTTCAAATTAAATGTTTTATTTTATAATTACGTGACTTTTAAATGAATTCAAAATGAATATTTTAAGAATTTCTGAAATATTCTCTTTATCAAAATCAGAATTTTAAATGTTTTAAATATTTTTCTTTCTAAATATTTTTAATTAATGTCAATGTTTTCAAAATTATTTTAAGGATTATTTTATATGGACATGAATGTTTTGAAATTATATTTCTTTTCAAAAGTTTCTAAGTGGTATGGGACACTTTGATTCAAAAATCTCTTTTAAATTACTTCCTTAATAAATGTGTGACTTTTAAATGATTTTAAAAAAAGAGATATTTCTCTCAAATAGTTTTGATTTCATCTATGTCAACATCCTTTGATGGATTTTAAGTTTATTTTAAGTTGATTTGTTAGGATAAAAAACTTCCATATTGTTTTGATGTTTTTGTGATGTGTTTTACTGTGGATGTGTTATTCTTATACCATTCTTGGTTTATGGATGAAGTATTTACATTTAATATTCTAGTTTTAATACGAATGTTTATGTTATGTTTGAACCTTTTCAAATGGGAATTTATTGGACTTAATTAATGATGGGTGGAGCCCGCTATATCTCTTCGATGTGTTGGTAGGTCTCATGAGATTAACTAGTGTCTTGGCACAAGGCCTTGGCAAAATCTTATTTGTAGTCTTGGCACGAGGCCTTGGCTATGTGGTTATGATAGTCTGGCATTATGCATTCCATCATTATAAAAGGGGTTATTGATATTTCATGTGATTATTTGATTAGTAGAATATCCATGTGAATAAGTAAATGGAATTATTTCATTTTATTTTTGCCATACTATGTTGAATTTCAAGTTTAAAAGGCTTTTGTTTTAGTTATACATTGCCTTAAATCTTTATTCTTATTTATGAAAGTTTCTGCTATATTGTTATCATTACTAGGAATTTAAGCTCACCCCATTTTCTATGTTTTATTTTTCCCAGGATGTGAAGAAGTATTTTATGAATGACCTTCAGGGATAGTATGAGGGAATATGAAGACCATATATTGTTGTGGTTTTTCACTTATTGATGTAATGTAAACTTTATGAATATATCTAGTGTTTCCAAGGCTACTAAACTAATCGGTCTTTCGAGACTTGATCTTTTGTGATCATGCCAATGTTATGTAATAATGCACCGACTCTGGGTAACTGGGGTCGGGGCATTACACAACAATAGTGTGCAGCAATAAAATTAAATAAAGTAAGAAATACTAAAAAGTAACTAAGTTAACCAATTATATTTCATTTTTAATATTTATTTAATCATTTAATTTAAAAATATCACCACAGTGAATATTATCAGTAAACAGCTAATGTCCTCAGACACTTAAACCCCTACCCTCAGGTAAAGAGTATCCAACACAAGAATCTACCCACAGGCATACAGATATTGCCCACATGCGTAAGTAGTGTTGCCCACAGGTACAAAATCAACTGCCCACAGGCAAGGAAGAAGTTTCCCACAGGCTAAGTAGTACAACGCCCACAGGCTAATCACAACACTGCCCTCAAACTAAACAGGTAACCGGGCCTTGCCAAACATGTAACCAGAAATATACAAGCAATTCCTCACAAGGAAATTCTACAATAATTAATTTAAAGGCATAATTTAATCAAGGAATACCCTCAGGTATCTTGGCCAAACAGCTAAATAGAGGAATGCACTCCCAGGGTGGTCCTGGATCGATGAAGCGATCCCAAACAACATTTTTATATCACATTTAATTACCTATAAAATTATAGTTATTTAAAATAGCCACGTCCTCAGCCACACGACACCCGAATATGGGTTCGTAGCTCAAAAAAACACAAAAATGCACGACAGTTGGAAAATAAACACCAAGCCACCTACCTTAAACACCCACGAACGATATACACGAACGATGCATTTTGAAATGTCCAAGAACTCTGTAGATATGAGGTAAAATAATTCTTGCTTAAACCCAAATAACTTCTGTTAGAGGAAGAATTGGTAAGAAACACAACAGGAGAAGGAAGCTCTTACCCGTGCGGTTCCAATGAGATCGTCCGAGGCAGAAACGGATTCCCGACGTGCGCCTGGCGGATCTTCGAAGCTACGACCTCCTCCTTTGGCTCCAAAACGGCTCAAATGCCTCCTATGCCAAATGAGGAGGCTACTGCCTCTTTTAAGCAGAAAAAACAAAGTACACAGCGTGTACTCTCAAGTACCCGGCATGTACTTTCCATTTTTAAACTGTTCCTCTGGAGGCTTCCCGCCAGCGTGGCACTGTTCACCTGCCGACATGACTACACGGTGTGTATTCATGAGTGCACGACGTGGGCTGCCACACAGCTGGCCACCGCCTTACTATTCACCTACCGACTAACTACACGGCATGTAAAGTACCACTACACGACTTGTAGTCGGTTCATACACCCTTCATCGCCCACATGGCCACATGCCCTGTGTACTCATTCCACATGGCCAAAAGTAAATGGTGTTTGGAAAAGTAGACGGTGTGTACTTTTGAAATTTGGGATTTTTTTCCATTTTCCTTTTATTCTCAAAAACACTTTAGGAAAAGAGAAAATAAGAAACCCGTACCTCAAATATAATAATCGGGTTCTTACAGTAAATCTTCCCCTATAGAAAGAAAATATGTTGACTTGGTAAGACGATAAACAATGACCCATATTGCATCATTACTTCTAGGAGTCTTTGGTAGTCCCATGACAAAGTCCATCATGATATTATCCCATTTCCACTCCGGTATGGGAAGAGGATGCAATACTCCACCCCGCTGTTTCCTTCTAGATTTCACTTGTTGACAAACCATACATCTTGACACAAAATCAGCAATCTCCCTCTTCATGTTGTCCCACCAAAAATGTTCCTTCAAATCTATATACATTTTGGTACTCCCAGGGTGTATAGAGAAATTGGAACTATGAGCATCATCCAAGAATTCCCTTTTTAGATCAGGTATATCGGGAACACAAAGTCTCTTCCAAATTTCAAAATTCCATCTTCATATAGAAAGTCACTCAATATCCCATCATTCACAGCTTTAATATTGTTTTGAAAGTATTCATCATCAGTCTAAGAAATCTTAATACTTTCTAGTAATGATGGTTTGGAATCCATTTGAAAAATCATTGATGTTTCACCTTCCATGGTTATTCCCATGTCCATCTTAACTAGATCCATGAAAATAAGATCCCTTTCAATTCTCATATTGTTCAAAACTCCATGATCTTTTCTGCGCAGAGCATCTTCCACCTTATTTTACCTCCATGGGTTGTAGTGTATAGTGCAATCATAATCCTTGAGTAGTTCAAGCCATCACCTTTTCCTCATGTTGATTTCTTTATGTGAGAAAATATACTTCAAACTTTTGTGATCGGTAAATATCTCATATTTTTCACCATATATATAATGTCTCCATATCTTCAAAGCAAAGATTAAAGCAGCTAACTCAAGATAATGAGTAGGATAGTATTTATCATGTATTTTTAGTTGTCATGATGCTTAGGAAAAAACTCTATCATTCTGAATAAAGAGAAAACTAAGTCCTTTCTTCGATGCATCACTATAAATAATAAACCTGTCATTTCCCGACGATAGAGTCAATATAAGAGCATTGAATAATATTTTCTTCAGTTCTTCAAAACATTATTCACACTCTTTTGTCCAAAAAAATTTAACTCCTTTACGTGTGAGCTTTGTTAATGGGTTATCCAATCGGGAAATGTTCTGGACGGAATGACGATATTAACCAACTAAGCCAATAAAACTACATACCTCAGTTATACTTGTTGGTGATGGCCATTATTGGATTTCTCTTGTCTTAAAAGGATCAACATAGATTCCATCCTTAGAAACAATATGGCCAAGAATATAGATCTACTGAAGCCATAATTCACACTTTCTAAACTTCCCATATAATTCATGTCTTCTAAGAGTCTTCAGCATAATGCGCAAGTGATTTTCATGATCTTCGTAGCTTTTGGAGTATTCCATGATATCATCAATAAATACCACCACAAAATCATCGAGATATTCCTTGAAAACTCTATTCATTAGATCCATGAATACAGAGGGTGCATTAGTCAATATAAAAGGCATTTCTGTAAACTCGTAATGCCTGTACCTGGTTTGAAATGATGTCTTCAGAATGTCTTCCTTCTTCACACACAAATGATGGTATCCAGATCGAAGGTCAATCTTTGAAAAGTATTGAGATCCCTGAAGTTGGTTTAAAAAATCATCAATGTGAGGTGGGGGAAACCTGTTCTTTATTGTTATAGCATTGATCTCCTTATAGTCGATACATAACTTCATATATCCATATTTCTTATTAGCAAAAAGGACAGGGGCTCCCCTTGGAGAAACACTAGGGAGAATAAATCCCTTATTACTCAATTTATCTAGTTGTTTCTTTAGTTCAACTAATTCCACAGTGTCCATTCTATAAGGGGTCTTCGATATGGACCTTGATCCAGGAATTAAATCAATGGAAAACTCAATTTCTCTTTCTGGAGGATGTCTAGGTAAATCTTCTAGAAACACATCAACATATTCTCTCACAATAGATACACCCTCTATTTGAACATTCCTTTCCTCACACACAGTCATTTCATTCTCTTTATTTCCAATAATTTAATTTAGGTGAGATACTGGGGGTGGATCTAGGTAAGAATTAGTTGGTGAAGATTCCTCTAAAAAGATAAGGTGTTCCTTATCATCATCATCAAAAATCGTAAACTCCTTCTTCTTACAATAAATCTTAACATCATCGTACGAAATCCAATCCATACTGAGGATTATATCAAACTCAATCATGGGTATGACGATGAGATATAGAGATAAATAACATTTATATGATCTAATGGGAACAGATTCACAAAATATTGTTGTGATGATACTTACCTTGGGAGTTTTTACTGACAACTCCCTTGTTAAATCAAATTGGAAATATCTAATTTTCTTAGAAAACATGGAAGATATGAAACAATGTGATGATCCAGAATCAAATAATGCATTTTCTAAACTTGAGGAAACAATTAAATTACCTTCCACTACATCTTTCGAAGCTTCTACCTCAGCAGTTGTGATATTATAAGCTTGGCTTTGGTCCCTTGTCCTCTTCTGAGGTAAGTTCCTCTGACGCTTAGGAAATTAATTTTCATAATATCCCATCTCCCTGCAGTTGTAGCATTGAACATTGGTATCTTCTTTCTTCCCCATGAAATCACAAGCTTAGTGGCATTTTTTACCACACTTGTAACAGACTCTCATTCCTCTCAAGAAAGTAATAGGGTGTTTCTTCCAACATTTACTACAGGATGGATATTCAACTTTTCTATTCTTCACCATATTTCCATTTCTAGAGTGATCAGTAGATCTCTTCATCTCTTTCTTTGCTTTAAATTCATAAGACTTAGAGAATTATTTTTCTGTCTTGATAGCGCATGAGACAATATCTTCATACAATGAGAAGGTTTTTGAGACTAATGCTTGACAGAGAAACAGTTTTAACCCATCAATGAAACGATCAATCTTACTTCTTGGGTTATGTATATAATCTGCAGCATACCTTTCTAACCTCGTAAAGTTAGCCTCATACTTTTCAACATTCTCATCCTCCTTTTTCCTCAGACTCAAAAATTGCCTTTCCATATCTGCTCGATGGTCACGGGGAATGTATTTTTCTAAGAACAGCTCTTTGAACTCCCTCCATTCCATATTTGATACTCAATCATCTTCCTTAGTGTTTTGAATCAATTACCACCATTGATCAGCATATCAAGTGAGGCGGTAAACTTCCATGATAACATTTTCCCTTTCACTACTCCCCAAGGCATGGAATATTTTCTCTAATGAATTTATCCATTCCTCGACTACTAAGGGATTTGTACTCCCACTGAATGTTGGGGGTTGTTGCCTCATTAAGAGATCTAACATTGATCCTCCACGCTGCAGATCAGGGTGCTCCATATGTGTAAGGTTATTATTCATAACTTGAGTAAGTTGTCCCAGTATGGTGATTAGCTGATCAGCACCAGCTGCATCACCGGCTCCACTATAATTATCTTTAGAAGGAGGTAAATCTCTACATGGAGTGTGTGCATTGATACGGTTTCCATTTCTTCCACTAGGCACCATTTCTAAATAATGGCATACACTAGATTAGTTTATGAATCGCAATACATAAATCCAAACTTGTAAAATGCTTAACAGAAATTGAGAAGTTATGGATATAATCTATAATCATAAAAATGTTTTCTTTGAGGAAATATATACTCATAAACCCTTCATAATGGTTTGTAAAGAAAATGAGAATTATCCTAAGCAAATCCCCCAGGAGTGTCGTAACCAAGAGTGCAGCAAGGCCCGTTGACGTGCACCAGTTCTCGTTCGAGTCTAGCTCAAAGCAATGTTTTCAGGTTTTACCCCTAGGTACATCTGTGCCAGAGCCGCCTCTACCTACTCGTATCTAGACAGGGATGTATTGATCAGAAAACTCACCCAATTTCTACAATACCAAAATTCTAGGAAGTTCTTCTATACTAATCCTAAAAGTCCATCTTAAGTCTATTTTCTCTAATCACAGTTTATCTAAATCTAGATTCCAAGGTTTGTACTAAAATTCCTCTGATACCAACTGTAACACCCCGACCCCAGTTACCCAGAGTCAGTGCATTATTACATAACATTGGCATGATCAAAAAAGTTCAAGTCTCGAAATACCGATTAGTTTAGTAGCCTTGTAATAACTAGATACATTCATGAAGTTTACATTACATCATAAAGTGAAAACTATAAACAACATCTTGTCTCCACATTCATATCCCCTTATATTATCCCTACAGGTTATTCATAAAATATTTCTTCACGTCCTGGGAAAAATAAAACATAGAAAGGGGTGAGCTCAAATTCCCAATAAGGATAACAATATAGAGGAAACTTTCATAAATAAGCATAATCATTTAAGGAAATGTATAACTAAAACAAAAGCCTTTTAAACATGAACTTCAAAAAAATATGGCAGAAATAAAATAAAATAATTCCATTTAATTATTCACATGGATATTCTACTAGTCTAATAATCACATGCAATATCAATAACCACTTTCATAATGATGGAATGCATAATTCTAGACTATCATAACCACATAGTCAAGGAATTTTTCCAAGACTACAAATAAGATTTTGTCAAGGCCTTGTGCCAAGACACTAGTTTGTCTCATGAGACCTACCGATGCATCGAGGAGCTATAGCGGGCTCCACCCATCACTTATTAAGATCAATTCATTCCTCATATGAACAAGTTTAAACATAACATAAACATTCTTATTAAAACTAGCATAGAAAATGTCAATACTTTTTCCATAAACCATGAATTGTATAAAAATTACACATCCGTATTCAAACATATCAGAAA
This sequence comes from Viscum album, assembly GCA_963277665.1. Lineage (NCBI taxonomy): Eukaryota > Viridiplantae > Streptophyta > Magnoliopsida > Santalales > Viscaceae > Viscum > Viscum album. The sequence goes on along the minus strand of OY728131.1, from coordinate 1,626,727,348 downwards.
ACCTTCAATAAAATATGGAATTTTGTATTATAATATATCAACTTCAAATAAGCTTAAAATCCATCAAAGGATGTTGACATAGATGAAATAAAAACTATTTGAGAGAAATATCTATTTTTTATAAATAATTTCAATGCCACATTATTAAAACATTTAATTTGAAAATATTATTATAAGCTTGAAAAGGAAGCTTAGAAAATTTTATAATGGCGGAAAATAACTGCACTAGCCGTATAAGTTAAAAAAATACATTCTTACCTAAATTCTGTAAAAAATGTTAAAAAGGACCTTGTTTGAAAAACAACAGAAATATTCCTTTATAAACTTCTTATAAAAAGTAAAAAAAGGGTATAAATTAATTTAACCCATAGTTTGTAAAATATTAAGAAAGATGTTAAATACATTTTTACGAAACATGTATGTGGATGATTAAGAGGTCCCAATAGATAATTACATATAAACAACCTCAGATAATAAAGAGATTGTGAAATAAACCATTACCTTGTACTTTTACTTGGTAGAGGGTAGGTTTAACTCTTTTATAATGGTGAAATAATTGTTATTAAATTATACAAGAATCATATACATTAATAATATATCATATATTATCTTTTAATATTGATTTGTTAATAATATCTTAGTATTATCATCATTTGGGGTGTTAACGAATTCATTTTTCTTTATATTATTTATTATGTGAGACATATTTTTTATGGATGGGATGTATATTATTCACATATATAATGATATCACGTCTCTAAAAATTATTTTTAATTATAAAATAAAATTTAGTCTTGAATGGATACGATGGGGAATGAATTTCATCGCGTTGGTAGAGATGGTAATCCGTATGTACGCACAAGCGACAATATCAATCTTTTGATATTAAAATAATATATAACTGGACGGTATATCATATATAAAGAATCATTGTCATGTTATATTTATTATTTACATGAAATAAAAATCATTATTATACCCATCCAAATAATAATGTATTGAATAACAATTACACCATGACGTGTAGACGGTAGGCCGTACGTACGCACTTATGGAGACATGTCATTCAAAGGATGGATAGAATACTGAATATGGTTGTACCATATTTATAATAACATCACAATATATATAGGATACTGGATTAATTATTTTATAATGTAAATAACAACGAAAGAAGAAGTAGAATAAGAAAGAAACTTGAAAGTGGGTGGTGAAAACATTACCTCTTCTTCGGGTTCTTCTTTTTGATTTGATCAAAAGGGCTCCTTAGATTGGCTTTCTGACTAAATTAAGTCCTCTAGGATTAAGGGATTATATTTTAGAGGGTATTTGGGCAGAGGATGGCCGAACCAAAAGTCTTTTATGGTGAAAATTAGAGAGAAGGGGAGTGCCCTTTTATAAGAGGGGTGAGGGGCACCTTTGAAAAAACTGGAAATATTATTTTATAATGAATTCATATTTGGTTTCTAATGGATCCAAAGTAGATTATTTAAATTATAATGTAATTATGGGTCAAAAAATACTCAACCAATAGGTTTTAGACAGGTTTGGGTCACTATATTAACCTTATCATTTATTTTTAACTCTTAGTTAAATAGTTTGACATTTACCATGTCTCTTTGTATTTTTATATTATATAGTTAAGAAACATACTATATACTTCCAAGAGACACCCAAGTGGTCCATTAATAATAAAACTATCATTATATAAGTCTCTCGGATGATCCTTATATTTTTAGGAATTGAATATCAATTAATAATAGAATATTTGTTTCAAAAACTCTTTTATGTCAATTTTGACACTATTTGGTATTTTGTTTTTGCTAAATTCATAACAGCAATATTACTTCGAAAATAATTCATTTAATCAACCAAAATATGTAATATTAACCTATAAAGTTAGTGTAATTCTTATAAAGTCTCAAATTACATTTATTTGGATATTTATAATATCTATTATTTTAAAATTTCATTAATTAGTTAATTACTACATCACCATTGTGTCATAAATAAATTAAATTATTTAATGTATAAAAATTATAAATAAAATATAATTATGTAGGAAATCCTCTTAGGTTTCTAATTAATATTTATAATCGAATTTATATTATGTATATCCCTGTATTAAAAATGTTTTAGTTATCAAACATTGAGTTTAACTCTTTTAACACTCCTTTGAATTAAATAATAATAAATGTACTAATCTAATCCAAGTGGAACAAAGTGGTTCATATTTTATTTATAAGTTTGTTTTTGGTCTAATTATACTTATAAAATAGAATTAGGACATGTGTTAGGGCAATAATAATATCATTTTTACCTTTAATTACACTATTTAATTTTAACCGTGGTAAATAAAAGTAAGAAGTTACTATTCACCAAAAAATATTTTTATCTTATTGAACCAAATTTTAATCCTTGATATAAACCACGTCTCTTGTATTTTTGAAATTCTACTCACAGAATTGGTAAAATTATGTTTTATGTGAATTTGCAAATTCTCCTAGGAGATGGGTAAAAGACAATGAAAAGATCAATAAAATTTTTATATATCTAAAATTATTATAAACTGACCCCAATGAATTAATTAGAACTTATATGGGTATTATGTATCTATTTTGACCTAAAATAAATTTAAATAAAATAAATAATTATTTAAATAAGAATTCGGTTTTAAACTATAACTATGTGTTTTTCACTATTCATCAAAAATTGAAAGTTTTCAGAAAAATACCAAAATTTCACCCTAGGATAATTTCGATATTCCAAATCCAAAAATGAAGTCCATTTTGAAAGATAAAATTTATAAAATTTGAAAAAGTTGGTATTACTTTTCATAACGGCTAGTTTGATTAGATGTGGTGTGTTAGAATTCAAAGTTGCATACAACACACGCTATTGCATTATTCAAAGGGAAACGTACCATGGAAGCTTGGGGTGTTACAGAAGCCAACCTAAGGAGCCCTTTTGATCAAATCAAAAGGAAGAACCCGAAGGAGAGGTAAATATTTCATCACCTCTTTCAATTTATTTTCTTCTTCCACTTCCTCCTTCTTTGTTGTTTCCATTCTAAAAAAATAACTCCAGTATCTTCTTTACACTATGATGTTATTATAAAAATGGTACAACCATATTCATTAATCTATCCATCCTATAAATGACAATGTCACCATACGTGCATACGTACATATTACCGTCTCCATGTCGTGGTGAAGTTTGTTATTAAAACACTTCATCAATTTGATGGGTATAATAATGAGTTTAAATGATGTAAATAATAAATATAACATGATAATTATTCTGTATATATTATATAACATCCAATTATATATGATTTTAATATCAAAAGAAGGATATTGTCTCTCGTTCATACGAACAGATTACCGTCTCCACGAACACGATGATATTCATTTCCCATCGTAATAATTCAAGTATAATTTTCATTTTATGTTTAAAAACAATGTTTATGAACATAATATCATTATTTATATGAATCAAATACATTCTATCCATAACAAACATGTCTTACGTAACCATGCATATAAAGGAAAACGAATCTATTAACACCTAGAATGATGATACTACTAAAATATCACAAAAAATCAATATTAAAAGATCATATATGATATCATATTAATGTATATTGTTCTTGTAAAATTTAATAACAATTATTTCACCATTATACAGGAGGTTAACCTACCCTCGACCAAGGAAAAGTACACGGTAAGGGTTAATTTCAAAATCGCTTTATTATCTGAGGTTGTTTTTACGTAAGTATCTACTTGGACCTCCTTATCATCCACATCTATGTTTCTTAAAAATGCATTCCAAAACATTTTTAATATTTACTAGACTATGGGTTAAATTCATATATACCCTTGTTTGAATTTTAATAAAATGTTTTGAAAGTAATCTTTCTGTCGTTTTCCAAATAAGGTACCTTATGAAATTTTCGAAAAAATTAAGGTAAGAATGTTTTTTAACATTTAAAGAGGGTGTGTCTATTTTCTACCGTTATAACATATCGAAGCCTCCCTTACAAGATTATAACAATATCTTCAAAATAATTGTTTTCTTTTATAATTATATAAATTTTAAATGATTTCAAAATAGATAGAGATATTTCTCTAAAAAACATTTTGATTTCATCTATGCCATAGTTAATTGATGGATTTTAAGCTTATTTTAAGTTGATTTATTATGATAAAAATATTCCATATTTTATTGAAGGTTTTGTGATATGTTTTACTATGGATGTGTTATTTTTTTTACCATTCATGGTTTATGGATAAAGTATTGACATTTCTTATGTTATTTTTAATACAAATGTTTATGTTATGTTTAAAAATTTTCATATGAGGAATGCATTGGACTTAATAAGTGATTGGTGGAGCCTACTATAGATCCTCAATGCATTGGTAGGTCTCATGAGACAAAATAGTTTCTTGGAACAAGGACTTGACAAAATCATATTTGTAGTCTTGGCACAAGACCTTGACCATGTGGTTATGAAGTATGAAATTATGCATTCCATCACTATGAAAGTGGCTATTGATATTGCATGTGATTATTCAACTAGTAGAATATACATGTGAATAATTAAATTAAATTATCTTATTTTATGTTTTCCATATTATGCTGAATTTCAAGTTTTAAAGGCTTTTGTTTTATTTGTATACATTTCCTTAAATGTTTATACTTATTTATGAAAGTTTTCACTATATTGTTATCCATACTGAGCATCTGAGCTCACCCCTTTCTATGTTTAATTTTTTCCAGGAAGCGAAGAAATATATTATGACTAACCTGTAGGGATAGTCTAAGAGATATGAGTGTGGCCTATAGAGACTATGTTGTTATAGTTTTTCATTTTATAATGTAATGTAAAACTTATGAATGTATCTATTATTTCTAAGGATACTAAACTAATCGATCTTTCAAGACATTATCTTTTGTGATAATTCCAATTTTATGTAATAATGCACCAAATTTGTGTATCTATGGTCGTGGCATTACTATTAGTATCAAAGAAAGTATAGTAGAATCCTTGGAATCAAGATTTAGAAAAACTCTGATTAGCGAACATTACCCTATGATATGCATTGATGATTAATATGGAAGAACTTCCTAGAATTTGGTTACTGTAGAGATTTTGTGATACTTTCAAAAAATACATCCCTGTATAGATATGAGGTTGTAGAGGCAGCTCTGGCACATATGTACCTAGGGGTAAAACCCAAAACACTGCTTTGATCTAGACTCGAATGGGAATTGGTGCACAACAATGGGCCTTGCACTACTCTTTGTTACGACACTCCTAGGGAATATGCTTATGATAATTCTCATTTTCTTTATAAACCATTATGATGGGTTTATGAGTATATACTTTCTCAAAGAAAACATTTTTATGATTATGTATTATATCCATAAACTGTTAAATTTTTGTTAACTGTTTTACAAGATTGGATTTTTGTATTGCGATTCATAAACTAACATAGTGTACGCCATTATTTAGTAATGGAGCCTAGTGGATGGAATGGAAACCATATTAACGCACATAATATATGTAGATATTTCCCTCATACTCAAGATAATTATAGTGGTGTTGGTGGACCAACTGGTGTTGATCAGCTTATCATTATACTTGGACAACTCACTCAGGTTATGAATAATCACCTTACCCGTATGGAGCACCCTAATCCACAATGCGGAGGATCAATGTTAGACTACTTCATAAGGCAACAACAACCACAATTCAATGGGAGTACAAATCCATTAGTACCTATGCAATGGATAAATTACTTAGAGAAAATATTTCATGCTAAGGGAAGTAGAGAAAGGGAAAAAGTTGTCAAGGCAGTTTATCGCCTCACGGGAGATGCAGATCACTGGTGGTCATTGATTCAAAAAACAAAGGAAGATGATGTAGTATAAAATATAGAATGGAGGGAGTTTAAAGAGATTTTCTTAGAAAAATACATTCCTTGGTACCACTGAGCGGATATGGAAAGACAATTTATGAGTCTAAGGAAAAAAGAGGACGAGAATGTTGGAAAATATGAGGCTAACATTAAAAGGTTATCAAGGCATGCAATAGATTATATATGTAACCCAAGGAGTAATACTGATTGATTCTTTTATGGGTTAAAATTTTTTCTTCATCAAGCATTTGTCTCACAATCATTATCATCATACTAAGATATTTTCACATGTGCAATCAAGAAAGAAAATGAATACTCTATGTCTTACGAATTTAATGAAAAGCAGGAGAAGAAGAGATCTGCTGAACACTCTAGAAATGGAAATAAGGTGAAGAAGGGAAAATTTTAATATCCATCCTATATTAAATGTGGGAAGAAACACCTCGGTACTTTCCTAAAGGGAATGTGAGTCTGTTACAAGTGTGGTGAAAAAGACCACCAAGCTCGTGATTGCAAGGGGATGAAAGAGGCTATCAATGTTGAATTCTAAAATAGTACAGAAAGGGGGAATTATGCAAATGAAGGTCCTAAGCGCCAAGGATACATACCTAAAAAAAGTCCAAGGGATCAATTCCAAGATTACGTGATCACTACGGCAGAGGTTGAAGCTCCTAAAGACATGGTGGAAGGTAATTTAATGGCTTTCTCAAGTGTATCCAATGCTTTATTTGATTATGGATCGTCGCATTGTTTCATATCTTCCTAGTTTTCTATGAAAATTAGGTATTTTCAATTTTACTTAACAAGGGAGTTGTCTCAAGTGTATCCAATGCTTTACATGATTATGGATCGTCACATTGTTTCATATCTTCGCAATTTTCTATGAAAATTAGGTATTTTCAATTTGACTTAACAAGGGAGTTGTCATTAAAAATACCCAGGGGATGTATAATCGCAACAAAGTTTAGTGAATCAGTTCCAATTAGGGAATAGAAATGTTATTTATGTTATGATCTCATTGTCATACCCATGATTGAATTAGAAATAATCCTCGGTATGGATTGGCTTTTGGGCCATGATGCGAAAATTTATTTTAAGAAGAAGAAGGTTACAATTTTTGATGATGATAAGGAGTACCTTATATTTAGAGAAGAAACGTCACCACCTGATTCTTATTTAGATCCACCCACAGTAGCACTACTAAATTCAATTATTAGAGAGGATGAGAATGAAATAATAATGGGGGAGGAAAAGAATTTCCAAATAGAGGACGTACCTATTGTGAAAGAATATATTTATGTTTTTCTAGAGGATTTACTTGGAGATCCTCCAGAACGGGAAATTGAGTTTTCCATTGATTTAATTCCTGATTCAAGGCCCATATCGAAGAATCCTTGTAAAATTTCCATGTGGAATTAGTGGAACTAAAGAAACAACTATAGGAATTTAGAAACAAGTGATTTATTCTCCCTAGTGTTTCTCCATGGGGAGCCCCTGTCCTTTTTGTTAAAAAAAAGACGGATCTATGTGGTTTTTCATTGACTACAGGGAGATCAATGCAAAGGACAAGTATCCCCTACCTCACATTGATGATTTATTCGACCAACTTCATGGATCTCAATATTTTTCAAAGATTTACCTTCGATCTGGATATCATCAATTGTGTGTGAAGAAGGAAGACTTTCCAAAAACAGCATTTTGAACTAGGTATGAGAATTATGAGTTTATAGTAATGCCTTTTGGGCTGACTAATGCACCCTCTATTTTCATGGATCTAATTAACAATGATTTCAAGGAATATCTTGATGACTTTTTAATGGTATTTATTGATGATATCTTGGTATAGTCCAAAAACAATTAAGATAATAAAAATCACTTTCACACCATTATGAAAACCCTCATAAGTAATGAATTATACAAGAATATTTATCAAGTGTGAATTATGGATTCTAGAGATTTCTTTTCTTGGCCATATTGTCTGTAAGGATGGAATATCTATTGATCCTTTAAAGACTAAGGAAATCCATGAATGGGTAGCATCAATGAGTATAACTAAGGTACGTAGTTTTATTGGTTTTTCAGGTCATTATCGGCGTTTTGTCTAGAATTTATCTCGACTGGCTTACCCATTAACCAATCTTACACGTTAAAGGGTTAAATTTTTATGGACAAAAAAGTTTGAATAATGTTTTGATGAATTTAAGAGAAGATTATTCAATGCTCCTATCTTGACTCTACCATCAAGGAACGATGGGTTTTTAATTTATATTGACGCTTCAAAGAAAGGAATTGGTTGTATCCTTATGCAGAATGATAGTGTTATTTCCTTTTCATCACGAAAAATAAATATTCATGAGAAAAACTAACCAACTCATGATCTTGATTTAGTAGCTTTAATCTTCACTCTGAAGATATGGCGCCACTATCTCTATGGTGAAAAATGTGATATTTATACTGATAAAAGGAGTTTGGAGTATATTTTCTCACAAAAAGAACTCAACATGAGGCAAAGGAGATGGCTTGAACTACTCAAGGATTATGATTGCATAATACAATGCCACACAGGGAAGGAAAATAAGATGATAGATGCTTTGAGAAGAAAGGATCATGGAGTTTTGAACCATATGAGAGTTGAAAGGGATCATATTTTCATAGATCTAGTGAAAATGGATATGGAAATAATCATGTAAGGTGAAACATCAATAATTTTTTAAATGGCTATCAAACCATATTTACTAGAAAGGATAAAAAGTTCTCAGGCTGATGATGAGGAGTTTCAAAAAAAAGATTAAATATTTGAATGATGGGAGATTGAGTGACTTCATATATGAAGATGGGATTTTGAAATTTGGGAAGATACTTTCTGTTCTTGATATAACAGATAAAAAAAGGGAATTGTTAGATGATGCTCATAGCTCCAATTTTTCTATGCACCTAGGTAGCACCAAGATGTATAGATATTTGTAGGAATATTTTTGGTGGGACAACATGAAGAGGGATATTACTAATTCTATATCAAGATGTATGGTTTGTCAACAAGTGAATACTAGAAGGCAATAGCCTGGAGGAGTCATGTAACCTCTTCCCATACCTGAGTGGAAATGGGACAATATTACTATGGTCTTTGTCATGGGACTACCAAAGACTCCTAAAAGGAAATATGCAATATGGGTCATTGGTGATCGTATTACCAAGTCAACACATTTTCTTACTGTAAGAGAAGATTTACCACATGAACGTCTAGAAAGACTATATATTAATGAAGTTCTAAGACTTCATGGAGCACACTTATTGATTGTTTCTGATTGTGATCCCTATTTTAACTCAAGATTTTGGGAAAGTCTTCAGAAATCCCGGGATATTGAACTTTGTTTGAGCACTGCCTACCACCGTGAAACTGATGGAAAATTTGAATGGACTATTAAAACCATAAAAGACATGGTGAGATCATTCTCACTTGACTTTAAAGGTATGTGGGATCAATATTTACCTCTGGTAGAATTTTCCTATAACAATAACTTTCATTCAAGTATTTAGATGCCACTTTATGAAGTGTTTTATGGAAAGAGATGTTGTACACCAACTTGTTGGGATGATGTAGGTGAATGAAAACTCATAGGCCTAGAACTTGTTGAGGAAACAATGGAAATGGTGGAGGTTATCCAAACCCACATCAAAGCAGCCCAATGTTGGCAAGAGAGCAATACCCATAACTAAAAGAAGGGTTTGGAATATCAAGTAGGAGACCATGTTTACTTAAAGGTATCTCTATGGAAGGTTGGTATATGTTTCAGAAAGAAGGGTAAATTAAGTCCCAGGTACATCAGACCTTTTGATATTTTATAATGAATTGGAGTTGTAGCTTATTGTTTGGATATGCCTCTAAGTATCTCCAAAGTTCATAATGTGTTCCATATATCACTATTGAGAAAATACATGCCTGACCCAATGTATGTACTCACCTATGAGAAAATTTAACTGGAACACGATCTGTCTTATTGTGAAGAGCCTTTCAAAATTATTGATACAAGAGAACAAGTGCTGAGAAACATGAAGACTCATCTGGTAAAAGTTCTATGGAGAAACCATGATATGGAAGAGGTGACATGGGAACCTTAGGAACTTATGATAAAGAACCACCCAAATCTTTTTATGGGGTAGTATTATAGAAATTTCAAGGATAAAATTATTTCATGAAGGAAAAAATGTAACACCCCAAGCTTCCACGGTACGTTTCCCTTTGAAAAATGCAATCGCTTGCATTGTAGAAAACATTGAGATTCTAACACACCGCGACTAATCAAACTAGTTGTTATGAATATTTATAGACACTTTTTGAAATTTTATAAATTTTATATTTCAAAATGGACTTCATTTTTGGATTTGGAATATCAAAATTACCTTATGTTGAATTTTTGGTATTTTTCTGAAAAAATTCAATATTTGATGAATAGTGAAAAAACACCGCGTTATTGGTTAAAACTGACTTTTTATTTATATAATTAGTTACCTTATTTTAATTTATTTTAGATCAAAATAGATAAATAATACATATATATGTTCACTATAATTTATGGGAGTCATTATATAATAAGTTTATAAATATAAAATTTTATCGAACTATTTACCGTCTTTTACACACCTCCTAGGAGAAATTGAAAATTTGTATATAACATAATTTTACCACTTCTGTGAGTTGAATTTTAAAAAACTGATACACACAGTTGATTTCAGTAAGTAAAATGTGGTTCAATAAGTTGAAAATAATTTTTGGTGAATAGTAACTTTTAAATTTTATTTACCACTCTTAAAAGTAAATAGGGTAATTAAGGGTAAACATGATATCATAATCACCCTAAAACATGTCTTAATTCAATTAGATAGGTGTAATTCAACCAAAATAATCCTTAGGAATAAAATATGATCCTTTAGGTCCACTTGGATTAGATTAGAAAATTTATTATTATTTTATTTAAAGAAGAGTTAAAAGAGTAGAAATCAAAGTTTAATAACTATACCATTTTTAATATAGGGTTATAAATAAGATAAATTAGACTATAAATATTTATTATAAATATAAAATGATTTCCTACATAATGGTATTCTATTTATAATTTTTAGTCATTAAATAATTAAATTTTTTTAGGACACAATAATGATGCACTAATTACCTAATTATTGAAGGTTTAAAATAATTGATATTATAAATATCCAAATAAATTAAATTTGAGACTTTTAATGAATTAAATTAATTTAATAGGTTAATATGAAATGTTAAGGTTTTTTAAATGATTTTTTCTCAATGTAATAATGCTGTTATTAATTTAACAAAAACAAAATACCAAATATTGTCAAAATTGACATAAAAGAGTTTTTAAAATGATTATTATATTATTAATTATTATTCTAATACTAAAAATCTATGTATCGTCCAAAGGTCTTAAATAATATTATATATGTCCCTAATGAACCACTTTAGGTTCTCTTGGAAGTTTATTTTAAGTTTATTTACCATGTATCATAAAAAAAAAGAGACATGGTAAATGTTAAACTAGTTTACTAAGAGTCAAATCCAAATGACAAAGTTAATATGATGATATAAACCAATATAATAAATATTTTTTGAGTTTTTTTCAGCCCATCCCCACCTTAACCTTTAAATAATTCATTTTGGAGCCATTATAAACCAAAAATTATTTTATTATAAAATAATATTTCAATCTTTTCCTAAGGTTCCCCTCACCCCTCTTATAAAAGGGCACTTACCCTTCTATCAAATTCACACCTTCAAAACCATTTGGCTTGGCCAAACCTGGCCCAAATATCCTCTAAACATCCCTCCCTTCATTTTATATTACTTCCTTTAGTCATATTTCCATCCTAAGGAGCCCTTTTGATCAAATCAATATGAAGAACCCGAAGAAGAGGTAAATATTTCATAACCTCTTTCAAGTTCTTTTATTATTCCACATCCTCTTTCTTTATTGTTACTATTCAAACATATTAGATTTAGTATCTTCTAAATACATTTATGTTATTATAAAAATGGTACAACCATATTCATTATTAATTCAATCCTATAAATGACAAAGTCACCATACGTGCGTATGTACGGATTACCGCCTCCACATCGTGGTGAAGTTTGTTATTCAAACACTTCATCATTTGGATGGGTATAATAATAAGTATAAATTATGTAAATATAAATATAACATGATAATGATTATGTATATATGATATACCATCCAATTATATACGATTTTAATATCAAAAAAATGATGTTGTCGCTCATGCGTACGTACAGATTTCTGTCTCCACGAACGCAATGAGATTCATTCCCCATAATAATAATTAAAAAATATTTTCATTTTATGTTTAAAAATAATGTTTATGAATATAATATCATTATTTACATGAATCAAATATATCCTATCCATAACAAACATGGCTTATGTAACCAAGCATATAAAGGAAAATGAATCAGTTAACACCCGAAACGGCGATACTACTAAAATATCACTAACAAAGAAATATTAGAAGATAATATATGATATTATATTAATGTATATGGATTTTTATAATTTAATAATAATTATTTCACCATTATATAGGAGTTTAACCTACCCTCAACCGAGGAAAAGTACAGAGTAAGGGTTAGTTTCACAATCTCTTTATTATCTGTGGTTGTTTTTACGTAAGTATATACTGGGACCTCTTTATGATCCACATCCATGTTTCAAAAATATATATTCCTATACATTTTTACTATTTACTAGAATATGGTTTAATTTCATTTATAACATTTTTTTATTTTTTATAAAATGGTTTGAAAGTAAACTTTCTATCGTTTTCCAAACAAGGTACCTTATGACGTTTTCGACAAAATCAAGGTATGAATGTTTTTTTAAATTATACGGTGAGTGTTGCTATTATCCACCATTATAACATAGTCGAAGCTTCCCTTATAATATTATAATAATATATTCAAAATAAATCTTTTCTTTTATAATTATATGACTTTTAATTGATTTCAAAACCAAAAGAGATATTTCTCTAAAAAAGTTTTGATTTCATCTATGTCAACATTTTTTGATGGATTTTAAGCTTATTTGAAGTTGATTTATTATGATACAAATCTTCCATATTGAATTGAAGGTTTTGTGATACGTTTTACTATGGATGTTTTATTTTTATACCTTTCATTGTTTATGGTCAAAGTATTTACATTTCGTATGTTAGTTTTAATACGAATGTTTATGTTATGTTTAAACCTTTTCATATGAGGAATGAATTGAACTTAGTAAGTGATGACTGGAGCCCAATATAGATCCTCTATGCTTCAGTAGGTCTCATGAGACAAACTAGTATCTTGGAATAAGGCCTTGAGAAAAATATTATATGTAGTCTGGGCACAAAGCCTTGACTACGTGGTTATGAAGTCTGGCATTATGCATTCCATCATTATGAAAGTGGTTATTGGTATTTCATGTGATTATTAGACTAGTAGAATATCCATGTGAATAAGTAAATTTCATTATTTAATTTCATCTAGGAGATATTATGATGATGTTAATTTTTAAATGGCTTTTGTTTTAGTCTTATAAATTGACTTCAATGTTTATGCTTATTTATGAATGTTTCTGCTATATTGTTATCCTTACTGAGAATCTGAGCTCACCCCTCTCTATGTTTTATTTTTCCCAGGATGAGAAGAAGTATATTATTACTGACCTATAAGGATAGTCTAAGGGATATGAGTGTGTCTTATGGAGACTATGTTGTTGTTGTTTTTCATTTTATACTATAATGTAAAACTTATGAATGTATCTATTATTTCCAAGGCTACTAAACTATTCGGTCTTTCAAGACTTGATCTTTTGTGATCATGAAAATGTTATGTAATAATGAACCAAATCTGGGTAACTTGGGTCAGGGAATTACTATTGGTATCAAAGAAAGTCTAGTAGAATCCTTGGAAGCCAGATTTAGAAAAACTCTGATTAGAAAACATTACCCTAAGATAGACTTTGATGATTAGTATGGAAGAACTTCTTAGAATTTTGTTACTGTAGAGATTTTGTGAGACTTTCAATAAATACATCCCTGTCAAGATATGAGCTGGTAGAGGTGGCTCTGGCACATATGTACCTTGGGTTAAAACCCAAAAACGCTGCTTTAAGCTAGACTCGAACGAGAATTGGTGCATGACAATAGGCCTTGCTCCACTCTTGGTTAAGACACTCTCGAGGGATATGCTTAGGATAATTATCATTTTCCTTACAAACCATTATTAAGGGCTTATGAGTATATACATCCTCAAAGAAAACATTTTTAGGATTATGTAATAAATCCATAAACTGTTCATTTTATGTTAAGTCTTTTACAAGTTTAGATTTATGTATTGAGATTCATAAACTAATCTAGTGTATTCCATTGTTTAGAAATGGTGCCAAGTGGAAGGAATGTAAACCGTATCAACGCATGTAATCCAGGTAGGTATTTCCCTCCTACTCAAGTTAATTATAGTGGAGCTGGTGAAGCAACTAGTTCTAATCATCACATCTCCATACTGGGATAACTCACTCAGGTTATGAATAATAACCTTATTCATATAGAGCACCCTGATCCACAATGCGTAGGATCAATGATAGACCACTTAATGAGTCAACAACCACCAAAATTAAATGGGAGTACAAATCCATTAGTGTCCGAGCAATGGATAAATTCTTAGAGAAAATATTTCATGCTTTTGGGAGTATCAAAAGGGAGAATGTTGTTATTGATGTTTATCACCTCACGGGAGATGCAGATCAGTGGTGGTCATCGATTAAAAACACAAATGAGGATGATGATGTGTCAAATATGGAATGGAGGGAGTTTAAAGATCTTTTCATAGAAAAATACTTTCCTCATGACCATCGAGCAGATATGGAAATACAATTTATGAGTCTGAGGAAAAAAGATGGTGATAATGTTGAAAAATATGAGGCTAACTTTACAAGGTTAGCTAGGTATGCAACCAATTATATACGTAACCCAAGGAGTAAGATTCATCGATTATTTGATGGTTCAAAACCATTTCTTCTTCAATCATTTGTCTCACAATCCTTCTCATCATATGAATATATTGTCTCATGTGCTATCAAGATAGAAAAATAATTCTTTAAGTCTTGCGACTTTATAGAAAAGCTGCAGAAGATGAGATCTACTGAACACTCTGGAAGTGGAAATAAGGGGAAAAAGGGAAAAGCTGAATATCTATCCTATAGTAAATGTGGGAATAAACACCCTAGTACTTTCCTAAAGGGAATGAGAGTCTGCTACAATTATGGTGAAAAAATCCACCAAGCTCGTGATTGCAAGGGGACGAAAGAGGCTATCAATATTGAATGCAACAATTGTAGAGAAATGGGGAATTATGTAAATGAATGACCTAAGGACCAAGGAAACTTACCTTATAAAAGGACAAGGGATCAAAGAAAAGATTTTGAAATCACTACTGTTGAGGTTGTAGCTTCAAAATACGTGGTGGCATGTAATTTAGTGGTATCATCATGTATAGCCAATGATTTATTTGATTATGGAACGTCGCATTGTTTCATATCTTCCTAATTTTTTAAGAAAATTAGATATTTTCAATTTGACTTAATAATGGAGTTTTCAGTCAAAACACCTAAGGTAAGTTTCATCGCAACAATTTTTTTGTGAATTAGTTCCTATTAGGGTATATAAATGTTCTTTATCTGCTGATCTCATCGTCATACCCATGATTGGATTTGATATAATCCTCGGTATGGATTGGATTTCGGACCATGATGCAAAAATTTATTGTAAGAAGAAGAAGGTTAAAGTTTTTGATGATGATAAGGAGTACCTTATCATTAGAGTAGAAATGTCACCATCTGATTATTATCTAGATCCACCTCCAGTAGCTCTTCTAAATTCAATTATTGGGGAGGATGAGAATGATATAATTATAGGACTGGAAAAGAATGTTCAAAAAGAGTACGTACCTATTGTTCAAGAATATGTTGATGTGTTTCTAGAGGATTTACCTGGACATCCTATAGAACAAGAAATTGAGTTTTCCATTGATTTTTTTCGTCGTTCAAGATCCATATCGAAGACCCCTTTTAGAATGGCCACAGTGGAATTAGTGGAACTAAAGAAACAATTAGCAAAATTGAGTAAAAAGGGATTTATTCTCCCTAGTGTTTCTCCATGAGGAGACCCTGTCCTTATTGTTAAAAAGAAAGACGAATCTATGAGGTTGTGAATTGACTATAAGGAGATCAATGCTATAACAATAAAGAACAAGTATCCCCTACCTCACATTTATGATTTATTTGACCGACTTCCTGGAGCTAAATATTTTTCAACGATTGAACTTCAATCTGTATATCATTAGTTGTGTGTGAAGAAGGAAGACATTCCAAAAATAGAATTTCAAACCAGCTACGGGTATTATGAGTTTACAGTAATGCCTTTTGGGCCGACTAATGCACCCACTATTTTCATGGATCTAATGAACAGAGTTTTCAAGGAATATCTTGATGACTTTTTAGTGGTATTTATTGATGATATCCTGGTATACTCAAAAATCTATGAAGATCATGAAAATAACCTGCACAATATTATGAAAACCCTCAGAATAAATGAATTATATGGGAAGTTTAGCAAGTGTGAATTCTGGATTCATTGAGATTTATTTTCTTGGCCATATTGTCTCTAAAGATGGAATATCTATTGATCCTTTAATGACCAAGGCAATCCACGAATGGGTAGCATCAATGAGTATAACTATGTTATGTAGTTTTATTGGTTTAACAGGTTATTATCGGCATTTTTTCAGGAATATTTACCGATTGGCTACCCCATTAACCAAGATCACACGTAAAAGGGTTAAATTTGTTTGGACAAAAGAGTGTGAAGAATGTTTTGAATACTTTAAGAGAATATTAGTCAATGGTCCTATCATGACTCTATTATCAAGTAATGATGGGTTTTTAATTTATTGTGATGCTTCAAAGAAAGGACTTGGTTGTGTCCTTATATATAATGATATAGTTATTGACTATGAATCACGAGAGCTAAAAATTAATGAGAAAATATATCATACTCTTGATCTTGAGTTAACAGCTCTAATATTCGCTCTGAAGAAATTGAGACACTATCTCTATGGTGAAAAATTTGACATTTATACTGATCAAAAGAGTTTGAAGTATATTTTATCACAAAAAAAACTCAACATGAGTAAAATCTGATGAATTTAACTACTAAAGTATTATGATTTCACAATACAATACCACACGAGGAAGGAAAATAAGGTGGAAGATTCTTTGAGAAGAAAGTATCATGGAGTTTTGAACAAGATCAGAGTTGAAAGGGATCATATTTTTATAGATCTATTGAAAATATATATTTTAATAATCATGGAAGGTGAAACATAAATAATTTTTCAAATGGTTGCCAAACCATCTTTACTATAAAGGTTAAAAAGTTCTTTTGCTGATGATGAGGAGTTTCAAAAAAATGATTAAAGCTATGAATGATGGGAGATTGAGTGAATTCATATATAAAGATGTGATTTTGATGTTTTGGAAGAGGAATTGTGATACCAATATACCAGATCTAAAAAGGGAATTTTTAGATGATGCTCATAGCTCCAATTTCTCTATACACCCTAGTAGCACACAGATGTATAGATATTTGGAGGAACATTTTTGGTGGCACAACATGAAGAAGGAGATTTCTGATTTTTTATCCAGATGTATGGTTTGTGAGAAAGTGAAATATGGAAGGAAAAAACATGGATGAGTCATGCAACCTCTTCCCATACTTGAGTGGAAATGGGATAATATTAGGATGGACTTTTTCTTGGTACTACCAAAGAATCCTAGAAGATATAATGCAATATGGGTCTTTATTGAAAGTCTTACAAATTTAGAATGTTTTCTTTCTATAATAGAAGATTTACCACTTGAACATCTAAAATTACTATATATTAATGATGTTTTAAGACTTCACAGAGTACCCTTATTGATTATTTCTGATCGTGATCCCCGTTTTACATCAATATTTTGGAAATGTCTTCAGAAATATCGGGATACTGAACTTCATTTGAGCACTTCCTACCACCCTCAAATTGATGGACAATCAGAACGGACTATGCAAACCATAGAAGACAAGTTGAGATCTTTCTCACATGACTTTCAAGGTATGTGGGATCAATATTTACCTCTGGTATAATTTTCCTATAACAATATCTTCCATTCAAGTATTCATATGGCACCATATGAAGTGTTATATATAAAGAGATGTTGTACGCCAACTTGTTGGGATGATGTTGGTGAAAGAAAACTCATAGGCCTAGAACTTGTTGAGGAAAAAATGGAAAAGGTGAAGGTTATCCAAAACCACATCAAAGTAGCCTAAAGTTGTCAAAAGAGCTATGCAGTAACCGAAAGAAGGATTGGGAATTTCAAATTAGATACCATGTTTTATAGATGGTATCTCTATGGAAGGGTGTTATATGTTTCAGTAAGGAGGGTAAATTGAGTCCCAGGTACATTGGACCTTTCAAAATTATAGAATGAATTGGAGTTGTAGCTTATTGTTTGGAAATGTCTCCAATTCTCTCCAAAGTTTATGATGTGTTCCACGTATCACTGTTGAGAAACATTCATGTCTGACCCAACGCATGTACTCACCTAGGAGGAAATTGAACTGGAACCTGATCTGCCTTATTGTGAAGAGCCTGTCAAAATTCTTGATACAATATAACAAGTGCTGAGAAACCGGACGACCTGTCTGGAAAAGATCTATGGAGAAACCATAAGATGGAAGAGGCAACGTGGGAACCCGAGAAACTTATGATGAAGAACCACCTGAATCTTTTTGTGTGGTAGTATTATAGAAATTTCAAGGAAGAAATTATTTGGAGGGAAGAATGTAACACCCCAAGATTCCATGGTATGTTTCCCTTTGAATATGCAATAGCTTATATTATACGCAACTTTGAGATTTTAACACACCACAACCAATCAAACTAACCGTTATGAATAGTAATAACCACTTTTTTAATTTTTTTAATTTTATCTTTAAAAATGGACTTCATTTATGGATTCATAATATCGAAATTAGCTATGAGTGAATTTTTGGTATTTTTATGAAAACTTTCAATTTTTGATGAATAGTGAAAAAACATTGCATTATTGGTTAAAACCAAATATTTATTTAAATAATTAGTTATTTTATTTTTCTTTTTTATAGGTCAAAATATATAAATAATACATATATATGTTCAACGTAATTCATTGGAGTCATTTTATAATAACTTTAGATATAGAAAATCTTATCGAACTATTTACCGTCTTTTACCCACCTCCTAGGAGCATTTGAAAATTTGTATGAAACTTGATTTTACCACTTTTGTGAGTTTAATTTCACAAATACAATAGAAAATGTTGATATTATTAAGTAAAATGTGGTTCAATAAGATGAGAATAATTTTTGGTGAATAGTAAATTTTTAATTTTATTTACCACGGTTAAAAGTAAATAGAGTAATTAAGGGTAAAAATGATATCATAATTACCATAACACATGTCCCAATTCTATTAGATAAGTGTAATTTGAAAAAAAAACCTTAGGTAAAAAATATGATCCTTTAGGACCACATGGATTAGATTAGGATATTTATTATTATTTTATTTAAAGAAGAGTTAAAAGAGTTAAAATGAAAGTTTAATAAATAAACCATTTTTAATATAGGTTTATACATAAGATAAATTCTATTATAAATATTCATTAGAAATATAAAGAGATTTACTACATAATGGTATTTTATTTCTAATTTTTAAACATTAAATAATTAAATTTATTTAGGACACAATGATGATACAGTAATTACCTTAATAATGAAAGATTAAAATAATTGATATTATAAATACCCAAATAAATTTAATTTTAGACTTTTAATAAATTCCATTAATTTTATAGGTTAATATTACATTTTAGAGTTGATCAAATGAATTTTTTTCGAAGCAATAATGCTCTTATGACTTCAAAAAAAAACAAAATACTAAATAGTGTCAAAATTGACATAAAACCGTTTTTAAAACAAATATTATATTATTAATTAGTATTCCATTCATATAAAAATAAAGTTAAGCCAAAGGGATTAAATATTATTATATATGTCATTAATGAACCACTTGTGGTTCTCTTGGAAATTTATAGTATGTTTATTAACCATATAATATAAAAATACAAAGAGACATGGTAAATGTCAAACTATTTAACTAAGAGTTAAATCTAAAAGATAAGGTTAATATGATGAACTAAAACAGTATAAAACCTATTTTTAAGTGGTTTTATACCCATATCCACTTTATCCTTTATATTACTCATTTTGGAGCCATTATAAAACGAAAAAGATTTTATTATAAAATAATATCTCAATCTTTTCCTAAGGTTCCCCTCACCCCTCTTATAAAAGGGTACTTCCCCTTCTCGCAAATTCACACATTCAAAGCCATTTGGCTCCAACAACCCCTGCCCAAATATCCTATAAACATTCCTACCTTCATCCTAGAGGCCTTTTTTAGTCATAAATGCAAAATAAGGAGCCCTTTTGATCAAGTCAAAAGGAAGAACCTGTAGAAGAGGTAAATATTTCACCACATCTTTCAAGTTCTTTTCTTCTTACACTTCCTATTTCTTTTTTGTTTCCATTATAACATAATAACTCCAGTATATTCTATGTAATTTTATGTCATTATAAAATTTTAAAACCATATTCATTATTCTATCCATCCTATAAATGACAAATTCACTATACGAGCGTACGTACAGATTATCGTCTCCACGCCGTGGTGAAGTTAGTTATTCAAACACTTCATCATTTGGATGTGTATAATAATGAGTATATATGATGTAAATAATAAATATAACATTATAATAAATAATTATATATGATATAACATCAAAATATATACGATTTTAATATCAAAATAATGATATTGTCGCTCGTGCGTACGTACGGATTACTGTCTCCACAAACGCGATAAGATTCATTCCCCATCGTAATCATTCAAGAATAATTTTCATTTTAGGATTAAAAATAATGTATATGAACATAATATCATTCTTTATATGAATCAAATACATCCTATCCAATTCAAACACGACTTACGTAACCAACTATATAAAGGAAAATGAATCAGTTAACAACCAAAACGATGATACTACTAAAATATCACTAACAAAGCAATATTAAAACATCATATAGGGTATCATATTAATGTATATGGTTCTTGTATAATTTAATAAAAATTATTTCACCATTATACTGGAGGTTAACCTAACCTATACCAAGGAAAAGTACAAGTTATGGGTTAATTTCACAATCTCTTTATTATCTGAGACTTGTTTAAGTAAGTATCTACTGGGACCTCTTTATCATCAACATCTATGTTTCTTAAAAATATATTCCAAAACATTTTTACTATTTACTAGTATATATGGTTAAAGTCATTTATACCCTTGTTTTAATTTTTTAAAAATGTTTTGAAAGGAACCTTTTCGTCATTTTCTAAATAAGGTACCTTATGACCTTTTCAACAAAAATGATGGTAAGAATGTTTTTAACTTATATGGCGAGTGCGACTATTTTTCGCTGTTATAACTTCATCGAAGCATACCTTTGAATATTATAAAAATATATTCAAAATATATGTTTTCTTTTATAATTATATGACTTTTAAATTATTTCAAAATAGAATGAGATATTTCTCTAAAAAAAGTTTTGATTTCATATATGTCAACAACATTTGATGGATGTGAAGCTTATTTCAAGTTCATTTATTATGATACAAATATTCCATATTGTTTTGAAGGTTTTTTGATACGTTTGACTATGGATGTGTTATTTTTATACCATTCAGGGTTTATGGATAAAGTATTGAAATTTCATATGTTAGTTTTAAGATGAATGTTTATGTTATGTTTAAACCTATTCATATGAGGAATACATTGGACTTAGTAAGTGACAGTTGGAGCCCACCATAGATCCTAGATGCATCAGTAGGTCTCGTGAGACAAAATATTGTCTTTGCACAAGGTCTTGAAAAAATATTATTTTTAGTCTTGGAACGAGGCCTTGACTATGTGGTTAGGAAGTCTGGGATTATACATTCCATCATTATGTATTTGGCTATTGATATTGCATGTTATAATTAGACTAGTAGAATATCCATGTAAAAAAGTAAATTTCATTATTTGATTTTATATTTTCCATATTATGCTGAAGTTCAAGTTTAAAAGGCTTTTTTTAAGTCTTATAAATTTCCTTAAATGTTGATGCTTATTTATGAATGTTTCCCCTATATTGTTATCCTTACTGAGAATCTGATCTCACCCCTTTCTATGTTTTATTTTTTCCAGGATGTGAAGAAGTATATTATGAATGACTTACAGGGATAGTCTAAGGTATATGAGTGTGTCCTATGGAGGCTATGTTGTTTTAGTATTTCATTTTACAATGTAATGTAAAACATATGAATGTATCTAGTTTTTCCAAAGCTACTAAACTAATCGGTCTTTCGAGACATGATATTTCATGATCATGCCGACGTTATGTAATAATGCACCGAATTTGGGTAAATAGGGTTGGGGAATTACATTATCCTGAAATTAAAAACCTATTTATTTGAAAATTAAAAGAACATTATTTTGCTAATTTGATATTAGAGTCTTATTATAGAATAATTGGTTTGAAACTACTGAGATTATATCTCACACACTACATATGCTTTTAGATATTTATTGATTTTCTACTTCTAGGTTTGATAAGGGGTAAAGAACAACATGGAGGTTGTTTTAGATGTTGATTAGTGGACTAGTATAGTTTCATACATTGGTACTTGGGATTTTTATCTATCCTATTTTACTCTTACATTATTTTAGTACTTTGGGTCTTCAATCCTATTTGACTTCTAGTACATAGCTCCTAGTGGAGTTTCTTTTGTATGCATACTGATTTGTTATCTTACTTCCACAATGACTGTGGAATATTTGTTCCCACATTAAATTTATATTATTCATGTTTATAGTCACCAAATGTGGAGATTGGGAATGAAATTCGAGCCATGTTATAGCCGGCTTGGTTATCAGGTTACCCGAGTACCTGGGATAGTTTGTTACAACCCTCCAAAGAATGATTTATGTATAAATCTATAGAGGTTCTCCAAAGAAGAGGAAAAATTATTAACATTTCATATTGTTTTATTTATTCCTCTACCTCCTTAATATATTATTCAACTAGTTTTATATAATAAAACCAATATCTACCATATAATGAGCTGTTTTTATTTGAATGAAAAAACCTATATCCTTAACCGCCTCCATTAAATGGGAAATGAAACCATCGATCGTGTTTGCGATGGACTACTACCTCACAAACTATTGTTATTAGTTTTCCATCACCACATACAATGGATAAAAATAAATATATATTTAATATTTATATATTATATATATTATATTATTATACTACTATAATTACAATTCGACATCAAACTTCTTAACTCCCTTCATATTGTAAAATAATAATGTCTCTCGAATGTAAGGATGACTATCGCCTTCAGAACTGATATGGTGTGTTTTTATATTTTATTTGATGTTAATAAGGATATATTATGTGAATATATATATGTTATATTTTTAAAATAAATATAATTCTGTAATTTTTATATCACATATACCTTCTTATATTCCATTTCATGGGGGATACGATAACGCCATTCGTGTGTATGATAAACAACTACCCTTTGAAGCGATACGATTCATTTTTAACTAATTATTTTATTGAATAGTAATAAAGATACATTAAATTAATATTTTTGATATATATTAAATAAAAAATATTCTTGGAGAGTTAATATTTTATTTACATTTCTTTCAATTCATTTGTCAAGAAAATGGAAACTGCGTTCATGCATAGATATGACATGTCGTATCCTTGAACTGTGTGATTAATTATAAATATATAACCTCAATTTATTAAATTAAATAATTATATATGATATCATGGTTATAACTTTGTATATTATAGAACTATTATGAAAATTTTAGGAGTGAATACACCAAACAAAAAATACATGAAAAACGAAACAATTATTACCCGAAATGTGATTTTAACAAGGAATTATTAATAAAAAGGTAATAAAATTAATAATTAAATCATATATGGCATTATACATGTTAATATATTTATTTTATATATTTATAATGAAGTTATATTTATTATACAATATTTTTGAATGCTTGTGAAAAAATATAAGACTTAAGGTTAGGGATTATATATTAATTTTTCTTTCATTGAGAAATATATTGTGCTATACACCTATCTTATTTTATGAGGTGTATATAAATCCTCTTTGATATTTTATATCATGAACATCTTTATAATTATTATATTTAATGTTCCATTGTTTTTATTATTTAAATGGGCTTATGATTCAAAAGGTAATCATAGGGTAAGGGTTTGATGATATAATCTCTTGGTTTATTGGGGTTGTTTATGATTATGCTTTATATGATGAAGTATTATGAACTATTTATGATTAACTTATTGAAATTTTTTCTACTATGGTTATTTCTTGAGAATAAATGTTTTTATTTTATATCCCTATATAGACTAAATATTCCAAAAAATATTATTAATAAAAACCAACTTTATTTAACTATTCATTTAAAATCAATTTTTTATTCAGGGTCCTTATTTTATAAAATTATATTTAAAGAATGTTTTACTATTATCCAATTAATTTTAATGTCATTTATACCCATTTTTTACTTTTTAAAAATTAATATGAATCTGTATATCTTTTTTCAAATAAGTTCCAATCAGATTTTTGTGATAATGTGAAAGGAATAATTGTTTTAACGTATATGACATGAAAAAATTGAATTTCATCATGGGAACTCAAGGTTTCAAAAATTACACAATAATTTTAAATGTTTATTCTAAAATAAAACAATATACAAAATATCTTATTAATTTTGATATTAAAACTTTATATTTTCAACGTGAAAGGTTATTTTCCTCAAAAAATGTTTTAAATGAACATTATATTAACCTTCATA
Organism: Viscum album; assembly: GCA_963277665.1. NCBI lineage: Eukaryota > Viridiplantae > Streptophyta > Magnoliopsida > Santalales > Viscaceae > Viscum > Viscum album. The sequence continues at coordinate 1,626,702,279 of OY728131.1, read as the reverse complement.
AGTTTCAAAGACAAAATGGTGCATAATAGGTGGGGTTTATTCCCAAAGCGATGATTAGTAGTCGGAGGAATGGAATATTGAGTGGAAACGGTGGAGAAGGCGACATAGAGGTTAGATGAATGACTTAGTGTGAAATGGGTGATATGAAAGACTGGCCACTTAGGCAGGCATCAAAGGTGATAAAGGTGTCCATAATAGGGCTTGTGGCGGTGTCAACCTTATATGGGGACCTCTTTAGCAGAGTGGTAGCAGGGGTCCGAAATCTAAATGGCTCGATGGTGAAAGAAGTGTGACTAAGTGGGAATGATATTTGTAAAGACCCTGACCCTAGTATCCTAGATCTAGTGCCTTACATTATTACATTATTATAATAAAAAAGTAAGTGACATCTGAAAGGAATGAGTATTTTCTATGATTTGGAAAACCAGATACAGACATAATTGTAACATTTTAACTTGAAAGGAAAAACAATATAACAAATACACTAAAAACATCCATAAACTGCTTGATTATACATGAAATTCATTTACAAAATACATCATTGCATCCTAGAGAGAAATAAAACATAATTAATGGGTGAGCTTTGATGATCGGTAAAGGTAACCAATACAACAGAATCTATTATAAATAAACATAAACCATTAGGAATAGTATATAACTAAAAACACATTCCATTAAAACTTATCTTCAGCATAATATTGTAAGAATAAAATGTGATTTAATATTTCTATAAATAATAGTATGGGAATGAAACATAACCATGGATATTATACTAGTAAAATAATTACATGGACTATCAATTATTAGTGTCATAAAGAGGGAATTAAAAATTATATTCATTATAAAAAACCGTCAAGGCTTCGACCAAGACACCATAAATAGGTAAGACATAATCCAATGCCTAAACTAGTTTGTCTCATGAGATCTACCAATGCATTGAGGGAATATAGTGGCCCCCTTCCATATCTTACTCTATCCAATATATTCTTTATATGAAAAATATTAAACATAGAAAAAAATTTATATTGAAAATCTATTATAAAAGATGTGAATACTTCAACCATAAACCACGAATAGTGCATCTATAGTCAAAGTGATCATAAACCCTTTATTAAAATATGGTATATGGTGTCATAAGAGATCAACCTCTATCATTCCTAAGATCTTACAAATGTTATTGAATTAGATGAATATTATCTTATAAAACAACTAATAAATTATTGGGAGAAATACCCATTTACTTTGGAAAGAAGAGTTATTTGGGAAAATTCATTTATATAAAATAAGAAAATTATCATGTTTATCTCATAAAAGAAAATGTATGGAAAAAATTTTATTTTAGGCATAAATTACTTCCAATTTATGTGAAAACATGTAAAAAGTGTCTTTAGGACTGATCAGCTTTAGTGTGGTTTAAGAGAAAATATAAAAGAGTCTTTAAAGAGGAAAATGATTAATTATTTGTATAAAAAAGAAAATAACTATAATATTTTTTATGATAAAAAGTGTTATTTTATAAAAATATATTTACATTATAAAATATTATGGAGTTTACTTGAAAATGTGTAATAAATTGGGAAGTACAATTTAGACAGGCGTTATTATTAGGTGGAATTGAAAAAAACATTTAAATTGTGTATTTACCTAGGAAGTAAAGATGAAATGATATGGGTAAATGAGTTTGGAACATATGAACATAATTTATAAGAAGTATAAAAAATTAAATATGAATTAAATTGGTGTAAAGAGATAGAAAGTGAAACCTAAATGAAAAATGGATGTTTGGGGAGAATTCCTTAACTTATGTATGAAAGCGTTCTAAAGTTGAACTTCACTCCCTGGATAATTAAATTAGATTCATTAATAATTTAATTCAGAACCTATTAATCAATTATTATATTTATTATAGTTTTATTTAGTTTATTTATGACATTTTTTATGAGTTATAAGATTCAATTTCATCATTCCAAAGTGTTCGTTTCCTTTGTTTCTACAAATGGTTAACTTATATACATGTATGAATGATCATGTAAAATTGAAATAGTTATCCAAAATTAAAATTATTTATTATTATTTAAATTAAAGAACATTTAAAGGTATTATTATTAATTTTTCCTGATCTTAGGATGATTTATTAGATAAAACCTTAATGATAACTGTTTTGATTATTTTAGCATTTTTCCAATCATCACACAATAGTTTGGTTTTATTAACTAATATTATGTATATATACTAGTTATATATTATTAAACAAGTTATATTAAATATATTAATTACTATTTTATCCATAAAATGGTTTTATGACCATCCTTGAACGCAGAATTGAACAACGAAAACTCATCGTCCTTGAAGGCAGTAAATCCACACCTCATGAGCGATCTTTTCATTTTTAGAATATAAAGTTTAAGAGAAGATAATTGATGGTTGATATATAATTAACATAATAACATAAAATTATATAAATTATACTTGATTTTTCAATTCACTTTGAACAAGGGAGGTGAGGTAAGGATAAGAAAATTAATGAAATTGAAAGAGAGAGAGAGAAAGAGAGAGAGAGAGAGAGAGAGAAGGTTTTACCTTTTGAGGGCCGACTCGTTGAGATCCTCCTTATTGGATATGGAAATGGTATTTTGGTGAGACCAGGAAGACCATAACATAGGGTAGAGATTTTAGAGAGGATATGGGAATAATATAAGCATGATCCAATGCTTTTAAGGTGTGAGGAAAAGAGGTGGTGAGGGGTGGTATTTATAGTGGAGGAGAGGGGTGTTTGATTATTTTAATCATTAGTATATTATTTTAGCAGAAGAATATGAATAGGTTTGATTAACATTCATAAAAAAATAAAATAGATAAGGAGACTTTGATAATCTGGTGCTTAAATATGTAATGACTCAATAAATAGTGTATTTTACTTATAATGTACACATTCTGTAAATTACTGTATTTTACTATTCACCAATAATTAAACTATTTTAGAAAAATCCAAAAAATTAACCCAAGATATTTGTAAAAGTTTAAAATTAAAAAAAGGAATCCATTTTATAAAAATAGTTTTATAATTCTCATAAATTTAATTTTTCAGTAAAGTCATCATTTATTCCAAAAATATCGATTTTAAAATTATAATTGATTTTATCACATGTTGAATAATTAAATAATGTTACATAAAATTAAATTATAATAATAATAAAACAAAACATTAATTCATTAATATTTATTTTGAATATAATTTTCTTTTAAATAATTATATTTTTTATAAAATTATAAATAAACATTTATTCTTTTTTGAAATACCAACACTTAATTTATCATTTTTAATTTTTTATTAATTATAGGATATAAATATTTCACATATTCATTTATAAGAAAAAAAAATTTATTTAAAATTTCAAATTTTTCATTACTATTCAAATCATAAATTGAATATTAATATAAAAAATGACAGTTTTTTAAAAATTGGGATTTTTCACTATTTATTGGAAAATAAATATTTTTAGAAAAATACAAAAATTTCATCATAATCTAATTTTGATATTCTTATTTTAATAATTAATTTAATTTTTTTCAATATAATTTATAAAAAAGTCAATGTTTAGTTTTTAAACATGGTTGCCATTAATATATGGTAATATTTCCTTTGAGAAAATATATCTTTTTATTCTTTAAATTGGATTTATTCTTATATTATTCCTATGAAAATTATTTATTGAATATAAAAATATTTTATTGAATATTTAATATATAACTTTCACTATTATATTTTAGTATTAGTGATTAATTTTATATAAAATTCCATTATGGTCATAATAATAATTTTTTTATAAAAATACAACCTTCAGGTTCAATTGGTTTTTATTTTCATTTCTAATTATTTGATATCAAATGAATTCATTATATAAACATGTGTAAATTTATTTTCATAATTTACATTATCATTTATTCCCTCTGTTCCAATGACTAGGTCACAATGAAAATATTTAATTAATTTTTAATCTATGTCTTTATTATAATGTAATCTATTGAAGAAATTTAATTTTTAAAAGAGAAATACCTTAAAATCATGGGTCCTTATGTAACACCCTAACCCTAGTTACCCAGAGTCGGTGTATTATTATATAACATTGGAATGATCACAAGATATAACGTCTTGAAAGATGGAACACATTAGTTGCCTTGGAAGTACTAAATACATACATAAGTTTTACATTACATTATGAAATGAAAAAAAACAACACTGAGTCTCATTTGGACACACTCATATCCCTTACCTATCCCTGTAGGTCAATCATAAAATACTTCTTTGCATCCCGAGAAAAATAAAACATAGGAAAGGGGTGAGCTCATATGCACAGTAAGGATAAAAACATAGAAGAAACTTTCATAAATAAGCATAAACATTTAAGGTAATGTTTAAGACTAAAACACAAGCCTTTTAAACAAAAACAATTGAATAATATGGAAAATATAAATCTAATAATTCAATTTACTTATTCACATGGATATTCTACTAGTCGAATAATCATATGTAATATAAATATCTAATTTCATAATGATGGAATGCATAATGCGATACATCATAACCACATAGTGAAGGGCTCGTTCTGAGGCTACAAATAAAAATATTGTCAAGGCCTTGTGCTAAGACACTAGTTTGTCTCATGATACCTACCAATGCATCGAGGGGCTATATCGAGCCCCGCCCATTACATACTGTGTCCAATGTATTCCTCAAATGAAAAGGTTGAAACATAACATAAACATAAGTATTAAAACTAGCATATGAAATGTTAATACTTTAACCATAAACCATGAATGGTATAAAAATAGAACACCCATAATAAATCATATAAAAAAAGCTTCAATACAATATGGAATATTGTATCATAATAAATCAACAGCAAACAAGCATAAAATACAATAAAAAATATTGACATAGATGAAATCAATCAAAAAACTATTTCAGTAAAATATTTATTTCTTCTTTGAAATCATTTAAAAGTCATGAAAATATATATTTTGAAAATATTTTGATAAGATTTTAAGGGAAGCGTAGATGGTTTTATGATGGCAGAAAATATACGCACCCACTGTATAAATTAAAAAAACATTCGTTCCTTAATTTTTCAAAATGGTCATAAAGTAACTTGTTTGGAAAATGAAGGAATGATTCATTTCAAAAAAATTTATAAAATTTCAAAAAGAAGGTATAAATAACATTAACCCATAGTCTAGAAAATATTAAAAATGTTTTGAAATACATTTTTAAGAAACATGGGTGTGGATTTTAAAGAAGTCCCTGTAGATACTTACCTATAAACAACCTCAGATAATAAAGAGATTGAAAAAATAACCCTTACATTGTACTTTACCTTAGTCGAGGGTATGTTAACCTCATGTATAATGGTTAATTTTTTTTTATTAAATTATACTAGAACCACATACATAAATATGATATAATATATGATCCTCTGATATTGCCTTGTTAATAATCTTTCAACAGTATCATTGTATCAGGTGTTAACAGATTCATTTTACATCATATGTTTTGTTACATTAGTCATGTTAGTTTTGGATAGGATGTATTTTATTCATTTCCATAATGATATTAAGTTATTAAATGCTATTTTTGACCATTGAATGAAAAATATTCTTGAATGGTTACGATGGGGAACAAAATCTCATCGCGGCATGGAGACGGTAATCCATACGTACGCACGAGCGACAATATCATTCTATTGAGGGAGAAATAGTATGTAAGTGGATGGTATATTATATATAAAGAAAGATTAACATGTTATATTTATTATTTACATAAATTTTACTCATTATTATACCCATCCAAATAATGAAGTGTTGAATAACAAACTACACCACAACGTGAAGACTGTTAGCCATACGTACGCACGTATGGTGACTTTTCCATTCATAGGATGGATAGAATAATGAATTTGGTTTTAAAATAATTAAAATAAAATTCCATTATTTATAAGGTACTGTATTTATTATTTTAGTATAGAGACAACAAAGAAACAAGAAGTGCAAGAAGAAAAGAACTTTGATAGAGGTGATGAAAAAATTACCTCTTCTTTGGGTGCTTTCTTTTGATTTGAACAAAAAAGCTCCTTATGTTGGACTAATGATCAAATTAATGCATATAGGTTGAATTTAGGGTAGTTGGAAGTATATTTGAGTAGGGTTTGGCCAAGAAAAATGTCTTTGGTGGTGTGAATTGGAGAGTAGGAGAAGTACCATTTTATAAGAGAGGTGAGATGAACTTTAGGAAGAGCAGGAAATATTAATTTATTATAAAATAATTTTGAGTTTATAATAGCTCCAAATGGATTTATTTAAATTTAAGGCGGGGATGGGTTGAAACCCTCTCAAAAAATAGGTTTTAAACAAGTTTATGTCACTATATTAACCTTATCTTTTATAATTAACTCTTAGTTAAATAGTTTAACTTTTACCATGTCTTCTTGTATTTTTATATTTCATGGTTAGTATAGTTACTATAAAATTCCAAGAGAACATAAAGTGGTTCATTAATGTCATAGATAACATTATATAAGTCCTTAGTCTGAATCTTTGATTTTTAGAAATATTATATCAGTTAACGAAATAGTATTTGTTTTAAAAATTCATTCCTGTCAATTTTGACACTATTTAATATTTGGTTTTTTTGAAAGACATAAAAACATTATTAACTAGAAAAAAATAAATTTAATAAACTATAAAATGTCAAATTAAACTATAAAATTCATTTATGTCATCAAAGGTTTCAATTTAAATTTATTTTAATATTTATAACATCAATTATTTTAATCATTCCTTAATAAGGAAATTACTGCATCATCATTTTGTCGTAACTAAATTTATTTATTTAATATCTAAAATTTATAATAAGAATCCATGATGCAGGAAATCATTTTTTATTTCAAATGAATATTTATAATCTAATTTATCTTATGTGTAACCATATATTAAAAACGTTTTAGTTATTAAACATGGAATTTAACACTTTTAACTGTCCTTTAAATAAAATATTATAAATGTCCTAATCTAATCCAAGTGGATAAAAAGGATCATATTTTTGTCCTAATGCTGATTTAGGTTAGAAAAAACTTATCCAATAGAATTAGGATGTGTGTTGGTGTAATTATAATATTATTTTTACCTTTAAATACCGTATTTACTTTTAACCATGGTAAATAAAATTCAAAAGTTACTATTCACAAACAATTATTTTCATCATATTGATTTTTTTTTACTTAATGATGAAAGTTTTGTCTGTTATATTTTTTTATATTCAATTCACAGAATCAGTAAAATTACGTTTTATGGAAACTTCCAAATGTGCATAGAAGGTGGGTAAAAGTCATTAAAAAGTTCAATAAAATTTTATATATCTAATATTATTATAAAAACACTCCAATATATTAAATTGGATTAAAATAAGTATTATGTATCTATTTTTACATTAAAATAGTTTTAAATTCAAAAATAACTATTTAAATAAAAAGATGGTTTTTTTAAACAATAACGCAGTGTTTTTCACTATTCATCAAAAATTGAATGTTTTTAGAAAAATACCCAAAAATCACCATAAGATAATTTTGATATTTTGAATCCAAAAATGATTTCCATATTGATAAAATAATTATTGGATTATGAAAAGTGGGTATTACTATTCATAACTACCTTTTTAAACGGCTAGTTTGATTGGTCGTGGTGTGTTAGGACTCGAAGCTGCGTATGACGCAAGCTATTGTGTTTTTTAAAGAGAAGAATATTGTGTAAGTTTGGGATATGAAATACTTCCCACATTAAAATAATTTGGTCCCCAAAATTTCTAGAATATTACTCCAGACAATTATTCATTTGGTTCTTCATCATAAGATCTTTAGGTTACCACATTGCCTCTTCCATTTTTTGATTTCTCCAAAGAACATTTACCATATGAGTCATTTGGTTCTTCAATACTTGTTCTCTAGTATCAAGAATCTATATAGGCTCTTCATTGTAAGAAATATCTGGTTCTAGCTCTATTTCATCATAGGTGAGTATGTCCGTTGGGTCAGACATGTATTTTCTCAACAGTGATACGTGGAACACATCATGAACTTTGGAGAGACTTAGAGGCATTTCCAAACAGTAAGCTATAACTCAAATTCATTATTGATTTTGAAAGGTTCAAAGTACTTGGGACTTAATTTACCCTTCTTACCAAATCTTATAACACCATTCCATGTTAATACCTTCAAGAAAACGTGATCTCCTACTTGAAATTCAAAATACTTCCTTCGGTTATCGGCAAATCACTTTTTCCTACATTGAGCTTATTTTTTGTGGGTTTGGATAATCTTCACCTTTTCCATTTTTTCTCAAAATGTTCTAGGACAATGAGTTTTCTTTCACCAACATCATCCCAATATGATGGTGTGCAATATCACTTTCCATATAACGCTTCATATGGTTCCATATAAATACTTGAATAGAAGATATTGTTATAGGAAAATTATACCATAGGTAAATAATAATCTCACATACCTCGAAAGTCAAGTGATTTTGATCTCAACATGTATTATCCGGTTTGAATAGTCCATTCTGATTGTCCATTAGTTTGAGAGTGTTCAGTAGTTTTCAAAAAAAGTTCAGTATCCAAGGATTTCTAAATACTTTTCCAGAATGTTGATGTAAAATGGGGATCATGATCAGAAACAATAGATATGGGTACACCATGACGTATTAAAACACCATTAATATATATTCTTGGAAATCGTTCAAGTTGAAAATATTCTCCTTATAGAAAGAAGATGTGATGAATTGGTAAGATGATCCACAATGACACATATTTCATCATTCTATCTAGGAGTCTTTGTTAGCCCCATGAAAAAGTAAATCGTAATATCATCTCATTTCTACTCAGGTATGGGAAAATGTTGCATGAATCCTCTATGATGTTTTCATCCAGTCGTAACCTGTTGAAAAACCATAAATCTTGACACTTAATTCTTAATCACCCTCTTCATGTTGTCCCACCAAAAATGTTCCTTAAAATCTCTATACATATTAGTTCTACCTAGGTGTATATATAAATTTGATCTATGAGCATCATCCAAAAATTAAATTTTTAGAACTATTATGTTAGTAACAGAAATCCTCTTCCCAAATATCAAAATTCCATCTTCATATAAAAATTCAATCAATCTCCCATCATTCACAGCTTTAATTTTCATTTCAAACTCCTCATCATTAGTCTAAGAACTTTTTATCCTTTCTAGTAAAGATATTTTCAAAACTATTTTAAAAATTATAGATGTTTAAACTTCCATGATTAATCCCATATCCATCATTACTAGATCCATGAACATAGGATCCCTATCGACTCTTGTCGTGTTCAGAACTCCATGATATTTCCTGATCAAAGCATCTGCACCTTATTTTCCTTCCCCGAGCTGTAGTGTATAGTGAAATAATAATTCTTGAGTAGTTCAGTCCATCTCCTTTTCCTCATGTTGAGTTCTTTCTATGATAAAATATACATCACTCAATTTTTATCAGTATATATCTCACATTTTTCACCATAGAGAGAGTGTCTCCATATCTTTAGAGAAAAGATTACACATACTAACTGAAGATCATGAGTGGATAGTTTTGTTCATGAATTTTTAGTTGCCACGAAACACATTCAATAAATCTCTCATTATGTATAAGGACACTACCATGTCCTTACATTGATGCATAACTATAAATAATAAACCCATCATTCTCCGATGGAAGAGTCAAGATAGGAGAATTGAATAATCCTCTCTTAAATTCATCAAAACATTCTTCACACTCTTTTTTCCAAAAAAAATTAAACACTTTACGTATGATCTTGGTTAATGGGTTATCCAATAAGGAAATATTCTGGACGAGACACTGATAGTAACCTACTAAACCAATAAAACTGCGTACCTCAGTTATACTCATCGGTGTTGGCCATTCTTGGATTTCATTTTTCTTAGAAGGATCGATAATGATTACATCCTTAGAGATAATATAGCTAATAAAATAAATTTCCTTAAGCCATAATTCACACTTTCTAAACTTCCCATATAATTCATTTCAACTAAGAATCTTTAGAATAGTATGCAAGTTATTTTCCTGATCTTAATAGATTTTTAAGTATACCAACATATAATCAATAAATACCACTAGAAATTCATCATGATATTCTTTGAAAACTCATTTCATTAGATCCATGAAAAAAGGTGCATTAGTTAGTCCAAAATCCATTACTATAAACTCGTAATTCCCATACCTGGTTTGAAATGTTGTCTTTGGAATGTCTTCCTTCTTCACACACAACTGATGATATCGAGATTAAAGGTCAATCTTTGAAAAATATTGAGCTTCATGAGTTGGATCAAATAAATAATCAATACGAGGTAGGGGATACTTATTCTTTATTATTATATCATTGATCTCCATGTATTCAATTCATAACCTCATAGATCCATATTTTTTCACAACAAAAAGAATAGGGGCTCCACATATAGAAACACTAGGGAGAATAAATCTTTTGTCACTCAATTCCTATAGTTGATTCTTTAGTTCCACTAATTCCAGAATGTACATTATATAAGGTGGCTTTGATATGGTCCTTGAACTAGGAATTAAGTCAATGGAAAACTCAATTTCTCATTCTGTAGGTTGTGCAAGTAAATTCTCTTGAAACACATCAACACATTCTTGAACAATAGGTACATCATCTAGTTGAACATTCCTCTCCTCACCCATAGTTATTTCACTCCCTTCCCCCCCAATAATTGAATTAAGTAGAGCTACTGGGGGATTGATCTAGATGTGAATTAGATGGTGATGTTTCTACTATAAATATAAGGGATTCTTTATCATCATCAAAAATGTTAATCTTCTTCTTCTTATAATAAATTTTCGTATCATGGTCCAAAAACCAGTCCAAAAACAATTTGAGTGAAATATCCATTTCTACCTTGAAATAATTTAAAATTAGGGAAAATGTTTATTTTTAAAAAATTCTTATAATTTTTTAAGGGAATCTTCTAAGGTGTTATAATGGAGGAAAATAGCATCACCCACCGTATAAGTTAAAAAAACATTCTTTCCTTAATTTTTCATAATGGTAAAAAAGAACCTGGTTTTGAAAATAACGGAAATATTACTTTTAAAAAAATTATAAAAAGTAAAACCAGGGTATAAATTACTTTAACCCATAGTCTAGGAAATAATAAAAATGTTTTGAAATAAATTTTTAAGAATCATGGATGTGGATTATAAATAAGTCTCAGTAGATACTTACGTATAAACCACCATGGATAATAAAGAGATTGTAAAATTAACCCTTACCTTGTACTTTTCCATAGTCAAGGGTATGTTAAATTCCTGTATAATGGTAAAATAATTGTAATTAAATTTTAAAATAACCACATTCATAAATATGATATCATATATGATCATCTAATGTGGCTTTGTTAATAATATATCAGTAGTATCATTGTTTCGGGTGTTAACTGATTCATTTTCCTTCATATTTTTTGTTACCTAAATCTAGTTTATTATGGATAAAATATATTTGATTCATATAAAGAATGATATTATGTTATTAAATATAATTTTTAATCATTAAATAAAAATTATTCTAGAATGGTTATGATGGAGAATTAAATATCATCGCGTCATGGAGACGGTAAGACGTACGTACACACAAGAGATAATATAATTCTATTGATGGTGAAATCATATGTAATTGGATTTAATATTATATATACATAACCATTAACATGATATATTTATTCTTTTACATCAATTATACTCATTATTATAACCATCCAAATAATGAAGTGTTTAATAACAAACTACATCACAACGTGAAGACGACAAGCCGTACGTACGTACGTATGGTGACATTATCTTTCATAGGATAGATAAAATAATGAATATGGTTGTTCCATATTTATAAGAACATCTCATTATGTAGAAGGTACTATATTTATCATTTTATTACGGAAACAAAAAATAAAGTGGAAGTGGAAGAAGAAAAGAACATTGAGAGAGGTTTTGAAATAATTACCTATTCTTCAGGTGCTTAATTTTGATTTGAACAAAAGGGATCCTTAAGATGGTCAACAATTGTTATTAATTAAAACTAATTTCAAATGTTTAATTTGATACAATACATAAGTAGTTAATCTTAACATAAAAACATTTTTTTCCAAATTTTAAGACCAAAACTTTAGATGGAATGTCACTAAATTTCCAAAAAAATAACATTAAATTATCCATACATAATTTATCTTTTAATACCACATATAAAATATGAGAATATCTTGATCAATTTAGAAAATTAATGAAAACATGGATTCTTCCAAATACATAAAGAAGATGTACTTCCATTGAATAATTATATTTCTCATGATTCTTATAACCATAATATCATATCCTAATTCTTGAATAGAAAAATAAAATATTTTAATTATTCCACTTTTAATGTATTAACAACATAATATTGACCTTGATCCATTTTCCTCTTCTGAGAAATATTTCCTTGATTCATGGAAAATTCATTTGAACAGTTCCCCATATATTTACATTTGAAACATTGAAAATTTGTAGCTTCTTTATTTCCCTTACATTCATGAGCCTGGTGACCTTTTCTCCAAACTTGTAGAAAACTCACATTCCCTTCAGGTAAGTACAAGGTGTTTCTTCCATCAATTATAACATGTGAATTTTTTCCCTCTTCCCTTTATCCATATCTCTCTCTATAATTATATTATTATTTTTGTTTCCCTTAAATTAATAAGACTTAGATAACTTTTTCTATATCATGATAGCACATGAGACTATATCATTATATTATGAGAATGTTTGGGAAACTAGTTCCCTTCAAAGAATTTGTTTAATTTCATCAAAGAGATGGTTAATATTTATCTTTGGATTACATACATAAGCCATAGAATGACATACTAACCTTTTAATGTTGACTTCATAGATGAAAAAAATTCATCCTCTTTTAGTATCAGACTCAATAATTGTCTCCCCATATCTGATCACTGTTCTTGAGAGAAATATTTTTGCAAAATAAATTCCATAAAATTATTCAATTCCATATTTTCAATTTATTCCACCTGCATTGTGTTTGAATTAATGAACACCATTGATCAGAATATACCTAGAGATGATAAAATTACATGATAACCTTCTCCCACTCATTACTTCCCAAAGAGAAAAATATCTTCTCTAAGGAACATATCCATTTCTCTTCTAAATATGTATTTTTCAGTTCTATTGAGTTATGGAGGTTGTTTTTACATGAAGTGGTCTAACATTGTTACACTACACTGTGGATTAGGCGGGTCTATGTGAGTATGGTTATTTATCATAGCCTAAGTCAGTTATCCCAATATAGTTATACGTTTTTCACCTCTAGTTGTAGATCTATCTCCATCATCATTATCTTATGTAAGAGGGCAATCCCTACAAGGGATACAGATGTTGACACTCTTTCCATTCCTTTCACTAGTCACCATTTCTCAACAATGGGATACAATATATTAGATTATAACATTATGAAATATAATGTTTAATCTTATGACTAGTGAACTACATAAACTTATATAAAAATTGAGTTATAAATAAACTCATAATAATAAACTTTGTTTCCTTGGGAATATTTCAAAATTCCATCATAGGGTTTTGTTATATATTCTATGTTTTCCAAAATCTAATTTCCAATGTTTCTAATAAACATTAAATGATACCAACTGTAAATACTCAAACCCCATTAGCCCAGATCTAGTGAATTACTTTATTACATTGGTATAATAAACAAGGAAGTTTCATCCTAAAGGACAGAGTAGTTTAGTATCTTTGGAAAACTAGATACAAACATAATTGATACATTACAACTTGAAAGGAAAAAAATATAGTAACTCCAAGAAAAATATCCATAAAATCCTAGATTATCCATAAATGTATTTCACAATATACATATTCTAACCCAGGGAAAAATAAAACATAAGAAATGGGTGAGCTCAGATTCTAAGTAAGGGTAACCATTATGGCAGAAGCTCTCAAAAATAATCATAAACAATAAGGCACGTTGAATAAAAAAAACACAATATATAAAAACATAATATTGAGAAAAATATGGAAGGAATAAAAGATGATTAAATAGTTCCATAAATAATATCATGATAAATATACTTTATCATAGATATTATACTAGATTAATAATCACATGGACTGTGAATTACTAGTATCATAATGAGGGAATTCATAATTCCAGACATCATAACATATGATCAAGGCTTCGAACAATACACCAAAGGAGGTAAAGAATCATATAATAACAAACTGAGTTTGTTTTGTGAGAACTATCGATGAATCTAGAGGATATAGTGGGCCTCTCCCATCACTTACTATTTCCAATTCATTCCTCATATGAAAATGGTGAAACGTAACATAGACATTCTTATTGAAAACAAGATTACGAAATGTTAAAACTTCAACCATAAACTATGAATGACACAACCACAATCAAACTAATAATAAAACATTTAATAAAACATGGTTTATGGTATCAGAATAGGTAAACCACTATCAAGCATAAAATCCTACAAATGGGTTTTAATTAGATGAAAATACTCTAATAAAACCACTATGAAATTTTGAGAGACATACACATTTTTACTTTGGAAGTAAGAGTTATTTTGGGAAAATAATTTGCATGAAATAATATTTTAATCATTTTTATCCCATAAAATAAAATTTAGGTAGAATAAATAATATTTAAGGAATAAATTATGTCAAAATTAAGTGAAAACATTTTAAAATAGTCTTTAGAAATGAGCTAATTTAGTGCAGTTTAAGAGAAAATATATGAGTCTTTAAAGAGGAAAATGATTAAATATTTTCATAAAACTAGAAAATAAATAAAATATTTTTTCATGATAAAAATATATTTTATATAAACATTTTCCACCTATAATATATTGTGGAGTGTACTTTAAAATGGGTAAGAAATTATGAAGTACCCTTTAATCAGGCTTCCTTATAAAGAGGAATTGAAATGGAAATGTATGAAACAAGTATCTAACAATAAAATAAAGATGAAATGATATGGATAAATGTGTTTGGAACATATAAATATAATTTATAATAAGTATATAAAACTAAATAACAATTACATTTGGGTATAGAGACAGAAAGCGTATCCCGAATGAAAAAATGGATGTTTGGGGAGAATTCCTTAGTTTATGGCTGAAAGTGTTCATCATATGTAATAAACATAATTGTGAATAAAATTAGATTAATTAATAATTCATTTAAGAACATATTCAACATGTATTTTATTTATTATAATTTTATTGTGTTGATTTATTGTCTTTTTGATGAGTTATAATATTCAATTTCATTGTTTAGAAGTGTACGCTTCCTTGGTTTTGACGATTGGTTCACCTATATACATATATGAAAAATCATGTGGAATGGGAATAGATATATATAATTGAAGTTATTTTTTATTAATGAATATATAAGATTTAATTTTCTTATATATACCATTTTTTTCAGATATGAGGACGATTCAATAGATAAAACGTCAATGATAATCGTTTGGATTATTTTGGAATTTGTCCAATCATCACACACTATTTTTGTTTTTTTTATTTAAAATTATATATATTATTTATGGATTATTAAATAAGTTTTATTAAATATTTTAAAGTAATTTTTAACAAAAAAAATATTTTTACTACCATCCTTGAATGTGGAATTGAAAAATGAAAACTCTTCCTCAATGAAGGTGGTAAATCGGCACCTCACAGACAAAATTTTTATTTTTAGAACAAAATGGGGATGAGAAGAGAATTGATGGTTTATATACCATTAACATAAAAAAATATATTATATAAAATATAATTTAGTTTTCCTATAAATTTTGATAGGGTAGTTGAGGGAAGGATAAGAAAAGAAAATATATTTAAAGAGAGAGAGAGAAGGTTTTACCTCTTGAGTGTTGCCTCCTTGATAATCACCTTAAGGGACTTAGAAATGGTATTTTAGTGAGAAAAATACCAATATGTGGGGGAGATTTTTAGGAGAGGAAATTAGTAGAATATAATAATTATTTAAGTCTTGGAAGGTGCAAGGAATTTGGGTGGTATTTATAGTGGATGAGAGGATTGTTTTTTTTATTTTAATCATTAGTTTATTATTTTGGCTCAAGAATATGAAAATTATTGATTCCAATGAATAAATATAGTAAATATATAAATATATTTCTAGATTATGATTCTTATATCATAATTGACCCAAGAAATAGTGTAGTTAACTTATAATGTATATATACCGTAAATTACTATATTTCACCATTCCCAAAAAAATCAACTATTTTATAAAAATCACCAAAAATAACCAAAACATTTTTTTCACCTTTATAATTTTAAAACAGAATCCATTTTATGATAATAATTTTCTAAATATTATAAATTTATGTTTTAATTAAAATCATCATTTATTCGAAAAATATAAATTTTAAAATTATAACTGATTTTATAAGACGTTCAAAAATTATTTAATGTCCAATAAAATTATATTATAATAAGAAGAAAAAAAAATATAAATTATTGAATCTATTTTTAGAAAATAATTTTCTTTTAAATAATTACATTAATTAAAAAAATGTAAATAAACTGTTATGGTTTACATAAATACTAACACTTAGTTTATCATTTTTAAAGTAATTTTTTACATATTCCATGATATAAATATGTCATATATTCATTTATAAGAAACCAAAATTTTATTTAAATTTTCATAGTTGAGGTTATTATTCAAATCATAAATATACTATTAATATAACGAAAACAATAGTTTTATAAAAATCAGAAATTTTGACTATTAACTGGAAAATAACTATTTCTATAAAAATACTAAAATTTCACCCCATGTTATTTCTAATATTCCACTTCTAAAAATGATGTTTATTTTGTTAAATATAACTTTTAATGTTTCCAAATTTATTTTTTAAACATGTTTTTCAAAATAAGGTGGTAAAATTTCCATTTAGAAAATATATTTTTTATGATTAAAATTTGATTTATTATTATATTACGCCTATTAAACATATTTATTGTATTTAATAATATCATATTGAATACATAATATTTAAATTTCCTTAATATATTTTAATAATAGTGATTAATTTATGCTAAAATTACATTTTGGCACTAAATAGTTTTTATAAAAATGTATCCTTTATGTTCTTTTGGTTTTTACTTTCATTTTTAAATAATTGGCAATAAATTAATTCATTTTATAAACATGTGTAACTATATATTCATAATATACTTAATCCCTTTATTACCACTATTCCAACAACTAGGTTACAATAATAATATGTATTCATTTTTAAACTTGTTGTTTAGAGTAATTTAATTTATTGATGAAGTTAAATTTTTAAAAGATACATACTCTAAAATCTTATGGTGTTGAAAACAATGCTGGAGGAAATGGGATTATTAGAGGGTGGGTGATGCCAGATTTGGAAAGGTAGGGGACTTGGAAGGGTGAGAAGGACAATGCAATGGTGGTGGAGTCTCGATGGTGTGGGTTTCACACCTGAGTGTTGAAATAAAAATAAATTTAGATTTAGGGCCATGTTGTGGTCTTATTTCCCATTGGTCCTATGTGCCATGTAATAATTAAATAAATATGGATTTATGGGTGGGATATCCCTAGGGGGATTTGACATGCCTCTCTGTCATTTGTATGGTTTGTGTGTGTTTGAAATTATTTGTACCCCCATGAACCTAATTAATATATATATGTTTCTAAGATTATTTTCAAAGAAAATGATTTTAAAAATGTTTTTCATTTTAAAAGTCCATTTACAATATTGAAAGGATATTTTCATAATAAACGTTACAATTGGACATTCAAAATCATTTTCTATCTAATATGAAATCCTTTGATGTTACGTATTCTTTAATAGGGATATTTTCTTATGATACCATGCTTATTATTTATTTGTATGGTGTATGGTTATGATGAAAAGAAGTTTATGAAACCCATTTCCCTTTCATAGGTTATACCATGATAATATTTATATGAAACATATTTCTCTTAAATGGGTTATACCATGATAAAATTATTATGAAACCCACTTTATTTTCACTATGTTATGCTATGATAAAATAATAAAATGATTATGAAACATTTTTTTTCATAGGTTATGCTATGATGAATTCTTTTTTAAAACCATTTATTTTCATGGGTTCTAATATGATTCTTGTTTTATTATCTTTTGGAACATATATTTATGATTTTCATTATGTGATACTTGATATTTTATAACTATGTATGGTGGTTACGTAAAAGCTAAAGATAATGGTCGCACTATAACCAAAGACTAGTGGTACCTTTATCTCCCTATAATGAATTTGGTAAAGATTTGTATATCATGAGATAAACAGGATTGGAATGGGGAGTGATCCAAGTTTAGAATGGATCTTTCCCCCTATAATAGTCTTGGGAGTGAAACCATGATACTATGATCTTTTGCTCAGTAAATCCATTCCACTATGATAGTTTGGGAAATGAACCTTGTCTACTAAGGAAATGATTTCCTATTATTATATGTATGCCGAAATTCTATATCTTATTCCAATGTTATGATCTCATGTCTTATGTTCATTGACTAAATTATGATTCATGTACATTTCAACTTCCATTATTTATTCCATAAATCATGTTTATGATCTATGACATGCAGGCTATAGTCTTCAGATGTTATTATCATGTTCTCATACGCTTATGCTTTTTTTA
This sequence comes from Viscum album, assembly GCA_963277665.1. Taxonomy (NCBI): domain Eukaryota; kingdom Viridiplantae; phylum Streptophyta; class Magnoliopsida; order Santalales; family Viscaceae; genus Viscum; species Viscum album. The sequence goes on along the minus strand of OY728131.1, from coordinate 1,626,683,421 downwards.
TGTTAATATCTTCCATGTTTACCCTTACTGAGTAAATGAGACCACCCTTTATTATGTTTCATTTCCCTAATTTATGAAGAAAAGTATTAAGTATGATAGTTATAAGAAGGATTCTAATTATGAAGAATTTAGTGGAAGATGATGTTGTGCACTTATGAACTATCTGTTAATGTTTCCTAGCTTCCAAAAACACTAAACTTTTAGGATCCCTTTCCATATATTTGATAAATGTAAGGGATATGCATCCAAACAAAGATAATATATATGTATAAAATCATATGAATCTATAGAATCTTCTAATCAATCTCCTATCAATTCTTATTCAGAATAAAAATTATTATTAATTTTAAATAATAATAATAATATACAATAAATATTGGAAACTTATTATTATTTATAGAAAATTGTTAATTTATACTCATAAGGATTGTTTTTAGAATTTTACAGCTCAATATAAAACATCATCTTCAACTTCATAACCATTAGTATAACCATATTTAACTTCATCCTTAGTATCATCAATTATTATAATATTTTTAATGAAACCATCTCATATGTTTTCAAAAACATTTAAAGTTGTATCATCCCCTATTCTATACCAATAACACTTAATTTCAAAATTCCATCATTTATATATATAGATCATTGAGGAAGAGATCTATTTTGTGATTTTTCTTGAACATTTTCAATATCTGATAAGTTCATATATTTATATTAAAATTCAAATATTTTTTTATTAATTTATCATTTTTATTAAAAACTTCTAATAATATAAATCTCTTAATAAAGCATAATAATATAAATAAAAGCATTATGTTCTTGATGATTCAAAAAAATTATACATTTTTTACAAGATGACCCTTATAAATATTTTCAATGATTTCATGAGGTGATAGAATGTGAAATCCTCATTTAGAATCAAACTAGTATATTTTAGTTATTATAAAAAAGGTTTTCTCAGATAATATAGCTCAATTATTTCTTTTAGAATTCAATAAAAGTCCACATCATTTTCATTATAATGTTCTCCTTAAAAACATTGATCCTTTATTTTTTAACTTGCTATAAGGTTGTGTATGAAATCAAAATCCATTAACTACCTTAGAATTATATGATTTTATCAAATCTGGTGATGGTGTATTTTGTGTACATAATCCATTGTCAATTCTATTTCGATGTCGTGATTCCAGAAGATACATGTAAATTAGTTATTATTATACTAACTAGAAAAATTATTGAAGATGTATATACATAAAAAAAATTCACATTCTATTAATTGAAGTAATAATAAAAAACTATATTGATGATGTCACTCAAGAGTAGTCGAGTTAATTTGGATGTATTTTTTTATATGACCATAATAAAATTTATATCAGGAATAATAAAAAAAATTAATTTTTCAATAACTTATGGAAATAATATAATACAAGTGGTACATAATATATACGAGTTCGATATTTTTCATAATTTGAGAGCCATTATTCAATTTCACTACAAAAAACATTCCGAAGATAATTAAATTTGAAGGCACCTTCAGACATAATTTTTATTTTATTTTCTAGAGAAATATTATGTTTAATTAGTTTTAGAGAAAGCCCTTAAATGGACTAAAACCCTATAATTCATGTTTAAGACCCTAGAGTATATGGATTGTAGGCTAAGAGGAACCAAGACATAATTTTATTCATCCCCTCCATGTATCTTATCATACACCAACTTGACTCCTAGATGTCACATCTAAAACCTATCATCTATGCCCCATGATGAGGCTCTAGGTGTGCTCTGAAATCCATTTACTACTTTAATTGACCAGTCACATAGATGATCATCCTATGTATTTCTTCCTTATTGACCACTATCACACTGTCACATCTATCACATTTCTTATAAATGCACTTAATTTTCCCTTAAAAAATAAATATGTGATATTGATAATGAAAATTTGACAAATATATCCTGACCCCAATGAAGAAAGAATTTATGCCAGAATTATTTGTATTTCTTTATTGACTTATTAAAACATGGTCTCTTAACATAAATGATTGAATTTTAAATTTCTCCAAATTTCTCTACAAATAATAATTAGATTATAATTGTTATATTTATTAATTTCCCAATTTAAATAAATTTTTATTCCTTATATTTAATTTTTCTATGAATATTTATTATATTTTACTTTTCTTATAAGATGGTATTATTTTTTTAATATTAAATATTTTTAATATTTTTAATTATTTTTATAATAATTTATTCATTATATATGTGTGTGTGTGTAAATCATTTAATAAGTTTTGATTTTTCCCATTATTTATAATTTTTTTGAAATTAAGTTATATTTACTAATTTTTTGTAATAGTTATTTTTTGTTCTTTTCCTATAATTTTTTTTATTTTTTTTATTACTTTTTAATTTTATTAAATTTTATTTAATCAAGAATAATTTCTTGTACATAATTACAAAATATAACTGAATTAGAAAATGTTATTTATTTTTTTCATATATTTTTACGTTTTCTTTTTTAAAAACATTATTTAGTATATTTAATTATTAACAAAATAGTTTTATACTAAATTTATAGTAATTATTTTATTCTCTAAAAAATATAAATAACTTCAACACTATTAATATAGATTATAAATTTTCTAATACATTTTAATTTATTAATTAAATTATTTTTCATAAATTATATTTAAATATATTAATTTAGTAATAAAATTTTTATATTCTATGAGTATTAAAAAATTTCATAAAATTAATTAATTTTTTACTATTACAATTTTGTGTCAAATAAATAATTAATTTTGATTTATTTATTTATATTTATTTTCTAGTAAATAAAAAAAAATATATTTTTTATTCATTAAATAAAATAAAAAATTGATGTTTGTTTATTAATTTTTTTACATTTTTTAAAATTATTTAATTAATTATTATTATCTTAAAACATTACATTTAAATTTTAATGATTTTATAGGGTATTTTACATTTCTATAAATTAATATTATTATAAAATTTCTTTTTAAATTTTTAATAAATTTTATTTGTTTGTACTAGTTTAGAAGAAAAACATTTTATATTAATTTATCAAAAAATTATTGTTAAAAATTATAGTTTTTTACTATTTATTTTTATCTTTTATTATTTGATTTGTATTATTTCATTTATTTTAAATTATAAATTTTTAAAATATATAATATTTTTTTATTTCATATGAATATATATATATATATATTAATATAAAATATATTTTATTATTTAATTACACTTTTATAAAAAATAACATTTTTAATAATTTTAGTCGATATAGATTAATATCTAAGAATTTATAATAATATTTTTATGTATTACATAAAAAATGTAATAATAATGACAATTTATTTATTTTTATTTCATTAAAAACTACTTTGTATTGAATTGTTATAATTTTAAAGTTTTGACTATTATATATTTATTTATTAAATAAATTTATAATTTTTTTGATTCATTCTTATATATATTAATAATTTTTTTATTTTTATTATACATATTTAGTTTTTTATATTTTTAATATCTTTTCCTATTTCTAAGTAACATTTTTTATTTCATAAATAATTATTTATTACTAAAATACATCTTAGTAATTTGTTATAAATTATTACTTATTAGATTCTACTATTTTTTAAGTCTATAAATTTTATTTAATAAAAATATGTAATTTTTTATTACTTATTAATTTATATTAATGAAAAACAATTTATGAAAATATTTTTATTAACTAACTATTATATTTATTTAATAATTAGTGAAAACTACATATTTAAATTATACTATGGTATTATTTATTTATATGAAGAATTTGACAAAATTATGTTGTTAATAATATACTAGTTAAATAAAAAAATTAATAACATGATATAAAATGATAATTAAACACTAATAAATTAAAATAATTAACATTTTCTTAAATAAATATTTAAATAATTAAATAATAATAAATGAAAGTAAATAAATGAAATTAATATATACTATAAAATTGGATTAGAAGTATACCTTCAACATGAAGAGAAAATGGATGTATTTTATCATAATTATTAGATCTAGAACCCTGGAATATATTTTCAAGACAAATGGGGAGTCTTTAGAGATAATGGAGTGGGAATGGTAAATTTGAGGGGTGGGAAATTGCATTTAAATCCATTTGTTGATAGATTAGTCCATCACCTAAAGTCCACATACTAACTATTCAGAATGAATAATTGTTACCAAATCTATTATTTATTCCAGATTTAGGATTGGTCATAAAAATTAGCATCCATAAATATATTTCCACTTATCAAAAATGTATTTGTGATGGATTGAGTCTTTCATAAAAAAACAATATCAAGATTTTTATGATAGATTGGATAGTCAGTCACCAATAATGACTTATTATAACTAAATTAACATTCCACCACAAATAATACCAATATTAAATGACTATTTGTAACAAAAATATCCATATTGTGGTCTGCTGTAAAATATTATTTCTCACTATTGCATGTGGGTTGCTATGAAAATTACATAAAAAAGGCTTTTGGTTTCTCCAAAACAATCATAGCTAATAATATTATTTATGAAGGTGGGTTATTTACATCATAATAAAAGTCATCCATATAAATTATTTTCAATGATCCTCTGGTCCATTACAAATGATTTTTCACATATAGTTTACATTTTGGTAATTAACACTCTACCAGGTACTTGATGTCATCTACAGTCTTAATATTATAGGGGGAACCATTTCATGGGAACTCAAACCCCTATACATTATCAAATTCCTCAAATCTTGATTAGAAAATAGAAGAAATAATCATGATACATCAAATTCTATGGATGAATTCTAAAATGAAAAATTACCACTTCTTTATATCAAAAATTAAAATATTCATTGAATTTCAAAATGAAATTTCCTTAAAAACATAAAGACCAAGTTAAGAGTTATTTAAACATACCAATTTTTTCTTTGAAGTACATTTTTGTATGACTTGATTAATTTTGATCATGAATTTGGTTATTTTGAGTTTTTGAATTGTTAGTGGAGCATAGTAGCTTAAAACTCAATTTTTGGTCTTATTGGTGGAAACAGGGCTGGACTTCATCCATGGTGGAGACTGTGGTGTCCCTTTGATCCCTTGGTGTATAAAAGAAATGGCTAACTTTTCCATTGTTGGTTGTGGTATTTAACATAGTGTACGAGGTGCCCCACTTTCTTCAATGACCAACATGGAACCACTACGTCATGGTGGAAGGCATTTAAGGCCAAAACAACCTTGTTTTTGACCAATCAATGGAAAGAACCTATGGTAAGTGTCTAAGATGAATCCACCATGTCATGGTAGGAAATAACATGGAATAGTGACAATAGTTTCAGAATTTTAAATGCTCGATTGGCGTTTGTTTTTTCAGGCGATGTTACTCTATCAACATATAACTCCGATAAGGGTTTAATTTCCATTTTGGACCAATTTAGGACAATTACACAAATAGATATTCTCAATTTGGATATAATTTTGTATTTTTCATATTTCATAATGGGTTTTCAGGTGTTCCAAATTATATAAAAATAGATTTTGTTCTTCTCACTTAATTTCTTATTATTACACTTCCACCAATGAAGCCATTAACAATGCTAATATAGGATATTAACAGTGCTAAAAAACCACTGTTAATATCAGCAAAGGAAAGGGGGGACCCCCTTTATCAGCACAATTTTTAGTGTTGATAAAGTGGGGGAGGCTTTATCAGAACTATTTTTAGAACTAATAAATGTATACCTATGCTATTTATTTAACAACACACCCAGTAACTTGCAAAAAATATATCCAAACTAGCAGTTACAAAAATATCCAAACTATAATAAACATGTACAAAAATAACCACCCAATTCATATACAAAAGAACCACTTTCACGATGAAAGTGATGAAAAAACAAGCATCACACACAGGGTTTTGGAAAATAAATCTATATACATTTAATTGAAATCATGAATAAAAAAATATCCACTCATTGTATGTAAAAAAAAACAGATCTATTTACATTTTGAATAATGTTTTATATAATTACATTGACAATTTTCCAACAAATAGTTAAAAACATTAATTGTTTTTTTGACATCGGTGGTCTCCTCTAAAAAATGTCCTCTGAGTTATTAGTTGCTGAAAAAAACATCCTAACTTTAGAAAAATATTCCACCTATATGAGAAAACATATATTACATTTGTAATATTTTAAAGAAATAAATTAAACATCAATATAAAGAATACATTAATAAAATGTCAATTTTTAATAAAAAAGACACATTTGGAGTCATACCAGTAACACCGTGCATTATATTGAGGTTGGGTTGATTCATACATATCAACTCAAAAAAAGATACCACCTATATAAGAAAACTAATACTACATTAGTAATACTATGAAGAAATAAATTAACAATTAATATGAACAATACATTAATAAAATTCTATAGTGGCCGCATCGTTCGTCGGTTTGATGTGATACTGCTTCATACAAATCACAAATAACATACAAATTTCTCTCCTAAATTATGAAGACAATGAAAGTTTGTTTGATTGGTTTTCAATGAGTGAAATGTTTTAAGACAAAATGTCAATTTTAAACTCATAACAGAAAATTTTAGTCATACCGGTCACACCGCGCATCAGATTGAGGTGAGGTTGAGTCTGATATGTCACAATGGACTCATGGATCGTTTTTTTAAAGAATCAAAGAAATACGAATTATTTTCATCACTTTTCAATATGTCAGTTGTGTTTTTTTACTTGAATTAATGTAAATTTAAAATAAGAAGATTCATTTGGAGTCATATCAGTGACACCATGCATTAGATTGAGGTGGGTTGATTCATACGCGTCACAAATGAGTCATGGATCATTTTTCTAATTTTTCAAAGTAATATGAATGAATTTTATTGGTTTTTAGTATGTCGGTAGTTTTTTTACTTGAATTAAAGTAAATTTTAAATAAGAAGACACATTTGGCATCATACCGATCACACCGTTCATTATATTGAGGTGGGTTGATTCATACATGTCACAACAAACTCATGAATCATTTTCCTAATGTATTAAAGCAATCCGAATGATTTTGGTTGGTTTTCAGTTTGTCAGATGTGTTTTTACTTCAATTAATGTCTATTTTAAATAAGAAGACACATTTTTAGTCGTACCAGTCACACCATGCATCAGATTGAGGTGGGTTTGATTCCTACATGTCACAATAGACTAATTTATTGTTTAAATAATGTATCAAAGAAATACGAATGAATTTTCTTAATTTTTAGTATGTCGGTTGTGTTTTCTTACTTGAATTAATGTCAATTTTAAATAATAAGACACATTTTGGAATCATACCAGTCACACCATGTGTCAGATTGAGGTTTAGTTGATTCACACACATTAAAATTGACTACTGAATCACTTTCATAATGTATCAAAGAAATTTTAATGTGTTTGATCAGTTTTCAGTATGTCAGTTGTGTTTTTTACATGAATTAATGTCAATTTAAAATAAGAACACAGTTTTAGATTCATACCAGTTACACCGTGTGTTAGATTGAGGTGGAGTTTATTCGTACATGTCACAACTAACTCATGGACTATTTTGATAAAGTATCAAAGCAATTTTAATTCATTTCATCAGTTTTTAGTATTTAATTTCTGATTTTTACTTTAATTAATGTCAATTTTTATTAAGAAGTCACATTTGGAGTCATACCGATGACACCGTGCATCAGATTGAGGTGGGGTTGACTACTTCACGTCACAACTGACTCCTAGATCATTTTATTAAACTATCAATGCAATACAAATGCGTTTTATCAATATTCATTATGTTAGTTGTGTTTTTTCCTTGAATTAATACCAATTTTAAATAAAAAGTCACATTTCGAGTCATACTGGTCACACCATATGTCTGTTAGAGGTGGGGTTGATTCCCATGTGTCACAAATAACTCATGGATAATTTTACTAAAGTATCAAAGAAATATAAAAAATCTTTATTAGTTTTTAGTATGTCATTTGAGTTTTTTTACTTTAATTAATGTCAATTTTAAAAAAGAAGACACATTTAGAGTAATACCAGTCACATCATGCATCATATTAAGTTGTGGTTGATTCCTACATGTTAAAAATGAATTAGGGATCATTTTACTAAAGTATCAAAGTAATTCGAATGCATATTATCTGTTTTCAATATGTCAGTTGTGATTTTTTCTTGAATTAATGTCAAATTTAAATAATGAAACACATTTGGAGTCATACCATTCACAACGTGTGTTGGATTGAGGTGGGGTTGATTCTTACACGCCACAACTGACTTGTGGATTACATTAAAAGGGTATCAAAGCAATATGAATGTATTTTCTCAATTTTCAGTATGTATGTTGTGTTTTACTAGAAATAATATCAATTTAAAATAAAATGACCCATTTGGAGTCATATGAGTCACACTGTGCGTCAGATTGAGGCGGGGTTGATTCTTACACATCAAAACTAACTCATAGATCGTCATCATAAAGTATCAAAGCAGTCAAATGCATTTTCTTGGTTTTCAATATTTTTATTTATTTAATTAATGTAAATTGATATAAGAAGACACATTTGGAGTCATACCAGAAACATCATGTGTCCGATTGGGGGGGGGGTATGATTTCTACATGTCACAACTCACTCATGGATCTTTTTACTATTGTATCAAATCAATTTGAATTATTTTTCTTAGTTTTCAAAATGGATGTTTAGTTTTTTTAATTGAATTAATATCAATTTAAAATAAGAAGACACATTTGAAGTCATACTGGTAACACCGTGTGTCGGATTGAGGTGGAGTTGATTCCTACATATCACAACAGAATCATGGATCATTTTCCTTAAGTATGAAAGAAATAAGAATTTGTTTTCCCTATTTTCAGAATTTCTTTTTTGTTTTTTTTACATGAATTAATCTTTATTTTAAATAAAAATACACATTTGGAGTCATACCGGTCACACCGTGTGTTTGATTGAGGTGGGGTTTGTTCTTCCATGTCACAAATGACTCATGGATCATTTTCCTAAAGTAACAAAGTAATCTGAATGTGTTGACTTGGGTTTTAGTGAGTGAAATGTTTTGAGCTAATGGATTAAATCATGGCAGTTCAAAAGAAAAAATTAGTAGGAATTCACCTTTATACATTCCCGACCCATGTACTTGTTGACACATATTCTGTTATTTTTATACATTCCTCCATCAAGTATGATTCCAATTCATTTTTAAAAATATCTATATCATCTTGTGAATATGACTCTTTTTAATAGTCATAGTAGTAATGAAAAAATATAAATACAAAAAGTATTATTAAATATTTTAAATGAAACAGAAATTATCTTAGAAAATAACTTTTTATTGAAGCTATTTTTCTCATGAATGGTGATCTCTATCATTAATTTACAAACTTAATAACCAAAGTCTTTGCTATTTGTTTATTTCGGACAATTCATAAACATTTAGAAAAATAAGTAAATTGTTTTGATATGTGTTTGGATAGTAAATTCTTATTATATATACCCTTATATTTTTTAGTCATAGTACTTTTCATGTTTCTTTTTCTTAGCCCCTGGCCTCATTCCAAGATGTAGACGATATTGATGCACCACCTGGTCATAAAATAATCCTCAATAAAATATTATATAAATTATATAACTGGATGTTTAGCTCTAAAACTTTTGATGTAGTGAATTAAAAATTGACAAACACAATCATCTGTGGTTAGTTTTTTGGATATCCATGCATTGAATCCAGAAAATAATGCATTGTAGTATCCAAATTGACCACAATGAACATTCGATGTTGCCTAAAAACAAAAAACCATATGTAATGAAGAAAATGATATTATATTTGATATTATTAAATTATATAGTTTTACCCTTGCATAATTGGTATCAAGAAGAGTTTTTCATTCATAATTTTTCTTTCAAATGATTTTAGCATACCTTCAACTATTTCACCATCTTTCCTGGAATCTATTTTTTTTCTGTAGAGGTGATTTGAGGTCTAACGAGAGAAAATTTATCTTCATGGGGGAAATCCCTTCAATTTATTTTTCATTCATAAGCCTACGAAAAGTATTACATGTATTTATTCATATTTAACATAGTATATCATCTTTATTAAAATCAAATAATGAAAATATAACTCATGTATAAATTTACAACTGAGCCACCTAGCCATTTATAGTCAAGGATTACGGATGAACCCTCAACACCATTGAAGTATGGATCTTCCCCTCCATACATATTTTCTTCAAAATCAATTATGTGATCCCCACCATCTTTCATCTTTGTTTCTACATGAGACTTCAATGATAACAAATGTGAATATAGAATGGGTGGTGTTATGGTGCTTCCGATTGATCATTTGGATCGATTGGTTGATCCTTGAGATTTTTTTGAGATGATATTTTTTTAACCCCCTTCCCTTTGTCCATCTATAATAACATCTATTAGTTCAGACCATGTTTCATTAAATGTTAATGGTTTATCTTGAAAATTAAATGGGAAATGAATACCTCATTTTGACATGTTTTTTACAAGATTTGATGGTTATGAAATTAATTTTCCAAGAGCTTGTTCGACCGTATGAATATTTCCATCATCATTTGGAATAGGTTGATCGACACTCAGCTCATGGGATATAATAATTGACACTTTGACATTACTTATCTGAAGTGGTCCACTCTATAGCATGTCATTCTTGATATTGAACACATTAGCCCTCACTACAAGGTGATGGGTTGGTATTGATAAATATAAATCATAGTCATTTTAACCTTGTAGAATATAAATACATGAATGGTACAATGGTCTTGTGTCCATCTGATTCACAATTCACAGAAAAAATTATTAAAAAATTGACTACCTTAGTTAAAATATGTTTTTGAGGGGATTGTATCACCTCAAAACTGGTGGGGGTTAAGGTGGGAACATCACACACTAGTTGTTATTGATTTGTTTCGTCTCTTTCCCCCTCCCCATCAATGTTTTCATTATCTCTCTCTAGAATTGTAATTATTCTTCAAACATATCTAGTAATTATCTCACCTTTTTCAATTCCTTAGTTTGATCCTTTGCTTGTTTTTTTCTCAAAATATGTTTATGGTGTCACCCAAAAACCCGCACCTCTGATGCGACCATACTTTTCTGGCTGCTTCAAGGCCACTGAATGTATATATGCATCCGGTGTGGGTGTTGCTGATTATTGTGATTATGTTAGATAGAAAATATAGAAAAATAAGTAATCATTGTTATGTAATAGCAATTTAGATAATTTTTTTTATTATTTTATTCTAACACATGTTTCACGCACTTTTTTTGTTTTCAAATATTAGTCTTCCATATACAGTTACACGTGGCTCCTTCAATAGCACATGGCATGGGATGGATGTGGCTTTTGTTTTGTACTCTTTAAGCTACATATAAACACAAAAACATAGATATTATGTTATTTTATGTCACATAAAAGAATTATGGTAGAATTAAAATATTTACCCAAGATTAATCAAGTGATATGTACCCCATCTTTTCTTTACGGTAGGGTTACGCTGGTTTTGATGCTTGCTGTTTGTTTTTAGAATTTAGTTTTTGTTTCACAAAGAAAACAATTTTAATTAATGTTATGAATAAACATACCATGAAACTATGTATTAACCAACACAATGTACCTGAAAATACTACTTTACACACCATCCAGTAAACATGTCCCACTATTAAAGGGTTATCATTAGTGCATAAATAAGAGGTGGGTGTGATTTTATTTTCCCTTTAGTATCTTTAAGATGAAATTTAATTAAAATTATGTGAAATCCGCTTTGAATCCTTCTTACAACCCTTAATACATATTCCTTGTGTGATTCATCTACTATAAATACACTCTGTAAGGGATGAGGAAGAGTACGACAATGTTTCATTATTTAATGTTTAGTAAATTAAAAAAATGATATCATAATGGTTCCATAATATCTCCCTACAACATTGTCTTTTTCTCAGCCACACAATGATGCAATAAAATTACATCAATCACCACACATTGTTGAGTGATGATTCAAATACTACTTTAGATCATGGACTTATTGGGGTTAACATGTTGGCCCTATGTATTCAATCCAATATAGTATTTGATAGATTTTTGTTTTTCCTAAATGATTTTTTAATACAGTCAAACTACGACACTCTTGTGTTTTTTGCACCATCGGTGTTTTATCACCTTTAATTTCCTCAAATGCATCATCATTAATATGTTTCTCTTTCTTCGAAGTGCTATCATCGACTTGTGAATATGGTGGTCGTACCTTTACACATTGAGAAGCAATAAGTTGAGAAACATGTTGTTTCTCTGTACTACTAGTAGCAGTAGGTTGAGAGACCTATTGTTCCTAGAGATTGGGAGCATCATTATGTATAGAAATCATTATCAGTAGATGTAGATCAACATTTAATTTATACAACATAAAACTAGTAGCAAATAGATATTAACATAAGGAAACATGTTGAGAAAAATTTTGTTCATTTACACTGCGAGCAGTAGTAGGTTGAGAAACATATTGTGCCTAGGGATTGAGAGTATCATCACATGCAGAAGAAATTATCTACAAAAGTGGTTTAAAATTTAATTCACATAACATAAAAGTAGAAGTAAACATATATTAACATAAAGTTTCTTGATGTATATTATAAAAAAATATAACCTAATTATTGAACTCTTTTTTAAAGGTTAAAGGATAACACCTCTATCGACTATCCAAATCCCTTCATTGTGGTCTCCTCTGATATGGAAAAAACCATCTACAGTAGGACCATTTCGAAATGATTGTGATGCTTCAATGAAAGAATCACGCTCCGTTGAATTTTCATCTGACCCTTCTGTGGTTTTTTTCAATAACAGAACAATTGAACAGTTTTGGTTTGCGGGATCTGGAACATAAAATACTTGTACTAACTGTGATCCCATTATAAATGGTCCGTCATTATACCCTTCATTAGTAAAATCAACAATCACAAATCCCAATTCATCTATTTTAACACCACTCTTGTTATCAACCCACTTTCATTAAATAACAGGCACTCAGAATGTCAAATAATCCAACTCGTTTATTTTTTTAATGATGCTAATGTATGACATATTCTTGTAAATTATATTTTTATCCTTATAACCAAAAACATGCATTGTTTCAGCCACAAGTGTAACTCTACTATTCTGTTTGGTACTATCTTCATCATCTTCATTAGTATAGAATGTAAACCATTAATTACATGAGCATTTTAAGATAATACATATACACTTGGTCCTCCATCTATCCATCAAATTATTTACAAAATTGAGTATGTATTTTTATCTGAATCCTTGAAAATATGGTCCTAAAACTATCCTATAAACTATTGATTATGTTTATTTGATATCCATTTTTCACCCCTTGATGGATTCCAATGCCTAAGAATTTCTTTGTGGGTTTCAAAATATCGGTCAACATCTAAACTGTTATTCAAAACATAATGGTGGGCCTGCTCCTAATCTATAATATTTATTGTGAAAATGTCTTTTCTATAAATTCCATCACCCGTAAGTCACCTAGTGTGATGATATTTCATTAGACCAATGATTTTCACATCAGATAGGTATTCGGTAAATAATTCAATATATTCATAAACAATATATCGCTCTTCAATACAACCCTCTAGTCGACTTTCATTTTTGACATACTATTTAAATTTCTCGACATACTGTTCGATGAGGTACATCCATCTATAGTGCACATGAACAAATAGTCAAATCACACTCATCAAGTGAAAAAATAAATAAACCATCAGATCAAAGAATTTTGGTAGGAAGAACATTTCCAATACACACAATATGATGACAATTTCTCATTCCATTGTAGCCAATTTCTCCAGGTCTATAACTTTATTACATATATCATTGAATAAGAAACAATGCTTCATTAATGTATGATGGTAATTCTTCGGAAAAATTCTATATAAAGCATTAGAAATTAGATATTGAATCAAAACAAGGATGTTATGTGATTTTAGACCATTTAACATTAAATCGTGCATTGACATGATGTTATTGATATTTTATGAGTACCCATATGGAACCTTTACATCACTTATGAAGTTGAAAAATCGATATCACTCCTGCTTGGAATGAGTATAAGAAGTAGGAGAAAGAAATGATCGTTTTTCACCCTTAATCGGTCCCAACTTTTCTCGTATTCCCATGTCAACCATGTCCACCCTAGTCTTAGTTCCATCATTTTTTTCAGGTGAATTTAGCAATGTGTATCTAACACTATCACATACAATTTTTTCCACAGTCATAACATTAAGAAAATTACAAAAGTACAAAAAATTCTTGTATGGTAATAAAAAAACTTATTTTTTTTCATCCAGTTTTCGTATGGATTTTTGAAAATGGTTTACCAAAAGTGATGTCAACATCTTTAACCATCTCAAATATTTGATAACCTATTAGTCGATATGGTGTTGTACGTTCTTCTGAACTTACATCAAATGAAATTTTCCAAGATCATTACTTATGTCATCAGGGAAGAAATTTTCAATGTTCTAGAAACACATTTTTCGATGAATGCTTCATCCAAATTTATTATGTACCTTTTTCAAAGATCTATCAACCAAGAGTTCCTTTAATATTCTATCCTTACAAATTTCAATTATAAGGAATGTTATTTATTGTCCCTTATATAAATGATTTCAACATGAAATCTTCATTTTTGTAAGCATCAAACATCATAACACCGGAATCCTACATTAATTTCAAATCATCGATCAATGGATCCAAAAAAACATCAATATCATTACCCGATTGTTTTGGACCTGATATAAGCATAGATAACTTGATGTGTTTTCATTTCATGAATATGCACAGTGGAAAGTTATAATTTACCAACACAATAATCCATGTACTCTTAGTGCTACTTTGAAAACAAAAAGGATTCACTCCATCTGTAGATAACGCAAGACGAAGGTTTCTTGGCCCGATTCTAAAGCTAGGATACTCATGATCAATTCTATTCCACTATGGAGAGTATTATGGGTGAAGTAGTTTAAAATATTTATTTATTCTGTCTATGTGCCATGTCAATTGACCAGAAGTCTCCTCAATTACATATAGGTTCCTAAAAAATGAAATGACTAGAAAGTACCGTGAAACTTTTGTAGAACCATATTCAACTTTCTTTTATCAAGAATCACTACATTTTGGGAATTCAGTTTGTTATTATTGGTCCTTGTGAAACATTATACTGTCATTCAGTCAAGCATGTATTATTTTAGAGATCATAAACATTGTGTGTAACATTAATTTGGAATTGTATGTTCTGCTCGAGTGGTCATTACATTTTGCGATCTTTTCATTCAAGAGAGAATGTAATTCTGTAAAAATGGAGTTACTCTATTCGTTTCCTAATTTTAAATTAATGATCTTCAATACAACTAAAAATGTTGTATATTTAGTGAAACAACCATATAGTGACATATTTTCACAACACTTTAACTGCTCAAACAATTATGGGAAATCACAAAGTTTGTATTTAATTTTCCTTGTCAATTCCTCAATAGGATCTTTATCTTCATTCAAATCTATAATCACATCATTGATATTGTCTTTTTCATTGTCCACACTTATAATCACATTAGATGATCCATAAAACATAGTGTTCTCCCAACCACTAGCTATATTATCTTTTCCCCCATGTTTATTCCAACATCTATAACCTCGATCAATTCTGTGATAGATCAAGGGTACTTCCAACTCCTATGGACTGACTTGTCTTGAATAACAACAACATAAACATGGAAAAAGTATTTGAGAAGGGTAATATACATGATATTTTAAAAACTCAATGAACTCTTTCACTCCATCTTCATACTATTTTTTCAGACAATTGGCATCCATCAATTCTCTCTTCATATCCATCCTATTTGACTCAGTCATATTAATATTTAAAAAAATGATTACAAAAAATGTTCATATAAAAAATAATCCAGGAAAAAATAACAAACTCATTTTAAAAGTATTTATAATTGTTTTCGACGCTTTCGCCAGGGCGCGCGCATCCGTCCGCAGAGGACGCGCTGCTTGTGGCCCCGCATTCCCGCTTTCCAAAGGCGGGCGGCATTCACTCCTTATTCAGGGACGTCTTCTCCTTGATCGAAACGAGATGATGGGATGTCGGTTCTTCCTCCTGCAGATTCCTCCTCAGAACTCATCACCTAGTCCGGGTCTCCCTTATAGATTTAATACGTAGTTCGTGAAACTCTTCCCAGTGCCATGTTTCCATGGACGCCGGTTAATTACACTGCTTCTGTCGGGACATTCCAAAGGGTCCAGTCTAGGCAGCAACCTTCAGTCAGGGGAGTAGTCACGTTGAGGCATCAGTAGCGTGTCTGGATGCTGGGGTACCTGGCATGTCTGTCTGTTATCCTTGACCACAAGGCTTCTCGAGGGTGTGGAAGCCCGAGGCATTCCACATCGAGCGCGGGGAATTATATGTCATAGACACATATCTGAGGTTTTCCTCAGCTTCCCGTGTTCAACACAGGGTATGCCGCAAGTTTAACGTCCAGCGGAGACGGATCAACCCAACCAGAGCATTAGCTAGGATAGATCGGATTGAGGGATCCTCCTTGAAGGGATATCGATACCGACGTGAACCCTGTCGTGAATAAACGACGGGCGATGGGTGTCGGCGAACAGACATAAATGAGGGACCTTGGCCCGATGGGAGTTGGGCTTGAACCTCTGGGAGGATTCCTATGTACCATGCCTTTACATGGATCAAAGACCTCGTAGTTCAGGTGGGGATAGGTGGGTAGTTTAATGTCATGCAGGACAAGTGGGGCATATAGTTTAACGTCATGCTGGACGAGGGCAAAACTCGACGTGAATGAACGACCGAGCAATGTGGCTTGAACCTCATAGAGGCTTCCTACGTACCATGCCTTGACATGGATCAAAGTCCTCGTAGTTCAGGTGGGAAAGGGTCGCAATGGCTTACCACTGGACCAGAATGCAGTTTAATGTCATGATGGACCGGGGTGAGACCCTACGTGAAACGACGGGTGGTCTTGAACCTCGTGGAGGCTTCCTACGTACCATGCCTTGACATGGATCAAAGTCCTCGTAGTTTGGATGGGATGGGTCGCAATTGCTTACCACTGGACCAGAATGGGACCTGACGTGAATGAGTGATGGGTGGGCTTGAACCTCGTGGAGGCTTCCTACGTACCATGCCTTGACATGGATCAAAGACCTTGTAGTTCAAACGGGATTCACCGGTGAACCGACGTGAAAGTAGACCCGTGGGTCCACTAGTGGTAGGCTTGAACCTCATGGAGGCTTCCTACGTACCATGCCTTGACATGGATCAAAGACCTCGTAGTTCAAATGGGGTTCGCCGGTGAACCGACGTGAAAGGAGACCCGTGGGTCCACTAGTGGTAGGCTTGAACCTCGTGGAGGCTTCCTACGTACCATGCCTTGACATGGATCAAAGACCTTGTAGTTCAAATGGGGTTCGTCGGTGAACTGACGTGAAAGTAGACCCGTGGGTCCACTAGTGGTGGGCTTGAACCTCGTGGAGGCTTCCTACGTACCATGCCTTGACATGGATCAAAGTCCTCGTAGTTCAAATGGGGTTCGCCGGTGAACCGACGTGAAAGTAGACCCGTGGGTCCACTAGTGGTAGGCTTGAACCTCGTGGAGGCTTCCTACGTACCATGCCTTGACATGGATCAAAGACCTCATAGTTCAAATGGGGTTCGCCTGTGAACCGACGTGAAAGTAGACCCATGGGTCCACTAGTGGTGGGATTGAACCTCGTGGAGGCTTCCTACGTACCATGCCTTGACATGGATCAAAGTCCTCGTAGTTCAAATGGGAATGTAGTTTAACGTCATGCCGGACGGAGATGGGAACCGACGTGAAGAAACGACGGGTGGGCTTGAACCTCGTGGAGGGTTCCTACGTACCATGCCTTGACATGGATCAAAGTCCTCGTAGTTCTCTAGGATGGAGGGGTCTGGGTCGGTGCTCACTCTAAGCCCACGTGAGTCATGCTCGGTTTGAGAAACAAGAGGTTGCAAGGACCTGACGATCACATCGCGAGGGGTGCGTCCATGAGAAGCGAAAAGGGGCTTACGTGTTGGGCGGCCCATGGTGTTAGGACTTACTCCAGGATGGAGGCCCATATGGGGGTGCCTCGTTCCCTATCACGTCCTCCTCTGACCTTGGTGGTGGGGAAGTACAGAGATGCACGGGTGCAATCATCCGTACCAAAGGTTAGGGGCTTACGCTCTGAGGCAGCCCTTCCCCTGCAAACATACGCCACTCCGACAAGGAGGATCTCATTCCATGTGCGGAAGAGTTCCATTCTCGTGGAGACGAGTGGTGTAAAGAATGTTCGACCTGGGGGAACCCTTCGTGAGGGAGACAAGGTTGGGTCACAGTTTAACGTCATGTGTTGAGGACGTGGTGCTTGGCAGTTTAACATCCTGCAGCTCGGACGAGGTGGGTTCACTCCACACCCCTAGGACTTACATAACCGGTACCCTCTGGTCCTTGGGGAAGGGAAGGTACCGGTAAGGCCATGGTCATGGGGGGTTGTGGGGCGAACCATCGAGGGCTCCACGTTAGCGTGGCTATGCGAAGAAGCAATAGCCGTTAGCGTGCCTATGCGAAGAAGCATTAGGCGAAGCAACGCTACGGGTGGTATTGTCCATGGGACTTTGAAATCACATCGTGAAAACCTGGAGGGTCGTACGGAAAGAGGAATCGCTAAGAAGAGGAGTGTGCTTTGCGAAGTTGGGTGCCTTGGCCTTAGCATGGGGCATAGGTGTGAGTGGGAGGTGCTTCGCGAAGTGGAACAGTGTTCTCGGAGCACTGCCTCGCGAAGAAGGAGTGTCTCGCGAAGCAGGGTCCTGCCAAGCAATGTGCTTCGCGAAGTGGAGCGATCCTGCCTTAGCATAGGGATCACTCGTATGGGTTGGGTGTTTCGCGAAGCATAAGTGCTCCGCGGCTGCCCGGGTTCCCTTGGGAATCCCCTTCCTCCGCGAACGCCCTTGAGCTTCGCGAAGGGAATCCCTCCCGGAAGAGGGGCTCAAAATGAGACAAAGCAGAGTTGTCTCGCGAAGTAGAAATACCTCGCGGAGCTCATGATTCCCGGGGAAAAGCGTTCTTCGCGATTCGGGAGAGGAGAAGCCGAAAGTTCGGATTGTCCGTCCTCGGGACTCAGGGGGAGTCCAGTATTTATAGGGAAGGGGCGCCGTGAAGCAGGACTCGCGCGCCACCTCTGGTGCTTCGCGGCGGCTCGCGAACGTCAAACGGGTTCGCGAAGGATTACCGCCTCCGATGCTTCGCGGCGGCTCGCGAACGTCAAATGGGTTCGCGAAGCATTACCGCCTCTGGTGCTTCGCGGCGGCTCGCGAACGTCAAATGTGATCGCGGTGGATTACCGCCTCTGGTGCTTCGCGGCAGCTCGCGAACGTCAAATGGGTTCGTGGAGCCTTACCTCCTCTAGAGCTTCGCGGCGCCGCCATGGTTGGGGCGCTTCGCGGCGGCGCTTCGCGACGGAGCTTCGCGAGGCAGCGCGCCGGCCTTTTTCGTTCCTTTCTTTCGGGCCACATTTTTGGCGCCAACAAATGCCCCCCCTCAGACTTGGAGCCGCGGAGGGCGAAGGGTCGAAGTCTGAGGGATAATCGGCAAAATTGTCGGTGGTTCGCGATGCAGCATCACGAAGGGGCCCCGCGATGCTCGCCGGGGCCGCAGATCCGGACGCGCCGCGATGCTTCGCGCGAGTGAGGCGCACCGCGATGCTCCGGGGTCGCCGCCTATAAATAGGGGGTCCGCCCTCTTTTGTATTCACGTGCCTTCCTCGTCTTTTTGGGCTCTTGACTTCGCGAAGCTCCGCGTACTCCGCGACAGCCCTTCGCGAATCGAGCTTCGCGGCGAACCGCGGGTCTCCGACTCCGCGTCCGCACTAGGCGAACTTCTTGTCGGCCTTGGACAGACTTCGCGACTTGGTCTCGCGGCCGATCTTCGCGATTCCACTTCGCGGCCGAGCTTCGCGATTCAACTTCGCGGCCGAGCTTCGCGATCCAGGGGAAAAAATTTTCTGAGGGTCGACATCAAAATGGCCCATCAAGAGGCTGTGCTAGGAGTGCTTGCAGATGCTGCTCGTCGGGATGAGATGGCCAACCGTCCAGGCTTGGGGGAAATGGTTCGGAGCCATTCGGACCACACTTCTCTGACAGATCTGCTGTCGGAAGGTCAGAAGGATTATCCGCAGTGCAAGAAACTGCCATTGTACGGGTTCGGGCTGAGGGATGACGTCTTCATCCCTGAGGCGAGAAGGGATGAACCAGCTTGCTACTTCAGGAGCACACCGTGCCAGCACCAATGGTTCAGGGCGGCCGATGGTCATGCACGGGAGGATTTCACACCCATCACCGCTGACTGTCTCTACAACCATGTGAATGATATCGATGGGAGGCCACTGCAACCGGAGACGTCTCCTCCTCTCTACCGCACCATGCTGAAGGCGGCTTTGCAGGATTCGATGAAGGGATGGTCCGATGAGTGGGACCTACGCCAGGGCGGCAACTTTACCAATGACTGGGCCTGGGCCTACTGGGTAGGCGCCTCATGTGAGGAGTTCGAGGCCGAGCTTAGGAGAGTGGGATTGTATGAGGCGGCGTGGGCCTCCCAATTCCACATTTACCAACCAAAGCAGCGGATGCCGGAACTGCTGAGTAGATGGTCGTCCAGGACCAACACTTTTCACCTTCATCACGGGGAGGTGGGCATCAGCCTGTGGGATGTCCACCAGATTTATGGGGTCCCGATCTTGGGGGCCATGTATGACGAATTCCTCCCCGCCATCAGTGCGTGGGGGGATCCGGAGCAAATGCCGCGACTGGCGTCAGCGCTGATGGCGCTCGTCCCTGGAGAGGACAAGGAGGCAGTGAGGGATGTCCACTTCAGAAGATGGTTCAAATGCTTCCTGAATTTCCCAGAAGATCGAGAGTTCCCGCCGAGGCCTCGAACTTGTCCGAGGGCGGCCCAACGGGGCAAGGGGCACTCGTATTGGCGGGTCTTGGAGGACAGCCAATGGAAGACTTGGGGTTTCAGTTTTAGCACTGAACAACAGCCAATAGTCAGGCTGGCGGCGTTCATCGCGGCTCTCATCTGTGGGTGGATCCTACCAGTGAGGGATACAAGCATGGGGGTGCGGCCCAGCTCGTTCATCATGGCATCGATGTTGGCCATGGGGCAGCGGATCAACCTGGGGATTCCGATGATCACCAAACTGTACAGAATGCTGCGGAACATTAGTGAGGGCAAGAAGTCGCCAAGGATATGCGGGCCCTTCCACCTACTGTATGGGTGGATCACAACGCACATCAGGGGGATTTACGAGTATCCAAACCCCATTTTGCCACCGGGATCGAACTTTCGCCCCTCCATACTGAACGCAGTTGGGAGCTTCCCGTTCAAACTAGTTGTCCCGATGGTACTGAATCGGGTGTGGAGGGCGGATGAGTTTAATTTCCACCCCTTCTCGTTGCCGACGGGAATACTTGCTGACGACGGGCGAGGAACGGAAGAACATCGGGCTTACCTTCTCGCCTTCCGAGGTGGAGTTTTGGTGGCTCGGATAGATCGTGAGCCAATCTGCGAACCGTACACCCCGCATCATTTTGCGAGGCAGTTCTGGTGCCTCCAGCGGCTGACCTCGCAGGTCTACTGGGAGGTGCGCCACGAGGAGCACCCGTGTGTGATGAGGTAGCTGTGGCTCATGTTCACACGGGAAGATGGGAAGATGCGGATTGTCCTGCCCCCATCCACCGCCGCCTTCGGATTAGTGAAGGAGTACGCCATCAGTTGGGAGGCCGCTTATCCGGGGGAGATGCTGAAGCAGCCAACGATTCGGGTTGGTGACGGTGGGCCTCCTCTATCTCGAGGTCGGGGTCGGAGGGCAGCTAGGGCCGCTCGCGGCAGCGGGGCTGCCATGGCGGTGAGACCCGCACCGGCCGAGGGTATGGCAGTAACGGTGGATCCGGTGGTTTCGGAAGAGCAGGGCCATTCGGAGGGGCGGCCACCGAGGGGATTTCGTCGGATATCCACTCAGGCTCCGGGGAAGCGGCTGCGTCACATCGATATGGCAGAAGATGCTATCTTTCCGGAAGCATGGGATATTTGGGATGTCAACCGGCAATTCCTCAGCCCACCTGAGATGTGGGCCCACCTGAATCGCCTCGGGATGGAATTTCCGGGCATAGGCCCAGTTCGGGCTGGATTCATGGTGTCTCCGACGGAGGCTGAGCAATACCTGGACGAGCTGGAGGATTACGTCCACTCCAGCGGTGTTCCTCGCCCAATGACGGATCGGGTGAGGGTACTGTTGAATCGGACGGTCCCCCCGCAGTTATCGGCTGCCGATCTGAGGGAGAGATTCCCCTTACAGGAGGAATCAAAGGACTCTTCTCGGGGGGATGATGCTGGAGGAGGGAGCCCGTTGGAGGAGGGCGAGGTCGGAGACCGAGGATCAGAATCCGACGACTTCGCGGAGGCTCTCGAGGTAGCATTCCGAACTTCTCTCCTTACGATCTGTTCTTGAGCCACCATGGGCTTCTCACCGATGTTTAGGCCATGCAGGAGGAACTTGTTCGCAGGCCTCGTTCTCGCTCTTTGGAGGGTGATGATGCGGGACCTTCAGAACCCGCGCCTACGGCTGCGTCCAGTTCTGCATATGGTGGGACCAGGGCGCCCGAGGTGGCTCCTCCGGAATCTCCAGACCTTCCAATAATATACGGATGGCCTCACCTCGGGGTCCCCTTAGTACCGGCTCAGGAGCAGCGCTCGGAGGTCAATCTTCGTACGTCTCCCCCACCGGTCTCCTCGTTGTCACATGTAGGCCATGCCAACTAACGTTTATGTCTCTCTGTCGTACAGTTCCTCGGCTGGCGTGGGCCGCTGCGGTGAGGCTGGTCGGGATGTCTGGCGGCGTCCCTCCTAGGGGCATGCCAGTGATGGTGGCAATAGTCCCTCCATCTCCTCAAGCTGCGACACACATCATCACTGGCGGGTCAGCCAGCAGGGCCGTACCCGAAATCATTGAGGTGGACTCTGAGGAAGAGGATCAACCGGTCGGTCCCAGTCCTGTCCTGCTTACGTCGGCGTCATGTGTCGTACCCGATTCAACACCAGATGCAGATCCCGCTGAGGAATTCCTGCAGGCATATCCTACGTACGAGCCTGCCAACCGCGCGGATTGGGACGAAACGGCCTTCGATGAGGAAGACAGCAGCATAGTCTGTCGCCGGTCGTGGAAGCTGATCACGCGCTTTATCAGGGACACTCCCCAAGCGCAATGGATGGCCGAAATGGATAGGCTCCGCTCGCGGTTGCGCGAACTGTGTGCCGGGGGAGTGGATGCCCAACGCCCTCACGTGCTCATCCGAGACCTCATGGCTGAGAAGATCCGGGAGCATGATCGTGGGCTGAGCGTGGGATGGCAGCGGAGGAAGGCGACCAGCATTAGGAAGCTCTAGGAGGCTGAAGGCGAGGTCCAACAGGTGCAGATCCGGGCCAACGAGCTTTCAGCCATTCTTGATACGCAGTCTGAGCTGGTCTCACGGTTGAAGGCCCAGCTGGCAGAGGCTGAGGAGCATATGGGGCAGACCTCTGGAAGGATGGCTACCGTCCAGGCCGAGGTAGAAAGGGCCAGGGCCAAAGTTGACGAATTACACCCCGCCGCTGCTGAAGAGGAGCGAGAGTTGAATCAGCGACAATAAGCTTTGGACGCCGCAAGTCAGCGGGTGGCAGAGATGCAACGCTCTTTTGAAGGGGTCAACCCGTCCACGAGGGAAGTCAACCCCCGAGTATTGTAACAAACCCAAAAGAAACTTTTATTAGTACTTTCGTGCTTCAACTCTTTCTTTCTCCTTTGTTTTGAGTGCCGTGGCATGCACGATTTCCACTGTTTGAATTTCCTTGTTACATCCCTACAATGTTTGCGGGACGTTTGACGACAATTCCCCAAGCTAGTCCAGATTCTCGAAAGATGGGGAAGGCTTGATCGGAGGAGGAACTTCCAGGATAGCCGAATTACCGTTTCTTCAACGTGCTCTTATGCACGAACGGGGCAATGCCAGGGGTGCTGAAATCGGTCCAAACAGATGAAAATGGGAAGTGTGAATCACGATACCCAAGATTCGGAACACTGTGGGGATGGTGTGACAATAAGGGACAACCGTTAACCTTGGAGGGGAAACGGTACCCTTACTGCGTTAACCTGAAATGGGGACAACAAATGAGCATCGACCGCTGACCATATCCGCAACGCGGGATGTTATCAATTTGTTGTCGATCAATCCTTCGGGACATTGGCCCGTAACGGTAGGAGAGCCCTTGAGCGTAGTATCCAGGCCGTTATTGGGGGTCCCTCCAAACATGACCAGTCTTCCGGAACGTTGGCCCAGGATGGTAAGTGAGCCGATGCGGCATGAGACCAGGCCGTTAGGGGGTTCCTTCAGACATGAAAGAGGACGAGGGTCCGAATAAGGGGCACGCAAAGCGTGTAACATGGAGTGATGGTTTGTTCAAACAGAATCCAACACTTCGGTAGTTACACCACCGTGGTGGGAGTACGCCAGATGGGCGCATCGGTCTGATCACGGATCATTCTTTCTTCCAGATAGGGCCTCTCTGGCGAGGGATGAAAATGGGGAGGAACAAGATTTTGTGATTCTGGGGGCTGAACCCTAGGTGAAATGCCTGGGTGTCTCTACGTATCCCACGTGATGATGGGAATCAAGCCGTACGTAGTTCTGGAAGCGCAGTTTAACGTCATGCGGGACAGGGAGCAGCTTGACCGTGTTGGTACACATCCTGCCAAAACTACTAAGCCCACGTGAGTCGTGCTCAGTGTGGGAAACAAGCAGTAGTGGTGGGAATTTCCCGACACAAACGGGGAAGGTTAGGTCAAAGGGACGCTCGGTGACTACCGGCCCAATGACACTAACACGATCATTTAGCGCACTGAGATGTGCGAAGAGAAAGAGCCGAGTATTATGGAATTTCACTTGAACATGAGGAAGTGGAAATGTGTGAATCATGGTGCTCGAGATTCAGATCACAATGATGGCGGCGTGACGACGGAGGGTAACTGCTGACCGTATTCGCAACGCAGTACCCTGTCACGTTAGCCTAGAATGGGGACATACAAATGAGCATCGACCGCTGACCATATTCGCAACGCGGGATTTTATCGATTTGTTGTCCAATATCCGTGGGGACGTTGGCCCGGAACGGTTGAAGGGCCCTTAGGTCCAGCATTCATGGAGAGCCCTTAAGCTTGGTATCCACATCGTCCGAGGGTCCTTTTGGATGTGGAATAGGATGAGGATCCAAATAGCAAGCTCACGAAGCTTGGTCATGGGATGAGGGGAACGTCCCTGTGAAAATCCCACGCTTCGGGATCTTTGTCAAAACACATCTGAATACGGCAACGAAACGTATTAGAGAGAGGGAGCAGATTCCTTTCCCTTTGGGAGATCTTAGTTTAGAGTCATAGAATTCGGACCACGGATGGGTACAGGGATCAGGGGACGCATGAAATCAAGACCTGACGTGAACGAGGACATGGTCCTACTTACCATGCGTTCTCTGAGGAAATGCTCGAGTCGAGGGACCGAACACAAGGGTTAGGCTGGGCCCGCGGGTAAGCACCCGGGCGCTCCTACGTATCTTATAAGGATGATAATCAAGCCATATGTAGTTCTGGAAGGTGGCACGGTAAGGTAGCAGTGCCAGGGGAAAAGGGAAGTGTGGGCATGGCCCTTGCACTAAAAGAAGCGGAATTTGATAACTCTTGTTTGTTCTTTAAGGGGAATGGTTTTTTTTGTGAAGCGACAGACCTAGAATAGTAGGTCGTGATGTCGCCACAAGAATCAAGCCGTGATGGGCATTGAAAAATGGCATGGCACGTGACCAATACCCAGCGTGATGTCCTCTACAACGAGGTCACCACAATGCGGTGCCGTTTTTCGTCGTGCGGCCAGGATGATAATGTCACAGTTTAGGGTCGTATGATAGGACCAAGCATGCATTTTATCGTCATGAAGCGCAGAAGTAGCAGAGACGATGCTAGGCGGGAGATGTGCGCAGTGTTATAAAACACAATTGACAGAGACATGATCCCACATCAAATTGTATGCCATCCGGAGAGGGAAACCTTAGGTCGAGGGGCCTACACAGAAGTGAAACAGGGAGAGAGACTGGCTTCCTGAATGGGTTGTACCCGGAGACAGGGCGTCTGGGCGGTCCTACGTATCCCGTGAGGATGGGAATCAAGTTGAACGTAGTCCCAAATGGATCTTAGTTTATGGTCTTTGATCTCGGACCATGGGATTGCAGCTTTTTCCCCTAGCATGCAAAGGTGCACTGAGGGGTAGCGCCAAAAGTGTCGAGATTCCACCTGAGCATGGTGGGGTGGAAAATGATGTGAATCATGCAACCAACATTCAAGGACTGAAGGGGCTGGCGTGACGATAGAGGATTACTGCTGACCATGTTCGCAACACAGCATCCTGTCGCGTTAGCCTGAAATGAGGACTAACAAACGAGCATCGACCGCTGACCATATTCGCAATGCGGGATTTTATCGATTTGTTGTCCAAAACCCTGGGGGCGTTGGCCCGTATCGGTAGGAGAGACCTTGGGCGTTGTATCCAGGCCGTTACTGGGGGTCCCTCCAGGTGTGAAAGGTGATGGAAGTCCGAATGGAGGGGAACAAGAAGCTTGACAAGTGGAAGGAACTTGATCAAGTTGAATCTGACACTCTTGGTCCTAGACCAGAGTACTCTTAATACATGGGTGAACCACTGCAAGGAGTCAAGGGACTCAACTTTGAGGGTGATCGAGAGATGGGGATGGACCCGAATCTTGGACATCCAGGTGGTCCTACGTATCCCATTAGGATGGGAATCAAGCCACACGTAGTTCTTGAAGGGTGCCTTTTAATGTCATGCTGGACAAGGAATAGGAGGGCCAACTCTCAGAACGGGGTATGCGTGGTGCAGTTATTGCAAACCCGACGTGAATGAGGACATGGTCCTACACTACGCCACGCGGTCCCGTGGTTGGGGCCCCAATGGTAGGACCCGAGAGAGGTGAACTTGCTGAACTCAAGCTGGACCCAAAGACAATGGGTCTTGAACGTAATTCCAGATGAGAGTCTTAGTTTATGGTCTTAGAGCTCGGACCGTGGATGGTGACAACTCCCTAGTAAGCACAGATGTCAACCCAATCCCTAAGCCCACATGAGATAAACTCGGTGTGGGAAACAAGGGGGGGTATCCTCATCGCAATACTTGGGGCGTCCATCAAAGGGGAGTCAGCAGAGAGTTCCGAAGGACACTTTTGATGTAGCTTGTTCCTCCAACGCGCAGACGTGCACAGGGGAAAAGTACCAAGAGTTCCGAGACTCTACTTGGACATGATGGAGTGATGAAGGGTGTGAATTGTGTACCCGACATTTGGTCTTGATGGGTTGGCATGGCGATAGAGGAAAACTGTTAACCATGATGGAAACACAGCGTCCGTATCGCGTTAGCCTGAGGTGGGAACAACAAATGAGCATCGATCGCTTACCATATTCGCAACACGGGATTTTATCAATTTGTTGTCCGAAACCCTGGGGGGCGTTGGCCCGTATCGGTAGGAGAGCCCTTGGGCGTAGTATCCAGGCCGTTCTTGGGGGTCCCTCCGGGTGTGAAAGATGATGAAAGCCCTGATGCGGGGATACACAAAGCCTGGAAAGAGGGTGCGGACGTGTCCGAGTAAAGCTTGGCTTTCCAGGTAACAAACCAGAATACTCTTAAGCACATTGGTGAACTTCCGAAAAAAAGGGATCGACGAAACAACTCAGTAGGGGGGGGGGGGGGAGCATGGCGTGGTCATTACGAGACCATCGTGAATGAGGACATAATCCCACACCACACCATATGATCCTCTCATGGAGGAAGGATAGGCCAAGGGGCCAAGATGGGATGAGGATTCCCGAGAGATGGGGCTGGACCCGAATCTTGGACATCCAGGTGGTCCTACGTATCCCATTAGGATGGTAATCAAGCCACACGTAGTTCTTGAAATGAAGTTTAACGTCATACTGGACGAGGAGGAGAGTAATATACTCTGAAACAAGGGAGGTGTGCGGTATGGCGAAGAAGCCGACGTGAATGAGGACGTAGTCCCACACCACACCGTACACCCTGGGTAAGAGGGGATCTGGGCCGTGGCCCGGAAAGGCCAAGGGGCCTAACGTCAGGCATCAGTTAGGGAGGCCTGACTGGTTTGCAGTTTAACATCTTACATGAGGACGGGGGGCCAGGGACCCAAGGAGGCCAAGGGTCTTGAGGCTGGGCCTCGTAAGGGGAGTCGTACGGCATGGTACATGATACCGACGTGAATGAGGACGTAGTCATACACCACACCGGACACTCCGGGTGAGAGATTGGGGAGAAGGCCAAGGGGCCTAAAATCAGGCATCAGTCAGGAAGGCCTGACTGGTTTGCAGTTTAATGTCTTACATGAGGACGAGGGTTGGGGACCCAAAAAGGCCAAGGGGCCTGAGGTTGGGCCTCGTAAAGGGAGGGCGTACGGCATGGTACATGATCCCGACGTGAATGAGGACGTAGTCCTACATCACATCGTACACCCTTATGAGGAATCCTGGGCCGTGGCCCAGATCGCTAGCACCACCTGGGGGAAGTTTGTCACATCGGGATGGGGCAGAATGAATCACTGTTCTTGATGCCTGGGGCATCTCAGGGTGGACCCGAAGATCCAGGACACTGTTGACCATGTTCGAAACACAGCGTTCCTATGGTGACCCGTATGGGGGCAACAAATGAGCGTCGACCGCTGGCCAAATTCGCAACGCGGGACTTGTATCGGCTTGTTGCTTGAAAACCCTCGGGGGCATTGGCCCGTATCGGTAGGAGAGACCTTGGGCATTGTATCCAGGCGGTTCTTGGGGGTCCCTCCGGGTGTGAAAGGTGACAGAATCCCAGTCAAGGAGTGGGTGAAGCTTAGTTGTATCCATCCACGAAAGGGGCAAACACCTCCAGGGGGGAATGTGCAGCCGGGTCGAGGCTTGCTCGACGTGGGTCGGGGCAAAAGTGTGCACCCTGCCATGTCTTGACCCGAGGGGAAGATTTTGGCTTTTGGGCTAGGCCAACGGACGAAATGTCCGGGCGTTCCTACATATCTCATAAGGATGAGAATCAAGCCATACGTAGTTCTTGAAGGCCATGTAGTTTA
Source organism: Viscum album (assembly GCA_963277665.1). Lineage (NCBI taxonomy): Eukaryota > Viridiplantae > Streptophyta > Magnoliopsida > Santalales > Viscaceae > Viscum > Viscum album. The sequence continues at coordinate 1,626,654,005 of OY728131.1, read as the reverse complement.
GCGTCATGCAGTGAGGACGTGGGAGGATAGAAGAACGGGAGTGGGCGCATGGTGCGACCTTTACAATCTTTGCGCAAGTGGGGTTGCATGAGCGGGGCCAAGAAAGCCTACTCCCTGCTACACAAAGATCCTCCAAGGAGACTATTCCTAGGGGGAATAGCGGAAGAGAAAATCTTGGGGATGGGCTCAAAACGAGGCGTCCGAGCGTTCCTACGTATCCCATGAATATGGGAATCAAGCCAGGCGTAGTTCTTGAGATGTAGTTTAACGTCATGCGGGACGAGGGGCATTTCATTCAGGGAGGTGTACGGTATGGTACATGATCCCGACGTGAGGACGTAGTCCTACACCATACCGTACGATCCCGTAAGAGGGTAAGTCGGGGAGAAACGAGGGGTCCTGGGGCCAGACCGCGGTCAGGGAGACCTGACTGGCTTGCAGTTTAGCGTCTTGCAGTGAGGACGGAGATGCAGTTTAAGGTCATGTGGGACCAAGTCACAGTTTAGAGTCGTGCAGGACCCTCTCGTAGTTTAGGGTCGTGCAGGACCACTTTTGCCCTAGGCAAAGTATCGCTTGAGGAATTTGGCATTGGTGGGAGGGGTTATACGCTCTCCATCTGTGGTCACCAAGGAGTATGCTCCGTTGGGGTAAACCTTATGGATGATATAAGGGCCTTCCGATTTGGGTTCTAATTTGGGAGGTTTCCTACCGGGAATCATTGGCGCTCGAAGGGCCAGTACCAGGTCACCCTGTAGAAAAGAGCGGAGACGAACCTTCTTGTCGAAGGTCCTCGCTATCTTTTCCTGATGCCTTTCCAGATTGTGCAGGGCACGAAGCCGGTTCTCGTCCAGTGCCTCTAATTCAGCTAGACGGATCTCGGCTACCTCATCTGATGTTTGGTGATCATAAACTGAAGTGTGTAGCGACGACAGTTGGATCTCAATGGGTAGGACGACCTCAGCTCCATATACCAGGGAATATGGGGTCACCTGGGTAGAGTTTCGAGTCGTCATCCGGTAAGCCCAGAGGGTGTTGGGGAGCTTGTCTGGCCAACTTTTCTTGTTCTGGCCAACCATCTTCTGCAGAATGTTAGAGAGGGTTTTTTTTGAATTCCTCGATCTATCCATTCGCCTGCGCGTGGTAGCGGGATGTATGGTTCGACCGGATGTCGTACTTAGCGTACAATTTCTTCAATTAAGCTGCTCGGAAGTTGGTTCCGTTATCAGTGAGGACGGCGTGAGGGACTCCAAACCGGTGGATAATGTTGGAGCTCACAAAGTCAACGATGGAACGGACCTTGACCTCTTTGAGCGGAACTGCTTCTGCCCACTTGGAGAAGAAATCTGTAGCAGTCAGGATGAACCTACACTAGCGGGCTGTTGCCGGTGGATACGGTCCCACTACATCAAGTCCCCATACCGCAAATGCCCAAGAGTACTTGGTGGGGTGGAGGGGTTCCGGCGGCCGATGCAAGAAGTTGGCGTGTACTTGGCTTGCGTGGCATCTCTTGGCATACCCAATGCAATCGTGGATCATGGAGGGCCAGAAGTACCCTAACCTCCGGATTTGATGGGACAGCTTCGGCCCAGCTTGATGGGCGCCACAGGAACCGGCGTGAACCTCTTGCATAACTTGAGGTATCTCTACTCCTTGGATGCAACGGAGGAGGACACCATCAAAACTCCGTTTATAGAGGATCTGCTCAAGACTGGGGCCGCTCTAGAGTGTAAATTGGAGTGCGCGGCGTCAGATTCGCTCGCACTCGGCCCGGTCATCCGGGAGCTGACCATTTTGGAGATACTCGACAAAAGGTGCTCTCCAGTCGGGGGTGGTTTCAACCACTGTGTCTAACGAAACCGGGACTCCCGATATGGAGGGTTCGGTGGTGAGATGACTTAACCACAGGCTATCACAGTCCTATTGGGTGACGGGGGCAATGAATCTCTGGTGGGCCACGTGAATGACCAAATAATCTTGCTCGGGTTCTGCGAGCGACGCGACCAAGCCAGCCAGGGCGTCCGCTTGGCCATTCTGCGACCGTGGGACATGGGTAACCTCTGGCCGAGAAGAGAACTGGGCCATTAGGAGGAGGGTGTACTCCAGCAACAGTGCAAGCTCTGGCTTCCTGACGACGTAGTCGCCATTAACCTGTCTGATTACCAGCTCAGAATCTCCCTTCACATGTAGATGGGGAACATGGATCTCAAGGGCCAACTCGAGGCCGGTGATGAGAGCCTGGTACTCTACCTCATTGTTTGTGCAACCTTATGACAACAGGAATGAGTATGGTAGGACGGCCTGCACCGGGGTAATGAAGACAATACCCAGGCCCACTCTGTTGAGCTTGGGATCGTTGAGCCTCCTACCGGTGGGGCTCCAGGAGGCACCGTCGAAATGCATTTTCCAACACTGGACATCATGATCGACTGAGAGAATCGTCTCATCAGGAAAATCCAGGTCCAGAAATTGATCCGTGGAGGTTGGATGGGCAGCTAAAAAGTCTGCCAATGCCTGTCCCTTAACGGCCTTCTGAGGTACAAACCTGATATCAAACTGCTGGAGAATCACCACCCACCGTGCTAGTCGGCCAGTTAGCATGGGGCGGTTCAGGATGTACTTCAGCGGATCTACCCGAGAGATCAATTTCACCTCGTGGTGTTGCAGGTAGTGTCACAACTTCTGCACGGCGAAGACGAGTGCAAGGCAGCTCTTTTCGATAGGGGAGTATCTGACCTCCGTATCGAGAAGCATGCAGCTGAGATAGTAGAGACTGTTCTCAGTGCCCTCGTTATTCTTCTGGGCGAGCAGCGCGCCGAGGGATCTCTCCAGGGAGGTCACGTAAAGGACCAGCAGCTTTCCGGAGACGGGTGGCATCAAGACCGGAGGTTGGAGCAGATACTGCTTGATTTCCTCGAAGGCGATCCGACACTCCTCATCCCATTCGTAGGCAGCGCCTTTCTTCATGATCCGGGAAAAGGGCTTACACTTGCCGGCCAGATTCGCATTGAATCGGCGTATATAGGCTAAGTGGACTTGAAGGCCTCGGAGCTCTCGAATGTTGCTCGGGGGAGGCATTTGGCTGATGGCCTTGATCTTCTCCGGGTCGATCTCGATACCTCGGTATCTGACAAAAAAGCCCAGAAACTTCCCGGAGGTGACCCCGAAGGCACACTTCAGCGGGTTCATCTTCAGGTGACGGGAATGGAGGAAACCGAACACTTTCTCAAGGTCTTTGAGATGGTCCTAGCGCTGGCATGATTTGACTACAAGGTCATCCATGTAGCATTCCTCCAATGTCCCGAGAATCGGTTTGAATATGTGATGCATGGTCCTCTGATAAGTGGCACCTGCATTTTTCAAACCGAATGGCATTACCTGGTAGAAAAAGGTACCCTGGGGAGCCCTGAAGGCAGTGGACTCCTCGTTTTCGGGGGCCATCCGGATCTGGTTATTCCCGGAATACCCATCCATGAAAGAGAGGGCTTGGAACCCGGCCGTGGCGTCAATCAATAACTCCGTCACTGGGAGTGGGAAGTCATCCTTTGGGTAGTGGCGATTAAGATCGCGGAAGTCGATACAGACTCTGATCTTCCCATTCTTCTTTCTGATTGGAATAATGTTGGCAAGACACTTGGGGTACTGGACCTCCTTGATGAAGTTGGCTTTGATTAGCTTATCAACTTCGGCCTCAACCATAGCACCATGGGAAGGGTGCATCTTCCTGGGAGGCTGCTTAAACCCACGATGTTTTGCCGGGAGGCCCAGACGGTGGACGACCACTTGGGGATCCAGCCCTGGCATCTCATCGTAACTCCAGGCAAACACATCACGGTGCTGTTTGAGGAAGTCCACGTACTGTTGCCGCTCCTCAAGGGACATGGCCGCACTGATTAATGTGGGTATCGGATCTGCCTCGCTACCAAGGTTCACCTGTACCAGTTCATCAACCGTGGTAGAGACGCCTTCTTCAAAGGCTAGGGGAGCATCCTCCAAGTCTTCCTCCCCAGCCGTGGGGGGACTTCCCGCGATGGAAGATACTTCTGAGCTATCAAGATCCATGGGGCAGCTAGTGCCGACTCGGGCAGCAGCGGTCATCACATCAGGAGACTCACTTGCCATCGAGACCATGGTAATGAAGGCAGTCGACCCTATCCCATATGGACTTCTGCCTAAAGGGCCACGTTTGATGATATCAAAGCAGTGGTGACGTGTCAGCCTGAGTCGGTTAATTCCAGCCCGGAGGAAGAGACACGTATGGCGCACTGTCGTTGTCATCAGCTTGACGTCCCGGTACCGTATAGGGGTAGGAGATTCTGGGATCACCTGAGCCTGGTTGATGTAGAAGTACGAGGTGATTTTCCGCCGTCGCTTGGACATGGGAACATGCCTTCCTTGCGTACCCGAAACAACGAAACATTGCCCCATGTCGGGGGTCGTGGCCTCCAACCGGTGGATCGGGAGGATGTAGGCGTCGTCCATGCTTTCCCAGGGATCACTTGTGATCGGGGCGGGCTCATCCTCGCTTACCAGGATTTTCTTGTCCTTACGTTTGTAATAACCCGCATCTAGATAGCGGGCCTCAAAAGAAGCGAAAGGGGACACGTCTCCTTGGAGCACGCCTACTCGACCGTTGAGCGAGTACTTGAGGCACTGGTGATACGACGAGGGGACTGCTGCATGCAGATGAAGCCATGGCCTACCCATCAATGCGTTGTAGGTGGTGTCCGGAGAAACAACCATGAACTCGGTGATGGAAATTAAGCCACCGAACTGAGTCTTCAGGCGAATCTTGCCGACTGGGGTTTTCTATGTCCTGTCGTACCCCTGGATCCTGAGGTCAGAGGGAGTTAAATCACCTTCGGACAGACCCAGCTTTCACAGCGTCCGGGTCGGGATTAGATTGATTCCAGAACCCATGTCAATGAGGCAGCGGCGGACTTCCACACCATTGAAGCGGCCAGTGATATACATCGGGCGAATGTGCCCCTGTATGGGAGGGTCCTCATCTTCACCGGAGAATGAGATAACCGCCTAACATTCGGCGTTTTCAATCGTCTCGGTATGGAAGGCTTCCACAGCTGCTACTTCCGTCTCGAACTGGAGAGGGCTCCTTAGGGCCTCGGCAAGTGCCTCGCGCATTTCAGATGACAGGCGCAGGGCCTCAAGGATGGAGAGCCTCGCCGGGTTGCCGGCCAGGTGCTTCAGAACATCGTACTTTCGTGCCAAACGCGAACCTCTGCTCACAGGGGGTCGTTCGGCATTTGGAGGCACAGCGGGTCCGGCTGGCTGAACCGGCGATTGACTAGTACTGGGTACATCTTACTGCCTACCAGTAGAAGCCTGAAGAGTAATTGCCGGACTAGGATCGGACAGCGGAGGCTGGCCTGTAGCCGGGAAAGACTGAATATGATACGGACGAGGCGGCTCCCCCCGATCCAGTAGCACGAATGGCGGTGGAGGTAGAGCCGAGGGTGTTGGATTGGTTTGCCCGTGCTGAGATCTGCGCTGAGCCTGCTGCCTGGTCTCGGTAGCGTGCACGGCTTGGCCACAAGTGCCTGCTGACGTGCCTCGATGACCGGTGCGATTGCGATTCCGCTGACGTTGACGTCGGCTGGAAACGTTGGGGAGGTCTGCCTAGGGTTCCCCCTCGTCGGGAGTCATATAGGGCTTTACCAGCTCCACGGTGTTAACCGAAGCGTACCCTTGACTGTCACTCGAGGAGTCATCCACCGTTGGGCAGATCTTGGGAGGAATCCCCATTTCGGGGGGCATAAAGTCACTGAGAGTGCGGGATGACGACGGCACTGGTGGTGCACGTTGCTTCTTCTTGCGTCACCGCTGCTTGCCCTTTTGGGCAGAGGTCGACTGTGAAGACGATGCAGAGGCACCGGCTACTTCTTCTGAAGGTTCCGACTGCTTCAGGCGCGCCCGAATGATACCCTGGGCACGGACGACAGTTTTTCGAGCCATCCAGTCATTATATTTCTGGGATCCGCGGCTAGGGACCTACTGCCACTCACCTTCGCTGTCGCTGCCGATTTCTTATCCTGCAAAGACGCGTGCCACTTGCGCTGGCGCTGGGTCCAACTTGACTATGTTGTTGTTGACCTGGTCCTGAAGACAGTCTTTAAACACATAGCATTGCTTCAGGGTGTTCCCCATGATCCGATGATAAGGGCAGTAGTTGGGGTGATCGGTGAGATGCGCCTCTGCCGGCCTTCTGCACTCAGGCAGACGCACAATCCCTTGCTCTAGAACACTTCGGAAGTAGCCAGGGACCTGATTTTCGTTGAACGAATAGGTCTGGTACCTTCTTTCCGGATAGGGGGCCCTGGGGGCCTGGTCCTGATGAGGGGCCGGAGGGGCCTGCCGAGGAGGCGGCGCCTGGTTGTCTCGCCTAGGTGGTGGTGGCGCATTGCACGGGGGAACCTGTCGGTTCTGAGGCGGTCGCTGCTGGGCGGGAGCCTGTGCTTGAGGTGGAGGACCTCTGTGGGGTTGCGGGGGTGGTGCCTCCGGCAGCAATTCCAGCTGCCTCGGGGCTTCTATTTGAGCCACCGCGGCAGGTTCATCCCTGGCGGCCCTCCTGGCTGGGATCATAGGGGGCAGCAAACGTGCCTGACTGGCCTGTTGCAGGGCCTCCTCGAGGCATTGAGCCTTGTCCGAGAAATCTCTGAACCCTCCATGGTAGTTCTGGGTAATCAAGGAGGGTACCAGATCTGTCTTGACGTTCCCCACACACATCGTTAGTAATTGCTCTTGAGTCAGTGGCATATCGAGATAATACGTAAGTCCTTTCCACCGGGCGATGAAATCTACAACCCGCTCATCAGGCCTCTGTTTTCACTTGAAGAGGTCCGCAATGCTGGTCTTTTGCGTGGTGGAACTGAACTGGTATAAGAACTGTCGGTGAAGATCCTCCCAACCGGTCACCGATCCGATAGGGAGATGGCTGTACCAGACGAATGCCGGACCTTCCAATGTCTGTACAAAACATCGGAGCTTGGCGGCTTCTTGCTGAGCCGAGGTCCCCAGCATGGGGCCACACCTGGAAGAGAAATGAGCCAAGTGCTGGGGCGGGTCCCCTGTCCCGTTAAAAGGTGAGAAAGTGGGGTTCCCAAAACCCGGAGGCGCGGGCATATCGTCCACCCACGCGGGATAAGGCTTGCCATCCGGTGGGACCACCACCTGCCGCGTTTCCAACGCCTCGAGGCGGGCTGTGAGTGCCGTAATAAGGTCCTCCGGGTGGGGGTCCCTGTCTTGACGGGGATCCCTAACCACAAGTGCATTTCCAGGTTCTTCAACACGGTAGACGGCTTCAGTCGCTCATGGGTCAACTGGCTGGACGACCTGCTGGGCGACTGGGGGAACCCGGGTTGGATTCTTCAGATTGCCCCGTCGCTCAGGGGGGTTTGGCAAGACGTAACGCGCCCTCTTGCCATATGTTCCGGCTTCCACCCTGTCTGCGGCAGTGGCATGATCAGGGTTTCCCGAAGGCATCTCACCGGGGGGGAATTGTTCCTGCCCCTGCTGTCCCGGCCTGGGATTGCCATGGTCGGGTCGTCGCTCTGTGGCGCGCTCATCCAAGAGTTCGTCAACCAGCCTCTTCTGCTTAGCAAGCTGCTGGCGTAACGCGGCCTTCTCAGGATCCTCGTCCGTTTTCTGCACAGAAGCGGACGAGTCAGAGTGCTTGACGGTTCCGACATGCTCTTTACCCTTGCCAGCGTTTCGACTGAGTACCAGCGATTCTGTGGGCACGGGCAGGCCTAGCAGGTTCCTCTGCTGACGGGTAACTCTCCCTGATGGGTCGAGCAGTGGCAGTGCGCCCTCTGGGGGGAAGTCTCCATCAAGGAGTTCCAGTTCGTCTTCCCTGTCCACAATGTCGGCCATGTGGACCGCGATTCCTCTCGAGGGCATGTCCTCGATGTCGCATAGCGAATCGGGTTGTCGTTGAATAGGATCGAAAAGAAGGGCAACATAGTGTCCCCAACCACGGATTTGCACATGGGGGGTGGCTTCCCTGACGATCTTGCAGAGTGCTTTAAAACTCTGAACGCATTTTCGTTGGAGGGCACTCTGTGACCTGGCGACTCGGGGTGCTGGGCCACAAGGAGCGCGACCGCATTGATCAGGCGGCACTGTTCGCCAATTTCTTCGAAGTGCTCACGACTTCTGGGGTATACCACCCTTTCGCAACGGAGGCGGAAGTGTATCGCCCAGAGGGTTCGACAAAAGAATCCCACTTCTTCAGGGGTAAGAGACTCGGGTACGCGGAAATTCAGCACCGTCGTGGGCCAGAACTTCTCTGGGAAATAGTCCGCTGCAAGAATACTCCAGAAGCTCCTAGGCTCGGACTCAGGGTCTGGCCCTGTGTTTCCCCACTCGTCAACCGGGGGCGGCTGAGGAACCGGTAGAGGTACCGAGGCGGACCTTTGGGATAGTAAGCTCAGCGGTGGAGAATACGGAAAACGAGCTGACTGGCCACCGAATTCCGGGCCATCCTCCGAAGAGTGAGGTGACCTGGCCACGATGTCACGATACGACGGGCTGATAATCACAGCTTCCGGAACAGGAGCCGCGGCTACCGGCGACAGGTCGTGTCGTCGCTCTACCATCGTTGGCCCCCAAAATAACTCTACGTGATCCCTGGTAGAGGTAGAGGGCCCTTCTGGTGACAGAGGCGGTGATTGCGTGGTCGAGACCTGCGGAATTCCCAGGATTTCTTCCTCCTGGATGTACCTACGGAGAGAGACGGGAATCCGGTGGACCTCAAATTCTGGGAGAACGAGGCTGACGCACCTGGTTCCTACCCCAGTCCTTGATACAAAGGAGTGGGGAGAAGGTTCCATCGCTGAATCTCATTCCGCTTCCGAGTCGGAGAAGCGGGCAGGTTTGATCTCCACCCGGGCCTTCCCAGGATTCTTCTTGTGGCGGTGACGACCTGCTCTTCTGCCCCTGGGTGACTCTTCGGGACAGGGTTGACCCCTATCAGGCAGCCTCGGGGCGGTGCTGGCACCGTGGCGGAGAGGGCCCCCACTCGAGATAGCCGGGGTGCGAGGGGCACCAGGGAAAATGTCGAAGGGTACATGGGGAGGACCTCCATGAACAGTACCCATGTGGGCGGGGCCTCTGTTGGAACTGGCAGGAGCATGGGGGAAGACCTCCATGGTCGATGCGAGTGGAGCGAGGCCGACCTTCACTCCTCGAGTTTCTGGGGCGAGGAGGACCTTCGCCGGTTGCAGAGAGGACGTAGGGAGGGCCCCCACATTGAAGAAGGACCGGATGGACGGTGCCTCCAGAAGGATGGACTCCATACCCTGTACAGCGGGCGCGGGAAATGTTTTCGCGCTGAGCGTCACTGCCACAGGGCAGGTCTTCCTGCAGGATGGGGGCAGCACGAGACATGCCTCCATGACGAACCTCGGAGCGGGGAAGGCCCACGATCTGTGGAGTAGTGGTACGGGGAGGACCTCCGTACGGGGTGGCATCACTGCGGGTTAGCTCGCGGCGATCACCACTTGGGCCTGCAACCCGGAGAGTCAACCTAGCCTGCCCATGGGGCGGTTGGGGTCTCAATCTTGGTTGGGCGAAGGGGTGCCCCTGCTCAACATACGCGGGGGCTTCATAATGCACGTCGGCGGTGGCTCGGGCCACTGTAGCTGTCGACGTGGACGCGCCTGAGCGAGCGTCCTCAGCCCGGGCCCGGCGCTGACGTCGGGTCAGGCGAGCCGGTGCAGGTGGTGCAGGGGCGTAGTCTGCCTGCTCTTCCTGCGGGGCCGGACGGCGGCGCTGACGCGGCCGGACGGGAGCTCTCGCCTGGGGGCCCCGGGTCGGGGCCCTGAGTGGACTGAGTCGGACAGCGCCCGCCTCTTCAGCGTAAGGCGAGGAGTCGTCAAGGCGTTCTGGGGATAGGCTCCCGAAACGGTTGAATGTCGGGGTGGGGAGCAGGGGCTCCCTGCGCGGCCTGTTAGGGCGGCGTTGACGGCGGGGCCTGGAGGCCTCCAGGTCTAGGCGGGCCATATCCTGGGTTGGGATGACCCCTTCTTCCTCATACCTGCGCACGAAGCTGTTGATCACCCTTCGTTGGATGAACTCTGATGGGGGAAAGGGGACGTGGGCGTCCCGTATTCCGTGACATGGATGCCATCGTGGCGGTAGTGGCTCCTTGTGGGGTGGCCGTCGTGGTGTTTCCCCTGCCCCTGCGTGGGCGAGGAGCGGATGGTGAACGCATCTCCGAAATAGCAACCTGGTTCCTGAGAAACGAAGGGATCAACTCATCAGTACTGAGAGGAAAAGGATTGACAACCAGTGCCCCAACGTTCTTCCATCCTCCATGTCTGTGAGAAGGATCTACGCCAACACGCTGCAGAGCGGAGTGCCCCACGTTCTACTACCCCGACTTCCGGTGAGTTTCACGACAGGCCCACTATTTTCTTGGCCGGACCAGGCACCGGATATCTGGATCCGGTGACACGTCAATCTACTGGTGTCTCGAACGCTACTAATCTCCATGCTGAGGAGAAGAATTTCACGTCGAGTTCACCATTTCTGTTTCCGACGCTTTCGCCGGGGCGCGCGCATCTGTCCGCGAAGGACGCGCTGCTTGTGGCCCCGCATTCCCTCTTTCCAAAGGCGGGCGGCATTCGATCCTTATTCAGGGACGTCTACTCCTTGATCGAAATGGGATGATGGGATGTCGGTTCTTCCTCCTGCGGATTCCTCCTCAGAACTCATCACCTAGTCCGGGTCTCCCTTATAGATTTAATATGTAGTTCGTGAAACTCTTACCAGTACCATTTTTCCATGGACGCCGGTTAATTACACTGCTTCTGTCGGGACATTCCAAAGGGTCCAGTCAGGGCAGCAACCTTCGGTCAGGGGAGTAGTCACGTTGAGGCATCAGTAGCGTGTCTGGATGCTGGGGTACCTGGCGTGTCTGTCTGTTATCCTTGACCACAAGGCTTCTCGAGGGCGTGGAAGCCCGAGGCATCCTACATCGAGCGCAGGGAATTATATGTCATAGACACATATCTGAGGTTTTCCTCAGCTTCCCGTGTTCAACATAGGGTATGCTGCAAGTTTAACGTCCAGCGGAGATGGATCAACCCAACCAGAGCATTAGCTAGGATAGATCGGATTGAGGGATCCTCCTTGAAGGGATATCGATACCGACGTGAACCCTGTCGTGAATAAACGACGGGCGATGGGTGTCGGCGAACCGACGTAAATGAGGGACCTTGGTCCCATGGGAGTTGGGATTAAACCTCTGGGAGGATTCCTATGTACCATGCCTTGACATGGATCAAAGACCACGTAGTTCAGGTGGGGATAGGTGGGCAGTTTAATGTCATGCAGGACAAGGGGGGCATACAGTTTAACGTCATACTGGACGAGGGCGAAACTCGACGTGAATGAATGACCGAGCAATGTGGCTTGAACCTCATAGAGGCTTCCTACGTACCATGCCTTGACATGGATCAAAGTCCTCGTAGTTCAGGTGGGAAAGGGTCGCAATGGCTTACCACTGGACCAGAATGCAGTTTAACGTCATGCTGGACCGGGGTGAGACCCGACGTGAAACGACGGGTGGGCTTGAACCTCATGGAGGCTTCCTACGTACCATGCCTTGACATGGATCAAAGTCCTCATAGTTCAGATGGGATGGGTCGCAATGGCTTACCACTGGACCAGAATGGGACCTGACGTGAATGAGTGATGGGTGGGCTTGAACCTCGTGGAGGCTTCCTATATACCATGCCGTGACATGGATCAAAGACCTCGTAGTTCAAACGGGATTCGCTGGTGAACCGACGTGAAAGTAGACCCGTGGGTCCACTAGTGGTAGGCTTGAACCTCGTGGAGGCTTCCTACGTACCATGCCTTGAGATGGATCAAAGACCTCGTAGTTCAAATGGGGTTCGCCGGTGAACCGACGTGAAAGTAGACCCGTGGGTCCACTAGTGGTAGGCTTGAACCTCGTGGAGGCTTCCTACGTACCATGCCTTGACATGGATCAAAGACCTCATAGTTCAAATGGGGTTCGCCGATGAACCGACGTGAAAGTAGACCCGTGGGTCCACTAGTGGTGGGCTTGAACCTCGTGGAGGCTTCCTACGTACCATGCCTTGACATGGATCAAAGTCCTCGTAGTTCAAATGGGGTTCGTCGGTGAACCGACGTGAAAGTAGACCCGTGGGTCCACTAGTGGTAGGCTTGAACCTCGTGGAGGCTTCCTACGTACCATGCCTTGACATGGATCAAAGACCTCGTAGTTCAAATGGGGTTCGCCGGTGAACCGACGTGAAAGTAGACTCGTGGGTCCACTAGTGGTGGGCTTGAACCTTGTGGAGGCTTCCTACGTACCATACCTTGACATGGATCAAAGTCCTCGTAGTTCAAATGGGAATGTAGTTTAACGTCATGCCGGACGGAGATGGGACCCGACGTGAAGAAACGACGGGTGGGCTTGAACCTCGTGGAGGCTTCCTATGTACCATGCCTTGACATGGATCAAAGTCCTCGTAGTTCGCTAGGATGGAGGGGTCAGGGTCGGTGCTCACTCTAAGCCCACGTGAGTCATGCTCGGTGTGAGAAACAAGAGGTTGCAAGGACCTGACGATCACGTCGCGAGGGGTGCGTCCGTGAGAAGTGAAAAGGGGCTTACGCGTTGGGCGGCCCATGGTGTTGGGACTTACTCTAGGATGGAGGCCCATATGGGGGTGCCTCGTTCCCTATCACGTCCTCCACTTACCTTGGTGGTGGGGAAGTACAGAGATGCACGGGTGCAATCATCCTTACCAAAGGTTAGGGGCTTACGCTCTGCAACAGCCCTTCCCCTGCGAACATACGCCACTCCGACAAGGAGGATCTCATTCCATGTGCGGAAGAGTTCCATTCCCGAGGAGACGAGTGGTGTAAAGAATGTTCGACCTGGGGGAACCCTTCGTGAGGGAGATGAGTTTTGGGTCACAGTTTAACGTCATGTGTTGAGGACGTGGTGCTTGGCAGTTTAACGTCCTGCAGCTCGGACGAGGTGGGTTCACTCCACACCCCTAGGACTTACATAACCGATACCCTCTGGTCCTTGGGCAAGGGAAGGTACCGGTAAGGCCATGGTCATGGGGGGTTGTGGGGAGAACCATCGAGGGGTCCACGTTAGCGTGGCTATGCGAAGAAGCAATAGTCGTTAGCGTGACTATGCGAAGAAGCATTAGGCGAAGCAACGCTACGGGTGGTATTGTCCATGGGACTTTGAAATCACATCGTGAAAACCTGGAGGGTCGCACGGAAAGAGGAATCTCTAAGCAGAGGAGTGTGCTTTGCGAAGTTGGGTGCCTTGGCCTTAGCATGGGGAATAGGTGTGAGTGGGAGGTGCTTCGCGAAGTGGAAAAGTGTTCACGGAGCACTGCCTCACGAAGGAGTGTCTCGCGAAGCAGGGTCCTGCCAAGCAATGTGCTTCGCGAAGTGGAGCGATCCTGCCTCAGCATAGGGATCGCTCGTATGGGTTGGGTGTTTCGCGAAGCATAAGTGCTCCGCGGCTGCCCGAGTTCCCTTGGGAATCCCCTTCCTCCGCGAACGCCCTTGAGCTTCGCGAAGGGCATCCCTCCCGGAAGAGGGGCTCAAAACGAGACAAAGCATAGTTGTCTCGCGAAGTAGAAATACCTCGCAGAGCTCATGATTCCCGGGGCAAAGCGTGCTTCGCGATTCGGGATAGGAGAATCCGAAAGGTCGGATTGTCCATCCTCGGGACTTAGGGGGATTCCAGTATTTATAGGGAAGGGGCGCCGCGAAGCAGGGCTCGCGTGCCGCCTCTGGTGCTTCGCGGCGGCTCGCGAATGTCAAACGGGTTCGCGGAGGATTACCTCCTCCGGTGCTTCGCGGCGGCTCGCGAACGTCAAATGGGTTCGCGGAGCATTACCGCATCTGGTGCTTTGCGACGGCTCGCGAACGTCAAATGGGATCGTGGCGGATTACCGCCTCTGGTGCTTCGCGGCGGCTCGCGAACGTCAAATGGGTTCGCGGAGCCTTACCGCCTCTGGAGCTTCATGGAGCCTCCATGGTTGGGGCGCTTCGCGGCGGGGCTTCGCGGCGGCGCTTCGCGACGGAGCTTCGCGAGGCAGTGCGCCGGCCTTTTTCGTTCCTTTCTTTCGGGCCACATTTTTGGCGCCAACAATAATATAACAAAGAGATAATTTATACAACACATTTACATAGTTGAAATCCCATTACACAAAATATATATAAAAATCACACACTTTTAAAATAACAGTTAAAATCCCATTAAAAAATCACAGTTGAATTCCATTTAAAAAACAAACAATTTACACATATTCCTCTTTAAAATAACAATATTACTAAAATAAAACAATTAGTTGAAAACATCCTTTATCAAAACCCCAATTCCTTTTTTAAAATCTAGTTCAGTCTAAAAAATGGTAAGTCCAACAGATATAATATTTTATGAAAAATTTCAGAACACTAGAATCATTTTAAAAGATCCACTTATGCATTTTCCGAAAGACAAAAATCCCAAAAGAGACACTTTATACATTATGTTAGACTATACAAACTTCAGTCCTAACTCCAAAACAATACTTGAAACATTATGTTAGAGCTCCCTTTATTGGGTTCCCTCCCCATGATGAACACTATCACATCGATCCTCTCTTTAGTTTTAACCCTCACATATACTGACATACCACATTATGTTTCCAATTAATGGTGGCGTAATGTTTCTACTCTCCTTTATTCTACTATAATTTTAATTCCCTCTACCTTACCCCCTCAAGTAACAATACATAACAGTAAATCAAGTCATTATTTTAGGTTCATTCCCAAACCAACCTCCATTTGTTTGGGATTACTCTAATGGTCAAAATGTCATTCCAACCCTAACACATTTTATCCTTTTTTGAACTCTTGTATAACATAGGTAATGTTCATGTACTACATATTTCCCACATCAAGCAAGGACAATACGGTCTTAAATTTCATTAGTGTATTATTTCCAAACTTAATTGAAGAATTCGATATTTATGAGATGGTTTCTTTTGCAACTCCTTCTAATCCATATGTAGACCCTAGGTACCCTTACAAAGTCTACCTAGGTACCTAATGATGTCCCAATCATCTTGTGAGTACAACTAAATAGACCAACGTGATCAATATTCTCACCGGGTTGTGGACCCCATTGACCAACAAAAATATTCATTTCATCAATAAAAACTTATCAGTTTTAGCACACATGAACCATTTTACCACATTAATACATTAAGGGGATATCCTCTTCCATTTATCATAATTACCATCATCCATAACATTCAATATAATTTTCCCTTATCTATAACTATCCCATTATACAATTGACTCACAATAAAAACCATTAAATATACTTCATAACTATTTTATAACATGAACATTCCCCCTTAAAACAATTTAACAATTTTAGTAACATTCAGTCCATAACTAATTTAACATATTCAAGGTATTATAAACACCATATTAGTGAATATTATAATTCTTAACTCAATTACAACATATCTAATATTGCAACCCCTTCAATTCTCCATTTAATAATTCAATTATCATGTTTAAGGGTGTGGCTCGCCCATTGGGTGGCCCTAGCCCCAATCAACCCATCAACATCAGATCCCACAAGGCCTGTCAAAGGTCTAATAGATTATTTAGAAACCATATTTATCATTTATTACCATGATATTAAATGTGAAAAACATCAACATAATTAAATGGTCACATACACAATAATAAACATCAAGACTATGAGATATAACTTATACAGAACCTACCTCAAGTTTGTAGAGAAGTAATCATCCCTAAAATGATACTTGATTAATGACCAAACAACCCTCAATACTTAGGCTAGGAATATTTTGAAAAATAATGGTTCATAGGATACTAAAATTGATGATAAAACACTTACTGGAAGCGGTGGCGGTGAGAGCGTTGGTGGAGGGGGAGAATGAGGTGGCAGCGGTGGAGGAGGAGCAGGAAGCAGCATCAGCGATGGAGGACTAGGAGGATAAGTTGGAAACATTGGCGGTGGAAGAGGACAGCGGTTAAGGGACTCAATAGTGGAGGATGAGGAGGATTCATCGGCCATGGTGGCAGAGGAGGAGGAGGAAGAAGCGGAGGAGGAAGAGGCGGTAGCACAGGGTTAGGTTTTCGTGAGAGCTTGAGGGGTGCGAATGGAAGTGGGGGAAGCTAAGGTTCATTTATAAAATCGAGGGAATCATTTATCAGTGCTAGTAAAAAGAACTGAAAAAATATTGTTTTATCTATGCTATATTGAAAATCACTAATAAAACGAGATTTTATTTATTTATTTGTTCATTCATTCATTCATACATTTTTTTCTCCATTCATTCATTTATTCATTCCATCATTCATTTATTTTTTTATTTATTCATTTATTAATTTATTTCAATAATTATAAAATTATAACCAATATATTTATTACATTTATAATTTTATAAATATATATAATTAATATATTTATTGTTATTTAACAATTATTTATATATATCTGTATTGATTATATATTATTTTTACAATTTCATGATAAATTTAAATTAATATACATTTATGTTTAAATAATTATATAATTATAATAAATATATTAATAATAAAAATATCTATTATATTTACTATTTTAATTATAAATATATAAATATATATATTTAAATACTGCTGACATTAAAATAAATTAAATATAATAATTATATAATTTAAATTTTACAAGTATTCAAATATATATATATGTGTGTGTGTTTATATATTTTCATTAAATACATATACTTAATTAGTTATATATAATTATAATTATAAATAGTTTTTAAAAATTATATAATAATATATAACAAAATGTTAATATTTTTAAATATAATAAATACATTTATTGTTTATTAAAAAAATTATCATGATTTTAAGTATTTATGAGAACATAAAACTTAATATATATAGGAACATGAATGAATACACCAAGTATAGTATAAATGGATCTTTATATATATATATATCCAACATTAGTGAATAATGTATAAATGAACATTCATGATGAATATGAACATCTATTATGCATCAATTAATTGACCACATTCATTGGAAACAATTTTTTATTTAAATATATTTATATTTAACAAGTATATATATATAAAATTATTTATATATAAACATATTACATAATTAATATAATAAATATAATAAATATAATAAACTAATAAGTATAATAAACATAAATAAAACAAAAATAAAATAAAAAACATAAATAAACATAAATACATAAAAATATATATACATAATAAACATAATAAACGTAATAAAAAATAATAATCATAATAAAACATAATAAACATAATAGATATAAAAAAATAAACATTATAAAAATAATAAACATAATAAACATAACAACAATAATAAACATAATAAATATAATAAATATAATAAATATATTTATTATTTAATGAAATATATATATATATGAATTATTAGAAAATATATTTTAACTATAAACATTTGTTTTTTATTTAATTAATATAAATAAATATTATTTTGGAATATAATTAAAATAATTTGACATAAATTAATAATATTTTCTATTCAAAACTTTTATCAGCGCTACTATTAGCACTGATAAAGTCTCATTTTTATCAGTGCTTTTTGATAGCACTGATAAATGGGGACCTTTATCAGTGATAATAATGTTACTGATATAGGTTAGATTTATCATCATTTTTCTCTAGCACTGATAAAATCCACCATTTTATCAGTTCATTCTGATTAGCACTGCTAAAACTCCAGATATTACCATGCCTGCATTTTTGGTAGTGTTACTTGTTGGGAGGTTAGTGTAAGGGTGATATGTGTGGGTTTTCCTTGATAATTGTGTGTGAATATACATGTTATATAATTTACTTTGTCCTATTTTATCTTGAGGATGTTGAATCATGGTTTGGTGATATGAAATTCTTCGTTTAGTACCTCCTCTTACAACTGTGGGGTACCACTTTCTCATTGAATGTGGATCCCTTATTGGATGTTTTATGATACCATGATTGAGGTAAGTGGTTTCAAAATCTAGTCTATAATGATTGAATCCACTTTTGAGGGGTTTTTTTTTGAAATGTGTTTCTTATTGATTTCTAGAGTATGATTTTAGAATCAGGATACATATTTTCATAATGGTATAGAGTGCATTAACCCTAGGGTTTTGAATTTAAAAAAAGTGATGATTTTCATAAAAAGGATTTGAATTCAAAGGATTTATTTGATGGATTTCTTTGATTATGACTCTGGTGAAATAAATTCATTGAAAAGTTTTATGGATTTGGAATGAAATGTGTAATTTTGAATGGCATGAGTTTTGATGAAAACTATTTGATGTTGGATTTTTAAATTTAATGGCATACTATAAATACGATTTGAGGATTCTTGAATGATTATTTATGTAATTTATTTGAGAAGAATTATTCGACCATTAATTAATTACTTTAAATCACATGGGATCCTAGATAGTTAACTACATAGTCTATGATATACAAGCTAGACATGTATTATCTCTACCCAGAAATAGATTGATGATGATAATGCTAACTATACTTGGTAAGGGTATAGAGGTTCATTATTTGGGGTGGAATCATATCCCCCTTGGGATTTAGATCTATGGATGTGTAAACACAAAGAGATATATTTCACTAAGAGATTATGAAACCTTGATACTTGAATGAGGTAAGTCATAGTCTTAGAACCATGGTGCTATGATAAAAAATTAATTATACTTTATATTGTTTATAAAATGATTTATTTATTCCTATTTGATTGATATTGTTATTTATAATTTTCTTAAAGAAATATTTGTTTGTAACATATTTTTATTTGAAACTGAAATGACTGGAAAGAATGTTTTATTATGAATAGTGAAAAATATTTCCAAGTCATGCTTTATATAAAATTATACATATCCAGTTTATTTGATATGGACTAATTATGACATATATTGATGGGATACAACTGGGTGAGTATTTCTCAAACCCTACACATTCCTTTGGCTATCTGTATAATTTTTTACCTAGTACTGGAAATTTCATAACACCATTTGGTGGTGTTGGATGCTCTTGATAGAGATATCATGGGAGTTGGTGGGGATAGGTGGAGTATTTCATCCACATGTTATGAGTATATCTTGTTTCATTTCATGTTTTGGGTTTGTTATTTCATTTTCTGTATTATACTGGTCTACTTTTTACTACATTTCCCTTGATGGATATACTAACATATCAACTATTTATTGTTTTTTATACACATAATTTATTTATTTTGGTTATATTGTGGTTAAATTATTCCTCCCTAATTTATTTTGTTTCATATGAATTGGATACCAACCGTTGGGGATATAGAACACACTTTGGGTCATGTTAGGGATGGATTAGGTTTTGATTTACTATGTTGTTTGGGTTTTTTCACACAAATAATGGTATCAGAGTTGTTTTGGTCTCTTCTTGGATGTCAATATATAGTTTGGGATGTCCTTATAAATAAGATATTGGATTTTGGGACTTACGGGGTTGGTTACATGCGAGTAACTAGTTATATCTCATCACATGTATCCCTCATTTGTAGTGGGTTATTCAGGAAAACATATATTTGAGGAGTAATTTAATATAATTATAAATGTTTCCCAAACTTTGATATAATATTTTTATTCCCGAGCTTGGTTATTTCTCATAGAGTTGATTTTTCTGTGTCTCTTGAACGATGTTTCTTTATGATCTATTGATTCTGAATAGTGTCCTTTCCATAATAAAACATCCAATTAGACTTTAAGAGGGATTTATTAATGAAATACAACAAGCGAACCCTCATGTTGACCATAAACTCATATAGGTAGTAGTTTTGTGGTCAACGATCTATTCGAAGGGGTCTCTACTATCCCTATTAAGGGTAGAAAGGTGGTTCGTAGAAGGGGTTATAATATAGATCATGATGGAGAGTCTCTTTATCATAAACAACCATCTTCCTAGGGAATAAACAATCCTAATGGGGTATAGGATTGGTTGTGAAATACTGAGGGAAACTTCTAGTTCATCGAGTTTTCTGATCCCATTAAGTTGAAGTGTTTTATCCTTAATCGTGGGGGTCATAACAAGAGAGGTGGGATTATAGTGTTCAAGAAAATCGGAATGGGGGATTGGACTGGAAGGACATGATGACCCTTTTCAGGAATAAATTCTATCAAAATTTGATGGTTTTTGAAAAGTCTATGTATTTCCTCAACCTTCACTACGGTCATTGGATAATGACTCAGAATGCCAATAGTTTTTCTAAACATTATTAGTTTTCACTTGAGGTAGTGCTGAATGAAAAGATGAATCCCGAAAAGTATGATATGGATCTTTAATCAGATATACTATCTTAGGTATTTACGTTGAATATTACCTATTATATTGATGTTCTGAATAGGGATCTAATGGATGAAATTGAACTGGAAATAAATTCAAGGTTGACTATATTTCCTTATACTCATTGTGGAAACATTAGTGGTTTCTCTAATTAGAAAATGAAGTGGAATGAGTATAATTTTGGAAAAAGTAGTTATAGTCCATGATAAAAATATTACTCTATATCTACTGCAGTACCTAGTAAAGGCCCACTTAATTGTTTCCATTTTTTGAAAATTGGGCACTCAATGCTTAATTTCATGAAGGTGCTGAATATTTATTGGTCATACAGAGGTTTAATCCGTATATAGTTTTTCCATGTTTTTACCACTTATTTTAGTATTTCGGGATCATCAGTTCTAATAGGGTCTAATACATATTCCAATGCTTCAAGAATAATTGATTTTTATCCACATGAAATAGGAATGAAGTTACTTCATGTAGTGGATGAGTCTCTAGTGGGAATTGATGCATGTCCTGTATAGTGAAAGGTACATTATCATATATTGATCTCATCTTTAGGGAATACTTTATTTGATATTGGGTTAATGGAACCTGAGGTCTATCCAATTCATACCTCATCATCAAGAGTTGGGTAGGATTATATATTTTTGTGTATTTGAACATGAGTACGAATCCTTTATAAGTGTTCTACCTCTTATAGCTATTATATTTCTATATGTGTTTTCATCAAACATTTATGGTCTATCATCAAAGAGAGAGGTCAAGTTCTATATTGAATTAGTATCAGGTTCCCATATAGTATCTATTCCCTCTTATCATATGAAACCCATTTAATTGACATAAATATAGAATCATATTTAATACATGATGTCCAAAGGCTTCATTAAACCTAATGTGTTACCTTGGGAAGCATCAATGCTTTTATCTATGATGGATGATAGAGCCATTTTCTTGTTTGTTGATCATCATATTATCAATAAGGTTACAATAATGAAAATTTACTTGTTTCCATTGAAATTTATTTTACCTGATGAATGGTTTGATGAGGTATTTCAAGATTTATCTTCATTCTGGTTACCAATAGCTTAGTCTTAAGGAGACTAATATTCTAAAGACCACTATTTGGGGTAGTTATGGCCACTATCGGTATATTTTTATTCCTATCAGAATGTCCTATTATCTAATTGTTTTTATGACCCTATTAAATGTGTTTTTCCCAGTATCATGAATTTTTTTTGTTATTCCAAGATTCATCTAGTTTTATCGTAAAAAAAAGTTGGATAAAGTGCATCATTTGAGAGAAGTTTTTTACATCTTGAGTAATCAATTTCTTTATTCCATGTTTTCAATGTGAAAATTATGGATTTGGGAGGGATGTTCTTATGGAATGTGGTAACATAACATGGTATTTTTATTAATCCTAAAAGGTGATAGTTTTCATGTTAAGGGAGTAACCATGAAATTTCATTGATATTCAGATTTTCTTAGGTTTGGATGGGTATTATAATTGGTTCACGAAGGATTTCTCTATGTTGGATTATCTATTAACATTTATCAATCATATGGGAGTGAATATTGTTTGGGGTTTGACATATTATAATTCATTCGACGATTTGAATCAGTTTTGAATTTAGCCCTATTTTTGACTCATCAAGAGGTTTGGCTTACCTATATGGTATTTTGTGACGATTTTGGTTAATAATTGTGATACGTTCTCATGTAGGGTGACCACAAGGTTCATTTTAGTTCCCTTTACCTATATCTACATAAAGATAACTATCCCACATATTAACTTTAACCCTTATTTTTAGGTATTCTCTTAGGTGATTGAAAAACTACATTTTCAAGGAAATGTTTATTGATTACACTAATCATAAAATATTTTCTTATGTATTTTTGAAAAAAAAAGTTGAATATTTATCAGAGGAGATGGGTGGAGTACCTGAAATAAGTTTTCATGGATACTTCCTATACCCTTGATAAGGGGATAATTGTTTCTGATTCCTTTAATGAACATTTTCTATCCCATAGTGTAAAGGATTCATTAGAGGAGTGGAATGTCATGAAAATCATTACCTTCATGTATTTTGGTGTTTGGTGATACGAGACCACATTTTTTATGTAATGTTTTCAATTTAAATCCACACTTATTGAGATGATTATCTTGGATTAGTAGCTTTATTTTTAATTTTGATGTATCAAAAATTATTTATATTATGTGGAGACCATTGATGAATGGTCTTTATCATCAGAGGAAGTACTTTTCTTAAGGAAATGATATTTCCTTATTTATCCTTTGAGAAAGGATATGATGGGTTATTATATTCATTATATGTGGGAGGATTACCCATTCATGGATATGATTCTTTAAGATATGAGGCATCTTTTTTAATGTCTTGGTATGAAATGGGACATCACTTATTTTTTCTCTGTTTGTTATACCTATTAGCAGATCAAAGCCAAGTATCATATGTAACCCCAAGATATTTTATGCAATATATTTTTTCTAAGAAACAAATTTTTTTTGATATTTTTTTATAATAAACCATTAGTTTTTCTTGCATCCCAAGAAACACTGAGTTTGTCTTCCATTACATGAAACACCATGTTTAAAAAAAACATGACATGTTATTAAAATATAATTATTTAATAAGATAGTTATCAAATTTAAGTTGGAATGGAGAGTATTAATATGATTAAATAAATTATGAATATATATAGTTTATGCATGTATATAAAATGTATTCTTTGGGTTCTAATTAATTAAATATTGAAATGAAAACTATTTAAAAATAAAGGAAATGTTTTTTTGGGAAAACTATTTTTATGATAAAAAACACATTTTACCTCAATAAGTTTAATAAAAAAATTTAGTGAATTATTTTAATGAAATTTATAAATTATATATTGAATAAAATTTTTAACATTAATCATATTTTTTTATAGAAAATAGATAATAATAAATCAAATTTTTTTCTTAAAAAATTGATTTCTTCTAAAAAGTAGTTTGGTCGCATTTTTGGAAAAATTATTTTAAAAGTAATTTTTGGAAGTTTTTGTTAATAAATTTGAAAAAATACATATCATTTTTTAAATAAACATGTAATAATTATCATAGGGTTTATTTTTTGTATTTTTTTGAAATGATTAATTTTTTGATAAATACTGAAAAATACCAGGTTTTAATTGAAAACATAATCTTAATTTAAATAAATTATATATTTTAATTTTATTTTAAAATATTTTTAAAATAAATATTAGATAAATAATATATATTAATCCAAATTATGTCATTTTATTAAATTCCATATCAAATTTTTATATAGTATCTTTGTAATCTTTTGATCATTTTCTATTTGAAAATCCACTTTCTCATTGTATCTTTGGAATCAAATTTAATTTATATATTGGAACATTAGTGAATTGAATTTATAAAAATTGATAAATTAATTATAATCCACAAAATTTATATTATATAATATGATCATCCTAATTTTTTAACATAATTAATAGTGAAAAAGTAAAATTTAATTACCAGAGTTATGATAAAAATGCACTTTTGTGGGTTATAATAAACATATAAGGGTTGAAAATGAAACAAAAACATTTATAAATTATATTTTATGACCATATTTCCATATTATCTTTTCCAATATCGAATATAGTTTCATTTTTAAGATTCTTTCATATGAATGACTTTATCATTTTGGATTCTTTTGGGAAATTTCCGAGTATTTTCCAAGTTAGTTCATTTCCCTCACTTATAAAATGCCACCACTTTCCATTAATTATTAACACCTATAAATCCATAAAGTTTTGTAAAACCTTGAAAAAACCCCTCCCCAAAATCCTTATTCATGTTATTGAGATTCCCGTTCTCCCAAAATTTAACACTATGGTCCTTAATAAGAGATCCAAAGGAGCTGCTTCTAAGTGAATGTAATTTTTTTGACTAAGATAATTGTTTTTATTTCATATTTATTCCACATTAAATTATTTCATAAGATTTATAATATAATAAATAAATAATCTATTATATAATTATATGTTATTATGTTAATTTAATCACATAATCCCATGTCCAGTTCCATCAAATGCTTTAGAAAATCATCATTTGTGGGTAAGACGGACTACCACCTCACAAACTGATGCTATTTGTTTTACACCACATCCTTTAATGGGTTGTTTTAAAAATTAATATAGTATATTTATATGATATTTTTAATATATTTTCACTTATGTAAATACAAAATCACATTTTTCCTTTTTTACTTTCAATTCTATGAGTGATATGCTAACGTCGCAAGTGTATATAGTGGACTACCGCCTGAAGAAGTGATGTGATTCATTCTCACTACCAATTTACATTGATGGTAATAAAAAATATTTTAATAAAAATATATGATATATACTAATTCATAATTATTCTTTAATTTTTATTAATAAGTTACTCTTATTTAGTTCAATTATTCAGATGATAGAAACATCGTTCATGCGTACGTACGACCTACCATCTCCGTGAACGGTGAATTTCACCCTTCTATCTCTAAATTTTGTGAATAATATAACTATTTATATAATAAAAATATATGATATTAATTTCAAATTTCAAATTATGGATATTATGTTAGAATGATAAATGTTAATTAACCAGAATTTGTTAACCAAAACTCTCATGATGAAATGAAACTATAACAACCAAAAATACCGATTTCAAAAGGGAATTATTATTTAATTGTTGTTGGAAAGTTATACGGGGATAATATATGATATTATAATTATGTAAATATATTATTTAATATATTTATAACAAATCAATATTTATTATATATGTGGTTTGAACGTGTATGAAGGAATTTTAGATTCAAGTGGTAAGTATTTCTGTTCTCTCTTTTATTTCTTAGAGACATATTAAAATTAACAACTAATTTCTTTTGTGTGGTGTATATAATACCCATTTTAAATTTTCTATCATTAATATACTCATTTTTTGATATTTAAAGTATCATTTAATGTTATTATTTTTCTGGGATTACATTTCAATGTATTACAAAAGTGGTAAGGTATTTCCATCTCACCTTTATTTTCTATGAGGCATAAGACATATTCACCTTTTATTTCATTTATGATTTCTAATTCTTCCGATGAATATATTTTAGGAATATTATCCTGAAAATTTAATGGATTTTAATATTTATTCTCTTTGAAAATTTAAATAGTTAATAAAATGTTTCAATAAAATCTAACTTTATTTATCAATTTGACTGAAAACCACTTTTATTCAAAATACATGATTTCTAAAAATGTTTTTAAAAATATATTTAACGTTATTATATTTAGTTATTATAAATTCTTTTTAAATATGCTATAGTTTTTACAAAAAAATAATAATTAATCTTCATTCCATTTTCTAAACAATTCTCGCTTGTATTTTACTAAAAATGTGAAATTAATCTTTGTTTTTAACATGTATGGCATGAGAAAAATGTTATACCATTATGAATATTATTATTTTTGAATATTAATTTATATGTTTTTATAATATTTTAAAATAAAAGGATTCTAAATTTTTTTTATATTTTTCTAAATGGGAAGGAAATTTTTATCATTACAATTTTTAAAATATTTTTAAAGATCCCTGTATTTGTTATCAAGGATATTTTTAATGAAAATGATTAAAAAATGTATCAAAATGTGATTTATTAGAATAAATGATATTTTAGTCAAGAAATTTATTAAATTATTTTTAATTCTTCAATTATATGTGTCAATAATTATTTTCAAATAAATGAATTTCCAAAATTTTTAATGAATATTTAGTTCTAAAAAGTTGTTTTCAAAGAAAATTTACTCAAGATATGTTCCAAGTGATTTATATTTATAAATATTGTTCCATATAAGATGAAATAATTTGATTTAAATTTTTATTTACTAGGGATATGATACAAGGATATAATTCTTATTATTTCTATGAATGGTTTATGATTGTAGTTAAAAGATATTTGTGATACCCATTTCACATCTACAGGTTATACCATGATAAAATTCTTATGAAATCCAATTATTTCTCCCTTGGTCATAATATATTGAAGTGATGAAATTATTATTAAGCATGTGTCTTATCCATAGGTTATGATACTATTAAATATTTAGTAATCACATTTCATTTCTAGGGTTATGAAATGATTAATGTTTTATGATATCAGGGAATACATATTTTTTATTTTAATTATGTGATGGGTGGGACATATATATATGTCCAAAGTTTTGGGTAAAGATTCCTATATCATTTTATAGACAAGAGTGGATTAGGAAGTGAACCCGGTTTAGTTAGGGACTTTGTCTGTTATGATTTTATTAGGAGTGAACCATGATAATTATGACAGTCTTTGGAGTGAACCTTGACTACAATAATCATTTGGGGAGTGAACCCATTCCACAATAATAGCCCTGGATGTGATCCTGGAATAAAATGAAAATTATTTTATATACTTATTTTTATACCACAATTCCATATCTTATGCTAATGTAATGATCTCATAGACCATGAACATTAATTTCCTTATGATTCATGTCAACTGAACTAGCAAAGTTTATTCCTTGAATGCAGACTCCGATATTTAACTTATAGGGTTTTTTTCATTTGTTATTATCATGTTCTTATACCCTTATATTAGTTTTATACATACATATCTCTCATTTACTCTTAATGATTATCTGAGATCACCCATTCTTATGTTTTTCCCCATATTATAAAGATAGAATTTATACAGGGTATTTTTGTGATGAGTAGTAAAAGAGAATATCTTTATATTATATGTTTAATATAATTTACCAAATTAGATGATTATGTACCCAGTCTCTAATGAAACTTAAATATTATGGTCATCATGAGTGTATTTGTGTAATATATTGAATATCAATATGAAAAATTTGTAATATCCATGTATGAAAAGACAATGTCTCTATAGTTGGTATTAGTGGAAAGGTTTAGTTAACCATTGAAACATAGGATAATAAACTTTTAGTGATTTCTTATATTATATATAATTATAAGTATAAGGATGATTCAAAGTGTAAGAAAATGTTCTTTAATTATGGTAAAGGTTAGTGTGGGTTGTTTCGATGAAATTAAATTCTTATTTGGATACTACATGTGGATATTGATATGGTCAATAGGTACACGGGGGAAATAACTCCCAAAGGGTAAATTTATATGCAGTAAATCATCACATAGTTCATGATAAAGACCCTTGTTGCACACATATTTTGAAACACGTGGGGGATATTATTTGGAAACTCTAAACCACTTTATGAACCATCATGATGGATTTGAATATTGACAATGAATTCCCTAGGTTAAGCATGAGGTGTTATAGAATTAAATGAAGGTGTCATAATTTTAATTCACTATAAGTGATCATTCATGATTATGTGGTTTTCCCACTATGAATATTGTCAATGAAACAATTATTATTTGTTTTATTCGATAGAGGGGACCAAAAGGAACCAGATCCTTGATGAATGTGATAAAAAATCTATTGATAAGAAACCAAATTGGATAATGATCGGAGATAAAGATATTATGATTATCACTAATCATCTATCATGATATATGATTAAAAATTTGAACTTAGGTGAGATTTCTAACACATCAAGTAAGAGTAATATAGACTTTTATTAAAGTTGATGTGTTAATTAACGTAGAGAAAAGAAGATTCAATTTCATATGTGTTGAGAATGTTGAATGAATCACCTTGGTGGATTCCTTTGAGGAATATAAAGATGTTTTTAGCCTGGAAAATGACACAAATAATGTAATTATAGTGTAAAAATTAAATATTTTATTAACAAAATAGATTATAATAATGGTATCTCTAATAAATTATCCATAATTGAATGTTTTGAATGTGGAATGTATGGGAATTATGAAAAATTTATGTCCTATGGGAAATGATCATGAAAATAATCAGAGAAGTGGTATGGGTAATGATTATACTACTAATTATGTGGAGTTTATAATTTTCATATTAATGTTATAGGCTATTATAATAGAATTTTTTATGTTAAATGTGAGGAGAATAATTAAATTAAGGTTGATGATTGTCAATAAATGATACAAATTTTATATTATAACAAATATGTATTAAGGAATTAGTTGGTGAAACACCGTTAATGGTTTAAGAATGAAGTATAATGATTTTCGTGTTTTTATATTGGAATTCAATAATTATGAAATATATAAGGATTGTTTAGTATATGTTTCTTGTTAATTATTTTCCATAATACATTGAACGGTGTTGATTACATAGAAAAGTGATTTAATGGAAAGATGATATTCATATAAAACATAGGATTAAAGGTAATATAACCCTTAATATGCTTATGATGTTGAGATCATGATTATGATATAAATATAATATTTATATGGATAAAGTAAATTTTATAGTACTGATTTCTTGGGAACTAATTAATGATTTTTAAAAAAATATGTAGGCTATCATTTATGGAGTTTAAAACTTTTTTTATTTATGGAATATATGAAACAATATGTGTTTTATTTAAGTAATAAGGAAGCATGTACGTTTCAAATAAATTTTTATAGTAATTCATGTTACTTCCATGTTTCAAGATAATACATTATAATGGTTTCAAATGACTGTTATGTGATAATTGGGAGATAATTCTTGTTATTTGTTGTATTAGTGATAACTTGATTACAGAAATTTAGTGTCCTTATTTCTAGTGTTTTGGAATTCAATAATTTTTAAGGTTAATAAGGTTTACCATTTATGAAATGGTTTAAGATGAACATTGGATGTGTTTTTAGGGATTAATGTATTACTTAACCATGTAAATATTTATCTATCTTGGATAATTAGTGAAAACCATTTTTTATAAACATATCTAAAAGGAATGAATTATATTTATATTATGGTTATTTTTATTTGTTAGTGTACTATGGATAAAAAAATTCATTTTCATTTCTGTGAATATGATGTGAGGTTCAAATTGATTGAAGAACAACCAAAGGATGAAATTTTTCTTATGATATAATGTAAAAATAATCCCTAGGTATAATTATCCCTTGAGAATTCGTGATCATATCAGGATGGTAGCCTATTTATTAGAAAATACACCAAAACCTCTCTTTGTTAAAATATGTGCTCCTTACATCCTTTATGAGTAAGAACATACTTGATCTATCAAATGTACTGAACTCATTGGTCATATTGATGGAGCATTATATTTCTTATGAGGAATGAGCGATAGAGATTCTGGATCATATTGGGAATGTTCTATGAAAAAATATCATTCACCTGATAAATGTTTTTAAAAAAATGACTTGTTTTAGGAGGATATATGGGAACCTTAGTATGTAATGAGGCATAATTATTATTATTTTATGTTACAAAAATGATAAATTTTGAGGGATAAATTCATTTTAAAGGGGGTATAATTTAAAACACTAATATTTTTTGAAATAATTTTTTCTAGTAAATTATTTATTTTTCATATTTTGTATTATAGATAAAATTGATTATATTTTTTTTATGAAACACTGATATTGGATCTTTTTAAATGAAATATTCACTTTAGGTTTCATTACATTCAATTCTGAGTTAAAACAAAACATATCGTACTATTAAAATATTAGTTTTTATATGGTAGTTAGCGCATATCCTATGGAATTGTTGGTATAGATAGAACTAAATAAATTATGAAAATATATGGTTTACACATGTATATAAAATGAATTCTTTTATATCAAATTAACTAAAAATGAATATAAAAATTATTTTAAAATAAATGAATTCTTTTTTTAAAAAAATATTTTTTGAAAAGAAACATGGTTTAACTCAATAAATTAAAAAAATAAATTTTAGTGAATTTTATTAATAAAATATATATGTTATATACATAATAAACTATTTAAAATTAATCTTAATTTTTTTCTAGACAATGTATAATAATAAATTAATTTTTATGCTTAAAATTGTATTTTTCTAAAAAAAAAATTATGTCAAATTTTTACACTTATTTTAAAGCTAATTATAGAAAATTTTAGAAAATTTATATGAAAAATAATTTTTCTTTAAATAATAATTTAAATATCATATTATGTTTAAATTTTGTTATTTTTATAAAATGTTTAAATTTATTTATGATTAGAGAAATATACTTGTTTTTACTTGAATACTCTTTTTTATTTTAAATAATTTATATGGTTTATTTTAAATTAAAAATTATTTAAATGAAGAGTTAGATCAATTATGTATCTATTAATCCAAATTTTAAAATTTTAAAC